>CM060194.1:8466170-9744920 GCA_030549335.1 Pontederia crassipes | reverse complement strand
ATAAAAGTAATGTAAAATCCTATGTATAATATTATATTTATTATAATATAATTTTATTAATTAAAATGATCAATATTTTTAGAAAAAATTATATTATATTTGGATCTTAAGATTTACGTAAAATTTAAATAAATAAATACAAATAATATTTTTATTTTCTATAATTTTGCACATTTTATTAACTTATATTTTTCGTTCTTTCTTTTTATCCAAACATCAACTAAAACTTTATCTATCAAATTAATTTTTTAAATTTACATCATTACATTTCTCATCCAAACATCCATTAAAATATTTTTATTTAATCAATTAATTCTCGAGAACTAACGAGAAATTAATAGTTTTCATCTAAACACATTCTTAATAGTTTTTGGTTGGAGAACATGCATGGTTAATGTGAGAGTGAGAATGTTATTCTCATAGTTTCTTTTGATGGAATTGGAAATGATTGATTGGTATTTGATTAGAATGACAACAAAAAGAAAATACTATAGATAGCAAATAATATAATTATATAAAATAGTTAATGTTAATTATAAAAATATATTATCTTATTTATTACTCTTAGACTGTGTTTATTTCATATATATCATTAAATTAATATAATAAAATAATCAACTATAATATTATTACACTAATTTAAAATTCAATAAACTAAATAGTACGAGAAATTAAAATAATTTGAGATGATGATGTTAACTATATCTGTTTTGAAAATATATACTTACTAAGTAACGACATAGTAATTAAGTAAAATTTAGTTAATTATTTATTTTCTGTTTATTTAATATAAAACAAAAAAAGGCTGGAGGCTCAAGCAAAAACATATTACTTTTTTTTTCAATTTTCAACATAAAAACTTGTTACCCACAAGTATAAGCTGTATAAGTTTTAATACTTTTGGGATATCTAAAGAACAAGACTTTATCCTAATACTAAGGAGTCTTTTATAGTATTGTTTAGATGGAATGAATAGAGTAGCTAATTCATCGTCACATAATTGAAATTTCAGTAATCAAACTTATAAATTATTAACGTCCGACGGATCTGTTATGAAATTCTCAATCACTATCCATAAGAGTCAATTAACTAATATATTGAATAATTAATATCTTAAGATGCTATTTAGACACAAGAAGACAACTAATTAGAGAACATAACTAATAACAACATTTCCATTTTAGTCATTAGGAATGCGATCTTATGAATATATATGTAGTTGGAGTGGCAGTGAGAGGACGGATGTATGTGGAAACACACCCAATAGTAATATCCACGAAAGGAAGGTGGTATTATCAATAATAATTAGCAATTACAGTTTTATCTACGAAAGGTTATTATATATTTTATATTCGGCAAAGGTTACATACTCTGCTTTTTGGGGTTGCGAGTCCCGATATTTGAGAAGTGATGTCGATGATTCAATTTGTGTGCCGTTAACGATTATACACAGTCGGAACGGAGCCAGGATTGGGATGTGAGGGGGGAGGGCAAAACATAGACAAATATAAAAAAATACATATATATAATGTCAATTTTTTAACTAAATTAAGAAATAATAAAATATTACTTTAGAATCAACATCTAATTAATTATTATTTTATTTAGATTAAAATATTTTGTATTCATCCAGCATATTTTTTTCTTCTTACACTTATCATGTTAAAGGAAGATATATGAAAATAACTTTTTTTATGACACCTAATTAATTTGATTTTTTTTAAAGAAAGAAGTCAAAATTATTAGTACATATATTATATTTTTTATAAATATCCATATTATACTATAATCTTGTATAAATATACACATGTATTCTCTCATTAATATAATGATATATTATAATTATTTCAAGTTCACAAAATTATGAGGGGATATATTTTAGATATGCATATAATGATATATAGTATTATATATGTAATAATGCAAAAAGTTGGGAGGCACGATCTCCCTAACTATATGGTGCCTCTGTCCTTGTACGTGTTGTTCACATGTTGAAGATCGAGTTACAATCGAGTCTAACTAATTCGGTAAGATCACCTCGTATCGTGTGTTTAGCAATGCCGGTAAGGCTCTCAATAAGAATTTTTTATATTTTATAAGAATTCAAACTTGAGATTAGCAAGGAAGAACTACGCTCACTCCACTTCGACCCTTGTCAGTGGACATACTCTGCTTTATCTCTCATATGTAGTCCTCAAGTCAAAAGGATTTTGTTGTGTCGTAAAGGGGTTCACACAATTATCAAATATTATTGTTGATCTAAAATATAAATAAAAAAATATGCACAAATGTTTTATGTATGAAATGGCATTAGAAAGGAGACATCCAAATGCATGGTCAAACTAAATATTCTCTTAATGATATAAAATAATAAAATTATATTATATGTATTTGAATTATACGATGTAAATTTTATTAAGTTTCAAATAGTTATGTGACATAATATATTGAAATTACTTTGTAATGTAAAAATACTTATAACTATGAAATAGAATAATAACTATGTAAATATAAATCTAGCATAACTGATAGCTATTACGATGATATGGAACTCAAAATTTTATCAAAAGATAAATAAATAGGTGGGAAAAATTAAACATTACAATCATAATTTGAAACTTAAGTTACCAAATGCCCTTCAACTTTAAGTTTTACTCAGCGATACCCTCCAACTTCATTTTGTAACACAAATGCCCTCCATCTTTTAACTTATTTCACCCGATGCCCTTTTTACCTGGGACAGACGGTCTCTCAGTTTTCTATCGATGTGACGTCCATGTGGTCATCTCCTCGTTCCTCCACGCAAATAGTCGTCCGACGTGGCACTTAAAATTACACCAAATGCCTTCCAATTTTAAAGTCTGCTCAGTAACACCCTCCAACTTCACTTTGTAACACTAATTCTCTCCATCTTTTAATTCGTTTCACCTGATGCCCTCTTTATCTGGGACAGGCGGTCTCCTGATTTTACGTCAATGTGACATCCACGTAGTCATATCCTCTCTCCTCCACGCAAATAGCCGCCTGACGTGGCATGCTCCGACGTGGCACCACATATTAAACCCTCTTACTTGCCATAAGTTGACCCACTCATTGTCAAATTATTTCCTTATTTTTTTCCTTTGTTGTCGTTCGCGTGAAACCTCCTTTGTCATTCGCCCCCTTCATCGTTCGTTGGCCGTCGCCTTCGTCCAAGTGATGACTACTTTTCTATATAGTAGAAAAGTTCGGCAAGTATACCGATCACACAAGTAGTAAAAAGATATCGATCCCACGAGGACTTTTTTTCTCTCACTCTTACTAGATGACAATTCTTGTAGAGAAATGAATTAAGAAGATAATCAGGAGGGAAACAAAGAGCAGATCCAAGAAAAAGAAATACCAATTAGAAGAAATGTTGGTTTTACTAAGCATTCCTCCACTGTTAATCGAGTAAGAAAATTACATCTGATAGAAATAAAATAGATTAGGACTCTAACCAGTCAGTTAAATATTTGAAGAAAGTTTAACCAAATCATTCTCCAAATATTTAAGAATTAAAACATAAATGATTGATTCATCTCAAAGACTTCTCAACCAAGTCTAAGCCCAAACCCTACTAAATCTCATAAAGTAGATAGGGGAGAGATACGAGATGTTTAAGAATAAAATTGATTCAAACAGAACATTCATATTCAGAAAATAATCATTCATCAAAATAACAGTGGAGTTCAACAATGTAAAACCAACAAAGGAAGATTACTCCATTGCTGAAGAATAAAACATTATAAAGCCAAAATTTAGAGTACAAAAGATGAGCAAGAAAAATAAAACTCTAAGATGTGACTCTAGACAAAGTAGCCACAAGACTCTCTGAATGGATGATTTCCTTCTCTGCTGCCCCCTTTTGGTGTGGAAGTGGACGTCCTTTTATAGTCGTCGATCGGTGTCAAAACGGACCATGTCACTCTGACACGGGCCGTTTTCTCTTTGTTACAACGCGGTCCGTTTTAACTCGAAATGGACCGTTTCAATCAGGACGTGGCAGAAATTTCCCTGGCCGTTTGGCGGTGACGCGACAAAAGAAAAAACGGCCCATGTCAAAGTAACACGGTCCGTTTTTCTTCTCCTGCATAGCAAACACTGTGAAAATCACCAAATAATTAAGAAGAATAATATTCTATAAGAAAAAATAAGATAATTGATGCATGATCATTCAATTTTCAAATTCTTAATGTGTTAAAATATACAAAATTGAGCATGCATCACAATCCCCAAGTTTGAATATTTACTTGTCCTCAAATAAGACTCGAGATAAGATATGATCTTCATCAAATTACTAATACTTTTCTCTTCTCATTGTTTAATTTTTTTTAATTATCGCCAGAGTACCTCTTCTCTTGCCAAATAATTCCTGCTTCAAAGAATATATGATGCTAAGACCTTTTTAAATCAATGAACAATTAGTTTCAGCTAAAAAAAAATAAGAAGTCTAAATTTTGAATAAATATTAAATAAGCTTTTGTTTTCTCTCTTTTTTTTTCTTTTTTTTTTTCGTTTCCTCCATCTTGCTCAAAGTGGTTCATGTAACAGGTTTTCGATCGATGGATCCCAGACCAGTTGGTCTTAGGTCGTCAGGCAAGAATCCCCAACGAATCTAATGGCCCGAACACACTAAGGTGCCAGAGAGAAACATTTTACTCAACTTCTTTTTTAAAACATTATTTTTGCTCAATATATTTATTCAATAAGAAGACTTTTTTTTTCTAAATTTAGAAGAGACTAATAGATAAAGATCGTCAAAGCAAAATAATTCGAATCAACTCTAACTTCTCATCCAAAAACCCAATACTAAGGCGATAAATGAAAAAAAGAAAACTTTTGATAAAGATTTTCATAAGCAATGAGATGTTCTTGAAATCGTTGATTAAGAACAAGGAAATATGGAAAACTCTGTAAATAGTGATGAGCGAGATATCTTTCTCATAATTTTGAAAAATAAATAATTATCTTGATGCAAGAAACATGAAATGCATGAGCAACCCCCGAACTTGAAAGAAACACTGTCTGTTCAACCAGTCGGACGAGTTTGCGTACATCAAAATAGCAAAAAGACATAACAAAAGATCAGAAGTGAAAGACACAACCTTGCTAATCAAACTCTGGTGGTGGAGGTGAAAAGGTGCTATCAACTGGATCTAGAGGAATTTGGTGGTGTCGGATTATCTGACGAACATCTCGATCGATCCTGGAGACATCCTCAACAAGGCGATGAAGTAATGCTCTATCCTCCTGGGCTGCAACCTGCATATGATTCAATTGATCCATGACTAATAAATGATATCGTGTCTGCATCAGTTCGTATAGCATCTATCTGTGTCTGCCATGGAGAAAAGTCAAAAGTAGTAGAAGGAGGAGCTGATGTAGGGGGTGGTGGGTAAATTGTCTGAGTCGTCTGTGGGAATTGTGAAGGTCCTGCACTGTCCTGTGATGGCTGGAGTACGGGCTCGTCCTCAAGTGGTTCCTCAGCGTCGAGTGGAATGGCTAAAGGTGGAAAATATAACCAATTAACCCTGTCAAAAGGTGTAATTCTAGCCCGATTTGTACATGAGATCTTATCAGTTCTGCCTCTAAAAGTAAAGAAGATTCTTATTTCTCACTGTGATTAGTCTCATATGTATTGCCTTGCTTCGATCCAAAAATGAAGCATTTTTTATCACATTGCATTCTAAGTATAAATGAAAGTGAAGTGCAATGGGTGTGATCAAACCTCCTATGACAATGCGCCATTTCTTCTTCCTGGAATGTTTTTCAAAGTTGTGAGCCAAATATGCTCCAACATTGATCTGCACATTTTCCACCATAGCCCATAAAAAGAGAAGTTTTGTTTCATTAACAGATCCTTCACTGTCTCCTCATCCACAAATAGTGTTAGATAAAATGCGATGCACATAATGAAACACTGGATTCTGAATCTAACTAGCTTTAGTACGAGCTAAGTTAAGAGTAGTCTCACCAGTGATAGCAAACCAGAAAGATGTGGCATCAAAAGTTGAGGTGTCAGGGGTGTTTTCAATTACTGGCAAACTGTAAAATTCACAGAACTCGGACTTACCAATGGTGTAGTCATCATTGTATATCCTGAAAAATATTTGCTCTGGCGCTTCTCCTGCAAAGCTTGTGTGCATCATCTGAAATGAACTTAGAAATTCCAAAGCCACTCGATCATATGTTGGCCAATTCTTTAGTATAAACTCTGCCATCCCTATGCGTCCAAAAAGAATCAAAATATCATCAGTAATATTAGTGTCATGCATAAAAGAGGGGCAAGCGAATTTGGTGGCCGCTGATTCCATTCGACGAAGCCTCATCAAAGCGTGAGCATGATCCCCATCTCTGAAATCAACGTATGGAGGCCTCGGTACGTAGGTATCAGTTCGCGTATCCCAGTGCAACACGGACCGGGTTGCTGTCAAATGGTCCATGTTTGACTTTGGTGTTCACGATTCCGAGGAGTAACACGGCTCGTGTTGTGCCAACGCGGACCGTGTTAATGAATGCTTGACAGTTGTTTCGCACTTTTGCGTGTGCATTACACGGCCCGTGTTGACAAAATACGGTCCATGTTATGTCAAAATTCTGCACAGTGCCGGTGCGTTGCAGAGTCCAAAGGGCATCCTTCGATAGGCAAAAGTTCCGTACGGGCAGGTAAAGGTTATTTTCTCCTGATCTTGAGGCACCACAACAATATGATTGTATCCTGAATAACCATCTAGAAAATAATAAAAACTATGTCCTGCTATTCGTTCCAACATTTGATCCATGAATGGTAGAGGGAAGTGATCCTTGTGTGTTGCTTCGTTGAGTTTGGGATAGTCGATACATACACGCCAACCTGTAATTGTCCTGCTAGGTACCAGCTCATTTTTCTTGTTAGTAATTACAGTGATGCCCTCTTTTTTTGGTACTACTTGTACGGGGCTAATCCAAGGACTATCGGAGATAAGGTAAATGATACCTGCATCGAGAAGTTTGATTACTTCTTTCTTAACGACCTCTTTCAGAGTTGGGTTTAACCTACGCTGAAATTGGGTGTTTTGTTTACTTTTTTCTTCCATCAAAATCTTATGCATACATATTGATGGTGATATTCCCTTGATATCATTGATGGACCAAACAATAGCTTTTTTGTGTTTCTTGAGAACCTGTAAAAGTTTATTTTTCGTTATGTCAATTAATTCAGAGGAAATGATCACGGGAAATGAATTTTTTTTCGAGAAAAGCATATTTGAGATGAGTAGGCAAGCTCTTGAGTTCTGCGTTTGGTGGTGGAGAAGGTATGTCTGTCTTCTCTAAGATGGATTCCTTGAAAGGGATTGACTCTTTTTCATCTAAGTCAATTCCTTCTTCAGTGTTATCCATTGATTCTTCAATAATTGTGTAAGGATCCATTATCACTTCTGGTACTACCTGTTCAAATTCGTCAGAAACATCATCTTCAAAGGTATCAATAGAATAACAAGATGATAAATCTGAAGGTCGTTTGAGAGAATCAGAAATATTAAAACACAATTCTTCATTCTCCACTTTTAACGTGAGATGTCCCTTTTTGACATCTATCAACGTGTTGCCGGTAGCGAGAAATGGTCTGCCTAAGATGATAGGTGCTTCGGCTTCTGAATCCATATCCATGATGATGAAATCTGCTGGGAATGCAAATTTATCAACTTTGACAATAACATCTTCTAAGAGGCCCTTAGGCTTTTTAATGGATTGATCCGCGAATTGGAGCATCACTGAAGTATCCTTAAGCTCGTTATAACCTAACTTTTGAAAAATGGAATACGACATCAGATTAATACTAGCGCCCAAGTCACATAGTGCCTTGGAACAAAAAAAAAATTCCAATAGTGCCGGGGATAGTAAAACTCCCTGGATCCTTTTTTTTTCGTCGGCAAATCTCTCTTGCAGACGGAACAACATTGAGTTGTTAATTTGATCAAGCCCGTTTCCTCAATTTTCCATTTGTTTGAGAGCACATCCTTCATGAATTTGGCATATACGGGCATCTGTTTAAATGCTTCATGAAATTGGATGTTAATATGAATTTGCTTGAAAATTTCCAAAAAATGAGAGGATTGTTTATCTAATTGTTCCTGCCGATATTTTTGAGGATATGGCAGGTTTTCAGATTTTTCAGGAATCTGGTGTTTTGTAACCTCCTTTTGGCTAATGATGTAGGAGGTTGATTCGAAGAAGATGGTTGATCTGGGGTCGAAGTTGGTATTGGTTCTGGTAGCTCCTTACCACTTCTCAGTTTGACTGCGTTCGCTTCTTCCCTCGAATTCTTTTCTGTATTGCTAGGAAGAGAATCTGGTTGTCTGCCTGCAATCATGTTAGCTAATTGTCCCACCTGATTTTCTATGTTGCGAATTGAGGCTTCTTGATTTGCAAATTTTGTATCCACCGTTTTGATAAATTTAGCCAATACATCTTCCAAGTTGGATTTTTGTTCGGCTTGAGGTTTGTCATCGCTGCATGGCTGAAATCCTGGAGGTGGAGCACCTCGATGGTGTACCCAAGAGTAGTTGGGTTGATTTCTCAACCCAAACCCATAGGTGCCATAATTGCCATAATTGCCCCCTTGATTGTTCTTGAAATTATTATTCGATACATAATTAGCATTTTCAAAAGAAGTGGAAGAGGAAGAGTTAAAGTTTGAGACCATTGGGCATTCATAAGTAGAGTGTCCTTCACTACAAAATTCACAAGTTTGTTGTACGGCTTTAACAGGGGCTTTTTCATTGATGCGACTCATCAATGTCTCCATTTTTTTATTCATGGCTTCTATTTGCGCCGTAAGTTGAGTGTTGCTGTCTATCTGATAGACACTTGTCTTTCGTGGTGGTTCTCTGTTCCTATTATTTTGCTAATGATTCATAGCAAGATTTTCAATAATATTATAAATCTCTTCAGGAGATTTATCATTCATGGAACTTCCTGCAGAAGTGTCAATCTTATCTCGTACTGTGAAAGTAGCACCATTATAAAAAAATTGAATTTGTTCATGAAGTGGTATATTATAAGGAACATGAGATACAAGTTCCTTAAACCTTTCCCATACTTCATGCATGGTTTCTGAATCTTGTTGATAGAATGCTTTGACATCAGAGATTAGTCGGGCTGCTTTCTGGGGCGGACAATATTTATTGATGAATTTTTGCCGCATCTCTCTCCAGTCTGTGATTGTTCCTTCAGGTAGAGTATGAAGCCAAGTGGCTACTTTCCCTCTCAAGGAGAAGGGAAAGAGTCTCAACCTAACTACATCATCAGAAACATTATGAAATTTAAAAGTAGAACACAATTGAAGAAATTTCCTAACATGTCCAAAAGGATCTTCATCTTGATTTCCACTAAATTGGTCATTTTGCACCATTTGAAGGGTGCCATGTTGTATCTGGAAATTGGTGTTGTATCTGGAAATTGGTGTCATTTTGCTCCACGGTTCATGATTCATCTGACCAATAGTGTAATCCCGCATCGTCCGATAATTTGGATTTGGATTTTGAATTCCTGGTTGTTGTTGTTGTTATTGTTGATTTTTCGCCATCTCTTTGATCCTTATAACTTTCATTCGTTGTTTAGCAATTTTTTCTATTTCAGAATTGAAGAGAAGTGGTTCTTTCGAACTCCTAGTGTTATGTCTCTTTATCATTTTATTCGAGAATTTCAGAGCGTGATTAAATCAAGAACAATTCGAAATAATTATTCAAAAAATCGAATGGAAAAAGAAAAAGAGAATTTTTTTTAGAACAAAACGCGGACCGTGTACAGTGAAATACGGACCATTTTCGTAAGCGTGGCTACAAAATACGGACCGTGAATTGTGAACGCGGACCGTGTTAAGTTGCCTTTGGTAAGAATGTGGAATAAAAATGCAGACCATTTTTAGGAAACACGGACCGTTTCAAATGATGACACGGTCAATTCCTGAATAGGAGTCTATTTTGATTGCGTAGGATGTTCGAAAAAATAAATAAATAAATAAATAAAAATAGTAACCTGTAGTAAGAAAAAGATAGAAAAAAGTCTCCGGCAACGGCGCCAAAAACTTGATAACTATTTTTCTATAGAGTAGAAAAGTTCGGCAAGTATACCAATCACACAAGTAGTAAAAAGATATCGATCCCACGATGACTTTTTTCTCTCACTCTTACTAGATGACAATTCTTGTAGAGAAATGAATTAAGAAGATAATCAGGAGGGAAATAAGGAGCAGATCCAAGAAAAAGGAATACCAATTAGAAGAAATGTTGGTTTTACTAAGCATTCCTCCACTGTTAATCGAGTAAGAAAATTACATCTGATAGAAATAAAATAGATTAGGACTCTAACCAGATGTCCTATCTGTTGGATCAGTTAAATATTTGAAGAAAGTTTAAGCAAATCATTCTCCAAATATTTAAGGATTAAAACATAAATGATTGATTCATCTCAAAAGCTTCTCAACTGAGTAAGTCTAAGTCCAAACCCCACTAAATCTCACAGAGTAGATAGGGGAGAGATATGAGATGTTTAAGAATAAAATTGATTCAAACAAAACATTCATATTCAGAAAATAATCTTTCATCAAAATAACAATGAAGTTCAACAATGTAAAACCAACAAAGGAAGATTACTCCATTGCTGAAGAATAAAACATTATAAAGCCAAAATTTAGAGTACAAAAGATGAGCAAGAAAAATAAAACTCTAAGATGTGACTCTAGACAAAGTAGACACAAGACTCTCTGAATGGATGATTTCCTTCTCTGCTGCCCCCTTTTGCTGTGGAAGTGGACGTCCTTTTATAGTCGCCGATCGGTGTCAAAATGGACCGTGTCACTCTGACACGGGCCATTTTCTCTTTGTTACAACGTGATCCGTTTTAACTTGAAACGGACCATTTCAATCAGGACGTGGCAGAAATTCTCCTGGCCGTTTGGCGGTGACGCGACAAAAGGAAAAACGGCCCGTGTCAAAGTAACACGGTCCATTTTTCTTCTCCTGCACAGCAAACACCGTGAAAATCACCAAATAATTAAGAAGAATAATATTCTATAAGAAAAAATAAGATAATTGATGCATGATCATTCAATTTTCAAATTCTTAATGTGTTAAAATATACAAAATTGAGCATGCATCACCAAGCGTCACTGCACGTTCACTTCTCCGTCGTTCACTGTAGGATCCATCGCGCAAGGATTGTCGAAATGCGGGAGGGAGAAGACGAAATGCCACGAGGAAGAATGGTCATCGACATCCTCTGCTTTCCGATATGTAGATTCATTTATATACTTTCGTGTGTTAAGTATATATCGTCGAGTTGCTATGGTATATAAATGAATCTGCATATCGAAAAGCAGAGGATGTCGGCAACCCTTGTTCCTCGTGATGTTTCGTCTTTCTCCCTCCCGTGTATCGACAACTCTTGCGCGATGGATCCTAAAGTGGATGACGGGCGAACGCGAACAGACAACGACACTTGGACGAAGACGACGGTCGGCGAACGATGAAGGGGAGAACAATGAAGGAAAGCGAACAACGAAGGAGGTTTCACGCGAACGACGATAACTGGTGAAATAAAGAAATAATTTGACAATGAGTGGACCAACTTACGATAAGAATATTTAATATGTAGTACCATGTCGGACGATTATTTGCATGGAGGAGAGATGTGATGATCACGTGGATGCCACGTCAACGGAAAATCGGGAAACCGTATATCCCAGGTAAAGAGGGCATCGGGTGAAACGAGTTAAAAGATGGAGGGAATGGTGTTACAGTGGAACCTACGTATCAAGGGGAGATTATGAAATTATGGCTAAAAGCTTTGAACTTTCATTACTGTTTATGCTTGTCTTTCAGCTTTACTCTATGTATCAAGGCGAACTTGTGAAATTATGGTTAAAAGCTTTTTCATTAGTGTTTATCCTTGTCTTTTAGTTTTACTATTTTTACCTTTAGGTCCACAAAGAATTGTGTTGTAAAACCCAAACCAAGGTTGCATCGGTCCGACTGTGATCTAGGTGTTCATGCAGTTTGTGGGTCAATCTTAAATCGACAAAGTAATTGAGCTGGATTGGAGCGGTCCGACCCGGTAAAAATTGAGTTCAATCGACTGATTGGATGATTTTAGTTAAACCGTTGGGTCTATTTCAAAATTTTGAAATAGTGGTGGGTTTCGAAACCTGCAACCTATAAAGGACGAAATGATACATCAATCCAGTCAACTGAAAGTCTTTATGTACTAAGACTCTCTTATTGTTTGTCGTTGGGGTCATAAAATTGTAAAATTATTTATGCTCTGTAAAAAAAAAGTTAACTCATTTATCCTTTTGGTAAGTGCTAACTCGTTTATTTATTTTGTTTCATTGTTAGAACTTTCTCTTGACTAATATTAATAATTACATCCATAAATTATGAGGTTACATATTAATTTATATAATCAAAAATAAAAAATGTCTCAAAAATTCTCTTATTCTTTCATTTATTAAAATATGCTAATAATAGTATTATAATTTGATATATTTATTTATATTAATTATTAATAAATATGTGCTCATAAATATTTTAACTAGATATATCTTTATATTATTTTATTATTCGGTCTGACCTTTCGGGTTAATTAGTCCAACCGATTCGTCCTGTCCCGAAAACTTTTTCGGATCAACAATCGATCCAAGTTTTACAACATTGCAAAGAAGCTACTACTTTCAGAATCTACTTTCTCTGTATGTTATTGAGCCCTTGTAGTGCCTGTCGCAAACAAGCTACTACTTGTGTTAGGCTCTTGAACGAGAAATGCTAGTTTCCTTATTCCTATTCTAGAATATACTAATAATACTATTGTTGTTGATATATTATCTATTTTTTTCAACTAAATTGTGAGTGATCAAGTTTTGTAATACACGAGGGACGATGTTATGTTGAAAATGTACTGATGGATATGTACACTAAATGTGGTAGTCTTGATCTTGGGCATCAAATTTTGTAAACATGTATTCTTCAAGCAATCCATCTGAAATCGCTTGAAGAAATGTAAACATTGATATGAAGAAGTTACAAAGCATAAGATAAGACAATGTAAACAGTGAGCAAGATAAAAATGAAGAGCACTATCCACAAACCAACATTATAACATAAAGAAAAATGATGAATGTGTGTAAATAGACTAATTCAATATCATAAACCAAAATTACTCAATTATACAACCAACCAAGTCCGCAAACAACACTCAAACCAACTACACATTCACTTATGCATTTTAAGATAAGGCCAACAAAGGTACAAATTATATAAACATGAGCTTCACAATTAATATAACAAACATTGTGATAACTAATTTACATACTAAATTCATTTTCCTATTAAATTATAACTTCATCTTTAAATAACTCATGTTTAGCCTGCATCCTGTTGTCTATTCGAAATAAATCATTTATAATGTGTGTAGGTCGATCTTCAAAACATAGATCCAACCATTTGAAATATTTGCATGCTCCGCTTTGCTACAAGATAAGAAAAATTAATAGACGATATGAATATAAAGTTAAAGTATTTAAGAACTCACTCCTTAAAATTGACATCCGCAAAACATTTGTCCTGGATTTAGTTTAGTCCATGATGTTCTTATCACAGCCACTTATTTGCAATGACAATTGGGCAATATCATTTTACTAAAAAATGCTATACAAAAAATTTTACGTATAATTAGAATTGTGAAACATTATAATTTAATTACTTGTGTTGATTATAAAAACTTACAAATTTTACTACTTATCACCTTTGATAAAGTCACAACTCAAACAAGTCTTCGAAATTTCAAAATTCAAACCATGCAACAAGTCATTAGATTATCTACACATGTATTATAACTATTTATAATCATCACTCACTAAGATTCATCATATCTAAAGTTGAAATATGTGGAAGCTTTAGCGCTAATATGAGAAATTAAATCTGTGGCATCTTTAACACTAATCTTGTTACTACTTGTGATAGCTTTAACACTAATCCGAGAAGTTAAATTTGTGGCATCTTTAACACTATCTTAGTGTCAAGTAACATGTGGCAACCTTAACACTAATCTTGGTAATACTTCAACTTCTTACATTATAACTTCTCGGATTAAACTAGTTTCTATATTGTCAATAAACCACTATGATGACAGACCAATTTTTTGTATCCTACAAATAATGATCTAGCATCTACAATTGTTAAACATATGACAAATCACAAGGACTAAAAACAATGAAAACACATGTTATTCGGTCTTAATTTGAGATTCTACTAATCCATCACATATGATAGCTAGTGTTTTCTTAGGTTTCATTAGACCTTAAGCATGCTGATACTTTAAAGAAAAGTGCCCATGATCTAGATCTCCTTAATTACACCTTCTCGGCTTTTCAAAACTAGGGCATATGCAAACATGCAACCAACTTAAAGCTCTAGCCAAATGGAAACTAGGGCATATGAAAACTAGTGCAATTCTCATAAAAAAGTGTTGAATCGAATGAAAAGTATGGCAAATGAAAAGTAGGGCAATCCAAAAGCTAGGGAAAATGAAAGCTAGGGCAAAATGAAGCTAGAGCAAATGAAAGTTAGGCCAAATGAAGACAAGGGCAAGCCATTGGATCATTAAAAATTAAGCAAAGAAAGATTGGGCAAATGAACACTCACTGTCAGTTGAAATCATCGCCCTTCGCCTCCTTCGTTTGACACCTTCCAAAACCATGACTTCACTGGATGGAAGGAAAATGGGTAAACAAACTAGGGCACATTAAAAAAGGGTATCAAACTAGGGCAAACCACAAATGAAAAAGAGAAAGCTCACTACCGTCGAAGCCTTCAAATCGTTGGATCAACCTTTGCCGCAAATCATCGTACGACGTATCGATCTCCTTTCGAAATCATCAGTGTTCTTTGCTCAAATAGCCTTCAAAAGTTATGCCGCAATGCCACGCAGCTTAGGACTAATCGTAGGATGCGAATGGCGGTTCACGAGCGTATGGAAGAAAAAAGAAGTTAACGTGTGAACAAGCCGGTTCACGCACGCTCGATCGCTCAGCATTAGATCATCGCGGGCATATGAGTATCATACACATCTAGGCATACGATGCCCATTGTATCCCCCCCACACACACAGATATATATATATATATATAGAGAGAGAGAGAGAGAGAGGGAGGTATATTAGAGTGCATACACACTTAGGTGCATATAGGTGCGATCATCCACTCACAGCCATCGGATTTCGACCCCTTCGATGATTGCAATCCTAGCGTCTTTGAGCCGAGTAATGGTTCAATTAACATTGGGTCACGAGCGAGCAACCTGTCATCCTACGCACTAGAAGGTTGTTGATGCACGATAAGGAATGTCGTTCGTCAATGGCCCCGAAGGAAGTTCTAGGGCAGAGTTGTTCTCGCTTTGACGTTCGCCGGAGGCTGCAAAGGACGTAGTCACTTATTGGCGCGGCAATGACAGGGGTGTGGGGCAGCCCCCTTTGTAACTTCATCGACAAGGTAGGGGACCGATGCCCCGGCAACAAAAAGGGGGCGTCCGACCCCAACCTTGACCAAACCGGCGAGGTCGCAGAGGGGGCCCATGCCCCCCCTCCCCCCATTCATGCTCGCCGATGCAGCATAAAAAATAGAGGCATCGGCCACCCTCTGCGACCTCACCGGCGAGGTCACATAGGGGGCTTACCCCCCCCCCCCCCTCCCTCCCTTCCTCTTTCGCGCTCGTCGACGAGGGGGCCGACGCCCCCCTTTTTTGTTGCCGCACCGGAGAGAGGAACGCCGAAGGTGGGAAGAGGGGGATAATCTTGGGAAGAGGCCAAAATGAACCATCCAAAATGAATTGAACCACCGCAAGCTCCCATGATCAACATCTAGTTCAAGCACCTTCACCTAGTCATCAATGTTGCATCCGACGACTGAAATGAAGTTTATGCACCTATATGCACCTAAGTGTGTACACACCCTAATATACCTCATATATATATATATATATATTGTGCATTCACAATTTGTGATTGTGCCATGCGATCTCATAGTTTTTAGTGTTGTATTATTTTCATCCGAAAGCCCAAAATACAAGCAATACGAATCGCTGAATCAAAATGATACTCATCCAGAAATATGAGATTACACGATGCAATAGTAGATTTTGATTGCACCATAATACAACTCTATATATAATTAATAGACTGCATTGATAAGTAGTGAACATATGAGTCAGTAAGTGCAACTTCCCATTCTTTCCCCTTTTCCAATCTTTTAATTAAAAAATGGTCCACGTGAACGAATTCGAATTTGAATGTTACAAATAATTTGAGTCCTGAATTTGAATGTGGAAGCTATTGATTTCGAATCGGTTTCATATCGGATAAAATTATGCATGTTATTTCATAACATAATAATTGATTCAAGTAAATTTAATTGACACAATCGATTAGCATTAGTGGGAAGAGAAACTACGATGTTAGGGGGGTCACGTTATATGTATTTGCCAAATTTAAAATTTGTTTAACTAATATATATATATATATATAATTACTTAACCATCCTAATTATGTTCGAACTAAGATCGATAGAAATTACAAGATTTAATTTTCAAAATACCATATATCAAGTGCTAATAATATTGCACACAACTTTTTTCACTGAAAAAATTAAATGATTACAAAATTTAATTCGTCTTCCGACAAAGTCAGTACAGACAAGATAACTACTCATTAATATGCTGAAAAGGAGGGAACAAGTCGTCCAGATATATTTGTCCAAGGAGCGAAAACGCAGAGCAGACACTTTTCCAGTGCACGCACGCAATCTTTTAGTTCAGAGGATGATTGTATATTCAATCTTTCATTGACAGAAAAAAAAAAAAGAATACATAACACATATATTACAGATCTCACTGCAACAGCCCATGCACAAACCGACCAGTGCGTGCACCAACGGCCGTCGTCCTCAGCGCAGCCCCGGCCTGGAGTGGAAAGGCAAGTACGGCGTCGTGGCCGCAGCCTGGTCGAGGTTGCTCTTCTTCTTCTTCTCCTTCTTCTTCTGATCACTGGCCGCCTGCTGCTTTCTCTCTTCATTCTTCTCGCTCTCCTGCTGCTGCTGCTGCTGCTGCTGCTTCATGGGTGAAACCTTGGAGAATAATTCAGGCATGCAGCTGAAGCCGAAACCCATGTCGATCTTCTCTCAGCAACTCTCTCTTAGCTTTGGATGGAAATTGGAAAGAGAACTTTTAAAAAAAACGTCAGTGCCAAGTAATTTAAGATTGCTATGCTTCTAATTCTCAAAGCCGCGCCGAGGCCTTTTTATACAGAGTTCATCACGAGTACAGTCACAACTTCGATCATATGTGAAAAAGTTGAAGAGGTCGCATGCATGAAATGACTTTGCTGTGAAGCATCCTCGTTCGTTCCTTCGTTCCGTTCTACTGTTAAGCCGATGATGAGCCAAAGTCAAAGATTCTTTAGTAAATAGACACGGCATGCACTGTGATGTGCTCTCTATTTCTTGTCTGCTGCAAGCAGTCGTTTGTCACTCCGCAGAGACGACTGGTAGAAGCACCGGAACGGAAAGGCCAAGGAGCAAAGGGGGGTGGGGGTGGCTGCTTGCTTAGATGATCGATGGTGACAAAGGAAGCAGCTAATTTGGTAACACCAATTGAAATGCTACGTCGTCTGGTTGATGTACAAAAAGAAATGGTCAGCCACTGATCTTACTGTGGACCACGAGTAGAAAGAAGACAGTCGTGGGAGCATTATGATTTATGGAAAGCTGATATTTTGAACTTATCTTTTAAGGGGTGAGAATGCTATTGTTATAGTTTCTTTTGATGGAATTAGAAATGACTGATTGGTAAACAAAAAAAAAAAATAAAAATAAAATAAACAATGTTAAACCTGCCGGCAATCGAACCGGACTTCTTATCGGGTCACGATTGAATCGATCCGATCGGGTTCGACCGGATCGAATCGAATCTTTTTAAAATAATATTATTTTATAATACTTATAAAAATATAATATAATATGATATAGTATATGAATATTGTACTAATAACTTATTAATAATATTAAAAATTAATATAACATATTTTTATTTATTAAAATTTTTAATAATGATTGATATATAAGTCTAAATAGATTATTATTTTAATATCTATTATTTATTGATGATAGATACTATATTAATAAATTTTATCTTAAAATATTCTTATTTCTTTTTTCTTTAACACTTTTCTTTTTCTTTCCTTTAGTTATGACCTTTGATAATTTTTCATTTTAATGTTATTCAATTTTAAATACTTACCTTTGTTATTTCAATTCCTATTTAATTTCATACATATCATATTCACTCCTTTTCTTACCTTTCTTATATTTCTTTCCTTTTTTTAACTTTCCTATTTTAACCATTTTTTAAATATTATTTTTCAAATTTTGACTTGAACCAAGTTGAGCCGATTCGACTGGTCCAGTTCAATCGGTCGGTTCAACCATTTTTTCCGGTTCAATATCAAAAATAGTTTTATTATCAAATCGAATCAAATTTTTAACCGGTTTGCAGTTGAACTAGTTGAACCGAACGGTCTAGTTTTCACAACATTAAAAAAAATAACTATAAATAAAAAATTAATATAATTATATAAATAGTTAACAATTAATTATAATATTATATTATCTTATTTATTACTCTTAGACTATGTTTATATTAAATATTAATAATATACATATATATCATTAAATTAATTTAATATAATAATCAATTATAATAATATTATACTGATTTAAAATTCAACAAACTAAACAATACGAGAAATAAAAAAAATTGAGATGATGTTAGCTACATCTCTTTTGAAAATACATAATTATTAGTTAACACATAGCAATTAAGTAAAATTTAGTTAATTATTTGTTTCCTTGTTTATTTCATAAAAATAAAAGACTGGAGGCTCAAGCAAAAACACGGTACTTTTTTATTTTTCAACATAAAATAGGATAAGAATATATTTATTCTTTTAAAATAATAGAATAAAGATATTTTCCATCTTTTCCTTTTTTTACCATTTCTTTATTTTTCATTATTTAAGTATATATTATTATATTATAATTTATATAATAATAAATGTAAACTATTTATAGTAAAATATTTTAATTATAAAAATATTAGATTTATTCTTTACAATCAAACAAGAGGCAAAATAAAAATATAGTTAGAATATGATATTCTTAAAAATAAAATTTATTATTCCTTTCCGTTGGGGTATATCTAAAGAATAAGACCTTATTCTAATACTAAAGAGTCTTATATAGTATTGTTTAGGAATTAGTAGACTAGCTAAATCATCATCATAATTGAAATTTCAAAAATCATACTGCAAGTGGATCCTCTATATTCTCCACTCTAGGCCGGGGCTTTGCTCGTAGAACTAGAAGAGAATACGAGTGGAAGCCCACAAACCGACCAATGCGTGCACTAGTGCCCGTCATCAATGCAGCCCCCGCTAGGAGTGGAAAGGCAAGTATTGTGTTGTGGTCGTAGCACAGTGGAGGTTGTGCTTTTTGTAACGTCCAGGGGTGTTCACCGATCGATGATCCGATACGAATTAGAATAGGTTCGATTTGAGTCGGGTCGAATCAGTGGTCGGATCAGGAGGTTGTGCTCTTTGTAACGTCTAGAGATGTTCATCGGGTCGGATGGACCCGTGAACCCAATGACTCAACCCGACCAAAATCAGTTCGGGTCGGATTGGATCGGTGATCGAGTCGGACTCGACTCGACCTGAGGGTCGGGTACGGGTTGAAAAAATTCAACCCGAATTGACCCGACCCGACCCGACCCGATTGACCCGACTTTTTATTTTTTAAAAATTTTTTATTTAAACTTAAGTCTTATATTTGATTTTAAAAATTAAAAAAAAAACTGAAATTAAATATTTTAAGTGCAGAAATAATATTAAATAGTTAGAAAACATATTTTATACTTTTAAAATAATATTTTTATATTAAATAAAATATAAAATAATAAGAAAAAAATTTAGAAAAAAAGAAAATTGAGTGATCGGGTAACCCGACCCAACCTGAACTGAGTCGGTTTGGTTGGATCCAGACCCCTTGACCCGACCCGGCCAAATTTGGTCGAGTCAGATCATATTTGTTCATGGGTCGGGTCCAACCTGACCCGTGAACACCCCTACATTCGAGAATTTTATAAAATAAATATTTACTCTAAAAATATTATTGAAAAGATTATTTTATTTATTTAGAACTATTTAATTCTAAAATTAACAAAAATTAGAAAAGAAGTTAGAAAGATAAAGGAGTTTGAGTTGAGGTGAAATTGTTACATGTATAGTTATATGATTGTTAATTAAATTCAAATTTAATTAAATTTTAGTGATTATAAGGTTATAAATTAATGGTTGACGGTCATGATTAACTCAAGACGAGTTCAAGGCCTAACAAAAATTAAAACTCTACCATAACTATAAATAGGCATTAAATGGTAGCTGAAAACCTTCTTCAGTCAAACTAAATTCTTGCACTATGAGCTCTACTTTCTCCTCCGTTTGCCCGTAAATCGATACATTTTAGAGGGCTTGTATATAGAAGAACATCATTCAAATAGTAATATAGAGTTTCTGGACGTCATCCGAGTGCTATAGCTAGTCAAAGTCTCGACGTTCATGCAATTTTCAAACACCAAGACCTCAATTGATTTTTTAGTCAACCTTAGGTACATAAGGGGATCTAAATGGTGTCAGTTTTTTATGACATGGAACAATATCCTCTTCTCCGTTATACCGAGATTATATTTATATAAATTTTGCATTTATTGAACATTATATAGCATCGACATTATGGTTAGAAATCATGTTGGAAATGCGACTTCCTGACGACAACAGAACCCGGTCTGGATTCTGACCTACCTGACTCGGATTCCTTAGAATCCAAACCGAATAGCAATAGGAACTAGACCGAGTTCTTAAACTCGATCTGTGTTTAGCTTTGGCATGGCCTGGGTTTCAACACAACGAACATAGGACATGAACCGGGCCGACCCGGCCTGGGTTTGTCCACATATTGGATGTCTTTGAACATGGCCCAAGTTTTACTCGATGTGTGTCGAGTTCTGAGAACAAAAAATCTATTTTTGATATCTCATCATAAGTAATTGGATTATTATTATGATTGATTGTTCTTGATTATATGATTATCATACCTTATCATCTTGTTAGCATATCTGATTATATTATTATTATCATATCTAATTGCATACCAAGTGAGCATGTCATCTTATTGGTCCTCTTTGTCATCATATCTAATCTTAATATTGCTTAGTATTAATCCAATAGTTTTCTCCTGAATGAATATTATTTAATCTAAACAAAATTGTAAGGATAGGTGTTTTAGATAAACAAGATAAAAGCTAAAAATTGTTGAGTTTTAATGTTCTCTTATTGCCTTCAAGCCCTTGGATCATATTGTTATTGAATTATATGGGACAGATAGTTTACCTAAATATTTGAGACGTCATCCTTTAAAGAAGTTATGATTGTCTTGGTCATGGTCCCCCGTCATTTACAAATCATTGTTAGCGCTATGGTTATTGTGTGCCTTGCCGTGGGTTGATACCTTCATTGGTCTGTATGAATGAGGCATGAAGTTTTCCTTAGTTGACATAGCGCTCTCTATTTTATTAGATAATTCCCAACATTGATAATTGAATTGATCATAGAATTGAATTGAATTATATAGATCGTGGTCATTTGGATATTGATATTGATTAACAATTGTTATTGCCCAAATTGAATTGAATTGTTATTGGCCAATGACCATTGATTATTGAATTATTGTTGAATTGAATGATAATTTATTATTGAATTGATCTGTTAAATTAAATATTGTCAAAATCGATAAGGTTCATTGTTAATTAATAATTATCATCATTATTGTTGATCTTTTGATCTTAGTTTGATTCATTATATATCTATTTTTATATTGATTTATTGATTATCATATTGCATAAGTGACCTTGCCTGCCATACATGGCTACCAAGGTGATGCATGCAAAATCCCACATTTACTATTGCATTTAATCTTATTTCGATTCATTTTCTTATGCATGCATCATTTTATGAGCTTATTTATATTAATTTTACAAAAATGAAAATCTACCCAAATGTTGTATTATATTGTCTAGAAAGCAAGAAAATTGAATTATGCAGCTAGTGGAGAAAATCACATTCAAATCGGAGTTAAAACGAATGCAAAAAGTGAAAAACAATGAAGGTGTCACTAAAAGAAAATTGTCATCTTTCGACGGGCAATTTTCGATTAATAGAAATCCATCGTAACTTGCAACGAATTTTGCGACGAAAATATTTTCGATGAAATTTTCGACGGTTGCAACCGTCGGAAATTAAAATAATAAATCATGTAATTTGTTATATTATTATTTTATTTTTCGACGATTAGGAACGTCGATATTTTCGACGGATATCCATCCGACGCAATTTTTGACAGAATTTTCGACGATTACAACTGTCGAAAATGAAATTAATAAATTATGTAATTTTTTATATTATTATTTTATTTTTTGACGATTAGGAACGTCGATATTTCCGACAGATATCCATCCGTCATAATTTTCGACGGTTACAACTGTCGAAAATGGAAATAATAAATTATGTAATTTGTTATACTATTATTTTATTTTTCGACGATTAGGAACGTCGATATTTCCAATGAATATCTATCCGTCGCAATTTTTGACGGACGTAATCGCCGGTAAATGTATAATAATATAATGAGGAGTATTTTATTAATATAATTAGCGACAGTCCGAACCGTCGTAATTTTCGACGGTTTCGACCGTCGGTAATAATTAGCGATGGTTCAAATCATCGGTAAAATAAAAAATAAATATTATATATAACTAAATACAGTATTTTATTTTTATAATTAAATAATTTTCGACGGTCACAACCGTTCGTAACTTTAAAAATACTTAATATTTGCTTTTCTGACCGTCAGTAATTAAAATTTCACTATCCCATTTTTTTCGTTTTCCTGCTTTCTCATCTTTCCACCTATATATATAATATATATAATCTTCTCAATCCCACGCCATTATCTACTTTTCTCTCCCTCTCTCCTCTCTATCTTCTTCGACGACCTCACCCGTTCGACGACCTCCCGGCCGGCGATCCTCTCCCTCTCGGATGATGATCACCGACGATCCTCGCACCTCTCTCTCTTTCTCTTTCTGCCCAGAATGTGGCCGTCGTGGGGGCCAGACCAGCCGCCTGCCTGTCGGATCAAGCCGAATGTGGCCGCGGGTGGCCGGATTCGGCCGCTGGCGATCCGGCGATCAGATCTGACCGCGGCCCGATCTGGCCGGCCACGGCCTGATCGGCTGCTAGCCGGCATGATTTGGCGGCCGGACCTTGCCGCGGGCGGTCGGCTAATTTTTTTATATTTTAAAACTTCTTTGCGATGGTTGCGATGACCGCTGAAAGTTTCGACGATTTTGACTGCCGAAACTTTCGACGGTCAAAATCGTCGATACTTTCGACGGTCAAAATCATCGATACTTTCGACGAATTTTTTCCGACCGTCAAAAAATGATTTGCGAAGACCATTTTTTTGACAGATCGATTTCGTCGGTAAATCCGTCCATAATGAGATTACAGACAGTTTTGGTGCTGATTACAGAGGGTCAAAACCATCTGTAATCAGCGTTTTTCTTGTAGTTTGTGTACACGGGCCGTGAAGAACGTTTCAAGTGCATAAGGACTCTTACTCATACTATATGATCTGAAGATTATTTGGAAACATATTGTGGATCAAATTTCGAAGTTTGACAAGTCCAAAATTTTAAAACTAAATCAACTTCGAATTTTCCTTATTTTGACATAAAAAAGGTTTTTGTTCCTTCTCCAATCACAAGAAAATCTCAACACCTATAAATGCAGACTTCCTATAGCAGAAGAGAGTATGTTAGGGCCTGCAACCAGAATTTTGAAGCCAAGAATGTAAGAGAATTCAGAAGGCTCACTGAGAAAATTTTTGCACGATTGACTCTATACGAGGATCGGACAGTAGTTCATCGACATTCCTAAAAGTCTTCTCTATTATATTTCATGTTGGATGATCACATGCTTATTTAATACATCGTTCTATATTTAATAGTTTGGATCCTTTAGTTTTATTTTCTTTTTGAGACAATTGTCATAGTTTTAATTGATAAATGCAAACTATTAAACCTTATTTCATAATCAATTATAGTTCAGTGTTCTTTCAAATATGCATGCTATTATTAATATTTTTTCAAATATTAATTGTATTTTTTAGTTAGATATTATCCTTGTAGAAATAGTTACTTTTGATTGCATGATTTCTGTGAAATTGATTGCTAACTTTTAAGTCAAAGTATTGCATGTCACAACTCGTATGATCCTTAACAGAATATTAGTTGTGCGGTCTATTAATCATTACCATGGCATGGGTGATAATAGTTTAGATATTATATTTTAATGCATCTTAATCTCATGTTTTATTAGATTATGATCCATGACGGAGTAGTCTTCATCTAATTTGAATTAAGATAGGTTGATTGATTCTAAACGAAAAACAATAATTTGAATAGACTCTAATTCATCGTTAGAAACTAACTCGTAATATTTAGTCAATTCAATTTGTCTACAATTTCTTTTATCATCCTAAGCCCTATGCATCAGTAAATTAAATTTGATTAATTTAGTTTTAATCTTTACTTTTCTGTAATATTATTCTCTGCACATCTTTTATCCAAAATTCTATTGTCTCCTAATAGCCTTTGAAATTAGTTTAGTTAAGTAAGTTAATTCCTCGTGGGTTCGACACCCTATTTTTACACTTTATTACTTGAGCTATTAGTGCACAACATTTAATTATTTTCAATTCTCACATCAAAAGGGTATCATACATATGTTGGAGTGGTAACTATTATTGTATAAGAATTACACCAATGGAAGGTGACTGTTCCAACTACCATTCATATCCAATGCATTATGTCATAGCATGTCCTCTAAGGTTCGAATTGCTCGTTCAAACTGCCATTCATCTTTGGATGGAAGGTCGTACTATAATTCAACTGCATCCCAAATGCTTTATGGATGTTCCACTAGAATCGGGTTGTAAATTTTTTATCCCTGTCTGACGTGCGCAATTAATACTAATACTCCATATAGTCAAATAACTTCAAAAAATAAATGTTCATCAAGCTTTCAACGAATTGACTACATTTGATGGATATGAAGTGGGCTGTCTTATTGAATCGATTCACCACTACTTATATCTCAACGTGGCCATGCTATGTTCTTGAAAGCATATGTAACAAAACCCATCGTTATCTTTTTCATTTTTGTTGAGGGGTTCCAAGCTCCTATAATGCACAATATAGCCGCTTCACTTTCACATGCTATCATACTTGGTATCTTGCAACATACTCGGCCACATCCTTCTTTATATTTTTTCCATCATAACGTCCGTTGCAAGCCTTTGTACATCTTTGTGCTTCCATGATGAATGACGAATTTTGACTTGTGGCATTCATTCAGCACCTATCAGCTCAATGATTTGTTTTCAAGAACCCACAAATGTCCCCTATACTTGATGATTTCATTTGAGACTAAGAAGTCTTTAGGTACCTTTTCACCCACCTTGAGTGGGTTGTTGTATTCATCATCATTTAGTTGTGTGTTGTCAATCTTCAATAACAATTTAAACTATGTGCCAAGTTTGTCATTATTCTTGCACAATAATTGTCGATCACTTAACAAACTTAAATATTGCAATTGCTTATATTCCATCGGTTCGCTCCTAGGAAAGCAAGTGAATTTCTAATCTTCTACTTAAGACATTGACAAATAAGTTTATCATTTTTTAATGGTAGCTGATGGCAAAGTCATAGTCCTTTAGGAACTTAATTCATCTTCTTTGACTCATATTCAGATCTCGTTAAGAGAAGATTTACTTCAGACTCTTGTGGTTTGTGAAAATCTCAAACTCTTCACCATATAAGTAGTGTCACCAAGCCTTAAAGGTGAAGACCACAACTATTAACTCAATATCCTACATTAATTAATTCTTCTTTCATTGCCTTGATGCGTAGGTATCAAGACACAGTGACACACCCTAAGCTGGTGTAGCATGAGTCGCTATAAATGGCATAACCTCCTGACTTGAAGGTATTGTCAAAATAGGCATCATCGTCAATTTTTTCTTTAACTCTCGAAAATCGTCTTTGCAATATATCATTCTTGTTGATGGCCATGTCCGAGGAACAATATCTCATATCTTCAAAACTCTCACCTCGAGAATTTGGCATAAAACTTAGGTTCTCTTAACATTTGCAGTGCAATCCGCATATGATCCTCTAGGTTCAACAGATATATTAGGATGTTGTCGATGAACACTATCACAAACTTTGTCCAAATATAATGTGAACCTCTATTAAGTCCATTGAGATTTTTTATGCATTTGTCAACCTAAAAGGCATCACAAGAACTCGTAGTACCCATATCTAGTTTTGAATGCTATTCTTGGCACATCATCATTGCCTATTTGGAGCTCGTGATAGTCGTTTCTCATATCAATATATAAAAATCTCTTTTGTCAAAAATAATAGATTGAACCGATCATCAATCCTGACTTTAATCGATAAAGTGGCATGGATGTTATCAACTTCTAACATACTTTGGGTGTTTGTCATCCACCCATATTATTCACTCTACTTTTCATTGGGTGATCATTCGTTTTTGTGAAAAGTAAACTATAAATTATATTCATTCTATATAGCACATGCTATTTGGACACAATAAGTTATCCAAAGTCTAATTGAAGTGGAGGTTACAATTTAGACTTGATTAAGTATCCTAACATATCAATCTATTTGGGCGATTCATGCTCCATTTTTTAAGGCCTATCCTTCTTTCGTTGTAGAGGTTCGTGCCTTGGTTCATCGCAATCTCTTACAAAATGTCCTATTTTACCACAATTCAAGCATGATCATGTTTCCAATAACATTCATCGAAATGTTTTTCATGACAGTGATTGCTTGGTTCTCTAGATAGTTGAAGCTCATTCCTCATTGGATATGACCTCCCTCGGTTGCGATTGTCTTGATGGTGCTTCTCTTATCTTTCCTGACTTCTATCTTTATTTCATGTATAATTCAAATTATGGTTGATGTGTGTCTAATTCGATTGAATTATATTTGTTGTGCCATCATCTTCAAGCATAGCGAACTCTTTCACAATTTGAAGGTCTAGTAGGTACAACACTTTACCCTTTCTCAGAGGCTCGGCTTGAGACCATTGACCCATCACTTATTGTGGTTTCTCGTCACTTGTTGCCATGGATTATGCTTCTCTAGCTTTAAGAACTCGATCAATTGTAAATTCATATACCTCTCATTATCTAACTACTTGGGGAGTAAGTATATAGCGATCTTTAAATATCTTTTTAAATTTTCTCCAAGGAATCACATCTTTTCTTGAGAATGTGGATACTTTTGTTGTTTCCCATTAACACCTAACGTCGTGTGTCAAATGTTTTGTGGCACAAATAGTCTTACAGTTCTCACTGCAGTATATCCTTACCAAGGCCTAGTCCTCCAACCACTTTAGGCTTCCTTGAAGTTGCCTTTTCCATCAAATTGAAGAGGGTGCAATTTGAGAAAACATTCAATGGTCTCTTTACAATCATCATTAGGAGGAGCATCGTGACTTCGGATTTTGTATGGAATCCAAGCGAACATGAACCCTGTCTATGTTGTACCTCTCAAATAGCTCATACATTATTTAATCATTGGCTTTGGGCCGCTTGGTCATTCTCCTGTGCACTTTAGAATTGCTTATTGGCTTGTTAAGATTCACTTTTTGGGCCACGATGAAGTTGTTGAGAGGTCTCCAACTTGGGAAGCATTTGTGTTCACACAATGATAAATAATACAGTTCAAATAACATGAGTTCAATGAACGATATCTCAATAAAAACTTACTTGACCCTGCTTGATGATTGCAGTGGTTGCTCATGACATTTACACGTAGAGTATATTCTATCTATTAGAGATAGCTAAGAAATGATCCACTGTAATACCTCGAGATCCACGTGATTTTCATGTGTTCAGAGTCTACATTATTTTTCATAAAATATTTTTTAAAAATATAAACCATGAAGTGCGGAATAAATTTGAATAATAATAACTAATAATCCTTGATATTCACAATTGTAAGAAATGTGGAAACAATGAAACTAGACAACTTGATCTAGTGTCATGTGAAATATCCGTTTGTCACTAAGCTCGACCACATACAACATCGTCCTCTATAATCTCACCCGCATAAGTCCATATGTAAGAAAAAATTATGAGTATAAAATACTCAGTACGTAGTATCTAATCATAATTAATAAATCATAATCAATGATGCTCAAAGATAGGATCAATAGAATAATTGAGCATATGAGATAATGTGATATGATAATCAATTATAACAATGGAATAATATAATGAATCAGGCTAAGGCTAGAACACCAATCAATATCGATGACAATCAATTTACAATTAACAATGATTCATGTGGAAATGTTCAATTTAATGATTCTAATTTAATAATGGTTATTGACCAATAACAATTCAATTTGATTCAATATGGCAATAGCAATAGCCAAGTTAATGCCAATATATCCAAGTGACTATAATCTATACAATTCTATTCATTTCGATTCAATTCAATTTAATTCAATTTAGTGTTCGATCTTATCCAATACAATATAAAACACACAATCAATTAAAGAAAAACTTCATACCTCTTTCATTGCAGGCCAATGTAGAATATCAAACACACGAAAAGCCAACAATAATAATATCAATAACAATAGTTCATGAATAGAGAAGGACCATGACCAAACATAGGAATGTTATAACATTTTTTAGAAGATGACGTCTCAAACTTTTAAGTACACTATTTGTCTCATTTGATTCAATAACAATATTGCCTTGCTTAGAGAACATAAAGACATAGTAGTTTTCAACTTTTATCTTATTTACTTAGGATGTTTATCTTTAATATTTAGTTTAGCTGAAATAATATTCAATCATGAAGACTACTAGAATAATAATATAATCAATAATAAGATCGATTATGATGAAAATATGATAAGATATGATGATAATATGATATGATTAAATGATACTATGATTAGGTATAATAATATAATCAGGTATAATAATAATAAGATCATGAACAATCTATAATAATAATTCAATTAACCATAATATAGTAGAGAAAAATAAATTTTCTAACCTCAAAACTCAACTCGCATCGAATGAAATTGGGCCTCCTTTTGGAAAACTCATATATGCCTGGTGAGAAATTATATCAATGAAATCTCTGCACAAGGGAAAAGAGTTTAGGATTCTATCTTGTGAAAAATCGAAGCCACGAGGATCCCTTACATATCTTAAGTTGATTGAAAATCAATTGAGATCCTATTATCTGAAAACTGCACGAATGACTCTAGAGTTCCGACGACATCCAAGAACTCATGTCCAACACTTGAGTGTAGATCTCCTATGTAAGTGCTTCAAAATGCCTTGCCGGTCATCTAGATAGCTTTGATTCACATGCAATGAGAGAATAGGGGTCGTGATGTAGAAACTCAATTCAGTTGAGACTCTTTTGACCATATTATAGTTGTAGCTTAGGATTTTGATCTCTGTTGAACACTAATTATGGATTCATCTTGATCGTCCATCCCTAATTTCTCCTATTATAATTACTCAAATTTAATTAAATGTGAGTTTAATTGATTTGCTCATAACCATATAAATAATAAAACTTTTTCTCAAATTATATCTTATATTTCCAATTTTTTAAAATTTCTAAGTTAAATAACTCCAAATAATTTAAAATTTTGTAGAATAGCTAAATTAATTTTTTTTCTTTAATTTCCAAATGTTTAATTATATTTTCAAAATATTGGCATATTATAATGTTTATCCAACGTTTTGGACAAATTTTATAGAATAGCTAAATCCTCATGATAATTGAAATATCAAAAATCAAACTTGAAGGCCGATCTATTTTGGAATTCGCAAATTCGCTATCCATACGAGTCGTTTGACTCAATTCATTGAATAATCAATATTTTGAGATGTCATTTAAACACAGGGAAATAACTAAAAATATTAATGTTTTTACATGCTTGTTCCTTTTTTCATTTTAAAATTAAACTCTTACCTCTTCTTTTAGTTTAGATTTAATTCCTTGATTTTCTATGCTTATTACTTGTGTTGTGATTTTTTTTATTGACATCAAAGTAAAAATTCTCAACATCGAGTTCAAAAATCTAAAAAATGTTTCAAGAGATTCAAGTTTCCACGTTTAAAATTGGATTATTCGCTAGAGAGAAATAACCTTGTGGATATGAGAACTTTTACCCCAAAATGCTAAACTTCTGTAAATTAAATGGACTACCCAAACCTCACAAAAATCATTCTCATAATAACCTTATGAATAAAAAAATTGACATGACGACTTTTTAAGAAAACTTGAGCAATTATTGGTTTGGTCCCAATTCGCTGTCATGACGTTGGAGAAAGAGGCCAAACAACCAAAGGTCTTGTTTTAATACAAATAAACAGAGTTGACAGAAAGGTTTGATGGAAATTTTATTGGTCGAAAAAAAAGAGAAGAGGATTATAAATTTTATATTATTTTTTGTTCGAATGGGATAAAATAGAAGAGAACAAGATTGACAAATATTGTATTTTGAAAAAAAAATAGATATTCTTATTTTATTTATCGTTTGTTTTAAAGGGAATAAATTTTAAAAATGTAATACTTTATATTTAAAATATTTTATTATACATAATTGGCATTCAACATCATAATAATAAAAAAATTATATAATAATATATGATTGAATTTTAAAAAATAAAATACGATTGAAGAGTTGAAAATATGAGGAATAATTATATTCTTCTAAAACAGAAGAATTAGTTTATTCTTCTTTACAGGTAAAAAATGATAATTTCACATTTTTTAACGTGATTTTGTACTTTTCAAATTCGATCGAAATAATTATATTTTTTGAAATATCCCGAGGATGCTTTTTCAATTCTAGAAGAGTGCTTTTGGACTTTGAAGTTTAAAGTTCCAGCCTTCACAACATCAAAAAGTTGACGAGTTCAAATGAGATTTATATGCCCCATTATTAATTTTCTTGTACATTTTTCCCCCTGCTGCAAAACATGAGAGGCTTAAACTATTTTTTATGGCTGCGTTTGGAATGAGAATTTTGAAAAAAAGTTAGTTCTCGAAAACTAATTGATTTGATAGAAAAGTTTGGATTGGTATTTGAATGAAAAAGTGTAATGATGAAGATTTAAAAAGTTGATTTGATGGATAAGTTTTAAGGGGTGTTTGGATAAAAAATAAGAACTAAGAATATAATTTATTATTTTATGAGGTATAAAATTATAATAAAAAATAATATGTTATTAATATTATAATTTACGTAAATAATTATATTATTAAATATTATTTTTATTTATTTTGATTAAATCTTTTAAATATTATTAATATTATAATTTACGTACATCTTAGATCCAAATATAATATAATTTTTTAAAAAAAATTGAAAAGTTTAATTAATAAAATATGTCTTAATTATTAGAACTAAATATTTTATAAATTTTAATTAATAACATTTAATAAATTATTTTATAATATGATTAATAATGTATTAATAAATAACTAAATAATATATAATTATTTTATTATATAATTGTAACTTATTTAGAATACCATAATTAATAATTTAATTATATTATAGTAATATCATACTAGTTAATTTTTATTATGATATATGATAAGTAAAATAAATAAAAATATTTATGTCAACATTTAAACAAGAAAATATATTTTTTATAATAAATAATAATGGAAAATTATATTTTATTATAACACTAAGTAAATTTTAATACATAATAAATGTACTTCTTTTGTTACTATTCCTAAATAAATTATAAATTTATGATAATATAATATAATATATATTATAAGTATATAATATATATGTATATAATATAATACATACATATAACAATGCTATTAAAATAATAAGTTATAGGTCTACACCTACTTTTAGACTTATAACAAAAAAATAAAAAAAATAGAGTGTTCTTGCTATTTGCAATAGCAAGAACTTTACGATCAAAATATTTGACAAAATATTTCAGCCGTACATCACCTGTCGAGAACTTTGCATGATGAGTTTAACTAAAATTCTAAAATTTGGAAAAAATTCTAAAATCAAACACAGCCTTTAAAAGCAACAGCTTCAATGTTCGGGCGTTGACTTTAAAAATTGAATCTCAACCATTAGCACTTAATGATTAAAATTTATTCGTATCTTTCTCATTTCAACATCGAATTAATTAATGCGGTGTTAATAATTGGTTGGGTCTCGGTTCTAAAAAAAATATAAGTTTCTTTTAAAAGCATCAGCATGGGGCAAAGAATACTTCAGACCGGAATATTAGACAGAGAACAAGTAAAAGATCAAGTAAAAAGAGCTGGTCCTTTGTGACCTTTCCGGGGACATCATATTGTACCTCTATGCATGCAACAATGGCCGCAGCTAACGGTGCAGCGAGTCAACTCAATGTCGCAGTAGTGGTGTTCCCCTTCTTAGCCCAGAGCCATCTCAACCTGCTGTTGGACGTCTCCGTCCGCCTCGCCGGGCGGGGGCTGCGCGTCTACTACGTTACTTCCGCCGCGCACATCCGGCAAGTCAAGTCCCGCGCCGTCCGCCGTTGGCCTGCCGGCGCCGTCAACGCAGTCCGCTTCCATGAGCTCCCGCTGGCTCCTTTCACGGTCCTCCAGCCCGACTCGCGCTCCCCCAACAAGTTCCCTAACCACGTCATCCCGGTGATCGAACCCTACGCCGCGATGCAAGCGCCGCTGGCGTCCCTCCTCCGCGACCTCTCCGTGACGCACTCCCGCCTTGTCGTCGTCCACGACATGTTGGCCGCGTTCGCCGCGGTCGAGGCCTCGCGTCTGTGTTAGAGTTGGTGAATACTTCAGGGCCCCTTGTTTCTCACACCGGGTTCGCCCACGTGAGCTTAGGGGAATCTGAGTATTACCCAATTAACAGTATTGCTGGCGTACGAACGAAAGGGGGGGTTCGGGGGGCCCCGCCCCCCGACGGCGGTGAGCGGGCGGGGGTTCGGGGGCAGCGCCCCCGAAACCTAGACGGGTTTTGGGCTTTTGTTTAGCCGGCCCGTGTGGTTCGGATTAGGTTTTTTCTCTGTTTGTTTGGGTTTTAAACCCGGTTTGGAGAGGCTATTAATAGCCTAATTTCTGATGTAATTTGGTGTGGCGGCTGTAAACCTAAACGATATAATGGAATCTCTTTGCAGGACGTAGCCCTTATCTCAAGGGTGAACCTGGGTAATTTCGTGTGTCTCCTTTATTTTTCTGCAATCTCTCTGCGATCTTCTCTCCTTGTTCTCGGATTTTCCCATCAATTGGTATCAGAGCACAGGTTGTTCGAGGAATTAGGGTTCAGGAGGATCGCGGATTGAGATAGAAAAATTTGATGGAACGCGATTTGATCTCTGGAAGATGAAGATGGAGGATCTTCTCTGTGATCGAGATCTTTGGACGGCAATCGAGAAGGAGAGACCAGGCATGGAGGCGGCGAAGGTCGCGGACGAGGCCTCCTCCAGTCAGGCAGATCCAAAGGCGATCGAAGAGTGGGATCGGATTGATAGAAAGGCGAAGGGTTTGATTCGGCTGTGTCTCGCGGATTCAATTCTTACGAATGTGATGGGCGAACCTACTGCCAGAGATCTGTGGAGGAAGTTGGAATCCCTATATCAAAGTAAGTCGTTGGTTAACAAGTTATTTCTGAGAAAGAAATTGTACAATCTTCGGATGCAGGAGGGTGACTCGTTTTCTACCCATCTTTATAACTTTAACACGGTGATCAGTCAACTTGTATCAATCGGTGTTAAGTTTCAAGATGATGATAAGGCAATAACATTGCTCTGTTCGCTGCCGGATTCATGGGACAATCTGATTGTTGTGATTGGTGGCGGGGATAAAGAACTTTCGTATGAAAGTGTATGTGCTGCCTTGTTATCAGAGGAAATACGGAGAAAGGGATCAGCAAGTTCTGGTAAAGAGGCGCTGGCGGCCAGAGGAAGGCAACCAGAAAGGAATCAAAATCAGAGAGGGAGATCCAAATCTCGTGGGCGTTCGAAGAGTAAGGATAAGAAGGTGCAATGCTGGAGATGTCAAGAGTGGGGCCATCTGAAGCGAGATTGCAAAAACAAGTCGGTTCATAAGAAAGAAGCTGATTCAACCTCGGACAAAAAGGAGGCTGAGGCAGGAGATATGTATGTGGCTTCTGCATGTATGGCACAGTCAGATAAAGATGTATGGCTTATCGACACTGATGCTTCGTACCACATGACGCCTCATAAACACTGGTTCTGTGAATATGAGGAGTATAATGGTGGGGATGTCATGCTCGGAGATGACACTGTAGTTCAGATTGTTGGACGTGGCAGGGTGAAGTTGAGGATGAATGATGGCACGGTGAAGACTCTACCAGATGTGATGCATATACCACTTATGAGTAGGAGTTTATTATCTGTTGGTACAATGGCCGACTCGGGTGTTATATTCAGTTGCGATAAGGATTCGTGCAAGATGATCAGAGGGTCGATTGTAATTGCACGAGGAGTTCGCTATGGCACGTTGTACAAGTTGCTCGGAGAGACAATATCTATGGGCTGCGGATTTATTTCTGAAGAGGCCAAAGAAGATGAAGACAGCAAATCTATGTTGTGGCATCGGAGATTAGGCCATATCAGTGAAAAATGACTCTCCACTATAGCATCAAGTCAGATGGTAGAAGGAGTTCCGGATTGTTCTGTGGGCTTCGGGTTCTGTGAACATTGCCTCCATGGAAAACAGAACCGAGTCAGTTTTCAACACACAGGTTCAAGAGCAACGAAAATTCTCGAACTGATTCATAGTGATGTCTTTGGACCAACTCCGACTCCATCTATTGGAGGGTCCAGGTACTATGTTTCTTTTATAGATGATTTTTCGAGATACAGTTGGATTTATTTTATCAAGAATAAATCAGATGTATTCGATAAGTTTCGAGAATTTAAAGTTTTAGTGGAAAATCAATTGAGCTGCAAGATCAAGGTTCTTCGTACAGATAATGGAGGTGAATTTTGTTCAGATAAGTTTGAGCAGTTCTGCGTGGACAATGGTATTGCTAGGCAGAAGACAACTCCATATACACATGAGCAGAATGGAGTAGCTGAAAGGTTAAATCGGTCACTCATAGAGAAGGCCAGATGTATGCTGAGTTGGGCTGAATTGGGGCAAGAATTCTGGGCAGAAGCTGTAGCCACAGCAAACTACCTGAAGAACCGCTCACCGACCTCATCAGTGAAGGATCAGACACCTTATGAGGCAATGTTTGGGAAGAAGCCAAATTTGTCTCATGTTCGGGTGTTCGGATGTGACGCATATGTTCATATACCCAAGGAAAAGCGGGGTAAGCTTGATAGTAAATCTGAAAAGAACATATTTGTCGGATACAAGGAAGGGATCAAGGGCTACAAACTGTGGAATCCAAAGTCAAGGACTATTGTTTACAGCAGGGATGTTGTTTTCCGTGAATCACGTTCCCAAGTTGAAGTTCAAAAAGGTGGTGAACCTAAGAAAGTAGTAGTGCTTGAAGAAGATTCTGATTCTGAAACTTCAGAGGTGGATGCACAAGATACTTCAGTTGAGTCTGTTATAGAACCGGATCAAGAGGACTCGGTTAATGAAGTTGAAGATGCAGATTCAGATGAAGACCCAGATATTGGTACTACCATACCAGTTCTCAGGAGATCGACACGAGAAAGAAGAGCACCTTTGAGATACTCTCTTAGTGCTCTGAGTTCGTTTCATGCTTTGAGCATTATCGGCGAAGAACCTAGTTCTGTAAAAGATGCAAAGTCTATGGATGATGCAAATCAGTGGGAGCTTGCTATGGCAGATGAGATGCAGTCACTGGATAAGAATGAAACATGGAGTTTGTGTAAATTGCCTAAGGATAGAAAGGCAATTGGTTGCAAATGGGTGTTCAAACGAAAGCTGAAACCGGATGGGTCTGTAGAGAAGTACAAGGCGAGGCTGGTAGCTAAAGGGTACTCTCAGGTTGAGGGAGTTGACTATGATGAGATTTTTTTCCCCGTGGCGAAAATGACTTCAATAAGATTTGTTCTATCTCTGGCAGCAGCATATAATCTTGAGATAGAGCAGATGGATGTGAAGACGGCATTCCTTCATGGGGACTTGGAGGAAGAGATATATATGAGGCAACCAGAAGGCTTTGAAGTTCAAGGTAAAGAAAAGCTGGTGTGCAAATTGAAGAAGTCTTTGTATGGATTGAAGCAGTCGCCAAGGATGTGGTACCAGAAGTTTGATACGTACATGCTCGAACTCAAGTTTGTACGTTCAGATTCAGATCATTGTGTTTATGTGAAGAGAGTTGGAGATCAGTTTGTCATTCTTACACTGTATGTGGATGACATGTTGCTGATTGGAAACAGTATGAAGATGATGAATTCAGTGAAGGGTTTGTTGGCCAAGAAGTTTGAGATGAAAGACTTGGGACCAGCGAATTTTATTTTGGGTATGCAGATTAGAAGGGATCGGCAGAAGAGAAAGTTGTGGCTAGGACAGGAGAAGTACATAAAAGAAGTGTTGAAGAAATTTAACATGTCGGACTGCAAGCCAGTGGGTACTCCTATGTCTATAGGAACCAAACTTTCTGCAGAGCAATGCCCGAAGACGGATGAAGAAGCCGAAGAGATGGATCGTGTGCCATATGCAAGTGCAGTGGGCAGCTTGATGTACGCCATGGTTTGCACGCGTCCAGATATAGCCCAAGCAGTGGGAGTCTTGAGTCGGTATATGTCTAACCCAGGCAGGGAACATTGGAATGCTATCCAGAGAGTTTTCAGGTACCTTCGTGGAACTTCAGATTTTGCTTTGTGCTTTGAAGGTGCGGGAAAAGGAAAGATGCTTGATATTGTGGGCCATGTAGATGCTGATTGGGGTGGAGACATTGATAGTAGACGGTCCACTAGCGGATATGTTTTTACATTATTTGGGGCTGCACTAAGTTGGATGAGCAAGAGACAAAGCGTGGTGGCACTTTCTTCTACAGAAGCAGAATATATGGCTCTTACTCATGCTGCAAAAGAGGCCATATGGCTACGACGGTTGTGCTTGGAGCTCGGATTTGAGCAAGGTGCTATAGAGGTGAGATGTGATAATCAAGGTGCTATTCAGTTAGCTAAGAATCCCGCATTTCACTCACGCACAAAGCATATTGACATCCAATACCACTTTATTCGGGAAAAGGTGAAAAAGAAAGAGGTTCAGCTTGAAAAGGTTGATACAACAGAGAATAGTTCTGATTTTCTGACTAAAGCAGTTACAGGTGTAAAATTTGAGTGGTGCTCTACTGCTGTCGGATTGAAGAAGAATGTTGCTGGCAAGGCTCTCATTGGTGTGAAGTATCCACCAAGTGGGAGAATGTTAGAGTTGGTGAATACTTCAGGGCCCCTTGTTTCTCACACGGGGTTCGCCCACGTGAGCTTGGGGAATCTGAGTATTACCCAATTAACAGTATTGCTGGCGTACGAACGAAAGGGGGGGTTCGGGGGGCCCCGCCCCCCGACGGCGGTCCCGCTCGGCGGTGAGCGGGCGGGGGTTCGAGGGCAGCGCCCCCGAAACCTAGACGGGTTTTGGGCTTTTGTTTAGCCGGCCCGTGTGGTTCGGATTAGGTTTTTTCTCTGTTTGTTTGGGTTTTAAACCCGGTTTGGAGAGGCTATTAATAGCCTAATTTCTGATGTAATTTGGTGTGGCGGCTGTAAACCTAAACGATATAGTGGAATCTCTTTGCAGGACGTAGCCCTTATCTCAAGGGTGAACCTGGGTAATTTCGTGTGTCTCCTTTATTTTTCTGCAATCTCTCTGCGATCTTCTCTCCTTGTTCTCGGATTTTCCCATCAGTCTGCCCAACGCCGTCAGCTACGCCGTCGGCTGCGTCCCGGCGGCCTACCTGCTCGCGTTAGAACTCGGGGCCGAGAAGGAAGAAGTGCTAAAAGCGCACGGCCTGACCGGCCTGCCCCCCTTCGACGAGGGCCTCACGGACTTCACGAGTTTCGTCGCGCTACAGTTCAGCAACCACGTCCACGTCTCCGGCCTGTTGATAAACTCGTGTCGAGCGCTCGAAGGTGATTTCATAGACTCTCTCGCTCGGCAACCTCGGTACTCAGGCATGAAGCTGTTCTCCGTCGCTCCCCTGCGGCTCTGGCGACCCGAGCAAGAATCAGGCCACACACTCAAACGGCATAGGTGCATGGATTGGCTGGACGAACAGCCGGAGGGATCCGTCGTGTACGTGTCCTTCGGAACCTCAACAACGCTCGCGGACGAGCAGATCGAACAGCTTGCCGCCGGGCTGAGAAACAGCGGGCAGCGCTTCATTTGGGTTCTGAGGGATGCCGACATCGCCGTGGGCTCCGACGAATACGACAACGAGGAAGAAGGCGCCCGGAAGAGGTCTCCACCGCCCGGTTACGACAAGGACGCGGAGTTGGCGTCGGCCCTGGGTATGATCGTGAGAGGATGGGCGCCGCAGCCGGAAATCCTGGCACACGCGGCGACGGGCGCGTTCATGAGCCACTGCGGGTGGAACTCGTGCCTGGAGAGCCTGAGCGCGGGCGTTCCACTGCTCGCCTGGCCGATGCACTCCGACCAGACTCTCAACGGGGCGTTGGTGACGCAGCGCCTGAAGGCCGGGGTCATGGTGGCGCAGGGCATCCGGGCAGAGGAGGTCGTCCCGGCGGCGACCATAGAGGAGGCGATCACCTGGGTAATGGCGTCCGACGAGGGGAAGGAGGTGCGACGGCGAGCCAAGGCGTTGAGCGAGACCATTCGGGAGGCTGCGTCGGTTGGTGGGCCTTCCGATAGAGACTTGGATGCCTTCATCGCACTCGCCACTGCGACAAGCATTGCCGAGTAGCCATGTGAGATCCATTCAGCATTTTAAAATTCTGCAATATATTCTTATCCAAAAAAATCTTGTAGTATATCTATTTAAGAAATAAGTCCGAACCATAAAGACTTGGACCTCAGAATTTGCTTATGCAATTTTGATATCGTTTCATCTATGTGATGTTATTATTCGCATAATAAATGACATTGAATTATATAATTATAATATAAAGCTGTTTCTTGAAATTTGTTTTTATATTTATTTTATAGCTAAAAGACATGTACAGTTCATTTTATACCAATAAGGTGCAGCATAGTGCTAGGACGATCCATTTGTTATGAATGATTGATTTTCATTATACAACAAGTCAGATCTATAACTTTTGCAACAGTATGTAAAATCTATGATACCCTCCTTGTCTAGTTATTTTATTATTCTGAATTTGTCGTATAAGGTTGTGTTTGGTACGAGAATTTTGAAAAAAAATTAGTTCCGGGAGCTAATCGATTAGATAGAAAAGTTTAGGTTGATGTTTAGATGAAAAAATATAATGATGAAAATTTAAAAAGTTAATTTGATAGATAAGTTTTGGTATGTGTTTGGATAAAAATTAAGAAGCAAATATATATTTTATTATTTTATAAGATTATTTTTATATTATTAATTACATAATATTTTTATAATTAGCAAATTAGATAGAAGAAAAAAATTAAGACAAACTAATTAATAACTAAAAATGAAATATAAAAGAAAATTTAACATCATATTTATATAAAATAATTATATAATTGTAACTTATTTAGAATACCATAATTAATAATTTAATTATATTATACTAATATCATACTAGTTAATTTTTATTATGATATATGATAAGTAAAATAAATAAAAATACGTACGTCAACATTTAAACAAGAAAATATATTTTTAATAATAAATAATAATAAAAATTTATATTTTATTATAACACTAAGTAAATTTTAATAAATAATAAATGTAGTTATTATACATAAATAAATTATAAATTTATGATAATATAATATATATGATAAGTAATATATATAATATAATATATACATATAATAATATTATTAAAATAATAAGTTATAGGTCTAAAAGTAACTCCACGTACTTTTAAACCTATAATAAAAAAATAAAAAAAAGTATTTAGTTAAATGTTCCAATCGTACATCACGTGAGATGTGTTTGACCAAAGTTTTAGAACTTCAGCAAAGTTCTAACCTAAGTTCTAGAATCAAACACATCTTAAAGAGAATATCGATCAATGGCAAATGTCACCTATCCAAATTTGGAGAACTTTTTTAATCCCATATGTTTTTCTAATGTCAACAATTATTTCATGCATAGTATCAGGGAAGTTCTAAGAAATTCAAATGAGACATCCAAGTAATTTGTTTGAAATAGCTTATGCGAAATCGTTTTTCAAAAACATTATTCTAGTTTGAATGTGATCATTACGGTACAAACAATTTAAAGACTTGTTTAAAAAAATCATTGATGTAGTTGTGATTTAAAGACTTTTTATAAGAAATTTGCTTATAGAGTTTCAAAGATTGCTTTAAACGTTGAAGTTTAAAGCTCCTACCTTCACAACATTGCTTCCCTTATGTTATGTGGACTCAAAATGAGTGCACTGGTTTCCAAATATGTAAGTTTCTTCATCCAACAAATTTCTTTAAAAGCATCATCATGGGGCAAAGAAGGGTTCAGATGGGAATATCAGACAGAGAACCAGTAGTAAAAGAACATAATCCGATCAAGTAAAAAAGAGCTAGTTCTTTGTGACACCAATTACTACTTGGAAAACAAAACTTCATAACAAAGAAAAGACTGTCTTATACAGGAGACTCTAAACAAAGACAAATTCTGAGAGGAAAATGTGAGGACACTGACATCTAGCTCAGAAACTCCAGCCAACGAGACTTTATTCAGGTACGAAGGATAGCGACGAAGGTAATTCTCCAGAATATCGTCACAGAAACACGGTCATTTGCTCTAGCCGTCCATATGAATGATGCAACGGAGGCCCTCTCCCTTGAGCATCAGGTCGAATGCCTTGTTAATTTCAGAGAGTTTTACGCTGTGGGTGATGAACTTCTCTAGTTCCAGCTCCTGCGCAACACGAAGGGCATGAAGCTAAAGTAGACTGGAAAAGTTTTGGATGAACTTTACACGATTTCAACTTTCATGAAGGAATATATAACTTAAGGAGTTGCAAACCAAGAGAGTAATATAACTAAAAGTTTACCTTATTCATATACTTCTCGACCACTGAAGGAAGATCTGAACGGGGTTTGTAGTTGCCAAAGAAGGTACCTTTGAGTGTCCTTTCGTTCAGTAGGTTCATGGGGTGTGTCTTGAACACGGCATCTTTGTGAGGCACACCCACCAAGACAGCAACGCCCCAGCCCTACAATTCAACAACACAATTTGAGCATCATAGGTGTTCAAAACTATGACATCAAGCATATCGAGTTAAGGAAATTACATCATGGACACACTCAAATGCAGAAACCATGGCATTGATGTTGCCCGTGCATTCAACACTGCGATCAACTCCACCGTTTGTCATTTCAGCAAGGACCTAGAAATTTATAAACCAACAGTCATAACCACATACTCTGAAACACTCATGTAGGTGTTGATCCATATTTTATAAATTTAAAGAATGAAAGAAAAGGGAGTATCTCTACAACAGACCTCTTGCACCGGCTTCTTGTGATCAGCAGGATTCACAAACTCGGTCACACCAAACTTCTTTGCTGCAAGAGATCAAAGACGGAAAGATGAGCAAAATCAAAGTTGGTAATGGAAGCTCATTGCATGAGACAAATGATGATTCTAACCTTCCTCAAATCTGGCTGGATTCAGATCAACACCAATGATCCTGGATGCACCAGAGACTCTTGCTCCTTCAGCAGCCTAAATTTGTCAAACATGTAAAAAATTCATATGATGGCAATGTGGACAACTAAAGGCATACACTCCAAGATATTCTTGAGCAAATGAGTTGAGAAAAGGATCTCACAGCAAGACCGACAGCCCCAAGGCCAAAAATAGCCACTGTTGATCCCTTTCGTGGTTTTGCAACATTGACAGTTGCACCAAATCCTGCACAGCAACAAAAATTATCAACGAATCAGAGCTTTTATCCACCCATCTTGTTCAGAAACTCCGCAGAAATGCAGAACCTTAGCATCACCTGTGGAAATGCCGCAGCTCAGCACACACACTTTATCAAGGGGGGCCTGGGGGTTGATCTTGGCAAGGGAGCCAACATGGGTGACAGTGTACTCGCTGAAGGTGGAGGTTCCAACAAAATGGTAGATCGGTTTTCCATTGATGGAGAACCTCGATTGTCCATCGGAGAGCATCACTCCTCTGTCAGTGTTAATCCTTAGGAGATCGCACATGTTGCTCTCTTCGGACTTGCAATGTGCGCACTCCCTGCATTCTCCTGTGAATACAGGGAGGACGTGGTCTCCCGGAGCAAGATCTGTCACACCCTCCCCAACACTCTCTACGATCCTAAGAACACAAATTAATATTAGAAAAATGCCGAATTTCAGAAACGAAATCAGCAAAGTATCAAACGAATAATCAGAATTTTATAACACTAGTTCAACCAACTAAGTAGGCAACTCCAATAACACGCACAAAATTATAGAATTGTTTTATTATTTAGTTGGTTTCATATATAGCATTGCTGGTAGAAAAAGAAGAGTGCACATTAAAATTACATACAACAACAACAAAGTCTTATCCCACTAGGTGAGGTCGGTTACATGGATCATACGATGTCATTTCGCTCTATTAGTAACCAAATCTTTCGGTATATTATTCATCAATAGATCTTGCTCTATTAGTTCGCCAAGTGTCCGCCTTGGCCTCCCTCTCCCTCTTTTAATCGGACTCCAAATTATTTGATCTACTCTTCTTACTGACGCATCTAATGGTCTTCTCTGAAGATGACTGAACCATCTCAAACGATTCTCTACCATTTTCTTACTAATAGGAGCCACTCCGACTCGTTCACGTATATGATCATTTCTAATCTTATCTAATCTTGTATGACCACACATTCATCTCAACATCCTCATTTCGGCTACCCCCACTTTACGTTCATGTTGTCCCTTCATAGCCCAACATTCACTAGTATATAACATTGTTGGCCAAAATAATCTTGTATGTCCCTTCATAGCACATCAAAATTACATAAACAACATAAAATATTACAAGATCTGAAAATGCAGAAGGATGTCTGTTACAGGTGAGATCAACTAAGTTGACCAATAAAAGGTGAATAAAAACTGGTTCATCGTTTACTTCTGAACCAAGATTTATTACCCCGAATGACCAGGAAAGGCATTAAGATTATTCAGTCTGAAAGAGTACACAAAACATGCCCAGATCTATTAATTTGATTCATCACTGAAAACACATTTCTGCAATTAAATACGCCGAACATGCAATCTGGCATGCCTTGCTACAAACTACAAGATAAATGGGAGTCTAACTCTAATCCGAAGCATTTGCAAAAAAATATAATAAAATACGTACCCTCCTGCCTCATGGCCCAAGATTCTGGGGAACACGGGAGTTTGACCCTGCAAAAAAAAAGATGAATCAAAACCACTGCATTTATAGACTTCCCAATAAACCTGCCAAACCGATCACGTTCCACCTTTTTTATTACCGAAATCGCAATGTCCTGAAGGAAAGCAAACACTACGCACCTTGGCCTCCCAGAAGTATACATCAGTGTGGCAGAGCGAAGTGTACAGGATCTTCACTCTGACCTCTAAGGCCTGCGGCGGCGCCACCTCGACCTCCTCGATCACCAGCGGCTTCCCAGCCTCCCAAGCCACCGCAGCTGCACCGGACGAAAAAAAGATCAAATCTCACCTCCACTATTAACATCTGGAACAACCGACATTACCACCACAATCGCATCAAAGAGGTAAGAAACAACACATCAAAGAAGTTACCTTTGCATTTGATGACCTGACCAGCTGTGCTTGCCATCTCTGTCTCTCCACTGCAACAAGGTATGTCTCTCTCTCTCTCTCTCTCTTCCTCTCTCCCTCTTATAATCACCAGTACGTATGGCGGGAGCAGGGGCGGTGGCAAGGGGGTATATATAGCACCACAATTCGGCGCGGCGACGTGCCAAAACCGTTCAAGTTTCTTTCCCCTGGTAATTTTTGACGCAGCTTTTTATTTGCTTGCGGCCTCCGAAACCATGTACTCCTCCAGTCGTTGAAATAGAAACCGGAATTACGGTATCGTGTCCATCCGCATCCATTTAATTAGCCTGGGTCGAGTTCCAATTGGCTCAACTTTTGAATTTTGGTTCGTTCCCCTTGACGGGGGAGTAGGATAAGAAGGATGTAGCCGTGTGGCGTGACGCGAGAGAGTGAGAGAGATAGAGAGAGAGACAGCTAAAAGCCTAAAAATAGGCAATGGACACGGGCAACGCCGGTTTTTGGCTTCTCCGGTTTCATGGCCATCGGAAAATGGAACGAAATAGTCATTTTTGTTTTTATCAGACTAATTTGTTTCATGGTGTGACAAAAATTGAAAAAAAAGAGTTTAAAAAATAAATATAGGAGCAAAGTTTTTAAGTAAAAAAGATAAGACAATTTTTAAATGATAAACTATTATTGGTAAATTTATAGTTTTGTAATTTATATTTTTATATCTTGAATATCGTAATAATATTTCTCTAGATCCAAAAATTCTCCTCGAATAAATTTTTTTATGGGACTCCGATGTTTTATGAATGGGGATATAATAGTCCCCCCAATATTTTAATTTGAAAATTGAGATTTTTTTTCGTACATAAGAAAGTCAGAGATCTAGTATAAGAAAATTAAAAATAAAAGAGTACTTGATCTCCGAGCTGTTCGCCACTGCGCTAACGTTCTCATTTAAAAATTTAGAATGAAATATTATTCTCAAAATTTATCAATCACCAAACAGAATTATAATCGACAGATTTATTTAACATATAAATAACAAAGTTTTGTGAGCTATCGTTTTATCAATTTTTTATGCTAGAACTTATAATTTATGAAAAATAATTATGTTGTGTGATTTCTATAAAATTTTAATTTGTGCTGTAAAAACATTTCAATATATAATAACATTTAAATACATATACAACAACAACAAAGCCTTATCCCACTAGGTGGGGTCGGCTACATGAATCATACGACGCATATTCGTTGATTCATGTTCATAAGATTCGACAGGATTTTATGCTGGCTGTCGGGGTCTAACACAATCCTTCTCCTTTATCCGGGCTTGGGACCGACTATAAAATATAGGCGGAGTTATTTAAATACATATATTTGATATAAATATTATCTTTTATAAAGTTATGTTTAAATCTTAAGGAAACGAACCTCATGTAAATTTATAAAACTTTGGTTTCGACTGTTCAGGTTCTTTGCTTCGGATTTAAAAAAAAGAATTATCAAAATCAAGAAATCCTGGTCAAATCCAAAAAATAAAAATTATTTCAGGTTGACCATAAAAAATAGTATAAATATGATAATTGTTAATTAAATTATAATAATAATATAATTTACATTTAAGCTACATATAAAGTAAAATATAGAATTTCAATTAAAATAATTATTAATATAATATTTTAAAAATAATTTAATATTAATATAGGAAATTTAGTTGGGTCAGGACGCGGTTCAATTTTTTTTGTAAAAAACTTCGGATCAGTGCGTGCGAGTCATGTGACACTTTTCCAACATACACAAGCTCAAAAGAATATTATAATTGGAAATCGAAAAAAGTAATTAGAAAATATGTCAAAATTTTATCATTAACCACTTAATAAGCAGGAAACTTATAATTGGAAATCTTAAAAAACGAAAAAAAATATAAAAAGAGTAGGAAGATTTAGATTTGATTTAAAAAATGTGGTATAGGGATCAGATTGGTAAAAATTGGAGCGCCCCAGTGTCGTAACAGGCTTGGGGCGGGCGCTCGTCACGCATCAAGTGCGCTTGCGGTTACCGCTCATCACATCCCGTTAAAACTTGCCTGAAGGATCATGGTTTTTAACTTCGCCGCCCAACGTCAATTTAAAGGCCCAACCGCATACTTCCACCACTTCTACTCTTCATGTGGGACTAAATGCTCCGGCTTTATTGCAATATAAATACTAAAGAACGCAACACAGTGTGCAGCAGCAGCAGCACCGTCCTCGCGGCTTCCTCCTCTTTGTCCAAAAGTAAATCAAATGCAACGCTGACGCATTGTTCTTTTCACCTTCTCTGTGGGCATCAGAACTTGGTTTTTGATAGCAGAATCAATCGTTTTGACGGATGTGTGTGTAAGAGAGAGAGAGAGAGCAATACAACAGTGGCTCGGAGCCTTGTGCATGGCCCTCGTTTTGGTTGCCTATTCGTGCAAGCCAATGGACGGTGAGCTGCTGCTGCAGCTGTCTCTACAGTCTACATTGACGCAGTCACAATGGGCTACGAGGCGCTGCTTCAGAGTTGAGAGGTTGCTTCGCGGATTCCTTCTGAAATGACAGTAAAGGGGGCTCATCGTCTCCATCAGTGTTTGATTTTGATCATCATTGTCGTGAAAGAGATGAAGGCTTTGGGGGTGTTCACCACATGTTCCATGAGCAAATTTGATCCGAGGTCGAATCGAGTCACTATTTAAATGGATAGTAAATTCGATCGGATCATTAACTCGACACTAATATTAATATTTTTATTAAAATAAAAATTTTTATTTTTATCTAATAAAATAGTGATAATAATATCTTTTTGAAATGACAATAGAAACATTCTAAAAAATATATATGGGAGAAGCAATTTTTTGTAATTTTTCTAACGAAATAAAGAACAAAAGTATAAATATGCTCTATTTTCACTTTATTTGTGATGAATGGCAGATGATGGGATTTCAAAAATATTTTTTTTATATCACAGGATAAGAATTTGAAAATGTTCTTTTGCATTTATAATAGTGTAATTAATATGATTTAAACGTAATACTATCTAGTGATAAGAAAAAATGATATTAAAAAATATTTTTCAATTAAAAAATATTAAATATTATCCATTAGTACGTTTCATATCTCCAAAATAAATTATTTGTATAATGAAAGATAGAATTGTGTAGTTGAATGAGATAAAAAAATAATAAAATATGTAAATAAGTAACTTTTATGTATTAACATTAATATTTTTTAGGCCCCCTCTATTGCCCAAAGTTGAAGTGAAATATTATGCCTTTTTTACATTTTTTTCCAATTTTTCGCCATGCTCCAAAGAAAACAAACTATGAGCCAGGAGTTGATGTCTCTGGGTTCAATTATATAATACTAAATATATAATAAAAAAATTTATTAGCTAAAAATTCTCCAATGACAACCACATATATATAATTCCTTTACTCTTAAATAATTTATTTACAAATTATATAATGTTTTTTATATTATATATTTTTGCACTCATAAGTTTAAGATTTCGTGAGTAACATATATGGAAATATACAAAAAAAATTATAAAATCACATAATTAAATAAGATGTTAAATACAATAATTGATTTATTTAAAATTAATATATTTGAAATAATAGAATAATTGAATCTTAATTATCCAAGATGAATAGTGAATTATAATTTAAATAAAAAACTCAATGAGTTTGGTTGTTAAAAGTTAAGTAGAAAAAATATATCTATATAAATTTTCATAATTAAATAAATAATGAGAGGAGATTCGAACCAGGACTCTCGAAGCATCAAAACAACAAACAAAATTAAGCAAGTAACTCTCTAACCAAGGCATAATAAGATATGCATTACTTATACTACAGCATCAAAACAACAAACAAAATTAAGCAAGTAACTCTCTAACCAAGGCATAATAAGATATGCATTACTTATACTACAAAGTTTAAAGTTATTATCGAGTGTCTACACATGCAGGTAAAGGTATCCACTTATACAATGCCGACTCAAGGAATCGAGAGGCCTAAAGCCATATTATATAAGGAGCCCTTTTATACAATAAAATTATTTTATTTAATTTTTTATCTTTTTAAATGTAAAATTATTGATCAAATTTTCATAATTCACATTTCCTATTTTTTATTGATAAGGTAGATAAGCTATTTAATTTTTCTTGAGACATTGTTAATCTTAAACAAAAATGTTCTAACAAAGAATTTTCTTGAGACAATAAGCATTCTTGAGATATTTTCTAACAAATAATTTCTCAAGAGATATTTTTTGAATTTGTACCAAAGAATAAATTCCTCTTTTTAAATTTTAAATAACTAGATTCATATTTTCTAGATGATATTTTAAAAATAAGATATGATATGTATATTCATGAAAAATATGTGATATGTGTATTTATTAACTCTAAATAAAAAAATATAGAAGAGAGTTGGAATGATATAACTTGGATGTGCTCAAATGAGTAGGAACGTTTGTATATATATATATATATATATATATATATATTAATATGATTTTGGAGGAGAACTTCACTCTTGATGTCGGCTAAAGCTTATATGACAAATTTCAAACATGAATTATTTTAGAAAGAAGTTGGAGGGTAAATGGAAACAAATTTACATACATGTAAAAAGAAAAAAAAAAGATCATTATTAATTTTTTAAAAATAAATGTGTTAATAAAAAAAGATTAGGAAGATTGTGATACTTACGGAATGAAGAGAATATATCAAATAATTAATGTTGAATTGCTGGTCAAATTTGAAGGAGCATTACAAAATATTTGAGTGGATGAACTATAAAGAGAGAGTCAATTAAGGTTTTCATTAATTGAGAAATCAATTAACGAGAAAAAAGTGAGTAGTATTGATCAGGGCAATTAGGAGGCCTAAAAAATGTACAAAATTTGTTGGTCGTTATAATTCATTATTGCCAACTATACATATTTATAATTATATGCTCAATATAATTAATATAAATAATATGGTAATTATTAGGAGGCCTTAAGAAAGAGTTTACCTTGCTTGGGCCTTGGGCCAGTCCATACAATAAAAAATTAACAAAAATAATTCATTTTTTCCAAAAAAAGTTGATTGTATTAATATTAAGTAACTGCTCCAATAGAGTTCAGGTACAAAAATTGAGCAACGCCAGGAGGAGGTCTGCCCACCCAAAAGTTGTTATTAAGTTGTTGTCGATCCAAATTTGCCAGGTACGCGATTTGTCGTCACGAAAATGATGGGACGCAATAGTGGGGTTAAGTCCAGCAAGAAGCCTCCATATGTCAGCAACTAAGCCTCTAAGTCGCCACGAACAGCATTGAGTACAGTTAATGATTCATACAAAGATCTCCGAGTCCGAACAGATTTGGATGTGGGATAGCCCAGCGTTACAACACGCGCGAATGCCAGCGAGCATGGCACGAGCCTCCATCTCCAAGACCAAGCCAGCCGACGCAAAGGATGAATCTGCAAAAATAAAAGAGTTGTCGTGAGAGAGTGCTAAATATCCAATACCCCTGACCCCAGTAGAAAAAGAGCCATCAAAACAGAAGATGGTCCAATGCTGGGGTGGGGGCTCCTTCCGAACCCGCCTATGCAGATCGTAGGGCCAAGTGCTTCGGGTGCGTGGGCGCCAGCATAGTCATGAAAGTCGATCACAGCCCTTACCCAAATCGAGTCTACGATTGTGCGCCGTGATCTAAAATGAGCCTCATTACGAATATTCCATAACTTCCAGAGACATTGGACAAAGGGGGATAGAAAGGAGCTTCTGGACTGCATATCAAGGTGGGCGCCCTCGAGAAGCCAAGTTTTGAGGTGCCAGGAAGATTGGTTTTGAAAACTAATGTTTAAGTTTCTCCCGAGGGAGTTCCTGAGTTGATGAGACATAAGGCATTGGAAGAAGAGGTGTGGGATAGTTTCCAGGTGGAGGCCACAGAGAGAACAAGCAGGGTTTATAGTGCTATCAAATAAGAGGATGGTGTCTAGTGTAGGTAATTTGTAGGAGCTTCCAAAGGAAGATATACAATTTAGGGGAGCTGGAATCTTCCAAACTATGCGCCACGGTGGCCCCCAGTGGAACTTGACGGCATAGGGCAGTGACTAACATATCGATATACTGACTTAGCATTTGCACACTCATAAGTATCATTCACCCAAACCCACGCTTTATCATTGGCAGCCCAAGAAATGTAAATGCGATTAATCTGAGAACATAGATCAGAGCCGAAGGCGGCAGAGAGCAAAGAACAATTTCAAGAGCCATTGGAGATGAAGTGACTAACCATGACATTGTCCAGGCAAATGTACATGTTAATGTAGGTAGGCGTACAAATTAGCGGTGAGGTAAAAATCCATGGATCGAGAAGGATGGATGTATTGTTACTAGATCCAATACTTTTTATAGAACCAAATCTAAGAATAGGAATGGAATTAAGGATTAATTTCCAAGAATCAGCGATTTGAGTGCGCGGCATGTCCTCGCAAAGGCTTAAGGGCCCATATTTTGCCTGAACGAGAGCGGTCCGCAAGGTGGAGCGCCCATTTAATAAATCTTGCATGTGTTTGGCAACCAAAGAGTGACGAATGTCTAGTAAGCTACAGATGCCAAGCCCACTATAGTAGCGGGGAAGCTGGGCAGTGGACCAGCTAATCAAGTGAGCGTCGCGATGACCCCCACCAGGATTCTAGAGGAAAGAGCGCGAGAGTCGCTCAATGGAGGCGATGGTGCCGTCGGAGATATTTGTAACACTGAGAGAATGAATGGGAATGGACATAAGCGTGGTTTGATAAGTGTGGAGCGGCCTGCCTGGTTCAGTACCCCATGCCTCTAGCCGCCGAGGCGAGAGGAAATCTTGTTAGTGATTGAAATATGCTCGCGGTTGGGAATGTGCTTTGGCGAGATGAGAATTCTCAAATAATGAAAGGGGAAAGATCCAATTCTGAAATTCATAATTGAGCCAATTTGATGCCTATGACGTGTGCTAAGATTGGGTAAGTAAAGCTCAGATTTCTGTGAACAGTGAGGTAATGGATGCAATATCCCTAAGTTAATCATGCATGATTAGTTGTATGAATGTGATGTTATATTATCTTATTGGTAATATCTATGAATGTGATGTTAAGACTTGCACTTCAATATCAACTAAAGTGCGAAAACGATGGAAATTTACTTAAGGCATGAAAATGTGATTTTCGAAAAAGTGAAAATTTGGAAAATTAAAGTCCCGATAATTGCTCCTATATATGAAAGGATTCTAAAAGTGATTTTTAAGAATTTTAGGAGGTGTATGAGTTAGGTAAAATGTAGACACAAAATCAAAAAATCTGTAAAATCGCGATTTTTGTTCTTCGGACAAAAATTTAGATTTCGATTCCTTAGTTATTTATTTTTCTAAATATTTTATTTGAATCCAAATGGAGGGTAGTTCCTTATTTACATGTAATGTCTTAAGTAAATGAATAAATAAATAAATAAATGAAAAATACAAAACCATTTACTTGGTAAAAAGTAAGGGCAATTTGGTCCCATCTTTGGCCGACTTGGTAAGTCGGTTTCCTTTTGCATTCTTATCCTTCAACTACTACCTTTTACCACCATTTTCTGCCCCTTTCACCATCCTTGGCCGAATAGCAAAGGTAGTAGAGAGCTTACTACATGTTGAAGGAAATTTGACAAAGAGAAGAGGAAATTAGGGATTCTCATTTGTGGTGAGTTAATACTTTAATTTATTTTAATTTTAATTACATACCTTTCTAATTAGGGTTTCTGTGAACCTTTCCCATCTCATTCATTTTCGGATTTTACTTGAACATGGGGCAAAAAGCATGTTGTTCATGGGTAAGATTAACCCTAGCTATGTTCAGTTAATTCACGAATCTTTAGCTACATAATTCAATAGTGATCCAAAAATTATGAAATTTATTTTGATTGATTCCCTATGAGTCTACTTTCATTGAGCTTTGGAATCAATTAATATGATTTCCGTAGACAAAGTTATGCTCGTATCTTTAAGGTACTATCACTCTGTTCATCGAAATTGCTACCCGAATTTGTAAATTATGTATTAAATTCAATATATCATGGAATTATTTGATAATTTAGGGTGTTATAGATATTGATGTTAGGTTTCATTGAAAATTGGAATCACTAGAAAATAATATGTATAGCGAAAGTTATAAATATGTTACCGAGCCTTACTCAGTCTGTCAGAATGGAGCTTAGGGCAGATTATGCTAGTATTGGTTAATTTTATTGTGCTCGGTACAAATAGAGAGAAATTCAAGTAATTTTATGACTTGCACCCTAGGATGTCTAATTTTGAAAAATTAAAATTACTAGAACAGGGAATGTTTATTATTTTATATAAATCATAAAAGTAAGGTTACTCAATCTGTCATGACATAGAAATAACATAAAAGTTAGGCTGAATGTTGATATTTATGAGAGCAAACCATAATGAAGTAGGAAATGAAACTTTTACAGAATAATATCTTTGTAATATGAGAGTAAATGAAATTAGAATGATGTCATTTGGGTATGTATATAAGAAGATATGGATTTTTCTTTACTATGGGTGCAATATGTTATATTAATAGGTCAATCCTTATGTTTAATAGTTATTTAAGTTATAAGAGTAAATACTTAATGTTCATATATCTAAGCAATTAATTATGTTTCATGTGTAATAGGATTGTGTTCATATCATAGTAGTAATGTGTTTCTTACTATTATTGTTATAGGAGTAGAAGAATAAAGTAGTGAACAAGGAAAGGGAAACATTTTGCTAGCCCTTATAGGTAAGTTGATTTTTCCTACTATATGCTTTCACCTCTTTTGAATTCGATGTGACATCGATTATTATATGTATTGAATATATTTTGAAATGTTATGAATTGATTTCGAGAAATGCAATTGTGAAAAGTATATTTGAATGATTATATGATTGCACATTTGAAAAGCATATGTGATATGATATGAATGAGTTATGAGAAGTGCAATCTTATTCGGTTTGAAATGCTATTTGATGATTCATCTTTTGATACTCGAGATATAATTGTTATATGATGAATCATGAATCTGCATCTGCCTGCATTGCATGTTTGATGGTTGGAGCTAAGTGCTACATCGCTGATCACGATGCGAGCCACCTCTAGAGTCCAATCCATCATTTTGTTCCCCAATAATGGGATGAAATAGGCTGGAGCTAAGTGCCATGCGGAGCTAAGTGCCACATCGTGAGTAGTCGCGATGGGAGCCACCTCTAGAATCCGTAGGAGCCACCTCTAGAGTCCACCTATCATTTTATGATTTGTTCCCGAAAGGGATGAGGTAGAATGGAGCTAAGTGCTACATCGCTGATCACGATGGGAGTCACCTCTAGAGTCCACCTACCGACCACTGGCTAGTTGGTGATCCGTGCATTCATATGAGAGTGTTGCATTTGCATTCATTTGTTTGATATGATTTGAGTGATGTTGATGCAATTGGATTGTGATGATTTTGATTAGAAAATTGTATATATTATTTTCAAATATATGAAAACATCGATTGTGATATTATAATTACCTCGTATCTTTGCATGTCCTTTCGAATTAATTAGATGGTAACACATAGCTTATGAGTTATCAACTTACTGAGCTATTTTGCTCATAATGTTGTTTCTAATATTTTTTAGATTAATATAGATGTTGATGATCATGGAAGGTGGTAGTCTTAGATGGGTTCTATAACGACCTTGGTGGTAAGACATTAAGAAGAAGTGTCTCTCTCGAGTTCTTTTGTTAGGATGTCGAGAGAGTTGGTCGAATTTATTATTTTTGTCAAAATAAGTTGTAACGAAAATAAATTTATTTTGTAAAATGTACGACTCAAGGAGTATCAGTTTGCTCTGAAATGATCACATATTGTGTAATTTATTTAATGATATATATTTTTACTCTTATGTTGTAAAAGGAAGAGTAAATTACATCACGTTTCCGCATTTCTTCATAATTTTATTTGATCGTCTGTAATGAGTCGCGACTTTGGTTTAACTCGCGGGTTAAATCAGGGTCGTGACAATGGAAGATGTTGAGAATTTTCTTAAGGTTGATATAGTTTCTTTTTGTTGCTTTTAGACATATGAGAAGATCATCTGCGAACAGGAGGTGGGTGAGACTGAAGGAGTTTGCACGAAAGGGTGAGATAAGGCCAGCCGAGACATGTTGGGCCATGATTGGGGAGAACACCTGGGAGGTAATGATTATTAGATAAGGGGATATCGTGTCCCCTGCCTAATACTTTGATGCACGGTAAACAATGGAGAGGGTTCCCCGTGAATGAGGCATGGGAATATCAAGGAAGTTATGCATAGAAGGATCCATTTGATAAATTTTTTCGAGAAGCACATTCGAAGAAGAATGGAGTGAAGAGCGTTCTAGGAGACGCGGTCAAAAGCCTTATCTAAGTCTGCTTTAAGTAGCATGTATTTATGACGCCCAGAATTAAGTGTGTGTGCCAACTCCTGAGTTATCAAGATGTTATCATGAATTGATCTTCCAGGGATGAAGGCAGATTGGTTCAAGTCAACGAGGGAACTTAAGGCAGGCCGAAGTCGATTAGCCAAGACTTTGGGCAAAAGTCTATATAACACATTGCATAGAGAAATTGGATGAAAATCCCGAACACGCTTTTGGTTGGCCGATTTTAGGATAAAGATAAGAGAAGTTTTAGTCCAATCATTAGGTAAGGAATTGGAATTAAAAGCCTCCTGAATTTCATTTACAATTTGATTTCTGACAATATCCCAATATGTCCTGTAGAAGTCAATGGTAAAGCCATCCGGCCCCAGAGCCTTGCCAGGAGGCATGATCCAAAGCATGGAAGTGACCTCGACGTGTGTGACCAGGGCAATCAGGGAATCATGCCAACAATGGTCGAGGGAGGGAAGCTCAGGCCAGTAGTCATGAGGAATATCAGATTGGAGAGAGGGTTTCCAGAGATCGCGATAGTGCTCCACGAAAAGGGATTGGATTTGGGCAGGGTTGGTGATATGGTTATTTTTGTTATCAATGATAGAGGTGATTGTGTTTTGACTATGCCTAATAATAGTGGATTGGAAGTATCTAGTATTACGGTCTCCATTTCGGAGCCAATTGGTTCAAGACTTGCTCCACCACTTAAGACTAATTTGTCTAATGAAAGCCGCATGGCGATGATACGTCGAACGCAGAATTCCTAGCTCCTGAGGGGAGAGGCCCCTTTGAGCGTCAAAGTTCTCGAGTTGAGTAATTTCATGAAGGGCGATTTCAACGTGGATCTCCAGTCTCCCTAAAGACTCCTTGTTCCACTTAATGATGTCGCGTTTATGAGATTGAGTGCTTTGAAGGTGGTGAGATGACGCCTGTCGAAGGTCCAATGCCTCGCAACAATTTCACGAGGCTCAGGGTGGGAGAACCAGAATTGCTCGTATTTAAAAGATCTACGCCTAGGCTTGAGGTCAGTCTGAAGGGGAAGAGGGGTGTGGTCAAAGACACAGCGGGGCAGAGTGGTTAGGGTAAGGTTGGGGTACTTGTTTATCCAGAGATGATTTGGGAGGGCACGGTGAATGCGGCAGAGGATACATGCCATGCACGATTGTTACACCAAGTGTATGGGATACTAGAAGGTTTGAGGTCTAATAACGCTTGGGTATTGATGAGGTTATTGAAAGCTTGAATATATTGGGAGGGTTTAAAAGGTTTGCCACCTAATTTGTCCTTAGGGGAAACTAAGTTATTAACATCACCAATGACAAGCCAAGGGATTTGACTTGAGTAGTGTCAAGATCACAAAGATCGTTCCACAATCGGGTTCTACGGAAGCAATAGTGCTAGAGTAAACAACTGATAGTAAAAAATTAAAGCCATTGAATGAAATAACATCACGAATAATTTGCGAGGAGATGTGGAGCGAGATAACTTGAGCTTCCTGGCTGCGCCAGGTGAGAAGAATGCCGCCGAAGGCCCAGTGGCCTCACGAAAGATTCCATCCCAATTGGTACCGAAGCGTCTGATAACCTATTTAGATTTTACAGAATCCGCTTGTGTTTCTAACAAAATTACAATATTTAGTCTATGGTGACGAATAAGATAACTAATCCCATCTCTAACTTTTGTCCGGTGAGCACCGCGACAGTTCCATGCAAGAACCCTCATGAATCAACGTTCAAGGGGTTAGGAGGGACCGACATCACCTGCACAGAGGAGGAAGCGAGTGAGGACGGAGTAGTATGGGTAGTTGAGAGCTTACCTTTAGGTTTTGAAGATCCACGCCGAGGCCGCAAAGCAGGGAGAGGAGCCTAAGGCTTGTGGGCACGAGCCTTCTTCTCCGTTCGCAGGGGCGGGAGAAGCTCCGAGTCTTCCGACTCTTCCTTCGAGAGGTCAAGAGTCTCCGACGGCCGATCCTGGGTCTCCGGGAGATAACACACCTGGTGGCAAGAGAAACAAAATTTGCATGATCAAAGTTATCATTTTCACTGGCCGGCATGATGGGAGAGGGCATGGTGGTACGCATGGGGACGGAGGGAGAGTTGTGGGGAGGAGAAAGAGGGGACGACGGCAATACTGGAGCCGAGAGAAGAATCATGTTTCAGGGAGGGGAAGAAAAAACATCAGATGTAAGGCCAGGATTGTCCACCGCATGCAGACCGCACTCGGATTCTGCCACGTGCATGAAGGGCGGAGAGGAATCGGGGGGCCTTGTGAGGACAAATCGTGGCCGTTGGATGCGAGCGATTGGATCGGTGACGTGGCATGAGAAAACACGATTGTGTTTGTTGGTGATGAAACACGAACATTGGGATGTGAGACCGGATCGTTGATGTGGAACTCGACAAGAGCTTAGGGGCGAGGATAGGTGATGTGGCAGGTGACCGTTGGGAGGCAATCGCCCATTGGGGACTGGCCACATCATCGTCGCGCGTCCCAACACTCCGGGGTCCGGGAGACGAAGGCACGGCCACCGCCAGTAACTCAACATCCGACGCGGGGCAATTAAGATCCAGGCAGGGTTCCTGGGTCTGAACTACCAATCGTGGCTCGGGATGTCGAGCTACTGATGCATGCAAAATACAACATATTTTAGTTTATTATTTTAATTAATTTTTCTATAATTTGATCATGGCATGCATCATTTTTAGTCACTTTTAGTCGTAATTTTGGATTTATCAATTTTAATTATTAATTCTTTGAATATTTTAATTATGGATGGATTAACTAAATTTGGATAATTATTTTACAGAAAAAAATCAAATTCACGATTATCCAAGGATTATATTTGATCAAGAATGGATGTTTCGGCCGAGAATTTCAACCCCAAAGACTATATCGGCCGATAAATCACCAAAGATTTATTCGTAACGGCCGAGATTTAGATGGATTGCGACGTATCGACTGAAATTTAGAAGAATTTCATTCGTATCGGTCGAGACATCCTATTTATCGCCCGAGAACTCCAATCCGAAGAAGTGTTACGGCCGAGAAGTCCAATTCAATCCTGTTATTGGCCGCAAAATCCAATAAATTTATCATTACCGGCCGATAACTCAAGGGGATAAAGATAAAAGAATTTCATTTTGGCCGAGATTCAAAGGGGGTAAAGATAAAAAGATTTATCTTTTGGGCGTAATAGTTAGAAGAATTATCATTTATCGGCCGTAAAAGTCCAGCCGTAATGCAGATAAACATTTATCATTGGGCGATAAAGCATTAAGATGCTTTGATTATGAGCGCAAAACACACCGTATCGGCCGCAAATTCTATTTTATCCTTAACCAATAATTTAGTTTTGTGGCCGATAACTCTAATCATTGGACAACTTTGGTGGCCGAGAATTATCAAGAAGATTTTATATCGGGCGCAAAACAGATAAAGTTTTATCCGTGGCCGAGCTTTAAAAGTTTAAAGTTTATCTCAAGATTAAACTTGGCCGTACGATATCATGACCGTGATCAAATTGAAGGCCATCCGCACCTATAAATATATGAAGAAGCTGTCGTCCTAAGTGTGCTCTAAAGTTCAGGTTTCTTCCACGACGAGTCGTCATCTCTGCAGGCTACGACCAAGAGAGAGGTGCGATGGCTGGAAGTTGATCGCGACCCTGATCAAGTCCGAGAGGCTGCCCGTGATCCGAAGCTTCGATTTTTATCTATTTGGGTGTAATTCTTCCAATTATTATTATTTTGTTATTATCTCTCCATAATTTTTAGGATGAACTCCATATTTCTATTTATTTCATTTTAGGAGATTATTATTGAAGGGAAACTATTTGGACCCTATATCATTTATTTTAATCTTTTCTGATCAATTAGTTAATTGTGCTTAGTGCTTTTGATTTAATTATTTGAATTTCTGAGTTGAGTAATTACCAGTTTGTGGACTATTTGATTTCAGAATTCATTAATTAAATTAATTGATTTTATGTGAAATTAATAATTGATATAAATTTGATAACTAGTGTGTGGAGAATCAAGTTTATGTGGCATGTTAATCTATACCAGTTTGTTGAGTGATTAATAGTCTAGAATTTTCATATTAATGCATCTTAATTTTAATCTTATCTGACGAATACCAGTTTGTGGGACTTTAGGTTTGATTAAATTTAAGATAGTTTGATTTGCTTAATTAAATAGCAGAATTACCAGTTTGTGGACTCTGTGATGTTAATCTTGTAAATTAATAACTTGGGAAAATTCTTAATCCATCTTTAAAGATTAAATTTATCTTTTATGATTCAAATATTTATCATGATCTATTTTCATCCTAAGACCTAACTTCAACACCACTACATTATCTTATCTTGTTTTCTTTATTTTATTTTATTTTACAAAACCTCTTTCCAAAAATCCATATTTTTCCTCTCTTATTAATTTATAAATCCAGATATTGTATTAATAATATTCCTCGTGGGTTCGACACTCTTACTCCTATTCTATATTACTTGAGCGACTAGTGCACTTGCTAGCAAATTTTGTTACAAATTTAATGCATCAAGTTTTTGGCGCCGTTGACGAGGAATATTTTATTAATTAATTTCTAATTTTATGAATTATTAGGAGATGTAATTTAATTGTAAATAATTTTCTGTAAATAAATTCTTTGTAAATATGTAATATTGTATTATTTGTTTTAATTATTTTTATTTGTGTAAATAATTTACTATTTATTTTTTTTGTAGGTAAAAGGTCACGGACTTCTTATGTGTTTTCAAAAACAAATTTTTTTGGTTCTCGGCAATGAATTATCATTTAATCTAAAATTCTTGATTTGTCAAATAGATTTTTTTCTAATTCTTGTCAATCTCGGCCACCAAAGATTTGTTTTCATTTAGAATTTGAAAATGCTTGATGACTTTTATATGGGTGTGGCGGCCGTAACCTTTAACTTCTGTTTTGCGGCTTGAGTAATGCAATATTTTCAATTTCATCTTGGCCATGGAATTCAGTTTTTTTATCAATTGGCACCGTTGCCATCTCGGTTGTGGAATTTAATTTTTTATCATTTGGCGGCTCAATCGTGATAAATCAGGTTATTGACAATTCATACACCATTTTTCCGAGTCCGTTTGCGCCACTTTACATGATAAAATCACGGATAAATTTTATGATCATGAATGATATGCGAAGGCCACACAATTGAAATTTATCTGATAATTATCTGATGAGATTTTTTTTATCCATATGAAATCACACCTTCCTATGATTTGTTACTTCTGAATTTTTAATGCTTCTCCTAAACGATTTAAACTGATTACTGCTTGTTAGTGGCGACCTTAAGTGCTGATTGCCTGCTATGATTTTGGGATTTGATTTGACTGATGGCTGATTCGTGATGCTAAAATTCGGGATTTGTTTATTTTGGCGCCGATATTTTTCTTTTGCAGATAAAGGTCTCGACATTCTAGATTAAAATTGTTGACTTCGACTAGTGCTTTACGGATTTTTCGGATTACTGTCGACTTATGATTTTACGACCGAGATCTGATTTGTCGGCTTTATTGGTTTTACGGCCTCGCAATATATCGATTTTGATTTATAAACCTCAATTTGCGGCCGCAACATTAATTGCTATTTTGTTATCGGCGGTGAAGTATTTTTGTTGTTGTTTTGTGGCCGGGAAAACAAATTTAACTTCGGCTTTTATGAATTCGAAATAGAGTTTGCGCCCGCAATAGAAATTTTATCGAAAAAAATGGAGTTCCTTTTTATTTTGCGGCCACAAAATTTTGAACTTTTGTTCTGTGCCCAACTCATCTTATTTGATTTGAAATTTGTTTGATTTAATTAGTGACCGAGATGTTTTTATTTTGCGGCCATAAAAGAATCTTCTTAACGTATGATTTGACCTCGTTCGGCTTTCATGACTTCGAAAGTTTACGCCCGCAAAAGGCATTTAATCGATAAACTTTTATCTTTATACTTTGCGGCCGACAATAATTTTCCAAAATTTACCTTGCAATGACGTTGGTTAAATCTTTTTCGTACACCGTGATTTCCATCTCTGTTAATTCATTAGTGCATGATGTTTACGGCCGAGAATTGTTTTCTTCATCCTGTTTGCGGCCGATTTTGATGAATCCATAATTTGGTTCGGAATGCTAATTCGACTTTGTTTGACCGTAATTTAACGAGATCTACGTTGATTAATCCCTTTCGACATTGTTTCATGGCTTTGGCGGCCGAACCAGCTTCGGATTATTTTATGTCCTACTAATCCAATCTCGGCCGAGATCTCGACGTTGGTGGCCGAATCTAGGCCAATCAGATCTTATTTCCTCGCTGAAAATACTTTTTGCTAATGTCTGATTATTGTCTTTGCGGCCGAAAATTTGGTTATTGATTTTGTGCTGCAAGCTTTACGGCCGAACGAGTGCATGATTTTTACGACTATCTAATTGATTTACTTTCGGCTGAGATGTTAATATTTGGAATTTGAATTGGTTTCTTTTGAGCAATATTTGACTTTTACTTTTTGCCGTATTCGATAATCTTCTGTGAAGTTTGGCGGCCGTAATTAGGTTTCTGATAAATTCCTATTGGCAATTAATTTTAATGACGAATCTTCAATTCTATAAGGCCGAAAGACTTTTTATTTGTTAAAATTTTATTTCTTCGTGACCTATTATCTGTATTTCTTTTTATTTATTTTATTTTATTCTTTTATTTTACTGAAAATTAGTTGTTGCAAGTACTATTGAAAATTTAATCACAACTAATCCTGGAATCTTCTGATAGTTCTAGACATCGCACTAGGAGTTCAAATTCAATTTTGGAATTTGATCCTGAAATTGAAAGAACTGCTCGTCGATTAAGAAGAGATATAAGAAGAATGGCTGAACAAGCATGCGACAATCAGAGACTGGAGCAACAAAATGAACTAGTTCCGCCACAAAATAATCAGCAAGAAGATGAAGCAGAACTTTCTATGAGAGAGTATGTCTCGGCCAGATATAATGACCGAGAATCATGCATTGTGCTGCCTGAAATCAATGCAAATAATTTTGAGATCAATCCGGCAATCGTGAGGATGATACAAGCATCCCAATTTGGAGGAGGATTTCATGAAGATCCTCACGATCACCTTGACAAATTTCTTGCCACTCTTAGCACTTTTAGAAATAATAATGTTTCTACTGAAGTTATTCGTTTATTATTATTTCCACAATCCTTACGTGACAAAGCTTCCACATGGTTTAAAACTTTGCCTGCAGGATCGATTCATTCATGGTTGGAGCTGGTAGAAAAGTTTGTTGGAAAATATTGCCCACCACAAAAAGCAGACAAATATCGAAGAGAGTTAAGGGCATTCGTTCAAGATGATGATGAGACGTTATATGAAGCCTGGGAACGATGTAAGGAACTACTGGCCAGAGTTCCTGACAATAGAATTCCAAAGTGATAAGTGATGAAAGATTTTTACCATGGATTGCGAGCCACAGAGCAAGATAAGCTCGATCAATCAGCAGGAGGGACAGTGCTGGGATCTAAACGCCCTAGTGAGATACAGGATATAATTGAAGCGGTAGCCCTTAAGTCAAGTCAAGAAAGGAGACCATCTCGCCGAACTCAGGATGTACATACTGCACAAGGAATACAATCTTCGGAAATAGTGGCTCAGCTGAAGTCACTTAATCAAAAATTCGAGCAGATGATGTCACTGATGCGAAATTCCAGCAATTATAGCCCTACAGGTAACACTTCAGATTCAAATCAAATTGAAAATGCTAACTTTATTTCCAACCCATTTTACAGGAACAACGATTATGGTTGGAGACACAATCCGAAGTTTGCCTATAATCAGAATCAAGGCCAACCTTCTGGTCCATCAAAAGATTATATACTGAAAAGGCAACCTGATGCTCCCCAATATCAATCATCAAATCACATGCAGGAGATGATGGCACAGATCATAGACACCATGCAAGTGTTGCAAAAGAATATGAAATCTAGAGCCACGAGTCATGATGCATCAATTCGAAATTTGGAAAGACGATTGGGCCAAATGGCGGCACAACTGACTGGACGTACACCGGGCTCTCTCCCAAGCAATACAGAGAAAAATCCAAGAGGGGAAGAGCAAAATAGGCCTTAATCTTCATCAGGACTAAGTCAAGCTGACGACTATAAATCAGAACTATTTCTATCCTTTTTATTTTTAGTTGTTAGAATTAGTTTGGGTGATAGTTTTATTTAAGAAATTTTTTTTTCTTTTTATGAAGTCATCTAATGAATTTATGTGAGAGGGGAGAACGTCAGACACGCCGAACACCGAGTTATCAAGATCTCTTATCCACTAATACCATTTGTGACCGAGAAATTCATAACACTGCCACTACGAGAATCTCGACGGAGTCTCTTCAAGCTTTTGCGGCCGACACCTTCATCGACATATATATTGAGGCCGAGCATCTCTCCACCGACAATAAATTCGATTGTTTCTTTTCCATCTTCTTTATTTTCCCTTCTTTAGTTTTTCCACTTTATTTGTATCTCTTTCCCTTGTTGGCCTAACACTGAGGACAGGTTCAAGCTTGGGGGAGTTTTGCATTTCATGCATTGCATGTTTATTTCTTTTTATTTGCTTATGTTTGCATGTATTTCTAAAAAATAAATTTTTTTTGAAAAATTAAAAATTTTCCAAAAATACTATTGCATGCATTTATTTTTTGCTACCATCTTACAAACTCTTGTCTTATTATTTTAATTATCTTTAAGTAAAAGTTCAAAGACATGTCGTTAACTGATGAAATTTGAATGATTTTCATTCTTATCACTTGCTATTTTAGTATCAAACTTTTGGACTATGTGCCTATGCTAAATAGAATTATGAATGACTAGACGACAAAATCATATTCATGCCTTTTTATTTATTTCTTTTAAGTCTTGATAGTAGTAGCCTTTTTATTGATCATATCAAGTACTTTTTGAGCTTATAAAAAAAAAGAATAAAAATAAGGGTTAGTTAAACCCCCCAAAAAAAGAAATAAAGTTATATGTAGGTACAAAAGTGTTATCCGGAACTAAGGTGTGTTCGGGTAATTAGATCCGTAGGGGTTCATGCCTGGCGACCTAAGGGCAACTGCTCTGGGATCCGTCGATCGAAAACCTGCTACAAGGACCATCTTGTGGAATATGGAGAAGCACAGGAGTACTGAATCATGGCTAAGTTCAAACTCTTCATCCAGAACCTTGGTTGTTCGGGCAAATAAACTCGAGGGGTGCTTTATCACCTGGTGCCCTAAGGCCATCTGGTCTGGGAGTCATCAGTTCAAAGTCCGCTACATGGACTTCCTTGTGCAATCCTGCTTGAAGATTAGAACTTTCAAAATAATTGAAAATAAAAGTGAAAAGAAAAAGAAAAAGTTTGAAGCTCAATTAGTACTTATGTGTTCAATATTAATGCTATTATTTGACAGATAATTTATTTTTCTACAAGGCTGAATTTGAGACTGTTTAAATATGTGCAGCATTCAGAACCTCTACGAAGCTAAGTGCATGAAAAGTGGTAAGATACTAAGTAATAGGTGTGCAGAAGAATTGTGTGACAAAATTAGTCAGTTGATAATATGGAAGCTATGATGGAGCCTTTGTTCTTGAGCTTTGCTTTGAATTTTTGCTTGAGGACAAGCAAGACTTTAAGCTTGGGGGAGTTTGATGCATGCAAAATACAACATATTTTAGTTTATTATTTTAATTAATTTTTCTATAATTTGATCATGGCATGCATCATTTTTAGTCACTTTTAGTCGTAATTTCGAATTTATCAATTTTAATTATTAATTCTTTGAATATTTTAATTATGGATGGATTAACTAAATTTGGATAATTATTTTGCAGAAAAAATCAAATTCACGATTATCCAAGGATTATATTTGATTAAGAATGGACGTTTCGACCGAGAATTTCAACCCCAAAGACTATATCGGCCGATAAATCACCAAAGATTTATTCGTAACGGCCGAGATTTAGATGGATTGCAACGTATTGGCCGAAATTTAGAAGAATTTCATTCGTATCGGCCGAGACATCCTATTTATCGCCCGAGAACTCCAATTCGAAGAAGTGTTACGGCCAAGAAGTCCAATTCAATCCTGTTATCGGCCGCAAAATCCAATAAATTTATCATTACCGGCTGATAACTCAAGGGGATAAAGATAAAAGAATTTCATTTTGGCCGAGATTCAAAGGGGGTAAAGATAAAAAGATTTATCTTTTGGGCGTAATAGTTAGAAGAATTATCATTTATCGGCCGTAAAAGTCCAGCCGTAATGCAGATAAACATTTATCATTGGGCGATAAAGCATTAAGATGCTTTGATTATGAGCGCAAAACACACCGTATTGGCCGAAAATTCTATTTTATCCTTAACCAATAATTTATTTTTGTGGCCGATAACTCTAATCATTGGACAACTTTGGTGGCCGAGAATTATCAAGAAGATTTTATATCGGGTGCAAAACGGATAAAGTTTTATCCGTGACCGAGCTTTAAAAGTTTAAAGTTTATCTCAAGATTAAACTTGGCCGTACAATATCATGACCGTGATCAAATTGAAGGCCGTCCGCACCTATAAATATGTGAAGAAGCCGTCGTCCTAAGAGTGCTCTGAAGTTCAGGTTTCTTCCACGGCGAGTCGTGAGCTCTGCAGGCTATGACCAAGAGGAGAGAGGTGCGACGGCTGGAAGTTGATCGCGACCCTGATCAAGTCCGAGAGGCTACCCGATTGTCTGCCCGTGATCCGAAGCTTCGACTTTTATCTATTTGGGTGTAATTCTTCCAATTATTATTATTTTATTATTATCTCTCCAGAATTTTTAGGATGAACTCCATATTTCTATTTATTTCATTTTAGGAGATTATTATTGAAGGGAAACTATTTGGACCCTATATCATTTATTTTAATCTTTTCTGATCAATTAGTTAATTGTGCTTAGTGCTTTTGATTTAATTATTTGAATTTCTGAGTTGAGTAATTACTAGTTTATGGACTATTTGATTTCAGAATTCATTAATTAAATTAATTGATTTAATGTGAAATTAATAATTGACATAAATTTGATAACTAGTGTGTGGAGAATCAGGATTATGTGGTCTGTTAATTTATATCAGTTTGTGGAGTGATTAATAGTCTAGGATTTTCATATTAATGCATCTTAATTTTAATCTTATCTGACGAATACCAGTTTGTGGGACTTTAGGTTTGATTAAATTTAAGATAGTTTGATTTGCTGGATTAAATAACAGAATTACCAGTTTATGGACTCTGCGATGTTAATCTTGTAAATTAATAACTTGGGAAAATTCCTAATCCATCTTCAAAGATTAAATTTGTCTTTTATGGTTCAAATATTTATCCTGATTTATTTTCATCCTAAGACCTAACTTCAACACCACTACATTATCTTATCTTGTTTTCTTTATTCTATTTTATTTTACAAAACCTCTTTCCAAAAATCCATGTTTTTCCTCTCTTATTAATTTATAAATCCAGATATTGTATTAATAATATTCCTCGTGGGTTCGACACTCTTACTCATATTCTATATTACTTGTGCGACTAGTGCACTTGCTAGCAAATTTTATTGTTACAAATTTAATGCATCAGCTACCATGCTTGCCTGCCTGTGGGAATGAGCCACGCGTAGACAGGGGCCATAAAAGCATCACCTCCGGCGCATGATCACCACCGCCAGGGACATCACTACAGCCCTCGAAACGATGAGCCACGATGCCACAACAGAAGCAGAAAGTGGAAATGTTCTTTTACAACACCCGCTGGAGGTACCGGTCGCCATTAGGGAGGCTGACCCAAGTTCCCTGCTTAAGCGGCTTAGAGAGATCATCTAGCTCGACGCAGATCCGGGCGGTGGCACCAAAATCGTGAGCATCGACCTGCAGGACCAAGCCGAAGGCCGCCGCCACACGTGGAGGCTTGGAAGATGAATCCAGGTGGGGGAGGCAAGGGTGTCATTGCCGTCCGAACAAAAGAAAGGTACCACCTGAGCAATCGTGAGCAGGCTCCTGCCGAACACCCAAGGGCCGCCCGTCAGCACCTACAAATGGTCATCTGCATTAGCGAAAGTAAACATGATATAAGAGTTACTGATTTCAGTAATGGAGCAAGGATCCACAGTGTGCCAAATATTCGGTATTGCATGCCGAAGAGAAGCAAGGTCCCCGACATAGCGGCCAAGGAGGCAGAGGCGCAAAGTTGTCGTCTACTCCGTGGTCTCACACGCCAGAATAGAAATCTCGTCGGTGATGGTCTCATGTAGGCCCCGTAGTTGTCGTTGTGAGATGGACATAGGCGAAGACCGGGGGGCCTGAACAGTAGCAGCCCAGGACCTCGACGGAGGAATAATGGGGGTTGGAAGGATGGGGGGAGGTATCAAGCGATTTTGGTGTGCAGAAAGTGGTGGAAATTGTTCGGCAAGAGGGGGCGGACTGTGGAAATAAGGGAGTAGACATGGTCGTTGAGAACTTGTCCCCGGCAGGATATGTCGGGGACCCGATCTAGATAGCCGACCACAGCAAACCTCGTAAGGAGGGGATCAACACTATATAATTGGAAACTCGAAATAATTCACTTTCAAATATCTTCTATTCGACTATCATGTTAGAACTTATATATTTAGCTATCACTACAAGAAAACAAGGCTTATGTGACGTAAAATATCATTGCAAAAAAATATAATTTTCATCACTGATAATTTTTTGTGACAGATTTGTGATAAATCATTTCTATTATTGAATTTTGACTTTCGGACAGTCTTATGATGGAACTAACATTCGTCACAAAATTATTTGTGTCGATTCATACCATCAACAATATTAAAAAAAAGGATCTTCACAAAATTGCAAATAAACAATATAAAAAATAATCCGCCAAAATTGTAATAATTTTATGGTGGACTTTTGGTGAAATACTTGTGACGAATATTTAATGTGATAAATATATGATGGATTCATCATATAATTTGTGACAATATTGTGATGAAAACTTTTGTGACATACGATGAATTTTATTTTTGAAATTTGTGACAATTTTTTGTTCCGACAAAATTATGACAAAACTTTATAACAATTCAATGTATACTTTATGATGATATTGTAACAATATCATTCACACTCATTCTTGATGACATTAGGTGGGTCAATGCGATTCACACTCCTCATTCTTCATGACACTGATTCATCATCAATATCAACATCATTTTGATCTTCACGCGTATGGATATCTTGATTCTCGTTCACTTATAAAGGCATTGAAGTCATGACACTTTGAGAAGTTGAACTTGTTGAACCCTTTCTAGAATTTTCTTCATTATCTTCCTCAAGCCAACTCCTCGTCTTTGTCATCTCACGATACACCATCTCTTACCATTGTCTCTACAAAAAGAAGACAATTAAACATTTTAAAACAATATTGAATTCTAAAGTAAATTACTAAGTACATGACATGCACACGTTCTTTTTCCATCCATGATTAGGTGAACATAAATTATTGCTCATGTAGATACTTTACCCAAGCCACTAGGCCATCACTATTCATCACGAAAAAGAAAATGAAAAGTCAATAGGTAAAGAGAGTGGTTCATTATTAGAAAAGTGAAATTCAAGTATAAAAATGCATTTCATCTAGAATAGGATCAATTGAAACAATACGAGAGACTAATATGATAAATAGACAACATGAAAGAAAAGGTCTTGAATGATCTTCTTACTTGCACTCTAATGCTAATACTCGCTTTGCTTGAAGCAAGTGTAGGGCTATGGATGACACATTCATCAGTTTTGGGATCAAAATTTTCCATTGTTTCAAGGTCCTAAACATTTGAACCATGTCCAAGTTCAATCTGTGCATAGCAGCTAATTATTTGCAAGTTATGTAACCACTTCTTTTGCTGCTCATCAGTTCCTTGTCCTTTTATAGCAGGGACAAATATTCTCTAAAAGAAGTTCAACTAATTCACTTTAAGCTAGAGAAAGTGAATGAAAGAGATAAAAGCACACACTTACAACTTATGAGATACAATTAATTAAGAATTGAATACATATAAAAAATATTAGTCCCAAAAGATTAAATAGAATCAACAGTATAAGGAATCTATGGTCAAAAGTGCTTAGCTAGTGGAGATCCATATAGAGAGGTTCAACAATAAAGAATTCAAAAATTGAAGCTTCTTCATCTGCAGATGAAAACAATGCATGAGGACATGGCACTAAAGAGTAAATACCATATGATTGCACCAAGAATAATGTACTTATGTTCTTTGTAAGCTTAGGATCATTAAACATTATTGTTCCAAACATCATAAATATTTTATTCATCTTATTCTAGCTTCATACACAATGGAAAAAATTATAGCACATCCATAGCAAAACAACAAAGTAAAAAAGGTACTGGTAAGTTGGAGCTCATTGATTCACTTCCATGCATGTGCGAATAGTTCTTTCTGAGCAAGATTTGGTTTATTATATTCATGATGGACTAAATGTACAAAACCAATAAGTATTAAGATGCTAGTGTTTGTTATCATAGGGATCAAAAGTTTCAATACACAATTTCACTCTTGTTTCATCTTTTTGCAAAAAGAGGCAAAAGAAAATTATGCATGTTTTTAAAGATGTTTAGAAGACGTTTGATAAATGAAATCATTTTTCAGTGATTGTATCATATTGAAAATGGTCTTTGATGAATGTTATTTGAGCTGCTTTAAAGGTGTCTAGGAGGATATTGGATAATGAAATTTATTCTTCAATTATTGTTTTAGATAAAGAATTGGCTTTGATAAATGGTATAAGAGTTGTGTCTTTCCCATTATAAAGAATCATTTATGCATATGACATATTCCAAAAAAATATTTTAACACATTGCAATATCATTTCACAAAGGATTATGAATGCATGATATTTTGTTCTACTTGGAATAATTTGATATGATTTTTTATTAGCATTCCTTTTGATCAAACACCACATAATTTTAAAGCACAATAGAGTGAAAAATGAAAGTTCTTAATTATTGTAGACACATACGACTTCCATTTAAGGAATACTTTGTTTATGCATGGATCGAATGAGTTACACATTTTAATAATCATGTTACTTCAAGAACCAATGGTGCACATGTCATATTAAAAAGCTATTTATAAGTATCGATCGTAAATTTTCAAGATATTAAAAATAAAATTGTTTCAAGAAATTCGAGCAAAACTTTTTAGTATAGATTCTTGTCACTCATAAGTATTGGATTTCTTTTTATAAAGAAGTTGTGATTTGTGTATCTATATTTGCATTGGATCTATTCTCAAACAATATGAGTTGGCTTCCTCTAGCTCTATGTTGTAAGTGTCAATTTTCAAGAACTATAGGTCTCTTATGCACACATGATGAGAATGATGGGAAGTGGTGTGTTGCAACTTGAACGTATACATCCTCATAGGAGGATTGATAAGAATTATTTGAATTATTTTCATAAACTACTCCTAAACTATCACGATTTTTCACATCTAATTCTAAACTACGAACTTATTTTTTTAGATCCCTAAATTATCGTGATTTTTCCAATTTAATCCTTTCGTCGATTTTTATCAGCTTTTCTTTTAACTTCATTTCTTCTCATTTATGAAAAGTCAAAATTACCCCTTCTCTGATCTCTCTTAATATTTAAAAAATAAAAGAAAAAAAGAAAAAATGTAGGGGGTCAACCCCTTCGATTTCTGGTGAGGGGGGGTTAGGGATGGCAATATCCCTCGCCCCTTGTAGGGCCCCGCAGGGATTCCCCGTTCGGGGCACGCATTTGGGAAATTTTTCATCCGCGGGGGCAGGGGATGGGGGGCAAATTGACCCCGCCCCCTTTTTTGAGGATCGGGGCGGGGTGGTTGCCACCGCCTCGTCGGGTCCACAAATTCCCGCGTAGATATATAAGAAAGTAAGAAACCCTAAATTCCTAATCACTTTCCCATCTCGACACCTTCCCCTTCTCATATCCAATGTCTCCTCCTCCTCGAAATGTTCACCTTCCATGATGTCCAGCACCTTTGTTCACCCATGACCGGTTGTGCCGATCCCTCTGTTGTGCCTTTGCTCATGCCGTCCTCCTCGCCGCCCTCCCCATCGGCAATCTTCGTCCTCCTCCCGCCCTTACAGACCCGTCTGTCATTGCTGTCGACGAGGAGCAAGATTGGTACTCATGGCCATGTCTTGCTGCTGATCCAATGATGTTATCGATGGTGAGGAGTTGGTCATCTCGCTGGCGTCGACGACGAGGAGTTGGTCATCTCAGTGGCATCAAAGTCCTCTGCGTTGCTGCCATTGAGCGCACCCCTGCTGTCACCTCTTCTCTCGCGGCCTGAAATATGGAAGCCTTCGGGACCACCTTCGACCCCTCAACATTGCTACCGACCATCATCATTTGGGTGTTGCTCCACCGATGGTCTGTTGCCCAAGCCTTCTGTGCTAAAGAGATGCTTCCCATCCTTCATCCTCCCTGTCAGCGCAGTGAAGGGCAGGTTGTTTCGCCAATTGAAATCCATCTCATGCTCGTCCATTTGCTACGATTCACTGAAGTGAAGGGTGGCTCTGACAGCCGCTGATCACGACATCCACCTAGTGAGTTGCACACCTTGGGGATTGAGGTCCCTATAGGGGTTCGGGTCCCCGTAGGGATCGGGGTGGAGGATTAGATTCCCCTCGCATTGGGGAGGGCGGGGTCCGATCAATGTAGTTAGGGTGGGGGCAGTGTCCCCGAACATGGTCGGGTGCCATCGTTGGGGTTCGACGCCCCCTGCTCCACATTGCCGACGACAGCCCAAAAGGGGTCGATGCCCCGTGCTTCGTGTCTCCAACGACGCAAAGCGAAAGGGGAGGGGGGTCGCCCCCCACCCCTTACGATCTCACCGACGATGAGATTGGCCCGGCGATGAATGAAAGAGGGGGCATCCCCTCTTTCACTCCGTCATCGGCTTCTTCGATCTGGACGCGGGGCTTCCCTCCTTCCCCCCTGGAGTGGCGCCGCCTTTCTTAGACGACTTGATCCTCAATGCCTTCTTCATCTTGCTAGCCATTGTTGAGATCAATGACCACTACAACGATGACAACGAAGTTGACGGGCCGGACAGCGTGCCTCGATTACCGTCGGACTCAAACAACAACATCGACTTAGATTGGGGAATGTAGGTGAGGGACCTAGAAGCCGGTGGTACGAAAGATGGAGACGAAGATCTCGTAAGCAGTATTGCAGAGCTCCTAATATGTGAGTGACACTCCCAAGGCGTTGAATGGGGACGTCGGGAGGTCGACGACGGCCATGGAGACGACGACGGGGGAGACGGAGGAGGACAAACAGAGGGAGGAGCTTGGACTCGTGCTTGGAGTCGCCGAGTTCCTAGTTCGACAATTTGTTATTTTTTATTAGTTATTTGATGTTTTATATGACGAGGAATAATTTAGTCATTTCATAAATAAAAAAAGTAAAAATAATGAAAAACGTAACAAAAGTGGATGGAAGAATTACAAAGGAAAAGTCGCAGGGATCCAAAAAATAAGTTCATAGTTCGGAGTTAGATGTGAAAAATCATGATAGTTTAGGGGTGGTCTATAGAAATAAGCCTAATTATTTTAGTGAAGAAGAACGATTCAAAAGCATTATTCAAATTTTGCAAAAGAAGTATCAACACTCAATAAGTTACGAGAAAAAACATATTCAAATACAAATTTCTCAATATATAAAGGGTTTAATATTGGTGTTCCCTATCTTTTACATAATTAGATCTTCATCCAATAGTTCATAATTGAATCTCTCAAATAGTTTATCATAATTGGATGCTGACAATGAAAAAATATGGAACAATGTGAGCTATGAATGATGGTGTTTATTCATCTCTATTGCTTCTTGAACCGATTGTTCAACCAATAAGATTGCCCAACAAGATTAAATAAAAAAAAAGACTAATTGTACAAGATGTGATCCTTCAATATTTGAAGTGGTAGAAAAAAAATGAAAATATGACATGCAAAAATGAGTGTGACAATAAAAGCACTTGTAAAAGAAGAAACAACGCAAGAAATTTGAGTTTCGATAATATGAAAAATCTAGTTGAAGAAACAAGAATAATAAATAATTTGAACTCAAATTCCAAGCAATATTCACCCGTCAATCTCCTGTATTTCTCTCAATTTGGCATGTTAATTTTACATGTTTATTTACTTTCTTATTATAATTTGGCATACAAGAGTTATGTCACATATTTTATTTATTGTTTGTAGGGACTTTTTGAGTTAACAATTTTTTTACCATAGAAGAAATGAACATTTTATATCTTGGCTCATTTCTGATCCACTGGATGATGGTGCAAAGGAACAAAAGTTTTGATGGTAAGAGAGATGAGAAGACTTCTTTTGATTATAATGATTAGTTTCTCATGTATTTTGATTTATGACATAAACAAAAAATGTTTCAAGTAATTGAATGTAGTTAAGAATCATTATTTTGATAAATTAAAATAAGATATGAATCATTTGATAATATAAAAAAATTAAGAGTTATATTGATAGATAAATATCACTAGCAAGATTTCAATTATTTAAATAAAAATTCAAACAATATAATATAGGTGATTAATTTGGCATTTTTTATTAATATATGTTAATGATCTTTACCTCATAATTTTTTTTTGTCAAACTTCACTTTCTATTAATGAAAATACAAATTATAGTTATCATATTTGAAATTTGGAATTACATCTAACGTTTGGGTTTAGAATTTATAGTTTAAGGTTTATGATTTATGATTCTATGAGTTGTTTATATTAAGGTGCTTTATAATAATAATAATAATAATAATAATAATAATAATAATAATAATAATAATAATAATAATAATAATAATAATAATAATAATAATAATAATAATAATAATAATAATAATAATAATAATAATAATAATAATAATAATAATGCTTTATATTTTAGTGTCAGATGTCGAAAATTCATTTTATCCTTGTTTCAATTCGTACCATATTCCTTATAAAATCTTATTCTCCATCGAGTCAAAGAGGAAGGACGCCATGAATTCATATTTTCTATTTTGAGTCTTTCGAAATCGGCAAATATGCACAGTTCGGTCTGTAAGAACATTTGGGCATGTCTTATGGTCGTCCCAAGGTCGCCCATGCCGCATGGCTCTCCTCCCTGCTGCGCCGCTGCGGCCCTTCGTCGGCGCTGCGTCCGGGTCAGCAAGCTCACGCCCATGCCGTGGCCCGCGGCATCCTCCCCCACGCTACCCTCGAGACCGACCTCGTCCTCATGTACTGCCGCTGCTCGATGCTCTCGGCGGCTCGCAAGTTGTTCGACCGAATGCCTCATCGGAACGCGCACACTTGGAACATCCTCCTCTCGTCCTACGTCCAGTCCTCTCACTTCATCCTTGCCCTATTGCTTCTCCCCCCGTTCCTGGACTCTGGCCTTCGTCCAGATCACTACACGCTTCCTTCGCTTTTGAAGGCTGCGGCCGCCACAGGGGACGCTTCTCTTGGCACGCTGTTCCATGGTTGGGCCGTGCGCCTTGGGCACCAGGACGACATCATCGTGAGGAGTTCCATCCTCGATATGTATGCCAAATGCGGGTTTCTGGATGATGCTCTTTTCTTGTTCAATACGATGCATACAAGAGATATTGTTATGTGGAATTCAATGATTTCGGCATTTGCGAGGGCTGGATCTTCTTTCAAGTCATTGGATCTTTTTCGGATGTTACAGTCAGAGGTGAAGCAGATGGATTCGAGGGCGATTCCAAGCATTTTGAATGTGTGCGGCAAAGAAGGCGACTTGACCATGGGGAAGGAAGTGCATGGGAGAACGATAAGAAGTCTGATGTTTGATTCAGATATTGCCGTCGGCAACTCATTGATCGACATGTATTCAAAATGCGGCCTCATTGATGCTGCAGACAAAATTTTCTTAAGCATGCGAGAAAGGAACTTGGTGACTTGGTCGACTTTGATATCATCTTACGGAGTTCACGGTAGGGGGGAGGAGTCTTTGCGGCTTTTCCAGGGGATAATAGAGCAGGGGATGAAGCCCAACTGTATCACCTTTACTTCAATCTTGTCCAGTTGTACACATTCCGGCCTTGTTAATGAGGGACGAAAGATCTTTGAGGCGATGCACAAAGTTTATAGCATTGATCCTGGCATTGAACATTATGCCTGCATGGTGGATCTTGTTGGTCGCTCGGGGAACATCAAAGAAGCTTTACAGATCATAGAGATGATGCCAATGGACCCAGCAGCAAATGTTTGGGGAGCACTTCTTGGTGCTTGTGTCATGCATAAGAATGCAGATGTCGGTGAGGTTGCGGCCAATAAGCTGTTTGAACTGGAAGTTGGGAATCCTAGCAACTATGTAGCTCTCTGTGGTATCTATGAAGCTGTTGGTTGCATGCATGGTGTTGTTAAGATGAGAGCAAGAATGAGGGAATTGGGCATGTTGAAGACACCAGGGTGCAGTTGGATTGACATGAGGGGAACACGTCAAGCCTTCTACCAAGGGCATGCATCTCATCCTCTGTCCAAAGAAATCCGTGAGATGTTGCACTTGTTGGCGAAGCAAATGGCCACTTCAAGAGGACATGATGGATGATTTGGTATGTGGCTTTGGGTTTTATTTTTCATTACACTCTTTTTTTATAAATACCACTATTGTTTATTTAATGAGGGCTTGTAACATGAACACTATATATGGTAGGTGTATTCTGAACTAATGAAACTCCTCGTTCTGCAATTTACTGCAAACATCAATTCATATGTCCTTGGTTAGATTCCGAGGCAGCTTGTAGATACATTGAATTCTGTCGAACAAATAGCTTTAATCAGAGTGTAGTGGACTTAAGACTACAACTCAAATATGTATTTGCAGTCCATTAGTTGTTGTTTTCTACCGATCAATATATTTGTGTAGAGGATTTGAATCTGAAGTACCAGCATTCAATACACTATGACATCTGTTGAAAAAAAAAAAAAACACTATGACATATAGTAGAACTTGATGATGTTGATTCTTTTTGCAACTTTTTCAGTCCGTGGTAGAAAGAGGAGTGAGAAGAAATTGTATCGCATTAACTTCAGTTTTGTCCAGTTGTATGCAACTCGTCCTTGTTCACAAGGGAAGAGAGATCACCGTGTATGTGCAAAGTTCATGGTGTTGAACCAGACACATTGAACATGGTGGATAAGAAGTTCGAGAAATCATAATCGTGACGCTGATGGAGCTGTCGGAGTGAGGTTGAGGAGCAGAGCTTGGTTCTCGTGGCATGCATATACTTGTAGAGGTTGCTGGCAGCAGCGACCAGGGAATTGTGCATGGTTGCATTTGGATTCAGATGCCTTCTTCTATCCAAAGAAATCCATGACATGAATGCCTTTGTCTTTGCCAATCAAATTACCATTCCAAGGCCATGTGACGCATCTTTCAGATTCATTTTTCTTTATGACACTATTTTTCATAAATATCATTCTTGTCCTAGGGCACGTAATCTGGACGAATTGCTATACCGTACAGGAACCAATGTTCCACCACATTTTGTAATTTATTCTTAATGATTGCTCACTCCGCCTATATTTTATAGCCGGTCCCAAGTCCGGATAAAGGAGGAGGATTGTGTTAGGCCCCGACAGTCAACATAAAATCATGTCGAATTTTATGAACATGGATCAACGAATATATTGCGTCGTATGATCCATGTAGCCGACCCCATCTAGTGGGATAAGGTTTTGTTGTTGTTGTTGTTGATGATTGCTCACTTGAATTCATATATTTCCAGTTACATTATGTGGCAGCTTGCTGATATCTTGAACTTTACAGGGAAAATATTGCTTTTGTTTGTAATTGCATATTATGTCGAATTAGAATTTGACCAGTGAGAGGAGGGTGGAGTTAAGACAACAGCTGATGTAATTTGCTTTCCATTGACGTACACTCAACTTTAATACAGTGGCAATGCATACGTCAACGGACTCTCAGCCATATCTCTACTTAGTTTATATGGCACACGCTATCTGTATGTCATCTATGATTTCCTTTCAAGTGTTCAAAACCCCTCTTGTTATGACGGCCGGTTCTAAACAAGTGTCACAATTTTTTCTGGGATAGATTTAGTATATTTTAAAATGATTTGTATTTGATAGGAGGATCAAGAACAGATAAGAGCAAAATGGGATAGGGCCCAACAGTTGGACCTTCTTTAAATTATAGTTTGTCAACTGGATTCGAGAGCGTTGTGATTCATTTTAATTTCCTACCGATCGACCCCACATTTGCAGTATACTACAGAGATGTATATTCAATGATGGAGAAATGACACATGCACCTATAGCTTGCAGTCCAAAATATGTTAGACTTCGTGTATAGAAGGAAATACATCATTGTTCTAAGTTTATATATAACACAACTCGTAATCACTGTTCACCACCAAATAGGCGCAGGTGGGACTTGGGGCAGGTTGATTGTATCTTTAGATTAAGTCATTGAGTGTGTTTCCGAGCCACAAATATCCAAGCTTTTTGGCAAAGTAATTAATGATATGAAAAGAGAGTATGTTTCTCGGTTACCACCTGAGTTTTGCGCATGGTTGAAAGATTGATTAATTATCGCTCGACTAATTTTATATCGTCCTTCGTCGTACATTTTATTGTGATGGATGACAGCGAACATTTTTTACATTCATAAATCGAATATGGGACCGTTTAAGAGAGTTGCTTACTTATCCAATTAGTAAGAAACTTTTTATATCTCCATTCTTTTCCATCAGGTTGATTATATCTTTAGATATGTCCTTGACTGTGTTTCCGGGCCACAAATATCCAAGCTTTTTGGCAAAGCAATTAATGATATGAAAAGAGAGTATTTTTCTCAATTACCACGAGTTTTGTTCATGGTTGAAAGATTGATTCATTATCGTTCGACTAATTTGTATCGTCCTTAGTCGAAATTTTTTTTTTACATTCATAAATCGAATATTGGACCATTTAAGAGAGTTGCCTAATTATCCAATTAGTAAGAATCTTTTTGTATCGCCATGCTGTTTTTCTTTTAAAATTTTAGAAAGAGCCAACTAAAACCTGATGCATGCATAATATTTGTACGTGTAGTATATTGTACGATCGTTTTCCACACAAATATATGCACATATAATATATGGTGCCAAGACAAAAACACAAATAAGAATAAAACAAATAACACTTTCAATTATTACAAGCAAATTTATATGGCCATATATGGGGCCATATTACAAATTCAAAAGTGTTCTTTCCCAATGAAATGACAATATATATAATATGATTAATATGCATATTAAATACTCACACACCTTTTTTAAATGTTTCTCCAAACTTAAGAAGCCGCACACTTTTGTCTTAAAAGCACACATGCATGTATTTAAGAGAACACAATTCATGAATCTTTTTTTTGAACTTTTACTGCGCCATGCAAACTTTTCACAGCCATGATTTACTATGGCACGATGTAGGTATCATCTTTCAGTGAAGGTGGTGATGGCCACCGGAAGTCCCCTCTTCGATGACATCGGTCCTGGTCTCATGTCGTATATCGACGTCCTCGTCCACCTTCATGGCCACCACCTCGGGGCCGCAAGGCCCCTCGGCGATGACCTCCTCGACGTGGACGTGCTCGGTCGCGACCTCGTCAGTCTCCGTGATTATTTCCTTCTTCTTGCGCCGGCGCAGAAAGAGCACCGCGAGGAAGGCCAGGAACAAGAGCCCCGCCACGGGGACGCATATGACGATGATAAGCGTGGTGTGCGTAGTCCCATCTGGAGGCGGAGGAGGAGGAGGGGGACAAGATCCATATCCATAGGAATACGGAGTACAAGGCGGAGGAGGAGGCGGCAGCGGCGGCGGAGGAGGAGGAGGAGGCGGTGGCGGCGGCGGAGGAGGCGGTGGCGGCGGCGGAGGAGGTGGGGGACAAGTGGGTCCATACCCATAGGAATTCGGAGTACAAGGTGGAGGCGGAGGAGGAGGCGGCGGAGGAGGAGGTGGACAACCTCCATATGGGCAAGAGGGCGGAGGAGGCGGCGGCACCGGCGGAGGGGGAGTGATATAAGTTTCGGCCGCTAGGCGAGGCATTGTTTGAGACCAGGAGCAATAATATTATTTACGAGAGGTGGCTCTCTTCTAAGGTAGCGACGGTGCAAGGTTGCATGTATTTATAGCTGTTCATGACACGAGTGGAGTGCTCTTCTCTACTAATTGCAAGTTTAGTCTTTTTTTTTTCTGTTTTTGGTTTGTACAATTAATTGGGCTGCGTCCTTGAGCTCAGCCACGACGTGTTTAACTTGTGTCTGGATTTTAGATTCGGTTCCACTCGCTCATGGGGCAACTTGTCCCAAGCATAAATATCAAGAAGGAAGAAAACTTAGTCACATTGACTTGGTAGTAGAGTGCATGCTCCAAGACCATGAAGCAGAACTAATGCATGTCTCATGCCAGTGGATTAATAATTACTTGCTTCCATTCCCATTTTCAAATATGTAAAAAATTTGGTGACACGTTCGTCTATTTCTCCATGAAATATTTGTTCACATCGTAGTGGCTCTATTTCCAGTCCATTCAACTTTTACACTTCCAATTTACCCTTACTTTTGGACATGTTTTTTTTAATCATTTATAAGTTATTAGTTTTATGTAACAAAGGCGCGTAGAAAATATATAAACTAATATTTCATTTGTTTAAAATCTACGTTATATTTTTATAATCTACGACTAATAAATAGTAAGCTATAATAGTATTTGCTTCAACAAGACAAACGTAAACTATATGATAAAATAAATATTTGGCTAATATGGTATTTGCATCAAAATGACATGAGATTAGATCATCTATCGTTTAAAAAGGTAAAATTGTATCATAGAATATTGTTGGAATGTCAATATTGAAAAGAGCCACCATAGTGGTGAAACTTCCTTAGTTGACACTTTTGTAGCATAAATAAGGAGTATATTATTTTTTACATATTAATCTCAGGTTCTTTGCTTGTTGTAAATTTTCATCATTAAATACAAACAATTAATAAGCTATATATTATTAACTTCACGCAAATATGTACGTATAGCAAACGACTGGAAACTATGAAATAAGAAAGAAACATTATATAATTAATGACACTACACCTATCAGGATCGAACTCAGAAATTTTTATTTGAGTAATCTTCATTTGTAAAATCTTAGGCTAATTGTTTCATAATTAATTAATCTTTCGAGGGTCGATCGACTGCAACATGATGAAAGCTACCCAAGAGTATGAATGAATAAAAAAACAAAGGCACATGTGCATGTTCTGAAATGTTCAAACTCATGCGTTCCGTGACGTATGTCTGAAATAGTTATGATTTAAATTATTTAAGTGTACAAATCAAGAAGGTTGCATAATTTTTCTTTTGATAGTTATATAATCTGTAATAATAATAATTAATATTATCATCCAGTCTTTGAATGCATTATGTCCCATATATATTTGGAGGTAGTTGCATTGAGGGCATTGCAAGTTGCAAGTTGGATACTATGATATGTTTAGATGCATTTGGTTATCTAACTATATAGTTTGCTTATGATATTAGCTAACCGTTAACAAGTTTACGCCTAACAAACTTCAAGCTTTCTACTAAGTTTGTGCCAAGCCTTTTATCAAGGGCATGCATTCCAAAGAAATCCATGAGAAGCAAATGGCAACTTCAAAAGGACATGATGCATGATTTGGTATGTGGCTTTGGGTTTTATTTTTCATACATACCGTTATTGTTTATTACTGAGGGGTTTTACTGAGAGCCTGTAGCATGAACAGTACACATGGTGAATTGGTATTCTGAACTAATTAAAGAGCCTGTAGCATATTCAATGGTAGGAATGCGTTGTGAATTCGTCTACCATTGCCGCACGCGATGAGTGCTTGTAGACCAGCAAGGCTGCAGTAGTTGATGGGTAGACGTGGCCGGAGATGTCGAGCAACCGGCGTGGGAGGAGAAGGTTTCTGCAAGGGCGGGGAAGCACGGGGTGGGGAGAGGTTGAGAGAGAGGATGTGGAAGTAGGGTGGGTGTCCGGAGGCGCTGGGGCTAAAGGAAGGGGAATCCAGGGAGATGAAGATGATGGAGAAGTGGAAGGGTGGATGGTAGTATGAAGCGTGGCATATGAGAAGGTTGTCTCGACAAAGGACACATGACGAGCAACATAAATCTGACTTGTGGTAGGATGAAGATAACAATAGCCGGCCGTTTGCTGGGGGTAGCCGAGAGAGACACACAACACTAAGTGATTGTCAAATTTGAGGCCATTGTAAGGGTGCGTTAAGAGATAAGCAAGGCAATCAAACCTACAAAGGGAGCTGAGGGTGTCGTTGGTGGAGACGAAATTAGGGAGTTTGTGATTAACGATAATTGGAGAGGGTAAATGATTTATAAGGTAGAGGATAATTTCAGCAGCTAAGTGCCAAAAGGGACTAGGGAGAGACACATGAATTGATAAGGTTAAAGTTGTCTTAACAATGTGGCGTATTTTACGTTCGGCCGTGTCATTTTGTTCGTGGGAATGTGCATAGGCCATACGAGGGTGAATACCATGTTGTGGGAGGTATGGCGCAAGAGTGAGGAACTCACCATCGAGATAAGTCTGCAGACAAATAAGTTTAGTGTTATAGTGGCGCTCAAGAAAGACATGGAAGTGGGAAAAAGAAGTCTGATGTTTGATTCAGGGGGAAGGAAGTGCATGGAAAGAGGAATGAGAAGAAATTGTATTACATTAACTTCAAGTTTCGTCCAGTTGTATGCAATTCGTCCTTGTTCACAAGGGAAGAGAGATCACCCGTGTATGTGCAAAGTTCATGGTGTTGAACCAGACACATTGAACATGGTGGATAAGAAGTTCGAGAGATCATAATCGTGATGCTGATGGAGCTGTCGGAGTGAGGTTGAGGAGCAGAGCTTGGTTCTTGTGGCCATGCATATGCTTGTGAAGGTTGCTGGCAGCAGTGACCAGGTAATTGGGCATGGTTGCAGTTGGATTCAGATGCCTTCTTCTATCCAAAGAAATCCATGACATGCTGCTGCATGCCTGTCTTTGCCAATCAAATTACCATTCCAAGGCCATGTGACGCATCTTTCGGATTCATTTTTCTTTATGACACTATTTTTCATAAATATCATTCTTGTCCTAGGGCACGTAATCTGGACTAATTGCTATACCGTACAGGAACCAATGTGCCACCACATTTTGTAATTTATTCTTAATGATTGGTCACTCGAATTCATATATTTCCAGTTACTTTATGAGGCAACTTGCTGATATATTGAACTTTACAGGGAATATATTGCTCTTGTTTGTAATTGCATATTATGTCGAATTAGAATTTGACCAGTGAGAGGAGGGTGGAGTTAAGACAACAGCTGATGTAATTTGCTTTCCATTGACGTACACTCAACTTTAATACAGTGGCAATGCATACGTCAACGGACTCATCTGAGCCCATATCTCTTCTTAGTTTATATGGCACACGCTATCTGTGTCATCTATGATTTCTTTTCAAGTGTTCAAAGCCCCTCTTGTTATGACAATGGCCAGTTCTAAACAAGCGTCACAATCTTTTCTGGAATAGATTTAATATATCTTAAAATGATTTATATTTGATAGGAGGATCAAGAACAGATAAGAGCAAAATGGGATGGGGCCCAACAGTTGGACCTTCTTTAAATTATAGTTTGTCAACTGGATTCGAGAGCGTTGTGATTCATTTTAATTTCCAATCGCCCCCACATTTTCAGTATGCTACAAAGATTTGTATTCAATGATAGAGAAATGACACATGCACCTATAGCTCGCAGTCCAAAATATGTTAAGACTTCATAAAAATATAGAAGGAAATACATCATTGTTCTAAGTTTATATATAACACAACTTGTAATCACTGTTCACCACCAAATAGGCACAGGTGGGACTTAGGGCAGGTTGATTATATCTTTAGATTAAGTCATTGAGTGTGTTTCCGAGCCACAAATATCCAAGTTTTTTGGCAAAGCAATTAATGATATGAAAAGAGAATATTTTTCTCGAGGCAAGATTTTATTACCATGAATCTCAATTTTTTTTACACTCATAAATCGAATATGGGGCCATTTAAGAGAGTTGCTTAATTATCCAATTAGTAAGAATCTTTTTGTATCGCCGTGCTGTTTTTTTCCAATTTTAGAAAGAGCAAGCTAAAACCAGATGCATGCATAATATAGTTGTATGTATCACTACAAGAAAAATAATTATTTTGCACCGCTCTGATCATCGAAAATAATCCAATAGCCGTCGCAAATAACCATGAAAAAATTGATCGTCGCAAATAATTTTTCATAGCTCTAAAATTTCCGTGGGAACTTTTCATTGCTTGAACGGTAGGAAATGTTTTATTGTACAATCGTTTTCCACACAAATACATGCACATATAATATAGGGTGCCAAGGAAAAAACACAAATAATTAAGAATAAAACAAATAATTTCAATTATTACAAGCAAATTTATATGGCCATATATGGGCCATATTACAAATTCAGAAGTGTTCTTTCCCAATGAAATGGCAATATATAATATGATTAATATGCATATTCAATACTCGCACAACTTTTTTAATTTTTTCTCCAAACTTAAGAAGCCGCACACTTTTGTCTTAAAAGCACACATGCATGTATTTAATAGAACACAATTCATGAATATTTTTTTGAACTTTTACTGCAACATGCAAACTTTTCACAGCCATGATTTACTATGGCACGGTATCATCTTTCAGTGAATGTGGTGATGGCCACCGGAAGTCCCCTCTTCGATGACATCGGTCCTGGTCTCATGTCGTATATCGACATCCTCGTCCACCTTCATGGCCACCACCTCAGGGCCGCAAGGCCCCTCGGCGATGACCTCCTCGACGTGGACGTGCTCGGTCGCGACCTCGTCAGTCTCCGTGATTATTTCCTTCTTCTTGCGCCGGCGCAGGAAGAGCACCGCGAGGAAGGCCAGGAACAAGAGCCCCCCCACGGGGACGCATATGACGATGATAAGCGTGGTGTGCGTAGTCGGAGGAGAAGTCGGAGGTTCAATCGGTGGAGGCGGCAGAGGAGGAGGAGGAGTGATATAAGTTTCGGCGGCTAGGCGAGGCATTGTTTGAGACCAGGAGCAATAATATTATTTACGAGAGGTAGCTCTCTTCTAAGGTAGCGACGGTGCAAGGTGCAAGTTTGCATGTATTTATAGCTGTTCATGACACGAGCGGAGTGCTCTTCTCTTCTAATTGCAAGTTTAGTCTTTTTTTTTTTCTGTTTTTGGTTTGTACAATTAATTCGGCTGCGTCCTTGAGCTCAGCCACTTGGGGCAACTTGTTTAACTTGTGTCTGGATTTTAGATTCGGATCCATTCGCTCGTGGGGCAACTTGTCCCAAGCATTAATATCAAGAAGGAAGAAAACTTGGTCGCATTGACTTGGTAGTAGAGTGCATGCTCCAAGACCATGAAGCAGAACTAATGCATGTCTCATGCCAGTGGACTAATAATTACTTGCTTCCATTCCCATTTTCAAATATGTAAAAATTTGGTGACACGTTCGTCTATTTCTCCATGAAATATTTGTTCACATCGTAGTGGCTCTATTTCCAGTCCATTCAACTTTTACACTACCAATTTGCCCTCACTTTTGGACATGTTTTTTTAATCATTTATAAGTTATTAGTTTTACGTAACAAAGGCGCGTAGAAAATATATAAACTAATATTTCATTTGTTTAAAATCTACGTTATATTTATTGTCTTAGATGAAAATATGACCTATCATTTTTATAATCTAAGACTAATAAATGGTATGTTATAACAGTATTTGCTTCAACAAGACATAAACGTAAACTATATGATAAAATAAATATTAGGCTAATGGTTTTTGCATCAAAATGACGAGATTAGCATCTTCTATCGTTAAAAGGGCAAAATTGTATCCTAAAATATTGTTGGAATGTCAATATTGAAAAGAGCCACCTTAGTGGTGAAACTTCCTTAGTTGACACTTTTGTAGCATAAATAAGGAGTATATATTTTTTTACATATTAATCTCAGGTTCTTTGCTTGTAAATTTTCATGGCATGAGATTAGCATCTTCTATCGTTAAAAGGACAAAATTGTATCATAAAATATTGTTGGAATGTCAATATTGAAAAGAGCCACCTTACTGGTGAAACTTCCTTAGTTGACACTTTTGTAGCATAGATAAGGAGTATATATTTTTTTCACATATTAATCTCAGGTTCTTTGCTTGTTGTAAATTTTCATCATTAAATACTAACAATTAATAAGCTATATATTATTAACTTCACGCAAATATGTATGTATATAGCAAACGACTGCATGGAAACTATGAAATAAGAAAGAAACATTATATAATGACACTTAATCTCTAGTCTCTACAACTATCATGATCGGACTCGGAAATTTTTATTTGAATAATCTTCATCTGTAAAATCTTAGGTTAATTGTTTCATAATTAATAAATCTTTCGAGTGCCGATCGACTGCAACGTGATGAAAGCTACCCGAGAGTATGAATGAATAAAAAAACAAAGGCACATGTGCATGTTCTGAAATGTTCTAACTCATGCGTTCCGTGATGTATGTCTGAAATAGCTATGATTTAAATTATTTAAGTGTACAGATTAAGAAGGTTGCATAATTTTTCTTCGAGATTTATATAATCTGTAATAATAATAATCAATATTATTATCCAGTCTTTGAATGCATGATGTCGCACATAAATTTGGAGGTAGTTGCATTGAGGGCGTTGCAAGTTGCAAGTTGAATACTGTATGTTTAGATGCATTGGTTATCTAACTATATAGTTTGCTTATGATATTAGCTAACCGTTAACAAGTTTACGCCTAACAAACTTCAAGCTTTCTACCAAGTTTGTGCCAAGCCTTTTACCAAGGGCATGCATCCAAAGAAATCCATGAGAAGCAAATGGCAACTTCAAAAGGACATGATGGATGATTTGGTATGTGGCTTTGGGTTTTATTTTTTATACATACCGTTATTGTTTATTACTGAGGGGTTTTACTGAGAGCCTGTAGCATGAACAGTACACATGGTGAATTGGTATTCTGAACTAATGAGACTCATTCTGCAATTTACTGTAAACTTGAATTCATATGTTCTTGGATAGATTCGGAGGCAGCTTGTAGATACATTGAATTTTGTCGAACAAATAGCTTTACTGAGAGTGTGGTGGAGGTAAGACTACAGCTCAAATATGTAAGTTGCAGTTCATGTTTTTTTTTTCTACCAATCAATATATATATGTTGTGTAGAGGATTTGAATCTGAAGTACCAGCATCCAATACACTATGATATATAATAGAACTTGATGACGTTGATTCCTTTTGCAACTTCTCCAGTTCATGATAGAAAGAGGAGTACTGAGAAGAAATTGTATCACATTAACTTCAGTTTTGTCCGGTTGTATGCAATTCGTCCTTGTTCACAAGGGAAGAGAGTTCAGTGTGTATGTGCAAAGTTCATGGTGTTGAACCAGACACATTGATCATGTTGGATAAGTTCTAAATATCGTGATGCTGATGGTTGAGGAGCAGAACTTAGTTATTGTGGCATGCATATGCTTGTAGAGGTTGCTGGCAGCAGTGACCAGGGAATTGGGCATGGTTGCAGTTGGATTCAGATGCCTTCTTCTATCCAAAGAAATCCATGACATGCTGCTTCATGTCTTTGCCAATCAAATTACCACTTCAATAATAGGAATGCATTTTGAATTCATCTGCCATTGCCCCACGCGATGAGTGCTTTTAGATCAGCAAGGCTGTAGTAGTTGATGAGTAGACATGGCCGGAGATGTCGAGCAACCGGCATGGGAGGAGAAGGTTTCTGCAAGGGCGGGGAAGCACGGGGGTGGGGAGAGGTTGAGAGAGAGGGGATGAAAGTAAGGTGGGTGTCCGGAGGTGATGGGGGTAAAGGAAAGGGAATCCAGGGAGATGAAGATGACGGAGAAGTGGAAGGGTGGATGGTAGTATGAACCGTGGCATACGAGAAGGTTTTCTCGACAAAAGACACATAACGAGAAACATAAATCTGACTTGTGGGAGGATGAAGATAATAATAGCCGGCCATTTGCTGGGGGTAGCTGAGAGAGACACACAACACTAAGTGATTGTCAAATTTGTGGCCATTGTAAGGGTGTGTTAAGGGATAAGCAAGGCAACCAAATGTACGAAGGGAGCTGAGGGTGTCGTTGGTGGAGACGAAATTAGGGAGTTTGATTAACGATAATTGGAGAGGGTAAATGATTTATAAGGTAGACGATAGTTTCAGCAGCGAAGTGCCAAAAGCGACAAGGGAGAGGCACATGAGTTAATAAGGTTAAAGTTGTCTTAACAATGTGGCGTATTTTATGTTCGGCCATGTCATTTTGTTCGTGGGAATGTGCACAGGCCAGATGTGGGTGAATACCATGTCGTGGGAGGTATGGCGCAAGAGTGAGGAACTCACCGCCGCGATAAGTCTGTAGACAAATAAGTTTAGTGTTATAGTGGCGCTCAAGAAAGACATGGAAGTGGGGTTTATTCATTAAGGAAAAAGCCAAGAGTGACGACTAAAGTCATCGATGAACACTACAAAGTATTTATGACCATCGACAGAAGCTTGTGGAGTAGGACATCAAAAAAACAAGTTGAAGTGGTTTGTCACTGCTGTTATTGGAATTTGGAAGACTGAGTCAGGTGGCCTTGCCATGAGCACATGTGGCAAATTGAGAAGGTGGTTGTTGACGGTGGCAAGGGGAAATTGGTGAAGAACTTTATAGGCATGAGCATGGGGTGGCTGAGATGAGCATGCCAAGTATTCGATGTGGTGGTGAGGAGTGCGCAAGGGGTTGGATCAACATGGAGGTAGAGACCATCCTTTGTTTGTCCGTGGATCAGGGTATGTTGGATATTGAGGTCCTTCACAACAAAATGGTTAGGAAAGAATTCAAAGGATCAATTATTGTATTTAGTAAATTGGAGAACATATAATAAAGGTTTAGAAATAGCACGGACATGCAATATGTTAGAGAGATGTAACCATCATGAGGAGGAGAAAGAGAAGAGCAACCGACACTGTGGATTGCATGGGACATACCATTGCCAACAGTGAACCATTGTGGGCCATTGTATGTGTTCGCGATATGTAGGGCATCAAGGTTAGGGGTGGCATGGGGTGTGGCGCCCCTGTTAGGATACCATAGTTGCCCTTAGCTGAAGTTGTTGGAGACATGGAGAATGTAGAAGAGTGGACAATAGCATGCACCTGAGGGGTCATGGAGTCGGGGATGTCGATAACGATAGTTGTAGAGAGAGTGAACAGAGTTGCCACACAGGACAAGGGACACGCCGATCCTGATAAGACCAGCCACATCCTCTACTGCGTCCACGATTGCGAGCAGACAAACTACGTTGTGAAGATATAATTGGTGCGGCAAGATAGTTGTAGAGAGAGTGAACAGAGTTGCCACACAGGACAAGGGACACGCCGATCCTGATAAGACCAGCCACATCCTCTACTGCGTCCACGATTGCGAGCAGACGAACTATGTTGTGAAGATATAATTGGTGCGGCAAGGACTTTGATGTAATTGATAGTTGGAAGAAAGTTGTTACAGGCACGCTGGCTATGAAGTTTGATTTCATGACTTAATAAAATGCTCTATAGTTCAACAAACGAAACTTGCATTGAACATGAGGAAAGGGATGTGGCCACGTTATTGAAGTCTCCATGTAAGTTGCTAATTAAGCTATGACATTGAAGTGCGAGGTGCTCAATGGGCAACTGATGATAGCAAGTTCGTCGGAGATATACTTAGCTTTCCATAAATATTGCGAGATGGGAAGGTCTCCTTATTTGAGGCTCTGCAGTTGCATTTGTATATGCATTAACCAGGTTTCTGAGGGTACTCCAAATGCCTAGTGCAAGGTCTGCCATACTTCATGAGTGGTGCGAAGACCGATAACAATAGGTAACACCTCTTCTCAGAGAGAAGCAAGAAGTCAATTTAAGAGAAGTTGACCGTGCTTCATCCATTCTTAGACGATAGTGGAGCGGAGATCATTACCTGTGGGCAAGGTAGAGAACTGACGATGAAGCCTGCTAGTTCAAAACTATTCATGATAGGGAGTAGCTAGGTGGTCCACATCAGATGGTTAGAGGGTGTGAGTTTAATTGAGACAAAATGGTGAGCATGATTGAATGCTGGGAGTGATAGGGGGGATGTTTTAGTAGTTGTAAGTGAAGAAGAGGCATCAAAGGGTGTGGAAGGAAGAGCAGCCATGTTAAACCACTTTATGATACCATAAACAAACTCCAAGAATATATTAAAGCTCTTGGTGTGTTTATACATGAAAAAATAACAGATAATTAAGTGCAGTAAGTTAGTGGCAAGCGATTCATGTGTTGATGCTGGAAGACTGGTTGCACGAAGATCGAGTATAGCGATGATAGTTATTGACGATGCAATATGTTCCAATATGTGACACATCTTTCAGATATTATTTTTCTTTTTACTATTTTACATAAATATCATTCTTGTCCTAAGGCATGTAGCCTAGATTAATGACTATACCGTACAGGAACCAATGTATGTCGTTTAGTTCATGGATAAATATTAGAATATCTCAATATTTTCAAGAATAGAGCCAAATATGATGCAGAATAGGATTATCATGATCAAACTTCATTTTCGACAAAAAAAACCTAGAGAAAGGTGGAACCACCATTTTTCGCACCAATTGGAGAATATCTTCGTTCTTTTAAAAGAATAAAGATATTCTCCTTCTTTTCCATTTTTTAATCATTTTTTATTTTTCATTATTTAACTATAAATTATTATATTATTATTATAATAGGTGTAAAGTATTTCTAGTAAATTATTTTAATTATAAAAATATTAATTTATTATTTTCAACCAAATAAGAGTTAGAATACGATATTCCTTAGAATAAAATTTATTATTCCTTTTAAAAAATTCTTTAGCCAAACGGCCAGCCTAGACACTCGAATTCATACATTTCCAGTCGGATTATGTAACGCCCGGTTCGTTGAAAAAAAGATAAAATAAGAGATTCAATTTGGATAGAAGAGAGAGAAAAGAAAAAAAATGAATAAAGATAAAACCAAATCAAGGAAGATAAGTTGGAAACAAATCTGAAAGAAATTTAAATCCAACAACAACTCTTATTCCTCCCCTATAAATATGAGGCCAAATAAAACAAATCATCACATTTTCTCCATACGAGTCGGCCTTAGTTTTTCCTCCCATATTTTGTACGCCTTTTCATTATTTCATCCATGATCCGCCGTCGTCAACAAGAGACTCACCGAAGGGGGTGGACACCATCGGACGCACGCCTGAATCGGGAGGAGCAGGCAGAGGAAGAAGAGAAAGAGGAAGAGGAAGAAGAAGAAAAAAAATTGCAGATTAGTTTCTAGACAAAAACTAATAAGGTATGAAACTATGGTAAATTCTTTCTAAAATCATGATTTTAAACTCGAAGCATGTCCTAGTTTATGTCTAGTCTTAGTTCTTTGATATGATCACTCTGGGTGCCGGCCGTCGCCGAAAAAGTTGAACGGAATGCGAACCGCGCGCCTGCATAGTTTCTCCGTAAGAGGAATCGGCCCGGGTTAATGACGACCTAACCGGGGTAATTCCACGATGAAGTCGAGTTCGGCCGCGACTTCTGTCGAGCGATTGATGGATGTGTTGAATCGGCCGACCGACTTGCTAAGTACGAACCTGACCCGGGTATGACTTACACTAGGCTCGGGCCATATCCTATTTTTCTTCCAATGATGCTCTTACGAACTCGGCTCGGGTTTCACCCAACTCAGCCCGGATTTCGATGCTATCAAGATGATTTTTATGATCTTTCGACCCCTGATTCCTGTGCATAATCCTGATCTAAGTCGTGATATAATTATATTATTTATGCCCTTAATAATGATGATGTCTATTACGACCTTATGATGACCTAATTTAGATCCAATCATATCTATGACGACATTGATCTATATCCATCGATCTTGATCTTTCTTATGATAATGATGATGATTATGATGTTTATATATTTTTAATTTCTCTTCATGATTCTATCATGTAGTTCTGATTAAGTCATATATATAATGATGATGATGATTAAGACCCTTGATTAGTACGATTCGTTGATCCTTTCTTATGATGACCAAATCTTAATCATGATCATTATGTCCTAATGAAAGATAAATTAAAAGATGTAAGATAAAAGATGAAAAATATTAAACTTTTTATGATAGACTAGTGACGACCAATTATGGACTGACTTCGCTCAGTTATGGGCTGACTACGATCAGTTATATGCTAGCTTTGTCAGTTATGATGATGATGATGGACGGGTTGAAGCGGCCTCCCCGTGGGTTGAAATATACTCCACTATAAGTCAAAGATGAATAATAAGATGATGAAGAAGATGAAGCATATTCATAATGAATTCTCCTTATGATGATTAGTGGCTCTTGCCACACTTATGATGATCTTTTTATAATCTTTTCATGATCTCTTGATCTATTATTAATATGATCTAAAGAAGATGATACAATTCATGATTTTCTATCTTCATACAATTATCTCTCGTAAATATTTGTACGATGATGACCTCATAATTATGATGATCGACTCTGTTCATTCTATGATGATTTATTATGATCTATCTTGATATTTTGATCTTATGATCCCAAGAAGATAACATCTTGATTTATGAATTTCTTATGATCTTAGTGATCTCTTATTCATATGACACGTTATAAGAATCATTTTATTTATATCATGAAGATGCCTGTTTTGTTTTTATATGATGATGATGATGCCTTTATGATTCTTGTCTAGTATCATGATCTTATGATTATTTCTATCTTACTTTCATACTGAGTTACAAAACTCATAGGAAGGTTTCTCCCCTGCATATTCTTAAATGCAGGATCATATCTTAAAAATGAAGGTAGCCAATGATGACAGATCGAGCTCGTAGGTGACTGCACATGAGTATCTTGAGTCATTTAATTGATGTACTAACTTTCCTTGGACTCACGTGAAGTTCTTTATCAATCTTTCATATATTATGATGCCACACCCTTTTATTATTTAATGATGATTAGTCTTTCACTTTTATCAATGTCATATCGATCAGTCAAAGTTTTTCTTTTGGTCAATATGATGTATACGTAAGGATGATCCGTAGCATTCTCGAAGCGTATTCTGTCACGTGATAAAACGTAATTTGGAGACGTTACAGATTAGGAGTCTGCTTGCTGATATATTGAACTTTGCAGGGAAAGTATTGCTTTTGGTTCCTAGTTGCATATTATGTCGAGTTACGATTTGACCAGTGAAGGGGTGGGGTTAAGACAAAAGCTGAATTATGTAATTTGCTTTCCATACGTCGTACATTGAATTTTAATACAGTAGCAATGCATACATCACGAACTCATCTCAGTTATATATATATATATATATATATATATATATATATATATATATATATATATATATATATATATATATATATATATGTCATCTATGATTCCATTTCCTGTGTTCAAAGTATGACAGTGGCTGGCGCAGCCGTTTCTTTAAACAAGTGTCACAATCGATCGTTTCTGGAATATATTTAGTATATTTTAAAATGATTTGTATTTGATAGGAGGATCAAGATCAGATAAGATGAGCTATATATATATTTATAGTTTGTCAACTGGATTCAAGAGCGTTGTGATTCAATATGCAGGTGCTACAAAAATTAGTATTCAGTGACAAAGAAATGACTCATGCACCTAGAACTTGCAGTCGCAAGACAAAATATTTTTAAACTTCATATATAGAAGGAAATCCATCACTGTTCTAAGATTATATATATATATATATCACAACTTGTAATCACTGTTCACCACCAATTTGGCACAAGTGGGACTTATGTCTTTATATAGACAAGCCATTGCGTGTGATTCCCAACCACAGATATCCAAGCTTTTTGCAAAGTAAATATCAATGGAGGAGAGTAATTTCAATTACAATTTTTCTACGTTCACAGGTAATATTACTTTTTCAAAGAGCATTTTATTCCTAATAGTTCTTGCAAAGAGCATTTTATTCCTTTTGTTTTCACCGTTCACTTTTACTTTTTCAATCTTACAAAGAGCCAGCTAAAACCTGATGCATGCATTATAGTTGTGGTATACTACACAATCATTTTTCACACGCGCGCGCATATATAATTAATTATATAGGGTGCCAGGACTAAAAACAAATCAGCATAAAACAAATAACATTTCCAATTATTAGAAGCAAATTTATATATGTGGCCATATAATATTGGCCATATTACAAATACATGAGTTTTCTTTTTCAATGAAATGGCAATATATAATATGATTAATATGCATAATATTTGAATACCCAGACAACTTTTTTTATAATTGTTTCTCTAAACTTAAGAAACCAGACACTTTTGTCCTAAAGGCACACATGCATGTATTTAAAAATCCGTGAAATTTTTTTTTCTTTGAACTTTTACTGCACCATGCAAACTATTCACAGCCCATGCACCTGCGGATTTACTATGGCACGTACGTACATATCATCCTTCAATGAAGGTGGTGATGGCCACCTGAGGTCCCCTCTTCGATGACATCGGTCCTGATCTCGTGTCGTATGTCGATGTCCTCGTCCACCTTCACGGCCACCACCTCGGGGCCGCAAGGCCCCTCGGCGACGATCTCCTCGACGTGGACGTGCTCGGTCACGACGTCGTCCGTCTCCGTGATTACTTCCTTCTTGCGCCGGCGCAGGAAGAGCACCGCGAGGAAGGCCAGGAACAAGAGCCCCGCCGCGGGGACGCATATGGCGATGATAATCGTGGTGTGCGACCCACCTGTAATCGGTGGAGGCGGCGGAGGCGGCGGAGGAGGCGGAGGCGGAGGCGGAGGCGGAGGAGGAGGTGGCGGCGGCGGCGGAGGCGGAGGAGGAGGACGCACACACGGCGGAGGAGGCGGAGGCGGACACGGCGGAGGGGGGGAGGTATAAAGGTAGCCTGTTTCGGTGGTTAAGCGAGGCATTGTTTGCGACCAGGAGGAGTAATATTATCTACGAGAGGTGGCTTTGTTCTAAAGGTGGCGATGGTGCATGGTGAAAGTTTGCACGTATTTATAGCTGTTCATGACATATGAGTGGAGTGCTCTCCTTTCCTAATTGCAAGTTTTAAGTCTTTTTTGTTTTATTCTGTATGATTAATCCGGATCCATCCTTGAGCGATCAAGCCACGATGTGTTCAACTTGTATGTCAAAGATTTTAGATTCGGATCAATTCGCTCGTGGGGCAACTTGTCACATTGACTTGGTATTAGAGTCCATGCTCCAAGACCATGAAGCAGAACTAAAGCAGCCCTCGTGCGAGTGGACTCGCATTTTCAAATATATGTAAAAGTTTGATGACACTTCGATCTATTTCGACTCGCATTTTCTATTTCGACTCGCATTTTCAAATATATGAAATGACTAACACTAACACTAACACTAACACTACCATTTTACCCTTACCTTGGACATTTTTTTTTTCATTTAGAAGTTGTTCGTTTTATGCAACAAGAACGTATAAAAAAATATAAACTAATATTTCATTTGTTTAATTAATCTACTTTAATGTTTATTGCTTTAAACGGAAGTATAAAACCAACTAACATGTCATTTGTATAATCTAAGACTAATAAATGGTATGTTATAACAATATTTTGCTTCAACAAGACACAAAAGTAAACTATATGATAAAATAAATATTAGGCTAATGGTATTCACATCAAAATGACACGAGATTAGGTCTTCTATCGTTACAAACTTGTATCATAAATTATTGTTGGAATTTCAATAGGGAAAAGAGCCACCCGAGTGAATCAAACTTTTTTAGTTGACATTTATGTAGCATATACAAATATAAGGAGTATGTTTTTTTTTACATGTTAATATCAGAATCTTTGCTTGTTATGAGTTTAATTTCATCATTAAATACTAACAATGAATGTGTAGCAAACAACTTGAAACCATGAAACAAAAAGGAAACATTATCATATATACACACATATAAGTGTATATATTATGACACATATTCTCTAGTCACCGGAACTATCATGGTATTTGAATAGTCTTCTATTTGAATAATATTAGGTTAATGATTATAGTTAATTAATCTTTCAAGTATCGTCTCGAATAAGATGAAAACAACCCGGGAGTATGAATGAAGAAAAAACAAATTTGTATGCAAAGGCACATGTGCATGTTCTGAAATGTTCAAACTCATGCGTTCCGTGATGTTGTGAAATAAATAAGATTTTTTTCTTTTGATAGTTATAAAATCTGTAAGAATAATCATTATTATCCAGTCCTTGAAATGCATGACGTCCCATACATATATGGAGGTAGTTGCATTGAGGGCATTGCAAGTTGCAAGTTGAATACTATGATATGATTAGATGCATTGGTTATCTAACTATATAGTTTGCTTATGATATTAACTAACCGTTAACAAATTTACGCCTAACAAACTTCAAGCTTTCTACCAAGTTTGTGCCAAGCCTTTTACCAAGGGCATGCATTCCAAAACATAGTTAGACAAAAATTTGCTAATATATGGAGTGCTTTATAATAATAATAATAATAATAATAATAATAATAATAATAATAATAATAATAATAATAATAATATGATGGTTGTTGTAAAGGAAACATCATCTTCGTTATCTACATTTTTTTTGCTGGCTAATTAAACGGATATATGAAAAGTTAAGGTTATTATTATCATTTTGTTACTTTTGTTAAATAAAAGCAGCTGGAGTAAGGTTTGGGTATGCAGTTGACTAGGAAAATAATAATAGTTAAGAAGTTTGACCTGTTGAAACAATATATGCACAACAAAAGTCTCTTCTTGTACGCCATCGCCATTTGTATATATTTCCTGTTCAAGATAGGATCCACAGAAGAAATTAAGGGGCTTAAGCCAACTCATGAATGTCTGAAACTTTCAGATAAATTATAGATTATCTTTGAAAGTCAGATTAAGATGGAATCTTTCCGGCAAGAAGACATAAATTTTTAGATGAGCATCCATTACGTATGGCATCAGGAGGAAGTGAGATGCACAATCATTTGCACATGCATACAAGATCCCATCCCTTATCTTCCACTTCATTGCTTGTAGGAAACTAAAAGGGCATATTTTTGTCAAATAAAAAGCTTCCTACTGTTGATGACTGACAGGAACCATTTTTTTATGACTTCCTTGTCGTTATCATGACAATATCCAACCAATTTCAACATTCACAATATGTCCTCTTGAGAAGAAACCTCTGCAGCCACATTCAAGCACAGTTGCATAATATCTTATTGCTATCTGGTCATATTAATTGCACATTTATGGTCTCTTGGGCCGGTGTAAGATGGTTTGATTTGGATTTTCAGTACCAGCAAGTACTTTGAACGGTCACATATATCAATTCTTACATATGTAGTTTTCAAGTCCAGCACTCCCATGCATGTGAATCAATAAATTTCATAAATTTAAAAGCTGTACCTTTTTCCTATTTTCAATATGCGATCTTTTGTTTATCATTTTATATCTATGAATCCATTCATCCAAACACTCTCTTTAGAGATATATAAAGTCAACTAGGCATAGAAAACAGTTGGTTTCACAGTTGCTAGGACATATCTTCTAAACACTTGCCTATTTAAAGATATATATATTAAGACAACTGGCACAGAAAACAATTGATTGCAGTCATGACCTGCTTGCACATTATATTTCTGGTCTGATCACAGATTATCACTTCTGTAAGCATCCTTATTCAATAGAAGCGTATTTTTCTAAGAATAACAAATGCGGAGTCCTCGCATAAGAAATCTAGATGATATCTACAACATGATTCAGTCAATGGGAGGATGAGTCGAGTTTGGCAATCTTTCTCTGTGAACGAATGATCTGAACAGGCGAAGAGCTCTATCTGGCTGTGCGTAAGGCACCATGTGTGCTGCACCTCTAACAGTTGCAAAAGTTAACAGGCTTCCATATTCTGTTGCCCAACCTCCCACCTTGTGACAAGCAGAGAAACAAACTATGAAGAGATGAGCAAGATTAACATGAATAACATTCGATGCATGCAAATGTGAGCAATGATCCATGCTACTTGCAGAAGCTGAAACAGATTTGCAGAAAAATTCTCTAGCAGGACTGGCACACATGCAGATTTTAGAAGTTATGTGGATACATCATTTTCTAATCTATAAGTTGTATTTATTATACCAAACACTTGTTATCACTCAAGTAATATATTGTAACATGTACAAGATAACAAGGGAGTACAAGAACAGAATATTTTTCTTCGACTACTTTTGAACTAGTCAACTCCGCCTATGTTTTATAGTCGGTCCCAAGCCCGGATAAAGGAGGAGGGTTGTGTTAGGCCCCGACAGCCAGCGTAAAACTCTGTCGAATCTCATGAACATAGATCAACGAATATGATCCATGTAGCCGACCCCACTTAGTGGGATAAGGCTTTGTTGCTGTTGTTTACTTTTGAACTAGTCGTCGTTCTAATGAGAAAGAAGTACCTGGCCTTTGTGGAACCAAGCACCATAAGGAACAGTTACTCCAAACTTCAGCTCATGAGCTAATTCTCGCACCAGAGTTCGGGAGCCTAACAGTGGCACAACTGAGTCTTGATCGCCACTGTAGGACAAAAGGTTGGACATATCATTTAAATAATACTTTTCCACTTGTAGAAAAGAAAAGTAAAAGCATATGTGGCAATAAATTTTGTTTGATGGAACAAGAGTCGAGAGGATCACCTGAAAACCCAAACTGGAATCTGATGCTTAATTATTCTCTTAAGCAAAGGCAAGATGTTGATATTACCATCTTTGTTGTTGTAGTTGAGAACACTGGAAGACATTATTCAATCACACATTCAGTTATAAAGAAGATACACTCACGTAGCCAATGAAAGCTTAATGAATCCAAGTTGATGAAGTTCTGAAATTATAGGATTAACTTAGAAAGAATGAAAAAGATGCCAATTGTACCAGACAAACATTGTGCCAACACCCTTTGCATTTATTTTTAGGGAGATAAATTGAAAACCATAGTAGTGGATGTAGTTTGGCAATATTTTTAGCAGTGTGTGTATTTTCCTTTTATTGTTTTGAATATGTGACATAATACAACAAGGAAGTCTCAATCCATCTTCCAGTAATCTCTTATATGTTTTATGAGAAAAGATAATTAAATAAGTTATATCCATACAGCACAAAACTCACTACAAAAGGAATTTAATTCACAGTAGTAAGCAAATGCATTACTGGCTTAAGCTGCAAGGGCATACACTATAATGAACCACAACCAGAAAATACTTCTGAAGTTGTAGTTGAGAACACTGGAAGACATTATTCAATCACACATTCAGTTATAAAGAAGATACACTCACGTAGCCAATGAAAGCTTAATGAATCCAAGTTGATGAAGTTCTGAAATTATAGGATTAACTTAGAAAGAATGAAAAAGATGCCAATTGTACCAGACAAACATTGTGCCAACACCCTTTGCATTTATTTTTAGGGAGATAAATTGAAAACCATAGTAGTGGATGTAGTTTGGCAATATTTTTAGCAGTGTGTGTATTTTCCTTTTATTGTTTTGAATATGTGACATAATACAACAAGGAAGTCTCAATCCATCTTCCAGTAATCTCTTATATGTTTTATGAGAAAAGATAATTAAATAAGTTATATCCATACAGCACAAAACTCACTACAAAAGGAATTTAATTCACAGTAGTAAGCAAATGCATTACTGGCTTAAGCTGCAAGGGCATACACTATAATGAACCACAACCAGAAAATACTTCTGAAGTGGAATTTCATCTTTGTAAGTGCTAACATTATGAAGAATGATGATAATCTGATGATAATAATGATATGATGTTTAGCAAATTTTAGTGAAGATGACAAATTCATTATATATTATTGCATATGTGGAATGAACGCATATATTGCTTCAGATATGTGTAGAAATGCTTACTCACTGCACATGCTCCAACTATATGGCAATCTTGTTCTATTAGCATGCAGTGCATGCTGAACTTCTGGAAGGTTGAAATAGAAACGCCTCTCATAGGTCATGCAGACATCAACCCCGATACTTATTTTAGTAGCCTGTCAATTGAAGGTCTGACAAAAGTTAATATTTCAAGATGGCGAAAGGAGAACAAAAGTTTCTCGGAAATATGGCATCAGCACAAAAACCCATGTTGGATAGAGAAGAAGCACGCACATATTTCCATAGCCTCAACTCCTGCTGCACAATGGATGGGTAGCAGACATCTAGGATCACGTCATATGGATTTATGTAGTCTCCAACTACACGATTTGCGGAAGCAATTGCATCTATGCATGTCTTGCTAACATTATGTGGGCTTTCAAATACATAGTCATCAAAATCACATTGATTCATGATGGTGAGCCCTATCTCGTCAGAAATCATACCATGCGACCAAAAAAATTCATAAGTTGCAGGGATATCCTTATCAATCCTGAGAAGTGGGTTTCCAATCTGAACAACAAGAAATAGGAATGATAGTTACTATTAAGCACATATGGACAAGAATCTCACTAAATCTAGCAGCACTTTGAATGAGGACTTACAGCTACTCCGTTTATTTTGAACTTGAAACCAGTTGAGTGCTGATTGTAATTCAGTAGGACAATGGCTAACTGTGGTATGTAGTGTCCTGTAATGGTTCAGGAATAAACAAATAGGTCTTGAAAGTAAACTAATGTAGGCAAAGGCTACCTGCATAGCTTTCTCCAGTGAGGAACAAATCCCTGGACTTGAAAATAGGAAACTTGTCATACCATCCCAACAGAAACTTGAGCATGTCATTAGCTTCCAAAATCAAATAACGGAACTGATTAGAAGAATCAAACATCAAAAATAATATTTATAACTTCTGTCAGTAGATGATGTAAATCAGAAAATTTTCATTACTGATAATAACTTGAAATAAATATACATGCAGATTATCCGAAGTTCCTCGACGAATTGATTGCATGGGGAAATAAGCAATAGATTAGCAAAACTTACCAGTTGACTCATCTCCACAAGTATAATCAGAGGTCCTGTTTGAATATGACCACCCAACTCCAGCAGGTGATTCAACAAAAAGGAGATTGGAGACTAAGGATATCAAGAGGAAAGGAAAAAGTCACTGAAATTGTAACTATGAAAGTATAGTGAAAACGTAATGATAATATAGGACTTGCTGAACTGTATATAAATGCAATACGAATGGTAAATTCAAAAGTTTATTTTATCTATATGGAACCTTTGTTCCATGATTTCTTGTTTATCCGTAGTCCTCGTCCATCGGCTCTAGGGAAAAATGGACCAAGTTCAGTAAAGGCTCCCCCACCAATTGAAGAGCAACCTGGGCCTGCACATTTTAATATATGCGTACCAAGTTTTGAAGAGAAAATATTAATCAAACTGTCTTTCAACCAATATAATCGAAAATCTTGTCTGACAAAATTTGGTAAATAATCAGCATAAAGAAATGTTGTAAGGAGGGATATTGAGGAATTACAAAGGTATAATTTTTTTCAGTGAATAAAGCCGAGGCATAATTTGATTGATCACAAATAACAAAGAGTAGTCATCACAAAGTATCATTTCTTAATTGAATTGTTCCTAAGTTAGTTTCTATTGGACATAAAACAATTTACTTTTTAACTTTCTCAGCAAGAATGAGAATTGTTTTCTTCATTAATTTCTGTCATAATTTACTCCCTTCTATTTGTTTAACCTCGTTTTGATGGAATAAAAGAAACAAAAAAATATTTAGGACCAATAAAAATAATAATGTAAAACATAATCATGGGTGAATTTAGGGATGAAAGTGGTATGAGTCCGTGGTCTTTTAAAAAAAAACCATCCTGCATTTTTTTGGTGTTTTTTCAAAGTTAAAGAACCTTAACAATCATTTCGGATTGTTTTAGGGTATATATTTTTTTGTTAATTTTATATTTGTGGTAATGTTAAACAATATTTTATTTTATAAGTTAATAAGACAAACATGTTTTATAGTTTAAGAGTATCATTTTAAAATATGTTAATTGAGTAATTTTATATATGTTAGAAGATATTCAAAATGTGAAAATAATATATATTTTATAATAATTATATAGGATTCCATCAAACTCCTCAGGTGGTCTCCATTATAAAAAAAAACCACTATATTTTTTCGAATGCAGAAAACCTACATTTTTACACAATTTTCAGGTTTTTCTGTTTTGAAGTTCAAGCTCTCACTAAGTTGGTAATGTCATATTTAAATATTTTGGATCCAAATAAGGATTTTTTATTTCTTCTTTAATTAGACTACATTCTTTTATTCACTATTACCAAATCACAATCATGAGAATATATGATTATCTGAGCCAACAATAAATTCTAAAAGAAGGCATGTGCCCTAATTTAGTTCTGGGGATGGAATGCTTATTATTCATCTCAGTAAAGTCTACAGCAAACTAGGTGGTTGGTTGTTTCTCCTTCAGTAAGAAAGACAAATAAAGCAAAGAAGCTTCATTTTTCATGAACAGTAAAGTACACAATTCTGGACTGAACAAAGCGTAGTCTGCAAACTTCAGTGCCTTCAAGAAGAATGTTAAAAAGAACAAGGCTTTTTTCCTAACACCAAGCCAACAGACCTAACCAGATCCATAATACAAAAAGTACTGCAAATAATTTATGAGCACATGCTTGCTACTTTCAAGACCAATACAACAGTGCCCCTACCCCATCAGTGGGGGCAGCACCACACACCCAGTACAACTGTTGACAAAAATGAGAAAGGACCAGATGAAGAATAAAATTATCAATGTTCCTAAACAGTAATTCGAACGAGAACCAGAGTTTTTAAAAAAAAATCAAAATGAACAAATCTGAGTCAGACCACAATACAACAGTGAGAGCCAAGAAAGCGACACGATGGAAGAATCAATTTTGAAATCGACAATCGATTAGTCATGGAAGCAATCAAGAAATTTTTACCCTCCTGGATGGCCAAGAATGCCAAAAGCTTTCGCAAAGATTGAATTTTGATGGGAGAACCAAGATAAAAACAGCAAATTTAATCACAAAGATTACGCACCTCCGTTGAGCCAGAGGGTGAGAGGCTTCGAGTCGGCATCTCCATCAGCCTCTGCAAAGTAGTAGAACAGGCTCCTCCCGGCCTCCTTATCCACATCCACATACCCCGCGTACTGCCTGAATCCGACCTCCGGTTGGCCCGGCAGCCGCACCACCAAATCCTCCTCTGGGAACCCTCTCGCTCCGCCCCCGCCACACACCACCAGAACCGCCACCAAGCACCAACGCCACCCCCAGCGCTCCATCTCTCCGCACAAGGAGCCAACTCTTTGCAGGCGTTGGGGGTGGAAAACACAGATAAGTTTACTGCGACTGCGCAGGGTACAAAAAAGGGGCTGATCCAAGCGTGAGTGTTAAATTCTGTTGCCGCGGGGCACGTGAAGTCCCGGAGGGAGTGCGGGCTAAAGGCAGGATTTTTCGGCCTTTGGCAGTCGTAGGAGGGTGATGCCAATCATGGCGTCTGCAGTGACCATTGACCAGCTTCCGAGGCTATGGATTCGGATGCGAGCGCCTCCGAAGGTGGCGGGGGCGGATTGGAGTTCGGAAGACCCTCCCCAAAGGCGCAACTTTGGGTTCGTTTCTTGCTGTTCCGGTGTGTGACTGCGACCCCCAGGAATGAAACCAACAAAACGAGGCAAAGAAAAAAAAAAGGCAAAGGCCAAGAAAGGGAAAAGGGTAGGAGGAAGTAGCCGTTGGGAGTTAAAACTCAAGGAGTGGGACGGTGGGAAATATCATGATAACAGCAATTATTTTCACACAGAAAAATGATAAATTGTCCATATGCAAAATTCAAGTTCTAATTAGGCTAAAATGATTACACGGCAAAGTTATAGAACCCGACACGAGTTAGAATAAGTCTATCGTAAAATAAAAATATTTAAGTTTGATATTCTGACTTATAAAATGTAGTTTAGTCTAGTTGATTTAATTAATTTTTAATATCTAATATAGTTTATTAATCTGTCAAATTAAATATATTTTTTATGATATATTAAATTAAGTATAATAAATCTTATTTAGTAATGAAATAATAAATATAAATTAAATAAAAGAGACATCACTATTTAATTTTTCTAAACAAATAATTGAAATAGTAGTATTAAATTCAGAATTGAAGATTTAAAAGATGAAGTAACATTTTTTATTTTTTTTTTAAATGCTAACAAAATATAATATATTAATAAACCTTAGCATCATAGGTTATAAGACTATGCCAAGCACTTTTAAAATTAGCCTGACTTATTCTAAAAATAGGCTAAACCAAGTTAGGTAAAAAATAAATCGAAACACAAATGGTTCAAATCACAGCCCTTATGACCTTGAAATTACTTGAGACTTTTTGTCCTAGTGAACATTGCCAAATCGAAATCACCTAGTAGAATCATTTAAACCAAGAATGTTACCTCTTTTCTTTCTATTTGGATTCATTTCCTGAGCCATATATTCATATGTGGGTTGTGGCAGTTTCGACCAATGTTTTAAAAATTATTTCAAATCAATGTTCTAAACTTTTAGAGTCAATCGGTTCGATAGTTGCAAATCCGATTCGACTTAGCAATAAATTCGAAAAAAAGTCAAAGAATCAGTTTCACTAAGAAAAAATGAAAAATCGGATTGATACGATAAATTGGATTCAACACTATCTTTTTATTTGTTATAAAAAATAATATATATGAAAAGTTTCTATTAGGGGATAATAACATAGATGGAAAGATTTTATTTTGGGAATATGAAAGTTTAAAGTTACTAAAATCATGGAAATTTACGAAGATGGAGGGAGAAAAGGAAAGACTTTAAAATTTAAAATGAGAAAATAAAAGGAAAGATGTTAGTTGGAGGGAATGAATAAAAAATTTAAAAATATTATCAAGAGAATAATAAAATAAAAGAGAATAAATTATAATAATCATTTTAGGTTAAAAATATTTTGAACGATTATATTAGTTATTAATATATTCAATAAAATAAATAATTATTTAATTAACTTATGCTAACAAATAATAATTATTAAATTGATTATTACTTTTATAAAAAAATTATATATTATATTACTCTCAAATAATTATAAATAATAATATTATATAAAATTTGGCTGAATTAGTTCAAATTATGTGGTCGGACCTTTTGGTTAGGATGTCCATCCGATTTTTAAAGCATTAGTTGTGATATGCTATAATCCTAAATTGAAAGTTGACTCACCATAAAACCTAATTAATAATGTAAATGTAATTTATTTCTTCTAATGATGTTGGGGACTTTTAACTTTTCTAGTCTTCATTGTTTATGATTTAATAGGGGACAGGAATCTGTGATATGGATGGATGTCCGTTTGGCTCTTTTTGCCCATGCTCTTTTTGGTGGATTGGAGACACTCCATGCAAAGGCTAATCAACAAAAAAGTTAGCTCATTAGTCATTATTATGTGCTTAACAAATGGATGATTACACATTAATGAGAGAGAAAGTGAGAGCAGGAACGTGGAAAGAACCAAAATAAGGAAGGAGAGAGAGAAGAAAACAAATTTGCGTGAGTTGTTTCCATTAAATTGCATACAGCTTAGAGCCAACTGACCCAACCATGTATTATTATTTATTATTTTGGACCATCATGAAGATTGGCCATGTGGCTGAGCAAGCACCCAACAAAGTAGGATTTCTGATTTGTTTCCTTGCATAGTTACAGACCCACCTTACAATGTTTTAACTTTTAAGCACTTGTAACTCATTCTTTCTCACTACTATTTACAGGCTTACTGAGTCATAAACCAGTTCAGGAATGGGGACTATAAAGATTAGTTAATGTCACTTTTAGTTGTTCAAAAAATTTGAGGTGTCATTAGCACCTGATACTATTCACCTTGATGATCATTAACAAGAATTTACCTCTTTTTCAATTATAAAAAGAGTTTCACACCTAATTTTCTTCTACACATAATGTACCTATCAGAGAAAGCTCATGCTACAATCCTGCAAGATCTGAAACAGTGTGCCTGTCAATTTGGCACGCTCAGATTATCCACTTAGCAAAGGCGAAAAGCTCACAGATTCCTTCCACAGTGGAGCTAATTGAGATGGTCGATGGAGCAACACACTGCCGACAGGATATTATATTAGATTAGGTCCCTTCTCCTAACTCACTCGTTGTAGTGATCATTGTGGTCAAAAAGAAAGATATTCATTTCCATATCTTCTTTGGATTCCTCGCAGGAATTTATACTTCAAGTTGGGGGCAAAAGCTCTGGTCTCAACATAGCTTGGTCTTATTTCTAGCCCCCTAGCAACATGTTGAAGCAATAATCAGAGTCTTCAGAGGAAAGTGTCTTATTAGACTTCTGATTATTCTTTGGTGGCATAGACAGGTGATTTATTCTTCTTGGTAGTGCAGGAGACTGTTGAGAAAGACAGCTCAAATGATGTTGCATTGAGCTTTTTAGTTACCACAGCTTGAAATCGATTAGGAGATCTTTCAAGGTTACAAGACTATAAATTTTGCATCAAATATATGTAAGAAAAGTCTGTTCAACAAATCTGAGAAGAAACATAGATGCAGATCAGATAAAGAAAACATCAGATAAGGACAGCATGAAAGCCACAGAAGAACTGGAAAAGATTTCATTCAAAAAGCAAAAGGGCCAAAGAAATCTTCTAAAATTCATGTCACCCGTCACCGCCTCTTATCCGAGACACAGAAATCAAGCGGTCACTGTCAGTGTCAGCATTATGCATACTCCTAGCCAAGTGAACTCCGGAAGGTCCTACTCCTAAATTCCCCAAGCTGAAACCAAACAAAACATCTATTTAAATTTCAGTGAATCATAATTCATTTCCCGTTCATCAAAGTTTTGCTCTTTATCAAATTCAGAAAAAAAAAACGAGAACAATGAATTTCAGGATCTCGTTCTTTACTTTCTCTCAGTACTTTCTTGCTCAGTGCCCCTCATATCCTGACTGTTGTCTCATTTCCTACTTGAGTTTATTGATCTTCCGCATCGGATATACATTCCAACAAAGCGTCTGAGAATTTCAGATCAGAGGCTACTTGAATCCCAGCTTTTCCTGTGATCAAACACGGTTACATTAACACCTTAAAAAGTCTTTCTTCATCCTTTCATGTACAATATGTTCAAACTCCTCTGGTACAAACTTTGAGGGACAGAGGTCCAAGAACATGGTCCAGAAGAAATAGTAAAAGGCTTTACCAACGGCCGAAGCCAGTTACTAAGCACACGACTCAGAACGATGGACCGATCTCAATCGTTAAGCTGCCCGAATTGAATCATCGGTATCATTCCTAAACACTGTGAGAGATGTCAAACAAAAAAAAAAAGGCTAAAGTCATCTCTCACACTATTTTAGGCTCTATTTCACAAAATTAATGTCTTCATTTACACATAATGATTTTAATTATTAGATAACATTTAAATATTAATATATAGATATTAATAATTTGATTATAAAAAAATAGTTGATAAATATAACGATTTAACGTGTGTATATTTATAAGTGTGTATATATATATATATAATTATATGAATGTGATATTCATAATAATTACTTTGAACTATCTTATGTCAAATAATAATATTAATTAATTTAAAATAAAATTCATTTTAAATGTTTTTTAAGAAAAAAATAAACACATGAAATACGGGACTCATATATGATTTCGAGGCTAGTTTCTTTAGAATAAGAAGAATGATGACATATTAGAATAAGATGTAAAATCGATAAAAATCTAAATTCTATATTCTAATGGGAGTGGTGTGTATAGTTTTGTTCCGTAACTTTCACTTGAAAAAATAATTTACAAAGTAGAAAAAAAGTAAAGTTTTTATTGGATCAAAATTTTATTGGCTATTTTGCCAGCAATGCCGCAGATTATTATTTGTAATGACCCCTAAATATAAATTGAATCAAAATGCTAAAGACAATTTTACTTAAGTTTAAGAAATGATCGAATAAAAAGTTAGATCAGTCCAATTTTTTTAATTTTTTCTTATTATTTTATATTTATTTAATATAAAAAAATTATTTAATATTTATTTTAAGGCATAAAAAAGTTATCTAACTATTTAAATATATTTCTGTATTTAAAATATTTTATTTTAATTTTTAAGTAAATATAAACTTAAGTTTAAATAAAAATAAAAAATCGGATCATCGAGTCGTGTCGGGTTGTGTCTCGAATGGAATCGTCGAGTTCACCAGGTTGATCTCAGTGAACACCCCTACTAAGAAGTGAGCATTTTAAGTTAGATGTATATTTTATACTAGTAGTAGTAATTTGATTAGTATTTTTTTTTTGGAACGAGTAAAATAATAGAAAAAAAGCATTCTACTACTACAATATAATTTTGGTTCAAATTCTGAATCATGGTTCTCATCCCCTTGGCCCGAAATCAATATGCTACTCTTCACAAACCAATTTTAAAAGCTTTAAAATACATAACAATAATATACTAATATACTTCAATTAGAAAACACTTACACTAAGTCTGATCGTAATCAAAATGAACTATACAATATCCAATTATTAGTGAACTATGAATTCATATCTACATACTATTTTTTTTACCAATGCTAATAATTTGGTTTATATTCATGTGAAAACTAATTACAGATGAACCACCAACATCCTCATTATTATTTACTCATTCTATGCATATCCAAGCATAAACAAAAATTTTAGGAACGTTACACTCAAAGTCATTCAAGTACAACATATGAATCATTTATAGATCTTTACATATTCATTATCATTTAATTTCATAAAATATCATATCGATATGTATAAGTAAAACATTCACATAATTATTATTGTCACACCCAACTCCGTGACTAAGTTCTAATCCTAATTATCATACTCTTAGTTATGTTTAGCAATTTCAAAAATAAAATCGACAAAACATCCTCCCTTACTTATCTTATGTTATTTGTCAATACATACAAAAGACACATATATAATCATCAAAGTTTAATAAAAAAAACTATAAGATAGGACATTCGCATATTGTCATTATATATTTTTTTCACAAACCATCTCACATATAAACCCACAGGATCAAGTCTTATACGACCTTACAAAAAGTTTCTCACAAACTTAATTACAACATCTAAGACTATCTATTACATATGCATGCTTCAAAAAAAAAGTGAAGGAGATTAAAGTGCTCCAACGGCTCGACCTTTTCTCTATATGCAACAAAAACAAATTCCAAGTCGACTCAACTCAAGAACTTACGAGTATCTGAAAAATTTAAAATGGATATTATGAGCAACAATCATTTGCTCAGTGAGTGAAATAAAAGTACAACATAGGGGAACAATACGAGTGCATATATCATTTAAATAACCACATTTCTTTCATATAAAAAAATATTTAAAGCATAGCACATATAGCATAACTTGTCAAATCATATGAACTTTCATAGAAGTAAAAGTAGTTCAAGATATCATAATTTTCATATTTAAACTCCACACATGTGTCATTGCACATACTAATCATTGGTAAATGTCCGAGTACCAAAGCGCTACGGCGCGGAAGTAACCCATGCCATACTCCCAGGAAAAGCTCGAACGACCTTCAACAAAAGGGTACCTGTACCCGAAACCGACACAGGTGGGTAGGTAGAGAATACACTGACTATAGGAGCAGCTGAAACTGGCAGTGGTTTTTCAGCATCAATGAGTCGACTATACGTATTCCTCTATGATCATGTGTCATATAATTAAGCAGAGCTTCATAATCAAGAGTCACGAATACGCAGAGTAAATCATGGGTCAATATGTATCCCTCTATGATTGTGTGTCATACAGTTAAGCAGAGCTTCACAATCAAGAGTAGATACGCAGAGCAAATCATGGGTCAATACGTATCTCAATCATGATTGTGTGCCACCCAATCATGATTCTCAAATACGCAGAGCATATCATGGGTCAATACGTGCACGCAGAGCAGCCTCCAAAGAGCAAAGACACCCGATATACGCCCCAAAGGCTTCATGTATATCGAATGCGATCCCAAAGACCTTTTTCAAACAGCATGGCTAATGAACACATGGAGTTTAACAATATCAAAATACACATATCATAATCTCATATCATTATTAAATAAAACTTATTTTCACTTCACAAGCATTGTTCCCTGAAAATATTTTTGTATAAGATATTACTCAATCTCATATGAAATCCTTAAAACATATCATAAATACCTTTCATAGCGTAAGATATGTTTCAATAATAACAATAATAATCTTTGCTTGAGGTAATACCATAAATAAAAGAATTAACATATAACATTTTGCTATGTTGTAAATTTATCCACTCATCTTGTACTTTATCACTTTAAGGAGATTTATTAGATTTCCTTCCTTTCACTTGCAACTTGAGATTTTCCTACAAACAATAATGTCTTCTTACTTCCCAATCACTAGTAAGGTAATATGTAATGTGTGCTCATGATGTATGAATGCTTATGCACACTAAAATGCATATAACCTCCTCTAATACCAATTTCTAACTTCAGACATTTATATTCGTAAACCATTCCACACTTGGAATTTTTTAATTCCTCAAAGCTTAACTATGTGCTATTTCAGGATTTCAAACTGAGTGTCTGTCAATCAATAATTCATAACTTCTTAATCACATGGACAAATCTTATGATTCTAGATTAATTAGATATTAGACATATTAATGTTTTCAACCCCCAAGTATCATTATCAAATTTCAAGTAAGTAAGTTAGGACATCCCAAACAATCTAACCTAGGGTTTGTGCCCTAGCAGTCTATATATCACTGAAATATTGATTTATATATTTCTTAATACTTATCCGTTTAACTAGGAAATAATTTTCCTGAAAATTAGACTTAATTAGTACTTTGTCATAAAAATTAGAGAATTTAACTCGCTATATAGACTTATAACAAAAATAGTTAATTCGGGTCGCAATGTGTCAATGTCCTGGAATCTGACAGAAGCATCACTATGAAATGAAAAATTCATTTCTCCAAACTACAAGTTCAAATAGAATGATTACACCTCTCACTGAACCATTGGAATGTCTATTTAAGCATATCCAAATTTTAAATCCTAATTCAGTCTATGCTAACCGTGACCTAATTTACAAATGGAACTTGTACTAGACTCAGGACAGGATGAGTACTTGCGAAGGTAGTTCATAACTTCCTCTATAAAACTTCTTTTTAAGTGATTCTAGAGGCTATGGAAAGATAATTTCGAATGGATGAACCATACAAAATTTCATAATTTATGGTTCGTTTATCACGAAATAATTATTCTCTCAATCAGAAGAATAATATTCGGATCAAAACTCACTTGGAACAGTCGACGTTCCCAATTTTCCCCAGGTCGTTTCGTTCGAGTTCTTCCTCTAGTAATTTTTCTACGGTGAAACCGTAATGTTAAGTGGCTTATATACTTTTTTCAAAATTTTCTAAAGTCGTATGACATTTTGGAAAAATATTCCTTTGATCAGCTCTCACATGTCTACTTCAGCTGCTTGGAACTTAAGTGATGGTCAATCACATTTTTTGTCATAACTAAGTGTTTTAATCCTATTCAAGCTTACTTAATCCTATTTAAATATATATATTATAATATTTAGAAATTTTATGATGTATTCCTAATAACCCTATTTAATTATTTTGTAAAGTTTATCGATAATTAAGCAATCATTATGCACTAATCGAAATATCAATTACTATATACAAATATCACTAAATGGACATCCAAACTAACTTAGTATGTTACTTTAATGCATGATTATTCACAAATAATATTTTTAGGGCACATCCGTGATAGTTATCCATTAGCAATTAATAGTGAACCTTTATTAAAAACTAATTATTATAAATTCAATGGTCAATCATATATAATAACTATAAATACCGGCAATTATCAACAATCAATATTGATAATACTATAATAGTACATCTGCTATATTATCAATTACTAATTTTTATTATGAACTATCTATTGTTAATTATCAATTACTAATTTACCATGGATCAATAGTTTGATCTCAATTAACGACTATCAATTAACCATTATGAGTTAGTCACAATGATCAATTGGTTTAAATTGATAATTTAATTTAACATTTTATTCGTTATCCAACAATCATAATAATTAATTTATCATAATTAGCAATAAATTAATAATTATCTATCAACCATTATTTATCAATTATTGTAATATAAAAATCATTATATCTTAACTTATTAGATCTTATCAATGTGTGTAAATTATCAATTTCCATTATTCTTATTTGTTATCCATCAACTATAATGATCACAATCAAAAGCTCTCACTTATTAATGATACACCATATTATATTCATAATTATTTATCTTTGTGACATGCACAAGTAAGATGAATCCTCCATATCAAAGAGCATGATCCACTATAATCAAGGGGGCATTTCTTTAGAGATAATATTTGTAGATTATCAGATAATATTGTATTAAATTATCTCGGTTCACCACATTATTATATTCACTTGTAACAGGTAATGTGTAATATGCATTTTTCAAAAGACAATCCACATTACTCATAAAGTAACAATGCAAATTATTCATGGAAGAAAAGATAATCCACATTATCATCTTAGTTGTAAATTTTTCAATTACACTTTTTGCGTTTGTCCTTTATAATTTTATTTAAATAAATTTTAAATCATTGAATAAATTATAATAATAATTAAATAAATTATAAAATTAAACAAATAAATACTAGTTAATTATTATGAATATATTATTATCATATTTTAAAACATATTAATTATTTTTATAAATTTTAATTTTATGGGTGAAAATATTTATTTGTGATTTAAGTTTACGAAGTTAAAAATGATTTATATATCTAAACATAATTCTTTTGATTAGGAGTATATCAATGAAAATTGTATATTAACTCGTAAATATTTTCTTATAAATAATTAATATGAATTATATGCATACTAAACAAGATAATGTACATTGCTGATAATTTAAAGTAATAATCTTTATAAAAGACAATCTAAATAATGTTAAATGGGAATGTAATGAACACACCATGAGATCTTTGTCCTAAATTCACTACACATAGGGAATAAGAATCTGGGCAATGGAAACAATTGTTGTTTTCATCGGATGTTGTAGCTAGCTATGCTACCTATAACATTATATATTAATTTAATTATTCATCAACCTTAGGACAATATGCAAAAATAGTGCTTGCAAAATTTGGCATTTATTTTGTTTACCTAAAATGTCTATATTTGACTTTTTGTGTCTTGTTTATTGTAGATTATCCATTTGTATGAATCATAGATCATAACAACTAATTAAACATTAACCCATAATAATCAAGAAACATATTAATCAATTAACTATAACTCCAGAACCATATCAACATAGTCCATGAAGAGGACATTAAACAACATGAATAAGTTATATAAATCATAGAATGAATTACATTGATATGATAATAATAAATCATAAATCAGCTAACAATCAAAATAGAAGTAAGAAATAGTAGTAACTCTAATAATTAAAATAATTTGTAACTTAAAATTTCTCAAAGGTGTTCAAAACTTGAGCAAGATAAAGTGAAATTTGGACCGTGTTCTCTTATTTTTCAAAGGATTTCTACATCTAATTTATCTATTCCTAAACAAAAAATCCTTCTATTAATTGAATTCATATGAAGTACCATAAAACTATGTTTGAATTTTTGGCACACAATATTCATCGTACATATTCACGAAAATACGAACCTTGCAATTCTTTGGTTGAGTTCTATAGAACTTGTGTCATGCCTCTAGGGACATGGATCAAATTTCACATTGTTTGTTCAATACTTCAATGTATCTTTCCCTCGTGATTTTTGTTCCATTTTTTAGGTCACTATTATGCATAACCTTTTTTTTTAGAAAAATATTTCATCTATTAATTAGTAAACCAAAATTGTCCTGATACAAGATATTTGAGAGATCCTCAGGAGGATCAACCTCCCAAAAATGGTCATGATTCGAGGTACGATCAAAATTAGTCAAAAACTTTGCTGTCCAGTTAGCTTCCCGATAACAGTGAGTAAAATCAGCCTTGATATCAGCAATGATAGTTCTAATGCGCCATGGGACACCAGAGGTACCATTCACAATTTGTATCAAGTTAGTCGAGTCAGATTTGATAATAACAACAGTAAAGTTCAACTAGAGACATCTTCTAATGCCAATAAGTGAGCCCCAAGCTTCAAGCTCTAAAATTGAATCAGCATGACATTTAATAGCACCTGTAGAGATAAAATGACTAGTAAGTACGGATAATGAATCCTGCTCCCCCCTCCGGATCGGCCCTAATAAAGGAACTATTTGCGGTAATCTTAATGTAGCAATCCGGGAGGGCTCCCCACCAGACCCAAATAGGGTCTTGGGGGTTGTTGCCTTAGGTATGTGGATTCTAGCATAATTGTTGTACTGCGCAAGGACCTTCTCCTATAAACCTACTGGGTTTCTCGATTGGAGCAAAAATATGCATCATTCTGACACTGTCAAAGCCCCCAAAAAGCAAAAGATAATAAAGAAAGGAGATGAGATATACCAGATCGGTCAAAAGCGGTGCCTTCATTAAGCCATGTGCCTTCAGGCCAAGTATGCAAAAATTCAAACTTTACTTATAATTTCTCTTGAACCATATTCCAAAATCGTATCAAAAAAGCACAAGAAAAAAATAAATGAGTTACTATTTCTAGGGCAGACCCACAAAACACACAAGTAGGATTTAAATTTGGTGTAAAACGAGTTATAAAATCAAGTGTTGGGACTTTTTTATGTAAAAGCTTCCACAAAAACACATGGATCTTTGGCATAGTCGGAATCCCCCACATTTTTGTCCAGGTGAGCCGCCCATCAGTAGGCGTCGACAAGGGCTTTTGGTAGAGATAACGATATACAGATTTAGCATGAGCAATACCGTGGGAATTTGTCTCCCATATCCACATATCATTCTCAGTTATAAATGTTTGAGATGAGAGAAACAAGTTCAGAGCCAAAGTAAAGATTTAGCAGATGTAAGTTCCATTGTCGATTCTGGATAAAAGCATCCATGTTTCGACTTATAAGTAAGAGGAATATTAAAAATCCACGGATTAGAGTACACAAGAGTAACCACTACTGATTTTTTTTTCATGCCTAATCGGGTGGACCAAACCGAGTCACAAATTAGCTTCGAGCACCAAGAGTCCTGCTTATGATAGAAGCAAGTAGTCCAAGGATGAATAGTGTCATATTTGTTCAGAATCAAGCTTGCTCATATGGAGTGTGTAGGATCCTAAAGGGCACTAAGAGAGGGGGTAAATTGATGTTAAATAAAAAATGTTGATTTCATAAAAATTATCGTGGAAGCACAAAACTAATTCTTAAAACATTTGCAAATAAAACAATTCAAATATAATATGAACGGGGAGAGAGAGAAAATCAAATGCAAAGACATGATGGTTGTTGACAAGGTTCGACCACACCTCGGCCTACGTTCCCACTTCGACTTTTTGATCTCGAGACCGTCGGAGATTCCATTAAGCACTTCTTTTGTTCCAAATGGGGCAAGGAAGAAAGCCATTTATACCATCATATTTTCTTCGCTTCGAGAGGTAAGGCACACCTCTCCTTCAATGAAGCTAATCTATTTTACTCGCTTAAGAGGTAAGATTTTGAACATCTTTTACACAGGAACTCTCTCAATTTTTTCTAAACAAAAATGTTTCTCTCTTTTACAATTCTATGCTCCTAAGAAGAGAAGAGAGAAAGAAGAGAAAGCTATAAAAATGAAAACTTTAAGAGAATGGTCTTCTTTTGATAATTTGAAGTTTTTCTTCGATGAGTGAATGGATGCTTTTGCCTCTAACTTTGGCACTCCTTTTATAACCTTCAGTATGTGAAAAATTCGTCCAGAAATTATTCCATAAATTCTTCCTTCAAATTTGACCGTTACTGTTCATTTGACTCGGAGACCGATCGACCGCACATCTGGACCGATCGACTGGTCTATATGACCGTTGCATAATTTCTTCAATTTCAGCACTGGATCAATCGATCGGTCCATCGATCGATATCGGCACGACATCATTCGAGGCAAGCTCAGTATTTGTCAATCGATCAGCATCTTCTATTCGATCGATCGGTATCATTTCGACTGGCCTTCTTTACTCAAGAAATGTGTTCCTGCTGACAAGATGAATTCCTTTGTTATCGCCATTAGAGTTCCAAAGAAAAGTACAAGAAAAATGCTCAATAGTCTCCAGAACAATATTAGGCAGGTAAGTGGATCTTAGAGCATGAATAGCAACAGAATTGATCACTAAGTTAATGAGAATGATTTTTTCAGCCTGATTGAGAAGGTTGTTTTTCCAACCAGTAACTTTTGAGGCAATGTGATCAGTAATTCTATGATGTTGCTTGGTAAGGATTAGCTTGTACGAGATGGGAACACCAAGATAAAGGAAAGGGAATTGTCCAATTCTAAAATTTAGAATATTTGTGATCGATAATTTTGGTGGAAAGAAAATCTCATATTTATTAGGATTAATCCATTGATTAGTCAAGTGTCCATAGAGCTTAAGGATGTGTTTTAGCCTAGAGGAATTTGTTTTTGTTACTGCAATAATAATCAAGAGATCGTCAGCAAAGAGTAAGTGACTAAGCATGAAGGACCCAATAGAAAAAGGAATTATATGATTACTGGCGGTAGCTTGTTTCATGAGGGATGAAAAAACTTGAGAGGTAAGGGTAAACAGATAGGGGGAGATGGGGTCCCCTTGTCTAATGCTCCGATGACTGTGGAATTGAGTAGAGTCAGTTCCATTGATATAACATGAGAAAACAGGGGATTGTTATACAGGGGATTGTTATACAATGAATAAACTAGGTCAGAAATTGCATAATGGTAAGAACTTTAATAATGGCATCCCAAGAGATCATGTCAAAAGCCTTGTTTATATCAACTTTAATGATGATGTGTTTCCTACGACCCTTGGTGATCGAGTGAGCAAGCTCCTAGGCCACTAATATGTTATCCTGTATGGACCTATTAGGAATGAAAGCAGATTGTTCCTCATCAACAAAGTTACTGAGGGCAGGTTTAATCCTAGCAGCGATAATTTTGGAAATGATCCGATAAAGAATGTCACAAAGTGTAATGGGTCGATAATCATTCATAGTCTAAGGGTTAGGCTTCTTCGGAATGAAGATAAGTCACGTTTGGGTATGGTCGACAGGAATATGACCAGTGCGAAAGAAGGAAATAATAACCTATGTGATTTCATTTCCAATGACATCCTAATACTCTTTATAAAATTCAGTGGTGAAACCATCCGAACTCGGAGCACGACCAGATTTCATGCTCCACATAGTACTCTTGACTTCTGCAGACATAACATGGGCAATAAGAGTTGTAGCAAGAGTAGTAGAAAGAGTGTCAATCACCAATTGATCCGACCGTTGCCAAAGTGTTTGATAATGATGTACAAAAAGGTCCCTAATATGATTCTCATTTGTGATGGTGGTACCATTGGTGCCCTGGACACTAGATATGTGGTTAGACTTATGTCTAATCGTAGTTGCAATATGAAAGAAGAAAGTATTATTGTCACCATATTTCAACTAGTTAATACGCGATTTGCTCCACCACTTGACAGAGATCTGTCGGAGGAGGGCAGCGTGTCAATGGTAAGCATATCGTAATTGGTACAGTTCCCTATCAGAGAGCTTAGAAGTGAAATCTTTGTGTTCTAATTTAGAAATTAGGTGCTCAACATCAGTCGAGTTTTTCTCTAAATTTTCCAAGACTTCGTGATTCCAAGTTAGGGTCTGTTGTCTAATTTTACTAAGGGCTTGTTTGATAGATCTCCCAAGGTGTTGAGAGATCCACTCACGTGTAACAATGTTCCTAGGTTCAGAGTAGTCAACCAAAAAATGTTCATATTTGAAACCCCTGAACTTAAGACGACGAAAGCTAGTGGTGAAAAGTAGAGGGCTATGATCAGATACACATTAGGGGAGAGTGGTGAGTGATAGATTAGTGAACCAGTGATGGCTATAGAGAGTACGGTCAAGGCGACAGAATATTCAGGCATTGCCCCGATGATTATTACACCAAGTAAATTGGTTATCGGCAAGGGGAAGCTCTAAGAGTCCTTGTACATGCATAAGATTAGGTAAGCTAGAAATGGATCTAGTCTGCCTGAAGGCGGAGCCCCCACGCTTATCAGAAGGGGCAAGGATACAATTAAAATCACCTATGACAATCCATGGGATGTCATCCAACGGTAGAGAGGAGAGGTTTTGCCAAAGTAAATCAAGAATACTTAGAGAGCAACTAGCATAGATAGCGGGCAGCAAAAAAGAAAAGTTCTCAGTCATAATGATGGCATGTATAGCCTGGGGAGAAGTAAGGAGCGAGGTCACTTGAGCACGCTGATGGTTCCATGCGATGATGGTTCCTCCAAAGGCGTCAATTCCACCCTTTGCGAGACCTGACCAACTATGCCATAAGCGATGAATTATTACATTGACAGAATTTATAGTTACATGGGTTTCTACTAAAATTAGGACATCCGGTAGTTGGTGCTTTAGGAGGTTCCGGAGGCGGTCCCAGACCTTTCCACGGGCCGTGCCTCTACAATTCCAAGCGATTATGCGCATTTAGGGAGATGATGTTTGCTCCTCCTGCATGCAAGGAGGACCACATAAGTTGGGATTAGTGGGTGCACTAATACTTTTACCTTTCTCCTTTGAAGATGAAGGAGGGCGTTTTGAGGTTAGATTTGGTGTGGAAACAACACGCGGTGGAAGTTGTCGCCGTAGTCGTTCCCTCTTTCGGCCATCACGCAATGGCGGTAGGAAATCAACATCCTGCTGCTCTTCCGGATCTGATGGCTCACTAGCAGTAGAGGCTTCCAGAGAGCGTGGAGGCGTCGCGGCTAAGATCTTTTTCACTTTGTCAACAAGGGCACTATGGCTATCAGGCATGTGAGGAGCAGTAGTTGATAGCATTTTGTTGGATTGAGATAGAGCATTAGTAGAGGGCTTGAGGGGTGAATTTGTATGAGGGAAGGTGTTGATAGAGCAAGAGGTAGACAATAGGGGTTATGATAAGGTTTGAAGAGGAATGGTGTTGCTAGAATGAGAAGGAGACGATGCAGGTGGTACTGAGGGTTCGAAGAGATTGTAGAAATTGGGGGATTTCTCACAAGAAGCACTTAAGGGGTCATCTGGAGGAGTGAGATGACCATTCATGTGGAGTCCAGGCATGATCTGGCATCTGGCGTATGATCAGGGCCATCAAAAGTAGGAATGATCTCAGGAGCGCACACGGAGAGAGGTGGGTGGGATCCACGTGTCGAGATCTGTTGGACTTGGGAAGAGAGTGGAAGATCAAGGCCATCAATAATGGGATTAGGGTTTGGGGAAGTGGGCATTGGTATCGACGCGATAAATAGAGTCATACGCGTAGCATGATCAGAGGGTATTGTGTCATTTGACCATTGAAGCCGAGGTCCTTCATCCGACCGTTGGGATGGAAGGTCACCTCCATCGAACGACTGATTGAGATCAAACATTTCAAGGTTAGGGTTAGGGTTAGGGTTCTGTCTGCGAGTCGGTGTTGGTGCTGGCATAGGCCGTGACCAACGAGAGTTCAACCATTGCTCGAATAGAAGAACCCCACCAACATTAGAGGCTTCCAGCCGACGGTTGCAATGTTCCAAATGATGTCCTATAATACCACACTAAAAGCAAAAGAAGGGAAGCTCTTCATAAGTAAAACGTTGAAAGAATCTGTTACTGTCCGGTGTAGATATCTAGAGGCCTTGTTTGATCGGCCAAACAAGATGATTTTGATACAAACCCTAAGGTCCTTCGTCGGCCCCGATAGATCAAGATGCAACAGGGAGTCGACCAGCAATCGAAAAAAAGAACATAGAGTTTTGGAGTTCAAAGGGCAGACTTGAGAGATGTAACCATATTGGAGTTGTAGAGATAACTTGATCCTTAGCCTTGAAAAATGGCTTTGGCTGAGAGAGGTGAAGGACATGTCCATCGACCTCCTAGGATCCTCCAGTGAGCACTTGTAAACGGTCATCACTGTTAGAGAAGAAGAAGAGAAGGTATACCTATGTAGGAGTTACCTATGTCTTCGATGTTGATAGATCCTTTCAACTGCCAAAGCTCGGACAGTTTCGAGCACAACTGCTCAATCGGCCCTATCACCGATGAAGCGGCCAAGAAGGCTTCTGGTCAACTCCTCCTTCCTTTGCTGTACTTCTTTGAGTGGGATTTCGATGACTTCGGTGATCGTATCCTTCAACGTTCGCAACTAGTGGGGTGAAATAGCAGGAACAATGTTACTAGAGTTACAGCTAGCAATATGTGCCGACGAAGGGCTAGCAAGGGTATGAGAAACATTCCGTTGGAGAGGTGGGGGAGGTTCAGAAATTAGCGGAGAAAGAGTGGATGGGGATAAAGATGAGGTAGTGGAAAAAGTAGATCTAAGTGAAGAGGATGATGGGGGAAGAGGTGACGTGGCACATCTAGGTAGAAGGGGGTGCAGAATATGTAGCAGAAGGGGTAAATTGGGAGGATGGTCAGAGAGGAAGCAGACCTAAGGGATGGGAAGGCATCACCATCAGAGACCACCCAAGATCTCGGCGAAGCTCGATTGAAGGTTAGCCAAAGGAGGGTGAGGGGAGCAATGGCCGAGGATGGGGAGAGGGGTCAAGGGGTTCCATCTCCAAACTCATATTCGCGTTAGTTTCCTCGTTCTACATAAACTTATCCATGCATCGTAGACTTGTAGTACTACATATAGTGCACTAAATCGGACATAGGATCCTCTTACATACTTTAAAGTTGACAAAAATTTATAACTTATTATCACTTGAAGTAATCGGTCATTTTCAGTAACAACTTATTAGTATCTATGATTATTAGCATCTAACTAATTCGGTATCGGAGTAGAGTAAGAAAAATTTAAAGTCTCTAACATGCATGGTGACTCCAATGATTGATCCTCGAATTATTAGCACCCATTGAACCAATTGGAACGTAATCCACAACCACTTCGCCAACCGTCGTTGGTCAGGTACCGGTCATCTTTGATGTCTAACCAAGTCACCCTAACTTGATATTAGTGCAACATTTGTATTTTTACATCATAATTTAAATATATAAGTAACATATAAAAAGAAAAATTGACCAAATAAAATTAATCATTTAATCTTCATTCTCTTTCCTTATTTTTATTAATGTCATCCAAACAATCAATATTAATTATTTATCTTCATTTTTTTCATTTCTTTTTTATCTTTTCCCTTTCTAATCTTTTAACTTCCGTTGATGAATATTGAACCCAGTACTTCTCTTATTTTTTTTATCATATCTAATTTCTCATTTTGAAGTTCAAAAAAGTTTTTATTTCTTTTTATTTTATAATAAAAAAATAGTATTTATTTTTAAATAGTTCGGGCATCACAATTGTTTGATACGAGGTAATGTATATAGATTATCTATGATTTTATTTAAAAATTTCAGAGTTCATTAGATTATCTTATTTGACTGCAATAATTATTGATAATTTTTACTTTTTTTATAATCATGATTATCACCTCAGTCAGAGGCATAAGAAATATCTTTTTCATATTAAGGACATGCATTATAATCCTTTCAGTCAAATGTTTAAATTTTTAAATATTTTATTAGTAAATGATCTGATCCAACTTTATATTCTTTTAAAAGTATTTTAAGAATAACTCACGATTTTGTCTCATCTTTTCTATTTATATTCATTTTTGTACTTTTTACTTTGTTTATTTATAATAATATGTGATCTAAATATTAAATCATTTTTAAAAATTTCTTTAATTATTTTACTTAATATTTATATTATTAATACTTAATAAATATTATAATGTAATATTGTGTAATCTATTTTAGTAATTATTTAAATTACTGGTTAGATAAATAAGTTAATACTAAGATCTATAAATAAGGACTAAGTTTACATATTTCTTATTATTTTGGTACTGTTGGTGGATTGAAGAAATACACTCATGTACACATTTAAAATTTTGAAATCCAAAAAAAAAGATAATTTTAAGCTAAAAAATCACTCGACAAATTAAATATATATAATATATGTTAGTTATCTTTTAATTAGTTTTAACTGTTATAAAAAAACATGTAGACGCCAGACATGTAATATAAAAATGAGATTGATGTCTATTAGTGATGTCATAATTATAAATTTTATGAAGTTACAGGATTCGGAAAAACTTTATTCCAAAAATTAATAAATTATTAAAATTTGAATACAGGTGTCCCAAAATAAAATACAGGTGTATATGGGAACCTTGTCACTTTGGCCCAAATGCCCAATAGAGAGCACCACTTTCGTGAAGGAAGAAAAGATGTACGCAAATTAATTAATTCTATTAAGACCTCGTTCCAACTAATTCCCCACCATTACCGTCCACGCTATTCGAGCCTCCGGCGAGTGGCCACGGCACGCACTCTGCCCCCCCCCCCCCCCCCCCCCCCCCCCCCCCCCCCCCCCCCACTATTCCACCCGTGAACGCACTCTTCGACCATTTTTGTCCCCTCCGACTCCGAGAATGCGGAAGCCCCAAACTTATTCCTCTTCTTATCCCCCTCGCCTCATCCTCCTCGTCGCCATGGCCGCCTTCCTCCTCTCCGTGCCCCTCCTCCTCCTCCTCTCCCCTTCCTCCGCCGTCTTCCCCCGCGGCGCCGATCCCGGAGGCGCTCCCCCGCCGCCTGACCTCATCCTCCGTGCCTGCCGCGCCACACGCTTCCCTTCCTCCTGCTTCTCCACCCTCTCCGAGTCCTCCGCCCTCTCCTCCGACCCTTCCGCCGTCGACCTGGTCTCCGCTGCGCTCTCCGCAGCCTCTTCTGCCATCGGCTCCCCCCGCGCCCTCGTGGACTCCATCCTTTCCTCCTCGGCGTCCGCCCCCGCCCGCGCCTCCGCCGCCCGCGTCTCCCTCGAGCACCTGTCCCTCTCCGCTGCCCGCCTCACCGCCGCTGCGGCCGTCGCGGGCGATCGCGTCGCTGATGCCAGGGCCTTCGCCAGCGCAGCGCTGCTCTACCAGTATGATTGCTGGTCAGCCCTCAAATACGTCAACTCCACTCGCTCCGTGGCCGACGCGATGGCCGCCCTTTCCTCGCTTCTGGAAGTCACTAGCAACGCTCTCTCGATGATAGCCGCTCTCCAGCGCTTCGGACCTGATACATCCATCTGGTCTCCGCCCCAGACCGAGCGCGACGGCTACTGGGGCGATCACAACATCGGTCAAAGTGGCGCCTTGAAGCGATCTGGCACCGCCGCTTTGGCGCTCTCGCCAGATCGTCCACCGAACGCCACAGTGTGCAAGGTTGGATCTTGCAATTATCGGACGGTCCAAGATGCCGTCAATGCGGCGCCGGACTTTGGATCCAACAGGTTCATTATCTCCATTAAGGCTGGAGTGTACGAGGAGATAGTCCGAGTGCACTTTGAGAAAACCAATGTGGCTTTCGTCGGCGACGGGATGGGCGTCACCGTCATCACTGGCTCCCGGAACGTTGGCCACAATCCAGGCGTCGTCACGACATATGATTCGGCCACGGTTGGGGTTCTTGGAGATGGTTTCGCTGCTCGGGACATTACGTTTGAGAACACTGCAGGTGTTAATGCTCATCAAGCAGTGGCCTTTCGCTCGGACAGTGACCAGTCTGTCCTCGAATCTGTTGAATTTCGGGCGCATCAGGATACGCTCTATGCTCGATCCCTTCGACAACTCTACCGCAAATGCCGCATTGCAGGGACCCTCGATTTCATCTTTGGGAACTCGGCTTCAGTGTTTGACCGATGCACCATCGAAGTGGTGCCACGCCAGGAGGGACCACAGAAGAGCGGAAGCAGCCCGGTTACTGCGCACGGGCGCACTGACCCTGCCCAGGCCACTGGATTCGTATTCAATGGATGTGTTGTTAATGGAAGCGATGAATTCCTCGACGCATATAGGAAAAAGCCGGGTGCACACAGAGTGTACCTTGGTCGACCATGGAAAGAGTATTCCAGAACTGTGTTTCTCAATTGCTACATGGGAGAAATTGTTAGGCCAGAAGGGTGGTCTCCATGGAGGGGAGAATTTGGTCTAAGTACTCTGTTCTATGGGGAATTCGGGAGCTCAGGACCAGGGGCCAACACGGCAGCAAGGGTCGAATGGAGTAGCCAGATAGCAGAAGAGCATGTGGGGGTCTACTCAGTGGAAAACTTCATCCAAGGGGGCGATTGGGTGCCATCTGAGCAGTAACTGTTTGTGAGTATTTCATGGATCTGATGTTGATGCAATCATATGGCTTTAAGGAGATTATGGGCTAAACTTCCCCTGAAGATTAGTTTGCTGGGAAAGGTCTTGCATTTGGGTTATCAACATTGGCATTGAAGATGCAAGGTCTACTGATAGAAATTCAATATCTCACTTGGACTATAAATTATGCATCGTGGAGCTCAAAAGAACAAGAAGACTTTCAATGTGATTGCTAGAAGCTCTGCCTAAGGAAAGAGATGAATGAACGGATTGCAGGGCCTAGATTCAATCGCAATTTATTAACTGATACGAGTTAGTTGTGACTACTAGATACAATCACCCTTTCTTATCAACTTGATGATCCATGCGATTGCAAGAAGCCTCCATGCAGTTAGTGCTGTTGCATGCAATCTTAATTGAACCCCTTCAATCTCGCATGGTATCAGATAAGAATTGTTTTATGAGGTTGAGGCTAGGACTACTGATCCTCACACAAGCAATCCGATTTTGGAGTGTAGAATAGAGCTTGAAATGTCTGATCGATTTGGAGATGTACAACGTTTAAAACGATTTTGTCCATTGTTGTTTATGAAAATTGACGCTTAACTTCTCGTCATATAAATTGCATTTCAAGTTTTATAATTCTTTACTCGTCCCCTGAAAGTTGTGTGCCTTTGTCCACACTGTGGGCATGGAAAATATCACAAGGGTATTTTACCTCTTGGAGTTATCATTCTTCGTTGGAAGTAATTCCAGTAAGCAGGCAATTAAAACTTGAATTTGTTTCTAGGTTGATAAATTGCAAATGGGGGAACATCATATCATTAAGTTTTCTAATTCTTTTTTTCTCTGCCCATGAAATTTATGTGGCCTTATGTACATCAGCTAAATATATCACAAGGATATGATACCTCATGCAGTTGTTATCTTTCTTTTTTTAATACTTAATTCTTATACGCAATGCAAAGGTTGTTCAAGTAAGAAATTAAGACTGGAATGTGTTTCGAGGTTGATAAATTGCAGAACGAGGAACATTATATCAGAGTGACTGAACTGCCATGAATATTTTGTTATGAATGTTCTTCAATGCAAACTTGCAGCTTAATTGTTTCTTTTTCTTTAAAAAATCCGGTAATCATCAGTAGGGAGATTTTAAAGTTCATGAATTCTGAACAAATGCTGATTTTCTGTAAAATCAGCAACCACCAGTTGCTTTCAGTAAAAAAAATGCTGAGTGGTTCTACGAGGCAAGAATGTTTGTTATCATCTCTGATGGGCCAGTGTTTGGTATGGTCTTATACTCAGCATGTAAAGCTACAAGTTCATTACCCAAATAACTGGAGTGACCAAGATTTCTATATCCAGGAACATACACTGACATTGCATCTGGTATGTTGCCATTTACAGTCGAAAGTATGTGGAAATTGAATTTGCTGATGTTTCTTTTGATGAGACTATAAGACCATACGTCAGAAATGTCGATCTACCCATTAACATTTTGAGATGATGAAGGGAAGATTTCAAAGAGAAAAAGGAAGGCAAGACTGCAAAAGACTATGAAGCAGGTAATTTTGCCACCAGGGTGGATGTTTTTTTGTTATCTGACCAGTTTGGATCACCCCAATGCCACAGCATGCTTTCCCAGAAGCAAAAATCCTCAAAGCAGATACTTAGTCGGGGATCACTTATAGTTCGTCTCCAATGGCCATCTGTGTAGTTTGCCTTCTCTGCCTTCCTACGATCCCATTCGAGTCCAGCTTTCTGCTTTGACCTCAGAAGGCAGAAACTTTGCAAGTTTTCTGGCATCTTATCGTGCACCTTCCACCATGTCGCATGAGCAACATCACTAGCAAATTCCTGCAACGTGTCCACATTCCAGTTGCAATCATAGTCGCGAAAGCACAGCCATGGCTTTAGTCCGAGGTAATGCAGAACATAGAGAACAGGTGGGTCTGCTCCAAACAAGCGGATCTTCATCTGTTTGTTCACTTCCTCGTCCCCTTCCCAGAAATGCTTCAAGAAGTTCATGTGCTTCGGAATGCGATGCCACCAAGTAAAGATCTCATTAAGGTAGCCCTGGTCACCGCCGTTGTACGATTCAATTTCATTTATGTGATCCATCAACAGTTGAAATGTGCAGTTTGAAGGCTCCACAACCATCACCCCTGAGTTGAAGAGAGTTGCATTGTTCCCTGTTGCAGTTATTTCTGGCATGGTGAACAAAAAATCAATGTTTCTTAAGACGAGAAGGTCGGCATCAATGAATATGATCTTATCATATTCAGTCAGCTGCCACAGACGGAATTTGCTATAGTTCCATTCATTATAGGCATCACGCTCAGCCTTGGGGTTTCGAATTCGTTCGATTGTTTTGATCTTCCATCCTGCAGCCGCAAGACCACTCCTGTGATGCTGACTTACTGTTTCATCAACAAGTATGACGAGGTCCCTCTTTGATCCTGCTAACCTGATGCTTTGAGCTGCAGCAATTGCACCGCACACGTAGACGTTCGCAGAATGGAGTATTGTGGCATATGCTTCTCTGCTTGGGGTGTTTGAATATTTTCTCTCTGTATGCAAACAACAATGGCACTCTTGAGGTTGAGACATTAACCAATGGCAAGAATGTTCATTAAAAAAAGGTGTTTTGTGCATATCTGAATTGTATTCATAGTGATGATATTTTAAGTTGAGTTGGAGAGATATCAAAGTAGATAACTAGTTATCGAAATAAATCTTCATAATTCATACAATATCAGGAAGCAGAAAAAGAAGGAAACATGAGGTAATGGCAAACGAGAGAGAGGGAGAATCGGAAGTCGGAACAAACCTCTAGCTTTGAATGGAAGAGCAAGTTCACAGGATCCAACAGGAAGCTGCAGCTTCTCCTTCAACAGCTCCAAGTCAGGCTTGTACAACCAGGCATTTCCTTCCCTTTTCACAAGGTTTTTGCAAGTAAATAGGTTTGGTAAGGGGAAACAAGATGTTACAATCAAAACATGAACCGGGTAGTGTCTCTTGGCAGATTTTACTGCAACTTTGGCAGCTGCCAGTTGCAAATGCAACCGAGCCACATCTCTTGTCCACTGCCCTGAGGAGATATTGCAAGGGAGTTTCACAGCAATGAGGTCAAAATGGAATCCTCCACTGACCCGAGGCTCAGGAAGATGGGGGCAAACAGGTACTTCATATTCTTCTTCCTCGTCGATCCATTCAGGATACAAAACATCCCAAGTAACATTGCTGTGAACAGGATTTAAATGTACGAGAGAAAATCCTGCATGAGGTAAAAGCTGCTGCCAATGGTTCATCTCTGACGTATTAAAGTTCAGCAACCCAATTTTCATATGCCCTGTCCTGGCATCAATTGTTTCAACTGCTTTTAGAATTTGAAGCCATTCGACGTCCAAGTTCGAAGCATATCGATGATCTTTCCTGCATTGCCAAGAATAGGCCTCTGCATGTTAGGTACATCCAGAGACAACGCCACAATATATTGCACAGAATTATTACTTCGCCACAAATGCTATCTAACCCGATACCGATATTTGTATCGACCAAATAAACAGAAGAAAGCAATTACCAGGGATCGTACCTTGAGAAATGGTGGATGAAGTGCTCATTCTGATAATCTACTGGAGAGCGGAGTAGCATTAAAAATGTGCCAGTAAAAACTATCACAAGGAAAAGTTTTAAAGAGAGCTTGCAGGTAGAATTCTTCTCTGGCAAGAGATAGTGCAACTTTTTTTTAGCTTGTTTAAAGTCACCAAATCCAAGGGGCCTCTTTTGGCTCGCATCAATACTGCGCCAGGAACAAATTCTATTTAATCAAAAAAATTATCTTTCAATGCAGATGCCACACAAGTAAATGAATCAAATTTAGAAGGGAAGGCAGAAAACGGTGATTTGGGTATTGCTGCAACTGCAAGAAACCCGATCGTATCCAAACTAAGAAGCAACAAGAAGAAAACTTCAAACAGCGCATTCCAGATATCCACTGCATAAATAGCAGATTCTGATAGGAATAAACAATACAAATTGTTGAATTGATACATCGAATTCTGTATTTGATCTTGCTGCTGCAACAATATCCAGTTTTTGAACTCGTTTTAGGACATAACACAAATTTCAGGCGTTTTTTCACATCGTTCTTGATTAACTTTCAGCTTGTTTTGTGTTCAGATATTTGCTTCATCTGCTGATTGTTATTGGTAACATGTGAGACAGGGACAAAAACACTTTGGAACTTAAATGATCAAATCCAGCTATAGAAGTACCGACCCTAATCTTCGTCAGCTACACCAGGAAAATTAACATGTCATCACAGCTCCAAAATCAACAACGTATAACATTAAAAAAAAGGTAATGCTTTTGCATGAAGTGATGTATTAGTTAGGTAGGTGAGCTGCAACAAAAGGTGTCCTTTCTCTCCTTCTTAATGGGGAGGAAGTGATCATCAAATGATAAAAGTTAAGGTCCTGTAGGTTCGGTGGATGATGAAAATAAGTTCAGTTGTAGTTTGTGACTATAACCAAAATCAGCATAAATAATCAAGGATAGGTTAACTAAACCAATATACAATAAAGAGCTGTTATTTGGAATATAACCCTGGTAAAGGCAGGACGATTCAACATGAGAAATCTCCTTCCTGATTCTTTTTCACTTCTGCTGCATCGGAGTACAGATTTACCAAGGTTTCTAGTTTGATATGAAATGCAGCAGTCCAAGTTCACAGACTGATCCTATATGCTCAGGCATCTGCTATGCTGCCATGAATTGAACAGCAGAGACGTCGCAGCAATTTCTGATAGTAAATTATGGCGAGATGGAGAAAGAAAATAAAATAAGACGTGACACAAGTTACAATGGATTCACTGTTCTTCCATCAGGATGAATCAGTAAAAAATTAAGTAATGCACATGACCTTAAACATTAAATCCTCACATCACTATCAAAATTTGAGGTAAAAATAACAGCAAAAACAATAACAATTTCAAAGTTGACTTCATCACATCGGAGCAATTATATTTTTCTTACCATAACACATCTAAACCACGATAAAGCTATTTAGAAGAAAGCAATAATGCGCAAAAAAAAAATTCAGTAGCAACAACTTTTCAGACTGACATGATTCAGACACAGAAAAAAAAGAACAGGAGGCACTGACAAATTTCCTGCCAGCCGGTGCCGCGTTTCTGGCGGGCTTCCGTTAACGCCGATGAAGCTCTTCATCGTGATCCAATGACAGCAACCGAACGCATCGCCCGCTCTCCGATGATGCAGCACTCAGACCGCAACTGTAACATTCACGGACCAGAACACATCAAGATGAGATTTTTATGACAACGGCAACGCAGATGTGTAAAATCAAATATCGTAAACCAAAAACAAACATAGCACGCGCAACCTACCTGCACCCGAGATCACGCCAAGAAAGCAATAAAAACTGTATGAATGTGTTTATGATTTGTATCGCCTCTTGGCCTTCCGGGTAGCCAAAACAGTCGTTCTGACTAAAAAAAGGCGATACCTTTGGAGACCAGAACTTGAAGAAATAGCCGAAGCAAATAAGATGGAAACTACGAGAGGAAGAGAGAGTAATGAGAGAAGAGAGAGAAAGAAGAAAGAAAAGATATCACCAAACCAATAAAAGAATGGAAGGACATGGTGAACCAAATAAAGCAAGCAGCAATGGAGAAAATTTATAGCCCCCGTAATTAATCATCCATCACGCTGTGGCCAGATTTGTCATGAACGATGCCAGGGCGAAGGACCCCTTTGAGAGAGAGAGAGAGAGAGAGAGAGAGAGAGAGAGAGAGAGAGAGAGAGGCTGAGACGGTGCGAGTGGTGCACTGAGTAGCGATACAAGTAACACATCAACTCATGCAAGGAACATTCTTCCGTGTTCAAAGACTACTTTTTTATTGTTGAGTGAGAAAAAAATACTTTTTTAAAACCAAACAGAACGGTATTTTCTTGGGGTGGTGTGCATGCCAGTGAGAGAGAGAGAGAGAGGATTAGGTGGTAAGAGAGTGAGGGATAAGCCATGGGATTTGGTTGGGTGGCGAGGTTATGATATTTGCAGTCTCCAAAGGCTTGGGGGGTGGGGAAGGATGGCGTGAGGATGATGAGATGAGAGTGGGGCTGAGGCGGTGGCTGTTCTTTTGTGTGATTGTCAAAGAGAGAATAGGGTCAGCAGCAGATCAGGTGGTGAAACCTGAAAATATGACCAGAAGAGGAAAAAGGTGAGACCATTCGATTCAGTGATCAAGGTTTGCATTCTAAATTTCTAATCTTATCATTAAAAAAATATCATTTTTTCAACTTTTTTTAATAGTTTAAACCTTATTCCTTCCATATTTTTAAGGGGCACCAAAATTTAACATAATAAAAAGATGAATTAAAAGTAAAAGAACTCACAATATTAAAGAGAATTTGACATTTTGTTAACAGATATCAAGGTTGGCTTTTATTGTGTATATTATTAGGCATAAAAACTTTTGATTATTGTTATTACTTTTTTTTTCTTTAAACAGAAGAGGCTTGGAGTATTGTGGGATTTATTCCTCTTTGATTAGTTGTTGAACGACCATAGAATAATTAATTATACATGGGATTCCAATTGGAACGCCAGTTTTCATATAATTCAATAATTAATAAAAGAAAACTTCGATCACAAAACGTTTTCTTATTTTGCCTCTCTCTCTCTCCCTCCTTTCAAATTAATTTGTTATTTTTTTTTTCAATTTTACTCTCATACTTTTCTCTTTCATATTAAAGTTTTAAGTAGTGAATGCACATATTTAATTGATTTGTAATATGACTGTCTTCTTAAATGGTAATTACTTTTTAGTTCCATTTATTAGAATTTCTCTTGTTTAGATTCTCTTATTTGAACATATATTTTTATTTGTATTTTTATTTTTTTCTCTCTCTCTCATCACTTCCACTCTCCAATGTCGATAATATTATTATAGCAAAATAATAACTTTCCTCTCATCTAATTTTAATGTATTTAAACCTTAAGAACAGCTTCTGCTAAATTAAAAGTTAATTAATTTCTTAATTAAACGATCTATTTTCATTAATATCGGATGTTGTTCGTATTCCAAGATTAATATATTTAAATTGGCAGATTTTTGCTTATGTGTACATTAATTTAATTAATTTGTGTGTTTCACTTTCATTCCTCAAAACTGCAAAAAAAAAAAACGTGTACACTAATATTGCTTATTTACAGCTATTAATACTTCAGTATCAACATAAAGAAGATTAATATTCTAAGAGCATTTTTAGATTATCCATGTTAATTTGTACATTCTACCTTCTTCTCCATTTTATCTTTCCTATAAAATTCCATACATCTTAAATTATTATTATTATTATTATTATTATTATTATTATTATTATTATTATTATTATTATTATTATTATTATTATTATTATTATTTAGTTACTCTTTCTATTCTTTTTCGTTATTAAATTGAATTAATTATTTTTTGCAATTAAGAACTGCAAGGGTGGGTAAATCAATTGAATCACTTAATTTTGTTAAATGCCCCCATCTTATCTATAAGCGAGATGTTATCTATCCTAAAAATAAATAAATTCAGACCCTCTCCATTACAAGCCAATATATAAAAGGTCAAGAATATTAAAATCATATTACAATTATATTAGCCATTATTTTTTGCTACATATACCTATTGTTTTAAATTCCTGCATAAGATATCATTTTAAGTATCAAATCAATCCTGCATTCTTATTAATTGATTGTAAAGATAATAAATCACGATATGCGACGGCAATATGTTGTTAATTTGAGAAATATGAAAGAGAAATTCCCAAAACATATGCTTACATCACAGAATACAACATCAAAGTAGAGTAGATCATAACACCAAGATATGTGTGAAATTAATGGTCAAGGTCCATAGTGAATATATTTGTTGTTGTGCAGAGATCAAAGAATTAAATGCTTTGTGCGTTACAGAAGAACTTGCACTCTGAGTCAGTCAACAAGGTGAAGCTTGCAGTTGTTAGTTGTTACTGATCAGATTTAATTAAATGCATTTATTTCTGCGTCTATTTTGTTTTATCATCTGCTATCTTTTGCAGTCAAGAAGGAAGTGAACGCCTCTAGTTAAATGCAGTAGTGGAAAATGCTTTACTTTGTTAATTTCACTTGCACTACAAGAAAATTGACGAATAGCGACGCAATATAGTGTCTCATATGTAGGTGACGCGAAGTCGACACCAAAAGCATCCCGATAGCGTCTATGTGGACTCACAACCCTGCAACAATATGTGCCTCCCAATAGAGTCACATTTGCGTCGACTTAGCATTTCAATCCATCGACGTTAACTGCGGCGTCAAGGGAACACTACTGCGACGATATTATTGCGCGAGAGATAGGATAAATGCGTCATAGCGTTGTACTAGCGTCTGACGTCGGCGACACTAAACTAACGTCACATCATTTGAGACACGATGTCGATGCTACAAACGGAGTCGATATGGCCGCCAAATGTTGTGTTATCTTGGTGCCGACAAATGTGACGCCACTTGGCATATCAAACATCGAAATGCTATGTTGACGCTAGGTAGACGCTACATGAATAAAATATTCATAAATAAATATATATCTTACCTACACATGTAACACATACAATGTTTAATTAGCACTATTTTGACACTACTTCGCCGATGTGTTTGAAGAAATAGATTAATTGGCTATATTTTGATACTACACATGTTAACATACATGCTAATTAATTAGAAATAGATTAACTATATGTTATCTATATATATTTGTATGACTATATGTTATATATTTTGATGCTAATTCGTATAATCTCATATATGTTACTATATATATATATATATTATATATTGTATACTTTAATGAATAAATAAATGACATATTATATGTGTACCTTCAACATATGTATTCTACATCATCTATATGTGAGTTACTTATATATGTATTTCTAAATATGTATTTGTTACCTATATTATATATGTTACTTTTGCATACAATATATATCATATCTTAATTATAGCTATATTATTTTTATCTTCTTATTCTTGAAATATGGTTGAATTAAGTGACATGATTTATTTATTATAAAATAGTGCCATCGTAGAGACTCAGTAGCGTCATACTAGCGCCGCAAGAATAGTCGACACTAGAGAGGCACTACTTGCATCGACATGGCGTCGCACATCTCTGACACTAAGTGGATTGAGACGCTACTGCGACTGTATCGACTCATTAGCGTCTCTTTAGCGTCGACATTTTATTGTTCTCACTTCATCTCTATAGATTTAGACGACTTTTTATTATTCTCACTTAATCGGGCACATATAAACATATACATACATATATATACTTACACTTATAATACATATACACATACACATTATTGTCATTTCATCTCGCATATATACGTATACATATCCACGTTATTGTCACTTAATCTCACACATATAAACATATACATACACATATATACTTATAATACATATATACATTATTGTCACTTAATTTCGCACATATATATAAACATATACATACACATATATACTTATATTACATATACATATACACATTATTGTCACATAAACCTATTTCAATATAATCTTAATATAATATAAACTTATAATATATAAAGTTATAATGCATAAACTTTTAATATATAAATATAATCTAGGAAGTGTCATCACTATAGTCACGGAATAGTGATGCAATATTTGGCACGTCATTAGCGTCTAAGCGCTAAATTTGAGTTTAAATTCCCAAATCCTCTTCTCTGTTTTCACTGTTTTACGCGCTCACCATTTCTTATCGCAACCTCCGACGCCCCGCCTCCTCCGACACCCGACGCGCCCCGATGCCCCGCCTCCTCCGACACCCGATGTGCCTCGACCCCGCCCTCCCCATCCTCTGACGCTGCCTCCTCTGACCCCATCTTCCCCGCCTCCTTCGACGCCTACGTCCACCCTCATCCGAGCCCTTCTCCTCTGACCCCACCCTCTCCTCTGAACGCACCCTCCCTGCCTCCACCGATGCCATCTTCCGACCACGCCTCCATCGACGTCATCCGCCCTCGTCTGCTTTGCTCTGGCCGCTCACTGCTTCGACCGGTGACTTTTCGCTCCGGCCGCCCACTGCTCCGGTCGTCCACTACTTTGACGACATTCGCCCTCGTTCGCTCTGCTCTGACCGTCACCCACTACTTTGGCCATCGCCCTTTTGCTCCAGCCGCCCACTACTATGACGTCGTCCGCACTCATCCGCTTTGCTCCGGTCACCGCCCTATTGTTCGGTCGTCCACTGCTCTAACGCCATCCGCCCTCGTCCACTCTACCCTTGCCGCCCTGTTGTCCGAACGCCAACTTTCAAGAAGGTACGAGCCCCGCCGCCACCATGCTATGTCAATTACTATAATACTATGTTAATTACAACAATATTATGTTAATTACAATAATCCTATATTAATTACTATAATGTTATTTATTGTAATGTTATGTTAATTATTGTAATGTTATGTTTATTTCTGTAGTATTGTAATGTTATGTAGATATATAATATGCTATGTTAATTATGCTAGGAAATCAGGCAATTAATTCTTATGCTAAATAATACGATCCATATGGCATATGCTAGGAAATAAGGCAATTTAATAAAAAGAAACAAATTTAAGGTTGGATTCAATATTTGAAATCAAATACTGATAAGTTTTTATTGGAAAGATGTTCCAATTTCTGTGCGAAATGACATCTTTCGAGTCTTTATAGTATGATCTTCTTTATGGGTTACATAATTTATTTTATATTATTTTTAAATTACTAACTTTTATCGTATTATTTAGGAGGTAAATTAGTTTCATCCGGATGTTAGTTTGGGATGATTCGGAGAGCTTTTGATGAGGTGGTTGTGAAGCGCATCCGAAATTAATTATATAAGTTTCGCAAGGTCGTCACGTCTGTTGGCCTCACTTTGGAGCAAGACATTCAAAGATGCCTAAGGCATATTAGACGCTCGGTTTGGGAGTTGTTATGTATGAAGTGATAAGTATGTTTACATTTAAATTATTTTTATTAAATTTATAATTTTTTAAAGTCTAAGTATTTGATGTTCATATAGGACGGATGAATAATGGCAAAGAAAGTCAGAAAAGACAAGAGTTAACCAATTTTCGAAGCCCGAGGCTCACATCCATATAGGCGGATTGATGCGATTTGGCGTGCATCAACGACACATGGTAATTTACATAAAAATCGAATAATCAAACTTTTATCTTATAGTTATTTTATAAAATTTGGAACTTTATTACATAAGGAGAAAGCAGTCGACTTTCGCGTGGTCTACGAGGCCACGCATAAGAGCTAGAAGATCAATGACTTAGTCACGCCCACTGCTTGTAGGTTTTTTATAAGTCTCATCACATGTTCACTTGGTTGATGACATTAGTGCAAATGATTTTTTAAATGTATAATGTTTAAATTTTTAAAGACGAGTATAAAATGCGAAGATGATTGAAAAGTACGGAGATGATCTGAGTACTCAGCCATCATGTAAGATGCACGAAATTCATGCATAATTTTTAGGTCAATTTATTCTATATTTAGAAGTCTTTTCTGTTTTAAAGTGGGAAAATTATTTTAAATACAAGGAAATTCTTTTGAGATTTATTATTACATAAGCCTAGTTGAATTTATGGCAAGGAATGAAAATGCGCTGGAGTTTGGTCGAAAAAGCCGAGGAAAATGACTCCGGCAAATGTCACGGCCATGCACTACTTATTCACGCCCGTGCTACATGTATGTCTTCTGGAGGCTCTATCACGGCCGTGCTCTCACTCTTCGTGGCCGTGTTGAGTAGGACGCAACAGACGAATATCAAAGCTTCTGTCACACCCGTGCAAGTTTACTTCACAAGCATGACAGAACAATGGCGAGCAAATCGTTCTGTCACGGTCGTGCGATGATTAAAAATGATCATGCGAGATGAATCTGGAAACTATGTTCTGTCACGGTCGTGCGCCAAATAAACACGCCGTGCTTCTTTATGACGGAAAAACTACTTTGTACCACGACCGTGTCACTTAAACATCACGGCCATGATGACGGTATTTTAGGCTGTTTTATCTATATTTTTTATAAGATTTAGAGTTGTTGAACCAAGCTACGAGGAAAACTATTTAAGAAGATCCCAAATCAATTGAGAAAACATCTTTGGAGGTTGAACACTTGGTAAATGCGATCCAGAGGTTACAACGAAGTTCTTCCGAAAACTCGAGAGAAGATGATAGAATTAGGAGTAGTTCCTCTTGTTCTCTATTCTTTTTCTGAAACATTATTTAGATTGATGTATTTTAGTTTTATGGAGTAGTTATTTAGAATTTTCTTGATTGAACCTTACTTTGTGTGAGTTCTTCGCATATTTATTTGATGGATCAATAGCATGTTTGGTGATTTTATTTATTTTGTTTGAAATTTGTTCCTGTGAATCTTTTTATTATCTGAAAAGAAGTTTAGAGATTCTCTAGAATTTTCTCTTATCTTTCTTTTGCATGTTATTTTTGGAAAAATCGTAAGAAATCCAATTGTGTTGTTGTAAAGGTGACTTAAAAAGTCCTTAACTTTATATTCCAGTTGAATGCATTTTGATATTTGATAAATTAAATTAAAAATTAAAAAGATTAATCTCTTTTGTTGATTTTAAAATATGATATATTCTGCAATATTGGTAAATCAATTTGAAAATTTTACTTTATTAATTCACCATCTTTTGTCTGATGATTCATACATGAGTAGTGATATTAATCAAGAAAAATTCTATTCATCAATTTTATACTTTTAAACCCCATTAATGATAGCTCTATGTTTATATTATTTATCCTTCTTATTTTCATAAAACACAAAGTTAACAAAATTATTATCCTTTCTCAGTTTATAAGTAAGAGAAATTATGAATTATTTATTGTTCTCGTGGAAACGATACATATACTCATTATTTTATTACTTGAACGATTAGTGCGCTTGCTAGTGCCATGCGAAGATACGTGGATTCGATTTTTGAGACTGAAAGCATGGGGGTATCACAGGAAACTGATTCGGGCATCCTTGCAAATCTAATCGTATCCCTTCCTCCGGGGAACATTCATGCATATTGACTCTTTTTGTGTGTGATGTCATATTTGGGCGTTGTTATAAATAAGCTAATCAAGGTGCCGATAGCCTTGCAAACTTCGTTAGCGACTCTTTTTGAGAGAGGTACCCTCCTTCCTGTATCCTCCAGTTTATGCATGAGAACATTGCAGGCATTTTCCTAAATAGAGAGTCATTTTCTTTTCAAAAAAAAACTTAATTGGGCTCATAACACTTAATTTAATTTCATAAATTACAAATTAAAGATAACACTCTAAATTCTATAACTTTATTTTATCCATTCCAGGTCTCCAGGTCAAATAACAAATGTTTTTTAATGACATTTACTTTTTTTTATTTGGGGTGGGGTGGGGTGGGGGGAGTGGGGGTTAATTTGCTATATTGGACAATAGACATTAATAAGTGACATATATATAAAACTAATAAAGCCAAGTTAGAAAGACCCATTGCCATATACAAACGGCGTAGTACAGTGGACCCATTCCGTGTGTTCCCTGTTGTTTCTTATGAATTGGCATTGAACAGAAAAAAAAAAAAAAGGGAAAAATGTGCACATGCTTGATGTAATCTAATAAAATTTTGCTTCCCTTTTCCAACTCCACATAAGATATTTATTGTTAATCTTTTTTTCCCTACTATAAAGTGTCCATTTGGAGTAAAAAATAGTTATATTTTCATTATCTCCATATAATGATTTGATAACTAACGAAATGACATCGAATTCTTGAACGGTGATTTGTTGCGTTTGATATGTCGTCTGGGAAACAAAATACGAGAGTTTTGAGAAATAATTTCCTTTCTTTTTATTTTTGAAATTTTAACCTACTATTTTAGTCAGCAAAAAAAATAATTTAAGATTAACCAACCTATTTCACACTACTAATCAACAAGTTAAAAAATTATTTCAGAGGAAATAATTTCACCGAAATAACCCACCTTTTAAAAAAAAATTTATCTAACAATTTATTTGGCCACATTATGCATTATTGTAAAAATAAAAAGAATAAAACGCTGTGTAAATCAAGCGAATTAAATTACTATTATTCTTTTTTTTTTGTCATTGTGCAATAACAAGGTACAAATAACAGATATGAGAAGGTCCACCATATCAAATGCAAGGACAGTACCTTCATAGGTAAGAACAAATCATTTCCCTTCCACAGGACATGCTGCATCCATGCACAATTATGAATTATTCCATTGGTGCATGCAGCCCCACTTACAATTGGCAGTCTCAAACCAATTCATACCAATGCAAAAGCCACCATGTTAACATTCGTTAAGAATACAAATACAATGACTACTTTGTTCCATTTTTTTTATAATTTGCTCAAATGATTAATTAGTTCGTCTAATGTAAATTTCCATAACAATGTTTTCATGTCTTTCTTTTGAGGGAGAATGAACAAAATTGATCTTTATTCTCTCTCAAGATATCACTTCATAATTTAAGTAACTGATCTTGCTTCCATTAACCTTCTTTTTTTTTTCCTTCACCTCCACTTTTAACATTTCAATCTGATGTGGACATGGAGATGGAAGTCATCTAGCTGATTACGTGAACTTTGGCTTAATTTGTGACTTGTCGACAATATGTCACCCATCAAGCTCAATTCTCATCACGTGAACCTTAAGTTAAAAAAGAATGTGGAAGAAATTAAAACTGATCACTTTAGTCAGAACAACAAATGGTATCTATTGGGACCTAAAAATGGGTCATCATTATCTTTGTCAAATAAGTTAAACAAATTGACACAATCTGGATAAGGAAGATGTGTGTCCCTGAGTGTTAGTAATTTTTATTTAATTTTTAGAGTATCAAAATTTATCTATATTACTTCCGTCTAATCATTGTCTATATCGATTAATCGGGTGCTAATTGTAGACACTGATAAATCTAAGTGGTATTGAGCGTACAAATGTTAGTTGGCTCGTGAGGGTGAGACATCACATTATGCGTGACACGGAGATAAGTGGCACTTCAGCGCTACGTTTTATGATAAGGATCCCAGATAGGTGGAATATCCAACTAATTGCCTTATCAGTGCTACAAATTGACTTGCACTAATAGGACAAGGCCCAAATATATACATTTGCATTATTAAAATAATGGAGGTGTAAATTATTATTATTATTATTATTATTATTATTATTATTATTATTATTATTATTATTATTATTATTATTATTATTATTATTATTATTATTATTATTATTATTATTTTGACTCACATGTGTCGGTCAAATATTTAATGACTGAGATAAAATCCAACGTAAGTAGATAAATTTCAAATGAAAAATAAATCTAACTAAGCATTTTATTTCATTTACCACATGCAATATATATATATAATATATATATATATATATTAAAAATAGATTAATGAGAGTGTAACATCCCTTACGTGTAACATTACGTAACACCTAATGGCCCGAAATTGTCTAGGTCTAATCCAACAGTCACGATTGCAAAGAGAGGGGAGAGCATTTAGGTAGATTTGAACCGTTCATTAGATTGAACAATTCAAATTTAGGTGTTATACGAAGTTATGCCCAAAGGGTATTATATCCCATTAATTCCATCTAATTTAGGGTGATATACCCCATTAATCCCATAAAAAATTGGATGGAACCACAAATGTTGTTAACTTTTATAATGAATATAACAATTTTTATAAATTATTATATTGTAAATAATGTTATTTTTTGCATAATTAGTTATCTTTAAAATTATTAATTAAAATTTTATTTGTGGTCATTAAAAGGTCATTTTTAATATTAATGAAAAAATATCACTAAAAATTAATGAACTCTTTGGCTCCAAAAAAAAATGTTTATTCAATTATGTTCTAGTCTTGAGTTCCAATAAGAATATTAATGTTCTTAGGTCTTCCTAAAACATGAATGTTCTTATTTTTTTTGTTGTTTCTGTCATCATGACTATAAGATCCACTAAGATAAAAATAAAGTGTTTAAATGAAAAAGTCAGAACAACTCATTGTTCTTGGTGATGTTCTCATATCACATATTAACTTGTGAGCACGAAGGATAAAAATTATTTTAATCTTAAAAAATATTAAAAATTAAATTAAAATTTTAGAAATTAATGTGTTTCGGGGTCGTTTGAATAGATGTTTTTTTTATTCTAGAGCAAAATCATTATAATCCCACCTCATCCCAAGAACTGGCTGTTTTCACATTTCATAATAATTAATGTGGGGCCATCAGTTGAAAAAAAAATGCTGTTCGGCATCAAAAGTAAGACCAGATCCTTATTCTCATTGATATTCCTGTATCAATTTTTTTTTTGTGTCGTGTCAACTCGAGCAAGGACTAGAACCAATCCTTCCAGTAGCCGGTTCACCGGATTGAAAATTTTGGCTCAATCATGTTAAATTTTGAAAGGCTTTAAAATAATCGATTATGCTCTTCGCCTCAATTTTATTTAGTAAGCGGCCACATTAATAAAAATATGAGGAAAAAAATGAGTTTCCTTTCAACAATAAAAAATTGAGAAAAAAAAAGATTGTGTATCTCACTTACAAAAGTAAAACATATTTTACAATTATAAAATTAGTTTTATACAAGGCAACTATTTTCTTATTGACTTAAATATTATTTACATAAATATCAATTTTGTGAAATATACTAAAGAACAGTTAAAAAACTGTAATACGAAGGATTATAAGTCAAGTTGAAATTGGTGTAAGTATATGGTTAACACGCCAAAAAAAACTCTCATATCTATGTATGCGACAATGCAACATAAGTGTGCATGTATTCCTAAGTTTGTTTGGATAAAATTTTGAAAGAGAGGAATAGAAAGGAAACCTCATTTTTTTTCGTTCATCTGTGATATTTTTTTTTCAATCCCAAATTAAATTGTAAATTTTACCTTCTCTTCCCTCTCTTTTTCTTCTTCCTCATTTTTTTTTTCTTTCTCTTGATGAGTGTTCATACAGACATAAGTGTTAAATGATACAACTTATTTCCTCTACAAATATAGTGATTTTTTTTAATGTTGAATTGGATCTACAGAAGGTTTCTAATATCTAAAATTATTAGCACTTAATTAATTCGGAATTGAGAAGATAAAACAGTAACGATTTATTCTTCCACAAAAATGAAGACTAGTGGGAGTACTAACACTCTCAATCATTGTTAATTAAATCTAGTGAACATTTAATCTGTCAAGTTCACCTGAACCTCAACGCATGATATAAACAAAGCAAACCCAAATTTAGCATTGAACAAAAAACATAATTCTCATAATTATCATTCAGCCCAAGCGAGGCCCATGGTCTCAGTAATAATAATACTATTTTTAATTACTGGTCAACAACGCTCTTAATAATAATAATAATAATAAATAGCAGGTATAATACATACCGAATGTTCTTTTCTTTTGTAAAAGAATGGTATGCCATTAAGTCGTTTATAGTATAGTATATATATATATATATATATATATATATATATATATATATATATATATATATATATGTAGGATCAAAATTATTTTAGTTATAATGGCTGATATTTAATCATTAATCATAATATTGATTTAATAAAAATCGTGACCTCCCTTGCGTGACCTCCCCGACCGCCGCCGATCGCCGACTACCGACCACCGACCACCGAGGCTCCACGTTCTTGCACCGACACAGCAATGGCGCAGTAGCAGAAAGGAGGTGTCTGCGACCTCGCCAGCGAGCGCAATACAAGGGGGGGTGCTGCTGCCACGCCGACGAGCGCGAAAGGGGCATCGGCCCCCTTTGCAACCTCGCCGGAGGGATGCCACGCAGACCTTGCCGGAGGATGCCACGCAGACCTGCAACGCCACGCCTCACGCCGAACCGCTCCTGATGCCACCCAAATGAACCGTCGCAAGCTCTAAAGAAACAATTGTTCAAGCGCCTTCATCCCAGCCATCGGCGCCGCATCCAATGGCTCTAAGTGAGTGTATGCACCTGTATGACATATATATATATATGTGTATATGTTAAATAATAAAAAATAACTTTATTTTTTAATGTATGTGAAAATCTCAAAGCATTTTTTGAAAAAAAAAATCACACGTGATCAATTAGTGTAAAAAAATCCATATATTTCTTATTCTCTAATTCAGACCCATGATTTTTTCCTGATAATATTACGTTTATTTTTAAATATCAACTGCTTTATAAAAAATAAGATGCAAATAATAATATTTTAATGAAAAATAGAAAAGCTAATTGTTCAATCTGATGAGAACAAATAGAATTGTAAAGTAAATAATAAAAAATTTAAAATATCATATTGAAAATTAAAAAAATTACTTTTTAGATATAAATAGAGATGACATAATGGAAATTAATTATTCAAGCAGTAATTATATAAGTTACTTATATGTGGCTCGGAATAAACTTACCTTATATCATTGTATGTTATAACATCTAACATAATTTTATATTAAAAATGTATTGTAAATTTCTTTTTTATTTTATGATCAGTCCCGTATATAAGAAGCGGGGTCGACGATACGCCATTAATAATTATGTGCACTACTTACATGTTAAATGTTGGCTCATTATTGTGCCCATCTAATTCAGTTGATTGCCCTACATCGCGTATGAAGCTTCTCACAAAAAATTTTTACATGCAAAAAAACTCGAAAGATCTTAATTGAGCGAGAAAAATTGTCCCCAACCTTTGCTTCTCTTGTAAATCTCTGATCAAGCATGTCAAATTATAATGGCTAATAACCCTTCCATGAGCTCGGCCCTCTCAAAGCCAAATTTGTATATGGCAATACGTACATTCTCCTCCAAGATCAGTACTCTTTTTAAGCGGACAGTTCACAACATGTCATACTAACTAGGACTACGTTTGACAGTGTTTTTGGATGGGCATTTTGAGTGGCAGATGACTTACATCATTTGTTGTTTGGTAAGAAAATTTGATATTGCTTTTTTAAAAGAATGACTGTGATTAGCAGTCAATTTTGTACTAAGTTGGTTGCTCCCTCTTGTTGCCAAAAGTTTTTTAGCTTTCTCTCAAAGATTGCTGCTTTTTCAAAGCAGCCTACGTCTACCTACCATGTTTTATGTATTTTTCAATATTTTTGCAATTGGATCGGCCTCACTATCAAATCGCGGATGAATTGATCTGATCGAATTCAATTGGATTGGATCGAATTTTTTAAAATAATATTATTTATAATAACTTTAAATATATAGTATAACATAGTTTTATTTATTTAAAATTTTAATAATGATAAATATATATTGTCAACATATAAATAATTGATTTTTCATAATGATGAGTTGCATTAATATATTTTATATTGACTAATTTTATTTTTTTTAACATTTACCTTTTTATGTTTATGCCCTTTAACCATTTTATTTTCAATATTATTCAAATTTTAATACTTATCATTTTTATTTCTATTTCTATTTAATTTTTACCTCTTATTCTTTCCATCCCTTTCAATTTTTACTTTTAATACTTTCTCTTTTATATTTGCTATTTATATTATATTTTTCAAATTTAAACTCGAACGGGTTTTATTCTTTCCATCGTTTTATACTTTCCCTTTTAATACTTTCTTTTTTCTGTTTTATATTTCCTATTATGTATATTTTTTTCAAGTTTAAACTTGAACCAAGTTGAACTAGTCCATCAGTTACGTCAATTCGGTCCGTTTTTGTCTAGTTCAATTGTCAAAAATGATTTTGACATTCAACCGAACCGAATGGATGATCGGTTCGCAATTGAATCGATTTACATTTTTTTTTCCATTTCATATGAAAGAATATGAGTATTAGTTATCATATATGGCCTCACATCTTCTTCAAACATTTATAGCAACAAGTATTTAAAACAAAAAAAAAAACTTTTGGACTTGTAATTAGATATAAGAGTTAGAATCCTTATTAAGGACCCATTTGGCAATGGACCAGGTGGTACCATAAGCTAGTTCCACCTGGTTTCACCAAACGCGGTCAGAGGAACTGCAGGTTGGAACTAGGGCCTCACGTTCCACCTTTGTTCCATAGCACTGTAGCAGGTGTTCACTTTTTTTTGCCATGACGTGGCTTTTTTATTTGCTTTTTCTTTTTTCTTTTCTTATTTTCTCCGCAAATATAGTCAGTGTAAAATCCTATCGAATCTCATGAACATGGATCAACGAATTGGCGTCGTAAGATCCATGTAGCCGACCCCACCTAGTGGGATAAGACTTTGTTTTGTTGTTGTTGTTGTTTTCTTATTTTCTCTCACTCACACCTTACTCTTACAAAATAATTTTTTTATTATATATAAAATATTTAGAGTTATTTCCATAAATCACCCCTAAACTATCACGATTTTCTACTTCTAACTCCAAACTATGAACTTATTTTTTGTATTCCTAAACTATGACGATTTTTTCAATTTAATCCTTCCGTCAACTTCTATCATATTTTTGGTTAATTTCATTTTTTCTCATTTATGAAAAGTCAAAATTATTCTTTCTCTCATCTCTTCTAATATTTAAAAATTTAAAATAAAAAAGAAAAAATGCAAGGACGTCTTCGCCAGCTGGGGGGGTAACGCCTCCACCGCCCGCAAGGCGAAGGTGTTCGCAACCTTCTCCACCTGTTCGACGATGACAAGGGGCGGTCGCCCCGCCTGCTGCGATGTCGACGACGAGAAAGGGAGGAGGGGTTGCCCCCCTGCTGTCATCGGTCGTAGCAGGGGGCGACCCCCTCCCCTTTCCCCCCTTACGTGCAAGCGTCGGCGCACGCGCAGGGGGTTGCCCCCCCCCCCCCCTCCTTCTCCTGCGTGCGCTCAAGGAAATGCCGAGGCACATAGGGGGGTCGCCCCCCTACTACAATTGGCGACGTCGCAGTAGGGGGAGATCCCATGACTTTTCCTACGCGCACTGTCGTAGGGAAAGTGTCGGCACGCGTAAGGGGGCGCTCCCTTGCTGCAACCGGCGATGTTAGGGATCAAATTGAAAAAATCGTGATAGTTAGGGATAAAAAAAATTAAGTTCGTAGTTTGGCTTTAGATGCGAAAATCACGATAGTTTATGAAAATAACCCAATATTTATAATAAAGATTTAATATAATATTATTTTTTATTAAAAATTTTAATATTTTATTAATTATAATTAATTATAAAATGTTTTTTATTTGAATACTATATTTTTAACAAATTTTTTCCCATACAAAATTATATTTTTAAATTTTATTTTTTATAATAATGAAATTATATTTTATAATTATAATAATTATTTTTAATTCAAAACCATAAAAAATTCATCCATCACATCAACTTCCTCGTTCATCATCATTATGTTTTACTCCATCTAAACACACCTCGCACTAATATATCAATTCAACTATTTACCGAAAACTTATAAGCTGCGTTTGGCAGCACGGAATAAATCAAATATTTCGATTGTTCTGCCAAACGCAGCCATGTGACGGGTCACGTGATTTCGGCTGGAATATTTGGCTAAATATTCCGGCCGAAAGTTCTTGCCTAAGTTCTTGCCGTCAGCCATCCTTTTTTGACTTTTTTTTTTCAAATTTCATTTATTTTTTAATTGTTTTATAATGTTTGGATTATATAATTTAGAATATATTAATAAATTATTAGGGATATTATAAAATAATTTATTAAATGTTATTAATTAAAAATATAAAATAATTACTTCTGATAATTAATAAAAATTTTAGTAATTAAACTATTCAATTATTTTTTATAAAAAATTATATTATATTTGTATCTTAAAATGTACTTAAATTGTATTATTAATAATATTTAAAATATTTAATCAAAATAAATAAAAAGAATATTAATAATATAACAATTTACATAAATTATAATATTAATAACATATTCTTATTTATTATAATTTTATACTTCATAAAATAATAAATTATATTCATAGTTCTCCTTTTTTATCCAAACACTCATTAAAATTTATCCATCACATCAACTTTTTAAATCCTCATCATTACACTTTTTCATCCAAACACCAACCCAAACTTTTCTATCAAATCAATTAGTTTTCGAGAACTAATGTTCTACTAATGTTCCCGTACCAAACGCAACCATAAGGAACTATGATTCCGTTTACAAAGGCAATCTTAAAGTATCATGATCTAAAATTAATTTTCCTCCAAAATTATCTAGGTACGTCGTGTCTATGTTTGTTCTGCATGCTTAATCATATTAATATTAGTTCTTGTCCATCAGTGTAAGCGAAAATGATCAATAGAAAAAAATCATCCAACTCGAAAAAATATTCTAAAAATAACAAAATGTGATTCGAATTAAAAATTAAATTATTTTTTTGGAACACATCATTTGTCTTAATAGGACTTCTAATATAAAAATATATATCTTTGTAGTAAAATTTTATAATTGAAATGCCACACTTCAATTTTTTAAATAATATTTCATACTTTTACTTTTTTATCTTTTAAATACTCAAATTAGATAGGGAATAAGGATTGTGTAAGGAACAAAGTCACTCATATATATGGGCACCGTGAATCATGATCTGGTAATTCATAAATAGACATTTATTTGAATACATGTTGATAGTAATTATTTATGAATCGTCAGATCACGATCCAATTATACTTAAGATAAATGCATCATCTAATTATTCGGCATGGTTGCTTTAATAACTAATTTGAAAGTGACGTGACATGTTCATTTTAGTTTCTAATTTTCACGCATGGTCATTTTACGTAGTACTATCGATTATTTCTGCATACGGTGCATGTATCGTGAGTGAGTATTTTTATTGAAATTTTCTTTTTTATTCTTTTTTATCATTATTTCTGCAATAGATTATGACTATGAACATAGATTTTATAAGTAAGATCAATTAATCTAATATTTTTTATTTCCGTGTAGTAGAGATGTATATGTATCATGCATATGTTTGTGATATACCACAAAAGTTATTGGGTAGTTATTTTTTATTTAGAAACAATATAATGCCACCTTATAAATATTAAGGAGATTGAGAAACCGACGGATATATTATATTATCTTATTATATCAAAGAAAGAATACATATATATTCTAATGCATTTAGTTATGTCTTGCGAATTTTTTTTCAAGTTAAGCTTTTTCAATGTCTTTGTTTGACATTCTTATCCTTTGGACAATGCGATATCTGATAAATGGTTTAATTAATCAATAAGAATAGCAAATAGTGGTTGACAATTAAAGGTTCATTTAGTATATTGAAAAATAAATATTTGGAAAACTTAACAATATAATAAATCATTACTTTGACAACATAATAATTATATAAATTTTATTTTTTTAGTCAAGGCCAGTCCAAAGTTACTTTTTGAAAATTATGCAGAACTTAAACACAAAAAAAAATCCCATCAAAATCTAAGTCGAATTCCTTAGAATTAAAGAATTCAATTTAAATTTATTAGATAAATATATAACAATAACAAGACTAATATAGTCGTGGCAATTGAAATTGTCATTTTCATAGTAACGTTAGCTATATATATATTATAAATTCAAAATTAAAAGTTGTGATCGTATCTATAGATTATTTTTTATTTAAAATTAATCTTAGACTTATAGTGGATAAAAAAATAGTAATGATAATTAATTTAAAAAAAACACAAATAAACTTATAAGTAGGAAAGGAGTGTAGATTTATTAGCTTTTTATATCAATTCATTAATGCGTGATAGAAAAAGCAGGATAACATAGTATAGAGTATTCAGAGAAGTATGCGTGAAAATAAATAAGTAATAAACAACAAATAAATTCCAATAAAAATATTATATAATGAAATTATTCTCTTGGAGTAAATAAGAAGTAAAAAATATTATGAATATGAAATTAAATCTAATTTAATAGATAATTAAATTTAAAATTAACTTGGTGACTACATATTTTATTTTTTACCATATCATCAATCTTGATTGTCCTTAGATTTAATTGGACATGAAAGGTTAAGCTTAGCTTTTAAAAAGTCACAAGTGCACATCTTAATCTTTCTAAAAAGTGCTTTGCCATTAGACCAATAATAAAAAAAATAGTATTTAAGTCATATAAAAATTTTGTCATTATCTCGTTACATGGTAAGTTGCTCTAGAATTTGCAATCCAAAAAGGACGAATTTCAGTAGCAAAATAATACTATCATAAGCTAGCATATGGTCATATTAATATTTTTTAACTCATTGCAATCACGAGTGAAAAGTATCGCAAAAATAGATGTCAAATAAAAAAATTATAAAAATACAAGTAATGATATTTTAAACTCTCAATTTAATGTTATTTTCAATTGTGTCATTATCTTCAATGACTAAGTCATGTAAAAAATGTGTCATTCTTTCATTAATAACAAGTTTCTCTAGAATTTGCAATTCACAAAAGGCGAATTTAAGTAGCAAAATAATATTATCATAAAACAAAGCTAGCATGCGGTCATATTAATAATCTTTTACTTATTGCAATCACGAGTGATGTAATAAAATTTTATGATTAAAATGCCACACTTCAATTTTTAAAATAAGATTTCATACTTTTACTTTTTTTATCTTTTAAATACTCAAATTAGATAGGGAATAAGGATTGTGTGAGAAAAAAAGTGATTCATATATATGAGTCACCGTGAATCGTGATCTGACAATTCACTAATAGATACTTATTTAAATACATCTTGATAGTACTTATTTATGAATCATCAAGATCAAGATCCAAGCTCATATATATGAGTCACTATTTACCCCATATAGTCCTTATCTCCAAATAGATAATATTATTAACTTAAATCATTGTGATTTAGTTAAATTTGAATATTATTTAGTTATTAATCTATTTCATAAAATTTACATAAATTATAATATTGTAAACTGCAATGTGATAATATGTTACTTTGATATACTTAGATTGAAAAGTTAATTTTTAATTCTAAAATATCAAATGTGATATATTTAATATTTTTAAATAGATTTATTTTTTACAAAAAAGCAGGAATTTTTTATGACTTAAATCAATGAAAATTTAACTGTCAATTTTTTTTATAAGAAAGTAAGAAAGCATGGACGGACCTACATGGTGACTAATGGCGTCATTTGACCCATAAAAGTTTAGCATTATTCTTCATTAGTGTCTTCTTATCTAATTGAATGTTGATGCATTGAATTGGTAAAATTATCAATTTTAAATTATTGTTGAGATAAATTATTATAAGATTGATTTCCAACATTATTTTCTATTCTAAATAAAATGAAGTACACTTTATTTTATATGTATTTTTTTTATTTTTCATTGCATAAATAAATGAATAAAAATTCAGGTACATATTTAAATAAAATTAAAGACTAAAGAAAGATATCCTTTAAAGTTTTGATAAATAATGACAAATGAAAGCAGCAAACTCCAAATTATTCATTCATTCTTTCGTCTATCGAATTTTTATAATCTTTATAAAAAAAATTGCATGTGTAATCTTTATTAACTTTTAGTAATCTCTCTTATATGGTTTTAAAATACCGTTACCTTAATGCTAATTCCTTATAATCTAGTTTATAATTTTATGATTTTGTAATTTATAAGTTCTCGCATTGTCACTTATTTAATTTTATAATTTTATTGAAGACCTCCAATATAAGTAATAAATACAAATTCTTATTTTTAATTATATTATAATCTATTTTCGTTTTGATGTGATACATTTTTTAATTTGCACCCATTAACTTCCGGATCCTAAGTCCTTCCTCGTAAGAAACCACTCTACCCAAAACTTATCCCGAGTCCATTTTCTACTCGTCGTTCGCTCCCATAAAAACTGGTAGGGCTTGAAATTTTTTGGGACATATTTATATAAATTTTTGAAGTTTTAAATATAATTGATATAGAATTTAAAATCAGACTCAACTTTTGTATTATGTTTATTCTAATTCTATTTCTTTTTTTAAAAAAAAGATACGCTATTTATTGATTAAAAAACCACCTGCATCTACATAGAGAATGTTGTGGAGACCCGAGGGAGCTGATCTAATCAAATTTCAATTGAAATAAAATCTTTAGGAGAAATAAATGAAATCACATTATTAATTAAATTCATGAATCAAATTTGATTCAATGAGATTTTTCACAATTTGAAGCATCCAACTCTCACCTAAAAAATGTTAGACCGGTGTTTCCCTGCCAACATTTGTAAGAAGTTCGCTCCACAATTCCCTCGTAAAAAACAATGCTTACATAAGAACACTTGAAAGAATTTTATCAGTTGTAGGGTTTCATCGATGGTGTTCCATAACTTCCAAGGACTCCTTACTTGCTGATTAATAATTTGCACCAAATTTAACCTGCTCCCACTTCTCCTATTCTATTAGTCGTCCGAGTTAATTTTAGGCTGGATGTTCCCAGGGTGATTGGCCTAAAAAATGTGATTCTCAGACATGGTTGCCACCTTGAAGGAAAATAGCCTATCACTTTCCATCTTCAAAAAATCTCATTTGTTTGCTTTATCTAATTCTATCATTCCTAAAATCTCACTGGCACTCTATAGTAGTCCATTATTATTTTTTCTCTCTCAATACTCGAGAGCATTGCTTTCAATTAATTTTTTATGTATCTAATTGTAATAACATGACTCGGGTCTGTTTGATTCAAATTTCATTAAAAGAAAAGAAAGTTAAAGAATGGGAAGAGAAATGATGGAAAGAGAATGTAGGAGAACGAGAGTGAATAATTACTCATGTTTGGTTCACATTATTAAAGAGAAATAAATTGAATAAATGTTAAGTGATATTTTTATTTGGACAATTATATCCTTTAAATATATGATTATATATTTAATTTATATAATTAAAAATAAAAATACATGTTAAGTGTGTCTTTCTCCTCCTTTCCACTCTCATTTAAAGGTGAAAGAATTGGAGAAGAATGAAGAGAAAAGGAGGGAATTTTTCCCTTCATTCTCCTCCAACTTAATTCAAATAAACAGGAGAAATCGATTCCCCTTCTTTCTCTTCCCACTGATTCTCCTCTTTTCACCCTCAACCAAACAGGGTCTTAAGCTATGTTTGGTAATGTCAAAAAGAACATTTAGATTAGCATTTAGTGGTTCTGATTAGTAAAATACATAAATAATTAGAGTTTAACATTTTGAATGAGAATACTGAAAAGCTAATTCTACTAGCATTAAGCATTTAGCATTTACTTTTATATATTTTTCACTATGTCCTTATTCAAATGCATTATGTTTTTCAATTCATCTTATTATTTTATCATTTTTATTTTAGCACCATTCAACTATATTCCTTTTATAATTACAAATTATTTATTTATTAACAATGGATATGGAAATTAATTTAATAATTAGTATTTTTCGTATCATGTATGAACTATATAAAATTTGTTATAGATATAAATTTTTATATATTTTAATAAAAAAGTTACTTGTGAAATTTTATTGAATTTCCAATTATATCATTTTATATTCATATGCTAATTTTTTTACTAGGTTTATTAAATGCTTATTTATTAATATCCTAAATGAATCGTTGAACATTAATTTTTATCCGTTATTCGCTATTTAAATCGTCATCCGTTATCAAATCATTATCCGCTTATCAAGCAAAGTCTTAATGTATACACATTAAATTTGACAAATATTTTTACTGTAATTTGTTTTGGTCAACTTTTGGAATTAAGTATAACTGAAATAATTTATTCTAGTTTAAATGCATAATCATCCTCATTTCGCAATGCCAACACGGATTAGCTATCCAATCAGTCACCTTCTAATGTGACAATTTGGAAATAAAAATGAGCGGAAACCGAATTAAAAATATTGAGCCCTTTTTGGGGTCGTTTGGAAAAATAAAGTAATGATAAAAATGAATGGTTTTTTTATACCTCAATAAAAATTACGTGTAAATGTAAAATTAAATGGTTGGAAAAATAAATGCATGCCCTTTTCGGTTTTTTTATACTTCCTAACTTTTTCTTCGGACAATAGTTTATGTAAAATTAGACGTAAAACAATAAGTAGAGTCACTCTATTATTATTATTTTTCTACGACGCTATACATTCAAACATTTTCATTACATATGTGCGATGTACTATGTATGTAGGATGTGGTATGTACTATATATGTAGGATGAAAATAATCGGGTCGGTCGGTTTTTCCGATTTAAAAATATTATTCGTTATTTTTCACCTCATTTTTTTAAAATTTAATAAATTAACTTAAAATCATTTGAAAGAAAAATCAACATAGATTTTTCTCAGTACCCTACTTTTGATATAATTATACTTTAAAATTATATACAATAAATTAACGTTAACATAATATATTTAATTTTATAATTAAATATAAAATACACTTCTAAAATTTTGAAGTTGTTCTAAATAATATGATTATATTAAAAAATTGAATTTTTATTTATTAAAAATTATTTTAAATTATATTTGATTTTAAAATTTTCTTTTTTAATTCAATTTTTTTGGATGGATAGATATTTTAAGTCAGTCGCATTTCTCTTACTGACAATTTAAAAAAAATTAACATATCATAAAATTTTGTAATTCATAAATTAAAATACTTTTTAGCCAACAGCTCGTTCTCAAAATGTGTGGGTAAATTACACGATTGGTTCCCAAATTTTAAGTCGCTTTTTAACTGATCCCCCAACTTTAATTTGTAACTAGATCGTCCTTCATCTTTCATTTTCTTGCACGATTAGTCCTCCTAATCCGGGAACATGAGTTTCACGGTTGCCTTGCATACGTGACTGCCTTTTTCTCTCATCCACGTCAGTTTTAACTCGTCCACGTCATTATAATTTTTTTTAAAAATAATAAAAAAATGAGATTGTCCATGTCATTATAAAAATTTTAAAAAATAAAAAAGGAAGTGAACTACGACGATGGGGCGCATCCTCCTTGCGCGACGCTGATGACTACCGGAGTCTGGTCGAGCTCGCGCTAGAGCCCCCTCCCTCTCTCTCGCCACCGTGCGAAAGAGAGAATGAGGGCGAGCTCGACTAGAGGAGGGGTGGTCGCCCCCTTCCTTTTTCTCCCTCTCTCCCGCACGGCCAGCACACGTGGAAGAGAGAGGGAGGGGGACGATCACCCGGTGAGCTCGTCCAGAGGGGGCGGTCGTCCCCTTCCCTCTCTCTCGCCGTGCGGGAGAGAGAAGGAGGGGTGCGATCGCCCCCCTTTGGTCGAGCTCACCTCGGCGAGAGGGGGCGATCGCCCTCCTCCCTCTCTCTCCCGCACGGCAAGCACGAGGGCCGGTCTCATTTTTTTTATTTTTTAGATTTTTTATAATGACGTGGATAACCTCATCTTTTTTTATTATTTTTTAAAAATTTTATAATGATGTGGATGAGTTAAACTAACGTGGATGAGAGAGAAAGATGGACACGTATGCAACGCAGTCGGAAAACCCATGATCACTGGTTAGGAGGACTAATCGTATATGAAAATGAAAGATAGAGGACGTTCTGATTATAAATTAAAATTGAATGACCAGTTGAAAAATGACTCAAAGTTGGGGGATCAATTAAATTTTAATTTATTAAAAATTATTCTAAATTATATTTGATTTTTAATTTTCCTTTTTTAATTCAATTTTTTTATGGATAGATATTTTAAGTCGGTCGCATTTCTCTTACTGACACTTTAAAAAAGGATAAAATGGGTGTCCCCCAACTTAAATGGGGGGACAGTCCCCCTATTAAACTGTGCCCATCCAATGTGCATCGGACGGGCGCAGGACAGACTCCCGATTTTGGAGCCTTAGACCTCGGACGAGCGACGATTCAAGAAGAAACTGGTTCGGCCTTCATCCGGTCCGGTCTGTGCTTGGGGTACAAAAGCGCGTGGGGCAAAAAAAAATGCGCCTCTTCTACCCTATTTCTCTCTCTTCTATTTTCTCGCGATTTCGCCACCGGAGTCCGACCTCATCTGTCCAGATCTGCCACCGCCGTCGGGCTGTTCCCCCTTCTTTCTCTCTTCTCCTCTCGTTTCCAATGACCATCGTGCTCAGATCCGCAACACCCCCGCAACCCCTCGCCAGATCTGCGCCAAGCGGCGATTCTGACGCGACACCCTCCGGCCAGATCTGTGATCCCTCGCCGATCTCGTGCCGCCGACCTCGTCAATCATCCCCGCAAGCCTCGCTGACCGCACTCCTCCCACCCCGACTACCAGATCCACGACCCCTCGCCGACCTCAACCCTGACCAGATCCCCGCCTGTCCCCCGCCAAGCTCCACCACCAAGCGCCGACTATCAGCCACACTGAGCGTCGCCGACCCCCACACCCGACTCCCTGTCCGCTGAGCTCCGCCGAGCGTCGCCAAACCCCGCGCACCCCCACTCCCTGTCGCCGCCGACCCCCTCTTGTCCGACGCCGCTCCCCCGCCGAGTTCCGCTGCCAAGCGCTGACGATCAGCCCCATCGAGCGTCGCCGATGCCCGTGCACCCGGACTCCCTGTCCGCCGCTGCTCCCCCTGCCCTCGAGCTCCGCCACCGGCCGTCGCCCGACCCCCGAGCGCCACACGCCCAGCCTCGCTGTCGCCGCCGAGCTCCGCCCCGCTTGCCCTCATCCGAGTTTTGCCGCCGAGTTGATATACGAGTTCGCCGTGAAGATACCTTGTCAAGTCCTTCGTCAGTAGTTGTTTGTAATAAATGGGTGTTATTGTTAGGCGTTCTACTATGTGTTAGATGTTTGGATTGTACACTTTAGTTTTCTTCGTGTTGATGTTTGGATTGTATACTTTAGTTCTTCGTTCTTTGATTGAAATTTGTTAAATGGATTCGAGCACAATTAAAGAAGTGCGTCCAATTGGACTTTGAAGCGAGACATTATTTTTTGCGATAGATGATTAACAAATTCACTGATGCTAGGCATTATTTTTTGTGATAGATGATTAACAAGTTCATTGATGCCAGATATTATTTTTGCGATAGAATGAAGTATATGGAAAAAATGCGTAATTACCACCTAATGATTTACAAGAGATCCATACTACACACGTACATAACAAGCCAAATTTCAAGCTAAAAGCTTTAGAGCGCACATGCATATCACAAACAAAAAATAATTATGGGGGGGGGGGGGGGGGGGGGAGCTAGCGGCACTCCTGGAAAGCGTGGTCGGTCTAGGTCAGGGGATGAGTCTGGGAGTCGCCGGTGCCTCGAGGTCGGAGGAGTCTCGAGGTCGGCGACGGAGCTCGAAGCAGCGTAGGTCGGAGGCGTGCCGTAGATCGATAGGGGTCCCATCGCGTGTGCTCGAGGTCGGCTGCGAAGCTCGGCGTGGCTTGGAATGGGTGCTCGAGGTTGTCAGGAGGACGCCGCTGCACGCAGATCTGGCCGGTGGACCGCCTCTCTGCATAGATATGGCCGGTGGACCGCCTCTGCGAGCAGATCTGGCCGGAGATCGCCAAGGCTTGGCGTGGGTGCTCGAGATCGTCGGGGGTTCGCCGCTGCGTGCAAACCTGGCCGGAGATAGGCGAGGTTCGATAGATCTGCCGCGATGGCGTCGGAGGAGGTCGCCGCACGGGGTTCGGCGGCGGGCAAGTCTGCCGCGACGGGCATCGGAGGTCGCCGCGCAGAGAGGAGAGAGAGAAAAGAGAAAAGAAAATGCTCTGCGGCTACTTTTATACTCGTCCGAACCGGTTGCCGTGTGCGGACCGCTCGTCGAATTCCGAACCAACCCCTGAACCGCCCCAGATCTCATCGAAAATATTCAAATCTACGCCAGCCATCATATGCGAATCCGACGGCTGGCGCCACATGGGGGATGGGGGACAGTGCCCTCAAATAAGCTGGGGAACGCCCATTTTACCCTTTAAAAAAAATTAACATATCATAAAATTTTGTAATTCATAAATTAAAATACATTTTAGCCAACAGCTGGTTCTCAAAATGTGATAATATGTGGTGGAGTCGGTTGAGGATGGTGACATGCGTCGGGGAGCAAAATCTCGTCCTTTTTTACGGGTGTCCTCGTGCTCGCGAGCGGTAAGCTCTTAAAGCGGACGAGGGGAGGAATCGCGGGGGACGGAGTTGGCAAGGGACTACTACCGTGGCCATCGTCGCCGGCGGCGAAGGGTTAAGTAGGTGAGCTCCCATTTTGTCTTCCTGCTCCGTGGAACCGGATCATCGGTGGTTTTGTAATTTGTTCATTTCGTCTCTTTGATCTCGTTGTGGATTATGATCGAGTAGCTGTCGGTCCAGTCGTTGTGCGCACTGTTTTAAGCCCCTGGAGAGTTAATTCTTCTTAGAGATTTCAGGGGGGAGGCGTGACGATGAGAATGAGAAGCGCTGGGTTATGCTCGTCGTTTGGGAGATGCGCGCTTGGGATGGCTGGAATTAGTCCTGTTGTGGGTAATTGCGATGTGTTTGGTTATGATTTGGTGCATTTCTTTTGTTGTTGTGCAAAAGAAACGTGAGAAGAAATAATGGGAATGATCACAGGGATTTGCTGATGGAGGTTGGTTGCTCTATCAACTTTCTGACGAAAGCAATTTTGGGGTTGTCGCACCGAGATTTTTGTCATGATTGCCGACTCTTAGAATTTTATTTGAGAGAGTGAAAGAGGATCGGAAAATTCTTTGATGGTTTTGAATCAATTTACTCGGGGGGTCTGGAAAAAGAAGGTGGTGGGAGTGACAGAGTGACATAACGCTGATCTTCTCTATCTCCTGATCTGTGCACAGGTTGATTTAATTTTGTAGTGTTACAATCGCGCAGTCAAAAACGAGTTTGGCTCTTTCATCATGATTCTCAACATCTTCAGATAGTGTAATTTATCAAAAAGTCAATTTGCCTTCTGAATAAGTGTGGTTTTGATATATTTGGTGTATTGAAACTCATTTCTTTGTCTATCTGTATATACACACACATGTATATATGTCTCAACGATTTAATTTGCCTTCTGAATAAGTGTGTTTTGGTATATTTGGTGTATTGAAACTCATTTCTCTGTTGGAACTATCTTCCATTGCCTTTCAGATCTAATTTTGATCCCTATTGAAGAACAACAAAATATTATCAATGTCCATAGAACAAAGTTGTGAGAACACATAATCAGTTGACTAGGACTCAAGAGGTCGAACCATTTTATATGTTGTGTTGCAAACAGTTTGATGTTACATACACATGCTTCACTACCCCACCAAACACATTATCCAAACTCTCTCTAAAGTTCTAGAGCACCTGTTAAAAAAAAAAAATCTTTTGCATCCATTTCTTTACCTCCATAACACTCTTCGCATATGTAATTCACTTCAGGATGCCTTTAACTGAGATTGCAGCAATGAAGATTTCTCGACCCAATGTGTTGTAATGTACTATCAGTGGGTGCCATGTGGACAGCGATGTCATGTAGAAAACATAGTTCGACACATCTCCTTTTTGTTTAGAGAGTGGGGTTTTGGATAAGCATTGACAGTTGACACCACGCCTTTTTTTTTATCATTTTCGGGTGTCTCCTCACACCCACACACTTGTGAATTCACCATGATATAGTTTTAATACAAATTGGATGGTGCACATAATTTGGCATCCATCATTCCTTTTCTAAAAATAATGTAATGTAGTATTGGTTGCAGACATTCTAAGATGTAGGATGGGAATTTAGTCACCGAGTGAAATAATTGCTGGATTAAAGTTCATGCTAAAGGTTAAAATTAATTCACTTCTAAACTCCTTTCTGTGTCAGGCAACAAGATGATGATACATGGAGGACCAAAATGAGCATGAGGAGGGAGATAAAAAAATGTTGATGATGACTAAGATGATAATAATCATCCTTTTTCCAGGGAATAAGGAAGGAACCGGTGATGTAGTGTAATTAATGATTTTGATGTGTCCATAGTAGTTTTAGAATGAGATATGCTTTACTAATGTTATTAGGTTCGGGCAGACTGGCCTGTTTATCTAGGACCAAAAATGGTTCTTGGGCAAAGCAAAACCCTACATGGCTTTTGAGCTGCTTTGGAAAGGTCCGAAATCTGGTCCGAGTGAACCACATGGATAATTTTTGTTATATTTGGTTGATCTAATAGATCAGTTGAGTGTTAAAACTATTGATAATGCCTTGAATCTGAACGTAATCCTATGTGGGCCCCTATATAATCGGGCGCTTCAGCAGATATCTCTACGGGTCTCACTGCCCGGACAGTGAACCTGAGGGTAGTCTAGGGGAGATCCAGGTGGATCCCCCCCTTTGCCCGGACAACGAGCCTGATGGGGGGTTTAGGCGAGATCCAGGGGGATCCCCCTGTGGGGTTTCGTATTTTGTATTGGAGTTTTTTATATAAACTCCATGACGGCTAGGTTATTTTGCATCATTGTAATCATCATTATTCCATAATAAAGAGAGCCGTCAGCCGCCGGAGGACATAGTCCGATTTTGGATGAACCTCGTAAATTTCGTGTGTTCTTCTGTGATTGTGCGATCTCTCTCTCCTTCTTTTCGCAACAAGAACCATTCCAACTTCTTCTCGATTGACGTTGTTGTTACAATTCCCAAATCTTATTATATTTCTGTGATTTTTTCTACTGGGCTACAAAGTTAATTATTTTAGGAATAACAAATTTGCCTTGAAGAATGGAGGAATCTTATGTTGAACTTAGGTATTAATAATGATAGGTACTTTTTTTTGGACTGAATGATATGTAAAAAAAGCACCCTACCGCAGCGGTAGGGTGTACATAAAGAAAATTTTAAGTAATAAATAATAAATTATACTAAAAATAATTGTATCTAAATATATTTTTATAATATTGTATTATTGACTGCGTCAACTATCTGGGATAGGGATGGGGAATATAGCCTCCCTTGCCCCATCCCTTACCTCGATCTTCTTTCCAGGTCTTGTGCAAACCCTTGCCCCCAATCATCGCATGTACCCGATTCTTGGCAAGGACCCAAATATTCATAAGATAATTAATATTCATAAGATATCATAAAATAATCCCTCTCAAGATTAATAAAATAATAAATATACATTAGATCATTCAATCCTCTAAGAAAACATTCAAATATGATAAATTAAAAATAATGCAACACAATATTTCATTATACAATATCAAGAATCACATACAATAAAGTTTAAAAAATATAAAATTATTAAACTCATATTAAAATTAAAATAATTTTACCTTAATTTGGGGATCATGGCCCTGTAGGGCAGAGACATGCATCTTTGCCCGCATCATTTTCGTCCCCACTCTTGTGAGAGAAAAATACCCGCAGATAGGGTTTTGATTGAGTATTCCCTATGGGGATCCCCAACCCTTGGGATTTTTGCCATCACTAGTCGGGGGTAATTGTCGATTGGTCTTTTGGGGTCATTGTCTGGTCTGAGGCTTACAACATTTCTTTTGCTTACATCTGGGGGCTTCAGCGTTAGTGAAATGCCACCATCTTTAGTGGGGAACACTGCTATGTTTTTTTGAGAAGAGAAAGGATGACCGCCATTAGGTTGTTGTCCAGGTATATATATATCACCAAAAAGTAGTAACATGTACATGTGGAATCCTCTCAAGTAGAGAGCGGAAAAAAGGAAGAGAACAAGAATCTAATCAGAGCCCTACTCCTGTAGAAGACAAAGGATGTGATGTACAATACTATCCACCTGACATCTCTCCCCACAAAAATTAACACGGTTACGCTGAAGCCAAATGGCCCAGATACCGGCTAAAAAGGTCGCCAAATGGGCTCTCCAGCCCTGCCTCTGCCTGTGAAGTCATCTCGTAGTCTGCCAAAAGTCCATAGCCGTCGGAGGAATACTGCTGGCCTCCATGTGGAGCTTGTTACTCTTACGAAAAATTTGGTCACTTTAGGACCAATTGTCCTATAGCAAAGAAGTAGCTAATAATAAAAACCTGCAAAGAGAGCAGGGCAACTATCAACAAATGGGAGCTGAGATGACTGACATAAAAGGATGGTGGATCGATTCTAGAGCAACTCGTCACATTGCCAAGACCAAAGAAGGACTGATCGACTTCACTAAGTTTTACTAAGGTCTAATTATGTTCCCAACATTAGCAATGGGTGGAGGGACGAACGGATTCAGAACTGTGGAGGGTGCGACGGAGGTCGGTTGGAGGGTGTTGAAAAATACAGACTGAATGTGGAGGACAACTTTAGTCTTTGCATGATGTCTTGTATGCCCTTGGAATTCGTAGAAACTAACTCTCTGTTCCTATCCTTAATCCTTCTGCAAAACAATTTTGAAGTTTGATTTTATAGTAATTGTGTAACCATAGGGAAGGACAAAAATATCCTCCCTATGAGAAAATTTGAACTTGAGTATGTCTTGTGCTGCCTCACCATCTTTAAAGGTAATGAATCAGCTCCTGATTACTCTGCGTGTTATTTGGCACCAAAGATTAGGACATCTAAACTAAAATAGAATAAATAATCAAAATGAATTTAGTTCCTACATATCTGGGGCAGAATCCTTGCCTTGTGAACATTGTTTGATAGGAAATATGACTCAGAAACCTTTTCAAATTGGAACAAAGCCAACAAAATTGTTAGGATTAGTTCATTCCGATATTTGTAGACCATTAAGTATTCCAACACATATGAGTAAGAAATATTCTATAACATTCATATACAATTATTCCAAATACTCCTTTGTCTACCTCTTGTAATTAAAAACAAAATTTTGACTTATTTAAGAGATATAAGAATGAACAAAGTAGGAGAATATGCCTCTCGTGAATTCGAATACCACTGCATTCAAGAAGATATAAGTAGACGAACTACTATGCCTTATTCGCCACAACAAAATGGTGTAATGAAAATGAAAAAGAGAACATTAATGAATACGAACATTAATGAATACAGTAAGATATGTATGTAGTTCCATATTGATCTTCCAAAAGAATTGGAGGGAAGAAATATTGAGTGTAGATTACATGCAAAATGGATTCCAACAAAGAATCAACACCATACAAAGTGTGGAATGGAAGAAGTCTGAGTTAGACCATTTTAAAAAATGGGGATGTAAAGCTCACGTATTAGTTCCGAGGCAGAACTTTGATGGGGACATGAAACTCTTTCTCGTAGCGGACCTTGTGGCTCCTTCTTTTACCTTTTTTTCTGTAACTGTTCCCTTCACTGTATGTAGTGTGAGGTACCCATCTTAGCTCAATGAATCTGATGACCACCTACTTGTTGATTGTCTTTCCATTTTGACAAAAAAAACATTTTGCTTTATTGAGTTCTTTTTGTATGCTTGTTATGAGTTTTCTATCCAAGAATGTAAATGTACTATTAAATTGTATAATGTCCATTGGTGACACTATTGTCACTTAAAGAAACAGCATCACCCCTTTATTTTATTAGACAAGGATAAAAATTTCCAGTACTAATAGGATGGAGTGAAAATAGCATTTTTTGGGACCTAGCAACAGAGCCACCCTAAAATAGAACTCAGGTAAAAAGAACTTTAGTGTTTAAGATAAATATGTAGCTTCTTATAACCAATTCTCATTCTAATATGATTATATCTTGTCTACCTCAGAAAACCTTGTTCTATGTTTTGCGAACTTTTGTCTCTTCCTTCTATTCCTTATGCCCAAGGAATATCTTTTTTCTGATTTACAGATAACATTATACTTTTCAAGCTGGTTGGTGTAAGTGAAGGAAAGCCACTGGAGTTCTTTGTGATAGAAAAGTACCCAATAAAGTTAAAGGAAAATTCTATCGTACTGCTATAAGACCGACAGTGTTATATGGTAGTGAATGTTGGGCTATGAAGGGACAACATGAACGTAAAGTGGGGGTAGCCGAAATGAGGATGTTGAGATGGATGTGTGGTCATACAAGATTAGATAAGATTAGGAATGACCATATACGTGAACGAGTCGGAGTGGCTCCTATTAGTGAGAAAACGGTAGATAATCGTTTGAGATGGTTTGGTCATGTTCAGAGAAGACCATTAGATGCGCCAGTAAGAAGAGTAGATCAAATAATCTGGAGTCCAATTAAAAGAGGGAGAGGGAGGCCAAGGCGGACACTTGGCGAACTAATAGAGCAAGATCTATTGGTGAATAATATACCGAAAGGTTTGGTCACTAATAGAACGGAATGACGTCGTATGATCCATGTAGCCGACCCCACCTAGTGGGATAAGGTTTTGTTGTTATTGTACAATTAGCATTATACTTTTGAGGTAGCTACAGTGTTTTCACTGCCAGGAAAAATGCTGCTTTATGCCCTTCTTAGAGTTCCAGAATTAATAGGGTCACAGTAATATGAATCAATATCATTGGATGAAATAAATTGTCTTCTCAAGCACTATACATGTATCATTTATTTCAGGAGGCGAAAAATAATTCACAGATCTTTTACATTGCTACAGATGCTTGTGGTGACCAGTAACGAGAGCTGTTATGGGAATTGGCTGAATAATGCTTTGTGTACCATGTTGTGATGGTCTATCTCTATGGCGTGGAAGCTAGCTGTATATTTATTGTTTACTCTTCTTCCACTTGTTGAGTCATCAAGATCGTTGCACAAATTCATGGTGAATTTGGGAGGATTACCGAGTTGGCCGATCTTGAGTGCTGGAACATTTGTTTTTGTTTCACTTGTGTTATCTTTGTTCCTTATTGCGGAGCACCTTGCCATCTACAATCAGCCTGAGGTGCTCTCCTTAATGCTTTAACATCCTTTGAATGAAATTATTTATCAGCATGAACAAATGCATGATTGACATGATTACATGATTCTGCTAATGATTTAGAAAAGTTTAGTTGGTTATCTACTCCATTTATCTATAAAGTTATTCCAGGGGCCTGTTCTTTTGAGAGTCTAAATATTAAACAAGATTATTCATTTAATTGGACCCCCTTGTAAAAGTTCTAATTTTGATATGTTTCAGTTGTCTGTTTCAGGAGCAAAAGTTCTTGATTGGTCTCATTTTGATGGTTCCTGTGTATGCAGTTGAATCGGTATGTGAATGTAGATATTTTCTTTTTTCATGCATCAAACCTTTTGTCATTGTTACTTTCCTTGTATTGTCATTTGTCAATACCACAAACCTAGAAATTGTTTTTCATGATTGCATGCTGATAACTTACTTTTGCTAATTTCTGTTATAATAATGGCTTCATCTGTGTCTGATTATTTTCACAAATTTGAGTCAGAGGATTGGTAAAATGAAACAATTTTTGCTAAATTTGTTTGTCATCCTTTATCCTCTGAAGAAAGTGTTAATTTGGATCATTCAAAGTGATATTCTGCCCCTAACCTAAAGGATCACGTCAAAGGCTGGAGAATAGACATTATAAGGCTGAATAAGCTGAGTGGGAATTGCTTCACATAATATGCGAGCCAGCAGTCTATCTCATAAAGTAGCTAGGTGGCATTTTGCCTTGTAATTTGAAGTGTTAAATGAGAAGCAGGGCCCTTTATGATCATTATCTGTTGGATGTGCTAGACAGACCAAAGTGCTCTTTTTTTTTGCATATAATGGGCATTTTTTATTTCTTCCTTTTTTGTATTCTCTTCATTTCTTTTATATTTGTCTCTATGCATAGTCTTTTGCTAACTAGATTTTTCAATATATAGGTGGAAACCCTTGATAATGTCATCTTTTTTTTGTGTCCCCCAATAGTATTGTAGTGTATAACTGTATCCTATGCAAAATGGAGTCTGCTCTAATGACATCTTTTCTTTGGTCAGTTATTGTCATTGTCAGATGCAGGAGTTGCATTTATCTGCGAAATCATGCGAGATTGCTATGAGGCATTTGCTATGTATTGCTTTGAGAGATATTTGATAGCATGCTTGGGTATGTTGCCCTTCTTGCTGTTTTTTTCTTGATAGGGTTTTAGTAAATTTGCTTGCTTTATACATCATGAAATGATGACATGATGTTTTTTTATGTTCTTACTTTATGCTACTCTCAAGTACAAAGGACGCCTTTATGGGACATTGGCTTAATAACAATTACCAAGCACCATAAGCTTCCCTCTACAAAAAAGTATCACATTATCTTTGTGGAAGGATGGCATATTGGTTATTTGGTTTGTCCAGCACAAGCTGACGTCATTTCTATTTGTACTTGGCCTCAACTAACAACAGATGTTATCAAAAAGTACAGAAACAAGTCTTATTCTATTTTTCGCTTGTGTAGTAATGTGGCTTCAACCTTCTGATGGAAAACTATGTTGGTAACTGTAACGAAAATTTATCTGACAACATCTCTTTGTCGATGATTCAAGGGTCTTTTTTGTTTTGAAAGCTTTCTATTTACTTTCTGCTAGGCCTGGCTTAAGGTATCTTTGATGTAAGTAGTTTTAGTTTTATTGGGTGGGCAATCTTTCTTTGCTAATTTTTTTTTTATTTTTTGGTTATCACAGGTTATTTTGCTTGCAGAAAATCCTCTTGGTGATTATGTTCATGCTTGAAGTGTGAATTTGGTTTCCTAGTATTAAGTCATCAATTTTATAGCTAGTAATTGATGTAGCATGTTATGCAAACAGGATTACTTAATGAATGAACATTTGGAGATTCACTAAATCAAGTGTCCAAACATTAAAGTTTTAAGCCGATGTGTGTGCTTCTCTGGATAGCCAGTTTGTATAAAAGTAAATAGGGATTCTGCAACTGACTGTTTTATCAAACCATTGACTTAATTATTTCCTCTAGGCTATTCCATGTGATATATTGAGATCAGTACAATTCTTAGCTTTCTTTGGGAAAGTACCTTTACTATTTTGCTTGATCTGTTTTTCTTTCCTGCCTTAAGGTGGTGAAGAAAATACAATCGAGTTCATGGAGACCCAAACTCAAATGTCCTCCAGCACGCCTCTTTTGGAGGAGTTTGAGTATGATAATGGAATTGTGAAACATCCATTTCCATTAAATTGCTTTCTGAGGCACTGGTATCTTGGTTCTGACTTCTATCATGCTGTGAAGATCGGAATTGTTCAGTATGTATGTGTTCTTTTTCTTGAGGGGTATCATTCTTATATTTTCCTTTCCATATCATTGACATGTTATTTAATCTTAATTCTCTGTTATTATCTTTTCTGGTTAACATTACTGGTTACAGATGATATTAAAGACAATATGCGCTCTTCTTGCAATCATAATGCAACTTTTTGGGGTTTATGGTGAAGGGAAGTTTCAATGGAAATATGGGTATGGTTATCTTCAATACAAGAAGCTATTGTCACATATATACCTTCCAATCTAACTTCAGAGTAAATCTAATACTACGATCTCAGACCATTGTATGATGTGTGTGCACTTCTGTAGGTACCCATATCTAGCAGTTATTCTCAATTTTAGTCAGACATGGGCATTGTATTGCCTCATACAATTCTATTCTGTAACCAAGGAGAGGTTGGAACCTATAAAGCCCTTGCCTAAGTTCCTCGCATTCAAGTCCATAGTATTTTTGACATGGTGGCAAGGTGTGGCAGTTGCATTTCTATCCTCAATGGGATTATTTAAAGGCCACTTAGCACAAGAATTGAAAATGCGTATCCAGGATTATGTCATCTGCCTTGAGGTGAGATGTTAGTATCTTGCTTTTATTTTCTCTACTTTTTGGAAATATTACTCCAGTGTTGTTAATTAGCAAAATGTTGGTCTGGCTCCTTATGATGTAGGATAAGATTGCCCTATGAAATTAGGCCCAAAGCGGGGCCTTTGGCATGCATGTCTAAGTCATATATTGTTTGAGAATTGATACAAGTACTGGTTCCACTAGTTCAATTGGACTTCCCTTTTTTGTTGCCTTCTTGAATCAACACTATTGTTACTTTTCGATGCTTCATGCTTCCTATGTTGTTACTTTCTACTCTTTATTGTTTCACAAAAATGATGAAATTTAGGAAACATGGAAATTAGAAAAAGTGCTATGCCTCATGATTTTTTGGATGATTATAATTGGCATTGCTTGATTATATTTATTATAGTTGAATATGAATTCCTTGAATTAACATAAGGACAACTTGCATATGTTCTTGATTTCCCTTGGATTATGTCTTCAATGTAAACACCAATTATGTATGCAACAAACTTGACGTAGAATGGCTTAATTATTTACACTGTTCCCACTTCTATGGGTTCTCATCTCATTGTCTTGATCTTCTCCTGTTGTCTATACACAATCTCGTTTTTGACCAAATTCATGCCTAATCTGATGAGTCTGTTGTCTATACACAATCTTATCTTTTCCAACAAATTTGGTCATATTGGTATTTTTTTTGTTTTTTCTTGTTAATAATGTTTTGAATCTTATCATAATTGTAAATCCTTTTAACTCCTATATGATAATGCTCAAACAATTAGGACGATGAAGCCGTTCATGCTATAAGTAGTCTTATTGCCCAGAGAACGAATATGATTTTGTTTCTTATTTTGCATTAGAAGTCCCTATACAAGCTCCGTAGGATTAGTGTTATTCAACATCTTTTCTTTCCGCATCGTAGAAAGAATTATTGCCACTCGAGGACATAACTAAGTTAACGGTGAATCTCATAAATTTTTTGTGTTATTTTGTATGTGCAATTTATCTCACTCTTCCTGTTAACATTTCTAGTGAGTAATTTTTAAAACCAGAATAGCTTTTCTTGTATATAAATCATGTTGTCTCATCTCCAGTTGATTGTTGTATTCATGTGTGGTTTTAGATAATATTCATGTTTACTCATCTTAAAAGAAAGAAATATCCATGTGGCATTTTTCTTAAAAGAAAGAAAAACAATCGAAGGATGGTGGAGAATTTGTTCGTGAGATGCTTGATGAGCGTACGAAAAGAGCTGAGACCTGGCACAAGAACGCTTCTAGTCAGGCTGCCTTCTCAAAACCAGCTGAACCTATCACTTGTGCAACATTTGCTCAAGATGTTATTGAAGGTAGCTCAATATATTTGCTCAAGAATTTATAGCCGGTCCCAAGCCCGGATAAAGGAGGAGGGTTGTGTTAGGCCCCGACAGCCAACATAAAATTATGTCGAATCTTATGAACATGGATCAACGAATATATTGGCGGAATGGCGTCGTATGATCCATGTAGCCGACCCCACCTAGTGGGATAAGGCTTTGTTGTTGTTGTTGTTGTTGAATACCAATACGTGGATTTAACAGTTTAAGATGTTATCCTTATGATTGCAACATGTTCAAAATTTTTCCTTGAAGAAAATGCAGCTACTCCCACCTTATGTTGAAAGTGGGAAGTACACATGGTCATTTTGGCTAGACATTGTACATTGTAGGTCCTAGTGCTTAATGTTTTAGATTTACTTCATACACTATGCAAGATGAAGATATAAGATTTGTATATATCTTACATCCATGCATATGTACCTCATTTCCTTTGTTTAGGGCCCTTCCACAACATCATTTTGACACTCTTTGGGAGGAGCTCCATTGGATCCATGGTTGATAAGGGGCAACTTCAATGTCACCCTTGACATTGATGACCGTGCCATTAGTAATTGGGGCGGGGAGGTTGACTTCGATGCTAAGGGGTTTCATAATTTTTGGAATTGCATTCGCTGCTCGATATTTCGACAATAGAATGCAGATTCACACAGAGGAGCACAACGGCTCCATCACCTAGGTTGATGATTGATAGGTTCCGCGATCCTTGGAATTAGCAAATGCACAATAGTTGGTGGATGTTTAGGCTCTAAAGCAATTGTTCTCGGACCACATCCCCCTTAAGTGATGGTCCAACGGTCAGGCACACGTGTCACTCTTCCATTTCTGAGTGTTCTTGGATCCTCAAGGGCGGCTTCAGATACCTAGTTGCTGAGCAATGACACATAATCACAACTTCTGAGTGCCACTAGGACCCTTGTGCTCCGGCTAGATAGACGTCGGAAGGATCGGAAAGTTGGAGATCCGAGGCCCTTGCTGTTATTTCCCTTTTGGACCTAACTAAGGACTCTCATGACCTCACTGATGAGATCTAACTAGGAGGTTGTATAGTTGGAGGATACGAGGTTGAAATCCAGTGGAAGCAATGTTCCCATCAGATTTGGTTTAGAAAGGGTGATGCCAACACAAGGTTCTTCCACCTTTATGTGAACTCCCGCCGCAGGCGAATCAGATCGATTGACTCGAGGTGCAGAGGCAGGTGATCTCGGATCACCAGCATATTGGAACTGGCATTGTTTTGTTCTATTGGGATACCACTAAGAGACTGTTGAGCTCGTGGCGACGGTCACCTAGGGAGATCCCCCACCTCACTGATATTCATCTCTCTCATCACAAGGCACTATCGAGGATGATGTGGCATAGGCACTATGGGATCTCAATAGCGAGGCTTCTATTGGTCCAATGGTTTCTTGATTTTCTTCTACTTGGGCGAGGACATTATGACAGTCATCCATTAGTTCGTTAGCGAGAACTGAGTATTTGAGCACCAGCTTCTTCTGGTCATGCTATTCAAGCGCACTCCAGTAGAATAGGTGAAGGCCTTCAGGCTGATTGTCTTATCCAATGTCATTTACATTTTGGTGATTGTGGTATTGGTGAACTGAGCTCGTGAGGTGCTCCCATGTTTCATTCCCCCAATGCGCAATCTACCTCCATCCATGGTCACTCCATCATCAACAACTATATTATCTCATAGATCAAGAACCAGCCACAAGGCTTTCCTATGGAAGATAGACTTCTCCAAAACTTATGATACTATTTCATGATTATTTCTTTGGCATTCTTTGCAGGCCAGGATTCCTGCCAAATCTAGATCGCTTGGATTAAGTGCTATATCACCATGACTTCGTTCTTGGTCCTAATCAACTTGGCACCTATAGGTGGTTCGCGGCAACCACAGATGGGTTTGCAACAAGGTTTCCCTTTAGTCATGTTATTTGTTCTGGTGGTCGGTGTCCTTGCCAGATGTGCCTAGGCCACATGCGAGACAAGCATCCTTACAAGTTTTTCATTAAGTCTGCCATCCTAGTGGAGCTTTTTGGGGAGATCTTCGACCTTCAAATCAACCATGTCAATTTTTCTTTCATTCTTTTGACATGTAGGGGGCGATGTCACACTTTGCACCCTGATTGACTCCTTGCGATTCACCTATATTGGCCTCACCATCTCGGATCGCCATATTGGTTCTCAAGGATGGACCCAGTCGTTGAGCACATGGAATACAAATTGCATGGCTGGAGATCTAGGATAATGTCACGGGGAGGTTTGCTGATCTTGCTCCTATCTTTCCTCTCATCCCTCCCGAGCTACTACATGATGGTCTTTCGTTCTGCCGCTGGTTGGACTCCCTAAGGAGTAGACTTTTTTGGCAACGGTGGCCATACGAGACGAGGCATGCATCTCGTGGCTTTGCAGAGATGGCACAACTGGGCCCCTGTATAAGGGGGCTTGGGCATTCACGTCCTTTCTTGTACCAACTGGGCCCTCTGGCAAGGTAGTCAAAAACGCGAGTCAACTCGTAGAATCGTACGATTCTACAAGTTCACCCCAGAAAAACGTGTTCGTTTCCAGCTGGAATCGTGTTCTGACAAGTCGCAGTAGAATCGCGTTCTGACGCGTAAAAACGGTGGAATCGCGTTCCTTTTTTTCCCCCCTCCCGCTCATTCGCGCACGTGAGAACGCCACTGCCTTTTTTTCTCCCAAATCACAAAGCCCTAAAATCCTTTTTCGTCCGCTACTCTCTCTCGCCACCACGACATCGCTGCTGGCGTTCGCTTCCGCAGCCTCCCTTTCTTGCACTGTTCGCCGCCTACAGCCCTGCCCCTGCCCGTGCTGCTGCTGCTCGTCATTGTTCACCCCTGCTCGTGCTGTTGCAGTTTGGCGTTGTTCGCCCCTGCTCGTGCTGCTGCTTCTCGGCGTTGTTCGCCCTCCCTCCCACCCTCCCTCCCACCACGACATCGCTGCTGGCGTTCGCTTCCGCAGCCCCCCTTTCTTGCACTGTTCGCCGCCTACAGCCCCGCCCCTGCCCGTGCTGCTGCTGCTCGTCATTGTTCACCCCTGCTCGTGCTGTTGCAGCTTGGCGTTGTTCGCCCCTGCTCATGCTGCTGCTTTCTCCTTTCTATGTGCAACCTCACTGTTCGCCGCCTAAGGATGCCCTGCTCGTGCTATTCATCCCTGCAGCCACCGCTGATCTCCTGCAGCCGTCCACCCTCTCTTTCTACTGCTGCTGGTACGCCCTTCCTCCCTCTTTCTCTACATGTTTATGATGCGCACCTGTTTGCATCCTCCCTCCCTCTTTGACCATGTCTTTGCGAACAGAGGCACTCCCTCGGTTCCTCCCTCTTTCTTTGTCTTTGCGAACAGCAAAGCCTCCCTCGGATCCTTCCTCTTTCTCTGTGTTTGCAAACAGAGGACCGAGGTGTGTTTGTGATTAGATGAACCATGGGGGTTGGAACTCAGAATGTTATATTTACTCTAGTTGCTTCATTTTTAAAAAAAATGATATATATTATTTCGATCTGTGCTAGTTAATATATAAAATATTTTTCTGGTAGAATCGGCCGTGTCGAGTTACGTGTATACGATTTCGTATTTTCCCGAAGGCCCCGTGTCGTGTCCGTTTTACGTGTTTGACAACATTGACCTCTGGTACAATTGGTTGAGCAAATCATGGGCCCTGACCCTGGCGTCTGAACAGTCTTCTTCGCACGCTATGGCAGAGACCTCTCATGGGAGTTCTGGGTTGTTCTTCTGCATCCTTTTGGCACGGTGCCTCAACTCTCCTCCCCTTGGTATACCCTCTCATGGTGTTCTCATTTGGATCTGGCAAGGCCTTTTCTTTTTGGTGGCACGAGTGCCTTCCTGAAGGCCTGTTAGCAGCAATGTTTCTCAAGCTTCAAGACTTAGTTGTGAACCTTGTTACATTAGGCATGATTGACTTTTGGAGGGCCAGGTGAAGGATCATGGACCCCTCTCTTCAGGTCTTCACTTTCTGGTAGCCCTTCATGAGGAGATCATGCATTTTCGTCCCTATGTGTCTCGAAGGGACGCCTAGGTCTGGTTCTTCAACAGGTCACACAGCCTTTATCTCCGATTCCTCCTTGAAGGCACGTTTTCATGCACTTTTAAAGCCGATTGCAGGTTTATTTGGAGGTTCGGCACTCGTTACTCAAAGTCAAGATTTCTGCTTGACTTGTGTGTGTGGCAGGACCCACACAAGAGTTTATCAGGTGAGATGAGCGCCTAGGACTGACACATCTTGTGCGAGATGTGGCGACGTGGACGAGGACACCGCTCGTCTGTTCTTTGGGTGCACTATGGCTCAGAAGCTCAGAAGGTATAGAGACATACACACCACCGGATGCATTTTCTCAGCAGCCGAGGACTTCTGGCAGTTACTCAGAACTCTCTACAGTCGGGGCAGCCAGAGCTAGAGAAACTTGTTGATTAACTTTTTGACGGTAACCTGGGACATTTGGTTTCAACTTTATGCAGCAAGAGATGCCACGTGGTGAACATTGTAAATTATAGCTTTTTTTTAATTAGAGAGTGGGGCTAAGGGCAACATCATCGTTGCCAACATATTTTCCTTATTTTGGTGTTACACACTTGTGCGTCTTTAACCTTTTAGTTTAATTAAATGCTGATGACCACCACAACTTGGTAACCATCCTTTTCCTTGAGGGAAAAAAACTGCATGACTGCAATATTTAATAGTCATCCTCTCTCCCTTCAGAAATGGACTTTTTTTTGTTACAAAATTGACTTTGATTCTATGAAAACTTGCATGACAGATGGGTGTTGCTGCTGTAGTTCACTTGTATGTATTTCCTGCGAAACCTTATCAACTCGGTGAAAGATGCATCCGCAATATTGCTGTTATGGATGATTATGCCTCTCTTGGAACTCCTCCAGATCCTGAAGAGGTCAGGGAAAGTAGTAGATTGTCTAGGGCTAGAATTTCTCGTCCCGAAGACAGAGAAAACCAGTTGAGCTTCCGTCAAAGTGTTCAAGATGTCTTTCTGGGAAGTGGTGAAATTGTAAGTGCTGTTTTGTTGGCTAATTTTTCTTATCTATGTTGCTGAGATATTTGATTTTTGTTCTCTGGTCATTCAGATGGTGGATGATGTGAAGTTCACAGTATCCCATGTCGTCGAACCAGTAGAAAGAGGTCTTGCCAGAATAAATGAGACTTTTCATCAGATATCAGAGAACGTGAAGCAGCATGAGAAGCGAAAAAGAAAATCTAAGGATGATAGTTTCCTCGTTCCTATGCACTCATGGACCCAAGAATTCTCTGAAGTACACGATCATCTTCCTGAAGGAAGTATCAGTGACAGTGGTTTGTCCACAAAATTAAGCTCGAGGAATGCTGGTTCACAAACTAGAAGGTTGTAGTAGTCCATTGTGATTACCGGTTGTTAGATCATAGATGGATTTCTACTAACAGCAGCTGGTAAGTTGATTTTAATCGCTCTCGCATCAAGCGATTTTTTAAGCATGCGCACCTGCATCAGTGTTTTTAATTAACCCTTTGACTTTTACTACACGATTGTGCTTCAGATCGTTGGCTGGCTTCTATGTACATGTGTGGAACTGTACCTATTTACATTAAGTGTAGAATCGTATTTTTTTTGTTACAGATAATTATGGTAGTAAGAGAAGAACCTTCAGAAAAGCAAAGTTTGGTTACTCCTGTCGTAATCTTTAAGATATGCAGGTACATAATCTTTCCAAGCAACTGTATTCAAGTGGCAAAGTCCTTATCTCCAGAGCGTTTTTTTTTTCTTACAAATGTAGCCATCTAATCATCTTGAATGTTATTAGAGCCAGCGAACATCCTTATTTCAGTTTTCTTATGGGGTGGATCCTTGTTTGACGTTGATTTACATTCTCTTGTAGGATTAAAGATTTTGGTGATTAGGAGCTGCAAAATGTAAATTCAGTCGCCTGTTTCCATGGATACCTGACCAAGTATGTGTAATGTTGAAAGGAACATGGTTCAGGAACTACTATCCACTTCGTTTTATCTCGGTAAAATTACAATTACACGACTTCTCGGAATAGTATAACTGAGAGATTGAAGCTTGATCATTTATAGAGCCTCTCAATTTTTCATCTCTGAATCTCGAATCACGTCACTGATCATAAAAGTGGAACCAGGCTGCTCCCTGATAAAAAGAGAAAAAAACAAAAGTTGGTTATTCCCCACTTTCGTCCTCGATCCCCGCCGTAGGGATATTTTATTCCACCCTCATCCCTGCGAGTTCAAAAACCTCTGCAGACTTCGAATTGGCGTTGTTCCGCCCTCCACACAGCCCTCCTCAACAATGTGTTATGCGGTGAATTTTATCCACGGATCACCGATTCTTGCAGGAATCTCGAACCTCAATTTTTAAATAATTAATAATTCTAAAAGATATTAAAATAATTATTTTAAAAACAATGAAGTACTAGATAATGTATATTAAAAAATTGTAATGTGACTAATTAAAGATAATGCAATATAATATTTATTATACAATATTATAATACATATAATCCTTGTTTTTAAATAATAAAATTACTAAATTAGTATTAAAATTTTACATAATAATAATTTTGAGGATCCGTGAACGGGGGCAAGTATCCCCGTGCCAATCTTCGAAGTGGATCACTTTTGATCCCCTTCTCGTAGGAAGAAAAATCTTCGCAAATGGGGTTGTTCAAAAATTCTCTATGGGGCTCATGAGATGGGGAATATTGTTATTCATAGGATATTGGAGAGAAAGGAGGATGGGACGAGAGATTGGATAGAAAGGAGGGGTATAGACAACGGAATAACAAAATTATTAAAATTTTTTAATTTTTTTTCTACTTACAAACATTGCGGCTTTCAATGCATCTCATATGATTGGATGGTTAAAATTTTGATACATATTTTTATATAGGGTAAAATAGATGTGTTGAGCTCCCTCTGCTTCATATGTGTGAAGCACGATGAGTTGTCCATGTTCCTAAAATCTCGCGCGCACTCTCTCTCACGATCGTCTCTCTCTCTCTCGCTCGATCTCCCTCGTAGATGTGCTCCTTGCATTCAAGTCATCGACAATTTGTCGGCGGCGATCTCTCTCGCGGGTGTGCCCCTTGCATTCAAATCGTCGACGACTCGTTTCCTCATAGGCGTGCTGACGATCAAGTCACCGTGCCCCCGTCCATTCAAGTAATTGACGACTCGTCGTTGCCATGCCCTCCCTCTATCCCCGTCCTCCATTGACAAGAGTGTTGGTCTCAAGACCATATTCTATGTATTTTGATGATAGCAAATAAGGAAGATGATGTACTAATTATGCTTAAAGTGATAGTGTGAACATGTTTAACAATTTTCGAAGAAAAATAGCCGAAGTGTTTTATGCAGTAAAAACGGGCGACCGATATTATATCGGTCGACCGTTATGGCAAATAATGCACGACCGAAATGAAAGATGGAGCGTCCGCTAATCACAGAATGGAAGAAACTCTAAAAATGGATGACCGATTTATAATCGGTCGACCGTTATTAAAGACAATGGACGACCGAAATGGAAGATGGAACGTCCGCTAATCACAGAACGGATCAACCTCTAAAAATGGTCGATCGATCTTATAACGGTCGACCGTTATGAAGATAATGGATGATCGAAATGGAAGACTGAATCGACCGCTAATCACATAATGGACTGAACCTCAGAATCGATCGACCGATCCACTTTCGGGCGACCGTTATGGAAGCAAGAACGACTATAATTCTTCTACGGCTTACTATCAACGGTAAACTGCACAGAAAAGACAAAATAACGGATATAATTTTTTATTAAACGGACGACCGATTTGGTAATGGGCGACCGCTGAAGAATCGACAGACAGAGTAACGGCTTGTTACTGTGCAAAACGGACGACCGATACTAAAATGGTCGACCGATTCAAAAATGACAGCATAAGCTTTTTGAGTTACTTTACAACGGCCAATTTTTCAAGAGAAGCCTATAAAAGGGATCCAAAAGATTGAAGGAAGATCATCCAAGCAAGGCAAATAATTCTTGAGCTCTCTTCAAATTCAAAGCATTTTTTCTTGAGCAAAAGTTGCAAATCATCTCTTTCCTCTTCTAGTTTCTTAGTGAGAACATTATTTGTAAGAAGAGAGCATTAGAGGGAATTCTTGTTTAGATAGTTTTGAGAGCTCCTTGTAAGAAGAGGTGTGCCTTACCTCTTGAGCGAAAAAGAAGGCATTGTGGTGTAGAAAGGGTTATTCTCTCTCTACAAGAAAAGAAAAGACTAGTGGAACTCCGACGATCTCAAGGTTGAGAAGTCGGAGCGAGGACGTAGGCCAAGGAGTTGGGCCGAACCTCGTCAACATATCGCGTCTTTCTTTCATTTTGCTCTTCTCTTGCCTTTCTTACTTATCTTTTACTTACTTGTGATCGCATTCCCTATAGATTGACTTTAACGACTTTTTTCGGATTTAATTTTTATACACCAATTCACCCCCCTTTTGGTGTTTTTGATCCTACAATTGATATTAAAGCCAAGTTGCTCTTGTTTTTAAAGGTTTTAAACATCTTTTGAGCTATGGCATCAAATGGAATCACTTTGGGTGAAGGTCAATCTACAAATCGTCCTCCGCATTTTAATGCTTCAAATTTTGCCTATTGAAAAATTAGAATGCAAGCTTATGTATGCTCTATTGATATTGATATTTGGAATATCATTAAAAATGGTTTTGATTTGCATGGAAAGTCACCTTTGAAATATACCAAAGGTGAAAGATTACTTGTGAAACTAGATTGGAAAGTAAAAAATCATCTTTTTTGTGCTTTAAATGCAATGGAATTAATCGTGTTTCTAATTGTCAAAGTGCTTATGAAATTTGGAGAAAACTTATCATTACGCATGAAGGTACCGATAAGGTTAAAAAATTTAGACTTAATATTTTGAATCATCAATATGACTCTTTTAAGATACATGAAAATGAGTCTATAAATGAAATGGTTATGCGTTTTAATGATATTGTGAATGGCTTAGCCTCCTTGGGCGAGCCACGGACTAAGTCTCAAAAGGTGAAGAAATTTCTTAGGTCTCTTTTCTCCAAGTGATATACAAAGAGAACCGTCATTGAAGAGAAGAACTTGAACAAACTAGATTTTGATGATCTCATAGGATCTCTCTTGACCTATGAGATTGGAATCAAGGAAGATGAAGAAACAAGTATCTCCAAAAGGAAGACTTTGACTTTAAAATCAAAAATGGAAGAAAGTGAAACAAGAGAGGAAGATGAAGATCTAGATGAAAAGAAACTAACCTTGTATGCCAAAAAGCTTAACAAATATCTTAGATTTGCCAAGCAAAAGAAAAAAGGAGGCTTCTCCAAAAGAAGGTTATCAACAAGCAAAAATCAAGTGATTTGCTTCAAATGCAAAAAGGTTGGACACTACAAGAATGAATGTCCAAATCTAGCTAAGAAGAAAAAGGAGGGAGAAAACTTGAAGAAGAAGAAGAAAGCTCTTCAAACTACTTGTGATGGAAGTGAAGATGAAGATGACTCAAATACCTCCTCAAGTGATGATGAAGACGCCCACCTATGTCTAATGGGAAATAGCTATGAGTATTATCTAACTCATCCGAATCTAGTGATAGTGAATCTTTTGATATGCATGATGAGTTTAGAATTCTTATAGATAAATATAGAAGTCTTAAAAAGAAACATGATGGTTTAAAAATAGAATTTAAAAAGTTGAAAAATGAGCATGATTATAGAATTTGTGAAAATTGCAATTTACTAGATGATGAAAACTCTAGTTTAGAATTTATGATTGAATCTTTGAAAATGGAAAACAATACCTTAAAACTAGCTTGTGAAAAACAAACTTGTAATGTTGAAATCTTGAAAAATAAGAATATTGTTTTAAAAGGTAAACTTGAAAAATTTTCAAATGGTGGAAAAACGTTAGATGCAATGCTATCAACACAAAGAAGACCTTTTAATAAAAATGGACTTGGTTTTAGCTCATTTGATATTAAGAAAGATAAAATGATTCTATTTGTTAAAGCATCACAAAATCTTCATGTAAAATCACATGTCACTTGTTTTCATTGTGGTTATGAGGGACATTATTCTTATGAATGTAAAGTTAAAATGAGATTAAATAGTTGTATGAAGAAGATTTTGGTTCCCAAAAGGACCATCACTAATCAAATTGGACCCAAGCAAGTTTGGGCACAAAAAAGATGAGAATCTTAATGTTTTTTTTATAGGGAGTTCCAAAAGATAATGAAGACAAATGGTATTTGGATAGTGGATGCTCAAGACATATGACCGGTGATCCATCAAATTTCATTACTTTGAAAAAGAAAAATGGAGGAAGAGTCACCTTTGAAGATGATAGCAAAAGTAGAGTAATTGGTATAGATAATGTTGGTAAGAATGATAAAATATATTTAGAAAATATGTGGCTAGTTGAAAATTTAAAACATAATTTAATTAGTATAAGTCAATTGTGTGATAAGAACTACTTAGTAAATTTTGAAAAAGACAAAGGTTTGATTTTAGATGAAAGCAAGAAGGTTCTACATATGAGTTTAGATATAATAATGTATACAAAATTGACTTTAAAAATTGAAAAAGTGAAAAATATCTTAGTGTTATGCATGATGATATAAATTTTTGATATAGAAGATTAGGACATATAAATTTTAAGTTGTTAAACAAACTTTCATATAATGAATTAGTTAGAGGTTTACCTAAAATTAAATTTGAGAAAAAATAATGTTTGTGATTCATGTGTTAAAGGTAAACAAATCAAAAGTTCTTTCAAATTAAAAAATATTATTAGGACACATAAGTCCTTAGAACTTTTACATCTTGACTTATTTGGACCTATTGATGTTATAAGTTTAGGTGAAAAGAAATATGTATTTGTAATTGTTGATGACTTCTCTCGTTTTACTTGGATTATTTTTCTTACAAGTAAAGATGAAACTATAAGCCTGTTTTCTAAATTTGTAAAAAGAGTACAAAATGAACTTGAGTTAAGAATTGCAAAAATTAGAAGTGATCATGGAGGTGAATTTGAAAACTACAAATTTGAATTGTTTTGTGAAGAAAATAGAATTACACATAATTTCTCCACACCTAGAACACCTCAACAAAATGGAGTAGTAGAAAGAAAAAATAGAACTATTTAAAAAATGGCTATGCCAATTTTAAATAAAAGTAATTTACCCAAGTATTTTTGGGCGGAAGCCGTAAACACATCATATTATGTTTTAAATAGAATCTCACTTAGACCCCTTGAAAAGAAAACATGTTTTGAAATCTTATATGGAAAAATGCATATTTCATATTTCAAGGTGTTTGGTTGTAAATATTATATCTTGAATATTAAAGATAAATTAGACAAATTTAATGTAAAATTTGATGATGGTGTATTTCTTGGATAGTCTAGCACTAGTAAAGCATATAGAGTATATTACAAAAGAACATTGGTTATTGAAGAATCTATTAATGTTAAATTCAATAAAACTAATGATTTTTTGATGAGCAAACAAGTGAATGATGATGAGAAAGAAATAGTTGAACTAGAACGACATTTTGAAGACACACAAATTCAAAATGAAGAATTGGAAGAAAATAGAATGGATAACCCAAATGTGGAACAAATGGAAGAACCACAAGTGGAGGATAATCAAATCATTCTAAGGAATTGGAAACATGCATCATCACATCCACTGGATCAAGTTATATGTAACATAAATGAAGGTATAAGAACTAGAAACTCTTTGAAAAATTTATGTGCTTTTTCGGCATTTCTTGCTCAATTTGAACCTAGTAACATTGATGATGCGTTGAATGATTCAAATTGGATAAACGCTATGCATGAAGAATTAAATAATTTTGAAAGGAATCATGTTTGGAAACTAGTAGAAAGATCAAAAGACTATCCAATAATTGATACAAAATAGTTGTTTAGAAATAAGTTAGATGAAAATGGCATCATAATAAGAAATAAGACAAGACTTGTGGCAAAATGTTATTCACAAGTAGAAGGAATTGATTTTGAAAAATTTTTTGCTCCCAAAGCTAAACTTGAGGTTATTAGAATGCTCTTAACTTTTGCTTGTTTTAAATAATTTAAACTTTTTCAAATGGATGTAAAATCTGCTTTTCTAAATGGATTTATAAATGAAAAAGTCTATGTTGAGCAAGCTCAAGATTTTGAAAATCCAGATTTTTCTAATCATGTATTTAAACTTTCTAAAGCCTTTTATGAACTTAAACAAGCTCCTAAAGCGTGGAATGAAAGATTGAGTACTTTTTTATTGAAAATAATTTTCAAAAAGGGAAAGTTGATACCACATTATTTTTTAAACATTTGGAAGATGATATTTTAATAGTTCACATTTATGTTGATGATATTGTTTATGGTGCTACTAATGAAAGATTGTGCAAATAGTTTGAATTTCTTATGCAAAAAGAATTTGAGATGAGTCTTGTAGGTGAGCTCACATTCTTTTTAGTATTGCAAGTCAAGCAAAACAAAGATGGAATATTTCTTAATCAAGAGAAATAAACAAGGGAATTGTTAAAAAGATTTGGAATGGATGAATGCAAACCAAGTTCAACTCCCATGAGCACTACAATAAAGTTAGATAAAGACGAGAAAGACAAATCTATTGATCAAAAGAAGTATAGAGGTATGATTGGTAGTTTACTTTATTTGACGGCGTTTAGGCCGGATATAATATTTAGTGTATGCTTGTATGCAAGATTTCAATCCGCACCTAAGAAATCTCACTTAGTTGCTATTAAAAGAATATTACGTTATTTGAAGCATACTTATGATCTAGACATTTGGTATGATAGGAACTCATCCTTTGATTTGCATGCATATACCGATGCGAATTTTGTCGGATGTAAATTTGATAGGAAAAGCACTAGTGGGATGTGTTGCTTTCTTGACAGCTCTCTCATTTCTTGGGCTAGCAAAAAGCAAAACTCCATCGCACTATCTACCGCTGAAGCCGAGTATATTACAGATGGTAGTTGTTGTGCACAAATATTATGGGTAAAACACCAACTACTTAATTATGGTGTAAGTTATTCAAGTGTACCCATGAAGTGTGATAACACAAGTGCTATAGAAATGACTAAAAAATCAATTCAACATTCTAGAACCAAACTATTAATCTGCGCTATCATTTCATTAGAGAACACGTGACACTCAAGGACATTGTTATTGAACATGCGTCCACCGAAATTCAACTTACGAATATATTCACAAAACCTCTAAGTGATGAGAGATTTTGTATGCTTAGACGTGAACTTGAAATGTTAGGAACCTAATTACCTATCAATTCAACTCATAAGTGACTTGATTATGCAAGCACCATTTGTGAATCGAATTGAACATCAAAATTGTGTTGCACAACACATATATCCAAATCAGTCGACCATTATAGTAACGGTCGATCGTTACTCCTCTTATCGGACGATCGTTAAGTCATCCAACAACCGTTTTTGTTTTTTTATAAAATCGACTTCCAGAAAACTCACCCGAAACTATTTTGGTCGACCGCTAAAAATAGAACATATTAACTATAAATGTCTTAGAGATAATGGTCGCCCGATATGATATCGGTCGACCATTTTCAACGTGATAAAAAAATAAATCAGTAAAAATTTTCCCCAAATCAAAAATCAGTCGACCTTCGTCGTCGCCCGATTCGCGATCTCACCGGCGATTCCTTTCGATCGGAGATCCCCTTGGCGAACTCTTTCACCGGTGAGTCCATTTCGCCGACATAACTGTCATAGTCGTCGATCGAGTCTTTGTTCGGCATACGTAGTCATCGCCATTCTCGTCGGGCACTGCCATCTCTCGATGTCATTGTCGTCGCTTCGTTGCCGATCCAAGCCGCCGTCGCCATTGCCGCAGTCGCCACTGTCGCCGTCGCAACTGTCACCGCCACTATCGTCGCAGACACTGTCGCCGCCGCCGCCGCCTCAACTCCGACGAAGTCGACTAAGGACGATCAATAGGTCTTTCCGAATCATATGTAAGTTAGAAAGCATTGACAAGGATTGCGATTCGTATCTAAAATTCATGAACTAAATTCGAACTTTTTGGATCAATTTACAGGTGCTCAAATATGATATTGGTCAATCTCTCAATCGTCAAATCCATTTTGTGTTGAATCTTTGGTTGAATTGTCCTGAGTTGTAATTGAGTCGGATATCGTTTGAACAAATGATACATTTTGTTTTTTGGACAAAAATGGTCGACCGTTTCTCATAGTGGTCGATCGTTTCTCATAGTGGTCGATCATTTCTCCCTTAGAACAAACGATAGGTCTTGTGTTCTGGACAAAAATGGTCGACCGTTTCTCATAGTGGTCGACCGTTTCTCCATTTTTGAGTCATTTTTTGTCGATTACTTCTAAGTTTGATCTTATCCAAATGACACCACGGAAGAAGACGTGTATTGGTCCTCGCAAGAGGAAGAAAATAGGGTCCTGTTCTCATCAATCATCTGACCTTTCGCCAACACCTCCTCGAGATTTCGATTCTTCTCTCTTTGCTAACGCTTCCATTGCATCTATTGTTGAAACATTGTATTCTACTAGGGAAGTAGCACATGGCATGCGAGTCGATTGGTCGTCTCTTAATATGAACATGCGTCATAGTCTTTTCGATGGCATAGGTTGGATTCCCCTCCTTAATGTTAAGGAATCTGTCTATCCTAGGTTGGTCAGACTTTTTTACGCAAACTTATCATTTTCAGAGTCCAAATCTAATGTGACATCTCACATACTAGGTCATACCATTAAGCTTATTGATTCCTTGATTTGTGAGATTTTTGATATCCCTAACCGAGGACTCTTGAATATTGTATCTCATAGGTGGCCCACTGACATTTCTATCAATGAAGCTCTTGAAGTTGTCTTTCGTGGTGAAGTGCATAGCTTTCCCATGAAAGGTCTTCTAAAAAAGTTGTCTCCTCCACTTCTTGTTGCTCACCATATTATTAGTCATATCATTTTCCCTCGCTCTGGTCATTATACTGATATGACTTTCCATGACTTGCATCTTCTTTATTGTCTTCTTCGACATGATTTTTCTCCGGTTAACTTTGGCGCATATATGATTTATCACTTTATCTTCACCAAAAAGAGGATAGATTCCAGAAAATCCCATAATATGATTCTTCACTTTGGTCTTTTCTCACTCGAATCTTTCGCCATAAACGCATTCCTATTCTTGAGTTTGAACTATCACTTTCTGAGAAACCAATCGATATCATTGGAAAATGCACATTGAGACGGAAAGGTCTCATTTTTGTTAATGAAGAATGGGTCTTCTCCACTCAAGACCAGGACTCGGACTCCGATGATGAGGCAAGCATCGAGGTTCCAACACAAGGTCCTACGCAAGCTCCTGTGGAAGAGACTGGACCTTCTTGAGAGCAATACATACCTCCTCCATGTGAGCCGACGAGAGTTTGTGGCTCAGTACCGACACGTGATGAGTGGGATGGGATGATGGCACGCCTAGACCGCTTAGAGCTTGATCAACGTCACACACAAGAGTGCATGTTTGCTTATATCCGATCTCAGGGGTTCGACACTTCTCCGTATGAGCAGGTTGCGCCCTGCCCGATGACGCTCCGGATGCTTAGTTTTTATGTTCGTTATCTTTTTGTTTCCTCCTTTTTGATGGTGTCAAAAGGGGGAGAAGGAATGAATGTGATGTGACGTTATGTATGACTTTTTCACTATGTATGACATTGTTGTTATGATTATGTGATGTATTCATTTCTCTTGTTCATGATAATGTGATGTAAATTGTACTATGTGATAAGGATTGTATTTCAGTTTTTATATGTAAATTTGTGAGTCATGATTTATTTTCACTAAATATGATATTCATGATATTCACTTACAAAAAGAAGTTATGCTTTGATCAAGGGGGAGTAAATAATATATTTTAAAGAAGAAAGCATAAATTTATGGGGAGGAATTTATAATTTGCTATTTTGATTACCTCCTCGCCACTTTGTTTGTCATCATAAAAAATGGGGAGATTGTTGGTCTCAAGATCATATTCTATGTATTTTGATGATAGGAAACAAGGAAGATGATGTATTAATTATGTTTAAAGTGATAGTGTGAACATATTTAACATTTTTCGAAGAAAAATAGCCGAAGTATTTTATGCAGCAAAAACGGGCGATCGATATTATATCGATCGACCGTTATGGCAGATAATGGACGATTGAAATGAAAGATGGAGCGTCCGCTAATCACAGAATGGAAGAAACTCTAAAAACGGATGATCGATTTATAACCGGTCGACCATTATTGAAGACAATGGACGACCGAAATGGAAGATGGAACGTCCGCTAATCACATAAAGAATCAACCTTTAAAAATGGGCGACCGGTCTTATAACGGTCGATCGTTCTGAAGATAATGAACGATCGAAATGGAAGAGGGATCGACCGCTAATCACAGAATGGACTGAACCTCAGAATCGATCGACCGATCCACTTTTGGGCGACCGTTATGGAAGCAAGAACGGCTATAATTCTTCTACGGCTTACTATCAATGGTAAACTGCATATAAAAGATAAAATAATTGATATAATTTTTTATTAAATGGACGACCAATTTGATAATGAGCGACCGCTGAAGAATCGACAGACAGAGTAACGGCTAGTTACTGTGCAAAATGAACGACCGATACTAAAATGGTTTACCGATTCAAAGCTGACAGCATAAGTTTTTTGAGTTACTTTACAATGGCCAAATTTTCAAGAGAAGCCTATAAAATGGATCCAAAAGATTGAAGGAAGATCATCCAAGCAAGGCAAATCATTCTTGAGCTTCCTTCAAATTCAAAGTATTTTTTCTTGAGCAAAAGTTGCAAATCATTCCTTCCCTCTTCTAGTTTTTTAGTGAGAACATTATTTGTAAGAAGAGAGCATTGGAGGGAATTATTGTTTAGATAATTTTGAGAGCTCTTTGTAAGAAGAGGCGTGCCTTGTTTCTTGAGCGAAGAAGAAGGCGTTATGGTGTAGAAAGGGTTATTCTCTCCCTACAAGAAAAGAGAAAACTAGTGGAACTCCGACGATCTCAAGGTTGAGAAGTCGGAATGGGGACGTAGGCCAAGGAGTTGGGCCGAACCTCGTCAACATATCGCGTCTTTCTTTCCTCTTGCTCTTCTCTTGCCTTTCTTACTTATCTTTTACTTACTTGTGATCGCATTCCCTATAGATTGACTTTAACGGCTTTTTTCGGATTTAATTTTTATACACTAATTCACCCCCTCTTTGTGCTTTCGATCCTACAAAGAGGCCTCCAAGTCGTCGAATTGCGCGCGCGAGAGAGGAAATTGTGGCATCAAGATCGCGAAGAGAGAGAGAAAAAGAGAGGAGATCACAACGTTAGGTGGTGGAGGGCGAGGGTCGTCGACACATGGCTTTGGATCGAGAGCGAGAGAGAGGGGACGGGGAAGGAAATCTTGCAAGATTGATATGAGCGACCGACGAGACGACGACGATGAGGTTGACCGGCGAAGGTGACCACGAGAGCCGAGGTGATCGGCGACGGTTGGCACGAGTCCAGGAGAGAGAGAGAGAGGAGGGAGGGAGATCATCTATCTAGTGAGATGATCCTTAATCACTGGAACGAAATTGGACGACATTCGATTAGATATGATCAGATTTGATCTCTGATATGGACGGTTTATACCCACCGGGTGCTAAGCACATCCATTTTGCCCTTTTATATATGTGAGTTTTGGGGACCAATTCCTCCTGCCTCGCCGGTGTACTAGGAATTCACGTTGAGAAATAATATCATCTCTTATAGGTAGGATGTTTCGATGTTATCAAATTTGAAACAAAACAAGACATCCCAAGAAATCAGCAATTAATAAAAAAACACGTTTTTAAAGATGAATAAATCTGAGATGTCCCTAGACTTTCAGATTTTACTAGTTCATCAGCTAAAATATACAACTAAAAGTTATAGTTAAGGTAACAGAAAAAAAGGGTTACTCCTATTTTGGCTTATTCTTACCTTTTTCTCCATAAAATATAAATTTTCTCTTTGCCAATGTTTATAAAGTCAGACCGCCAATTCAGTTCAATTTAAAAATATAAAATGTAGTTGGATCAGTAGAAAAATCCGGTCAAATCAGTAAACTAGTGAACCGGCAAACCGGGTGAAAAGAAAAAACAAATTCATTGGAAAAAAGGAAAGTAAAATAAAGATTTGAATCTGTAATCTAAAATTGAATGAAATGATAATATTAAAAAGAAAATGACGTAAAGAATTAATGGTGAGAGAATAATATATGGAAGAATTAATTGTGAGAGAAAAATATATGGAAGGAAAAGAAACTTTGGAATGGTAGTTAGTGAATTGAAATGAAAATTAATGTTAAAAAATGAAAGGAAATTTTTAAAATAAAAGTAAAAGAATGATTCTAAAAGATATAATTTAAATAAAAAGTAATATTAGAAAAGGAAAGTGTTAAAAAAGAAAGTAAAAAAAATAAAACTGAATTACTATATCATCAATAATTTACATAAAAAATATACAATTAATAAATTCGAAAGTCATTTTCTTATCAATATCAATATTTTAAACTAAAATAAATAATACATTTATGTTAATATTTTGTTTTGAATTAGTTATTTGTATTTTTTATATGCTATATAGTATTTGTTATGTTATAACATTACATTATTATAAATGATATTATTTTAATAAAATCCGGTCCAATCACTACTCATCTTCTAAATCGGTCCGATTATCAAAATATTATTTTAATAAATATTTATATATACAAAAGAAATGTCTCAAAAAAAAAAATCCAAAAAAAAACCAGTAGCCCGTCTTGAACAAATCAAGAGAAAATTGATATTTTAATAGTTCATGGGAAGGGTGGAAAATTTGAAAAAAAAACCTAGAAAAAAACATATAACGTGGCATGTTATTCAATTATTATTTTCATTAATATAGCAATGGTTTTTACTATTTAAACATTCATTATTATTGATCGCTTAAAATCTATTGATATATTTTCAAAATGAAGATCCAAATTTTTTAAGACTTTAGAATTATAAAACCAATCTTAATCATAAGATTAAGATTTAAATTGAGATTGGTGTGGTAGAAAACTGTGAATAGCGAATATAAAATTAAAAAAACATATTAAAAGCAAAAGAGTTACGACTCTTAACCCTTTGGGCTACATAATTGGGGCCCATATACCCCACCTTAATATCAGCCCAACACAAAAAGGCCCTAGGGTTCACGAGAATGCTCCGTAACTCTATATATGCGCTCGTCACACACACTTTGCTCGTCTCCTCCTTTATCGACGGCGGCTTCCTGTAAATATTTGTTCGCAAGATTTGTTATTTTTTTTCTTTAAAGTTTCAGTTCTCGTCATTTGTTGCAATGTTCTTCGTCGTCCTCGTCCTCGTCGTTTTTGATTCTAAAAGAGGGACTTGAAGGCTGTGATGAAAACCTTGTCATGCACCACTCTGATTCAGATGTGCTGATAACAACATACTACCCATTTTTTTCTTTCTGAGCCTGCTCTTTCCAATCGGTTTATTCCGTCTTTCTTCTGTTCATTTCATCTGCTGATTTCTCTCCTTTTCTAGTGTTCTGTTTTATGGTGTTTTATTTGTCATTTGGGCTTCGATATTTAGGACGCCTTGGATCGATCTCCATGGAGAACAGGGTGGGGGGGGGGCACATGATGAGGGCGCTTCATCGAAGGTGCCCAACCATGATGGTCTGGGCACATGATGAGGGCGCTTCATCGAAGGTGCCCAACCATGATGGTCTGTACTCGGCATCGCAGATGTCAATCTGTGTGCCCTGCGGACACCAATTTCTCACTAATGCCCCCTTTTCTACCTTGGAAACGATCGAATCCCTAAACTTTTAACTCTAAGCAGTTGCGTTCGATCTTGTTGCGAAGCGTCTTTTTTTTTTCTGGTTTCTATTTCTTTTTTTACCATTGATCCCAAAAACTAAGGATTTGGTATACGTTTAATCCAACAGATTTTGCATTTAATTAGCAAAGGCGTGCGTCCTAAGTTGTGGATGATTAAGGTGATCCATCAGATTTTGCATTTTACTACATCTTTATTTAATCATCCAATTACCAGTGACTAGATGCTAATGACCACGCTAATCTGTTTAACTACTGTAGTAGTTCATATTAATCCAATTCATATTCCATTTTACAAGTTAAGTTCATTTTTCACAAGTGATTATGAAGTATTTGTTTTGAAGAATGTGCTTCTTAATATGTAATTAATGAATGATGGAGACTAGAAAAAACAATTAACTGTGCAAGTTATATTACTTAACCTTTTAAAATAACATATTTCATTAATTGTAAAAGATTATGACTAACAGCTCATTGTAAAATAACCTTCTTAATTGCTATATTCTCCGCCAATCCCCGATTGGGGCCCGAACGGGGAAAAATTGTCTCGAAATATTCTTTAGAAAATTGGGGTGGGAGAGTTGTTTTTATAGACAAGTATAATTAAATCAGAAGATTAATAGGTTAATATTAAATATTTATCGAAAAAGTTTATCTTAGATATTTTTTAAATTTATAATAATAATATAGTTCAACCTGATTTTTTTTCTAATTTTGATTGATTTTTTATCGGTACGATTCGATCGTTGGGGTGATGATGATATTTCCTATCTCGAATAGGGTTGGGGTGATGATGATTTTTTATCGGTATGATGATGATTGATTTATAATAATAATATCGGTACGATTTTTTTTCTAATAATGATATTTCCTATCTCGAATAGGGTCGGGTGATGATGATCCGCCTTTGCCCATGACCTTACCTCGAATTCCCTTTTTGGGAGAATTTTTATTCTTCGTCCCGATCTCTGCGGGGTCTCAAATTTTTGCGGGGAATCCGATTCTTCGAATTTATAAAAAAAATTACAAATAAAAAAATAGTGCTCACCTCTACGCATAGTGCGCAGAGATGACCTCGCGCACTGTGCACAAAGACGAAATCGCCTCTGCGCGCGGTCATGTTTTCGCGCAGAGGCGAAAGGACGGCAAAAGGAGCGGCAGCGACGACTAAAGAGCGAAATCGGCCGAAAGGGGCGGTGGCAAAATCGTCTGCGCAGAGGCTTTCGGCCGTCGCCGATTTCGCCCAAGATGATGTCGCCGTCCACGACGACGACCACGGCGATCCCCTCGACGATGACCCGCCATCGACGACGACCCGCCCTCGACGATGACGTCCTCTACCACGATGACGCCGCCGCCCACGAAGACCACGGCGATCCCCACTCGACGACTACGACCACGGCCACGGCCGTCGGCGGTTTCGGGCCTTTCGGCGGCCGAAAGAAGAGGGAGATTTGAGAGAAAGAAATGTGTTGTTAGGGTTTAATATTATATATATATAATGAACGGTTCAGATATAATGTTAGGGTTTCTTTGCCACCGACTAATATTGCAAAGAAACCGCATCTCACCCTCCGCGAGCCCGTGCGAGCGCGTAACCCTTCGTTTTGGTCTCCCGGCGGTGGAGACGCCGTCACGAGAAGGCGATCGCAGCCGAAGATGCGTGGGGTATGACGCTGATTTGAGTTTAAGCGACTGGTGATCAGACGGACGAAAACCCCTACACGGCTGTTAATGCAGTGTTTTCACCGTCTGATTTCAGTTATTTTACAACATACCGCTTGAGTTCTGAAGAAAAAAAAAGGACAAATTACCGACGAGAAGTTAAGGTTAAGTGATAGCCTCGAACTGATTTTATCAAATTAACTCTAGGGTCAATCGATCTTTAATCATGTAATCATTAACGTCGCAAAAATTAGTAAAAAAAAAAGAAAAAGACAAAAGTTAATCTATCTTTTGAGGAAGGGACATGCTATTTTCAGTGTGCTTATTTGCTTTCTTTGTAAATTTAAAATATATCATAGATTAATAAGTTAGTAAAATCTTACAGGAAAAGGTAATTTCTGTAACATCAATAAATAATTTCTGAATCAGACTAATAAGGATCATACAGTTACCAGAATATGCACGAAATATGGCTAATTTCCAAGGCTGTATTACTCGAGAGACCCTTTAAGTTTGCGCAAAAGAAATGGATGAGGCTTTAAGTTTTTCATGCTTATTCTACATTTTGTGATTACTTGATCTGGCAGGAAAATTTTTATTCAGTAAATTAACTCTTCTGAAAGAAGGAAAAACATAGCATCCTTAAATTTCTCATATTTTTTGCACAATTAAGACTCAGGTATCATGAGAAAACTATTCAATCTGAGAAAGATGTTACCATGTCTAAGATTCTGAAAAAGAAAACACATTGGTCGAAAAAATTGCATATGTTGAGCACATTATTGAGTTGTACATATATGCAAAAGGTGGAAAAAAAGGATGTTGCATTTTATTGTACAAACTCCATTTCCTTTTTTACGTTATAGAGTGAGTTGAAAACTGATAACTGTTAAACCCAAGGAAGTGATCCTGGGAAAGGAACAGGACCACAGTAACTGAACAAGCCCTTGAGCTCAGGACATCCATTCGGGTAGGGAATCGATCGGTGAAATGGATCCCTCTTTATCCTCTTCCGGTGAAGTGAACCCAGACATCCATAGGGGTCTTCTTGAAACTGCGCCCTAACAGAAGCCTCCCCTTTTGCAGCAGCCTCCTTGGACGTTGGAGAAGTTGGTGTGCCGGAGTAGAAGAACCTCTCTTCAGGAAATCCTATCGCCTCTCGATGCAAGCGAGAGAATCTCGGTTCCTTGTAATCGTAGCTTACAACCTGGCATCAGTTAAAAGCCATACCTGTGAAATCCTGAAATGTATGTCTAGCTATTGCAAAATCAGAGAGTTTATTGAGTTGTTGAACATTAGGGTTTACACATTGTAAAAATAAATTGTACTCAAATGCTATAGCTACATTTTTTCACTTATTTTTAAAGAAATTGTAAAAAGAAAAAGGGATCAATGTTGTTCACTATTTTTTTCTTTCAAGTCAACTTTTTTCTTTCTAGACAGCTAAATTTATGAGGAAAAAAGGACTTCATTTATGCACCAGAGGCAGATCGCAGCATGTCCTAAAACATCGTGCACTTCATAGTCATGAAAGAGGAATGGAGAATGCATTTCGCAACTTTCATTATATAAACTGTATGAATTGATGAATATTCATTGAAAAATAATGAAAATACTGTTAGCATCCCCATGTAGAGTAACAAACAGTATTGTTGTAGAAGGACAGATCGATTTAACCACACCAAGTTAACCTAGCCTATAGCTCGCTAGAAGCAAGATTGCAGATATGTAAGGAAGGAAGATTTTCAAATAGAAGAGAAATATACTTACAGTAATGTTCTGAGGATATGTGCCTGTAAGTTCTCGAAATCGGCATACACTAAACAGAAGGTTTTCAAAGCTGTCTCTTGCATGTTCCTCTGTGAGTGCCCTATTCCTAACATTATCTTTCTTCCCTGTCAAGAGAGTAATGGAATATACTTACTAAAAGCAAGATAGATAAGCATCATGAAAGTCATTCGGTGTTTATGCATCATTAAGCATATTGTTTTAATGGGAAATCCAACGTATAATAATTTGCCAGAGATGCCATGTTGATCCATAGGCAGATGTGACAAGCCTAAAACTTCGTTGAAAGTGGAATATATGGAAATACACGGGTGAAATAATTGGACAAAGTTTTAATACCCTTTTTCTTTTGATATAAAGGAGCTGGTATGATCGCATGAAACTTCTGTCGAATCGCATGAACATGGATCAACGAAGCGTCGTATGATCCATGTAGCCGACCCCACCTAGTGGGATAAGGCCTTGTTGTTGTTGTTGTTGTTGTATAAAGGAGCTGGTACTCCAAGAGAACTGTCGATCTAATATTTAAGGCCAGAAAATATTTACCAAAAAGGAAGTTGGGAATAAGCAAGCAGAATGCTGCTTAATTTCAATTGAACACTTGGAAACAGCGAAGATCGAATACTATAATACAGGTAAATAGGATAACTAAATTTTAGCCTTTATGGCAATGAAAAGGGTCTCCAGTAACAACTCAATTTCAGAAGTCTGCAAAATCAGAAAGTACTGAACCTACCAAACCAGCTTTTGGATTCTGCAACTCCCCAATAACTCTGTGCTTCACTCCGAGGGCCAGCATTCTTTCTAGTTTCTCCGCCACTAAACAAGAGAAGAGCATTCTCATCCTTGGCTGCTTGCTCCACCCCTTCTTTTATATGTGCCAAAAAGGTAGAAGCTTGTCCAGGGTTCTTCTGGTAGGGCTCCAAGAACCATGAATCCTCGCTGTCAATTCTCCCACAACTGTTGCTGGTATAAATGGAATGCCCAGCCACCATGACAAGATTGCGAAGATTTGCCAAAGGATAAGAATCAGAACTCAAACTTGGGTCATCAATTCTTCGAAAACCCATCATTCTGAACTGGCTTTCATACACTGACAAAACTATCAAGATTACTACACCAAATGACAATGACATGAAAAACACTGCCACTGGATGGAGCTTGTAGAAATGATAAATGCGGGTTCCAATCGATTTGAAGCTAAAAATGGAATTAAGAGATGAATTTCTCGACCTCCGAATCTTCCGTGGATGCCCGGATTCAACATCAAAGTCCCCTCTGGGATAAGATTGGAAGGATTTGGGACTTCCAGGCCCATATGGATGGTTGCTCATAGTGACATGAACTAACAAGCCACCTAATGCCTAATTTTCTTCAAAGATAGCACAAGAGACCCACTTTTCAAGATGAATCAAAGGAAAAGTGATCTCTGGCGAGAACAAACCAGAGATCCTTTTGTTTTAAAACCCTACTCAAGGGACAGACCGCACACACTAGAAGTCAATACATGTGAAGCTATTCGCATCAAATCGAATCCTTTCGAAACCAAACCAAAGGAGCGTTCTTCAAAATCTTTCATGCATGATCCTAAAAAACTGGATCTTTCTGGGAAGGAGAAATAACAGAGATCTTGGATGAAAACAAAAGGATTAGAAAAATCACACGAACAAGCTCCAATTTAACCTCAAGCAGCAACTGGAGATCAAATCGGACCACGAATCGAACACTAGCAGGAGGGTTCCAGTAGCGATTGGTGGGACGACATCATAAACCTGGTAGTCAAATCGCACTCTGTATCTTTTCCAGTGCGGGAACTGAATAATACTTGAGAAAATGTTTATTTACGGCAAGTCTTCAAAAACTAACAACTGCAAGTCACGTGACTGGATTTAATTACTATTTTTATAATATTTTTAATAACTTTTTTATATTATAATTCGTCTTTATTGTTTGGGTTATTATCATAAATTGCCCCAAGTTTTCACGTCTAAGAACTTATTTTTTTTATATTTGATCATTCCGTAAATTATTAACTTTTTTATTATTTTTTATTTTTTTCATTTATGAATTAGTAAAAATCGAAGATAATGGAAAAGTATACATCTTGGAGTTGCAGAGTTTGAAACGAAAACATAAAATCAAAGAAAAAAGTATTTTCGACCTTTCATAAATGAAAAAAATCGAAGATAATAAAAAAGTTTATACAAATTGACGGAATGATCAAATTGAAAAAATCTTAATAGTTTAAGGATATAAAAAAAATAAGTTCATAATTTAAAATTACATATGAAAATATGAAAATAACTCTTATTTTTAATGTTCAAGAAACTCGGGAGTTCTTTTTACGCAAAATTTCCATGCTGAATTATCATTTTTAATTATCTAATTTGCTATAAAAAAAACATATTTTAAATTTTAGCTTTTTATTTGTTTACAACTTTTCTAATCGTTGAATTATTTTTTTTAATAAAAACATAATAATAGTTATATTTATAACTAATTTATAATTTTTAAAACAAATGTTTATATTAGATATGAGAATTAGTAAAAATTCATGATTTTTTATTAAAAAACAAAAGTTTAAGTTAGATTTGAGAACTCGTTACTTCTTATATGAAAATAAAAGTTTTGATTAGATTTGAGAATAAAATTTAAAGTTCAGAGTTTTTAATACAGTTTACTTAAATAAAAATAACCAAAATTCAAAATTTTAAACTACATAAGAGAAATTAAGATAATAACTATATCACGAGTTAATTGTAGTGACAGGCTACATGAACATACGAGTTTACACGTTATAATTTATTGAAGAAAATTACAAGTAAAACAATTAAAGGCATCGTGATGCAATTTCGAAGTTCAAGATTTTTAACCTTTTTTGCAATCCAAAACCATATATATGAGTATGTAAATAAGTATAAAACCAATTAACATTTGGCAGTGGTTATTAATTTTCTATTATTCTTTTTGCATGAAATGCTCTTCTTTTTTTTTTTTTTGTTAAAATGCGTGTCCGAATCGTATCATAATATGTGCGGCATGTTTACTAATGCCATTTCAAAGTCTTACATTTCTCACCTTTATTATTTTTTTGTGTAGCCGGCACTCTATGAGGAGAATTTGATCTGATACAGCAAAAACTCGTGGCGTTCTTACTTTTGATTCGAGATGGTATATATTTTTTTGCTATACAAATGTTTAGATGCCTGCTAATCCAATTCAATTCAAAGGATTAGAGCTCATTCAACTCAAATATTTCTCTCTCATGTCACTCAACAATATCCTAATCATAACCAAGCAATCTGATGATAAAAGTTTGCTCGGAGCTTCATCCTGATGAGCCCCGGAGAAGGTTGAAGGGAAATAAAGAAGAAAGAAACAGAACAGAGTTTTACTTCTACACAACTTAGCATTCTTTGCAAAAAGATGTGAGTTAATGCAGTTCAGAGAATATTACAATGCTTGAACCCTACTGCAGGAGGCTTGAAACTACACTGCATCTTTCCCCTGGGAAGCAAGTTTTATGATTCCACAAGTTCTCAAATTGCACTGTAGATTTGCACTCGTCTTCACAGCACAGATATAAGCTTGAAAGAATGGTACAGCGAAGCCATGTAATATGTTAGCTTGCTACAAGGACAGCAAATCTTTTGCTGAACATCCACTGCTGCGCCAAGCACATGGAGAAAGTTCAACAAATGTAGGGTGAGAGAGACTCCCAACACTGAAAGAGACTGCTTGCTTTATGTTTTATGCTTGCCAGTACGAGGGAAGAAGATCAGATCATTTGTTTATAAATGTTCACTAACTATGAATCAAAATTCTCAACCATCTGGAACCAAAAGAAAATCCTCCACCAATACAAAAGCACTAACTTGTTCATCAAGAATATACAAAGGAATCACTATTATGATGTGATGTCTTACCCCATATATTTTGATAGAAGAACTCTGAAGATGCCAAATACATTTTTTTCCTCTCAGGCACTTTTTTTCTTATGTGAAATGACACGAGTACAGAGCATAAAGAGACGTAATGGAGAATATACAAAGAGCTGCTATTAGAATACTGATGAATGAAGAAACATGGCATAATAATGGACTTTTCACTGAAAGCTTCCATGTCCTAAACTAAACCAGTCTTCATTAAGCTGAACATCAGATAAAAGCCATTCCTATTAAGTGCCTTGTTAATAGAAATCAAGTACTCAACATCACAAACAAAACCATCCATGAAACTTACAAAGTAGTGATATTCATCCTGAAAAGCAAGGAATTGTGGGACCTTCTTTCAAAACTTTGGCACGAATCAAGCAGCATGCAGGGTTTCCTGTCTTTGATTGTTGCTTTTGACCAAAATGACCCAATATTCACAAGACTCCAGTGTTTCCTATTTGCAAAAGGTATAGTGGAAGATGTGTAAAAAGCTTCAAAACATGATAGAACTGGTTGAACATTTATGAAAATGTTAGAAGCCCACCTGCAAACAAAGGGAACAAAGTGCATACCTTGATTGTATATGGTTTTCTTCTTCTTTTCTTTTTGCAAAGTGCATATCTTGATTGTCTGTGGTGTCATTTTTTTCCCAAAAGAATGAAAACCATAGAAATCACCATATGCACTGGAGCTTCTTCTTGGAACCTGCCCCATAAACCTCTCTGAAATAAAGAAAAATGTACATTGAACAGAAATAATAATCAGGTAAAATGAAGTCTGACATTTGAATGTAGGATTTCATTCCAACTATGACTCAAAGGTTGTGCCAAGCTTGCTGTCACTTTGGGATTTGTTTCTTTTTCTGCCATTTCTAAGTCTCTTAGTGAATCCACTCACCATACCCGAGAATTCCCAGAGTTCCTCAATCTTTTGCTTATAATGTCCATGTCTTGGATTCTTCCTGTTCACATTCTAAAGATACAGAAACACAAATGAGTCTAATATTAGCAATGTATATGAGCATTTATCATTTATGAAATGATAGTCTTCCTCGACAGAAATTTGTTGGTAAAAGACAATATTCCATGGTTTAGCCAATTCCAACTTCCATGACAAATGCATGGTAAAAGATATGGTAGTCCTCTCACAGATGATATAGTGGGTTTGTATTGGAATTGTTACCACTTAACAAGTATTTATGCCACGTAACATTGAATCTAAAACAAAAGAAAAGACATACAGCACTACAGGAACATAAAAAAATTCGAGTGATTGGCATTCACTAATGTAACGTGGCAAGATTCTGTGAGCTGCAATAGTGGACAATGTTTCTGTGGTTACTTCTGCTAAATAGTAGAGCAGTAAGCATATAAGCTTGTGAATGCATGTTATTCTCACATCTTTTTTCAGGAAAAAATTCCCTCTAAAATTCTACTCACAATTTGTGAGATGTGATTTAACTTTGATATAAAAAAAGAAACTAAGCTTTCCCACAAATAAAAAAAAAAGCAAAACTTTGTACTTTGTTTATTTTTGCTCTTCAAGAAAAAAGTCGGTCCAACTACCCTACTCAAATTTTGAGAAACATCTAAAGGTACTTGATGAAAATTCTAGATTCTATTATTGTCATACTTAAGTTATAGACAAAGATATTCAGTGAACTTGAAAGCAATAAACATGTAGGTCAATCCGACATCCTGATTTCAATTGTGCATGTTATCAGACTCTTTCAACTATGACCATGTCATCTTAATACATTACCCTACCTTGGGATCCAAAATAACTCCAGTTTTAACCTTGCATGTTTCCGAGACAATGCATATCTTATCTTACCATATCTGCCATGTATTTGAGAGCAAAAGAATGGTACTATCAAAAGGAAATATATGTCCATTTATCTTAAGGCAGCATATCAGAAAAATGAGCAGATACAAATGTTAAATGAAAGACATCAAGAAAAAAAGAAGAATGGGAATAAAGAAGCATTCTCCATGCAAAGTGGAAAAGCTGATAGGATTCAATTACACAATCCAAACCATCTGATGTCGACGAAGTGTAACCCTATTTTTCTTCGTCTAGAGAATGATATATTACTTTTTTGGAGAAATTTCTTCGTTTAATAGGCCAACTGATAGGGTGGGTTCAATTACACCACCTGGTGAGATGCTGGATTTTGCCAAGCAACATTTGGCTCTAAATTCACTTCTGGATCACGCAGAACAAACTAAGCTACCACAACAAGTTGAACGAACCAAAGTGCAACAAGATCAAATGCCCAAAGGTGAACTGGGTGGACAACCCACATCTGCTAGTGGAGCCCTAAACTTTCAGATTCAGAAATTTTGTGCTAGTACCTGCTTTGAGAAGAAAAGTAAGTGGTATCTGCAAAATTCCTGAAAAAAAAATTATGCATATAACATTGATAGAACGCCACATTGCAGTGGTTGGGAAATCTGATTGATGCATGCGAGGGTCACCTGGAAAAACGCACACTATGATTTATGGTAAATAATACAACAAAACGAACAACCGGAAAAACAATGATGAGAGAAGAACAAGAAGATGCACAAAGATCAAGTCCTTATTTGATAACGCGTCTTATAAACCAAATCGTCCCACGAAGAGGAGAAATTTGTAATAAATAGATGGGGGATTCAGGAAAAACAATGCTTAGACTTCCACCATATCGCATCAAAGTTGGATTGTTTCGGTGCAGAAAGAAGAAATCAAGGATCTCTGTCGAAGGGGTGCGTTTGGATAGTGAAATTAAGGTTGTGGAATTATGATTCTTTCTAATTTTACGTGAGTGTATTATATGACAAACGATGTGATTGATTAATTTTAGTGAGTGTTTTAATAAAAAAAAATAAATGTTATAAATATTAAATATAATTTTATTAATTAATAAAAATAAAATTTACAATTTACAATTTTGTATTAAATTTATTTTGTTAAAAGATATAGAATTTAAATGTAATAATTTTTTTAATAAATTATACTTAACAAAATATTAATTTTTTATGAAATGATAAATAATTTTAAATTAATTATTTATAATAAATATATTATATTTAATAAATATAATATTTTATATAAGAAAGGCAAGAGAAAAAAAATTAAAAGAGAAAAAATTTGAGAAGAAAAAAAGAAACGAAAACAAAAAAGGGCAAAACAGAAGATGGAATAAGGAGATTGGAATCAGGGTAACGTAACCTCATTCCAACTTAATTCTAGTCATTGGCAGAGTCAAAGATTATTATCACTACAAAAAATAAATATGATAAATAAATATTTTTATAAAAATTGATATAATTATAATATAAATTGATGAGTATTGTTATAATTATGCTATTTTTTATATTTATTCTACTCTTTTATATGTGATCTTTTTTCATAATATATTTTAATTATTAGTTATGTAATATGAAAGAAAAAATATAAAATATTTGGTACATGAAGTGAAAAATTAGAACAAAACAGGATCATATAAAATGTTATCCCTAAAATTTATTACATCAAAGTTTTAAAAGATATAATAAACTAAGTAACAATATTAACATAAGTAATAAAAATATATAAATGTAACATGTTAAGATTAAGATTAAAAATACATGTGCATGAGTTTATTTGGATGCAGTATTACATTTAAACATGTGATGATAACAATAAAAAAATAAAATGATTACTATTTAGTAAAAATATTGAAATTAGGAATTATTTGTATATAAACTTAAACATAAATATGATTTTTAAGTTTATGATAGTAGAATAATATTAATCATAAAAATATGTTAATAATCCATATAAATTGCTTTGAAAAATATTTGTTGATCAGACATGAGCTTCAAATGGGGTTGAAGCACTCCAACCCAGGGAAACGAGATCACAACTATGCAAAATCAACACTAGTTAATACTTATGTTAAGTTTCAGTCGGTGCACTTACACTCAAGAGCATCCATGTGGCTCCGTTCCTAGTTCTAGTGACTTTAGTGAAAGGAATTAGGGCATGTCCTCATGTTTGACATAAGCAAATAGAATTAATTCTAATTTCACCTAATTCCATTTGTCAAATGAACCTTAAATATCTTTCTCGTTTCCGGCTTGTGCGACACTGTCATTTTCTTTTGTTCACATTATTGCCATTTCATATTTTCATTACTTATTTTAGGATAAAAAATAAATTATTTAAATTATAATGAGAACTAACTAAAATATCAATTAATGTAAGAAAATAAAATAATTTGAGATAAAATAAGACGAAGTGCCATGTATTTAGAGATTAAAAAGTGGAAACAAGTATTTAAAAACTCAATCTGGCCATGTTCGACCGGTTCGATCGGTATTTGGACATTAAAATGGCTCTTGAGTCATCTAAAATTTGTCCACGAGATTAACCGAATTTAATTTGGCATATCAAGCTTATTATCAAAGTAAAACTAATTGCATACATGGTCTTTGTTTTATATATATATATATATATATATATATATATATATATATATATATGAAACGATTGAAACATCTTTCATTATAAAAACATTTTCATAAATCAATAATCATAAGCAACCTATCTTTAATGATAGGTCCCATGAAGAGCTACTTGATGCATATTAAATTATTTCTTATCTCTTTTTTAGAAAAAAAAAGTAAAGTTAAAATTTAAATTACAATGCAGAATTTTGAGTGCTCTTTATAAACTGATTCCCCATTAGATGACCATATTAAAGTAGGCGGAATTTGAGTCATCATGTTGGATGAGATTTATTTATATCGTGCACATTTGAATACCGAATTAATCAAATGTTATTCATTTTAATCAATTACCGAAAAAATAGGCTGTATTCTCTCCGGAACCACTTTTTATTCCTTTGCCTGTATTGTTGGGGTGTTCACCGGGTCGGATCGACCCGGTGAACCCGATGACTTCGGGTTGGGTCGGATCGGATCACTGGTCGAGTCGAGTCGAGTCAGGTCGGGTCGGGTAACTGGTCGGGTCGGACCCAACCCTCAACCCGAAGGGTGGTTGGGTCCGGTACGGATTGGGGTTTCCCAACCCGAGTGGACCCGATCCGACCTCAGCCCGAAGGGTGGTTGGGTCCGGTACGGGTTGGGATTTCTCAACCCGAGTGGACCTGATCCGACCCGACCTCAATCCGAAGGGTGGTTGGGTCCGGTACGGGTTGGGGTTTCTCAACCCGAGTGGACCAGATCCGACCCGACCTCAATCCGAAGGGTGGTTGGGTCCGGTACGAGTTGGGGTTTCCCAACCCGAGTAGACCCGACCCGACCATTTATTTATTTTTAAATTTATTTTTACATTTTTAAATCAATTTTAAGTCTATATTCAATTTTAAATATTAAAATAAAATATTTTAAGTATGAAAATAATATTTAAATATTAAAAAAACCTATTTTATACTTAATAATAAATATTAAATAATATTTTTTATATTAAATAATATAAAAATAGTAAGAAAAAAGAGAAAATAGTGGTCGGGTAACCTGACTCGACCCGGATCGGATTTGCCTCTTCAGAGAGTCTCGACCCGATCAAATTTGGACGGGTCAAATTTGTTCACGGGTCGAGTCCAACCCGACCTGTGAATATAAATTGATTCCTGTTTTCTTTCTCCTTCCATGTCAAAGCATTGCATAGCATGTTACACAAAATGGTCTTCTTATCATAGTTGTCAGGGATCAAATGGGAGATCCGGCCATTTCAAATGGGATCAATAACTTTCAAATGGAAGCCATGCATGACATCGAAAATAATAAAATATATTTTTTATATAAAAATATTAAACTAAATCATATATGGATCATAACAGAGCACAATGAAACATAATAATAAATTAAGCTCTGAAGTTTAATACATATTAATTTAATAGGTAATTAAATTTATATTAATATTTAATATGATTTTAATGTACAATTTTCGTACAAAAAATGAAATCACATTTGCAATATTTATTGTACTAAGACTTATTCATTATATATTTTTTTAGAAAAAAATGCCGCAAAATAAGAACAAGAAAGAATATATAGATAAAATAATTTAATAGTGATAAATAAAGAAAAATGAAGATAAAGGATAAAAGAAAAAATCTATCTATCTATCTATCTATCTATCTATATATATATAGATAGATAATCACTTGAGTCATAAATATCTTTGTTTATCTAATAAAAACCTTTTCAGCGATAATATTATCACCTATTAAATGGTGTCAAGAATGTGTGCATGTGTTTATATATTTTAATTTTGTACTTTTCTTTGTTCTTTCTCCCTGAGGTGTTTGGCAAATAATTATGGAGGGATTGGTTGAGGCGACGTGATGAATGATAAAGTGGTGAAGTGTGGTGTGTCATTAAAAAGTTCATGTTTGGATAATAAATTATATAACATACGAGGTGGGGTAACGAATATTTTATTTGTATAAAAATCATTTTTATCCCTTATTATATATTTAAAATATTTATAATAATTAATTAAAAGTGAGCACGGGTTCGGACGACCTGGTCACCCTAACCCTCATCGACTCGGAGTTTTTGAAATCTTTTCGTGATCAGATGGACAACTAGATTAGGGTGGGTCTCATTTTCTTGAGATCCGATCGTATTCGGGTTTTACATCCTGACCTGATTGATATTTTATTAGTATTAAATTATTTTTAAATAGTATATTTATATTTATTTTAAATAAATATTTATATTTTATTTGATATATAACAATAAATAATTATTTTACTTCTTAATTTATTTTTGTCTTTCATTTTTTAAAATTATTTTATTCATCTATCTAAATAAAAAATAAAAAAATGATTGATTGAGAGAGAGATTAGAGAAGAGAGGTGATTTAATTTCGTAACAAGACAAATGGTTTCATTTGATAATAAAAGAGGAATTACTTTGGTTTAAAATTATTTATTCCTCGTTATTTTACCAATTTGGTGAAATAAAAAATGTGATGTTCGAAGGACTTAACTATTCTACTCTATCCCTCTTAACTTAAATAAAAAATATAAATAAACATGATTTAACTAATTTCATTTTTTCATATTCCACTCCTCCTTTCAAATTCCTCAATTCAAATAAACGAAGTGCACAAAAACAGATAAGGCGAACAACTTTCAAAGCTGAGATGGCATTTGTGATGTTCGATGTAAATTGCATGAAAATTTAAACTGTAACACCCTATGATTTTATCAAGGGTAATATAGTAATTTTATAATTCAATTAGAGTGTTTGATGGATTGAAGGAACTTAAATCTCGTTGGAAGTAGAAATCATAATTAGATTAAGATTAGGAATTTCAATTTGATTTAAAATCTAAAAGAATGTTTAATGGATGTAGGACTCTCAAATAGGATAGGATTAAAAGTCTTATGGCTTAGAAATATTTCATCCATTAAAATAATATTTATTATTATTTTAATTAAAAAATTAATTAATAAAATATTATGGAATTAAATAATTCCAAAAAAAGAAAATTGGAGAGAAGTTTGATTAGTGATGGGATTATTTAATCAATTTCAGAATTTATCTATTTAATTATTAGAATGAAATTAAATTAGTTAAATAGATTAAGTAGAGGATTAAATTAGAGTGAGATTAGATATTATGATTAGAGTTAAATTAATGATTTATAAATCCTATAAATAAGGAGTTGGTCGGAGGCGTAATTTTTTAGATGACAACAAGAGGGTGCGGTAACAACCCTAGGTACGGGGACTATGTCTCTAATGTGATATCGTTCTATGGTGTAATCAGTATAGATTTATTACAACTGTAAAATCCTTTTGCCGCGTGACGTCCGCACTGAACGAAAATAAAAATGGAGATGGGATTTTTTGCGGCCAAATTGATTGGACGTGAAAGTAAAAGAAAAGAGGATTTGAGAGAGGAAAACTAATACGGACGTTTTGCGGCCAAAGAGGAAAAAAACAAGAAGAGAAGAAGGGAATAATAAGGAAAAAGAAATGAGAGAAGATGTCTTGCGGCCGAGAAAAAAAAGAAGATGAAAAAAAAGAAAGAGACGTTTACGGCCACCAAAAAGATGGAGAAAAAAAGAAAAAAAGGGGAGACGCTTTGCGGGCGTAAAACATACATAAAGAATTGAAGAGAGAGAATAGAGAGAGAAAGATTAAAAAAAAGGAAATTGAGCTTACGACCATAACGGATAGGGAGGAAAGAGGCGGAGAGAGAAAAGAGTAAAAAAATAAAAGGAGAGAGAAGATGAAAAAATGTGTGCAGGTTGGTTGATTGGAGAGAGAAAAAAATATGCACATGAGAAGAAAACAGAGAATAAATTTTATTCGTTTTTTATAAGAAAATTTTATTTATTGAATTTTTCGACCAGGTAAAAAAAAGGAATATATAGAGGAAAATAATCAGAATAATTGTGGGTCAAAATTCGGTATCGATGCAACCAATTGATGATCGAAAATAGAATTAATTTTTTAACCAACTTGAGGTACGTAGGGGGATCGACATGGCGTCGATTTTCCGTGACATGGACCTCGAACTCTTCTCCATTTTATAGAGATCACATTATATATTGTTTGCATCTATTAAATATCATATGGCATAGATAGCATGATTGAAAGTTATCGGAAACATAATTTTCTAATGACGATCGGACTTGGCTCGAGTTTTGATCTACTCGGCCCGAGTTCAATAGAATCCAAATCGAATTATAGTAAGAACCGGACCGAATTCCATGAACCTAGTTGGGTTCCCATAGGCGTGGCTCGAGTTCTCTTACCCGAGTGCGACGTAAGATTATATCATAGAGTCGAATCAGATTCCAGCCTATCCGGCTCGGGTTTCGAAGCCTCATTGACAATTGATTGGAACTAAGCCAATATGGCTCGGGGTCTTATATGAAAATTGGAGAAAATAAAATAGATGAACTGGCTCGAGTTTGTCCTAACGTGGGCCGAATTTTAAGGGTTTAAAATATATTTTTAAACAACTGCGGTTAATTGTATTGTTTAATAGCATTGATTGTTCCTGACCATGCATTGATATGTATTGTCAATTGATTGTGATTGTTATGTTGATTAATGTTAATCGGTTATAATTATAATATGCTAATTAATAATAATTGATTATGGATTAATGACTTATTGTTCAATTGGCATAAATTGATAGATAATAGAATTATTAATATTTGTTGTGCATCATCCAAGTGATGATATGAAAAATTGCTATTATGGAATTGTAAATTGATAATTGATGCTGTTATGGTCGATGGAGGCCGTTATGGTCGATAGAGACTCTCGTGATCGATAGAGATCCTTGTGATCGTTTGAGGCCCATTGGGTCGATAGAGGTTCATGAAGTCGATTGTTGATGCATCATGGAGGTCTTTGTGGTCGATTGAGGCTTTTATGGTCAATGGAGGCTCATGGAGTCGATTGTAAATGCATAGTAGTTAATGGAGACCCTTGTGGTTGATTGGAGCATTTATGGTCGATGGAGGCCCTCGTGGTCGATAGAGATCCTTGTGATCGATGGAGGTCCATTGTGGTCGATGGAGACCGTTATGATCGATTGATGTTTTCTTAATTGAATTGAGTTATTCATTGAATTGCATCGTTGATTGAATTGCGCCCTAGTGACTGATTGATAATTGAATTGCTTCTTAGCGGATGATGAAAAAACTGAATAGATAAATTGATAATAGAGATGATAATTGATAATCGTTATTGTGGTCTTCACCGACTTATGCCCAATTGGTAATTGATTTAAGATAATTGAATCGAATAAAATGTATATTGGTCATCAGTAATTACATGGATAATTACTATCATTGGTCAAATAATTTATGATTTATTAATTATTATTAAATGTTATCTATTCTGACCAATTATATATTTATATTTATTGATAGCATTATTTGACACTGACCGTGGTTCATATAGTTATTTTTATGAGTGATTCTACGTACTGATTTATCTCATTGGGTTTTGCTTCTGTATTTAGTTCCATACAGGTGATGGTGATGACGATGGTGAGACGATTGGTGACTCCTCTGATGAGAGACATGCACATGAATATAGATTCTATTATTATATAAACGTGGGCCTTAACCCATAGGTTATTGGACATTGTATAAATAGCTTCCACATATTGTAATAGAATATTGTAAATTAGTCTTTCGCTTATGTAAGTCAATTTGTTGACTGGTCAAAGTCAGGATATAGAATTGAGTGACGTCGCCGAAATAACCTTCTGGACAGACAAAAGAAAAAATAATATCGGGGCGTTACATAAATACTATTAATTATGTAACATGTGCATCAAATTATACAAATTATAACTTAAGTAGCTTGATATGAGATGTATCATCAGATCAGATAATAAGATGTGCGCCCCAAGTTTTCCTTTCCATCGGCGTTCCCTTTCAAATATCTCGTCCCTTCCTTCTTCCTCTGCGTGTTTCATGTTGTCCTTGTTTTTTAAATGTATAGTTCACTCACAAATTTTCTATCTTTTCTTCATTAATTAAGTCATTTGTGTTGTCCGTGGAGATATTTATACTTTCTTATTTCAATCAACTTTACGAGATCGAACTTAATTTCCGTTAGATTTATCTTCAAATTTTGTGATGTTAATTTCAAGCCTTGAGTTAATTCAAAGTTATGTCCTCTCTGGACCGATTCTTAGCATTATACAAAATTTCAGTCAGATGTCAGCATGTTATTTAATTATCAACAAATCACATTTTGATGTGAGAAAAAAAACTAAAGATCGATCGAATTTTTTTAAAAAGTCAAATTTAAACTCGTGATGTCACGATTTTCGAAGAAAGATGTGCATCACGTTCCTGCAATTATTAATTGGTCCAGACACAATAATTAATTAGTTGAAGGCGACTACAATAACGATTAATAATGTCTTAAACTTGAACTCAGTTGGTCTCCCTACATAGTCAGACACTTTAACAGAATTCCTCTACGAGAGTCTTGCTACCCGGTCAGCGAGCCTGTGGGGGATAAGGGGGATCCAGGGGATCCCCCTGCGGAGGTTGCAAGGGGGTGAAGTCCCTTGAGCGAAAATTATTAGAGGTATTTTATATGTGATTCGGATTTGATTTATTTCCTTATCACGAGATAGGTGTCCTATTTTTAAGAGATTTATTTGGAGTCTCAGTTCGTATGTAATTCCTATCATCTGTCAAATGAAGTGCTTATATAAACTTCCTAGGGGTCTAGACAGAGATATATCCTTGTAATCATCATTATTTCATAACAAAGAGAGTCGTCGCTTCTCGAAGACGTAATCTGATTTAGGATGAGCCTTGTAAATCTTCATGTTTTTATATTTGTGCGATCCCTCTCTCCCTCTTTTCGTAACAATAATCATATTCGTATCATTTCAACATTCCAACTCCAATGAGAATTTGTTTAGAAAGGGTTGAAATTGACGTGCTAATTAATTTTTTTAAAAAATTAAGTCATTAATAAGAGTAATAATGATTTTATACTTTTAACACTCTTCCAAACGTGTGAGTTTGTGATAATTTTAATTTAATCCAACACACCGCGTGGATAATAAATAAGGGAGGAGAATATTTTTTTAAAAAAAGCTTAACAAAATTTGAACTCTTAATTTCGTACTATATTGAAATTAATATGTTAACTAATTTTTTTAAAAAAACTTAAGTTGTTAGAAAGAACAACATTAATAATTTTATATACTTTATAAAAAGAAAAAAAAATGTCTACTACAAAAATAAAAAATACTTTATACTAAAAAAAATTTGCACCTTACTACGAAAAATCGATCGAGCTCAATTAATTTGATAAATTAATCGGGTCCCATAGAAATATTTGAATGGAGATAAAGAGAAGGGCACGTCCATGTTGAAAAATTCATGTACCATCACTATAAATTGAGCTCATCGCGTTGCCTTCACACGCCACACAAAAACCACTACATGCACACATGGACTCGCCATTTTTCTCACATGCTCTCTTGATGTCCACCACGGCCGTCGTCTCCTGCCTCCTCTTCTCGGCCATCTGTAATGTCCGACCCACTTCTCTCTCTATTTGAAATTTAATTGCAAAATTCAAAATAAAAAAAATGAGAGAATCTCTCTCCCCTCTTTCCCTCAACCCCCTCTCCCCACGAGACTCTCCCCCACTTTTCCCTCACTTCCTTCTCACAACTCCTTCTCACAAGAGGTGATAGAGCTATGAAAGGAAGTGAGGAGGACTCCCTTGCACCTCTTTGGACTCTTCTCAGTCGCCACTATTTCTCTCTCTCTCTTCCTGTTTTTCATCTCTGGCAAACTCCCGACGGACGAATAGCAACCAGCGCACGAACCAGCGGACGTAGAGCACACAAGTGAACGTAGGACGACCAAAAGAGGTACGGTAAATTTACAAAATCCCTAGATGAAGAAATGTAGATCATTTGTCATGCGTTTCGAATCTATTATGTCCTAGAGAACCATGGGAATATCTTTCATAGTGTATGTAATGGGGATTCAATATTTTATTTTCGAACTAAGATGTTCGAATTAATATTTTTTAGGCCATTACGACATGAATCAAGTCTGAATCATATTATATACCATGTTTTTAATACCCAACCTCATTACTGCGTGTGTCTTAGATCTCTTTGATTTTTAGAAGGAACGTCCAATAGATTATTCTATATTACTAACCTTTGTAAATCAATTGATGATGTGAATGGTAGGATATAATAAATTATGCTTTAGTCTTTATTCTTAGTGCAATGTCGATTACTGATTTTTAATGGATGTTTAAAGCGCGTCTGAACTATACATCGTGACGATTAAATTATATTTCATCTTGCTTAGTCGACATGTTATTTAGTGTATCCGAGCTATGCTTTAGGCAGTCTTGTCATATATGCATTAATGTGTGTTGTAATGCTAACTACTTACAAATAATAGATGTTTATTACTGATATGCCGAACTATGCATTATTTAGGCATGTTAATTAATTTATTCATGTTATGACTCTCGGCTAGGATATGGATTAAGAGAAAATAATTACTCTAAGTGCAAAAAGATAAATAAGATAAATAAAGTAAAGATAAATGAATGTGATAACTATGTGTTGTTCATAGTAAATGTCAAAGTATTGTACAGTGGAAGGGCATGTAACTATACTGAGGAGACAGTGTACCTACTAGTTTAACTACCACTACTTCTGGATCACAGGCTCTCTCTCACCTGTGCTCCGAATAAGGGTGACACATCGAACACACTCTTCCCCCATGGAGGCATATATGAATTATATTATTTTATACTAGAGGGACAGGTAGCTTAGCTGAGGAGACAGTGAACCTACAGGTCTGTAACGACCACTGTTCCTGAGATGCAGGTCCTCTCCCACCTGTATTTTGAAAAGGTTATGTCTAAATATACACCTTCCCTTTCATGGGCATCCTGACAATATACAGAGACACTTCTAGCTTCCTAACTAATTAAAGTCGAGCTCATATAGGATAACGAACATCAATGACCTTGTAGTAATATAAAAGATGTAGTCCCACACATAGCATAACAGAATATGATAATGGATAACTGAGCATGATAATGGATAATAGAATATGGTAATGGATAACAGAGTATGGTAATGAATCACAGAGTATAGTATTGTATAAGGTATTATTAAATTAAAGAGTAAAGTAACTGATTATTGATTATCATTTCATCGTCTATGACTCTATGTGTATTGGGCGTTAGCTCACGGACATTCCATGCTCCTGCTTTGGAATTTTGCAGGTGAGAACCTTGCTTAGGAAGGAAGTGGATAATGCAGAGCTCAAGGCTGGCGGCTCATGACTTGCAACATAACCACAGCTTTTCGCCATTCATATTTTGCATTTGAATTATCTGATGTTGTATATATGAAATACTTGAATTTCCCTTTTTAGCCTTGCTTATGTTGATATTCCAAGAACTATTCGAACTATTTTGTTTCCTTATTTCTCTTGAATTATCTCATGTCATGTAACATATGTTGATTTTCAATGATATCTCTTCTGCATTCTCATGTCATTATTATTTCTCTATCATTTCTATCGCCACGTGGGTCATTTGTTGACCGATCAAAGTCAAAGTCAAAGTAGTAGTAGGCAGTGTAGCACTCTCTTGATTAGTCTGACTGCCAATGTAGTAGGAGGGCTAATTTTGGGGGCGTTACACTATTAGCCGACAGTGGCCAGAGAAGGAGACTCACATCCGGTGCTACTTCCATGAGAACTACACGTGATCAAGCCCCACCGCCATGAAGATCCTCTCGAGCCCCTCGTCGTCGGGGCCCGACCCTCACTACATTGGCGACATGGTCATCCTCAACAACCCGCTCATGGAGGGGCTGAGCCGGACGTCGAGGCCCGTCGGAATGGCGCAGGGCTTCGCAGTCCGCGTGTTGGAGAATGGGCTCATATCGGAGCTGGCCATGCACCTGATGTTGATGTTCCAGGAGGGGGAGTTCAAGGGAAGCAGCGTCCAGATGCTGAGCAGGATAGACCTGAGCCTGCCGGAGAGGGAGTCGCCCAGCGTCGGCGGCACCGGGCGGTTCTAGCGAGCCAGGGGCCACGTCTTGTCGAGGAACGTGAAGTACAACTTCTTCGATGGCGACATCGCGGAGTTCGACGTCTACGTGATCCATAAGTAGTCGTCATCATGCATTGCATGCATACGGAGATCACTCCTGCAACCTTTGAACTGTCTAGTGTTAATTTATTTGGTAATTCGACAGCAGAAGCTGTTGGTTTCAGATGTAAGCCGGTGGATTTTTTTTTGGCTTTTGTTTTATTTATGCATTTATGTTAAAAAAAGTCCAGTCCTTTTTATTGTCCTTTTAAAAAGTTTCGATTAACAAGGAAAAGATCTGGTTCAACTTTTACTGTTAAATAAAACAAAAAAAAAACAAGCATGAAAAAAACAAATTTTTTAGAAGTTAAAAAAATCAAGCATAAAAAAAATCAACTTTAAAAGTTAAAAACAGAAAAAAACAAGCATGTAAATAATTTAGAGCAAAACAATCAAGAAATTAAAATGGCATTTTATCATAAAATTTAGTATGTTTGTAAAATGACTTGTTTGAATGGAAGTTACAAATGACATATTGGGAGGTCTAAAGCGAAAACTTTTTTAATATAAATAAAAAAATACCATTACAATTTTATTTACTCACATTTTAAACTATTTTACCAGTACTTAAACTTCACAATCAATCTTTGGACAATAATATATTAAGAATGCTAGAGAAACTTAGAAATAAAATTGGAAAATGTAATATGAATAGTCATTTTTCTAGATTCAACAAATAAGGAACCAATTAGGAGAAAGAAAATGAGAATTGCCACAAAATTAGTTTGAATATTGTTGATCATAAAAAAAGGAATATAACAAGAAGATAGGAAAAATATTGTTTGAATCAGTCAGATTTAAGAGTATGAGTGATCAACGGAAGGAAAATAAGATTGATAGAAAATACTTAATTTATTATCAATAATTTAACATTATTAGATATTATGAGTCCCTAAATTATAAGGGGTTGCTTTACCCTGGAGCCAACTGTCGATCCATAAGAATATCCATAATATATATATATATATATAAAAGAGAGGAATACTAGGGTGCTACTAGATACGTCCACATCTTTAGAACCATCCTATCTTAAATGGGCGGCTGAGATTGAGGCACGTAGGTTCAATGCAAGTCGCGCGCCCAATCCACACATTGTCCAGTTCGCACATGGTCACGCGCGTCCGATTCACACATTGTCATCGCCCTCCCCTTTCGTGAGAATCCTTTTGCGAGTGAGGGCACATCTCCCTCTCTACGCCTGTGATGACGATGACGACGCTGGGCGACGATGATAGCGCCAGGAGACTATGGCATTCGGGCAACGATGTTGGGCCTTCATCGTGGCGCCCTTGTGAATCCTGCATCGCCGCCCTCGCTCGCAGATCGTTGGCGACTGCGAAAAAGAGGGGCATCGGCCCCCTTCGTGAGCTCGCTGACGAGCACGCGGAGGGGGCCGATGCCCCCCTTTTTCGCTGCTGCAGCGGCGAGCTATGGAGTCGAGGGCAAAAGGGAGGGGGAGGGGGCGACACCCTTTTTCTTTGTGCACACCAACCAGTGCAAAAAGGGGCACTGACGAGTGCGAAGAGGGGCTTGTATCGAAATGCCGGCGATGAGTCCACCAAGGGCGTTAGTGGAGGACTTTGTTGTTGTGCAGAGAGCGTTATCGCGCAGGAGCTTTGTCATCATCGTCGCTCACCAACTCATCATCACGCAGAGGTCCGTCGTCACGCTGATGGAGGAGGTCCGTCATCGCATAGGTCCCCTCGCTCGTCGGAGCTCCGTAGTCGCCCCTGGCTCGTTGGAGCTCCGCAGTCACGACGAGGGAGAAAAAGGGGGGTCGACGCCATCTATTCTCTGTGCGCGCCGACGAGTGCAAAAGGGGACGTCGATGATTGCGAAGCGGGGTTTGTATTGGAATGCCGATGATGAGTCCATAGAGGGCGCCAGTGGAGGTGCTTTGACGTCATGCAGAGAGCGTTGTTGCGCAAGAGCTTCGTCATCGTCATCGCTCACCGCCTCATTGTCACGTGGAGGTCCGTCATCACGTGGATGGAGGAGGTCCATCATTGAGTAGGTCCCCTCGCTCGCCGGAGCTCCGTAGTCACCCCTCACGCAGATCATCACAGATGCAATCTTGTCCCTCTCGATCTTGCACTGAACCGTCCGATTTTCGTGAACTGCTCTCATAAACTATCACTATCTTCCTTGAACTAGTGCGCCTCAATCTCCCATCTTAGATCGGACGATTTTGAAGATGTGTGTGCGGGGTGCTACCAGTAGCTCTGTAACATTCTCTCTCTCTCTCTATATATATATATATCAGAGAGGGAATATATTAAATAAAACATTACAAGAAAATTATTGTTTTTGCAAGGACCGGATCCGTCACAGGACAATATCAACCTGTCACAAAATCCTCCATTTGCGTTGGATTTGTGCTGGAAAGTAATCCACCACATAACATTCCAAGTAAATATTTTACATCATAAAGATGTTGTAATCGGCGTTATACATTCCATCCGATGCAAAGTTGGAACTATGATATCTAACGTAATTTCCACAACAAAAGACATGAACAACTATACCAATAAACTTATTTAATGAAGGGCAATCAATTTACCAGAAGTATATAGGTCATGTAAAAGAAGACTGAAAATAACAAGGGAAGTTAGGATGGAGTGCTATTAAGGTGGAGTTGACAGTAGCCAATTCCAACTTCCATGACAAATGCATGGCAAAAGAGTTGGTAGTCCACTCACAGATGAGATACTGGGTTTATGTTGGAATTGTTACCACTTAACAAGCATTTATGCCACGTAACGTTGAAACTAAAACAAAAGAAAAGACATACAGCACTAGAGGAAACATAAAAAAATTCGAGTGATTGGCATTCACTAATGTAACGTGGCAAGATTCTGTGAGCTGCAATAGTGGACAATGTTTCTGTGGTTACTTCTGCTAAATAGTAGAGCAGTAAGCATATAAGCTTGTGAATGCATGTTATTCTCACATCTTAAAAAAATTCCCTCTAAAATTCTACTCACAATTTGTGAGATGTGCTTTAACTCTGATATGGAAAAAGAAACTAAACTTTCCCACAAATAAAAAAGAAGAAGCTAAGCTTAACTAAAAGTTTGCACTTTGTTTATTTTTGCTCTTGAAGATAAGAGTCAGTCCAACTACCCTACTCAAATTTTGAGAAACATCTAAAGGTACTTGATGAAAATTCTAGATTCTATTATTGTCATACTTAAGTTATAGTCAAAGATATTCAGTGAACTTGAAAGTAATAAACATGTAGGTCAATCCGACATCCTGATTTCAATTGTGCATGTTATCAGACTCTTCCAACTATGACCATGTCATTTTAAGATATGTCCATTTATCTTAAGGAAGCATATCAGAAAAATGAACAGATACAAATGTTAAGATGAAAGACATCAAGAAAAGCATTCTCTATGCATCTCTTCATGTGGAAAAGCATGATACCATTGTACACAATCCAAACTATCTGATGTTGACGAGGTGGATACTATTTTTATTCGTCTAGAGAATGATATATTACTTTTTTGGAGAAATTTCTTCGTTTAATAGGCCAACTGATAGGGTGGTTTCAATTACACCACCTGGTGTGAAGCTGGATTTTGCCAAGCAACATTTGTCTCTTAATTCAATTCTGGATCATGTAGAACAATCTAAGCTACCACAACAAGTTGAACGAACCAAAGTGCAACAAGATCAAATTGCCCAAAGGTGAACTGTGTGGACGACAACTCACATCTACTAGTGGAGCCCTAAACTTTCAGATTCAGAATTTTGTGCTAGTACCTGCTTTGAGAAGAAAAGAAAGTGGTATCTGCAAAATTCCTGAAAAAAAGTTATGCAGGATATTAAGCAAGTGCCGTCTTTTATAATATTGATATCCGAAGATCGAATTAATCATGTCTTAATAATCTTAAAAATAGATGGATCTCTACCGAAAAAAAATGTTGGCGGTATTCTCTCCTGGATTGCTTTTTATCCCTTTGCCTGTATCGTTTGCTGGTAAATTGATTCCTGTTTTTTTTCTCCTCCTTCCATGTCAAAACATTGTCAGGGATCAAATGGGAGATCCGGCCATTTTAAATGCGATCAATAACTTTCAAATGGAATCCATGCATGACATTGAAAATAATAAAATATGTTTTTTATATAAATTAAAATATTGAACCAAATCATATATGGATCATAATAGAGCACAATGAAAATATAATAATAAATTAAGCCCTGAAGTTTACTACATATTAATTTAATAGGTAAATAAATTTATATTAATATTTAATATGATTTTAGTGTACGAATTTCTTACAAAAAATGAAGTCACATTTGCAATATTTATTGTACTAAGGCATATACATTATATATATATTTTTTAAAAAAAATGCCACAAAATAAGAATAAGAAATAATATATAGATAAAATAATTTATTAGTGATAAATAAAGAAAATGAAGATAAATGAACGGATAAAAGAAAAGCTTTATATATATATTAAATATTAAAGATTCAATCATTAAGTATATGGAGCGTAAAAGAAAAAAAAAATGCAAATAAAAATGGTCTCATAATCATGCAACACACAAAAAAATGAGAACAAAATATCAACTTAAAACGTGAAGGCGAATTATGGACTAAAGTTAATAATCGCTCCTAATTTTGGGTAATTTTGTGGATTTTCGATATTCAAAATTATTATTAATTGGAAATGAGGATGAAAATTAGAATGACATTCTCCTAGTCTAGTGATGATTTGAAAACTCGAATTTGGGACTACTAATTTTCAGCAACTCATTGTGATACAATTGTATTAATCACTTGTGCCGACTCTTCCGAACACCTTTCTTTCTTGGTAAAAAAAAAAAAAACGAACGTTAAAACAACTCAAGTTGACCGATTTTTGTAAACCCATTTGTGTTCGGTTGTCCGATTTTAATTCCTTCTTGCCGATTTTGATTTTAGAGTGAGTTTTGATGACCGATCACAATTGCAAACTTTTGTATAAAATTAATATGCAATCAATAAATTAAAATCGTTAGATCATGATTATAAGATTCATATTTAATTTTTATTAAATTTAATGTTAAATTATTAATTTAATCTCAATCACATAATCATCATTCAACTATTCAAATTCGTTCAACGGAGTTGATTGCGAAATTGACTCCTACTGCACATGATGAGGTGGAAGTAATAGCCTCCTACTGCACACGATGAGGTGGAAGCAATATATAAATATTACTGACTTTATAAGCACATCCATGTTGTCTACGGGCGCCTATTGTCACAAAAAAAAATATATTATTATCACTTGAATCATAAATATTTTTATTTATCTAATAAATACTTTTTCAAATATCTCGTCCCTTCCTTCTTCCTCCTGCGTGTTTCATGTCCTTGGCTTTGATGTAAAAAAAGGAGATACATTTAAACTCATGATCTTATGATTTTCGAATAAAAATGTGCATCACGTTCCTACAATTATTAATTAATTGGTCCAGACACAAATATTAATGAGTTAAAGGAGACTACAATTTTCGTATTCGTACCACTATCAATATTCTAACTCCAATGAGAAGTTGTTTAAAAAGAAAAAAAAAAGAAGAGCGTCCACCACTAAAATGAAAAAAAGACTTTGTACTAGAAATATTTTTTTGATAAATGTTGAAAAATCGGCACGTACATGTTGGGAAAAAAAATGCTTGTACAATCACTATAAATTGAGGTCATCGCGTTGCCTTTACACTTGTAACTACATATATCACATGCACACATGGATTCGCCATTTTTCTCAAAAGAGATTGATAAATTAGTTTAGGATATGTTTAGATGGAGTGAAATTTGATATTAATGAATAAGGTAATTAATGTGATAAGAAAAAATAGATATGATGGATTAATTTTAGTAAGTGTTTAAATTAAAAATATGTATAATAAATATAGGTTATAAATTTGTTAAAAAATTTTAAAATAAATGTATATTAAAAAATTATATGCTAAAAATTTTGTTAAAAATATATTATTTAAATATAAAAATTCATTTTTAATAATTTATATTAATGAAATATTAAAATTTTTAATTAAATAATATTATATTAATTATTTATAATAACTATTATACATATAATGAATAAATTATTTTATATAGAAAAGATAAAGAAAGAAAAATAATAAAAGAAAATAGAAAAGTAGACAATAAAATAAAAAAATGAAAAACAAAAAAAAGGGGCAACTGGTTCCAATACAAAAAAGGGACTTGGTTTCACCTCGGAACCCGACCCCCTCTTCTTCTGGTTCTAGCTAGTTCCATGGCCAAACAACCCCTTTTTGTCGATCGTCATCACCTGCCTCCTCTTCTCGGACAGTAGCAGCAACAACCAGAGAAGGAGACTCACATCTGGTGCTACTTCCACAAGAGCTACGTAGAGCCGAGCCCCACTACCATGAAGATTGTCTCGATCCCCTCGCCATCGGGTCCGACCCTCGCTACATCGGCGACATGGTCATCATCAACAACCCGCTCACGGAGGGGCCAAGCCGAACGTCGAGGCCCGTCGGGATGGCGTAGGGTTTCGCCATCCGCGTGTCCGGGGACGAGCTCATATCGAAGTTGGCCATGCACCTGATGTTCAAGGAGGAAAAGTTCAGGGGCAGCAGCATCCAGATGCTGAGCAGGATAGACCTGAGCCCTGCCACAGAGGGACTCAACCTATTCAGAGGTCTAAAACGAAGAAAACTAATATAAATAAAAAATATTATTACAATTTTATTTTCAACCTTTTTAATGTATATTTTCAATAATTAAACTTCACAATCAATCTTTGGACAATAATATATTAAGAATGCTAGAGAAAATTAGAAATAAAATTGGAAAATGTAATATGAATAGTCATTTTTCTAAATTCAACAAATAAAGAATCAATTAGGAGAAAGAAAATGAGATTTGTTACAAAATTAGTTTGAATATTGTTGATCATCAAAATAAAAAGGAACATAACAAGAAGATAGGAAAAATATTATTTGAATCAGGCATATTTAAGAGTATGTGATCAAAGATTGGGAAAATTAGATTGATACAAAACACTTAATTTACTATCAATAATTTAACATTATTAGACATTATGAGACCCTAAATTATGGAGGGCCTAAAGCAAATGTTTGGGTTGTTTTATCCTTGATTCATAATATATCCATAATATATATCATGGATATCAGAGAGGGAATTATAATAAATAAAACAGTACAAGAAAATTATTGTTTTGCAACGACCTGATCCGTCACAGGACAATATCAACCTGTCACAAAATCCTCCATTTGCGTTGGATTTGTGCTGGACACTAATCCACCACACAACATTCCAAGTAAATATTTTACATCATAAAGATGCTGTGATCGGCGTTATATATTCCATCCGATGCAAAGTTGGAACTATGATATCTAACGTAATTTCCACAACAAAAGACATGAACAACTATACAAAAAAATTATTTTTCCCACAATTTGCACGCAGATATAAACTTATTTAGTGAATGACAATCAATTTACCTGAAGTATATAGGTCATGTAAAAGATGACTGAAAATAACAAAGGAAGTTTGGATGGAGTGTAGTTGACTGTAGCTCTTCATTATTTAAATAAATATCTTGTGTGCGAATGCTTTTGAACTTAAGAAATTTTCATTAGGAGTCTTATTCATTATATCTGGATATGTTATTTGAGACTGCATTAGAATAGTCGAATTCGATAATAAATTGAGATTTTAATTTTTAATTAGTTTGTATAAATTTTAGGAGTTGTTTAGTTAGTAGAATAACATGTACTTATTCTTGTCAAACACTCCACTTATTTATTCTCAAGTAATTATTAGGGATAAAACTGGTATTTAAAAAAATTAATCCATGTAACCAGTAAAAATAAAGTGTAATCCGTGCTCCATTTAAAAAAAAATTATTCTTTGAATTAAATGAAATGTCTTCTGTGAATAGTATATAAAAGTCGAACAGTCCTTTAATTAGTTTAATATCAATAAGGTTGAATAATGGACCGCTTTCGCTTTCGGGGACACTGAAGCGGCAAAGAAAATTGAAAATGTATATACATTAAATCCTATAGGCTCGTACCACGAATTCAAATTTCATCATATGTTTTTTTTATTTTTAGTGTTTAATTTTCTTCCATCATGTTTATCCTTTGGGAAAAAAATCCTAGAGGACGTACACAAAAGGCAGTATGTAAAAACAATTAATTTCCTCCCTTAAAACCAGGGACGGCCCCCTAATATATATACATTATATATGTAGATATAAGATAAAATAAGAAGATGGCCCTCCTAAACTAAAGAAAACAACAAGTCTAGATATATTTCTTTCAAATATATATAAATCTAAAAGTATAATATTTGACCTTCTTAAATTAAACTAAAATTTATCAAATAATATTTTAAATTTAAATTTGATATTTTATTATTAATTAATTAATTCTTTAATATTATTTTGGCCCCCTCTTAAAAATTTTCTAGATTTGTCCCTGCTTAAAACTCTACTATATGGAACACACACACAAAAAAAGAAAAACCATGATGAAAGAAAAATCCACTTCAACTTTTTCTCAAATGGACAACACTACAAGAAAATTAGAATTTTTCGTCGGATAAAAAATCATCGCAATTTACGATGAATTTTGCGACGGATAGGTATACAAAAATTCGTCGCAAGATAATATAATTTTTTTTATATTATAAAATTTTTTTATCACGATTGTGACCGTCGAAATTCGATGGTTGCGACGACCGCTAAAAGTTTCGACGGTTGCTACCGTCGAAGGTTGCGATGACTGCCGAAAGTTTCGACGGTCTCGTCTGTCGAAAGTTTCCACGATTGCAATGACCGTCGAAAGTTTCGACAGTTGCAACCGCTAAACTTTTGAGACGGTTAGAACCGTCGGAACTTTCGACGAGTTTTTTCCATGCGATGATCATTTTTTCGACAGATCGGTTCCGTCGAAAAATCCATCGATTTTCGGCAATAATAACTATTTTTCTTTTTCTTAAATCGAGAATGAAAAAACTCATAACTCCAACAAACGTGCAGCACCACGCATTGCCTGATGGGGCTCACCGCATCATCCCTACGTCAACAAACACAAGGAGAGACAAATATGCATGTGGGAGAATGATTCAGACTTCCTCCTAATGGAATTGCATTTAGTAGAAAATTCTTGCTTCTTGGTAAGGACTAAGGACAACAACAACGACTAATTGGTTCACCATATTAATTAATAGCTGTTTATATATATTTTTCTCTTTTAAGTTTGGAAACAAGGACCATAAGCAATTTTAAGTTTGGAAACAAGGACCGTAAGCAACAAGTGGCAATCTTTGTGGCAAATAAAATATAAGGTAAGTAAGAAAAATTTTTTTTTACCATTCCAATTGGATCGACGAACTCGAACCCACCGACGAAAAAAACAAGAAAGCTCTTAGAATGCGGCACGGCAAGTCAAGTAAGAAGTTATTTTTGAAAAGAGTTGCTTGAATGAATTTGTAAAACATAATGATAAACCAATGTTATAAGATTCAGCCCCACAATTGAACCAGATTCATCAACGGCCGGACGGACTAAATTGGATGGACAGATCGAATAATATAAATTAAAAAATATAAAATTTAATATAATAAAGTAAAATAACATAATTCAGATTAAATAATATAATAAAATAAGCATAAATTAAATCATCAATCAAATATTTATTAAATAAAAAATCTTATGAAGTAATTATAAATAAATATATATATATATATATATGATAAAGAGGATATTGAAATATAAATTCAAGCATATATATATTTAAATATTTTAATAATTTTCTTATGTTTCATTTTAAAACTTGACCCATGAGATCGATCAAATTTGTCAGAGTTGAATTCAGACTTCCATGGAGTTTGATCAAAGTGGGTTAAATTCTTAAGTGAATTTCAACCCGGTCAGACATGTGATAAACATTTGCGTCCCAGACAAGTATATATTTTGTTTGAAAACAAATTAAAATATGGCCGCCCACGTGGGCACGCGCGTGAAATCAAAATTATATATGTTTGATATACAAAATATAATTTTATTAATGGAGATGTCTCCTCTTTAAAGGAGAGACAACATATCCCCTATATTTCTATTAATTGAATTAAAAATTTATGAATCTATTTTATTCATTTTTATTAAAAAAATTTAAATATGATTCATAAATTTTTAATCTAATAAATAAGAATCAGAAAAGTACCGTTCCTTATTTAGGAGAGGCGCAACGGCTAAGTCTTTATTATAAATATTTTGTCTATATCAAACTTGATTTTTATATACGTAATGATTATCTATATCGATATTTATTGGTGCCATTGCATGCTAGTCCAATAATAGTGATCTAAAACTTTTATTTCAGTAAGTGAATAAAAAATAAATAAAAGTACGTCCCGTTGGCAAAAAATCTATCTTCGAGTGGTGCATGGCTCTATAAATTGAGATGATCGCAGTGCCTTTACGTGCCACACCACCAGTTTGATTCGCTTTCCCTTCCATGCGTGCACACATGGAGTCGCCAGTTTTCTCACAAGCTCTCTTGATATCCACCACGGCCGTCCTCTCCTGCCTCCTCTTCTCGGCCATAAACCAGCGGCCGCAGCAGGAGAAGGAGACACACATCCGGTGCTACTTCCACGAGAACTACACGGGGCCAAGCCCCACCGCCATGAAGATCGTCTCGAGCCCCTCGCCGATGGGGCTTGGCCCTCGCTACATCGGCGACATGGTCGTCCTCAACAACCCGCTCACGGACGGGCCGAGCCGGACGTCGAGGCCCGTCGGAACGGCGCAGGGCTTCGCTGTCCGCGTGTCCGAGAACGGGCTCATATCTGAGCTGGCCATGCACCTGATGTTCGAGGAGGGGGAGTTCAAGGGGAGCAGCGTCCAGATGCTGAGCAGGATAGACTTGAGCCTGCCGGAGAGGGAGTCGCCCATCGTCGGCGGCACCGGGCGGTTCAAGCGAGCCAGGGGCCACGTCTTGTCGAGGAACGTGGAGTACAACTTCGTCGACGGCGGCATCGCTGAGTTCGACGTCTACGTGATCCATAAGTAATCATCATGCGATCCATGCACATGGAGAGTACTGTACTGCTGCAGCCTTTGAAGTGTGTAGTGTTAGTTTAATTAGTTGGTAATTCCACTAGTACGGGATCAAAAGCTGTTGGTTTTAGTTGTAAGTCTTGGTAATTCCACTAGTACTTTTTATTTTCTTTGCTTATATGCATGCATTAATTAATAAAGAAAATTATTCGTCATTGTCATTGTTATGTTACAAGTTTGTAATGATATCAGCAAAACAATTTACATGCACACCATCCTTGTTATTGTTCTTACCCAAAATTTTCTTACATTGCAAGAGCATTCAGGCGTAAATTATGTGTCCATACTTTCTTTTGATTATAGATAATATGTCAGTACGTCCATTACATATATACCTTGTCCTATCACTTGGTTGCAAAGTAAAGGATCAAACTTATCTATCTGTCTACCAACATAAAATCATTGGACATCCTCGTGAAAAAATTCAACCGCTAAAAATAGTTCATTTTTTTTCTTATTAAACTTATCAATACGTGGCACCATATAAAAATTGAATTATTTCCTTTAAAATATCTTGAACTATAACTTTTTTCGCTTCTATTCCTAAAATATAAATTTACAAAATTTACTCAACGAACTTATCTAAATTTGACACTTAAATTCCTTAGTTAATTTTAATCTAAACTTTGTTAAATTTCTTTTTCTAATAATTATGAAATGTCATTTTTACCTCTTATTTTTATCATGAAAAAATATTAACAAAATAAAAAAACATCGACATAAATATAATATTGTACAAGAAATATCACTATCAATTAGTATATTTACTTGTATTGATTTTTTATTTTTAAAATACTTTTATTCTAATTTGAACATATAGGGTAAAAAGGAATTTCACAATTAAATTTAATAAAATATAATTAAAATTTAACAGAAGAACCTGTGTCAAATTTGAGTAAGTTTGAGGAGTAAATTTATAGTTTAAGATTAGACGTAAAAAAATTAAAGAATTATCAGAAAAACAGTCCTTTTAACAATTTAAAAAATTATCCGAAAAAAAAGTTTGTCACTTACTTTATACCCAAAGTAGAAAACACTGTTAGAACTTAGAACATCATTGCTTAGCTTCTATCATAATTTATATATCATAATCATATTCGTCATATGTTCAAAGAATAAAATTATTAAAGTACTCAAATTAATCCGATTGATGCATATAAACTCAGTGATCACCTGACGATTATAATTAGTCAAATTTTTAGCCAAATGTAATTCTTATAGTTATGATAGAATGCATCGGTTATGTAACGACCGCTAACTTCGGGAAAAAAAGAAAAAAAAATAGTTATGACCCATTCTCATTATCTCCTAATTGGAACTACTCGAGATCTAAACGCCAACCCGATTTTGGATGCTACCCATTTGTGCATCACGGCAGGAGAGGAAGTGTTGGAACGTGATAGCACATGAAGAGACTGTCGTAGTTGAAGGGGAGGTCATCGTCGCACAATCAGAGTCTGGATCAGTTGCATAAAAAAGGTACAAAGTTTTCTATCAATATATTATTATGCATATAACAGATCTAATTTATAGTCACAAATTAATATTCACGATATGCTAGTTCGTGGTAATAATTATATTTTATAGTCATGATTATTATTTTTTATGAGTATTAATGAACTTATAGCCACAAGTAAATTATATCGTAGTAATAATCATTTAGCAATTGTTATGAAGATTTACTTTGTGGAAAATAATATACGTAACTGTGATAATTTTGATTTTCATAATAAATTATATTTTTTTATCATCAATATTAGCCACAAAATTTCATAACTAATTGTTGAAGGTAGCACTGTGTATTTGTTACATTTTTAAAATTTGCAGCAACTAACATGTAAGATTTCTAGAAAAACTTAATGTTTGATTCATACTTCATTGATATTCAAAAAATATCATTTCAACATTATTAATTGTATATATATATATGTTTTGTTGATAAAATTACATTAATAATTGTTATTCGTATGATTTTATTAATCACTAGATTGTTTTATAAATCATTATTAATAAAAGATAAACTAAGTATCTTATCTTTTAAATTCTAATATTTGTTTATGTTAATACTTAAATGATAATGCTTTGTTTATGATAATATTTATTTATTCCTTACTTAGATGAAAAATTTAATTATTTGCTTTTTATTTTTATGTATGCTAACTTTTTTAAATTATTTAACTTTGATTGGGATTTAGGTTATATGTACACATATTTATATCTTTTTACATTATTTTTTATTTCCTTAAATAAATAATTAGAACCCAAAAAAATTATTTATCATTCTAAAATAAAATTGTCATGTATTTTTTCCTTTTACCACAAAAAGGAGAATTATAAGGATTAAGGTATAAATATTGTTCTTTAACATAATCGTATTTTCTTCGTGCACTTCTCTATCGCATTCACCTTCCTCCACATTTCGTGCGTCATATTCATCTTCCTTCAACAGGTATGCTTTCTACGTTCCTTTTACCAGCCTTTACATTTTCCATCTGAGGCGACGACAGGGACGCGGCCATGCAGAGACACAGCCACACAGAGGCGCAGCAATGGTGCGGCCGCACAAAGGCAGCCATCGATGGCCGCCCAACTCGTAGAGGCGGTCATCAAGCCTCGCCTCTGCACAAGAGGCGGCTTGCCGGCCGCCTCACATGCTAGGGCGGCCATTGAGGATCGCCTCTGCATGAGAGGATGAGTTGACTCTCGTGTAGAGACGGCCCTCGACGGTTGCCCAGTGTGTAAGGCGACCAGCAAGCTGCCTCTCATGTCTAGCATAGAGGCAGGCCCCGACGGCTGCCCCAACGCGTGAGGTGGCCGGTGAGGGCCGCCTCTTCGCGAGAGGCAATGGTTGAGGGTGTGTGAGGCGGCTGGCGAGCCTCGCCTCTTCGCGAGAGGCAACTCACCGGCCGCCTCACACGCTGGGGCAGCCGTCGAGGGCCGCCTCACGCGCTGGGGCAGCCGTTGAGGTCCGCCTCTGCCAGAGAGGTGTCCGATGAGTGACTCTCGTATAGAGGCGGCACCCCCATGGTCGCCGTCAGCCGCCTTCGCTGGCTGCCTCATGTGCTGGGGCGGCCATCGAGGACAGCCTCCATGCGAGATGCGGCCGTCAGGGGCTGCCTCTGCTTGAGATGCGGCCGTCAAGGGCTGCCTCTGCGCGAGAGGCAGATCGATGACCTACTCGTGCACAGAGGCGACTTTCGACGTGGTAGTGCGAAAGGTGGTTCACTAAGATTGGAGATGCCAAAGTGAACTTAGGAAACAAAATGGGAACTATTGGCTTTAACACATGAATTGTTAATATATGATGTTAGTCGTGATATTTGAAAAGAGGGGCGGAAATGCACTAGCACTAAGAAATTGATAGGTTGGTGTCTCACAATGTAATTGAGAACTAATATGCAGTCATTTTTAGAAGAAAAGTTTTAGGTACGACAAACTACTTTCTATAATAGTTGTGATATTTTTCGAAATATACTTTTTGTTATTCTATTATTACCCATTTGAAAATGTATTGTTTGACTAGAAATAAAGTGAGATTAATTCTAACAACCGTAAAAATTTAGTGGTACATCATTGTGGAGGTTTGAAGTCTTTTCTACATCTTCATGATATGGTATGTAATTCATTACAAACTAAGGTATCTATTTATTGGATAAAATGGAGGTGTTTATCATTTAAAGGACATTATGCCTCTCCTTGGATTAAAAGTTTATGAATGATGCTTTGGTCCATTTATGGTTAGGAATTTTTAATATGATATTCTTCCTATTTTTTTTATTAGTTTTATATTGTTAATCAAATTTATTATTTAGATTTAATTATTTTTCTTATGTGATATTAAATGTTAAATTGTTGTAAATTCTTATTTGTTTGTACAATATATAGTGAGATTCTACTAATACTACATGTGGCGAAATTAAGATGTACAAGCATGTTCATTTCAAAGAGGGCAAAGGATGGAATCATGGTGAATCCAAAGAACAAATATGTACGTGCAATTTATAATTATGCATAATTATAGCCATTTTATTTTAAATTATGTTTTTTTGTTGATTTATTTTGTAGGATGCCATGGGTGTTACATAAGGCGAGGTATGGAAGTTGCTGTACAATATGGAATAGAACAATCAATGATAAAAGAACAAAATTTTCAAAAAGTAATGGGTACAAAACTAGCATATTGAGGTTTTAGGTTATGGTGTGTGTCCTTCTTCAAAGGTTAATATTGTCACACAAGAACAATTGGAAGAAGAGAGGAGATGAAGTGATTGAAATTGAGAAACATTCTAAAGAACATTTGCGACTTATAAAATCTCAACAGAAACATATTGAATCTCAAAAAGAACAAATTCAAGATCAACAAGAAAAGATGGTGCGATGGAGGATCATCAAATAAAGATGAAAGAGAAGTTGGAAGCTTTCTTTCAATTATAAAAGTTAAATTATGTTAACATTCTTTTAGCATGGATTTCTTTATATTGTTATGTCATAGAATGCTTTGATAATGTAATTGAAATTTCTTAATAGTTTTATTTTGCATGAATTATTGTCATTGAATCCTATGGTCAATAGTATGAGAATTTACAAAAAAAATTATCATTTTAATTTTTCATTTTTATTTTATGGAATGTGTCTACTCAATTATTTATTTCATGTTTTATAGATAAAATTATTTTTATCTATAAAATAATTTGTGACTAATAATCAGAAATGATCAATCATTTTTAATTTTGTATTACAAAAACTTTTGGCTACGTATCATGAAAATTCTACTCATAATTGTTACATATTGTTTATGGAAATAAAATTTGCTAATAGTCACAAATATAATTAGCCATGAAAGTCAATCAATAATGCTCATAAAACTTTCATTGTTAATATTAAGGTATTTGCCACGAATGATATCATTATCCACATATGTTAATATTTAATACTTACATAAATAATCTTTGTGAGTTGCATCGTCATCAATATCCACGAGTTATTGTCACAATTTTATTCTTGATTAATAACTTATAATCATAATAATTGAAGTTATATTCACGAAATAATTTGTAATTATAGATCATATTTTTTGTAGTGGATGTGGATTGTATATAATCTCTTACGAATGACTCATGGCCTTCAGAAATTCGTTTGTCAATCTGTTCACTATATATATATATATATATATATATATATATATATATATATATATTCTTTGGGAGGCTATAAAGCTATGCTTTGATATGCTTGACATTGCATGATTTGATTTTATCTTTTTTTTAGTGTTATGAATTTTTACACATTTTAACATGCACAATGTAACTCCCATATTCATAACATGTCATTGGCAAATTTATAACCTCTTTTAATGTCTATTTTATCCCATAACACTATAATGTAGTCCACTATCACATCTTTACATCTTCGCCACCGGTTATATGTTTCAACTCACAAATATTAAATTTAATCCCATTATAAGTTTGATGGTGTAATGTGAAAGAGAAATATATAACTTTTTAAATATTAATTTAACACACTATTAGAGTCATTAGTTGAGAAAATTATTATCTATCCTCTTCTATCTTTCCTGGGTTAAAAAAATATTATTAGAAATAAATTATCATTACATTCAATCCTTTTGAATTTATTTTCTGTCAAATCTAATTTCTCTTACATCTCTTTAGTTCTTTGAAATCTAACTTAATTCCAAGAAAAAATTCTGTGAACTTTTTTTTTTGTAACGAATATAAAAGTGAAAAGTCAATATAACAAAAGCATAAATACCTCAAGCAAGTAACGATTTGACTCGTGCCGTTCATAGTGCCCGATTGCATTTAAAGTGTGACGTTCCATCTCGAGGAACTTGCTACTTACCTCCACGGCATCAGCGTGCATGCACAAGGTGAATGTGTTTATTTAAATATAATTTTGATTGATAGTTGTAGGAACATTAATTGTCTGTACACCGTCGGAGAGTTTTCTATCATCTTACGGATTATCCTTTTAAAAATTCTAATACATGTACAACACTTTCGTTGGATTTCTCATCAATTAATGAATGTGAGTATTCGTATTTTAATATCCCGACCTCATCCATGTATACCGAACGATCAATTAAGTCGTGGTTGGACCGATTTGATCGGATTCAATCGGATTTAATTAGATTTTATTAAATTAATATTATTTAAAATAATTATATATAACAAATATTATATAATGTTTATAATTCATAATAAAATATAATTAACAAATATTTAATTAAATATTAATATTCATAAAAAAAGTTTAAATTTTATTTATTAATGTAGTATATTAATTCTTTTATTTTATTCTTCAATACTATTTTAGGGTGATAATATATTAATTGATTTTGACATATATCACTCTCATGTTTATTTTTTTTTCTTTACTTTCATTTTAATATTTTTATTTTTCTATTTCCATTAATTCCTCTCTCCCCATTAATTCCCATATTGATTTGCTTTTTTTTATAATAAAAAGACATTAAAATTTTTAATATTCATAAAAAACTTTAAGTTATTATTATTGATATACTATATTAATTATTTTATACTATTTTGTGATGATAATAAATTAATTTAATTTTTCATACATCACACTTACTTGCTTTTATTTTCTTCTTTATTTTCATTTTAATACTTTTCTTTTTTATTTTCATTAATTCCTCTCCCATATTAATTTTTCATATTTATTTTCTTTTTAATTTTTATTAATTCTTAATTCAAATACTTTCTCATTTTTTACCTTCATTTCTAATTTTTTATTTCCTTTTTTTACTTTTATTTTCTAATTTTTTTCACTTTAAATGTTGAATCAAGTTTTTTCTGTTTTATCGATTGAACCAATCCTTCAATTCTATTTTTTAAATTAAGTCAAAATGGACCGACAACCAATTCGTGATTGAACTGGTTGAACCAATCCGATCCGATTTTAATAATTGTGATTAAAATTGCCGACACCACGTGTACACGTGGAAAAGAAAGAAAATGCCGTCGTGTGCATGTTGGACGCAAAACCAACCAATTCTCTCTTCACGCGTGCTGTGGCGTTAATCACATGTAAAGAGTGTAAAAATGCACTCATATGGAAGGTGCATTAAATGCATCAATCCTGTTACACATGTAGTACTGCATGATCTTTAAAAGCATATGACCAATGCTACAGTGCCGCGTGGTACTGTAGCAGAAACAGTACCATGCACAGGATTTCACCTCACAATTTATATAATCTTTTAATTTATCCATTCTGAATATATTCCAACTAGTTTAACTGTATTTTAAAAAAATAAATATAATTTTTCATTTATTACAATTTATAATATGTAAGTACTATTACTTTGTAACATACAATATATCTATAAATATCTTAAAGTTTGAATTAAGACAAATATTAGTTAAGTTTATATTTTAAAATATTTAAGATGATTATAAAAAATATTATGTCTTTTATAGTGTTAGAATAAGTATTATTTTACACTCATACATGTGTGTTAAATAATATATTACAATTTTTTTATTGATAATTAATAAATATTTTATCTAGAATAATATCATATGTTTATAAAAAATAATATTAATATTTTCATATCCTACTCTAAATAATAATGAAAGGTGATATGATTAAGATATCTGTTATTTTGAATTAAAAAATAATTATGATTCTTCGTATGCACAGTAAATATTAATTAAGGTTGAATTTATATATACTTATTATAAATAAAAATTTAATGGAAAATAAAGAGTAAATATGTAATTAAAAAAATACACAAATTAATAATGAGAATGCCAAGTGTTCAAATAAATAATTAAATAATGTAATTAATTAATATGATATTCATAATGGGAATATCAAGTGTCAATATTGAATTAAATGATGTAATAAATTGATATGTGATTGATATAATAATTATAAAAATTATAAATTAAAAAATGACAAAAGAAAGGAAGAATGATGAAAGGATAAGATACATGATGCATGCCTTTATATAAATATAACTACGTCTAGTTTTATCAGGAAGATATCCTTTCAAGTTTAACTAAAATTTAGTGCCCAATCAAACTATATATATTTTCCGTTACCAAAAAGAAAAACTTATTCATAGCTGATGACGATTATGGATGAAGATAATAATGAAGGTAAAAGAAGGGTTGTTTTAACCTTGCTCTGGAAACGCTTTCTCCAATATCTGAAACTTGATTAACGAAAGGTTGCGGCCCTCGACACCTCCGTGACGTAGCTGTCCAGGAACGCGCCACCTCTCACCTTAGCGTTGGTCCTGCCGGCTCGTGCGTCGTGGTCGCCTCATAAGCCATGTTCACAGGATAAAGCTCCCTCGCAGTCTAAATATCTATTATTATATATACTTTTTATAACGATAAATTTATTATTCTTGAATATACTTTAAAATTTTTAACAAATTACTTTATGCTTTGAATTATTCTTAACGTCTATTGAAATAAATCATATTATGCTATTTTTTATTGGAATATACAGTATTTTTAAAAGAAAATGGTTATAATTTTAACAAAAGCACTTGAAAGGATCAACTTGGAAGTTTCTCTGGTCTGCCGTGATTGGGAAATGGAAAGTTATTAAGGTCACAGAATGTGCAGTGATTAGCAAAAAATACGAGGAGTCACACAATTACATTGAATAGAAAAACTCAAGACATTTTTAAACATTAGTTAAGAGATAAGAAACATTTATTTTCTAATGAAATACATAAATTTGTTAATTAAAAATAATATTTCTTTAGGTCTAAAGGAATAAATCTATAGAAATATAAAAAAATATTTTTGCATGTCATAAGGGGAATATTGATGATTATATGTTTTAATTATTAGAGTTGTGATTTTATTGGAAGTGGTTGTAACATATATATATCAATGTAAATTTGGGAGAAGACTGCAATTAATTGTAGTAATGATAGGGAGAAGAAATGCATTGTATTAATAGGAGACAGAATGTTCTGATTAAGTAGTGGTAGAGAGAAGAATGCACATAAACAAAAATTTGGAATTTACTTAGAATTTTCTTTTTCCCGTTCATTGTTATGAAAAATTGACACTACAAGAAAAAGTCGTATTTCCGACGGTCCATTTTCGACGGCCCGAAATCCGTCTAAAATATCGATGATTTTTTCGGCGGATCTTTCAAACCCTCGATATTTTCGTCAGATAATTTTCGACGGTTTAAGCCGTCTAAAATTTCGACGGTGATAAATTCGTCGGAAGATTCCGTTGAAAATATTTATACTTCGACGGTTATGACCGTCGATAATTTCGGCGGTTTATCTATCCGTTGAAACTTTCAGCGGTCTAAACCGTCGAAAAATTTCAACACCGGTTGCGTATAATTATTGAACTTATCGACGGTTTTGACCATCGAAATTTGCGACGTTCAAAGCAACCGTCGATATTTCGGCGGTCATAACCGTCGATAGTATTTAAATAAAATATTCTACCTTAATTTTTTTCGACGGTCTCAACCGTCGAAAATGGAAATTTATAATTTACACAAACTATGTATCTGTCGATGTTTTTGAAAAGTTATCATTATGGGAATCGACGGCTAAAACCGTCGATATTTCGACGGTTTAAAGAACCGTCAAAACTATCGACGGCTTAAAGAACCATCAAAACTATCGACGGCTAAAACCGTCGATATTTCGACGGTTTGAATATCGTCGAAACTATCGACGGTTTTTCCAGCGGATTCGAGCCGTCGAAAAGTGGTTATATAAAAACCCGACCGCACTCTTACTTTGAACGTTTTGAACGTCCGTCCGCCGCCGCGCGTTTCGTCCGCCGTTCATCCGGCCGTCGACCACCTCCCGCCCGAAGCTTCCGCCGCCGACCATCTCCGGCGCAGGTAGGTCCGATCCCCGCCTTCTTTGATATATAATTTTTCTCTCCTTCGACCATCTCCGTGTGGCGGCCAGATCCGGCCGCCATTCACGCGCGGCGGCCAGATCCGGCCACCCTCCGCGCGCGGCGGCCAGATCCGGCCGCCCTCCGTGCGGCGGCCAGATCCAGCCGCCCTCCGCGCGCGGCGGCCAGATCCGGCCGCCCTTGCACAGCGGCGGCCAGATCCGGCCGCCCTCTGCGCGCGGCGGCCAGATCCGGCCGCCCTCCGTGCGGCGGCCAGATCCGACCGCCCTTGCGCGGCGGCGGCTAGATCCGATTGCCCTCCGCGCGCCGCGGCCAGATCCGGCCGGCCTCCGTGCGGCGGCCAGATCCGACCGTCCTCCGCGCGCGGCGGCCAGATCCGACCGCCCTTGCGCTGTAAGGCTAACATGTCGCCATGAAAGCTTCCATGTTTAGAATTATAGTTGAGAAACCTTTAATCCCCTCCTCCCACTTCCTCTTCATCCGTTTCAATTCTGACTTCTGAAATATTTTATTGCTAATCGATGTTGGTTTGCCTGTAATCAACATCTATCATAGTTAGCACTGAGTCAGCTGGTCATTGCACCTACCAATAGCAGTACATCATATATATTGCACAGAATCTGAACCAGGGCCCAAATAGACTCAACACTGAGTCAGCAAGCCATTACATCTAACTGTATTGGTGGTGACACAAAAGATGCTACTCTATGGACAGATTTAAGCTTTCTTTTGGTCTTCTAACACCTTAAATTACTCTGTCCAATCAGTCATCTTTAGTTACACTCCATGTTTCTTTGGTAAGAACTTCTTGGGCAGGGAATTATTTTCACAATTTCAAGTACTCATCTTCCATCCAGAATTCAATGAACAGAACCTTTTGCTGAGTGACAAGATGGGGCACCACCTTATCAAACAAACGTTTACGCAATAAAAAAAGATACATATTTAGAAAGGATGATGAAACATTCAGTTGTAATATTTTTTTTCCTCCTTTTGTTTGATGAAAAACGATCATGATCAAAAAGGGCCAAAACTGATCTCACTTAAACAAAAAAATTAAAGTTTGAGCTTATCCAACTTTTACTCAATTCTTTTCTTCATTTGGGAAAATTCAAACGTTCAAAGCAATGCCCTAGTGTGAGCTCGTCCCTAGTGTCAACGCTCCCTTGTGCGAGCTTGCATGCCGATGAGAAAGAAAAAGGACAATTATGTTATATATACTTATTATATGCTATCTCTATACCTAGCAGTATGATAAGTAAACATTAGCTAAATAATCTATTCTTCCTCAGTTGTTTCATATTCATTTTTCTTTCCTTATACAATTTTGTATGACTGAAATTTTTTATGATTTGCAAATAATGCAGTCATTATGTCATACTTGAACGATCGTCGATGGATGTACAAAAGAAATAATCCTGGTCGTAGAGGCTTGTCACAAGAATTTATAGATGACGTTGACTATTATATTACTGTGGCTTGTCAATCTTTACAATTTTAGCGGGAGGGAACAATTAGGTGTCCTTGTTTGAAATGTGTTAGCACAAAGTTACAGACGATAGAGACTGTCAAAGTTCACTTATATAGAAAGGGTTTCAAACCCAATTATTGGGAATGAGATGATTTAGGCGAAGGAGCGCCTTCGACAAGCGTCCCAAATGAAGGTCTTCATTTTGTGGATCATGAACCAACATTTGCTTCGCAATATGAACAGTCTGTTTATGACGCAGCTGCAACTGAGTATGGCAATATTAGATTTGAGCAGAATGAAGAGGCACTAAATCCAGAAGCAAGAGATTTTTATGACTTACTAAACGCATCGAGCCAACCCTTATGGCCTGGGTGTGAAAGTCATTCGGAACTATCACTTGCTGTTAGATTGTTGAATCTGAAAGCCGACCACAATATTTCACAAGCATGTTTTGATGCATTTCTAGATATTTTAAAAGAGGTCACACCAACTGGGGCTCGTATTCTTGAAAATTTTTATAGGACAAAAAGATTGGCCAGTAAACTTGGTCTTGGCTCAACTAAAATAGATTGTTGTCGTGATGGTTGTATGTTATATTACGGCGAGGACATCAATCTAAATGAATGCAAGTTTTGTGGGGCCGAACGATATAGAGTGACTAACAAGTCTCAAGTCGCTGTGAAAAGAATGCATTATTTGCCTCTTATTCCAAGGCTTAAAAGACTATACTCGTATATAGGGTCAGCGTCGCAGATGAAGTGACATGCACAGCATAATACTTCTGAAGGTGTCATGCTTCACCCATCGGATGATGAAGTGTGGAAACATTTTGATCGTAAGCATCCTGATTTTGCAAGGGACCAAAGGAACATAAGGCTCGGATTATGCGCAGATGGTTTTACACCATATGGTCAAACTTCAGTTCCTTATTCATGTTGGCCGGTAACAATAACACCTTATAATTTGCCACCTGAGATTTGTATGTCCATACCTTATATGTTTTTGACATGCATTATTCCTGGTCCTCAGAGTCCTAAACAGAGGATAGACGTGTATTTACAACCTCTAATAGACGTGCTAAAAGAACTGTGGGATGGTGTCGTCGCTTATGATGTGTCGACCAAACAAAATTTCACATTGAGAGCTACCTTATTGTGGACTGTTAATGACTTTCCAGCCTACGGGATGTTGTCTGGTTGGATGACTGCAGGGAAATTAGCTTGTCCATCTTGCATGGAACACTCAGATGCGTTCACTTTGAGAAATATGGATAAAAATACTTGGTTTGATTGCCATAGATGGTTTCTTACAACTGATCATCCGTACAGAAATAACCGAAATGCATTTCGACGGAATAGGGTTGTGGAAGACATACCTCCGGTCAGACGCTCGGGAGCTCAATTACGTCGCATTGTCAATGCTTTATGCAGAATTGTCGACGACCCAAATGTCACATACAATGAGTATGGTGTTTGTCATAATTGGACCAAACGAAGTATATTCTAGGATTTACCTTATTGGTCTGATTGTTTGATACGTCATAACTTGGACGTCATGCACATTGAGAGAAATGTGTTTGAAAATGTATTCAACATCGTAATGGACATTAAGGGTAAAACAAAGGACAACCTCAAGGCGAGACTAGATTTGAAGGAGTACTGTCAACGGCCAGAGTTGCACTTAGTGACTTTACCTAACGGAAGATTATCTAAACCAAAAGCAAGTTATGTTCTCACTAAGGAGCAGAAGACCCAAGTGTGTCGCTGGATCCAAGAGCTGAGAATGCCGGATGGTTATGCATCAAATCTGACCCGATGTGTGGACATGAATAACTTGCATTTGTTTGGCATGAAAAGTAACGACTGTCACATATTCATGGAAACTTTGCTTCCTACTGCTTTTTCTTCACTCCCGGATAAGATTTGGAAGCCGATAACGGAGTTGAGTCAATTTTTCAAAGAATTGTGTTCTACAACATTAACGGTGGAAAATATGATCCAATTGGAACGTAATATTCCGATAACATTATGTAAGTTGGAACGAATATTTCCACCGGAATTCTTTGATTCCATGGAGCACTTACCTATTCATCTGTCATATGAGGCAAGGGTAGGTGGACCAGTACAATATAGGTGGATGTATCCTTTTGAAAGATATCTCAATCGAATAAAAAGGACGATTAAGAACAAAGCACGTGTCGAAGGATCCATTTGTGAAGCGTATATGATTCAGGAGATTTCATACTTCTGTTCTTACTACTTCGAGTCCCATGTTAAGTGTGCGAGGACCAGAGTCCGTCGAAATGATGAAGTTCCAGAAGAACAGTCTGATGTGGCATCTTTGTCGCTCTTCAATCAGTTAAGACGACATTTTGGGAAGCCAAGGAGTAGATGGCTCAGTGATGCAGAATTCAAGTCTGCCACGAATCATATCCTTCTAAACACACCGGAGGTGCAAGGCTACATTAAGTAAGTTTAATATCCATGCGTTCTTTTGTTTAACATCTTTCCAAACGTCATTTTGATTTAGCCATCACTTCGTATGTAGTGCTTTCTTGCAATACTACATTGTCCCTGAAGAACATGTACAAGATAGAATCGAGAATCACTTTGCACCGTGGTTTAAGGAACATGTAATTATCAAAATATTCTAAACAATTTGATGTCTTCAGCGTCTACTATACTCATTTATTTTCATATTAGGTTCTCAATACCGGCACGGCGTCTGGTCTCCATAATTTGGCATGGGGACCGGCTCAAGAGGTGAAAAGTTGGCCGGTGTATTTTGTGAATGGTTATAAGTTTCACACTGAAACTTGGTCGATCGGGAAGAAAACCGTGAACAGTGGAGTATGTGTCGTGGGATCCACGGACGGAGAAAATCAGCGTGACTACTACGGTGTTCTCAAAGATATTATTCAGCTGCAATATACTAGAGGTAATAAAGTCACATTATTTGAGTGTAATTGGTTTGATCCAAAGGAAAGGAGAGAGATGCGAGTTCACAAAGATTTCAAAATAGTTGAAATACGTCACAATAGGTGTTATGATCGTTTTGATCCTTTCATTATTCCGTCGTCTACAAGACAAGTATATTATGTGCCATATCCGGAGAAGACCAGGAACAAATCACAATGGTGTGTTGTAATAAAGACGAAGGCAAGAAGCATGATAGAAGTTGATGGTGCATTGCAATGTGCCTTTCAAGATGACTCGCAGACGTCTGTGGCCCCTATTGTCGACACCGAATTAGTCTACGATCTACATGATTCGGAACACGTATTTGAAGACTTCGATAACGTCGACATACAAAATGATGAAAAGGATTCAGACGAAGATGAATTTGAAACTACGACGACTTCTGATGATGATGACGGGTACCAGTCATGTGGAAATTCAGATGATGAGTACAGGTGTCTTTACTTGTCGTCACGAATTATCAATTTATTTTTACCTTACAACTAGGATATTTTATTACGAATGTTGTCATCTTATGGATTGTTCATTTATGACTCATATTCATTTTGTTTGAGGCAATAGTTTGTTTGAGGCGTTAGCGATGCATGTGGACAAACAATCGGATCAACAAATGCCTGACGCGGACGATGCATTCTTATATTCGCTACCATCTCGTGAGTGTTTGAAATAATGATCAGAAGAAGTCATTCGCAAAAGCTTATTCGAATTAATTTGTTTATTTTTTATAAGCGCCTCCGGATATTAGGAATTGGTTCTCGAGTTATACGTACAATTCCGTTCCTCAAGATGCAACACAAGACATAGCTGAAATAGTCAGGTCGAGACGTTGTGATATTTGAATTTTTTGTCAATTGTGAATTTGACTTGTAATAAATTTTGTACTATGCAGATGTATCGATTTGTTAAAAGTAAAAATAAAGGAAAGGAGCCGGTCGTCCCTAGAGCTCTCAGTACTCCGTGTGCTCCTCCGTCAGCCACGGGCATTCGCATAACAGAGCGTTCTTCTCCTCCGTCAGCTCCTCGATCAGCCACGGGCATTCGCATAATAGAACGTTCTTCTCCGTCGGGTCCTTCTTCTCACGTTGATATTGCGAACTTGGATACACAATTTCCACAACAACCCGTCAGAGCTCATTGTTCCGTGGAAGACTCGGATCAGGCTTCGTCAAATCGTGTTTACAAAGCATATGTGCAGCCAGATGGAAATTTAGGGTAAGTGTTATTTTATGTATATCGAATCCTTATTCATGCTTTGATTCAGCCATGACATTTTATAATTCTGTGTCCTTCAAGATTTGTACCGTCGAAACCAGCGGCTGCAGCAGTTACTAAAGTATTGCGACATAGGTATACTGAAGCGTGGCTTACATGGAGGGAAGTTCCTTATGCCACGAGACAGATGTTATTTAATGAATTTCAGGTATCATTAGAAGCCAACATCATCATTAATATTTTTCTTCGTCATGCACATTAATTATTTTTAAACACTTACAGGCTGATGTGTGGTGGGAGCCCGAGCATACGGAAAAAATGTGGAAGGCTTTTAACTCTCGGTACTCAAAGAGATTGTCCGCGGTGCTTTCTGAAGCTCGAGCTGACGGAGAATGACCCAATTGGATCCTCGAGGCCGTTTGGATCGATTTGCTAGGAAAGTGATCCACCGAGGAGTACAAAGTAAAATGCGAAAAAGCAAAAACCAGTCGAGAGTCTGACCAGGGAGCGTGCTTGCATTCGGGCGGATGTCTATCCACGAGCACGATTGCTAAGAAAATGGTAAGGTCTTTCTCCGAACTCAGGACGAAATATTATACTTTAAGAAAATGGTAAGTAATTTGCAAATTTTAAAATATTATCTCATTACAAGAGAAAGAGACGAGTAGACCACCGACTCAGGATGAACTATTTCTCCGAACCCATCAGAAGAAGAACAAAGAATGGGTATCGAATTATGCCCGGGAGACATATGTATGTAAATTTTTGTGCCTTTACTTTTTTCTAAATTGCAAGTTAATAATTAATTAACAAAACTTTGAAGTCGATCACCTAGTCGTCGTTTGTAGTTAATTATTTTCTTTATATTTCAGGAGTCTTATAAAACAAAAGAAGTTGATCATATTACGCAAGCCACGCAGGAGGGGACCACACCGTTGACCCCAAGACAACTTTGGACAGACCACGTCGGCGTGAAGAAGGGTCGCATTTACGAACTTGGATCTTCTGTGAGTGACACAGATAATGGATATGATCGACGAAGTATTTCAGGTTCATCTCCTTCTACTATGCAAGAAATTGTAGATCAGGTGACCATCAAGATTAGGGAAGAGGTCAGACAGGAATTCGGAGAACGTGAACGTCGTAATAGGGATGAAATGAAGAAAATGATGCGTGCCTTCATGCGTGGCGAATTGAATGACGACGACGCCGAGGTAGATTCATATATAATACATAATTATTTTTGGAATTTGCTTTAATCTGATGCATCATTGTACTCATTAGATTCATACGCACTTTGACACTTAACAGATTTTATTCTTCATCCCTTTCAGTTAGATCTGTAGACTTTCAAAGTTTTCACCGAAAATGGAGTGCAGACAGATGAATCATGTAAATGTCAGTACTTAGTATAAACTTCAACATACATTAATGATCACCGCATGAAATCATAGGAAAAAAACTTAGCAACCTTATTTTAAAAGTCATATGCCTCTTTCTATGATTTTGGATGATTATGCTCGATTTTGCTTCAATTTTGAGATTAACGCTTGTTAGTTTACGCATCTTCTATTGAATTTATCAAATTATGTTGATGTTAAATTCAAATAATGTTTTTATATTTTAGATTTTAGATTCAATTAGATTGTGATTACGCATCTTCAAAACTGAATTCATGTTTTTTTTTTTTGCATTTTATATATTATAACTTTTACTCTATTTCAATTTTGTGCAGTGATGTTTTGCGACGAAGATGATATGCGAATTGAACTTCAGCTCTTCGTCGTGACGAAGACGTTATGCCGTTCAATTTGTGAATTCATGTGATGTTAAATTTGTTTGCTGTTTGGATTATGTGAATTAAGCACGCCGTTGCATCTCGTTTCATTATGGTTGACGTTATTGAATCTGTGAATTATGGATCACATTATGGATTATGTTTCATGTTTGGATACCCTTATGCCGAATTGAACTATATGTGATGTGATGTAATTGAATCTGTGATGTGATATGCTTTATATGTGAATTACGATATTTCAATCTGTGATGTGCTTAATAATTGAACTATCAAATGTGTTGTATTATATGGGAATTATCTGTGAATTTACTATTTTTTTAAAATTTTTTTACGTTTCCGACGGCCCTGACCGTCGGAAACAGCTGAAATATTGAATTTTCAGCGAATTTTTTTGATACTTACCGACGGTTATATCCGTCGGTACACAATTATCGACGGTCGTAGCCCACGAGTAAAAACCGTCGATACAATAATGTCGACGGTTTTAACCGTCGATAATATCGACGGTTAAAGCCGCCGATATATATCGATGGTTAAAACCATCGATAGTTTCCACGGTTCAAGCCGCCGATAGATATCGACGGCACGAACTGCCGATACTATCGACGGTTTAAGCAGCCGATAAATATCGACGGCTCGAACCGTCAATACTATTGTCGGTTCAAACCGTCGATATATATCGGCGGTCCTGACCGTCGATAATATTGACGGTTCGCACCATCGATATTTAACGTTCGACTGCCGCGCCCGTCAGCTAGACCGTCTGTAATACCGATGGTTCAGAAGAAACCGTCACAAAATATTTGGACGACCCTTTTTCACACGATCCTTGTCCGTCGAAAGAACCGTCGGAAATCGTGATTTCCGACGGATCTGACAAATTTACCGACGGTTAGGACCGTCGGTAAAAGGCAGTTTTCTTGTAGTGTGATCTTTGATTAAAATATAGGGAATAACATCTTAATCTTGATGTTATTCTCCAATCAAATGGGCCATAAATGAAGAACGATGTCCTCTTCTCCAACCCCATCTCTTTCTACGTGAAGAACGACTTCAATGTCCTGCCTTTATAAATACTACGCGGGCAAACATGCATGCACATGGCTCTTAATCGTTTGACATTGACGCTGTTATTATAAAATAAGAATAAAATGGTGTATATACACTATAGTTTTTAGTATATACTTCCATATACTTTCGATGTCCTGCGGAGATGCATCTTTTTCACATACGTCCTATGATTTTATTACAACTTTTGCATGCATCTGATGATGCATTATTTCCCCTCCTCTTCAGCTGCTGATCCATTTCACCTGTACGTCTTGGATCCCTTCTCGCTTGCAGCATGTCCCTCCACCTTGCCCTTGTATTCCTTGACCTCCAAATCCTTCAACGGGGAACCCAACTGGGTGCAGCCCAGTCCAACAGCAGTCCTCCAATGGCGACAAAGGCACCGTAGAGGGCGTCAGCGATGTGGCAGCAGTGGTCGAGGGTGAAGGAGAGGTGCTCGGAGAGTCGAGATATAGTGCTGCTGTGAGGAGCCGGTGAGGGGGAGGATCCTCTCTACCCGATCGACGTCGTACAACGTCTCGGTCCTTTGGAATGAAGGGATCAAGAGGTCCGGCAGGGTTGCTTGCTCCAGTTGCATGCCGACCTGTTTCTCCAGCTCTGTGACCGGGGGAGGGGGGCGCACCTTTAGCATGTTCGCCAGCCGTAGCAGCCGGAGGAAGGATGATGCGTATGAAGCTCTCGATGATCATGCGGTGCTCTCGTATTTGCGCCCGACAGGTCCTCCTTGTTGCTACTGCCTGCCACGAACAAATGCAGTCCTCCCTGGTTCAAAGGCCTCCTGATGCAAGAGGAGTCAGTGACAGCGGCAACTCTCTACATAATGAGGAGTAGCAACAACCGAGGGCGATGGGGACGGTGGAGGTTCTTCACCTTTACCCATGCCGACGCCCCATGAGGAGTCGATGAAGGTGGTAGCCGCTGTAAGAAGAAGGAGGTGCAGCAGCAGGACGGCAGCGGTGGAGGAGGAATGAGAAGAAAAAACCCATTCACGTTGTGCACCCACAAATAGCATGTAGCACTCCCAGGGGATGCCACATTCAATTCTTTCTTTTTTTTTTTTACTCTTTGACCTCTTTTTTTGACCAATTCGTTGAGAGAACGTTCAATACCAAAAGAATGCAAGGCGGAAGACTTAGAAGATATAATATAACAATACAGCGAAAAACTTAACGAACATAGCGGAGGACATGACGGACATAATAGAGGAAGACTTGAAGAAACATAATAACACCGTGGAAGACTAAACGACAAGAGGAATACGATAAAATAAAGGAAACATGCGAAAGCTTAATATATCAATGTTTTAGCTAGCCTTCATCGGAGGCAACAATGCATGAGTCACACATTCAAAAAGTGATCAAAATATATCTCAAAAAGGTGCCCTAGTACTACTCATAAGATAACTACTACATACAATGATACATAAGATAACTACTACCTCTCTCCATGAGGACCATATGCAGAAGCACGCCACCCCGACGAGACCTCTGAACATGCAACACCACCTCCCGGATGACCATTATGCACCTGTGGGGATCACACAGGGGAGCAAGCTCAATCGTTAGCATAAAGCTAAGTGTGGGTTCATATAAATCATAAATTAGTTCTATCCAAACATAGGATGGAAGGAGCATGTAATCGATATAATAAAAAGATCAAGTCATTTTGGATAAAACTTCATTAAGCATGGCATGGATAGAGATCATAATAGCAACATCATGTAGGAAGATCATAATCATAATAAAGAACATATTTTCACATTCATTTGCCATGCTTAACTTCCATTCATTTGTGCTTGCTTGATTTCATACTTTTCATTCGTCTTTCATTCATTCATTCATACTTTACATCTTTACTTTCTTTGCATCTTTTTCATTTAACTTTTGAAGAACTCTTCATCTTTAGGAGAATACCATTGCATAAACCGGTGATACAACTATCTAGACATCATATGCACGTGTGGAATTAGTGCCACGGCGAACCCCGTCGGGTTTGGATGACCTCGCCACCGGCGAAAGAAAATATTCATAGGAGAAACTTTCGCCTAGATAGAGCAAATGGTAATCCATAAGGGGGCCTGTTACGAGGCTAGAACATCATCCCACATCGTACATGTGCCTGTCTTTCGGTCCGTTCACCAATCAAGGCATAGACAGGTCACCTGCGCCTGTCTTTCGGTCCGTTCACCGATCAAGGCATAGACAGGTCATCATCTTATTTTGGTCTTCGTTTATTTAAAAATCAAGTGGACGGAAGTTGTTTAGAAATCAGGGTTAGGATAGAAGAAGTCGTTACTTCCAGTCCACATGACGGATGCCCTAAGGTCACGGATCATCTGTCGAAAACATTTCGGTCGACCAAAGGAGTGTGGTCACTGCTTTTCGTTGTTCTTCTTTATTGTGTCATAGTTCATCATCATGTCCATGAAGGTCATTATTACTTTTGAATCATAGTCAAAATCATAAGTCGGAAAGTTTGAGGAAGAATCAGCATCTTTCTTGGCATACATAGCATAATCATCTTCTGTTCATTTGCTTGAGGGGAGCTCGTTAATCATTTTCTCATATGAGGCATAGGTCGGTATAGAATCAACGAATAACATTTATAGGTCCAGCATAATAGTGATCAGAAGGTTTTACATTTATTCAAAAAATCGAAAATCGTAAATATCGAAATTTGAGGCTAGAACCTGAGCCGAGTGAAAGGAGCCTGGGCCAAGTTGACCTGAATCAAACTCGGTCTATCGAGTTGAAAAACTGAGAAGAACCCGGGCCAGATCTGGGTTACACCCGGGACGAGTTGGGAAGATGATCGGGTCAGGAGAATCGATTCTCCCGATCATCTTGTCGGCGCAGAAACCCAAGCTGAGTCATGGGTGACCCGGTCCGGGCACCTGGTTCACCCCAAGCTCGAGCTCGGCATCTATGGCGGACCTGGACCGTGCTCGGAGTAACCCGGTGCAGCCAGACCGAGCCCGAGCCAAGTTCTGAGGAATTCGGGTTGGGTTCGATCGAGTCGTAAAACATGTTTCAATAGTTCATCTTTTTCGGCGATCACCGGCGTATTACAACTGAGTTAACTACATCATTGGCATAACATTCATGAAATATAAAGCATCTAAAGTCTATCACACAGCAAGGATAATCCTAAGCATGCATCTAACAATAAAAGACTTCTACGACATTTTACACACTCATTTCATTCCGGATTAGTTCGGTCATGCAATTAATCGCTCCATTTTTCATACATTCCTTCATTCATACAACATGGTCATCTCATCATCATTCTATAGGCATCATACATTTGGGGTTTGAGAGTTCAATTCATAGGTGTTGGAATCCGGCATGCTCATTCGTTTAGAATCTGACTTATGAGAAAGATCCCGAAGCCACACACCTTAAGGCCTAAGCGTTGCTGTTCATCCTTGCATTCTCTGCTCCTCACGTCGTTGGCGCCGGAGATGGTCGTTGACGCTCGTTCGTGCTCGCTCGTCAAGGTCCTTGCTGCTCGCCTTCTCTATCACCTGCACCGGAGAGGATGTCTGGCGTCGTTCGCGCGTCCTTTGCCATCCAACGCACAGAAATGGAGCATAGTGAGTTTATGATGGAGAGAGCAACAGGGAAGACCACTACTAGAAAAATGCCGTTTACCGACGGTCCGGACCGTCGGTAATCAGCCCAAAAATTATCGGTAACGCAATTACCGACGGTTTTCAGTCGGAATTGATCCGTCGCAAAAATGCTCATCGCAAATCGATTTGCGACGATCGAAAAAATTCGTCGGAAATATCGACAGTCAGAACCATCGGAAAAGTCCCACAGTTCGAACCGTCGAAAGTTTTCGACGGTTGCAACCGCCGGAAAAGGCCGACGGTTCGAACCATCGAAAGTTTTTTACGGTCGCAACCGCCGGAAATGGCCGGCGGTTCGAACCGTCGCAACTTTTCGACGATCGCAACTATCAAAACTTTCAACGGCCGTCACAATCGTCGATCTTTCGGCGGTCGCAACCGTTGCAAAGAATTTTTTAAATATAAAAAAAATTAGCGGCCGGATTGGACCGCGGCCAAATTTGGCCGCCCGCGGTCGATCCGGCCGCTGGGGGACGGATCCGAGCTGCCAGGCAGCGGATTCGGCTACTGGGGACCGGATCCAGTCGCTGGAGGCTGGATCCGGCTGCCCGACGGCTGATCCTACCGCGAGAGGCCGGATCTGTCGTCAGGCGGCCGGATTTGAACGCCCAGTAGCCGATCCGGCCGCTGGAGGCTGGATCCGCCGCCAGGCGGCCGGATCCAAACGCTTGGCGACCGATCCGGCCGCTAAGCGGCCGATCGGCCGCTGGGGGCCGGATCCGAATGCCCATGGCCGGATCCGGCCGCCAGCGGTGAGATCCGGCCGACAACGGCCTCTGGCCGGAGAGAGAAAGAGACGCCGGTGTGGGAAAGGAAGAAGGAGAGGAAGAAGCAGACGCCGACACAATCTCCTTCTTGGCCGGCGCGGGAGAGGGTCGCCGGTGCGGGAGAGGGTCGCCGGCGCGGGAGAGGGATGACCGGTGCTCGCGGGCCAGGAGAGAGAGGAGAGGAGGAGGAATTATATATAAGGAGAAAAGATGAGAGAAAGCGGGAAAAGGGAAAAAAAAATGGGATAACGAAATTTTAATTACCGATGGCTTCGGCCTTCGAAAACATAAATCTTAATTATTTTTATAATTACCGACGGTTATGACCGTCGAAAATATATTTAGTTATATATAATATTTATTTTTTATTTTACCGACGGTTTAAACCGTCGGTAGTCGTTACCGAGGTCAAAATCGTCGGTAATTACGAGGGTTTGGGCCGTTGCTAGTTGTATTAATAAAATACTCTTTATATGATATTATTATACATTTACCGACGATTACGATCGTCGAAAATTGCGGCAGATTTTGCGACGGATGGATATCCGTAAAAAATATCGACGTTTCTAATCGTTGAAAAATTAAATAATAATATAAAAAATACATAATTTAATTTTTTATTTTCGATGGTCGTAACCATCGGAAAATCCATCGGAAAAATTAAACAATAATATAACAAATTACATAATTTATTTTTTTCATTTCCGACGGTCGTGACCGTAAAAAAATTAATCGAAAAAATTAAATAATAATATAAAATAAATACATAGTTTAATTTTTTTCATTTCTGACGGTCGTAACCATCGAAAAATCTGTCAGAAAAATTAAATAATAATATAACAAATTACATAATTTATTTTTTCATTTCCGACGATCATGACCGTCAGAAAATCCATCGGAAATTGCGACGGATGGATATCCGTCGGAAATATTGACGTTCCTAATCATCAAAAAATTAAATAATAATATAAATCATTTTCGACAGTCATAACCATCGAAAAATCTGTCGGAAATGAAACCGTCGAAAAATCCATCACCAATTGCGACGGATTTCGAGCCGTCAGAAATTGTCCGTCGAAAAATCTCGATTTTCTTGTAGTGGAGGAAGGGTCAGGCGCCTTTTTTATAGAAATGGAAGGGGGCGACCGTTGCTCTTCCCATTGTGAATTCGGCGGTCGGATTCGCTTTGCCAGGTGGCCATTGTGGGGCAGGGCGGCAGACTCGGCCATTGGGGCTTGGCCGGCAAGAGAGAGAAGTAGAGAGAGAGGGAAGAGCTGCAGCAGAAGAAGACATAAAGGAAGAATGAAAGGAGAAGTGGTCGAGCAAGTGAAGACAAAATGGCGAAAAGGGGAGGGTTGGATTTTACGTTTTCATCATTTGCCATCATTTCATTCATTTTCATTTTTTTTTACCATATTGACCGTGGTGTTACATAGCAAGTTCCTACAGAGGAGCAGCGGCGGCGGCGGTAGCTGTCCACATAATGAGGAGGAGGAGCAGCAGCCGACAAAAAGATAAAAATAAATAAATAAATAGAAAACTGGATGGTCGACGCTCGGCAGAGCATTAAAGAAATAAAATCCAATGCAAATCAAATTGAGACTCCACCTATTAGATGACTTCCATGAAATCAGGAAAATTAATCTGATCACTTTGAATCAGATTAGATGAGAGGGAGAACAGGAAATTAGGGGAGGGAGCCGTTGATCGATTTTCGACGAACTGAGGAACGGATTAATCGTGAACAGACGTGGGTGAACTGAAATCACCTTGCATGATCTCTGAATTGTTCTAACACATGCCCTAATTGATTATGAAATGAAAGAGAATAAGAAGAAGTTTTTCTAGGGTTATCGTTTGATGATTTGAATTCTTGTTTGAATTGTTTGATTTCTAATTGTTTGATTGCTTGAATTAATTCTTTCTGTTCTATTATGTTTGATTGATTGCTAGGAGTTAGGAACCAAGTTAGGATGAGTTGATGTTAAAGATTTTCAAGAGAATTCGAGTTATGTGACTTTTCTGGACGCCGACCGGTCGACCAGTCCGCAGGCATTGCCAGCAACCGGCCGACCGATATAATGAGCTGTAGCCGATTCATTTACATAACGATCGGTCGACCGATCTCTGTCCACAGGTCGACCGATCCTTACCCACCGGACGACCGTTCAACTGAACGGATCGATCGATCCGATTAGCCCGAATCAACCAACCGGTCGACCGATCTGAATAAAGCGGTTGACCGACCCGCAGACCACTGATCGACCGTTCCCCTGAATCGGTCGACCGATTTCCAGTAAATATTTTTATTAGATTTATTAATTATTTCCCTTTTAATCCAAATATTACCTATATATAATTGATCCTATTTTTCTGACCCCAAAGAGATCCATCCCTGATTTTCAAGATATGTTCTTTTATTGATTTATTTCATATTGATCTTATCGAATCCATTAAACAAAGAACAAAGAGCCACAAGCTGTTAAAAGTGATTAATAAGTTTAGATGAAAGATTAATAATCAGTTGTTAGTCCAAGACAAGTACATCAAGATAAGGGTAGCTCCCTTGGTCATGGTTTGATCACCCACTGACTCGCACAAGGCTGTATCATTTGCTCGGCATACCCCAGAACTAAAGGCACCTAAAGTTACCCTGATTTCTAATAATAAACCAAGAACAAGAAGCATGATTAAGTCAAGTTAAGTTATCGTCATGATTTTTCCACGTATGCTATGATTTCAAGTTTACTATGCATCATCTTATTCTCATGATATTCTCTAATTCTTATCCTTATACTGATTTATGATGCTGCCATGTTATCCCTTTTACATTCAAGTTAAGCATGATTATTTACCGCTGATGATCCTATTCATGTCATGCATTGTATATCATATGGTTCCTCACTAGACTGTAAAGCTTACGGGAGGACCTACTCCCTTATGTCTGATTTCTACAGGATCAGGTCAGTGACGAGGTGGAGTAGGTGTGTGGTGACGAAGCTTTGGCGGCAAGATAACACATGAACCACAGGGCTTTATAGATTGTCTATTAGTTTTTCTTTACCTTCTGCATTATAAACTCATGATGTAAAACTTATTTTATTTCTTAAAAATGATATAGCCACTTTTAGACATCCGCAAATTAAAGTTGTCTTTTTATTTTCCTTATTTTGTTATTTTTCTTTCTTTCGCTGATGTGTCTTAATTCTTGACTGAGATATGACCAATATTATGGTCAAAGTTATAGCATGTCGTAGCGTCTCCAAGTTGGTCTTCGTCACGTGGCAGAAGTCGATTTGGGAGCATTACATTTATGATATCAGAGCCTAAAGTCAGGACTCTCTTAACGTCCTAGTGTATAGAATAGTATAGTATTAGTTCATGTGCTATCGCCGAGCAGTCGCCACACTCTTCACCGAAAAGCATTGTAAGTCAAGTTCATGTCTATGTTAAGTTACTATTTATTGATGCATGATTTTATTTTATGATTAGAGGATAAGCATGTCACGACGGTCAGAGTGGATTCAGGAGCAGATGGCCAAATCGGGCCAGAATGCTCATGAGGTACCGGAAGGACCACTCCCTAAGATGGGGGCTCAGCCGGGTCGTAGACGTGGTCGTAGCCGAGGCCGTGCATCATGCCGCGGACGAGGCAGAGGCCGAGCAGCTAGAGTGGCATTAGAGGAGCACGTGGATGAATTTGCTCCACCTAAGGGTAGTCAGGCTGGAAGCAGTCCGGCGGTGTCTAGACGCCGCAATCAGGGAGCACGTCATGAGACAGTCCGTCGGCGTCTAGACGCCGCAATCAGGGAGCATGTCATGAGGCATCTGAGGACAAAATTCGGGCCTTCTTGAAGTTACACCCGCCTCAATATGATGGGAAGACAAACTTTTTCAAGGCTGAAGAGTGGATAGAGACCATGGATCATATTTTCAAGCTAATGAGGTGCGCGGATGGACGCAAGGTCTTATATGCCACTTACATGCTTATTGGTATTGCCATGGGCTGGTGGAAGACTACAAGGGCCACCAAGTTCAGAGGGTTGAAAGAAGAGGAGATTTCTTGGGAGGAGTTTAAGAAGGCCTTCGTGGCTCACTATACACCCGAGCATGATCGTGTCAACAAACAAGAGGAGTTCCTATGGTTGGGAACTATGTCGGTGACTGACTACCACACACAGTTCATCCAACTAGAACAGTATTGCCCGATGCCATTTGAAGGGTTTATTAAAGCTAACAAGTTTATCAATAGGCTGCAACAAGCACTGAAGACTGAAGTCCTGTCTGGAGACTGTAAGGATCTGGAGAAGGCTGTGAGTTTGACCACACGTATGGAAAAAGATCAAGTTGAACGCAAGGCCAAAGCTCCAGCCAAAGCAATAGAGCAGCCCAGACCTCGAATAGATGATCGCCGACCATTTAGGAGGGACGATCACCATGATCGTCGTTTCATGCCTCCCATGGCAAGCTCAAGCTTAGCCACGCCCTACGCCACTGTAAGCACAACCACTGAGACAACTACCACCATCACCGCGCCAGCCACAAGTGCCACAAAAGTCTTTATGTCCTCATTGTGGCCGTCACCATGATGGAGAGTGTCGTAGGCTGAACGGCTCTTGCATTCAATGTAGACAGTTCAGACAATTTATCCGAAACTGCTCACAGGCTGCCAGAGGAGGTCGAGAGAATCGGACAGCAGGAGGTGCGAATCCCGTTATGCAAGGTCATGCGTACAACTTGGAAGTAGAAGCAGCCCAAAATGACAATGATGTCATTAGAGGTACTCTCCTTATCTCCAATCTATCTGCTATTATTTTATTTGACTTTGGGGCTACACACTCGTTTATTTCAGAGTTGTGTGCCCAAACTCTTAGTTTGCCTCTAAAGCAGATGCCCCGTGCTATGCGTATGAGTACACCTATGGGTACTCTCCATGTTGCTAGGTACATCCCGAATGTACCTGTCAATGTAGAAAAGAATGACTTTTCTGCAGACCTCATAGTCATCCCCATGGTTAATTACGACATGATTTTGGGGATGGACTGACTTTCATATCACGACGTAGCCATGCACTATAAACAGAAGAAGATCGTTATAGGAACGCAAGGCAAGCCCAAGACGGTAATCAGGGGCACTCCATCAACAAGGAACAAGGTTATCGTCTCAACTATTAAGGCACAAAAGTTACTGGACAAAGGATGTTGTGAGTACTTATCCAGTGTGGTCAAGATAGATGCACTTGTCACTGAGCTCCAATAGATAGATGTTGTGTAAAAATTCTCAGATGTGTTTCTTGAGGACACATCCGGACTACCACTGAAATGGAAAATTGACTTTAAGATAGAGCTCCTACTAGGGACAGCACCAATCTCCAAAGCACCCTACCACATGGCACCCACAAAGATGCAAGAACTAAAGAAGCAGATATAGGAGCTATTAGATAAAGGATTTATCAGACCGAGCGTTTCACCTTGGGCCGCACCAGTCTTGATTGTCAAGAAGGATGACTCCATGCGGCTTTGCATCGACTATAGGATGCTCAATAAAGTGACAGTGAAGAATAAGTACCTCCTGCCTTGTATAGATGATCTTTTTGATCAATTGTCAAAAGCATCGGTGTTCTCAAAAATTGACCTGCGTAGTGGCTACCACCAGCTGTGAGTAGCCGAAGAGGACATAATCGAAAATTACCTTTCAGTCAAGATATGGCCACCAGAAGTTCTTGGTCATGCCATTTGGACTGATGAACGCTCCTGCCGCGTTCATAGACTTAATGAACAGGGTCTTTCGATCACATCTAAATCAGTTTGTCATCGTGTTCGTGAATGACATTTTGATCTATTCTTTCAGTCTAGAGCAACACCGAGAGCACTTCAGGATAGTATTGGAGACCCCCTGAGACAGCACAAGCTTTATGAAAAGTTTTCAAAATATGAATTCTGGCTGAAGGAGATAATGTTCTTGGGACATATAGTCTCCATGAAGGGCATTGCAGTAGACCCAACAAAAGTGGAAGCAGTGACGAATTAGGTGAGACCGAAGAATGCATCTAAGATTCACACATTTCTTGGTCTGGCAGGTTATTATAGAAGGTTTATTAGGGACTTCTCCAAGATTGCTGCACCCCTCATAAATCTCACAAAGAAGGCGGAAAAATTTATTTGAATAGACAAGTGTGAGTAAAGTTTCCAAATTCTGAAGAATCATCTTACTTGGGCACTAATTCTCACCATACCGACAGGCAGTGGTAGTTTCGTGGTCTACAGTGATGCATGTGGGACATGATTGAGCTGTGTACTGATGCAACACGACAAGGTGGTGGCCTATGCTTCTCGGTAACTGAAGAAGCATGAGGTTAACTATCCCACACATGACCTGGAATTAGCGACTGTAGTCTTTGCCTTGAAGATCTGAAGGCACTATTTGTATGGAGAGACATTCGAGATCTTTAATGACCACAAGACCCTCAAGTATATCTTCGAATAGAGGGATCTGAATATGAGACAACGTCGATGGCTTGAGCTCCTCAAGGATTATGAATTTACTATCAATTACTATCCTGGTAAAGCAAATTTAGTCGCCAATGCATTAAGTAGGAAATGGAAAGGCTCGCTAACCTATATGAGGCTACGTGAGTACGAGATGCTGGATGAGATTGAGCAATGGTGTCCCAAGTTGGGCACTAATGGAGCTCTATGGATGATGCATTAGATGAAGCCCAGCTTAATTGACAGGATCATAGCAGCTCAGAAAATGGATCTTGAATATCAGAAGGTTCTGAAGAGATGCGAGAACGAACCAACAGATTTCTAGATCTCTGCAGATGGAGGAATCAGATATCGAGACAAGTTGTGGGTTCCCACAGATGCTGATGTCCGACGAGAAGTACTGGATGAGTGCCACAAGTCGGAGTTCGCTATCCACCCCGGTAGCACCAAGATGTATAAGGATGTACAATGTAGCTACTGGTGGCCGGATATGAAAAGAGAGATAGCGAAATATGTATTCCGATTTCTAGTGTGCCAGCAAGTAAAGATCGAGCACCAGCGTCCATATGACAAGTTGAAGCCTTTAGAAATCTCATAATGAAAGTGAGATAAGATCACTATGGACTTTGTGTCGTGGATCATTTCACGAAGGCGGCACACTTTATTCCAATCCGATGGAAACAATTAGTGGAGAGTCTGCTGGACTTATATGTGAAGGAAGTAGTCAGACTCCATGGTATCCCAGAGTCCATAGTGTCTGATCGAGACTTCAGATTCACTGCCAGATTCTGGAAGAGCATGCAGCGAGCCTTTGGTACAAGACTTAATTTTAGTACCGCATCTCACCCTTAGACGGATGGGCAGTCATAGAGGACCATCCAGACACTAAGGACATGTTGCAGGCTTGTGCACTAGATTGACAGTGTAACTGGGATGAGCATATTCATTTGATTGAATTTGCCTATAACAACAGCTATCATTCTAGTATCGGTATGGCATCCTTTGAGGCCCTATATGGACGACCTTGCCGTTCACCTGCCCACTGGAATGAAGTAGGCGAGGAGAAGATCATGAGTAAGGAAGAAGTGAAAGAAGCAGTGGAATATGCTGAAAAGATAGAATTGATTAAACAAAGGATGAAGATTGCTCAAGGAAGGCAAAAGAGTTATGCTGATAAAGTCAAACGAGAGCAGATCTTTCAAGCTGGTGACCAAGTTCTTTTGAAAATATCCCCTATGAAAGGGGTCATGAGATCTAGCAAGCGAGGAAAGCTAAGTCCTCGTTATGTAGTCCCCTTCGAGGTACTCGAGCTAGTAGGCGAGGCAGCATGCAGACTGACTCTACCCCATTTTATGGGAGAGTGCATAACGTATTCCATGTATCCATGCTAAAAAATGTTCTAAAGATAGAGGAGCCAGATTTAGCTGTAGACGTGACCTTCACTGAGTACTCAACGCATATAGTGGAGCGCAAAGTGTAACGTCAGAAGAACAAGGATGTACCCATGGTCAGAGTAGCTTGGCCTTACCATAAGGACAATGATGCAATATGAGAACTAGAGTCGGAAATGCTCCAAGATTTTCTCATCTTTTCAGTAAGCTCTCCACTTAGTGCAAAATTCGATGACGAATTTTCTTTTAAGGAGGTAAGAATGTAATAACCGACAAAAAGATAAAATAAATAAATAAATAGAAAATTGGATAGCCGGCTCGGCAGAGCATTAAAGAAACAAAATCCAATGCAAATCAAATTGAGACTCCACCTATTAGATGACTTCCATGAAATCAGGAAAATTAATCTGATCACTTTGAATCAGATTATATGAGAGGGAGAACATGAAATCAGGGAAGAAACAGGTGAGGGAGCCATTGATCGATTTTTGACGAACTGAGGAACGGATTAATTATGAACAGAAGTGGGTGAACTGAAATCACCTTGCATGACCTCTGAATTGTTCTAACACATGCCCTAATTGATTATGAAACGAAAGAGAATAAGAAAAAGTTTTCCTAGGGTTATCGTTTGATGATTTGAATTCTTGTTTGAATTGTTTGATTCCTGATTGTTTGATTGCTTGAATTAATTCTTACTGTTCTATTATGTTTGATTGATTGTTAGGAGTTAGGAACCAAGTTAGGATGAGTTGATGTTAAAGATTTTTAGGAGAATTCGAATTCTGTGACTTTTTTGGACGCCGACCAATCGACCAGTCCATAGGCATTGCCAGCAACCGGTCGACCGATATAATGATCTGCAACCGATTCCTTTACATAACAACCGGTCGACCAATCTCTGTCCACCGGTCGACCGATTCTTACCCTCCGGACGATCGTTCAACTGAATGGATCGACTGATCCGATTAGCTCGAATTAACTAACTGGTCGATCAATCTGAACAGAGCGGTCGACCGACCCCAAACTACCGATCGATCATTTCTCTGAACTGGTCGACCGATTCCCAGTAAACCTTTTTATTATATTTATTAATTATTTCTCTTTTAATCCAAATATTACCTATATATAATTGATCCTATTTTTCTGACCCCACAGAGATCCATCCCTGATTTTCAAGATTTGTTCTTTTATTGATTTATTTCATATTGATCTTATCGAATCCATTGAACAAAGAACAAAGATCCACAAGCTGTTAAACGTGATTGATAAATTCAGATGAAAGATTAACAATGAGTTTCCAGTTAGCCAAGTGCATCAAGATAAGGGTAGCTCATTTGGTCATGGTTTGATCACCCACTGACCCGCACAAGGCCGTATCGTTTGCTCGGCATACCCTAAGAACTAAAGGCACCTAAAATTACCCTTATTTCTAATAATAATCCAAGAACAAGAACCATGATTAAGTCAAGTTAAGTTATCGTCATGATTTTTTCACGTATACCATGATTCCAAGTCTACTATGCATCATCTGATTCTCATGATATTCTTTGATTCTTATCCTTATACTGATTTATGATGCTTCCATGTTATCCTTTTTACATTCGAGTTAAGCATGATTATTTGCCGCTGATTATCTTATTCATGTCATACATTGTATATCATGTGGTTCCTCACTAGGCTGTAAAGCTTACGGAAGGACCTCCTCCCCTGTGTTTGATTTTCATAGGACCAAGTCATTGACGAGGTGGAGTAGGTGTGTGGTGACGAAGCTCTGATTTATATCATATGCGACATAAATAAGTGTCAAAAGTTTTGGCTAGTCAATTTGTGACATTTTTTAGGCAACATAAATATATATCTTGAGAATATATTTTCTCGCTAAAATTATTTTGTTTACTTTTGTGACAATGTCTGATTGACGAGAAAATACAAAAAATTTTTATGAACAAAAAATTATAGTAATCCATTTGTATTGAATGTCTAAGTTCTATATGGTTTCTTTCATCATATTTTCGCATCATACTTATGTTTTATCTAAGTTGGTATCATGAATTATTTTATACAAATTCATGAACTTAGATGAAGATTCAAATATGATCACAAGATTAATGCCTTGCTTGATAATACGAAATAGTTGAGACTTATTTAGATAGTCGAGTGATGAAACGAATATAATTATGCAACTAACTATATTTCGCAATTAGACGTATTGCGAATACGATGAAACCATGATCTACTATAGAGAAGTGATAAAAAACTAATAGTCGCAAAAGAAGTGTTGACTATAGAGAAATTATGTTTTTCTCTCATTCGTGAAAAATCTAGCTATTGTTTCACATATGTATTAGATAAAAATTACATAAAGCTATTTGAATGCTTAAATGTAAAAGTATTGAGCGCAGTATGTAGTTTGAGACGGTCCATTTATGAATTTAGTATTCATCTAAATGATGATATAAGTATCATTACGTATATATTCATTTTTATGGATAAAGATGTCATCAGGATATTATATGTGAAATAATTTTGTGTATAGCTAGAAGTAATAAGAGATTTCTTCTATTAATGACGAATTTAATGTATTTCTATAGAAAAGATATGAGTGAGATAATTATTCACACCGGGTGTGAAATTTTAAAAGGAATGGTTCCAGTAAATTTATTGCTTTGTAGCAAGTGTTGTCTCATATAGACGAATTAAATATTCTACGAGAAACTTTATACTCACCCATACTCTTATTACACGAGATAAATTTAAAACTCATAAATATATCACTACTAGAAAAACGCTGATTACCGACGGTCCGAACCGTCGGTAATCAGCCCGAAAACCGTCGGTAACGCAATTACCGACGGTTTTTCAGTCGGAATCGATCCGTCGAAAAAACGCTCGTCGCAAACAAATTTACGACGATTGAAAAAAATTCGTCGAAAATATCGACGGTTCGGACCGTCGGAACAGTCCCCGGCGGTTCGAACCGTCGAAATTTTTCGACGGTTGCAACCGCCGAAAAAGTTCCGGCGGTTCGAACCGTCGAAATTTCCGACGGTTGCAACCGCCGAAAAAGGTCGGCGGTTCGAGCCGTCGCAACTTTTCGACGGTCGCAACTGTCGAAACTTTGGATGGGCGTCGCAACCGTTGATCTTTTGACGGTCGCAACCATCGCAAATAATTTTTTAATGATCTTTTGACGGCCGCGATCGGATCCGAACACCCGGCGGGCCCGGTGGCCGGATCCGAACGCCTGACGGCCGATCCGGCCGCTGGGGGTCGGATCCGGCCGCTGGAGGCCGGATCCGGCCGCTGGGGGTCGGATCCGGCCGCTGGAGGCCGGATCCGGCCGCCAGTCAGCCGATCGGCCGCTGGGGGCCGGATCCGAACGGCCACGGCCGGATCCGGCCGCCAGCGGCCTTTGGCTGGAGAGAGAAAAGAGAGAGAGACGTCGGCGCGGAGCCGGAGAGAGAGACGAAGGCGCGGGAGAGGGCCGCCAGTGCGGGAGAGGGTCACCGGCGTCCGGCGCGGGAGAGACTCGCCGGTGCAGGAGAGGGTCGTCGGCGTCCCACGCGGGAGAGGGTGCTCGCGGTCAGGAGAGAGAGAGAGGAGAGGAGGGAGAGAGAGAGGAGTGGAGGGAGGAAGGAGAGAGAGAAGAGGGAGGAGGAGGAATATATATAAAGGGAAAAAGTGGAAAGAAAGCGGGAAAAAGGAAAAAAAAAATGGGATAACGAAATTGGAATTACTGACGATTTTGGCCGTCGAAAACGTAAATATTAAATATTTTTATAATTACCGATGGTTTTGGCCGTCGAAAATGTAAATATTAAATATTTTTATAATTACCGACGGTTGTGACCGTAAAAAATATATTTAGTTATATATAATGTTTATTTTTTATTTTACCGACAGTTTAAACCGTCGGTAATCGTTACCGTCGGTAATTGCGACGGTTTGGACCGTCGCTAGTTATATTAATAAAATACTCTTTATATGATATTATTATACATTTACCGACGGTTACGACCTTCGGAAATTGCGGCGGATTTTGCGACGGATGGATATCCGTCGAAAATATCGACGTTCCTAATCGTCGAAAAATTAAATAATAATATAATAAATTACATAATTTATTTTTTTTATTTCCGACGGTCGTGATCGTCGAAAAATCTGTCGGAAAATTTTAATAATAATATAAAAAATACATAATTTAATTTTTTATTTCCGACGGTTGTAATCGTCGGAAAAGTCGTCGGAAATTGCGACGGATGGATATTCGTCGGAAATATCGACGTTCCTAATCGTCAGAAAATTAAATAATAATATAAATCATTTCCGACGGTCATAATCGTCGAAAAATCCGTTAGAAATGGAACCGTCGAAAAATCCGTCACAAATTGCGACGGATTTAGAACCGTCGAAAATTATCCGTCAAAAAATCGCGATTTTCTTGTAGTGTATTCTAAGACTCTATGGGTAACAAAAGGAAATGTCCTTTTGTAGATATGGTCAGTGATCAGACATGCACAATAAGTTGAGCAGACTGATATTTGTGTCAATGGTCTAATGAAAAATTTATGTATTTATACATGACACCTATATTGGATGGCGATTAAGAGAATAATGAGACACCTTAGGGGCATGTTGACTTTCGTTTTGCGCTATGATGGAGATTGAGTTATAGATTTACTTAATAAAATAGACGTCTATTAAGAGGACGATATTGACAAGCAAAAGTTTATCTACAATTATGTCTTTATGTTATAAACTGACATATTGCAAAGTTTAGCAAAAGCAAAAACTATATATAAAGTAGTCAATACGAAAATTGAGTTTGTGTTATACTCAATGATGGTATGAAGTCCTCTGGTTAAGTAAATTATTTTACTTCTATATTGACAATGGTCAAGTATGCCATTTGTTGCAATATGTATGTCAATATTGCTAGATAAAAAGGATGGACCATTATAAGGGAAAATATATTAATGTCTAGTATGTCTTAACATTGTGAAGAAGATATGGTTGATGAATACATGTGTATGTATGTGATACGTACTGAGCATGTTCGACTGATGCATTAATATGCGCAAAGATTATGCGATGATGCATTCTATATCTTCTTGATGAATAAAATTTACAGTTAGTTAATATTTTTGATAATGCATGTATGTCAAATCAGGCACGAGATTATCAGTCACTAGTGGGAGGACTCAAGTCAAGCGTCATGGGTAAACGTCTGGACTCCAGTCTGTGCGGTATTACGAGTTTATGACATACGCTCCTTCAATAGGAGTCTTCACCGCAAGTACTTGATTATGAACCTAGTATGCTAAGTTGATTCTAAGACTTGACGAATACTTATAATTTTTTGTCAGAGTGTGAGTATTTAAGGACTGAACAAGTTCGGAAGTTATCTTTAGACTTTTGACTATATTTTAAGGTAATATGTTAGTGTTGCTACTTTAGCAAGGTACTCAAAGGTTAAAATTGTATGCGGCCCATTGTACCATGACTAGGAAAGCAGCTGACTTAGAACTGAGAAATATGAGGACGAGAGGAAGATTCACGGGTGATGCATGGTATTTATGATGCAATTGGCCGAATACGTAAGCATACAAATGTAGATCAATCGAAATCATGCATGATAAGATGTGTGTCGTCTAGAGTGTGCAAGCAAGGTGTTTCTAAGGCAAAACGAGTAACATGGATGTTTGAGTGACTATGTATTATTGATAAATCATAGTATTGACTCACATGATAGTTGAGTAGCTATACAACGATAACACATTATAGCATGAGTTCACACGTTAATTGAGCAATTATGTCATCATAGCTTTTGGCTCTCAAAGATCGAGCAACTATGTATCGCTAACATGTCATAGTACATGCTCTCAAGTGGTTGAGTGACTATGTATCCTTAATAGATAATAGTTCTTCATAAGTTGTGAATGTACTCGTGGGTCGCATGATCCATTACCATAATGGACATTTACTGGAATCGAATTTGAGTAATGCTCCATTAGTGCGAGCGGGAGATTGTTGGACTAACGCCCTCATGGGCCAAGACTAATAATTGGATATTAGCATGCACCAAACTACATGTGTGCATTTTGATTAACTTCAAATGTGCAGTTATGTTAACTACACATATTGCACTATATAAATAGAGGCCAAGAGGCCTTTTGTGATGTAGTAATGTGTGCATGTGTGTTGTCCGATGGATTCCATCGGACATCCACTATAGTCCTTCGCACGGTCATAAGGCTGTCCAAGTTCTCGTTTGGATTCCGATGGTGTTCATGGTATATGGATTGTGAATTAGTGTTCTCTTTCCTTGTGATCGAATTCTTAACGATGATTCCGAAATAATGTAGAAAAGTCTTCGGTGATTCATTTTCCACAGCGAGGTATTCCGAAATATTTCTATTTATTTATTACTAATTCCTTCAAAATGAATTAAAAAAATGACAAGTTAACATAAGGAGACAAATGATAACTTAGTAAATCGTCGTAAGTTTAGAAGGCCGTGACCGTCGATAAATTCTTCGTCCATAATTTTCATGGATAATTTCATCCGTAAAAAAATTTCTTCCGTACTTTTAGAAGAAATTTCGTCCGTCGAAAATTACTCGTCGGAAAATAAGATTTTTCTTGTAGTGAATTATGGTATAATTTAAGGACATTCTATGATAAATTCATATATTAAAATAGGACGAAAAAAATCCTTATACTTAAGAGAAGATTATTGGATGATACGATATTTATTTTGCAATAAAAAGACATGAAGGTAAAGACCTATCACAAATCAGAGGACCACACAACAACGAATACCCATCAGAAACATGAAGCGATGTTCCATGTGACACAAAGTTGGAACCACGATATCTAACGCAATTCCACCACAAAAGGCAAGATATTTATCCACCCAAAATTTGTATGCAAAAAATCAAGACTTATGTTTAGATAAGGATGATCCAACCATAAAAGGAGGTGTTAAATGTACGTCCATAAAATCTGGGACATACACAAAACTAGCTCGTGACAATGTTTTCCTCATTTAAACCTCCAACATAACGAAAACGAAAGAAACGTGATGGGACAAAACTTCACATCAATCTATTTTTTCTCGAATAGACAACTAAAAAGTAAAAAGCATTCGCTCCGACTCCAGATGACTTCAGCAAAAGTGCATCACCATAATACAAGAATAGACAGAGTGTAACTTTCACAAATATTATTCGCTTAATTTAAAATACGTCTCAATAAATGATTATATATAAGTGAAAGACTATTTATCAAAATATCTTAGATCCTTTTCAGCATCGAAGTCTAGCTATAAAAAAAATATAACATCTGACTAATACACAAATAATTAAATACAACATAATAATAGATATTCTGAAGCTCCAAAAATAAATATTTTACTTTATTAATCATTTTATCTATATTGATATTAATTGGTGCCATTGCATGCGTGTCAAATAGATCTAAAATTTTTATTTCAGTAAGTGAATAAAAAAATAAAAAATACATCCCATTGGTGAAAAATCCATCTTCGAGTGATGCATGGCTCTATAAATTGAGATGATCGCATTGCCTTTACGTGCCACACAAACTACTTAAAAATTACATTAGTCACCAGTTTGATTCGCTTTCCCTTCCATGCGTGCACACATGGAGTCGCCAGTTTTCTCACAAGCTCTCTTGATATCCACCACGGCCGTCCTCTCCTGCCTCCTCTTCTCGGCCATGAACCAGCGGCCGCAGCAGGAGAAGGAGACACACATCCGGTGCTACTTCCACGAGAACTACACGGGGCCAAGCCCCACCGCCATGAAGATCGTCTCGAGCCCCTCGCCGATGGGGCTCGGCCCTCGCTACATCGGCGACATGGTCGTCCTCAACAACCCGCTAACGGACGGGCCGAGCCGGACGTCGAGGCCCGTCGGAACGGCGCAGGGCTTCGCCGTCCGCGTGTCCGAGAACGGCCTCATATCTGAGCTGGCCATGCACCTGATGTTCCAGGAGGGGGAGTTCAAGGGGAGCAGCGTCCAGATGCTGAGCAGGATAGACCTGAGCCTGCCGGAGAGGGAGTCGCCCATCGTCGGCGGCACCGGGCGGTTCAAGCGAGCCAGGGGCCACGTCTTGTCGAGGAACGTGGAGTACAACTTCGTCGACGGCGGGGTCGCGGAGTTCGACGTCTACGTGATCCATAAGTAGTCATCATGCGATCCATGCACAAGGAGAGTACTCCTGCAGCCTTTGAAGTGTGTACGGTTAACTTAATTAGTTGGTAATTCCACTGGTATGGGATCAAAAGCTGTTGTTTTCAGTTGTAAGTCTTGGTGAAAACTTTTTATTTTCTTTGTTTATATGTATGCATTAATTAATAAAGAAAATAATTCATCGTCGTCATTGTTACGTACGTTACAAGTTTGTAATGCTATCAACAAAATAATTTACATGCACACCATCATTGTTATTGTTCTTACCCAAAATTTTCTTGCATTGCATTAGAGCATTCAGGCGTAAATTATGTCCATACTTTCTTTTGATTGTAGATGATGTGGGGAACAAGTCTTGTCGTCTTGGGGTCGTAATTCATCCAACTAATATGTCTAGGCGGTCCATAATATAACCTTGTCCTATAGATCTTATCACTAGGTTGAAAAGTAATTAAAGCATCAAACTTATCTACGTTCCAACACAAAATCATTGGACATCCTCGTGAAAAATTTCAGCCGCTAAAAGCAGTTCATCTTTTTTTCCTTATGAAACTTATCCATCTATGGCGACATATGAACAATTTCAAAAATTATCAGAAAAACAGTCCGTTCAAACAATTTTAAAAATTATCCAAAAAAAAAAAGTTTGTCACTTACTTTATACCGGAAGTAGAAAACACTGTTAGAACATCATTGTTCAGCTTCTATCATAATCATATTCGTCATATGTTCAAAGAATAAAATTATTTACATACTAGAATTAATCCGATTAATAACGCAAAGGTTAACACACTACAAGAGAACTGTCGATTAATGATGCAAAATAGCATCTCCAATGCCAGTGACACTAAGTCGACGCCACAAGCATCGGTATAACGTCTCGGTTGAGTCACACAACGATGACACTACTGGCCTCCCAATAGCGTCACATTAGCATTCATATATCATTTCGTGAAATAGATGCTAAAGCAGGTTTCATAGAGACGTCAATTAGTCGTTATTATTGTGCATGATGCAGCGAAAATGCACAGCAGAATTTAACGCTGGTGTAGCGTCGACAACATTCAACGCGCACATAGCGTCACAAACATTGAGACGCCCTGTCGACGCTAACTAGGAATCAATATGGGCATCGTATATTTGCATGATTTTGGCGCCAAGGTATGCGACGCTACGTGACGTCATGATAATGTGGCGCTATATAGACGCCAATATAAAAATATATTCCTATAGTTACCTACACATGTAACACATACAACGCTTAATTGACACTATTTTAATACTACTTGAATTAAGAAATAGATTAACTATACGCTATCTATCTATCTATCTATCTATATATATATATATATATATCTATTTTGACGCAACCCCATATACTTTAATATATATTATATGTGTATCTTCAACATATATAAGTATTCCTACATAAACTTATGTATGCCTATCGTTCCTAAATATATATTTGTTACGTACCTATATTGTATATATTATTTATATATGCATATGATATATATCATATCTTATTTATACATATATTATTGTTATATTATACATATGTTAATTAAGAAATAGATTAACTATACGCTGTCTATATTTATATAACTATATGTTATCTATTCTAACGCAAATCATATATGTTAATATATATTCTCTATACTATAATGAACAAATAAATTAAATATTATATGTGTACCTTCAACATATATATGTATTCCTACATAATTACTTATATATGCCTACATCATAGGAGCTAAATATATATTGGTTACGTACCTATATTATATATGTTACTTATGCATACAATATATATCATATCTTAATTATACATATATTATTTTTATATTCTTAATCATGAAATTATGATGGTTGAATTAAGTAACATGATTTGTTACAAAATATTCCATTTAGCGCAATCGTAGAGACTCAATAGCATCTATATAACGCCACAATAGAGCTGCAATGATGATCGACGCTACAGAGGCACTTCCCTGGCGTCGCGACATTGAGATGCTAAGATAATTGAGATGTTACTGCGATGCTAGTGTGTCGCTAATATATTTTAGCGACTCATTAGCATCTCTATAGCGTCGCATTAGTCGATTTTTTATTACCCTCACTTAATCAGGCACATATTGACATATAAATACACATATATATTTATACTTATATATAACACGTACACATATACATATTATTATCACTTAATCTCACACATATAAATATATACATACACATATATACTTTTAATACGTATACATATACACGTTATTATCACTTAATCTCGCACACATATAGACTCGTATATACTTATAATACATATACATATACACATCGTTGTGACTTAATCTCGCACATATAGACATATACATACACATATATTAGATATACATATACACAATTTTGTCATATAAAGCTATTTCAATATAATCTTAATATAATAAAGTTATAATGTGTAAACTTATAATATATAAACTTATATTGCAATATAATCTAAAGTTAAATCCCTAACTCCTCTTAAATTAGGAAAAATATTTGAAATAGTATCACTAGAGCCTCGAAATAGCGTCTCAAGGTGAGTGGCCCCTCCTTAGCGTCGACGTAGCATCGCATTTTTTGGAGATGTTAAATACTTAAGTTAAATCCCTAAACCCTCTTTTGCGTTTCCACTTTTTACTGTTACTCACTCACCGATTTTCATCGCGACCGACGACGGCCGATGCCCTACTCTAATCCCACTCTCGTCGAACCCCGCCGTCGTCCGCCCAACCTCCCTCCTTCAATTCGCCCTGCGCCGACCTCCTCCGCCCTTCTCCGGTCTCCTTCGTCCTTCTCCGCCCTCCTCCGCCCTCCGCTGGCCTCCTCCACCCTTCTCCAATCTTCTTCGCCTTTCTCCGCCCTCCTCCATCCTCCTCCACCCTCTGCCGGCCTCCTCCGCCCTTCTTCGCCCTCCTCCGCCTTCTGTCGGCCTCCGCCGCCCTGCGACGACCTCCTCCGCCCTATGAGCTCATCAGCTCGAGCTCACATGGGGAAGCACCGGCCCCTCTCGAGAGCTCGCGCCGTAATTTTTTTTATTTTTATTAATTTTTCTGATATTTTTATGAATTTTATATTATTTTTCATTGTGCCACGTTAGCAATCTAATCGAAAAATTTGTTACTAATGGTCAGGTGGACGAAGGGTGCAAGAAAATTAAAATTGAAGGATAATAAAAATTGAAGACAGAATAGTTACAACATCAAAAGTTGGGGGACGATGTTGTCCTTTTTTAGTTCACTAACAAATTTTCTATCTTTTGTTCATTAATTAAGTCATTTGTGTTGTCCTCGGAGATATTTATATAATTTTCTTATTTCAATAAACTTTACAAGTTAGAACTTAATTTCCATTAGATTTATCTTCAAATTTTGTGATGTTAATTTCAAGCCTTGAGTTAATTAAAGTTATGTCCTCTCTGGACCCTTTTTTTTAGCATTACATAAAATCTCAATCAGAATGTCATGTTATTTAATTATCAACAAATCACATTTGATGTAAAAAAATAAAGATCGATCGAAAATAAAAAAAGGTCAAATTTAAACTCATGATGTTACGATTTTTCGAATAAAGATGTGCATCACGTTCCTACAATTATTAATTAATTGGTCCAGACACAATTATTAATTAGTTGAAGACGACTACAATTTCCATATTCGTATCACTATCAATAATCTAACTCCAATGAGAAATTGTATAAAAAGAAAAAAAAAGAACGCCCAACACTAAAATGGAAAAAATACTTTGTACTAGAAATATTTTTTTGATAAAAGTTGAAAAATCGTTCTATAATTGAGTTCAATTAATTCGATAAATTAAACGGGTCCATACAAATATTTGAACGGAGATAAATAGAAGGGCACGTCCATGTTGAAAAATGCATGTACAATCACATGCACACATGGACTCGCCATTTTTCTCGCGTTCTCTCTTGACATCCACCACGGCCGTCATCACCTGCCTCCTCTCGCCATCAGCCGGCAGCAGCACCGGAGAAGGAGACTCACATCCGGTGCTACTTCCACGAGAACTACACGGGGCCGAGCCCCACCGCCATAAAGATCGTCTTGAGCCCCTCGCAGTCGTGGCCCGGCCCTCGCTACCACTACAAGAAAAAGTTGGATTTTCGACGGTTTATTTTCGACGGTCCGATATCCGTCGAAAATATCGATGGTTTTTCCGGTGGATCTTCTAAACCGTCGAAATTATCGTCGGGAATTTTTCGACGATTCTGGTCGTCTAAACTTTCGACGGTCCAGAATTCGTCGAAAGCTTCCGTCGAAAATATTGGCACTTCGACGGTTCAGACCGTCGAAAGTTTCGACGGTTTACCTACCCGTCGAAACTTCCAGCGGTCTGAACCGTCGAAATATTTCAACGTTGGTCCCGTACTATTATTTAAATTTTCGATAGTTTTGACCGTCGAAATTTGCGACGTTCGATGCAACCGTCGATATTTCGGCAGTCGTACCCGTCGAAACGTTATGAGATTTTCATTAAGTAAAATATTCTGGCTTAATTGTTTTCGACGGTCTTAACCGTCGAAAATAGAAATTTATAATTTACGCAACTCTGTTCAGTTGGAAAATTATTATTATATATATCGACGGCTAAAAACGTCGATATTTTTGATGGTTTAGAGAACCGTAGAAATGTTCGACGGTTTTTCCAACGGGTTCGAGCCGTCGAAACTCGAATTAATATTATATTATATTTACCCATGTTGCGACGGTTACGACCGTCGGAAAGTGGCTATATAAATACACGACCCCACTCTCACTTTGTTCGTTTTCGATCCCGCTTATTTCATCATCCACATTTCGTCCGGCCGTCGTTTCGTCCGCATTTCGTCCGGCCGTCAGCCACCTCCCGCGTGCGCATTGACTTCCGTCGTTGCCGCCCGAAGCTTCCATCGCCGACTGCAATCTCCGGCGCAGTTAGCTCCGATCCCCGCCCTCCTTGCTCTCTCCGGCGGGCAGATCCGGCCGCCCTCCACGCACGGCGGCCAGCTCCGACCGCCGTTCGCGTGGCGGCCAGATCCGGCCGCCCTCCGCGCGGCGGCGGCCAGATCCAGAATGTATAATTTCATTTGAATGTATGATAATTTCATTTGAATGTATGATCTTCCCGTGCTAATAGTGAAGTAGTGAACATTTGTTTCTAGTGGATCACACACAAACTGTCTACTGATGACTTGAGTTTCATCGTGTTTATATTCATTATCATCTTTTTGGGCTGTAGTTTGTCTCTGCCTTTCCTTCTTGAAAGATACTTAATCTCTACCTCTTTCATAAGAGTTAAGCTTGCTTGAAGTTCCATTTTCCATTTACTTTTATTTCTTTTTCTTTTGAACATCCAGGTCATTTACGGTTATTAAGTAGATTCTTCTGTAAATGAACTTTGACATCAACAAATAGTTCAGTTGATTGGCACGTTCGGTATTTTTTTTCATTCTGATCATTTACTAGGGGAAAGGGAAAGGATTAACAGAACGATAACCAAAACTAAGACAACCAACAAAGGTTTCAAATTTTCAATTTATATCATAAGCTAGGTCTTACCCTGGAGAAGGATGAGCAAGGGTCCCGAATCCAATCATAGCATAGGTAGTCTGCACAATGAAAATAATATACATAATTACTGTTGGATTATCTGACAAACATAATGAATTATTTTTATTTGAAGCATTAACAGAAATTCCAGATTATTTTTGGATTTCACAATTGGTAACAGCTTTATAAATTTTATACAAACTAGTAAAGTTTTTGCTGTCGAGAATGAAGGATTTCTTAACCAAAGGGCATCCATCAAGCAATTGCTTTTTACTCATCATAAATTTACTTGAGAATTATTCATTTGTCTTCAATGAAGCATAGTGATTTTTCAATATGTATCAATCTGAAATGATAAACAATTTGAAAATAATTTGTGAAAAATCTTTCCTCCATCCTTCGTTTTATAGCTTCAAGTGTCCCTTTTACAGCCATTACATTTCTAAATTGTCCGTTCTCTTTTTTTTTCCTCTCATTTTCAACCAATTGATTCAAAAGAGTAAATATACACAATTGCAGTAGATGTCCATTTCTGTGGCAATATTTTTTTGAGATCTAGATACCATGTAAGCTTATAGAATTCACTTTTAATTTGGTCGGCCAACGGGAATAGAGGATAAAAGCTTCAATTTTTTTTAATTATTAACAAATTCAATCGCCATATTTATCAAACACTTTAAATAAATTTAATAATTACACGTCTATCCGTCAATATCGAATTATTATCAGTTATCTATCCCTCCAAATCTCTCTGGGTAGACTTACATATTGACGACGTTTAATATGAGAGCTTGACATCAATTTTACATATTCTATTACACAGAATGAACAATATTCTAGTTACATATTCTAGTGTCATATTTCCAAAAAAAAAATGGTAAGAGTAATATTCCTCTGATGCATTACTGCAGAATAATAGTTATCAATCTGTTCTTCCTCAAGTCATGCAGAATTTATTAATGGTAATGTGGTCATTCAGGTTAACTATATATTGCATGTCTGGTTGTGTTCTAATAATTAGGATAAATTGTAGGTCAGCAATACACCTGTTGGGCATTGCTCCTCCAACAGTACTGATAATGCAATTCATGATTGTTGTTTCATAAACTTTTTTTCTTTCCTTATACAATTTTGTATCACTGAAATTTTTTATGATTTGCAAATAATGCAGTCATTTTCTTTCCTTTATTTTTTTCATCTGCTCAAGTTAATAGTTAATTAATAAAACTTTAAACTCGATCACCTACTTGTCATTTATAGTTAATTATTTTTTCTGATTCTTTGTATTTTCTTTATATTTCAGGAGTCTTATAAAATAAAAGAAGTTGATCATATTACGCAAGCCACGTAGGAGGGGACCACACCGTTGACCCCAAGACAACTTTGGACGGACCACGTCGGCGTGAAGAAGGGTCGCATTTACGGCCTCGGATCTTCTGTGAGTGACACAAATATTGGATATGGTCGACGAACTACTTCAAGTTCATCTCCTTCTGGTATGCAAGAAATTATGGATCAGGTGATCAAGAAGATTAGGGAAGAGGTCAGAAAGGAATTCGAAGAACGTGAACGTCGTAACAGGACTGAAATGAAGAAAATGATGCGTGCCTTCATGCGTGGCGAATTGAATGACGACGACACCTAGGTAGATTCATTATACTTATTTTTTTTGAATTTGCTTTAATCAATAGATTCATTATACTCATTAGATTCATATGCACTTTGACATCAACATGAGTACTAACTTAGATTTTACTCTTCATCCCTTTCAGTTAGATCTGTAGAGTTTCAAAGTTTTCACCAGAAATGAAGTGCAGACAGCTGGATCATGTAAATACCAGTACTCAGTATAAATAAATATACTTATAGTTTATAACCATGGTAAATATAAAAAAATTTGACTTGCTGTATAAATATACTTGTAGTTTATGTTCCCTATTTTTTCTTGATTGGCCATGAACTTCAACATACTTCCTGATCAAATTATCAAATTATGGTGCATTGTTAGTTTACGCAACTTTGATTGAATTTATCAAATTATGTTGATGTTAGATTCAAATTGTGTTGTTTAAAAATTTTTATGGATTGTGAATGTACCTGATATATCTTGTCCCATACAACCTTACATAATTTCCCATATGTGTGCATCATAAGTCATTTCTCTTGCCATGATATGAGGTTACATATTATGAGCTTAATCAGCTACCTAATTCAGTACCTTCACAAAGGCTTGATGGTTTTCGCGTTCTATATCTAAGAAGTCCGCAAACTCATCACTAGTTCTGTAATTACCAGCGTGTTCACCGGCATTTTCGATCTTCCGACATAGTTCTTCGTACTCATTCTGCAACACTCAGATATATAGATCGGTGGACTAAGAAAAAAGCTCAAAATTAATTCACTACGTTGTACATGCTGACTCATAATTATAAACACAATATATGATCCTCTCACTTTGGTCTGTTTCCAGTCTTTCATGAACTCTGCAGACGTTCCTTCTAAAGCAACTGGCCGCCCAGCGGCGAAGTAGTGAAGGGTTAATCCTATGTTTTTATATTTTATTTACATTATCTCTCTATATATCTGCACTTTAGATTTTACTCTTCATTAGATTTCAAATCCGATTTCATGTTATAACTTTCTGAAATCTCTATTGTGCAGTGACGTTCGAGTTGTTTTGCGACGTTTGGATTGGCTCATAACTTCAGCTCTTCCTATCTTCATCGTGATGTTTGGAATGGCTTCACCAAGACTTCAATTTGTTTGGAATGACCTTGAATTATGTGATGTTTCGATAGTTACATTTTGTTGGATTATGTGATGTTTGGATTATGTGATGTTTGATTTATTTCATTGGATAGTATCTGTGATGTGAATTATCTGTGATGGTTTGGAAATGGTGTGAATTATATGTGTTGTATTATCTGTTCGGACATTTAAAATTCAGCATTTTTTTTTTCTTTTCGACGGTCCTGACCGTCGGAAACAACTGAAATATTGCAATGTCGGCAACGGATTTTTTTGATACTTACCAACGGTTATAACCGTCCATGCAGCATTACCGACGATCATAGACCTTGGAAATTAAATGTGGAGTCGACGGGTAAAACCATCGATCCAAGTTTGTCGACGGTCAAAACCGTCGATAGTATCGACGGTTGAAGCCGCCGATAGATATCGACGGCACGAACCATCGATATTTATCGACGGTTCAGGACCGTCGGAAATAACTGAAATATTGCAATGTCGGCAACAGATTTTTTTGATACTTACCGACAATTATAACCGTCCATGCAGCATTACCGACGGTCGTAGCCGTTGGAAATTAAATGTGGAGTTGACGGGTAAAACCATCGACCCAAGTTTGTCGACGGTCAAAATCGTCGATAGTATCGATGGTTGAAGCCGCCGATAGACATCGACGGCACGAACCGTCGATAGTATCGACGGTTTTGATCGTCGATATATATCGGCGGTCCAAACCGCCGATATGAACCGTCGATACTCAACGTTCGATGACCGCGCCCGCCAGCTAGACCGTCTGTAATACCGACGGTTCGGAAAAACCGTCGCAAATTGTTTGCGACGACCCTTTTTCGCACGGACATTATCCGTCGAAAAACGTTATTTTCGACGGATCTGACCATTTTACCGACGGTTCGGACCGTCTGTAACAGACAATTTTCTTGTAGTGTACGTCGACAACATAGTCGTCCTCAACAACCCGCTCACGGAGGGGCCGAGCCGGACGTCGAAGCCCGACGGAACGGCGCAAGGCTTCGCCGTCCCGTGTCCGAGAATGGGCTCATATCGGAGCTGGCCATGCACCTGATGTTCCAGGAGGGGGAGTTCAAGGGAAGCAGCGTCCAGATGCTGAGCATGATAGACCTGAGCCTGGCAGAGGAGTTTCCCATCGTCGGCGGCACCGGGCATTTCAAGCGAGCCAGGGACCACGTCTTGTCGAGGAACGTGGAGTACAACTTCGTCGATGGCGGCATCGCGGAGTTCGACGTCTACGTGATCCATAAGTAGTCATCATGCAATCCATGCACAAGGAGAGTACTCGTGCAGCCTTTGAACTGTGTAGTGTTAATTTAATAAGTTGGTAATCCACCGCTGTCGAACCAGAACCTGTTGGTTTCGGTTGTAAGTCAATTTTTTATTTTCTTTTTGTTTTATTTATGCATTTAGTTAAAAAAGAAGTCGAGTCCTTTTTATGATCCTTTTAAAAAGTTTCGATTAACAAGGAAAAGATCTGATTCAACTTTTAGTGTTAAATAAAACACACAAAAAAAATCGAAGCAAAAGGAAAGGGAAAAAATCAACTTTAAAAGTTAAATAAATTGAATAAAAACAAACATGAAAATAATTTAGAACAAAACAATTAAGAAATTAAAACGGCAGATAGAAACTTATTTAATGAAGGACAATCGAGATGATATTAAAATAGTCAAACTTAATAATTAGTCGAATTTTTTATATCCCATAGGACATACACAGAAGACAGCATGTAAAAACAATTAATTTCTTCCCTTAAAACCAGGACGGCCCCCTAATATATATACATATACATATATATATATATATATATATATATATTATAAGATAAAATTAGAAATTGGCCCTCCTAAATTAAAGAAAATAATATGTTTAGATAATATTTAGATATATTTCTTTCAAATATATATAATTATAATATTTGACCCTCTTAAAATAAATTAAAATTTATCATAAAAAATTAAAATTTTAATTTAATATTTTCTTATTAATTAATATTTTATCTTTTAATATTATTTTGGCCCTCCATAAAATTTTCCTTGATTCGTCTCTTCTTAAAACTCTACTATGTGGAACACAAAAAAGACCATGATTCAAGAAAATTCCACTCCAACTTTTTCTCAAATGGAATATTCCAACAAACGTGCAGCACCACGCATAGTTGCCTTGATGGGGCTCATCCCATCGTCCCTTCGTCTACAAACACAAGGAGAGACAAAATATTAGGGCTGAGCACGGATCGAGTCGATCCAAAAAATCGGGTAAATAACTCAGTCCAGATTAGATCCGGACCAATCGGGACCGGGTTGCGACGGATAAATCCATCGCAAATTCGCAATATTCTTGTAGTGCAATTAATAATTGTTAATTGAAAATTGTTATTGATTCATATTGATCTTTTGACCATAGTATCATGTATTGTCATATTGATAAATTGTTATATTGTTAATTGATCGTTGTATTGATTACTCAATTGACTCATCATTAATCATATCTTTTTTTTATTGAGCATATTAATTATCTATTAGATCTTACGTACTAAATATTTTTATACTCGTGGATATTTTATTGTTCCCAGATCCGTGCAGGTCAAAGAGCTTTGATAGAGGATGATTCTAGAGGTGTCTATGCTTAGTGACAAACGGATATTGCACAATACTTACTATATAAACTCCATCTCTACTCTCTCCTCTTATTTCAATCTCTCTCTTTCTCTCTCCCATCTCTCTCTGGCCCTCTCCCTCTCTCTCCCCTCTCTCTCCCTCTCCCTCTCTCACGACGGCGGCGGCACCGACGACTCCGACGGCCCTCTCCTTCTCCTGACTCCCTCTCTACTCCGATCATATCAATATGCCACTTGAAAATTATTGCATAAGACATTAGTCGACCTACGCCTATTTGAACAGCTTCCCAATTCGCTTATGATCTCCATAAAGCTACCTTGCAATTGCTCAGGATACTCTCTTTTAGCTGATTCGGCCGTCAGCTGGATCGGCTCGCCTGGTGGCCACCAGGGGTTGGATCGGCCACTAGCAGGCCGACCCGACGCCTGACGATTGGATCAGCCACTGGTAGGTCGATTCGTCCAGATCGGCCAGTAGTGGCCGATCCGGCGCCAGCCAGGCGGCAGATCGGCTCGCCGGGTGGCCGCGCCGGATCGTGGCCGCCAATGATTCCCGGCCGCAAATCCGGTCGCATTCTCGGATGGCCGGGACCGACCCGAAATCGGATCCGGCCGGTACTGGGTCGAAAGTTTTTTGTCCCGGCATAATTCGGGTCGGGACCGGTCCGCTCAGACCCGAACTCGGTCCCGGATTTGCTCAGCCCTAAAAAATATGCATGTGAGAGAATGATTAGACTTCCTCCTAATGGCATTGCATTTAGTAGAAATTTCTTGCTTCTTGGTATGGACTAAGGACAGCAACAACGACTAGTTGGTTCACCACATTAATTAATATCTGTTTATATATATTTTTCTTTTTTAAGTTTGGAAACAAGGACCATAAGCAATTCTAAGTTTGGAAACAAGGACAATAAGCAACAAGTGGCAATGTTGCCGACAAATAATGATAATGAATATATATAATGATATGTAATTTATGTGAATAATAATAATAAAATAATTTTTAAATAAATTATTATGATTAATTATGATAATAATGATGGTAATAATATTTTTTTGTTGTTGTTATATAGATTTTTATATTATTTTTATATTTTACTTGATTAAAATTAAAAAGGATATAAATAAAAAGAAAATAAAAATAGATTGTCAGTGACAATATGAGTGGACACTTCCTATCAACGTGAATTTTCATTTCTTAAGCAATATGCATTACTGGACAATTTAGTTTATAAATTAAAATGAAATAAATAAGATAATATGATGATCTAGATAATTTAATTTTATATTATCAATAATTTAAAAAGATTACACATAGAAAACCCCCTCGTCTGCTAAGCATCTTGGTCTAGATACTTGTCCTTAAGTACACCATTATCGATCGTGTGCTTGCTCAAGTACAAGATGGGCAGGCACGAAGTCTTCACCCAAGGATGGAGGTCATTAGTATATCTTCTTTTAAAGATTGCGCAGTTCGATCAGGAGGTGATCAATGATCCTACCAGTTAAATCGGATAATTGAATCGAATAATATAAATAAATAATATAAAAAATAATATAATAAAGTAAAATAAAATAATTCAGATTAAATGATATAACAAAGTAAGTATAAATTAAACATCAATCAAATATTTGTTAAATAAAAATTTTTATGTAATAGTTATACATAAAAAATATTGACAAAAAATTATATATGATAAGAGGACATTGAAATATAAATTTCAAGCATATATATATTCAAATATTTTAATAATTTTTTTATGTTTCATTTCTTTAATTTTAAAACTTGACCTATTCGGGTCAAATTCGTCGGTCAACCAATTAAATCCAAGCTTTAATTTAGTTCGATCGGATGAATGTGAGTTAAATTCTTCCTTAAATTTCAACAGTAAATTGTTTTAACCTCCGGACACCAATTCAACAAGTCCGGCGGAGCCCGGTCTGACGGATAAACATTTGCGTCCCAAATGAGTATATATTTTTTGTTTGAACACAAATTAAAGTCTGGCCGCCCACTCGCGTCAAATCATACAAAATAACTTTATTAAGCATTTTATCTATAACAAACTTGATTTTTTATATACGTAAATGTTTATCTACATCGATATTTATTAGTGCCATTGCATGCGAGTCCAATAATAGTGATCTAAAATTTTTTATTTTTATTTTTCGGCGGCCAACTATCGGTATTTGAAAAGTGACGTCGAATGTATAACTCCTGCTACGCTACTAATTCGATAAAATCATCTTGAGTCGCAGTGATAGATAAAAATTTTAATAAATTTTTTTTGTATTTATAAAAATTCGAATTAGAAACATTTCATCTTAATTTTTGTCTGTCAAAATTTTTATTTAAGTAGGTGAATAAAAAAATAGAAGTACCTCCCATTGGTGAAAACTCCATCTTCGAGTGGTGCATGGCTCTATAAATTGAGATGATCGCATTGCCTTTACGTGCCACACAAACTACTTAAAAATTATATTAGTCACCAGTTTGATTCGCTTTCCCTTCCATGCGTGCACACATGGAGTCGCCAGTTTTCTCACAAGCTCTCTTGATATCCACCACGGCCGTCCTCTCCTGCCTCCTCTTCTCGGCCATGAACCAGCGGCCGCAGCAGGAGAAGGAGACACACATCCGGTGCTACTTCCACGAGAACTACACGGGGCAAAGCCCCACCGCCATGAAGATCGTCTCGAGCCCCTCGCCGACGGGGTCCGGCCCTCGCTACATCGGTGACATTGTCGTCCTCAACAACCCACTCACGGAGGGGCCGAGCCGGACGTCGAGGCCCGTCGGAACGGCGCAGGGCTTCGCCGTCCGCTTGTCCGAGAACGGGCTCATATCTGAGCTGGCCATGCACCTGATGTTCCAGGAGGGGGAGTTCAAGGGGAGCAGCGTCCAGATGCTGAGCAAGATAGACCTGAGCCTGCCGGAGATGGAGTCGCCCATCGTCGGCGGCACCGGGCGGTTCAGGCGAGCCAGGGGCCACGTCTTGTCGAGGAACGTGGAGTACAACTTCGTCGACGGCGGGATCGCGGAGTTCGACGTCCACGTGATCCATAAGTAGTCATCATGCGATCCATAGCACATGGAGAGTACTGTACTGCTGCATAAACTGTACTGCGATCCATAGCTTTGAAGTGTGTAGTGTTCATTTAATTAGTTGGTAATTCCACTAGTACGGGATCATAAGCTGTTGGTTTTAGTTGTAAGTCTTGGTAAAAACTTTTTTTTATTTTCTTTGTTTATATCTATGCACTAATTAATAAAGAAAATTATTAATCATTGTCATTGTTACATTACAAGTAACAAAATAATTTACATGCACACTAGTTTCTAATGTCAACAAAATAATTTACATGCACACTATCGTTGTTATTGTTCTTACACAAAAGATTCTTACATTGCATTAGAGCATTCAGGTGTAAATTATGTCCATACTTTCTTTTGATTATAGATGATATGGGGAACAACTCTTATCGTCTTGGGGTCGTAATTCGTCCGACTAATATGTCTAGTTAGGTCCATAATATAACCTCGTCCTATCGATCTTATCACTCGGTAGTGCAGGATCAAAATTATCTATCTAACAATAAAAAGTCATTGGACATCTTCGTGAAATTTTTCAGCCGCTAAAAATATATAGTTCATATTTTTTCCTTATTAAACTCATCCATCTGTGGCACCATACAAACAATTTAAAAAATTATCAGAAAAAATAGTCCGTTCAAACAATTTAAAAAAGGATTTAATGAGATTACTGCTAGCAACGTGGTACGCTTCGACGCAGATCGTCCGATCGAAATGAACGTTGGATCAACGAAGGTGATGAGTCCTTGATTTGGTTTAGCACGCCGGCCAAGTCCGGATTAACACAACCCCATTTGTGCGTCCTTGTTGTTCTTCTTCCACCAAAGCCACTTCCTCCGAGCAGGGCCGATGACGGCCTCACAATTACTACGATCTCTACTCGATCGGCGTCTCGACGGTCCTACATCTCGGTGGCACCATGGTGCAGCATGAACCGGTTCATTGGATGCTCTCGCAACTTCAGCCAGAATTGGGTCGCCATGAGTTCGACGTCCAGCGCCAGGGACTCTTCGACACAAGGATCTGGATGGCAACCTGGACGCTTGGCATTGTGTGGATGGCGGAGGCGACCTCCTTAGCACTAAGCCGCTCTGGCGTCATCTGCACGGACTCAGTGAAGACGAGGAGTTGAATGCAGGAGTCCCAACGATCCCTAAGTGCTTGGATGGTCGTCGGCAAACTCCTGGCCATTGCGACTGCCTCTGGCTGGAGGCCAGGAAACCCTTTGGTCGATGTGCGATCGAATTCTGCACGTCGGCGTCGCATCATCGGGGGAGGAGAGAGAAATGCCCTAAAATATTTGGGTGTTCGCAAACCGGTTCAGGCAGCTTGAACCATTCTAATAAATATTCAGTTTCGGCGGTGTGATGTGCAGTACACAAGATGTGGATGTGCGATCTGACGGTGGACGTCGATGCGTCATGCTGAAGTTGTAGTATGCCCATTAAATTCTTTAAAAAATGATCCGAAAAAAGTTTGTCACTTACTTTATACCGGAAGTAGAAAACACTGTTAGAACATCATTGGGCAGCTTCTATCATCATTTTTATATCATAATCATATTCGTCATATGTTAAAAGAATAAATTATTATGTACTCGACTTAATCAGATTGATGCATATAAACTCAGTGATCACCTAACGATTATAATTAGTCAAATGTTTAGCCAGATGTAATTATCATAATTATGATGGAATGCATCAGTTATCTTATAAATTAAAACAAAATAATTTGATCAGTACAATAATAATAATAGTTCTAGCATTCCATGTAAGTCTTTGCAATAATATGCACGTGAGGAAATTCTAATACCCAAAAAATTAGGTTTGATTTTATTGCCTATTTCAAAATAATAGTAAAGGGATATTTAGTAGACCTTAATTCTTTCTCATCTCATACTTTAGTCTTCTCTCTATTTAAATCAATTCACCATTTCTTTGGTAGACCCTTTCAAAATCATCTTAAGTTATAATTCTCATCTAGTTGTTTGATGATAAGTATATGTGAAAAATCCTCATGGGATTGACATCTCTCTTCATTGCTTGTGTGATTAGAACACTTGTTACATCTATCCTACAGAAAAATTATATCAATATATAATGATGATCCAATTCCTTTCGCCATTCTAAATGTGTGCATATATGATTGAGAAAAAAAAATGAGTACTCTCAATTCTAACTATGTGGATTGTGCTGAGGACTGCAAAGTGCATTAGGCTTTTATGTTCATGTGATTATAAAAAAAATCTCTAATTCATGTTATCTTTTATCAAAATATGTTAATCTTAGGATCTCATAGTATTAAAATGATTAATAGAATTTTAGATATTACTTTGAAAGTAGACATTCCTATATACACTACAAGAAAAGTGGCTATTAATGACCAACTATTAATAATGATGCAAAAAATATCTTCTAATGACACTCATTAAGGATGAAAAGAAATTATCGTCATTGTTTAATGAATTATTTTCTTTGGTTGCTAGCTGTTTATTAATGGATTATTGATGATGAGCAAATTTGCTCATCACTAAAAAGTGTGATCCCGTCGTATTGTTGTGTCAATGTTTTAATGATATATAAAATTATATTTTGATGATACAAATCTCAAAATATTAAAGTAAATTGTTGAAAAAGTTTAAGTAAAAAGTGATAACTTTATGCACTACTTTGATTAAATAATTGACACTAGTCTTATTAGATTCTGAATGAATCATGAATATCAAAGCTGTAGATAAAAATGTTAACTATCCATAGAATCCAAGATTATTTAATTTAGATAACTGTGCAGAAAGTTATGCTCAAAATAGTGTAGGACGATCAACCTGTCCGTCGACACAATGAAAGCCGATCGAGAGAAAATCGGTCGACCAATCTGGAGATACCGATCAATCGATCAATGCATGAGCTGCCCAAATCCACGTCAAGACTATACCAGTCGATAATCCGATCGAAGCACCGATCGACCGATCAGTTCAACGGCTACAAAGCAAAATGTCGAGCCGATGTCGGTAACTAAAGAAATGAGCGCAACGTTTATATAGACCGATCGACCGGTCCATAAATGTGGTCGACCGATTGATTAATCAAATGAATAGTAATGGCTATATTTCAAGAAGAAAAATATAAAATAAATTCTGGACGAATTTTTCACATGTTAGAGCCTATAAAAGGGGTATCAAAAACAGAATCAAAGACACCCATCCAAGCATTGAAGTAAAACTTTAAGAAATCAAAAGAATATAATTTCTTTTGAAGTTATCATTTAGAGTTTCCTTTCTTTCTCTCTTCTCTTCTTGTGAGTGTTCTATTGTAAAGGAGAGAAACTATTCTTCAGAAAGATTGTGAGAGCTCTTGTGTAAAAGAGATTCTAAATCTTACCTCTGAGAGGTTGCCTTGCCTCTCGAAGCGGAGAAAAGGTGGTTGTGTAAATGGCCTTCTTTCTTGCCTCATTCGGAACAAAGGATGTACTTAGTGGAATCTCCGATGGTCTCGGGACGATCAACTTGTCGGTCGACACAATGAAAGCCGATCGAGAAAAAATCGGTCGACCAATCTGGATATACCGATCGACCGATCAATGCATGAGCTGTCCAAATCCACGTCGAGACTATACCAGTCGACAGTCCGATCGAAGCACCGATCGATCGATCAGTTCAATGGCTACAAAGCAAAATGTTGAGTCGATGTCGGTAACTAGAGAAATCAGCGCAACGGTTATATAGACCGATCGACCGGTCCATAAATGCGGTCGATCGATCGATTAATCAAATGAATAGTAACGGCTATATTTCAAGAAGAAAAATATAAAATAAATTCTGGACGAATTTTTCACATGTTAGAGCCTATAAAAAGAGTGTCAAAGACAGAAGCAAAGACACCCATCCAAGCATTGAAGTAAAACTTTAAGAAATCAAAAAATATAATTTCTCTTGAAGTTATCATTTAGAGTTTTCTTTCTTTCTCTCTTCTCTTCTTGTGAGTGTTCTATTGTAAAGGAGAGAAATTATTCTTCAGAAAGATTGTGAGAGCTCCTGTGTAAAAGAAGTTCTAAATCTTACCTTTTGAGCGAGAGAAAATATTAGCTTCCTAAGAGGAGAGGTTGCCTTGCCTCTCGAAGCGGAAAAAAGATGGTTGGGTAAAGGGCCTTCTTTCTTGCCTCATTCGGAACAAAGGATGTGCTTAGTGGAATCTCCAATGGTCTCGAGATCGAGAAGTCGGAATGGGAACGTAGGCCAAGGTGTGGCTGAACCTCGTCAATAACCACCGTACATTTTGTGTTTTCGTTCTCTCTCTCTTTCTCCCTTTAATATTATGTTTATGATTTGAATTGCTTTGGTTTTAAAAGAATTAACGAATCGATTTTAAGTTTTCGCGATAATTTTCATAAAATTGGTATTTTTGGATAAACATCAATTCACTCCCCCCTCCCCTCTCTTGGTGTCCTTTGGGATCCTACAGTTAATATATAATGAGTAATATTTTTTATTGACCAGACCCGACTCCTAACCCGACCCAAACCGACCATTTTCGATAGGGTCGAGTTTGGGTCAAGTAAGGTGAGTTTGGGCGGTGGCGACTAGCAGTGCACTACAAGAAAATGGGCGCTTAACGACGCAAAGTAGCTCGCCAAAATCTGTGACGCTATATAGATGCCACTAGCGCCTTTATAGCGTCTATTTCGCGTCACGATAATGAGACGCTACTTGCCTCTCGATAGCGTCTTCTTAGCTATTCAGTGAATATATGCTAATTCTGGCACAATCGAGACGCTACGCAGACGCTATTATTTCGCGTCACGAAGCGGAAATGAGCGGCAGCACCTAGCGTTTTTCTCGCGTCGACGACGTTAGACACTATCTAGCGTCGCAAGTTTCGCGGCTCTAAAGAGACGCTACATAGCGTCTCAAAATTAGGCGATGCTATTTGGGCGCTACAGTGTTACTTATAACTTATTTACATTTATCTCGCTATTTGTTTTATATTTAAATCCTATATATTATATATACTATATGTTAATCAATAAATTCATTAAATATTATATTAGTATCACTTACACGATTATCAACATATATATCAATAGCGTATTATCAACATATATATGTATTAATTACACGATTATATATATATATATATATATGTATTTTTACATGATAGGAGTGTTCCTAAATATATAATTTGTTACCTATATTCTTTATGTTATCTATACATATAATATATATAATATCTTAATTATGCATATATTATTATTATATACTTAATCATGAAATTATGATGGTTGATTAAGTGAGTGAGTTGCTATCATTTTAGCGTCACAATGGCGACTCACTAGCGTCTACGTCGCGTCTAACTAGAGCTACCGTTAGTGTCGACGCTATGGTGACCCTATTGGCGTCTCTATAGCATCGCACCGTTAAGATGCGAAAAAAGTATTAGACGCTAGTTCAGCGCTACGGTGTCGCTAAATGAAACTAACGACTCAATATCGTCTGTATTGCACCTCCTAAGCTGACTTTTTAAACCTCGATTAATTGGGCACATATTGTAATATCCCTAAGTTAATCATGCATGATTAGTTGTATGAATGTGATGTTATATTATCTTATTGGTAATATTTATGAATGTGATGTTAAGACTTGCACTTCAATATCAACTAAAGTGCGAAAATGATGGAAATTTACTTAAGGCATGAAAATATGATTTTCGAAAAAGTGAAAATTTAGAAAATTAAAGTCCCGGCAATTGCTCCTATATATGAAAGGATTCTAAAAGTGATTTTTAAGAATTTTTAAGAAGTGTATTAGTTAGGTAAAATGTAGACACAAAATCAAAAAAATCTGTGAAATTGCGATTTTTATTCTTCGGACAAAAATTAGATTTCGATTCCTTAGTTATTTATTTTTTCTAAATATTTTATTTGAATCCAAATGGGGGGTAGTTTCTTATTTACATATAATATCTTAAGTAAATGAATAAATAAATAAATAAATGAAAAATACAAAACCATTTACTTCAAGGGATGCCTTGCGAAAAATATGTTATTTGTTTGGTTAACTATGATGGACCCTAGTATTTTCGAATATTGACTTAAGATTTGAATACCATTGGCTAAAAAGAAAGTTGTATACTTCAAAGAGTACACTTGGAACATGACATGATCAATATGAGTTCTTGGTAACATTATTGGATTATGGATCGAATCAAAATTTCAAACCATTCTTTGATTGAATTGTAATTAATTTTATTGATGTCACCTTAATTCGTTCATAGAGTCATGCAAGATTGGGGTCCTATTCTGCAAAATCCTTATAGAACAAAGGTGGGTGTCAAAATTAGGGTGCATTTTGACAACCATATAGTATGGATCATGATGATCATGAGAAAGATAAATCATGCCTCAATACACATGGCCATTGGCGATACATAAGTGATTAAAATCAAATGCTATCATTTTTAGGTTTGAGAAAACATTAAAGGGAAATAAGGTCATATGTGCTAAGGGAAATTTAGTGGTAACAATTAGCAAGGGGAATAGATTATAATTTTATTGTGACGATATGTGGTTTCTATCTTTTAAGGAATTGTAAACATTTGTGAAAAAATAAATAACACCACTAGATCATTTATAAGGTATTAAAGAACTAACTATCAAATTTCGTTAATATTGACAAGTGATGCTTACTTGGAGGGATCCAAATCAATTTATGATCAGTAAATTATCATTAGTAGATGTGAATCCTTATTATGATTTTCAATTTGATATGAGAACTAACTCCTCACTTATCAATATGGATTTCAAAATCATTAATGATTCTTGATTGATCACTATTGGTCATAGTTCAATCATTTAGTACAAATTTTTTTGTTTGCCCTTGTCCATCACATCTTACACTAGTCGAGTGGTTGAATCACTATACCTCATTACAAATTTTGAAATCATCGGTGATCATTGAATAATTGCCATCGATTTGAAGTTACCAATTTGGAGCATCAAGTTATAATTGATCCTTAGTTTGCCTTTGCCTATCCCACATCAATTAGTACAATTGATGGAATCAACATTGTCACTCATCAGTGGGTGATAAATCATTTGGTATTGTCGACTTTAGTATATCAATTGACCTTGGAAGTTTAAAGAGTGAATTAGGAAGCTTATCGAAAGATGTATTGGAGTGAGGCCTCCTCTGGTCATCGTTCGAGGGTTTGAGTGGAACCATAGAGTTCTCTATCATGAAATGCTGGTTATAAGCTTAGCGAAAGAGCGATTGAAAGGGGATGCCTTTTCAATCCTCGACCGTAGTATGAAACCGACATTTCATCATTACAATCTAATAAGAAATAAAAGTCACATTTACAAACCTCATAAATAATTATGCATTAATAATGATCCATATAGATGATAAGTCATGGTCTACTGTCTCTAACTATTTGAAAATAGATGGTTGTGTCTTTTATTTAGCATTTGATTCTCTTTTGAGATATCATGATTCATATATTGACGTGTTGGCCATGTTAACAATAGTATACATAAATTCATCAGATCTTTTAAACTTCTTCCTGGGTTCATCTCCTGGCGTAACTTTCAAGAGTACCTATTTTATACTTCACATAACGTGTAATTATAGAATAAATCCAAGTTGGGTCACCTAAATGAAGTAATACGATGACACTTCACATGAAAGAAGACATTATCATATCCCTAACTAAATAGAGCAAGTTCGTTCATTTGGAATAATTTCTTATAAGTTCTACAACGACATCATGATATTGAATAACCTACGCGATCAAACAAAATATGTCTAATTTGTTATCGATATTTATATCAACGATGAGATGTGCTAAATTTCGAGGACGAAATTTTTTTAAGGGGGGTAGAATGTAATATCCCTAAGTTAATCGTGCATGATTAGTTGTATGAATGTGATGTTATATTATCTTATTAGTAATCTCTATGAATGTGATGTTAAGACTTGCACTTCAATATCAACTAAAGTGCGAAAACGATGGAAATTTACTTAAGGCATGAAAATGTGATTTTCGAAAAAATGAAAATTTGAAAAATTAAAGTCCCGGTAATTGCTCCTATATATGAAAGGATTCTAAAAGTGATTTTTAAGAATTTTTAGGAAGTGTATGAGTTAGGTAAAACGTAGACACAAAATCGAAAAATCTGTGAAATCGCAATTTTTATTCTTCGGACAAAAATTTAGATTTCGATTCCTTAGTTATTTATTTTTCTAAATATTTTATTTGAATCCAAATGGGGGGTAGTTTCTTATTTACATATAATGTCTTAAGTAAATGAATAAATAAATAAAAAATACAAAACCATTTATAAATGGTTTTGTATTTTTCATTTATTTATTCATTTACTTAAGACATTATATGTAAATAAGGCAAAAAATAAGGGCAATTTCGTCCCATCTTTGGCCGACTTGGTAAGTCAGTTTTCCTTTGCATTCTTATCCTTCGACTGCTACCTTTACCACCATTTTCTGCCCCTTTCATCATCCTTGGCCGAATAGCAAAGGTAGTAGGGACCTTACTACATGTTGAAGGAAATTTGACTAAGAGAAGAGGAAATTAGGGATTCTCATTTGTGGTGAGTTCATACTTTAATTTATTTTAATTTTAATTACATACCTTTCTAATTAGGGTTTCTGTGAACCTTTTCCATCACATTCATTTTCGGATTTTACTTGAACATGGGGCAAAACTCATGTTGTTCATGGGTAAGATTAACCCTAACTATGTTCAGTTGATTCACGAATCTTTAGCTACATAATTCAATACCTTCGAGTGATCCAAAAATTATGAAATTTATTCTGATTGATCCCCTATGAGTCTACTTTTATTGAGCTTTGGAATCAAGTTAATACGATTTCTTTAGACAAAGTTATGCTCATATCTTTAAGGTACTATCACTTTATCCGCCGAAATTTCTACTCGAATTTGTAAATTATGTATTAAATTCAATATGTCATGAAATTATTTTATAATTTAGGGTGTTGTAGATATTGATGCTAGGTTTCATTTACAATTGGAATCACTAGCAAATGATATGTATAGCGAAAGTATAAATATTTTACCGAGCCTTACTCAGTCTGTCAGAATGGAGCTTAAGGCAGATTATGCTAGTATTGGTTAATTATATTGTGCTCAATACAAATAGAAAGAAATTCAAGTAATTTTATGACTTGCACTCTAGGATGTCTAAAATATGGAAAATTTAAAATTAGTAGAAAGGGAATGTTTATTATTTTATATAAATCATAAAAGTAAGGTTACTCAATCTGTCAGGACATAGAAATAACATAAAAGTTAGGCTGAATGTTGATTTTTATGAGAGCAAACCATAATGAAGTAGGAAATGAAACTTTTACAGAATAATGTCTTTGTAATATGAGAGTAAAGAAAATTGGAATGATGTCATTTGGGTATGTATATAAGAAGATATGGATTTTTCTTTACTATGGGTGCAATATGTTATATTAATAGGTCAATCCTTATGTTTAATAGTTATTTAAGTTATAAGAGTAAATACTTAAGGTTCATGTACCTAAGCAATTAATTATGTTTCATGTGTAATAGGATTGTGTTCAGATCATATTAGTAATGTGTTTCTTACTATTATTGTTATAGGAGTAGAAGAATAAAGTAGTGAACAAGGAAAGGGAAACATTTTGCTAGCCCTTATAGGTAAGTTGATTTCTCCTACTCTATGTTTTCACATCTTTTGAATTCGGTATGACATCGATTATTATATGTATTGAATATGCTTTGGATATACTATGAATTGATTTTGAAAAATGTAATGATGACAAGCATATCTGAATGATTGTATGATTGCACATTTGAAAAGCATATGTGATATGACATGGATGGATTAGTGCAATCTTATTTCGTTTGAAATTGTATTTGATATGATTCATCTTTTGATATTTGAGATACAATTATTATATGTATTAAATTCATATATCGTCAAGTTTATATGAAAATTATGTTTTGAATGATTGATTAATTGATGGTTCATTGGTAAAGCATATGTGAAATGTTATGAAGCCATCTTATGGGATGTAATCCTATTCCGTTTGAATGAGTTTGATTCATCTTCTGATATTCGAGATATAATCGTTATGTGATGAATCATGCATCTGCATATGCCTGCATTGCATGTATGATGGTTGGAGCTAAGTGCTACATCGCTGATCACGATGGGAGCCACCTCTAGAATTCAATGCATCATTTTGTTCCCCAGAAATGGGATGAGATAGTCTGGAGCTAAATGCCATGCGGAGCTAAGTGCCACATCGTGAGTAGTCGCGATGGGGGCCACCTCTAGAATCCGTAGGGGCCACCTCTAGAGTCCAACTATCGCTATATGATTTGTTCCCCGAAAGGGATGAGGTAGAATGGAGCTAAGTGCTACATCGCTGATCACGATGGGAGCCACCTCTAGAGTCCACCTACCGACCACTGGCCAGTTGGTGATCCGTGCATTCATATGAGAGTGTTGCATTTGCATACATATGTTTGATATGATTTATATGATATTGATTGCAAGTTGAGTGTGGTGTTTCTGATTAGTATGTTTATATGTAATTATCAAATATATAAAAATGCCTATTTTGCTATTATGATATTGCATGCTTTTCTATGTCCCTCCAAATTGATTAGTTGGTAATACATAGGCTATGAGTTATCAACTTACTGAGCTATTTTAGCTCACTCTGTTGTTTCTAATATTTTTCAGATAATTCTTGGAAATTATGCGAAGTGATAGTATTTGAAGGGTTCGTGGTAAGATGGAAAGATTTGAGTCCCTCGTATCCTTCTATTAGGATGTCGAGAGGTTTGGTTATGTGCAAAGTCATTTTGTGAAATGTAAAACTTAAGGAAGTTGATTTGCTCTGAAATGATCATCACATATTGTGTAATTTATTTAATGGTATACTTTTACTCTTATGTTAAAAAAAAAGTAAATTACATCACGTTTTCGCATTCCTTCCCAATTTCATTTGATCGTCCGTAATGAGTCGCGAACTCCGGTTTAACTCGCGGGTTAAATTGGGATCATGACACATATAGACATATAAATACGTGTATATGCTTATAATTATATATAATAAGTGCATATATACATATTATTATAACTTAATCTCACACATATAAACATATACACATATATTCATTTCGAATACGTACACATATACACGTTATCTATATATATATGACTCGCACATGTATAGACATATACATACACATATATATTTATAATACATATAGATAAACACGTTGTTGTAACTTAATCCCCCACACGTAGACATATATATACATACACATATATTACATATGTATATATATCCACACATAATTTTGTTATATACACATATACATATACATTTATAATTTTGTATACATACATGATAGATTGTCGGAAGGAAATAAAACAATTGGAACGGGGCACAATGTGATGAGACGCTACATTGATAAATAAAATTTCATACATACTAAAAAAATTTGAAAAAAAAACTTTTAATGCGCGTCTCAATGGCGTCGCATTCTTGGGACGCTAAATACATGGAGACGCCCCTACGACGCTATAGTGTCACTACGTTATCTTAGCGACACATTAGCTTCTCTATAGCACCGCACTAGCCGAATTTTGACAGAGTCGGCGCCTACATTGCGTCGACATAGCGTCGCGTTCTTTGGCAACGCTAAAAAATTTACTTAAATCCCTAACCCATCTTCTTCGTTTTCACTTTCACTGTTTACCTTCTTCAACATCCAACGCCCATCCGACCTTTGACCTCTGATGCCCGACGCCCGACGCCCGACCTCCGACGTCCAACGCTCGATGCCCGCCACCTCCACCGCGCCCCTCCAACGCCCGACGCCCGCCCTCCACCACCGCCGCCGCCCTTCGCCTCCACTTCCGCCCTCTGCCTCCGCCTCCACCGGTGCCTCCTCCTCCTCCTCCTCCCTCTGTTTCGTCCGCCCTCCACCGCCGCCACCGCCCTCCGCCTCCATTGCTGCCCTTCGCCTCCGCCTCCACCGGTGCCTCCTCCTCCTCCCTCCGCCTCGTCCGCCCTCCGCCGCCGCCGCCGTCCTTTGCCTCCGCCGCCATCCGCCTCCACTGACGCCTCCTCCTCCCTCCGCCTCATCCGTCCTCCACCGCCGCTGACGTCCGCCTCCGCCGCCCTTCGCCTCCACCGACGTCGGCGTCCGCCTCCGCCGCCACTACCCTCTGCCTCCACCGCCACCTCGGCCGCCCTCCGCCATCCACCGCCCTCCAGTTAAGAAGGTACTAGCTCGCCACCATGTATGTTAAGTTAATTATTAATGCATGTTAATTTAAGTTAAGTTATGAACTAATGCATGTTAAGTTAAGTATTACTTAATTACTTCATTGTTAAGTTAAGTATCATCTCTTTGGATCAAGCTAGTTTTCGCGGAAGAATAGAAATTATAATGCATGCAGTAATTGCTCGATATTATTTCTTGCTGAAGTTGCATAATTTAATGTTGTATGATATAGCACCGATTGATGGAACGAGAGTTATTTCATATGCTGTGGTTATATATAATAGCAAGTTGTGAAACAAATAAAATAGCACGTTACTGGATAAATTACTATATGAACAACACATCAACTTCTCAATGAAGCCAGCTCATTTTTTTCAAACGGATAGAAGATGCCTCATTTTATACTTGATGAGCAAATTAATGGTGCGAATTTGAAAGTTTTCAAATGCGTCAGTGATTACGAATCACATCTTGCTAGTTTTAATATTTACACATTTCGATAAAAGTTTTAATCGCTCAGATCTTAGGTCGATCTCAAGCCAATTGTTTTATACATAATCGCCACGCAAAAAAAATGGCATTCGAATATTTTTTATTACTTAAGTTAAGTTAAGTTAACTTATGAACTAATTCATGTTAAGTTAAGTATTACTTTAGTTAAGTTATGATTCGACGATGAAAATTTGAAACATATGATTTTGGACTTCGTAAGTTCAAAATCACATGTTTCAAGTACACGAATTTTTTGACATGGCTTAATATTCTCCGTTACAGAAATGATAAAGCCAGATCATAGTTGGATTCGTCGTTGGAAGCATAAACATGACATCATAACTGAAGAATATAAAGATGGTGTTGATGAATTCATTAATGTAGCATATCAAAATGAAGGTGTTGCTTCTTCATATGGCGAAATCTTATGTCCATGCCGGAAGTGCAAATGTTATCAGTGAAAAGTAAGATGTGATGTGCAGAAGGATTTATATTACAACGGTTTCTTACTGACATACACCAATTGGTTATTTCATGAATCTCTCTCTCTCTCTCTCTCGCACACACGACGTATATATAGTTTCAATCAAAAATAGGAAGGAGAAAAGAAAAAAATAAATTTGGATGGGTAAAAAATAGTTAGGATGGTAAAAGAGCAAATTGAAAGAAAATAATACTAATATAATAAAAGGTGAAGGATAATTATGGGATAAATAGAAGAAAGCTATTTATTTTACATGTTTATTACATATTAATTAGGGAAAGGAGAGAAACAACACAAAACTTTTAAAAAATAGATAACCTAGTAATAGAAATAGCTCAAATGTAGCTTGAGTTGTCTTGAGTCATAAGCCACAATCCTTCCATACTTTGAGTCTTGTTTATGTGCTTGTGCTATTCTTTCCACTAACCAAGTTGAATGACAAAGTGCATCATCAATTTTTCCTGAGTACTTTCTTCACCGAGAGTGCATTTATAGACTCTTAGACATGCCACTCACCCTTCCCATATTCTACTTAAAGCATTTGCTACTGAGTTGGCTTTTCCTGGAAGGTAAAGAATGCTAAACTCATAGTCCTTCAGAAACTTTAGCCAACACCTCTGTCTCATGTTGAGTTCTTTTTTAGTGAACACGTAGATGGGCTAAAGAAACAAGTAATGTAGATACCATTGTGGGCGACTCGAGCAATCCGTACAGGGACGTGATACGAGATGCGATGTTATGAGAAAATGTCGACGAAACATTGATTGAAGAAGACCCGAATCCTTCTGCTTTTAAGTTTTATAATCTTCTCGAAGAAATAGATGAACCTTTATGGGATAGATGCGTGAAGCAAACTACACTTTCTGCAGTGGCACAACTAATGAACTTAAAATCAGAATTTAATATGAACGAAAGTTGTTTTGACCGGATGCTTGCCATTATTAAGAGTATGCTTTCAGCTTCAGAGAAATTATCGGGACATTTTTACAAGTGCAATGAGAGATTTAGGGTTGGAATATTAGAAGATTGATGCATGCCTCAATCATTGCATGTTGTACTACAAGGAAAACAACTCACTTATGAGTTGTTCTATTTGTGACGAACCCAGATTCAAGCCGAAAAAGAATTCTCAAAGTTCAAAAAAAAATGTGACAAATGCAATATTTAGATACTTTCCTATTGTTCCAATATTACAACTACTATTTTTATGAAAAAACTGCATCATTTATGAGGTGGCACAGAGAAGGGGCACGTGAAGATCAAAATTCAATTACACATCCTTCGGATGCTGAGGCATGGAGACGATTTGATGCACTTCATTCGGCTTTTTCTGCAAAATCACGCAATGTTAGATTAGGACTTTGCACCGATGGCTTCAACCCATTTGGCTCATCAAGTACTGCTTATTCATGTTGGCCAGTTTTTGTGACACCTTATAATTTGCCTCCAAGCATTTGTATGAGACGAGAGAATATATTGCTTACATGTATGATCCCGGATCCTCGATCTCCTGGTAAAAGTTTAGATGTTTACTTAAGACCTTTGATTGATGAACTCAATATATTGTGGGAGGATGGCGTGATTACCTATGATAAATCTAAAAAGCAAAATTTCATTATGAGAGCCGCATTAATGTTGACTATAAGTGATTTTCCGACATATGGAATGTTGAGTGGTTGGAGTACAAAAGGAAAACTTGCTTGTCTCATACATGGAAAGAATATGAAATCCTTTTATTTGAAAAATTGTAGGAAAGTTTGCTGGTTTGATTGTCATAGAATGTTTTTGCCATTAGAGAATTCGATGCGTCATGATCGAAACTCATTTAAAAAGAATACATCCGAGAACACTCTAGATGAGTCATAGGATGTTTTTACTTTTTTTAAATTATATATGGTTACTGATAATAAGAGAAGTTTCTTTTTTTTTCAATCATGATTACTAGGGGTCGAGCATCTGAGTCATCTCGCTCTTTCAGGCATTCACTCCTGATGAGTCAGCCATCACAACCATCAGGTAATATATTTATTGTGAGCTGCTTATTTATAGTTGATTATAATAGTTAAATTCCTTTTTTAATAATATCAGTTCTTCCGCCGCCGACGGGGCACGTAGCCTGATCGTCCCATAGCAGGCGATCCATTGGTGGGTCTGCTTAGCGTATCACTCCAAGTACGTGACACATTATAGGTAATAGACTGTAGGAGATAGAGTTTTTTTAAATATTTTGCTTTTGTGACAGTTGCTCCACCGTCGACGGGGAACATAGTCGGTACGTCTCGATCGCACGACGACGATTGTCATGTCACACTAGGTTATTTTTTATATATTACATAATTTTATATAGGAGCCAAATTTTATGTATTTTCTTATGATGACAATTGCTACCCCACCGCCACCGCCACCACATTCTAGCGTTGGCGAGCGACATCTTACGCCAGGTGATATATTTATTGTTATTGACATTTCTCAATTAATTATATTAATTATTTTTTAATAATGTCAGTTGCTACGCTGCCGATAGCACAAGCACCTGGCTCAATTCATTCAGACGAGCGGACTGACACTGATCATGCGGTACACATCTATCGAGGTGAGAACATTACTGTACATCTATCAATTATCACAATTTTAATTTGGTATGACACTAATGATTTATAATGTATTAGGGCCCGTAAATGTCAGACCTTCATAGCCTACCCCAACTGTACCGGATGATGATTCCTCTTCGAGTGATGAAGAGAGGTTACACGATAATGGGGTGGTCACTGTGACTAATATTGCTCGATCGTAAGTTAAATAAGTTGTACAAATTTTGTTATAGTTTTGATTATCGTTGAAAATTAATTATTCTTTCTAATTGGCAGGACCACTTTCATACCCGCTAATACCGTGCGGGATGTCAGTGCTCTCGTTCTTTCCCACTTGCCGGAAGGGGCAGGATCCTGAAAATATGTCCCAATTCAAGTGCGGGATACATCTTTCGAGCCTTTACGGTACGATCTTCTATTTGGGTTACATAATTTGATATATATTTATTTTAAAATTATTAAGTTTTAACGTTCTATTTGTAGGAGGCAAATCAGTTTCATCCGGATCTTAGTTTAGGGATGATACGGAGAGCTTTTGAAGAGGTCGCTGCGAAATGCCTCCGAAATCGATTATACAAGTTTCGCAAGGTCGTCGCCTCACTTTGGAGCAGGGCATACAAAGATGCCCAAGACATAGTAGGCGCTCGATTTTGGAGTCCCTTTGTAGGAAGTGGTAAGTATGTATACTTTTACATTATTTTTATGAAAATTATAGTTTTTGAAAGTGTAAGTATTTGATGTTCACAAAGAACGGATGGACGATAGCAAAGGAAGTCGGAAAAGGCAAGAGTTAACCGTCTTTCGAAACTCGAGGCCCACATCCACACAGGAGGATCGATGCGATTTGACAGCATCGACGGCGCATGGTAGTTTACGTATAAATTTAATTTATCAATCTTTTGACTTATACTTATGTTATCAAATTTGAAATTTTATTGTAGGAGGAGAAAGAAGGCGGTCCCGTAGACTTTCGTGTGGTCTATGAGGCCACGCAGAAGAGCCAGAAGATAAACGACCTAGTCACGTCCACTGCTCGTATGCTTCTGGTAAGTCTCATGATATGGTCATTTGGTTGTTGCCGTTAGTGCACTATTTTTTAAATACATAATGTTTAAATTTTATAGGATGAGTATAACGCGAAAATGGCTGAAAAGTATGGAGATGATCCGAGTACTCAGCCACCGGGTAATGTTTCTTCGTTGGTTTTTTCATATTTTTAATATGTGTTTCTTGATATATAATTTATATATTAAATGATTGTATGATTTTTCTATTTCGTAGAAGACCCTGCTGTTTGAGAGGAGGTGGTCGGCACGGCACGAGGGGAGTACTTGCGTGGCCTCGGCACAGCCGCTCAGATACCTAAGAGGATGGGAGGATATGCAGGCGGTCCATCTGCTGCGAGCTCATCCGTTGCACCTGATGTGACACAGCTGTCACAGTAGCTATCGCAGCAGTTATCGGAGCAAATATCGCGACAGGTGTCGGAGCAGTTGTCGCAGCAGTTGGCTCCGCTATTGCAGGCGATTCAGGGATTGATCCCGACACAGAATCCATCCCCGCGAGACCATGGACCGAGCACGTCTGGGTCGAATGTCCGGAATGATAATAATAACTCCCAAACCTATGATAGAAACAATCCATGAATATATGATGTTTGTTAGTTCGGTTTATTAATTTTCGTATTATTATGTTCAATATGATGCCTGTGATGCTTTTATATTGCCTGTGATATTCTTATATTGCATGTGATGCTCTTATACTGCCTGTGATGTTTTTATATTTCTTGTGATGAATATCAATGCATTTTTATATGCATTATATAATTGTATGGTTTGGGAAGGAGAAAATTGAGGATTGAATGGGTAAAAAAAAATCTGTAAATAGCGACTCCATAGCATCCCATTCGCGTCGCAAAGACTGTCGACGCTAAGTTAAATATATTGTCCTTGGCGCCATAGTCGCGTCTCATTGGCGACGGGTATACCATCATATTGTGTCACTTCAGCGCCTTCTTAGCGTCTAGAGTAGCGACTCGTGGGCGCCGAAATCGCGTTGTAGAGCTTGCACCTATCTTCTACACACAGCCACAAACCTCGCGTCTTAATAACGTGGAGATAGCGTCAAAAAGTGGCGCTAGTAGCGTCCCATTATCTTTGACACCATTGCGACGCTAGTAGCCACCGATATACAGCGTCCCATTTTTGTGGCGCTAGATAGACGTCAATGAGACGCTCTTCACCTCGGAGACGTAACAGCGCCACCCTAGCGTCGCTTTTCGTGGGTCACTAATCGCTCATTTTCTTGTAGTGGTGGCAGGGCGATGAGCTCCGACGATGGATTCTGGAGGTCAACGGCGGGGAAACCACAAGCAGTCAGCAAGATCAGCTATTGGGCGTGAGCTGGGAGCAATTGCTGCACACCTTCTTGGAGGTGGCCTTGGGGTTGGAAAATGACTAACTGTGGGGCGCTGGAGGAGGGAGAGAAGGATGTAGAAAAGGCGGCGGTCACAACGCTGGATTCGATGGTGGATTGGGTGCTGGAGATGAGTGGGAGCTTGTTAGGGTTTTGTAGGTGCTCTCTCTCTCCACCGGCACCGCCCCTACAGGACCTACTCACCCTCTGCATCCCTAGCTATGCCGTCGTCATCCTCCTCTATGAGCTCCCCTTCCTCTCCTTCGGCGGGAAAATGTTCGACACTCTAGAGGAGATGGTAGCGGGGGATTCGTTAGCCCTCCTCATCCTCCTCTTTGCCCTCCACTCCTTGCCCCTCCTCTTCACCTCCCCCTCCATCGAAGGCCATGGCCATTCCAAACACCGGAGCCTCCTATCACCCTCCTCGTCTAACTATAGTTTGTCGCCTGGGAACACGACATTCACCTTCACCTCAGTGTCGAGGAGGAGCACTTGCGTCGGCGCCAAGGCGAGTAGGGCACGTGGCATAGTGTTTTTTCGCAAGGAGCAGAGGAGGTGAAGAGATCTAGACTCGAGGAAACTGATAGATTTGGATTTGGATGCTCACACTTCATAGTTTGGTTCGTTTCTAATGAGCGTAGTTCGGTCCATGGTTATCGTCGGGTTCACTCAGGTAAAAAAAATTCGAACCCGCATTTGACCTGACATTGATCGAATTTCAGTCAATTCGGTTCATGCGAACTTAGAAATACTAGCAATCGCACTAATCGTTCAAGTAATAAAATGATGAGTATAAAGTATCGTTCCCACGAGGATAAGAAATAATTAATAACTTCTCTTACTTATAACTTGAGAAAAGACAAATAGGTTGTTTAATGTGAAAATAAGATGAATAAATAATAAAAATATAAGACTATGATCAATGGAGTTTAAAAGTATAGATTTGATGAATAGGACTTATCTTGATTAATACCGCTACTTACATATGAATTCTAGACAAAAGATGACAAATTAATAAAGTAAAATTCTCAATTTGATTTAACCGATATTTCAGGTTTTAAACCCTATTTTGAGATCAATAAAAGAGAGTAATCCTTTCAGTTTTTAATCTAATCTATTCAATCGCAAAACACATTTAACTAGAATATAAAGTTAAGGACTTTCTCAAGTCACCTTAACAACAACATAATTGGGTCTCTTGTGATTTCCCCAATTATGGTATGTAAGAGAAAAACTCTAGAGAATCTAAAAACTTCTTTTCAGATAATCAAAAGATTCAAAAGAATAAATCTCAGGTAACAACTAATCAAATCTTCAAACATGCTATTGATCCATCAACTAATTGTACGAATAATTCATAAAGAATATGGTACAATCAAGAAAATCCTAAAGAACTACTCTAATAAACTAGAGTACATCAATCTAAATAATGTTTCAGGAAAAGAAAAGAGAACAAGAAGAACTACTCCTAATTCTACCGTCCTCTCTCGAGTTTCCGGCAGAACTTCGTTGTAGCCTCTGAATCTCCTTCACCAAGCCTTCAACCTCTGAATTATGCCCTCCAAAGATGTTCTTTCAATTGATTTGGGGTCTTCTTAAATAGTTTTTCCCGTAACATGGCTCAACAACTCGAAATCTTATCAAAAAGATGGATAAAAATGGCTTAAAACTGCCTAACAGAACCGCCGTCACGGCCGTGACAGAACATCAATTTCTGGTCTTTCGCAGCACGGCCGTGACGACATACCGCACGGCCGTGACAGAACGTCAGTTAGCCTTCGATTTGCACGGCCGTGATCATTTCTGCACGGACGTGACAGAACGTAAGTTCCAAGCCTCCGATTTTCACGGCCGTGAAATTCATCCGCACGGCCGTAACAGAAAGATTGAATTCCGCGGCCGTGCCAGATGCAAAAACTTATTTTCCACAACTTTTTCGTCCAAATTCCAACGTACTTCCATTCCCTGTCATAAATTCAATGTAGAAGTCAATCTTTTGAAAATTTCTCTATATTTATATTACTTTTTCCACTTTAAATCATGAAACACTCTTAAAATTAGAATAAATTGACCTAACGATTATGCATGAATTCTATGCATCATCGGCATAAACTCGAACTGAACAAAAAATTGATTTGGATGATCAAGTTCATCAGATCGACTCGACCCCGTGAATAACCCTAATCGTCCTTGTTAAGTCACACGTTTGCAATGATATCAACAAAATAACTACATGCACACTATTCGTCGTTATTTTTCTTGCCCAAAATCTTCTACTAATGCATTTCACTTCCAATTGGTCACACTCTCATTGCAGGTCCAAAAAAAATATGCGAGTACACATCAGAGCGAGTACATCAGTAATATAACCTTGTCCTTCGAGTACCAAAGTCATCATTCTAGACAAAATTTATTTATATTGTCTCAATGCGAACAAAAAAAAATATAAATATGGTCAAACTTATCTTTCTACTAATTGGACATCCTCTAAAAAATTTCAGCCGCTAAAATCAGTTTACATTTTTTTTATATTAAACTTATACATCTACGATAGCAATTTCATGACTTATCTGAAAACAGTCCTTATTAGCAATTTAAAGAAAAAACTGTCCGAAAAAGAAAGTTTCTCTCTTTTTACGGGAAGTAGAAATCATTGTTAGAGCATTATTTTATATTTTCTATCACCATTTAATATATCATAATCATAATCGTCATATATCAAATGAATAAATTTATATATGTAGGATCTTGGAATTAATCCGCTTGATGCATAAAAACTTCGTGATCGCCCTAACACTTACAATTAGTCAAACGTTTACCCAGTGTAATATAATTACAATTAGTCAATCCTATGAATGAGTAACTAATTGACCTTCCATTCGACAAAAAGTTGGAATTCTAGATATCTAAGGCAATTTCTAGGGCGTTCACCAGGTCGGGTCGGATTCATATCGGATCCGACCCAATCTGCTTCAACCACATTCCGCAAGATGATCGGGTTAAATACGGGTTAAAAAATTTTGACACGTATCGAACCCGTTTTATATTTTTTTATTTAATTTTAAGCTTATATTTGGTTTAAAATTTTTATAAAAATTAAAATAAATTATTTCAATTATGGAAATAATATTTAGATATTCAGAAAATTAATTTTTTGCTTTAAAAATAAATATTAAAATAGTGAGAATATTTTTTAAAAAAATTGCTGAGTGGGTAACCCGCTCGATCTAAATCAGATTGGATTGTGTCAAACTTCTTCCCCAAATTGGTAGTGAACAGACCCCATCAAATTTAGTTGGGTCGGATTTGTTCATAAGTTGGGTCTAATCCGACCCATCCGACCCATGAACACTCCTAACAATTTCCATCAGAAAAGACATAAAATTTTTTTTTTACCAAAATTATGAAAATCAAAACTTATAGTTTGATAGTTCATGTAAAAGGCATCAAAATTTGGCGACAAGACTTCATCATCACTTGTAGTCACGTGATGGGGCTCACCTACAAGCAGAAGAAGAGACAAATTTATGAGAGAATGTTTCATATTCCTAATCTTATTGGCTTCAGTATAAATTTCTTGCTTCTTGGTAGGGACAGTTCAAGAATGAGTAGTTGGTTCACCAAACTAATAGTTTTCTATATAACATACAAGTTGAAAAAAAAAGGCCACAAGAAAGAAGCATCAATCTTTGTCACAAATAAAATATAGCATGTAACTACAACATGATGGATAGATTTTGGAATCTAAGTTGAACAAGTAATTAAGGTGAACTCAACAAATTAAGTTGTGAACCCATCAATCACCACCTAGCAACCCCTCCGGATCTCATTAACTTTTTGTATCAAGACACTTCCAATTTCGACATCGATGAATGATTGAATTATCCTTTCTTTTTTTTAAAAAAAAATAATAACTTAGTTGACCTCTAGTTCTCCCCATTAGTTATGCTGAATCATGCATGAATAATGTCATGGATTTAGATCTTATTAGTTTAAAGGTTAACCTATCAATCATGCTCTAGCGCTGGATTAATTAATTGCAAGAAATATTATACTGTAGTATCTTATCAGTACCTATGGGTATTATTTGGATGGGACCTAAATTCTTAAGAAAATCTCGGAGAATTAGTTATTTAGATGGAAAAGTTCTAATTTGCTATTTGGATAAAAATAGTAATAATAAAAGGTCTCATATCCAGATATCCTGAAATAAAAATAATATGATCGAATTATACCTGTTTCCACAGAAAAATGGGCAAGCATATAAAGGAGGGAGGATGAAATTGAAAAATGAAAATTCAAAATTTTTAAAGTCACAACAAAGCAAGACTGACTGCTACAGAAATTAATGACCAGATTAAATAGAAGAAAAGCAGAATGAAATTAATACAATATGGCCTTGCATGCAAAACCATGGTCAGGCCAACAAAATATGAATTAAAAAGAACTGAATAGCAAAATATTATTCATAGATTAAATTATGAATCCTTTGATCGGAATGAAAATTGAAATTGACACATTAAGGATTTGAAAAAAAAAATCTATAGTAGAGGATCCACATTGGTAATGCCTTCGAATTTAAACTTCATTGTAGGCGCTTCAGGAATGGGGGCGACGAAGACGCATGTCTTCTAAGGGGGTCTAGCTGTAATGAGGATTTTAGGAGCCGTTTGGTATAAGGTAATCTAAATATATTATCGATTATTTTATTTAAAATTCTCAAGGTCCACCACATTTTGTTTGGCTGCGATTGATTACCAATAATTTTAATTACTTTAGTAATCTTGATTATCATCTCATTGATAATCTAGATAGCAAGTAGGAGATGTGTCTTTCTAGATTACCAAATGGTGGGAATACATTTTGACGAAAATATCTCTTTCAATTAAATTTTTTTATTTCAAATATTTTATTAATAAATAAATATCATTTAACTTTTTCTTTTTATTATTTGAAATATTTTGCAAATAACTCTTAATTTTGTCTCAACTTTTATATATATATTCACTTTTTTATTTTTTTTTCCTTTGTTTATTTATAATAATATGTTATTAAAATCTGAAATAATTTTAGGGATATTTTGGTAATTTTATCACTATTCATTTTGACTATTATTTATATTACCAATACTTATCAAACACTATAATGTAATATTACCAGTAATTTAAATAGTGATAATCTATCTAAGTTGTGATCTAAATTACCGGTTACTTAAATTGGTAATGCACCAATCGGCCTCTTAGGGTTTTTATTTTCTATTTTGTATTAAAATTCATTATATAAACTTCATGATGATCGAGTTATTTTGCATTATTGTAATCATCATTATTCTATAACAAAGAGAGACATCGCTATTTCTGTCCCTCTTTTCGTAACACTTGAGGAAGAGAAGAGTTCTTGTTCCTGTAGAAAATGCAGTCCTAGGAACTGTGGAGCACTTTGGCATAAATTGGTACTATATACAATAATCTTTTCGCTGCAGTGTGTGGTTATATGAATCCTGCGACGAGCATAGAAATGCATACATCAAGATAAAATTTTCTACAGTTGTATCTTTGATTAACCCCTCTCGATATATTTAGTTAATTTAGTCTCTGACATCAAGTTTCCAACTTCACAAAATCTTCTGTTATATAGACGAGCGGAGTAGATAGTTCAGCAGTTTCGGAAGATTTCAAGTGTCACAGGAGGCTTCGCATAATTAACACAAGAGACATCATCTAAGATGTGTACAAGTTGCTGAATCAAGAAGCAACATGTCAGAAAATTGTACATTCTGTGAAGGCCTGAAGCCAGGCAGTGTTATATGACCGTCTCCAAAACATCTACACGGATTCGAATTTGTCAGAGAAGAGAATGGTACAGAATCATCCAATCTTGACATCCTCTACAAAATGTTGGATTGTGTATGTACAGGATCATTCTCCCTTTAGGTCGACTTGAATCTGTCAAGCCGGAGCCGCTTCTGCAGTTTTTTTTTTTTTTTCAGAACAGCAACACACAGTTTTGAGTCAACCTGATTTTCAGGTGGAAATTAAACAGATAACTTGGAGGGACCAAAATGTGCACTAACCAGGAGGGCCTGGACCTCTTTCAAAAGAGGCTGGAGAAGTGACAACAGGCTCTGCATGTCTGATTTCAGATTGTCATAGTCTTTCTCCTTCCCCATCAGCAAAGTGATAAAGCTTTTTCTCCGAGGGATGAGCTTCAGGGCTACCTGCTAGAGATATAACTTGTCAATTTCTATCTTTTTTTTATAACTTTACATAACAGCACCTCTTTACTTTATATAATACTTCTGAATAAAATTGATGTGTTGATCTACGTTTTGATTGCTGAATGTAAGGAAGAAGCATTTGCATGATGCACATTACCTTGTAAGCAGCTGATGATATCCAACCATGCCATGGCTTTAGTGTAGTTTTGTATGCTTCTTCCACTGCTTGCTCAAGGCTCACCTGGGAATCCTTACTCAGTGTCTCCAGAAGTGTTAAGCTGAAGTCTAGGGACCTGTTGCCACCAAATTTTTTTGTGGAAAAAGAAAAAAATTATTGGCTGTTTCACTAGTACACTTTGTGATTGTGCTGGAAGTAGATTCAAGTTGTATGAGGATCCTTTGATTAACTGAGATCCTAACAGTACCAAAAAATTGTTCACAGCATCTGATACTTTATATGATGGTTAGACGTATGTCATCTAGCTAAAGCTAATGGTATTGTTGATAATTACAATTAATAATATCATGCCTAATCATAGTACCTTGTTAGCCATAGTAAAGCTCTAGAACAGCTGTCAGTCTTTCTTGAGGTACCTTGGCTGACCTCTTTCTTCAAGATCTCCAACAAGTTAGAATAAATTGATGGATCAAGAACATATAGATCTTCCAATCTCTACACAAGAAAAAAGAAATGAAAAGAAAAACAACCATATTATCTGAGCAAATGCAGCCTTGAAGAACATTTAACTCTTATTATAAAATGCTCAAAATTAAGTCTAGTTCATTTCAAGAGGGGATACTCCCTTTTAACTTTCCTTCCATTAAAATGTTACAAGTTTTATGCTAACCAGATAGATTATAGATAAAGATTAGACCATTTCTCAGTGTTAACTATTCATGAAAAGAAATGACTAGTTATGCCTTTAATTAGACCGATTCCATTCTATCTATGAAACAACATATGATATCTCATTCTTCATTATTCAAGAATGACATGATGAACAGTATATCTGATGACTTCTCAGCTCAATCATAAAACAGTTCACAGAGGGGATGATCCTTTGTGATACCTTACATGAATGCTCTTAGTTCAACTTGTTGGTCATTTCACCTGTGAAAAGGATGTCAGGTAGGGACAGTAGGAATTGTGTGGATGGCACAGGCCAATGGGACCAACTCCAGTTACAAAGGAAACAAAGGTGCTGAAAGAGTGTCACAGATACCCATCACATGAAGTGGTGGCAGAGATGACTAGATGAGTTTCCAAATCCCCATTTTTTTCACATCAAGTAAATGTCAGAGCTTCCTTGCCCTGCTCATCTCCCAAATCTATTTGGTCCCTCTTTCATTCCATAAACTCATAAAAGTGTTATTTGCATTAAACCGCACCCTCTTTATTTCCTAACTGACATCAGTTTTCCATCATCAATTCTCATTTCAGAAAAATATGTTTTTACTTCACGCATTCCTAGTAAAAATCCTATGAAGAGTAAGAATAACGAAAACTGTTATGCTATGAAGAGTAAGAATAACGAAAACTGTCAATTATAAATTAAGAGGTTTCTTATTCGATCCATAAGAAGACTAAATATGCACCTCAATGTTCCTCTGGATGTCATGTCTCAATACTGCCATGGAAGGCCCTATCTTATCTGCAGGAACCAAAGCACAAAAAAAAAAAACTGTCAGAGTGAACACACTATAAATATCCATGACCCGTTCACTGGTGCCAAAGTTTTCAGGTGTAGAAGTAATAAACGTACACAAGAAACAAGATTAAGAGGACATGTAATTAATAGCAATCATCCGCTCGTTTCTCTTTTCTCGTTCCTTTAGAAATACAAACCTAAGGTACAATTTTTTTTATGAAGAGAAACATTCTATGAACCTAAGAGATTAACAAACCTAGTCGTTCTTACCAAAAGAGAGAGAGAGAGAGATGTCTCAATTAACATCATACTATCAACTGCACTTAAAAGATCACCATAACAAGTAATAAGAAATGCCAAGCATGGTAAGAAATACAAACTATTACTTGCCTTCCCCCCACATGCCCCCCCTGACACAGCAGAAGCCTCCATGACAACATAATTCCAAAACAGAACAAGTGGCTCAAATTAAAGTTGAGGAGAGGATTGGCGAGAATTAAAAGAAAAATGTACGAAAAATACAAGGAATCGTGATAATGTGGTGAGGCATCTCTGATTGGCCATGTGCGTGTGTTTTGAGAAGAACAGATAACCCATCACTCATCTGTTCAGGAAGCCAGTTTCCTTAATATGAATTATGAACAGTTCCTTCAATAACAAAAATTGCTTCCTGCTTGGCTCGCAGAGAGCAAAAAGAGGAAGGCAAAGATTCCTGACGCTGATCAGGAAGCCTCAAGGACAAGATGAGCTTAACAATCAAACTTGATGCAAAGTAAGATGGGAGAGGAGAGAGCGAAAGAGAGAAAGAAAGAAACGCTCACCAAGGAACTGCACAAGCAAGTTGGAAGCAACGAGGAACGCAAGCGTGGACAACTCCCCATCTTGCTGCTCAACCAGAGACAACTCCTCAATGGCAAGCCTTATCTCGGACCAATCCTTCTTCTTCCTCTTGTTCTCCTCTTCTGACTTCTTCATCCCTTCTGTCACCTCATCGCCATTCGCCCTGTTGAGGCCATCAAAGTGGGCCAACTGTTCCTCAGGTTCAGACTGCACCATTGCTGGGGGGAACTCTGGATTCAGAGAGGCTTTTGCTGCAGTCTTCTGCTTCCTGCTGCCATTAGAGGAGGAAGAGGAAGGGCGAGAGAGGTCAACGGTGATTGCAGACTATTACTGAGACCTCTCCCTTGCTCAGCTTGAACTCGGCTGTTAGAATTCTAAATTGAGATCAAAGTGCCCTTGCTGTGCATAAACCAAACTCCGTCCTCATGTGACCAAATTATTGCATCTGTCTTCATCTCTGTCGATAATTAATGACGATCCATAGTCACTAGTGTTATGATTTTTTTTTTCAGATTACCAGGAAATGTGAGGTAGCTACGCGACGTGACGCTTTCTCATGACAGGGACAGCAGGACAGAATCGTGTTAACGTTAGAACAGCAATTACAGTGAAGAGGCCGAGGATTTTTAACTGCAAATTGGTGTTTGTGTGTGGAACCCCCCACAGAGTTCTTGAGCTGTTGTAAATTGTAAAAGTCAGATCTCTCCAAGCTATCCGAATCTTTTACCTTCTTCAAAATCTACACGTTGTTATAGAAGTCCGATAGAAGTGTATTTTTTTTCTTAATTATAAAAGAGGGAATATGCTTAATTATGAATATTAATTGAATTAAAATGACTCAATACTGAGAAAAATATTATGACTTTAAATGTAAATTAGATCTGGCGATTCGATTCGAGTCTTAGAATTATCGTCTTGATCAGAGAATAAATTATTATTATTTTATTTTTCTATCTTCGAATTAGTCGAATACTACGTAGTCTCGGACATCGAAGATCGGGCCGGCATAAAAAAAGATCGGATGATTAATTTTCTTAAAAATTTAGGTCGTTAAGAAATTATTATATTTATAATATTAATACTTTATTTTAATTGGGGATTGGGGGGCTGATAATTTTGTTCGCGTGGATAATTAATTTAAATGTGCTAATTAATTTCTTAAGCACTTGAACAATTAAGAATAATAATATTTTTTTACATTTATAATCTTAACACTAAGGTGTGGTTTGGTGCAAAATAAATGGATATTCATCGTAATATAGTCAAACATAAAATTTATTTCATAAAAACTACAAAGAACAAATTTGTCATTTTTAAAAAAAAAAGTTAAACTTGCAACAATGAGCTTTTAAAAAATACGTATTCCTTTAAAATATTAGAATATAGATATTTTGGGTGCAAATTTAACAAACGATTAATCCAACAGAATAAGTGCCTTTATTGATGCATTTCTAACTCCAACCAAACATCCCCTGTCTGATGTACATGAAATTACTTTTTCTAAAAATACATATAGCAGATATAAAAGTTGTTAGTCTTTCTATAATATTGGGTTAAAATGTTGTTCATTTTTTTTTTGTTTCAATTTTTGTATGATGAGCCGTTTTTTCTTTACTTTTTGTATGACTATGAGTTTAATATTAATCATTTCCCATATTTATTTTTGGTACAATTATTGCGTTATTTTCATTTGTTAAGCATCCTCCAGTTCGGTGGGGGCCTCTCTTTTTTTTTGTTAATAGGGGTGAAAGTAGTTCGGATTGGTTCGAATTCTCGGTTTAAAAAAATCAATCACTATTTTTCGGGTCAGTTTTTAAAATTAGAAAGACCACCCTAAAATCATTTTGAAAAAATAAAAACCATCCTTTAGCTGATCGGTTTTTTCGGAGCCCTACTTTTATATAATTATATTTTAAAAATATATTTAATAACTTAAAATTAATATAAAAATATTTTAATTTTATATTAAATATAAAATATACTACTAAAATTTTAAAATTATTAAATTAGAGTTTGATAATGTGATAGAAAAGTATGAAATTATTTACAAAAAAATGTTATATCTATAATAAAAGAATTATTAACACATGTATAAATTATATAAATAAAAAATTATAAATAAAAATCGAGCTCCACGGGTCCCTACGGTTTTTTCGGGTGGAGTCCTAATTTTAGCGAGTGGATTTTAATTTATTAAAAATCATCCTAAATCATATTCGGACCCTAATTTTTTATTTTTTTGGTTCGATTTTTTCGGGTCGGATGGATTTTTCAGGTTGATCGGATTTTTCTTACACCCCTATTATAAGCCTTAATTTAAATGGTGGGTTTTATTTATTACAAAAAATTAACCTATATTTTAGTCGAAGTCTGAATTTTTTATTTTTACGGATCGATTTTTTTTATCTGGTTAAGTTTTTGTATGGTTAGATTTTTATTTACACCCCTGGTTGGCAAGGGTTTGTATATGTGCACATACTTTTTATTTATTATATACTTATATATAATATTAGTTTTGATGATGCTTTTATTTATCAATACGCGAATTATATCTATCTATGTCCCATTCTCAAAAGGAGACACTAAATAATATAATAATTTTAGTATGTAATATATGATATGGAAAAAAATAGATCAATTCTTTTAATGTAATTTCACAAAACAAAATTAGAAAAATAATATTTCAAATATTTAGGACATAAATTATCTTAATTAGTTTGATCTGATAACTAGAATTTCCTATGGACTTAGTTTTTAAAAATTTTATAGTGATATACTTTGATTATGCCATGCAATATGCATTTTTAAAATGATGATAATTGTTTTATTCGGTTATCAATTAATTGTACCCATTTGATTTATCTTCTTAAAGATTCCAAATTTAATTAATTTGAAGACAGATTTAATTAGGCTAAATTAATTACTCCCCTATAATAAATTAATTACTCATCTATGATTCATGGATTTAATTGGGGAATTAAGATTATGACACTTTTTACGCATGGTAGGGTGTTCACCGGGGATCCGAACCGATTTGAGTCGGGTCGAGTTGATAGTGGAACCAATTTGGGGAATTAAAATCATTTAAAATATAGAAACAAATAGCAAATAAATAAAATGTTATTTTTATGATTTCAAATAAAATATTTAATATATATATATATTAAAATATTTAAAAAAATAAAAAAGAAAATAAGGTGGTCGGGTTTGAGGTTGGGTCAGTCCAACCCGACCCGTGAATACCTTACACACTAGCCCTTGTGCGTGACGTCGACACACCACTATTTTTATATTTTTATATTTTATTTTAATCTTTTAGATATTAAAAAAATATGAGAAAATGATACTTTTATCTTTTAATAAATAGAAAAAAAATCAAAGAAATTAAAAATCGTAGCATAGTTTAGGAAGGTGCTAGAGTAAATTCATATATTAGAGATACACACGAAAAATTGCTATAAGTCAAATTAGGTTTAAGGAATTAACCCTAATAATAAAAAGGTATCTTTTTGTAAAGATGCATGTGAATAAGTTTTTATAACCCGATGTGTCATGATCCGATTGATTTGATCGGGTTCAATTAGGTTGAATCAGATTTATTAAAATATTATTAAATAGAATACATAAATAATGTAATATAATATATAATTAATGAATTAATGAAAAAATGCCATTTATTATATATTAAAAATTAAGACTTATTTAGGTTCACAATCACAAATATATTATCATTATATTTGTATTAGTTATATAATACTAGCGATGCCATATTAATTTATTTTATTATAATTCACTCTTGAATTTTCTCTCATACTTTTAATTCTCCTATCATTAATTATTTCTTAAAGCTATTTTTTGCTATAAATAAAAATCTGTCATTTTGTATAATGTTTTAATCTTAATTTCTTATTTTTATTCTAAATTTAGAGATGACTGATTTTATTTTTTTATTTTCTCTTGTTATTCAAAAACTTAATGCTACCCAAAATCAAGGTGACTAATAGATTGTTATTATTTTAGGATTGTTATTCAAAATCAAAAACTTAATGCTACCCAAAATCAAGGTGACTACCCAAAATCAAGTTTCCTTATTTTTAAACTTTAGTTTCCTTTTCTTTCCTTTTTTCTGTTAATTTTTAAATCTCCTATGATTTGGGCTTCATTTCATTTTTTTTGTTTCATTTTACTTTTCAAATTCTGTTTGAATAGTTTTCATTTTATATAATTTATTTAATTTTTAAATAAAAAACTGGATTGAACCATAACCAATTTTCTTGTTTTGTCCGGTTCATATCATTTTTTGTCAAAACTAATTTTGTATATAAATTTGCATGGGACTGATCGGACCGGCCAATCCAGTCCAGTTCTAAAAATATTGGAATCAGGTAATAAAATATATATAGAAGCATAATGCAAATTATACGAGTTGAGACACAAGTGGTACATTTATTAGAATGACAAGAATTTAGGTAAAGTTATAGTTGAAATTCATTATAACACTTCAAAATGATAAGCTTGTTTAGATTTCTTATCTTCATTGATTTCTAATAGAATGCATATAAATCTGCATCCAAAATTATTGTAACAATTCTTTCTTTTAAGTGATTTTTTTACTCGGATTCGCCATTTGATTCATAGAGGAGCTTTGGTTATAGATTTCCAAAAGGGATAGAGAAACAAAAGCATCAACCAACATAATAACTTTTGAATGAAAACATGAACATGATCAACAAAACAAATCAAATCAAAACAAAGAAAAAAAAGCTAGGACTCATCATTATGTTTTGTTAAATATGATTTAGTGCATCATATTTGTATTAGAGCTTTTTCTAGTTTTTCTCATGATTGAGGTGAAAAAATAATATATTTTTTTATTTTTGGGGTCCGTGCAATTTGATTGTATGATCATAACTGAGAAATAAAGTGGTCTTTATCATCACAAATATACTATAATTGATGAATAAAATGGTCTTTGTCGTCATAAATATATTTTGGATGAATCTAGATCATAATACATATTTTCTAATTTATTTTGATATTTGATGTTTTTTTTGCATGTGTTGCAATAAAAAAATGGAAAAAGTTATCGTAGGAGATTGTTATTGATAAAAATTAAGAGATCAAAGGAGATCTATTAAAAATTAAAATAAAGTTAAATGGAAAAAGAGAAAAAAAATAGTTGAAGGTTTTCAATCCTTGTATGATAACGTCAGCAATTGAAGTACAAACCAATCTACCTACAGTAGGGAAGTATAGTGAAAAATACACTAAATATAATATATTCAATGCTTGCACATTATCGCAAGTCCATCCTCATAACTCCATCTTTGCTCAAAGGGTACATGGCTCTGTTTGGACGACAACTTTAAATTCTGGTCAGTTTTTAAGAATTAATCGATTAGATAGAAATTTTTAAGTGAAAGTTTGAATGAAAAATATAATAATGATAATTTAAAATTGCTTTCGCGAGTTGTATTAATTAGAACCATTCAATAGGTTTCTTTTATAAAGAACAATAACACCCTAAAGTTAATTAAGTTAATTTTATCATTGAAGTAACATAAATGAAACGCCCATGTCCCCCTCCTCATGCATGAACTATAAATAGAGATAGCCATTCTTGAACTCCTCACACCCAAACATAAGATTCAATATATACACAGAAGAAAAAAAGAAACAAAAATCCAACACATATCCAGTGAAGATGAATCACCGGACGGCTTGCACTGCCGCGGCGATCGTCATCGGCGTCGTTCTCGCGCTGGCCGCGACGTCTTCTCCGGCATCAGCCGGGGCGCCGCCGGCGTATCAGAATCCGAACTACAAGCCGACGAAACCTTTCCCGAGAGGGATCAACTACGGCGACAACATCGACATCAAAAAAATAAGCCGAAAGCCGAATCGGTTCGACCTCGTGGCGCCGAAGACCAGGGACGATCTGATCTCGATGTGCTGGGCGTACTTGGGGCACATGTGGATCATCCGGGAGATCAAGGAGTGGTTCATCCACCACGTGACCCCCAGCGACCTGGCGTGCTCCGGGATCATGCACACCCACAAGGATTGCTTCCCGGAGATGTTCTACATCTGGCCATTCGTGAAGGAGCAGAATGCCTTCAACTTGCTCAAGCACTGCCACGTCTACCACCACTACAAGGGGGAGGCCACGCCCGGATGGCATGGCCCACGACAGCCCTTCGGCAAGGTCCTCCCCGTTCCTCCGCCTAAGCGCGGGAAGAAGATTGGACAAGGAGGCAAGTGAAAGAACCGCCCATGAATGAAAAACTTCTCTTTAAACGTGTTTCTTTTTACTGGGAGTTGATAATATGTATTGTGCATGATGACTGCTGGATCATGCATGCATGAACGCAAGCTTGTGAGATGAATAATTTAATACAAAATAAGATCATTTTGATTTGATAAATAAATTTTAATGGATATTTAGATAAAAAGTAATAATTAAGAATATAATTTAATAATTTATTATTTTATGAGGTATAAATATTATATTATATTATATTATATTATATTATATTATATTATATTTATTTAAAAGTTAAATAAATATTAAGATCCAAATATAACGTATTTTTTCTAAAACTAATTGAACATTTTAATCAATAAAATTCTATTGTAATAAATATAATAGTATACATATGATTTTACATTAATTTTATTTGATTCATATTATAATTAATATAATATTTACACAAATTCAATTAAGTAATATCAATTTTTAATAATTTTATTATACTATAATACTAAGCAAAATATTTTAACTAATTAATAAAATATTTTTTTAATTATTAGAACTAAATAAAATATAATTTTTAATTAATATAATCGAATAATTTAGTTTATAAGCTAAATAATAATATATTAATAAATAAATAGTATATATACATTAAAAATAATTAAAACAAAAAAATATAAATTCTTGTTGGTATGTCTAAGTGTTTGCCATTTAGGAGCTAATTTCTTCTGTTCAAACAGAGATCACTAAAGGACTTATTGTTGGAATTTGAAGGTTTCAAATTTCAAATATATTACTTTGTAAACATTGGAAATGAGTTCATACTAATTAGTTAAGTATGGAATGTAACCTCACATCTTTTCGTCAATAGAAGTGTTACAATATTGAATGAAAAGACATGTTCACATGTGTTATAAGTGAAATGGTGTCATGAATGAATTATCTCATTAATGAAAGAATATTCCTAGATGAAGAGTCGCATCACTTCATAAGTGAAGAGATATGTTCACAATTGAATAGATGTGTTCATATTTCAAGAGTTATATTCACACTTGAATAGATTCATCATTTCATCTTAAGATGTGTCCCTTGATATGTGTTCACATACCAATAGATGTGTCATTTCATCATAAGGTGTGTCCTTAACTAATAGGTGTGTCTTTTCGATGAAAAGACACTAGACGCATCCTTCCATGAATCATCCTTTCAAGCCCATAAATAAGCTTCCCCTTATTGCATTTTCAATAACTCATATGAATTGAAAGCAATTGAAAGTAGAAAGAAGCAATGAACATGTGATGAGTACTATGTGTACAACACATGAAAATACATTCAAATCATTGCAAATTATTAGAATAAATAGCAAACTTCGTGTGGGTACAAATAATTCCCTAAAGATAGCGATTCGTCGTGTCTCGAAGTCTTGATATTCGTTTATTCTCTTTTCATCTACCCACTATTTCCAACAATTTTAGAGAATGCAACATTCAAGTTGGAACTCGGGCTCTGATACCAAATATTACAGCCACAATCGCTCCTACTTCGAATGCACTGTCGGCACCTCACCTGCTCACAGAGGTTCAGCCGAATTCTCCCAAGGATAAGAGGACAACAACGACGTGTTGTGTTCTCCCAGGATCACGATCTCTACTTCTTGGCGAGGGAAGTCAAATGGGGCGAAACGCTACTCTTGGAGGGCGAGTACTAGCACTTGGTCTTCAAAAGACTTATACTCCAGCACATAAAAGTCCCACTATTACTGCCTGAAAGTGTCTTGAGATCTCCCAAGTCTGCCTCTGACTTGTATGGCCGAATGGCCTCTTTTTATAGTCCTCCAAAGGTTGGTTGCTTAACTACCCTGGTGTAACCACCTCCTCTCCCTATCCAATCCGAGTTTGGTAAGTTAAGAGTCAATATGTTACACCCTTTGACTTATAACTTCCTTGGTCCTTTGAGATAGATAGTCCTCACATTTTAGCAGCTTGGGACGCACACCTTTGGTGAAAGGTTGCCTAGTGTGAACGCACAGTGTGAACACATCGCTTCACTTGCACCCTTTCGGATAGGCTTTCGAATTCAAGCCTGCTGCCTTTCATGTGCAACTTCCTATCGACCAAACATTTCCTCCGCCGATACGTCCATCGCACGGTAGTTGACCAAACTACCATCGGATCGGGACGCGACCATTAGGTAGTTATAGTAACTACCTCCCGCTTATGCCAACGTACACCCGTAGCATCCCAGAACGTGGTACGACTACGTTGCCTTAACGTTGGACTTCTGAATTTAGGCAACCTTCAAGGTAAGGGCGTTACAACTCTCCCCCCTTCGAATCGTTGTCGTCCTTGACAACTTCTTGAGTTTGATGACCAACTCAAGGGTCTGCCCCAAATCCGACGCCTGTTCGCGAGTTGCCCATACTCGGCGAACTTCACTGACTTAGATTTTGTTCCCCACTCAAAATCCTAAGCCTCCGTGCCACAGACTTAATTGCTTTCAATGGCAGTTCGAAAGTTGCCAACTTCCCGCAACTAGTCTAAACTTTCTGCCACGACCCCAAACAGAAGTTTTGTTTTCGAGTTTTGCCAAGTCTTGTTGTCTACCGGACCAATATTCAGCCTACGACCTATTCGCATAGAATCCGTCTATGACAAACATCAGGTCTAGACTTCGTCCGCTTGACACCGACTCTTAGTATCGAGTAGGCATGAGTATCCCTTACCATGGATACGAAATAGACACAAAGAACGTATTGCGGACTTAACCAAGTCTTATCAAGGCATTCCTTTGTCATCTATTGGTCAATCACTGAACTAACCTTTGATTTGTCCATCAGCCACCCCACTAATTCGGGATAAGGATCGATCACCGAATCGATTCAACCAGTTACCAACTGATCTTTAGGACATCGGGAACATCAGTCAGTTGTCAACTGACTTGGGCAAAGTATAATACGTTCCTGTTTAATTTTGTTCATGCATCCTTGTACGGGTAGCTAATTCGTCCCAATGATCGAACATGAACAGAACCGCTTCGGGTCCTTGTGGATATGGGAACCGCCCATCATCCACCCGACATGGCTGACTCCTTCGGATACCGTCCTTCAGTCCACCTGCCATTCAGTTGGCCAACTCCTTCAGGTATCTTTCAACCCTTCTGTTGCGCCGTTCATGCCCCACGGTACGAGTGATCAAGTCACCCTTATGGTTGCCCATGAACAGAATCACTTCGGATTCTTATAGACCTGAGAACCGCCCACGATCTATCCGACATAACCATCGATACCCTGGGATCCATTCTTGCTTTGGGTCATTCGGTTGGCTGACTCCTTCGAGTATCTTCCAACTCTTCTGTCTAGCCTGAAATGACTAAGTCATTTCATGTCCTTAGGAACATGTGTGAGTGGCCAGTTCACCCCATCGTCTCCCAGAATAGGACCCCGCAGGATCTTTGAATGGTGTTTTCTCTCATTCGCGTGGCATGGTTGGTTCCCTCGGATGTGGGCACTACATCCTTCAACTGACCATCCACCCGGTGCACTCCTTCGGATGCCCCCACCATCCTTCTGCCACACCGCTCTTCCCTAAAGATCAGGACGAGCTAGGCAAGCACTTGCCTATGTCATGGTTTATCTTGAAGGAGATACCGTCTCTTTTCAAGCATGACAATCTTTTAGGACAGAGGCTTCCACATGCCTCTTCCTTTTCGGACCTCGGAGTGCGCCACCCACTCAAAGTTGACTCATCCCAAGATTCGAAAGAGTACCACAACATATTGCGGTCGAAATAGTGCTGCCCTCCTGCTACTTTCTTTCGAGGATGCATCAGGTGCTGAGAATGCTTCTCAAGCAATCGCCCACTTGTCCCAAGACTTTTGTTGAGTTCCCACAGTCGCTCGTCCTTGGATGATTTCTGCCTCAATTTTGCCTTAGTCTCAATTCGGGGCATTCTAAGTCGCATGGGTACTTTAGAAGCCATCCTCTACCGAATGTCTTTTGAACATCCAGTCCTTGGGGTTCCTCGATCTGTGTCTGCTCCAGACCAGGATGTGTACCTCCACATCCTATGATGAGCATTCCTCCCCAGAACGTCATCTTTAAGCATGGGGTTTTCATGCTTTGTTGGGATGTCCGCATCCCAACTTGAATTAGTCACCCCACCAGAATGGGTGCCACCCCATCCCAGAGCTTTTCATACAAACTTACCTCCACATCCTATGATGAGCATTCCTCCCCAGAACGTCATCTTTAAGCATGGGGTTTTCATGCTTTGTTGGGATGTCCGCATCCCAACTTGAATTAGTCACCCCACCAGAATGGGTGCCACCCCATCCCAGAGCTTTTCATACAAACTGTTCTCCCCTGGAGTATCGGACTATCCAACATGTGCCTCGAGTGTTTTGGCTAACACTCTTTGAACATCCCTAGTTCGTTACTTTTGTGAAGTTTGCCCGTAACTTCACTGGACATCTTTCGAATGCCCAAGCATCAAAGTTGTCTACCCACCCCGGTAAACACACTTTCTAAGCGTTCTATCAGAAGCTTAGTAATGGGAACATGTGTGCCTCATGTTCTCATTTATAGCGACGTCCACCAGCCACGTCTTTGTTGTTAAGTTCATGACGAGGATTCTGTAAAACCCATTCATGAGGCTTAATAATTCTGGAACACTGCCCCAGAGTGTCCCTTTTTCGTGTGCCCCTCTTGGGACATAGTCTTGGAACATGTTGCCATCATATTCCTTGCTGTCCAGGATGTGTGCTGGCCACATCCTAATGCACGCATCTCTTAGTCTTGGGTAATTCATAGTTCGGCCACTTCCCGGGATGGGAGAGGCACTGCCCCATCACTATGGCTCATATTCATATACCCGCACACAACAAAACATAAGAGAATCAACATGCATGTATGTGAGAAGAAAAGGGATATTTTATTGCCACTTGAACAAACATTACAACTTGTTTACTCAAAGCATTAGTTGCCTTGCAGACACAATGAAAACAATAACAAAACAATACAACAGTCCATATTTCTACTCTTCCCCACACAGTGGTTCAGACTTGCCAGTCCCAAGTCCAACCTGCTACTGAAGTCTGCGTCCTTGGTTGCCGCTCACCAGTTCTTCAGCCCTTCGTGATCAGTCCGCAAGAGGGACCAATCCTGCCAACTCCTGGTTCCAAGTCTCCTTCCACCTTCAGAAGACTCCTGTCGTAGCAGCATGTTGGCGGTGTCTGCTGCGTCCCAGCCCCAAATCAGGACTGCGGCACTCCCTCCTCGAAAGGGTCTTCCTCTAGGATAGACTCGATGCGGACTGGGGATGCCGAGAGCATAGCTTCCAAGGTAGACTGGCACTTATAGCAGTCCTTGATCGGGTGATTTCTTCCGCAGTAGTAGCACTCAATCTTGCCTTTCTTCTTAAGAGCGGGGACATGGGAGGAAGAAGAGGCCTGGAACTGAGACTTGAACTATTGTCCCGTCATCCTGCGTTGCAGCAGGGTTTTCTGGACAACGGTCCTAAGTTCCTCGAGTTCAGCCTTCCAAGCTTGGACTTGTTCCAGCAAGAGATGTTCGAGACGAACCGACTCCTGTGCTACCATTCCTCTTAACTTACCTTCCATGTTGCTCATGATGCTGCCGAAGTCCACATGGTGCACCAGACTTTGCCGCATGATTTCAAGGCGGCACTGTAGGTCCAGAACAGCTTCATCCTGGTCCATGATTGGGAATGCCGAGTAGGGGCACTCCTTGCCATACCTTGCACACCACCAGCACGTTTTGACGACCCCCTTCCTCTTGTTCGAGTCCTCCATTTGATGTCGTGGATCTTGGAACTCAAGCTCTGATACCAAATGTTACAGCCACACTCGCTCTTACTTCGAATGCACTGTCGGCACCTCACCTGCTCACAAAGGTTCAGCCGAATTCTCCTAAGGATAAGAGGACAACAACGACGTGTTGTGTTCTCCCAGGATCACGGTCTCTACTTCTTAGCGAGGGAAGTCAAATGGGGCAAAACACTACTCTTGGAGGGCGAGTACTAGCACTTGGTCTTCAAAAGACTTATACTCCAGCACATAAAAGTCCCACTATTACTGTCTGAAAGTGTCTTGAGATCTCCCAAGTCTGCCTCTGACTTGTATGGCCGAATGGCCTCTTTTTATAGTCCTCCAAAGGTTAGTTGCTTAACTGCCCTGGTGTAACCACTCTTTCAAATATGTATTATTTCATTCAAATAATACACTCTTTCATTAAGTACCCTTTTGAGTATGAACACATAGTTCATTTGAAATCTACAAATTTCATCAATCCCCCACTAGATGGAAATTTCAAAAATATTAAATTATACAATCATGCATAGTGAAAGGTATCGTTAGATTTGAACCCTCCCTTAGTGTAGACCTTTCAAAGTTCAAACAGGTAATTGGTATCTATTAGATTTGAACCATCACCCTTAAGTTTGAACCGAAAAGTTCACACACACAATTGTATTTAATATTTCGAATAAGAGATTAACATTGTAGCACTATTATGGCCATGTGCTCATCCTGGTTTCATGAATATTTACCCAAGAAAAACCTCTAAAACTCTGAGCTGAAGCGGCACTACTTCTATATTCATATAGGTGGAATCCTTCGATAACACATATCGATTTCAGATAACGTATATCCGTCCATTAAGAATTCTTAACTCATCCTCAATAATACTTGCACTAAATTCATATTCTTAGTACACCAGTTATTAAGTAACTTGTTATTACCTTTTGAACCTTGAGACCAGATTTTTACTAGAATAAGGAAGGGTTTCCATTACTAATAACTATAGGTTTTAAACCCATTCTGACAAAGAAGTCTTTGACTTTTTCTCTTGACATACCTTTTGTCAATGAGTCTGCCAAATTATCAGCTGATTTAACATAGGTGGTAGTAATCACACCACCCTCTATCAACGTTCTTATATATTTATGTTTCAAGCTAATATGTCTAGACTTTCCATTATAAATTTTACTATAAGCTTGAGACATGGTAGACTGACTGTCACAGAACACGGAAATGACTGACACATGTTGTGACCACAATTTAATATCATAGAACATGTTCATTAACCATTCCGCTTCTTTACTTGCAATTGCCAAAGCGACAAATTCAGCCTTCATCGTTGAATGAGTAATACAGGTTTGTTTCTTAGAAGCCCAACAAATAACTCCTCCTCCAATACTAAAAATCCAACCTGTAGTAGAATTGGTGTCACTAAGACTTGACATCCAACTTGCATCTGTATATCCTTCCAGTGCAATTGGATAATCATTATAACATAGACTCAGATTAATGGTTTTCTTTAAATAACCCAAGATTCTACAAATACCTTTCCAATGATCCACACTAGGATTATTTGTGAATCTTGATAATTTTCACACATCAAATGCAATATTGGGTCTAGTGCAATTCATTGCATACATTAAACTCCCTCGCATAATCTAATTGTGCTATTACCCATCCAGAATTCATATCTAATTTGGAATTGGGATCATAAGGAGTATTAGCTTCCTTGATATTAAGATGATTGAATTTCTTCAATACTTTCTCAATATAATGAGATTGGCTTAGTGCAAAACCTTTATTGTGTTTTTGCACTTTAATGCCCAAAATTGTACTTACTTCATTTAAATCTTTCATTTTAAATTTTGAAGATAGATACCTCTTGGTTTCATGAACACCATCTAAGTTCGTACCAAATATTAATAAATCATCCACATACAAGCAGATAATCACTCCATAATTTTCAGTAAATTTGAAGTAAATACACTTATCTGCATCATTATGGCTAAAGTCATCTGATAATATCATCGAATCAAATTTTTCATGCCACTGTTTAGGTGCTTGTTTTAAGCCATACAATGACTTAACCAATTTACAAACTTTCCTTTTATTTCCAGAAAGCACATAGCCCTCTGGTTGTTCCATATAAACTTCTTCATTGAGCTCACCATTTAAAAATGCAGTTTTAACATACATCTGATGTACATGCAACTTGTAGATGGATACTAATGCTAAAAGAACTCGAATAGAAGTCATCCTAGCAACTGGTGCATAGGTATCAAAATAATCTAAACCTTCTTGTTGTCAATATCCTTTAGCAACTAATCTGGCCTTAAAAGTTTGTATGGTGCCATCAGTATTATATTTTCTTTTAAATACCCACTTGCACCCAATTGATTTTGAACCTGGTGGTAAATCTACAAGTATCCAGGTATTATTTGATAATATTAAATGCATTTAATCATCTACAGCTTCTTTCCAAAATGTTGAGTCCCTTGAAGTCATTGCTTCTTTATAGGTTTGTGGATCTTCTTCCACATTCAACATTATATGAATTTTATTAATCACACTACTTCTATTTTCTTCGACAAGAAATACTATTGATTGTGATGAAATAAAATCAGGACCTAAATCTTTTTCTTTTCTTAATCGTTGACTTTTTCTTGGTTCTATAGAATCCTTGTCACTAAGATGCTTATGATTCTTATCACCAAAGATGTGTGGATCTATTTTTGAGTTCTCAAAATTAGAATTTGAAATATTAGAGAATTTATCTTCAATAAATTCTACATCTCTAGTTTCAACTATTGTATTAGATGTCAAATCTAATATTCTATATGCTTTGGAATTTTGAGCATAGCCCACAAAAGTTCCTTTCAAAGCTCTTGGTCCTAACTTAGTCCTTTTATAATCATGGATTCTATAAAATGCTAAACACCACACACTTTGAAATAACCTATATTTGGTTTTCTTCCTTTCCATACTTCACATGGGGATATATTTGTTTTCCTAAAGGGAATTCTATTATGAATATGGCATGCAGTCAAATAATGCTTCACCCCATAAATTATAAGGTAATTTTGCATTTAAAATCATGGAGTTAACCATATCTATTAAAGTACGATTTTTTTTTTCTTTTAGCTAGTCCATTCTGTTGTGGAGAATATGGTGTTGTACATTGATGTACAATACCATTGTTTTTACAAAACATATCAAATTCAGCAGAAAAATATTCTCCACCTCTATCACTACGAAGAAATTTAATTTTCTTTTCATGCAGTTTCTCAACTTCAAATTTATAACGTTTAAACATTTCAAATACTTCGCATTTGTTTCTCAACAAATATACATAAGTATATCTAGAACAATCATCAATAAATGTTATAAAATATCTTCCCCCCCTCTAGTAAGGATGTCATTTAATTCACAAATATCAAAATGTACTAATTCTAATACTTGTATTTTTCTTTCAATTGCATGAAAAGGCTTCTTTATAGTCTTTGATTGCATACAAATTTCGCATTTATCCTTAAAATATTTATCACTAAGAGATATGTAATTATTTGCATGCATATTTCGACGAGATTGATAATTTAAATGTGCTAATCTAGCATGCCACAAGGAACAAGAATCAACAATATAAACAGAAGAATCATTCATATTATTGATACTGAGTTTGAACATACCCTCATTACAATATTCTTTTCCCACAAATACATCATTCTTAAGCAAGATAAATTTATCAAATTCAAAAATAACTTTGAATCCTTTCTTACAAAGCAAACTAGCAAACACCAAACTTTTTCTCAACTCTGGAACATAAAGAACATTCACTAATGTCAACTTCTTTTCAGAAGTGAAATTTAGTTCAACCATTCCTTGCCCGAGCACTTTAGCCGAATTGTTATTTCCCATAAGGACTTCTTTATTGGCAACATCTTCATAGCTTTTGAATTGCTCTCTATTATTACAAACATGTACGGTAGCACCTGAATCAAGCCACCAATCATAATGTTTGACAGATGATGCCATATTTACTTCACTGATCACACCAATTTGAATTTCTTCAATCCCTTGAGTGATCATTGCAACTAAATCATTTTCTTCAATAACATTAGCATTGGAAGTAGGAACCTCTTTAGAATGATTGCTCTTCTTTGGTAGTCTGCATTGGTTGGCATAATGCCCCCCTTTTGTTACAATTGTAACAAGTTCGCCTTTTCTTCAAATCTTGCTTGTCACCAGTGTTCGAAGAAAATTTTCTCTTGCCTTTCTGAGCATTATTCTTCTCAGCTTCACCAACATAATTCATTTTAGAATTATGTGGAAGATACACTGCGTCACGCTTTCTATTTTCTTCCTCGATGCGCAAATGCCTGAGTATCTTTTCTATTGTGAAGTCATCTGCCATATGCAAGAGTTTCTTCCTATAATCATTCCAAGTTGTGGGCAATTTTGAAATTATTGCTCCAACTTGTAGTGACTCGGGAATCATAATTTTCAGGTCACGAAGCATGTTTACTAGGACTTGTAATTCATGGACTTGATCCAAGATGGGAATGTTATCGGACATTTTAAATTCAAAATACTTCATCATAAGAAATTTATCAGTACCTTGTCGCTAGGTGTTGTACTTATCCACCAATGCTTTCCAGATTTCAAGAGGAGACTTGATTGGCATGTAAAGATCATAGAGGCGATCGGACAAGGTGTTTAGGATGTGTCCTCTGCACGTGAACTCATCATCTTCTCTTTTCTTCTTTTGCTCCGCAACTTTTGCTTGTTGTTCCTCGCTTGCATCATCAGTCGGTTCTTCTATCGGCTTCAATTTTGGATCCAAGATGTATGCAATATTGAGCACCGTAAGTAGGAACATCATTTTATCCTTCCAACGGTTGAAATTGGTGCCATCGAAATGATCCAATTTCATGAACTCTTGATTCATCACTTTGAACGCAGCATTAGCCTCCGTTGCACCAAGGTTAAGGTTGTATCCAGTGTTTCATGTAGGTATGCTGAAACCGTATCATGAAGACAAGGATGATGCCGAAAGAGGCGGACCAGCCAGGCCGCCTGTAAATGTGACGAAATCCTATGGCGGAGAGGTTCAAGAGATTCTGAAGGAGCGGCAGAACCGACGAGCCAAGCCAAGCGTCACCGAGTACTTAGTGCGTTGGAAGGATCCAGCCTCTGAAGACTCGTGGGAAAAGGAACATGACTTATGGCAATTCCTCGAGGAGATTGCCAAGTTCAAAGAGTTGACAAGGCCGTCAATCAGTTCAGTGGGGGAGGGTTGTAACACTCCGCCCAACTGAGCAGGATAAGTCATGGGCAACACCAGGATGGGGCGCGAACGACACATGTACCACGATTGGGACAAGTGGCGTCGACCATACTGGACGGGTGGTTGCCTGATAGTTTTCATGTATGGGGTTGTTTCAGGGAATCAATGTTATGTAAAGTGGCTGTTGTAATCCTAAGGGATGCAATCTACCAAGGGGTGCAAGGAGTAAGGGCGTTCACACTTATAAAGGTGCGTTCACAATATGTGTTCACACTTGAAGGGGTGCGTTCACACTATAAGGCCTTTTGGCGAAGGGATGCAAAACAAAGGGTTGCATTGTAAGGTGGTTTAGCCAACTACCAAAGAGTTGTACTATATAAGTGGAGGTCGGCCAGATGGTTGACAGACACTGATTTTGCCAAGAGTTAATAAGATTCCCTTTTTCCCCGAATTCGTGAGCGATTCTAAGTTTCCCTCCTGGTGATATTTTTGGGTTGAATCCAGGACGTTCTAGTCTTGTTATTGCGGCTGACTTAGGCATTGTTCTAAGGCCATCACTCGTCTTAGTAATTAAGCGTGTGATTGTTGAAAATTGTGGGTAGATGGAAAGAGAATAAATGAAGATCAAGACTTCGAGGCACGACGAATCACTATTTTTAGAGAATTATTTATCCCTACACAAAGTTTGCTATTGGGCTTGCGATAATAATACTTTCAGGATACATCGAAGTCACCGAGTTCGCCAACTAGCAACTGTTGAACAACTTAGTCTCTTATTCTAGTAATTTGCAATGACTTGAATGTATTTTCTTGTGTTGTACACATAATACTAATCACAAGTTCATTACTTCTCATCACTTTCAATTACTTTCGAATCATGGAAAATGCAAGAAAGGGAAGCCTATTTATAGGCTTGAAAGGGTGCTTCACGAAGAGATGCATCTAGTTTCTATTCGTCCAAAAGACACACCTATTAATAAAAAGGTTCACTTAATTCCTTTTCGTATAAGGACACACCTTATGATGAAAGGACACATCTATTGGTATGTGAACACATATCAAGAGACATATCTTATGATAAAATGATGCGTCTATTCAAGTGTGAATATAACTCTTGAAATATGAATACACCTATTCAAATGTGAACATATCTCTTCACTTATGAAGTGGTGCGACTTTTCATCTAAGAATATCCTTTCATTAATAAGATAACTCATTCATGACACCATTTCACTTATAACACATGTGAACATGTCTTTTCATTCAATATTGTAACACTTCATTGATGAAAAGATGTGATATTATATTTCATACTTAACTAATTAGTATGAACTCATTTTCAATGTTCACAAAGTAACATATTTGAAATTTGAAATCTTCAAATTCCAACAATCCCCCACAATGTTGCAAATTTAAAATATTAAGTTGTACAATCATGCATAGTGAAAGGTATCGTTAGATTTGAACCTTCCATTAGTGTAAACATTTCAAAGTTCAAACAAGTAAATGGTATCTATTAGATTTGAACCATTACTCTTAACGTCCGAACCAGAAATATCACACACACAATTGTGCTCAATATTTCGAATAAGAGACTATAATAACTAGCACTATTATGGCCATGTGCTCATCCCGGTTTCATGAATATTTATAAGAGTAAACCTCTAAACCTCTTGATTGAAGCGGTACCACTTCTATATTCAGATAGGTAGAATACATCGATAACACATACCGATTTAGGATAACACATATCCATCCATTAAGAGCTTTCAACTCATCCTTAATCAATATTTGCACTAAATCCTCTTCTTAGTGCACCGATTATTAAGTAACTTGTTGTTAGCCTTTGAACCTTGATACTAGATTTTTACTAGAATAAGGAAGGGTTTCTATTACTAATAATCATATGTTTAATTGGCATTTAAGTACTCAACATCGCACACTTTTGCCAATGTAAAACACTAGAGGATATAAATGGTTCACTAGTTGTGGCCACAACAATTATAATTCAAAATATTCTAACCATTTCGCTTCTTTCCATCTGTTGATATTACACAAATTCAACAAGGAAATATATTTCATTGAAGTTCAACACATGACTTCTCTTCTTTAGCACAAAGCAATTTTACATACATCATATGGATGCTTTCATTAACCTTTGAGATGGTGCACCCCCACATTTTAAGATAATCGCGACTTTATTTCTCTTACTCACAAAGAGAACTCTATGTACGTTTATGGTTTTAACGAGCCGACCAAAAACTCATCTATCAATATTCGATAGTCACATTTATGGTTTTTTAATGAGATTACCAAAAACTCTTTTATCGATATTCGATGGTGACACTTATGGTTTTAATGAGATTACCAAAATCTCTTATACCATTTAATCTCTAGGAGTTCTTGTCATCATATGAACTTCACTGATACAATTTTCACATTGTATCCTAGATCTTTTTTTGTCTACATAATTTTACTTTATAATAGACTTTTCCACTAAGGTTTATCAAGATTAGTTTACTTCCAAAAACTAATCCGAATGTTTCCTTCAAACATTCTTTTGTCACGTAGGCACAAGTATAGTTTCACTTTATATTCAATAGATATAAAAGATCGAAATAAACTTTCCCGTAGTCTTCTAATTTGCTCTTTTCATCTATTATCATGATCAGTTTTTCACACTGGTCAAGAAAGCAACCATTCAAGTTCTCATTCTTTGTAGCCTTTATTTCAGTCTATACACATTACAAGTGTCATATCACGAGTGATCAATTCGTTTCTATGATTGCATATATAATCACTTCGAGATTGAATCATCAATCAAATCTCCCATAGAGTCAATTACTTCAGAGATATAATCATCTTTTATTCTATGACTATATAGATGGTCGATTCCCTTAGATAACTCATATCTTTATGTCATATTGAATACTTTACAAGTTCGAGATTAGTTTATATGCGAAGGGCCAGTCCGCATTACTAACTCTTCAAACAATAGGATCAAACTCAAGATCCTTAGGGATATGATATTTTTAAGTATTCATATGACATGGACGATTTCTTATTTCGTCCTTCAATTCTTGATAATTTATTGGTCAATTCCCTCGGATGTTCACATTTACAACAAAGCAAATGAGCGATTCACAATTTGCCACATCTATATTTGCTTACTCTCGTAGAGTATAAAATGCAAAAAATTTAATACTCACAATTTTGGCAACATTTATATTTGCTTACTCTTATAGAGTATATAATGCAAATATATTCTAATATCCAATGAGATAATACCCACAATTTTCTATATTTGCTAACTCAAATAGAGTTTACAGTGTAAATATATTTTCATATTCAAGAATCCAGTAATAAATTATAATTTTGAAATATCATAAATATTTCATCTATTATAATTTAATTACACCATGGTTCAAAGTTAAAATCTAGTAATAAATTATAATTGTGAAATTTTTAGATATTTCATCTATCATAATTTTATTACACCAACAATATATTATAATATCATTGAGTATCATTGCCTCTGACCGCACAATATCTTGGGGTCTCTTAGACGTTTTTTTTTTCTCATAACATCTTATAGTTGAACGTCATCCTCTTCTCCGTTCACCCCCACATGCCTAATTTTGAGTAGGCTTTCTTTGATCATTCATGCAAGCATACATTTATATGATGTGCCTCTTTAGATGTTTATCGGTAACATCTTTTATCAAAAGCTTCTAAGGCTTAAATAGATCCGACAATATCGCATTGCCTTCATCCCTCACCTATGGGTCCATTTATATTCGTTTCACATACGAATATAAGATATTTTTCAATAGTGTTGTATTCAGACGTTCATCTAAGCATCACATGTTATGCTTTTACTCTTTGTAGCGTCTATCGAGATATCATCTGTGACAAATATCCTTTTAGATAACTTGTCGAACATGTTGGGCGCATGTTTTATTTCTTGTGATGTTTACCAGTAACATCACTATCTTTTCTGACAATTGATGAACATGTAGGAGCGCACTCACAAGATGTTCACGAACAACACCATCAATTATATGGTCATGTACTTTTCTTGAACATGTTATCATCATGTTCTAATCCCACGTGATATTTACCATCAATATCATTAGACAAAATTTCATCTTGTCTTTCTATATCCGAAAGGTGTTTACCAGTAACACCATCAGTTTGCTTTCAAAGATATGTATCGTTAAGTACATGTTAATTGATATAATCAATTAACTAGCCACATAAAATTCGAAGTAAACAAATTTTAGAAAATTAAAGACACATTCGAAAGATTCATAAAAAGATACAACCGAATAGAAATCATCATCACATACAAAATGTGATTTATATAGTGTAAACAAATATATGACATAGCATTTCTTTTTCAGCATAGTAACTCAAATAAGTTCAAAATACATCAAATTTGCGATTTTGAACAAGAAACGAAATTTAGAACATTTATCGTAATAATGTTTATTATACTAGAAAAGAAAGAATGTCAAATCATATTTTAATAGTACAAATGAACATGAAAGCTTACCTCAATTGATGAAATCCACATAATCGAATTGAATGAATTTTCACGTACTCTTGATCCACTCTTGCAGGTAGCATCGATCTCTTTAATCATCTCAACAGAATAATTCTCTAAAATTAATGAAATTTGTAGATTTCAAATTTCTAATGAACTATGTGTTCATACTCAAAAGGGTGCTTAATGAAAGAGTGTATTATTTGAATGAAAAGATTTAAGCTTGTAAAGGTGCATTTTAAATGAAAGATTGCAACCTATGGCAAGGGACATGTTCATACACAAAGAGTTGTGTCCTTACATGAAGAGTTGTGTCCTTACATGTAGGGTTGTGTCTTTTCATCACTTATAAATACTAGTCCCCTCTTGAGTTGAGATAATTCATTTCTTCCCTTGCTTTGCACATTCATTGAGTAAGAGATTGTGAGTTCTTCGATATTGCTAGTCGACGGACTCTAAGGCTTCATTGTATCCTGGGAGTGTTGTTGCCGTAACCCGATAGCAAACTTTGTGTGGGGGCAAATAACTCTCTAAAGATAGCGATACATCGTGCCTCGAAGTCTGATTTTTGTTCCATCTTCCCCACTTGCTGATACCACTTCTGTCACACGCTTAATTACTAAGACGAGTGATGGCCTTAGAACAATGCCTAAGTCAACCGCAATCACAAGACTAGAACATCCTGGATTCAACCTAAAAAGATCACCACAAGGGAAACTTAAAAACACTCACGAATTCGAGGAAAAGGGGAATCTTATTAACTCTTGGAAAATCAGTGTCTGTCAACCATCTGGCCGACCTCCACTTATATAGTTCAACTCTTTGGTAGTTGGCTAAACCACCTTACAATGCAACCCTTTGTTTTGCATCCCTTCGCCAAAAGGCCTTCTAGTGTGAACGCACCCCTTCAAGTGTGAACACATAGTGTGAGCGCACCTTTACAAGTGTGAACGCCCCTACTCCTTGCACCCCTTGGTAGATTGCATCCCTTAGGATTACAACAGCCACTTTACATAACATTGATTCCCTGAAACAACCCCATACACGAAAACTGTCGGGCAACCGCCCGTCCAGTATGGTCGATGCCACCTGTCCCAACTGTGGTACATGTGTCGTTCGCGCCCCATCATGGTGTGGCCCATGACTTATCCTGCTCAGTTGGGCAGAGTGTTACAACCCTCCCTCACTGAACTGGTTGACGGCCTCGTCAACTCTTTGAACTTGGCAATCTCCTTGGGGAATTGCCATAAGTCATGTTCCTTCTCCCACGAGTCTTCAGAGGCTGGATCCTTCCAACGCACTAAGTACTCGGTGACGCTTGGCTTGGCTCGTCGGTTCTGCCGCTCCTTCAGAATCTCTTGAACCTCTCCGCCATAGGATTTCGTCACATTTACAAGCGGCCTGGCTGATCCGCCTCTTTTGGCATCATCCTTGTCTTCATGATACAGTTTCAGCATACCTACATGAAACATTGGATACAACCTTAACCTTGGTGGCAAGTTGACACGATAGGCGAGATTCCCGACTCGGCCTATCTGATGCATGCACAATACAACATATTTTAGTTAATTATTTTAATTAAATTTTCTGTAATTTGATCATGGCATGCATCATTTTTAGTCACTTTTAATCGTAATTCCGGATTTATCAATTTTAATTATTAAATTCTCTAAATATTTTAATTGTGGATGGTTTAACTAAACTTGGATAATTATTTTGCAGGAAAATTCGAATCTCGGCCGAAATTCAAAGAAATTATTTCTTACGGCCGAGATTTTTACACCCAAGTCGTTACGGCCGAAATTTCTAGGGCGTAACAAGATTTAATTCTTTGTTACGGCTAACATTTGAAGGAGTAAAGATAAATGTTTTTATCTTTTGGGCGTAACAGGAGAAGTCTTTCCTTACGGCCGAAATTTGGAGGGCGTAATGACATGAAGATGAAGGGTGTAACAATCAATTGATTTTATCTTTTGGGCATAAAAAGATAAGAAAGATTTATCTTTGGACGTAATGATAAAAGGATTTATCTTTGGCCGAGTTTATCTTATAATTTTAAAGTCAACCGTACGATGTTACGGCCGAGATCAAGTTGAAGGCCGTCCGCACCCTATAAATACGTGAAGAATCCATCGTTTCAATTAGTGCTCTGAAGTTCAGGTTTCTTCCACGGCGAGTCGTGAGCTCTGCAGGCTACGACCAAGAGGAGAGAGGTGCGACGGTTGGAGGTTGATCGCGACCCTAATCAAGTCTGAGAGGCTGCCCGATTGTCTGCCCAATTCGAGAGCTCTACTTCTATTTTGGGTGTAATTCTTTCGATTATTATTGTTATTTTGTTATTATCTCTCCAGAATTTCTAGGATGAACTCCATGTTTTTAGGATTATTATTTTAGGAGATTATTAATTGAAGGGAAATGTTTTGGACCCCATTTTATTTGTTTTAATCTTTTCTGATCAATTATTAATTGTGCTTAATGCTTTTTAGTTAATTAAATTTCTGAATTAGACTATACCAGTTTGTGGAGTGTTTAATTTCAGAATTCATTATACTAATTATAATTGATTTTATTTGAAATTAATAATTGATATAAATTTGATAAATAGTGTGTGGAGAATCAAGTTTGTGTGGTCTATTAATCTATACCAGTTTGTGGAGTGATTAATAGTCTAGAGAATCCAATTTAATGCATCTTAATTTTAATATGATTTTGGAGGTACCAGTCGTGGAGACTTCAATTCTTATTAAATTAAGGTAGTTCTATATGATTAGATTGAGGGATGCCAGTCGTGGAGACCACAAGTTAATCATGTTAGATTACTTTAGGGAGACTCTAATCCAACTTTAAAGATTAAATTTATCTTTCATGATTCAAACATTTATCCTGATCTATTTTCATCCTAAGGCCTAACTTCAACACCACTATCTTATCTTTATCTTATTTTATCTATTTTATCTTTGAAAACTCATTTTCAAAATCCATGTTTTTCCTCTCTTATTAATTTAAAGATTCAAATATTGAATTAATAATATTCCTCGTGGGTTCGACACTCTTACTCCTTTTTACTATATTACTTGAGCGACTAGTGCACTTGCTAGCAAATTTTATTGTTACAAATACAACGCATCAAGTTTTTGGCGCCGTTGCCGGGGAATATTTTATTAATTAATTTCTAATTTTTATGAATTATTAAGAGATGTAAATAAATTGTAAATAATTCTTTATAAATATGTACTAATTGTTTTAATTATTTTTTGTGAATAAACTGACATTTTTTCTTTTGCACATAAAGGTCGCGACATTTTAGATTAAAATTGTTGACTTTGGCTAATGCTTTACGGAATTTCGGATTACTGTTGACTTATGATTTTACGACCGAGATTTAATGTGTCGGCTTTATTAATTTTACGGCCTCGCAATGAATGATTTCTGAATTCTAAACTTTCAATCTTTACGGCCGTAATATTTTTATCCGAACGTTGTTTTACGCCATGAGTAATGGATATTGATTTGACCTTGTTACGCCCGGTTTATCGATGGTTTAAATTTTTTACGCCCTATTCGAATCAGTTTTCATTCTCGGCCGTAACATTTTAATTGTTTGAACTTTTCATATGGAATTGATCTGATTTCGTTGTTTTACGACCGTAAGGAATCGACTTAATTCACTTTCGGCCGTAATGATTCAATTTTCGACATTTGAGTGGGGTAATATTCTCAAGTTTTATTCGAAATCATTTCGGCCGAAACCCTATTTTTCTTTACGGCCTCGTGTTGACATCATCTCGGCCGATGTGACCTCGTCTTAATTGACGATTTAATCTTTTTTACGGCCGAGAATTGATCTCATGGTTTTACGGCCGTAAAATTTCTGAATATTTGTTTTTACGCCATCTTACGACCTTTTAGGCCAATTTATTTGTGATTTTTTCATTCTCGGCCGTAATATATTTCTGAACGAATAAGTTTGATTTAATCTCATTTCGGCTGATTTATATGTGTTGATGTTTTACCTCACGTTCGACTTAATTTTCATCGATTTACCACCGATATGAATCTTACTCTTCTTCGGTCGTAAAGGATTAAATCGTCGATGTTGCGTTCGATTTTTATTTCGGCCGAAACCCTATTCTGTTTTACGATCAAAGGTTGTCAACTTCAGTTCTTTACGCCTAGGATTTTATATGTGAGGAGTTGATTGCCGAAATGATTCATCGCTGTGTTAATTTTTACGACGTTGTTTCGACCATAAGCCAACAAGTTTTATGCCTTCACGTTAAATCCCTTTCAACACTGTTTTATGATTTTTACGGATGAACGAGCCTCGGATTACTAATTTAATTTCGGCCGTAAATCTACTTTTGTATTACGGCCGATCAATCTTATTTCTTCTCTGAAAATAATTTTTGATTATGTCTGATTATTAATTTTACGGCCGCAAATTAGTTCAGACTTATTTTGTGCCGTTTGTTACATCATCATAAATTTTTTCGGTCGATATTAATATTTGGTATTTGTATTAGTTTGAAGAACCTCCATTTGCGACCGTAATTAGGTTTCTGAAAAGTTCCTCTCGAAAATTAATTTTAATTCTATCAAAAGATTTTATTTGTTAAAAACTCATTTTTCGTGACCTATTATCTGAATTTCTTCCTTCTTGTATATATTTTTATTTTATTCTTTTATCTCTCTTACTGAAAATTAGTTGTTGCAGGACTTGAGTGAAAATATAATCACAACTAAGTTAATCCTTTGGATAAATTTATATGTCACACATTCTGATCAAATATTAATTTTTTATTTTATTTAATTTTTTTGTTCTGACACTTGGTTGTTGCAGTGATGAATTGAATATTTAATCACAACCAATTCTCTATTTTTTTAGTTATTTTTTTTTATTTAATTAGTTAGTTGTTAGGCATTTTATTTTTATTTTATATCGAGTCATCTAATCAATATTTCTTTCTGTGCATCGAGCGGAATTCGGATAATCATACGTCGACCGAGGAATGCATCATGCATGGGGAAACACAAGGCGAAACGACAAGATTACGCCATGTTCCTCGTTACGGCCAAGAACCACCTCGATGACCACGCCGTAAAGATTCCAACAGATATGACAAGACGCCACATCGTTACGACCGAGGATCATGCCAGATGCCTTCTTACGGCTGAGGTGTTATGCACGGACGAGAATGACACGACAGCACGCCCTACGATGCTCTTTACGGCCGAAGACATGATAAGAGCTGCGGGTTCCTATTACGCCCTGCCACCATTCCATTACGGCCGAGATGTCACATCAGCAGACCACGGACGTACCTTGGAAAAATGCATGCCTTTACGCCCGGATTTGACCTTTCACTGCGCGCTGTCGGAACAGGTATTACCTCCATAAATTCATCTATAAAATACTTACCTCTTCTCGTATGTTGCAGATCAATCAACTCCTTACGGTCGAGCTTTCTCCAAGCCACCGCGCACCGAGACTTCGTTACGGCCGAGCTTTCTACCTTATGGCCGAAGTGAAACTCCACTCGACTCCGGCTGAGCAACTCCTTACGGCCGAAGTTCCAGCGCTTCCTTGTGCGTTACGGCCGGTCTTCCACCGCACACCGACATTTATTACGGCCGAGTTTCCACCGCGCTCCTACCATCTGCGCTACGGCCGAAGTCTCAAACGCCAACCGCCGATCCTTACGCCCAGTGCGTTACGGCCAAGCTTCCACGTCGCCTTCGTTTTACGACCGAAGTCACGCCATCTCCGCTCTCTTACGGCCAAACTCCGGGCGAGTTTTTCACTTTACGGCCGAAACCACACCGCCATTCCTTACGGCCAAAATCTACAGATTCATCAACTCCTTACGGCCGAGTTCCGAGTCACGCCTCCAACTTCTTACGGCCAAACTCCAATCTCCGGCCGAGCTTCATCAATTACGGCCGAAGTTCTTCGTCAACCGGTCCCTTACGACCGAGTCACCTCCGACCTTCAGCCGGTTCTTCATCGAATACTACGGTCGAAACCTCAGCCGCTTCCACCGAGCCGGTACCTTTTCTTTGTTTATTTTTGTCCAGATCAAGATGAGGCGATTTGCTAATATATGGAGGGGACGTCACGAACGACGACATCCGAATGCTCAGCCGGCCCCACAGCCCTCACAATTAATCTCCTACCCCGGAGATTATTATTGGACTAAGTCGGAGTATCAAGCTCGATATGAACGGATGTGTGATATTCGAATTCATGCCACCAGATTTTCAGATACTGAATTGTTGAGGGAGTATAATTTACTTGCAGATATTCATCTATTATTTTCTCAAATTGGACTATCTGACTTTGTGCATTCTTGGTGGCCAACTTATGAAGTACTAATTATGGAATTCCTCTCATCCCTAGAAGTTTTTAATTTAGATGGCAGGAACTATGATCAGCCCCGCATTTCATTCCAACTTTATGGACGACCATTTACTCTCACTCTAGGAGAGATTAATAATATCTATGGAGTTCCCAACCATGGATATCTTTCTGTACCTGCCGACTTTGATGCTGAAACTTTTTGAAAACAAATAACAGAAGAAGACCGATTGGTTTGGAACACCGCTAAAGATAGCTCAATTCAGAATCCTGTTCTGCGCTACGTCCATCGCATGCTAAGCAACACCATAAGTGGACGCAGTGATAATGATGGTGTCGTCTCAGAGGGAGAGTTATATCTCATCCACAGTATGCTTCACAGAACTCCTATTAATGTGGATGCCTTCCTCATTCGTCGATTCCAGCGCCGCACTACTCATCGTGGCGGCAGCATTAATATGGGTGTCCTTCTCACACCTATTGCTCAGCACCTACAACTAGACTTGGATGATCTTGAAGCTGTGCCAAGAAACACTCACCTCACTCGTAGGACCATTCAAGCTATGGGTCTCGTGAAGACCAACAACTCAGGGATCAAAGTTTTTATTTTTAAAGGCCACCATCAGGAGGTGCCCTGCTCATATCGAGATGCTTTTACGCCGATTAATCCAAATAATTGGCTCCTTTTTAGGCAGGTCATAGCTCCAGTAATTCCACCTGCGGGACCATCTACCTCTGTCGGACAGCTACACCAGGATGAACCTTTCTCCTGGTTTGATTCTACTGATTATGCGGCAGCCCAACCCTACCTTCAACAGCAACAAGGATTCCAGGCTATATCACCGGCAGCTTCCCAATATGCCACATCCATCCATTCGCCTAATATGCCGGTGCCTTCTCCGATTCCATCTCCAGCACAAGAGAGCTCTTCTGATTCCTCGTTCATACCTTCTACTCCTTATGAGGAACGCGATTCGATGGAAGTATCTGCCCCTTTACAAGAACCTGTGCAGAATCGCTATATAGCACCAGAGCCCACTTTTACTTCAGCTCCAGAGCAGACTTACTATCCACCTCCGCCACCTCAGCCGGACTATGCTTCCATGCAAAACTTATGGGAATCAATGTATGATGAACAACTTCATCAAGCAGGGGAGTTTCACACTTTTCAAGAAGAACAACTTCGTCAGTCAGGGCAGTTGCACGCTATTCAGGAAGAGCAACTTCGACAAGCACAAGAGTTGACCAACATTCGAGCTGATTTTAAAAATATGGATGATCGTCAGGGTCGCTTCGAATCCCTTCAGAATCAACATGCGCGCATGACGAGACGCATCCATGAGTATCATATGCACCAAGGAAATCTCAGCTACCATCCACCATCGCCACCCCGCAGACAGTAAATACGGTTGTGTCTTTTCCCTTTTCTTTATTTTCGTTTCTTTAAATTTTCCTTTTTATTGAGTATGTATCACTTTCCCTTGCTGGCTTAACACTGAGGATAGTGTCTAGTTCAAGCTTGGGGGAGTTTGCATTTCACGCATTGCATGTTTCTGTCTGTTTATTTGCTTATGTTTGCATCTATTTGTAAAAAAAAATCCAAAAAAATTGAAAATTTTGAAAATTTTCTAAAAATACCATTGCATGCATTTATTTTTGCTACCATCTTACTAACTTTTGTCTTACTGTTTTAATTATCTTTAAGTAAAAGTTCAAAGACATGTTATTAATTGATGAAATTTGAATGATTTTCTTTCTTATCACTTGCTATTTTAGTATCAAACGTATGGACTATGTGCCTATGCTAAGTAGAATTATGAATGACTAGACGACAAAATCATATTCATGCCTTTTTATTAATTTCTTTTAAGTCTTGATAGTAGTAGCCTTCTGATTGACCATATCAAGTACTTTTTGAGCTTATAAAAGAAGAAGGGTTAGTTAAACCCCAACAAATAATAATAATAATAAATAATGAATAAAGTTATGTGTAGGTACAAAAGTGTTATCCGGAACCAAGGTGTGTTCGGGTAATTAGATCCGTAGGGGTTCATGCCCGACGACCTAAGGGCAACTGCTCTGGGATCCGTCGATCGAAAACCTGCTACATGGACCATCTTGTGAAATATGGAGAAGCACATGAGTACTGAATCATGGCTAAGTTCGAACTCTTCATTCAAAACCTTGGTTGTTCGGGCAAGTAAACTCGAGGGGTGCTTTATCACCTGGTGCCCTAAGGCCATCTGGTCTGGGAGTCATCAGTCCAAAGCCCGCTACATGGACTTCCTTGTGCAATCCTGCTTGAAGATTAGAACTTTTAAATGATTGAAAATAAAGTTGAAAAATGAAAAGAAAAAGAAAAAGTTTTAAGCTCAATTAGTACTTATGTGTTCAATATTAATGCTATTATTTGACAGACAATTTATTTTTCTACAAGGCTGAATTTGAGATTGTTTAAATTTGTGTAGCATTCAGAATCTCTATGAAGCTAAGTGCATGGAAAATGGTGAGATACTGAGTAGTAGGTGTGCAGAAGAACTATGTGAGAAAATTAGTCAGTTGACAATGTGGAGGCTACGATGGAACTTTCTTGAGCTTTGCTTTGAATTTTTGCTTGAGGACAAGCAAGACTTTAAGCTTGGGGGAGTTTGATGCATGCAAAATACAACATATTTTAGTTAATTATTTTAATTAAATTTTTTGTAATTTGATCATGGCATGCATCATTTTTAGTCACTTTTAATCGTAATTCCGGATTTATCAATTTTAATTATTAAATTCTCTAAATATTTTAATTGTGGATGGATTAACTAAACTTGGATAATTATTTTGCAGGAAAATTTGAATCTCGGCCGAAATTCAAAGAAATTATTTCTTACGGCCAAGATTTTTACACCCAAGTCGTTACGGCCGAAATTTCTAGGGCGTAACAAGATTTAATTCTTTGTTACGGCTAACATTTGAAGGAGTAAAGATAAATGTTTTTATCTTTTGGGCGTAACAGGAGAAGTCTTTCCTTACGGCCGAAATTTGGAGGGCGTAATGGCATGAAGATGAAGGGTGTAACAACCAATTGATTTTATCTTTTGGGCGTAAAAAGATAAGAAAGATTTATCTTTGGGCGTAATGATAAAAGGATTTATCTTTGGCCGAGTTTATCTTATAATTTTAAAGTCAATCGTACGATGTTACGGCCGAGATCAAGTTGAAGGCCGTCCGCACCCTATAAATACGTGAAGAATCCATCATTTCAATTAGTGCTCTGAAGTTCAGGTTTCTTCCACGGCGAGTCGTGATCTCTGCAGGCTACGACCAAGAGGAGAGAGGTGCGACGGTTGAAGGTTGATCGCGACCCTGATCAAGTCCGAGAGACTGCCCGATTGTCTGCCCAATTCGAGAGCTCTACTTCTATTTTGGGTGTAATTCTTTCGATTATTATTGTTATTTTATTATTATCTCTCCAGAATTTCTAGGATGAACTCCATGTTTTTAGGATTATTATTTTAGGAGATTATTAATTGAAGGGAAATGTTTTGGACCCCATTTTATTTGTTTTAATCTTTTCTGATCAATTATTAATTGTGCTTAATGCTTTTATGTTAGTTAATTAAATTTCTGAATTAGGCTATACCAGTTTGTGGAGTGTTTAATTTTAGAATTCATTATACTAATTATAATTGATTTTATTTGAAATTAATAATTGACATAAATTTGATAACTAGTGTGTGGAGAATCAAGTTTGTGTGGTCTATTAATCTATACCAGTTTGTGGAGTGATTAATAGTCTAGAGAATCTAATTTAATGCATCTTAATTTTAATATGATTTTGGAGGTACCAGTCGTGGAGACTTCAATTCTTATTAAATTAAGGTAGTTCTATATGATTAGATTGAGGGATGCCAGTCGTGGAGACCACAAGTTAATCATGTTAGATTACTTTAGGGAGACTCTAATCCATCTTTAAAGATTAAATTTATCTTTCATGATTCAAACATTTATCCTGATCTATTTTCATCCTAAGGCCTAACTTCAACACCACTGTCTTATCTTTATCTTATTTTCTCTATTTTATCTTTGAAAACTCATTTTCAAAATCCATGTTTTTCCTCTCTTATTAATTTAAAGATTCAGATATTGAATTAATAATATTCCTCGTGGGTTCGACACTCTTACTCCTTTTTACTATATTACTTGAGCGACCAGTGCACTTGCTAGCAAATTTTATTATTACAAATACAACGCATCAAGTTTTTGGCGCCGTTGCCGGAGAATATTTTATTAATTAATTTCTGATTTTTATGAATTATTAAGAGATGTAAATAATTTGTAAATAATTCTTTATAAATATGTGTTTTAATTATTTTTTGTGAATAAACTGACATTTTTTCTTTTGCAGATAAAGGTCGCGACATTTTAGATTAAAATTGTTGACTTTGGCTAATGCTATACGGAATTTCGGATTACTGTTGACTTATGATTTTACGACCGAGATTTAATGTGTCGGCTTTATTAATTTTACGGCCTCGTAATGAATGATTTCTGAATTCTAAACTTTCAATCTTTACGGCCGTAATATTTTTATCCGAACGTTGTTTTACGCCATGAGTAATGGATATTGATTTGACCTTGTTACGCCCGGTTTATCGATGGTTTAAATTTTTTACGCCCTATTCGAATCAGTTTTCATTCTCGGCCGTAACATTTTAATTGTTTGAACTTTTCATATGGAATTGATCTGATTTCGTTGTTTTACGACCGTAAGGAATCGACTTAATTCACTTTCGGCCGTAATGATTCAATTTTCGACATTTGAGTGGGGTAATATTCTCAAGTTTTATTCGAAATCATTTCGGCCGAAACCCTATTTTTCTTTACGGCCTCGTGTTGACATCATCTCGGCCGATGTGACCTCGTCTTAATTGACGATTTAATCTTTTTTACGGCCGAGAATTGATCTCATGGTTTTACGGCCGTAAAATTTCTGAATATTTGTTTTTACGCCATCTTACGACCTTTTAGGCCAATTTATTTGTGATTTTTTCATTCTCGGCCGTAATATATTTCTGAACGAATAAGTTTGATTTAATCTCATTTCGGCCGATTTATATGTGTTGATGTTTTACCTCACGTTCGACTTAATTTTCATCGATTTACCACCGATATGAATCTTACTCTTCTTCGGTCGTAAAGGATTAAATCGTCGACGTTGCGTTCGATTTTTATTTCGGCCGAAACCCTATTCTGTTTTACGATCAAAGGTTGTCAAATTCAGTTCTTTACGCCTAGGATTTTATATGTGAGGAGTTGATTGCCGAAATGATTCATCACTGTGTTAATTTTTACGATGTTGTTTCGACCATAAGCCAACAAGTTTTACGCCTTCACATTAAATCCCTTTCAACACTGTTTTATGATTTTTACAGATGAACGAGCCTCGGATTACTAATTTAATTTCGGCCGTAAATCTACTTTTGTATTACGGCCGATCAATCTTATTTCTTCTCTGAAAATAATTTTTGATTATGTCTGATTATTAATTTTACGGCCGCAAATTAGTTCAGACTTATTTTGTGCCGTTTGTTACATCATCATAAATTTTTTCGATCGATATTAATATTTGGTATTTGTATTAGTTTGAAGAACCTCCGTTTGCGACCGTAATTAGGTTTCTGAAAAGTTCCTCTCGAAAATTAATTTTAATTCTATCAAAAGATTTTATTTGTTAAAAACTCATTTTTCGTGACCTATTATCTGAATTTCTTCCTTCTTGTATATATTTTTATTTTATTCTTTTATCTCTCTTACTGAAAATTAGTTGTTGCAGGACTTGAGTGAAAATATAATCACAACTAAGTTAATCCTTTGGATAAATTTATATGTCACACATTCTGATCAAATATTAATTTTTTATTTTATTTAATTTTTTTGTTCTGACACTTGGTTGTTGCAGTGATGAATTGAATATTTAATCACAACCAATTCTCTATTTTTTTAGTTATTTTTTTTTATTTAATTAGTTAGTTGTTAGGCATTTTATTTTTATTTTATATCGAGTCATCTAATCAATATTTCTTTCTGTGCATCGAGCGGAATTCGGATAATCATACGTCGACCGAGGAATGCATCATGCATGGGGAAACACAAGGCGAAACGACAAGATTACGCCATGTTCCTCGTTACGGCCAAGAACCACCTCGATGACCACGCCGTAAAGATTCCAACAGATATGACAAGACGCCACATCGTTACGACCGAGGATCACGCCAGATGCCTTCTTACGGCTGAGGTGTTATGCACGGACGAGAATGACACGACAGCACGCCCTACGATGCTCTTTACGGCCGAAGACATGATAAGAGCTGCGGGTTCCTATTACGCCCTGCCACCATTCCATTACGGCCGAGATGTCACATCAGCAGACCACGGACGTACCTTGGAAAAATGCATGCCTTTACGCCCGGATTTGACCTTTCACTGCGCGCTGTCGGAACAGGTATTACCTCCATAAATTCATCTATAAAATACTTACCTCTTCTCGTATGTTGCAGATCAATCAACTCCTTACGGTCGAGCTTTCTCCAAGCCACCGCGCACCGAGACTTCGTTACGGCCGAGCTTTCTACCTTATGGCCGAAGTGAAACTCCACTCGACTCCGGCTGAGCAACTCCTTACGGCCGAAGTTCCAGCGCTTCCTTGTGCGTTACGGCCGGTCTTCCACCGCACACCGACATTTATTACGGCCGAGTTTCCACCGCGCTCCTACCATCTGCGCTACGGCCGAAGTCTCAAACGCCAACCGCCGATCCTTACGCCCAGTGCGTTACGGCCAAGCTTCCACGTCGCCTTCGTTTTACGACCGAAGTCACGCCATCTCCGCTCTCTTACGGCCAAACTCCGGGCGAGTTTTTCACTTTACGGCCGAAACCACACCGCCATTCCTTACGGCCAAAATCTACAGATTCATCAACTCCTTACGGCCGAGTTCCGAGTCACGCCTCCAACTTCTTACGGCCAAACTCCAATCTCCGGCCGAGCTTCATCAATTACGGCCGAAGTTCTTCGTCAACCGGTCCCTTACGACCGAGTCACCTCCGACCTTCAGCCGGTTCTTCATCGAATACTACGGTCGAAACCTCAGCCGCTTCCACCGAGCCGGTACCTTTTCTTTGTTTATTTTTGTCCAGATCAAGATGAGGCGATTTGCTAATATATGGAGGGGACGTCACGAACGACGACATCCGAATGCTCAGCCGGCCCCACAGCCCTCACAATTAATCTCCTACCCCGGAGATTATTATTGGACTAAGTCGGAGTATCAAGCTCGATATGAACGGATGTGTGATATTCGAATTCATGCCACCAGATTTTCAGATACTGAATTGTTGAGGGAGTATAATTTACTTGCAGATATTCATCTATTATTTTCTCAAATTGGACTATCTGACTTTGTGCATTCTTGGTGGCCAACTTATGAAGTACTAATTATGGAATTCCTCTCATCCCTAGAAGTTTTTAATTTAGATGGCAGGAACTATGATCAGCCCCGCATTTCATTCCAACTTTATGGACGACCATTTACTCTCACTCTAGGAGAGATTAATAATATCTATGGAGTTCCCAACCATGGATATCTTTCTGTACCTGCCGACTTTGATGCTGAAACTTTTTGAAAACAAATAACAGAAGAAGACCGATTGGTTTGGAACACCGCTAAAGATAGCTCAATTCAGAATCCTGTTCTGCGCTACGTCCATCGCATGCTAAGCAACACCATAAGTGGACGCAGTGATAATGATGGTGTCGTCTCAGAGGGAGAGTTATATCTCATCCACAGTATGCTTCACAGAACTCCTATTAATGTGGATGCCTTCCTCATTCGTCGATTCCAGCGCCGCACTACTCATCGTGGCGGCAGCATTAATATGGGTGTCCTTCTCACACCTATTGCTCAGCACCTACAACTAGACTTGGATGATCTTGAAGCTGTGCCAAGAAACACTCACCTCACTCGTAGGACCATTCAAGCTATGGGTCTCGTGAAGACCAACAACTCAGGGATCAAAGTTTTTATTTTTAAAGGCCACCATCAGGAGGTGCCCTGCTCATATCGAGATGCTTTTACGCCGATTAATCCAAATAATTGGCTCCTTTTTAGGCAGGTCATAGCTCCAGTAATTCCACCTGCGGGACCATCTACCTCTGTCGGACAGCTACACCAGGATGAACCTTTCTCCTGGTTTGATTCTACTGATTATGCGGCAGCCCAACCCTACCTTCAACAGCAACAAGGATTCCAGGCTATATCACCGGCAGCTTCCCAATATGCCACATCCATCCATTCGCCTAATATGCCGGTGCCTTCTCCGATTCCATCTCCAGCACAAGAGAGCTCTTCTGATTCCTCGTTCATACCTTCTACTCCTTATGAGGAACGCGATTCGATGGAAGTATCTGCCCCTTTACAAGAACCTGTGCAGAATCGCTATATAGCACCAGAGCCCACTTTTACTTCAGCTCCAGAGCAGACTTACTATCCACCTCCGCCACCTCAGCCGGACTATGCTTCCATGCAAAACTTATGGGAATCAATGTATGATGAACAACTTCATCAAGCAGGGGAGTTTCACACTTTTCAAGAAGAACAACTTCGTCAGTCAGGGCAGTTGCACGCTATTCAGGAAGAGCAACTTCGACAAGCACAAGAGTTGACCAACATTCGAGCTGATTTTAAAAATATGGATGATCGTCAGGGTCGCTTCGAATCCCTTCAGAATCAACATGCGCGCATGACGAGACGCATCCATGAGTATCATATGCACCAAGGAAATCTCAGCTACCATCCACCATCGCCACCCCGCAGACAGTAAATACGGTTGTGTCTTTTCCCTTTTCTTTATTTTCGTTTCTTTAAATTTTCCTTTTTATTGAGTATGTATCACTTTCCCTTGCTGGCTTAACACTGAGGATAGTGTCTAGTTCAAGCTTGGGGGAGTTTGCATTTCACGCATTGCATGTTTCTGTCTGTTTATTTGCTTATGTTTGCATCTATTTGTAAAAAAAAATCCAAAAAAATTGAAAATTTTGAAAATTTTCTAAAAATACCATTGCATGCATTTATTTTTGCTACCATCTTACTAACTTTTGTCTTACTGTTTTAATTATCTTTAAGTAAAAGTTCAAAGACATGTTATTAATTGATGAAATTTGAATGATTTTCTTTCTTATCACTTGCTATTTTAGTATCAAACGTATGGACTATGTGCCTATGCTAAGTAGAATTATGAATGACTAGACGACAAAATCATATTCATGCCTTTTTATTAATTTCTTTTAAGTCTTGATAGTAGTAGCCTTCTGATTGACCATATCAAGTACTTTTTGAGCTTATAAAAGAAGAAGGGTTAGTTAAACCCCAACAAATAATAATAATAATAAATAATGAATAAAGTTATGTGTAGGTACAAAAGTGTTATCCGGAACCAAGGTGTGTTCGGGTAATTAGATCCGTAGGGGTTCATGCCCGACGACCTAAGGGCAACTGCTCTGGGATCCGTCGATCGAAAACCTGCTACATGGACCATCTTGTGAAATATGGAGAAGCACATGAGTACTGAATCATGGCTAAGTTCGAACTCTTCATTCAAAACCTTGGTTGTTCGGGCAAGTAAACTCGAGGGGTGCTTTATCACCTGGTGCCCTAAGGCCATCTGGTCTGGGAGTCATCAGTCCAAAGCCCGCTACATGGACTTCCTTGTGCAATCCTGCTTGAAGATTAGAACTTTTAAATGATTGAAAATAAAGTTGAAAAATGAAAAGAAAAAGAAAAAGTTTTAAGCTCAATTAGTACTTATGTGTTCAATATTAATGCTATTATTTGACAGACAATTTATTTTTCTACAAGGCTGAATTTGAGATTGTTTAAATTTGTGTAGCATTCAGAATCTCTATGAAGCTAAGTGCATGGAAAATGGTGAGATACTGAGTAGTAGGTGTGCAGAAGAACTATGTGAGAAAATTAGTCAGTTGACAATGTGGAGGCTACGATGGAACTTTCTTGAGCTTTGCTTTGAATTTTTGCTTGAGGACAAGCAAGACTTTAAGCTTGGGGGAGTTTGATGCATGCAAAATACAACATATTTTAGTTAATTATTTTAATTAAATTTTTTGTAATTTGATCATGGCATGCATCATTTTTAGTCACTTTTAATCGTAATTCCGGATTTATCAATTTTAATTATTAAATTCTCTAAATATTTTAATTGTGGATGGATTAACTAAACTTGGATAATTATTTTGCAGGAAAATTTGAATCTCGGCCGAAATTCAAAGAAATTATTTCTTACGGCCAAGATTTTTACACCCAAGTCGTTACGGCCGAAATTTCTAGGGCGTAACAAGATTTAATTCTTTGTTACGGCTAACATTTGAAGGAGTAAAGATAAATGTTTTTATCTTTTGGGCGTAACAGGAGAAGTCTTTCCTTACGGCCGAAATTTGGAGGGCGTAATGGCATGAAGATGAAGGGTGTAACAACCAATTGATTTTATCTTTTGGGCGTAAAAAGATAAGAAAGATTTATCTTTGGGCGTAATGATAAAAGGATTTATCTTTGGCCGAGTTTATCTTATAATTTTAAAGTCAATCGTACGATGTTACGGCCGAGATCAAGTTGAAGGCCGTCCGCACCCTATAAATACGTGAAGAATCCATCATTTCAATTAGTGCTCTGAAGTTCAGGTTTCTTCCACGGCGAGTCGTGATCTCTGCAGGCTACGACCAAGAGGAGAGAGGTGCGACGGTTGAAGGTTGATCGCGACCCTGATCAAGTCCGAGAGACTGCCCGATTGTCTGCCCAATTCGAGAGCTCTACTTCTATTTTGGGTGTAATTCTTTCGATTATTATTGTTATTTTATTATTATCTCTCCAGAATTTCTAGGATGAACTCCATGTTTTTAGGATTATTATTTTAGGAGATTATTAATTGAAGGGAAATGTTTTGGACCCCATTTTATTTGTTTTAATCTTTTCTGATCAATTATTAATTGTGCTTAATGCTTTTATGTTAGTTAATTAAATTTCTGAATTAGGCTATACCAGTTTGTGGAGTGTTTAATTTTAGAATTCATTATACTAATTATAATTGATTTTATTTGAAATTAATAATTGACATAAATTTGATAACTAGTGTGTGGAGAATCAAGTTTGTGTGGTCTATTAATCTATACCAGTTTGTGGAGTGATTAATAGTCTAGAGAATCTAATTTAATGCATCTTAATTTTAATATGATTTTGGAGGTACCAGTCGTGGAGACTTCAATTCTTATTAAATTAAGGTAGTTCTATATGATTAGATTGAGGGATGCCAGTCGTGGAGACCACAAGTTAATCATGTTAGATTACTTTAGGGAGACTCTAATCCATCTTTAAAGATTAAATTTATCTTTCATGATTCAAACATTTATCCTGATCTATTTTCATCCTAAGGCCTAACTTCAACACCACTGTCTTATCTTTATCTTATTTTCTCTATTTTATCTTTGAAAACTCATTTTCAAAATCCATGTTTTTCCTCTCTTATTAATTTAAAGATTCAGATATTGAATTAATAATATTCCTCGTGGGTTCGACACTCTTACTCCTTTTTACTATATTACTTGAGCGACCAGTGCACTTGCTAGCAAATTTTATTGTTACAAATACAACGCATCAAGTTTTTGGCGCCGTTGCCGGAGAATATTTTATTAATTAATTTCTGATTTTTATGAATTATTAAGAGATGTAAATAATTTGTAAATAATTCTTTATAAATATGTGTTTTAATTATTTTTTGTGAATAAACTGACATTTTTTCTTTTGCAGATAAAGGTCGCGACATTTTAGATTAAAATTGTTGACTTTGGCTAATGCTATACGGAATTTCGGATTACTGTTGACTTATGATTTTACGACCGAGATTTAATGTGTCGGCTTTATTAATTTTACGGCCTCGTAATGAATGATTTCTGAATTCTAAACTTTCAATCTTTACGGCCGTAATATTTTTATCCGAACGTTGTTTTACGCCATGAGTAATGGATATTGATTTGACCTTGTTACGCCCGGTTTATCGATGGTTTAAATTTTTTACGCCCTATTCGAATCAGTTTTCATTCTCGGCCGTAACATTTTAATTGTTTGAACTTTTCATATGGAATTGATCTGATTTCGTTGTTTTACGACCGTAAGGAATCGACTTAATTCACTTTCGGCCGTAATGATTCAATTTTCGACATTTGAGTGGGGTAATATTCTCAAGTTTTATTCGAAATCATTTCGGCCGAAACCCTATTTTTCTTTACGGCCTCGTGTTGACATCATCTCGGCCGATGTGACCTCGTCTTAATTGACGATTTAATCTTTTTTACGGCCGAGAATTGATCTCATGGTTTTACGGCCGTAAAATTTCTGAATATTTGTTTTTACGCCATCTTACGACCTTTTAGGCCAATTTATTTGTGATTTTTTCATTCTCGGCCGTAATATATTTCTGAACGAATAAGTTTGATTTAATCTCATTTCGGCCGATTTATATGTGTTGATGTTTTACCTCACGTTCGACTTAATTTTCATCGATTTACCACCGATATGAATCTTACTCTTCTTCGGTCGTAAAGGATTAAATCGTCGACGTTGCGTTCGATTTTTATTTCGGCCGAAACCCTATTCTGTTTTACGATCAAAGGTTGTCAAATTCAGTTCTTTACGCCTAGGATTTTATATGTGAGGAGTTGATTGCCGAAATGATTCATCACTGTGTTAATTTTTACGATGTTGTTTCGACCATAAGCCAACAAGTTTTACGCCTTCACATTAAATCCCTTTCAACACTGTTTTATGATTTTTACAGATGAACGAGCCTCGGATTACTAATTTAATTTCGGCCGTAAATCTACTTTTGTATTACGGCCGATCAATCTTATTTCTTCTCTGAAAATAATTTTTGATTATGTCTGATTATTAATTTTACGGCCGCAAATTAGTTCAGACTTATTTTGTGCCGTTTGTTACATCATCATAAATTTTTTCGATCGATATTAATATTTGGTATTTGTATTAGTTTGAAGAACCTCCGTTTGCGACCGTAATTAGGTTTCTGAAAAGTTCCTCTCGAAAATTAATTTTAATTCTATCAAAAGATTTTATTTGTTAAAAACTCATTTTTCGTGACCTATTATCTGAATTTCTTCCTTCTTGTATATATTTTTATTTTATTCTTTTATCTCTCTTACTGAAAATTAGTTGTTGCAGGACTTGAGTGAAAATCTAATCACAACTAAGTTAATCCTTTGGATAAATTTATATGTCACACATTCTGATCAAATATTAATTTTTTATTTTATTTAATTTTTTTGTTCTGACACTTGGTTGTTGCAGTGATGAATTGAATATTTAATCACAACCAATTCTCTATTTTTTTAGTTATTTTTTTTTATTTAATTAGTTAGTTGTTAGGCATTTTATTTTTATTTTATATCGAGTCATCTAATCAATATTTCTTTCTGTGCATCGAGCGGAATTCGGATAATCATACGTCGACCGAGGAATGCATCATGCATGGGGAAACACAAGGCGAAACGACAAGATTACGCCATGTTCCTCGTTACGGCCAAGAACCACCTCGATGACCACGCCGTAAAGATTCCAACAGATATGACAAGACGCCACATCGTTACGGCCGAGGATCACGCCAGATGCCTTCTTACGGCCGAGGTGTTATGCACGGATGAGAATGACACGATAGCACGCCCTACGATGCTCTTTTCGGCCGAAGACATGACAAGAGCTGCGGGTTCCTATTACGCCCTGCCACCATTCCATTACGGCCGAGATGTCACATCAGCAGACCACGGACGTACCTTGGAAAAATGCATGCCTTTACGCCCGGATTTGACCTTTCACTGCGCGCTGTCGGAACAGGTATTACCCCCATAAATTCATCTATAAAATACTTACCTCTTCTCGTATGTTGCAGATCAATCAACTCCTTACGGTCGAGCTTTCTCCAAGCCACCGCGCACCGAGACTTCGTTACGGCCGAGCTTTCTACCTTATGGCCGAAGTGAAACTCCACTCGACTCCGGCCGAGCAACTCCTTACGGCCGAAGTTCCAGCGCTTCCTTGTGCGTTACGGCCGATCTTCCACCGCACACCGACATTTATTACGGCCGAGTTTCCACCGCGCTCCTACCATCTGTGCTACGGCCGAAGTCTCAAACGCCAACCGCCGATCCTTACGCCCAGTGCGTTACGGCCGCTGATTGACTCCAACAAAATGTCTTAGATAGATTTCGAGAAGATGGTTTACCCTTTCCGTTTGACCATCGGTCTGTGTGTGGAATGCTGTGGAAAATATGAGATCTGTGCCCAACAACTTGAACAACTCCCTCCAGAACTTTCCTGTGAATCTAGGATCCCTGTCACTTACAATGATTTCTGGAACTCCCCATAGCTTCACAATGTGCTTTATAAATAGTATTATTGTTTCCTCTGCCGAGCATTCTCTAGGTGCTGGAATAAACGTTCCATACTTAGAGAATTTGTCCACCACTACAATGATCGATCCGTACCCATTTGATTTGGGTAAGGCAGAAATGAAGTCCATGGTGAGCATTTGCCATGGCTTCTCCAGCACTGGCAGGGGCTCCAACAACCTGCCGGCTTCTTTTGTTCGAGCTTGTCCTGCTGGCATATCAAGCAAGTTCGAACGTAGGCCTCGATATCTTCCCGCATCTTCGGCCAGTAGTACGCATCTTCCACCAAAGTCATTGTTCGTGTGGTGCCCGGGTGGCCGGCCCACTTATAATCATGACAATCATGAAGGATTTTCTTTCGGAGATTCTCCCATCTTGGTACGAACAACCTGTTACCAATAGTAAACAGCAAACCTGAATCTTCCCATAAGCGTCTTGATTTGCCTTCCTTTACCAAGCGTAATAACTCTACTGCTTTAGGGTCATGCTGCAGGCCCTCACGAATTGAGTCATGAACTCCGGTCCACACGGACGAAATAGTCGCTAGTTGGGATTTGCGACTAAGGGCATCGGACACTGCATTTGTTTTCCTTGACTTGTACACCAATACAAAGTCGAATTCCGCCAGAAAGTCTTGCCACCTTGCCTGCTTTGGCGACAACGTCTTTTGGTTTTGAAAATATGAAGTAGCCACGTTGTCGGTCCTGACAATGAACTTGCTCCTGAGCAAGTAATGTCTCCAAGTCCGGAGACGGTGTACCACAGCCGTCATTTCCTTATCATGCACTGTGTACCTTCTCTCAGCATCATTCAACTTCCGACTTTCAAAAGCAACTGAGTGTCCCTCCTGCATAAGTACACCTCCCAAGGCAAAATCTGAGGCATCGGTATGGATTTCAAATTCCTTACCGTAATCGGGAAGACGTAGGCATGGTTCCGTCATAACCGCACTCTTCAAATCCTCAAAGGCTTGCTAGCAACCGGCCATCCAAACCCAAACTGCCTTCTTCTTTAGTAAGTCGGTGAGGTTCACTGTGCGCCGTGAGAACCCCTCGATGAATCGTCGATAGTACTTGATTAATCCGAGAAACGAACGCAATTTCGAGATGTTCGATGGAGCTTCCCACTCCTGGATGGCCTGGACCTTGGCCGAATCCATGCGGATCTCCCCTCCGCATGTGTGGTGACCTAAGAACATGATGTCCGCTTGCCCAAAGCAACATTTCTCCTTCTTCAGGTAGAGGTCATTCTCTTTTAGCAATCTGAATACCTCCCTCAAATGCCCAACATGTTCTTGAATATCTTTTGAGTACACCACAATGTCATCAAGGTATACCACTACGCATTTATCCAAAAGAGAGTGAAATACCTTATTCATGAGTGTTGAAAAGGTCACGGGCGCATTCGTTAACCCGAATGGCATCACTAGGAATTCATATGACCCATATCTGGTTACGCAGCTTGTCTTGGGCTTATCCCCTTCCGCAATGCGCACCTGCCAATATCCTGATCGCAAGTCTAACTTGGAAAAGATCTTTCCTTTCCCAACCTGTCAAATAGATCTCCGATCAATGGAATGGGATATTTGTTACGAACAATTACCTTGTTTAAGGCCCTGTAATCAACACACATTCTCATCGTCCCGTCGTGTTTCCTCTGAAACAGCACTGGTGCTCCGTATGGTGCTTTTGACGGTCGAATAAAGCCTACCTTCAGCAACTCCCCTAATTTCTTCCGAAGTTCCTCCTACTCGGGTGGTGCCATGCAGTAGGGGCCCATGGCTGGCGGCTTTGTTACCAGGACCAACTCGATTTTGTGGTCCACTTCCCTACGAGGAGGTAGCTTCTGAGGTAACTCGAGAGGCAACAATTCGGCATACTCCTTGAGTACTGCTTGTATCTCCAGCGGTACAGCACTTGCTTGGCCTACTTTGTCTGCAACTATGGTAGCCAAGTAAGTCTGCTCATTCTTGCGTAGACCCTTGCTCAACTGCATTGCCGAGAGCATCTTGCTCTTGACACATGCCCTTGTCAAAGGCACCTTGCACTTCTGATCCTGTGATGTAATAAAGAGTGTATTGTTAGCCAACTTTACCTCCTTGAAGACATCCAAGAATTCCATGCCTAGGACCAGGTGATGGTCATCCATGTTGACGATAGTTAAGTCAACTTTGCCATTCCAATCTCCTGTTCTCAAAGACACGTCGTGTGCTACGCCAAGAATAGGCTGTGAAGTCGCATTCACAGTCTTGATCAGCCCTGGTTCTTTGGTAAACGAAACTCTGAGTCGAGTGGCCTCCCCCATGGACACGAAGTTGTGCGTCGCCCCTGTGTCGATCAACGATGTTGAAGGGACCTCGTTTACCAATACCTCTGCAAAGATCAACCCTTTTGTGGAGGGCTTACTCTTTCTTGTCGGCATATTGGCCGCTGCAGCCGTTAACGCCATCAGGGACCCCATCTGAGCCGTCGGCGTCTCCTCCTGACCTGATGTCGAAGCCATGGTATTTAGTTTTCGTCTCAAAGTTCAAACAAGTAATTGGTATCTATTAGATTTGAACCATCACTCTTAACGTCTGAATCGGAAATGTCACACACACAATTGTGCTCAATATTTTGAATAAGAGACTATATTAACTAGCATTATTATGGCCATATGCTCATCCCGGTTTCATGAATATTTACAAGAGTAAACATTTAAACCTCTTGATTGAAGCGGCACCACTTCTATATTCATATAGGTGGAATACATCGATAACACATACCAATTTAGGATAACACATATCCATCCATTAAGAGCTTTCAACTCATCCTCGATTAATATTTGCACTAAATCCTCTTCTTAGTGTACCGATTATTAAGTAACGTTGTTATCCTTTGAACCTTGAGACCAGATTTTTACTAGAATAAGGGTTTCCATTACTAATAACCATAGCTTTAATTGGAATTTAAGTACTCAACATCGCACACTTTTGCCAATGTAAAACGCTAAAGGATAGAAATTGTTCACTAGTCGTGGCCACAACAATTATAATTCAAAATATTTTAACCAGTTTGCTTCTTTCCATTTGTTCATACTACACAAATTCAACAAGAAAATATACTTCATTGAAGTTCAACACATGACTTCACTACTTTAGCACAAAACAATTTTACATACATCACATGTATGCTTTCATTAACTTTTGAGGTGGTGCACCCCCACATTTTAATATAATTGTGATTTTATTTCTCTTTACTCGAAAAAGAAATTTATCTATATTTATGATTTTAACGAGATAACCAAAAACTCTTTTATCGATATTCGATGGACACTTATGGTTATATCTCTTCACTTATCAAAATCTCTTATACCATTTAGTCTCTAGGAGTTCTTGTCATCATATGAACTCAACTGATACAATTTTTTACATTGTATCCTAAATATTCTTTTGTCTACATAGTTTCAATCTATGATAGACTTTTCCACTAAGGTTTATCAAGATTAGTTTACCTCAAAAACTGATCTGAATGTTCTTTTCAAACATTCCTTTGTCACGTAGACACAAGTATAGTTTCACTTTATATTCAATAGATATAAAAGATCCAAAAATAGACTTTCCCGTAGTCTTCTAATTTGCTCTTTACATCTATTATTATGATCAGTTTTTCACACTGATCAAGAAAGCAACCATTAAGTTGTCATTCTTCGTAGACTTCATTTCAGTCTATACACATTCCAAGCGTCATATCACGAGTGATCAATTCATTTCTATGATTGCATATATAATTACTTCGAGATTGAATCATCAATCAAATCTCTCACAGAGTCGATTATTTCAGAGATATAATCATCTTTTATTCTATGATCATATAGGTGGTCAATTCTCTCATATAACTCATCTTTATGTCATGTCGAATACTTTTCAAGTTCGAGATTAGTTTGTATGTGAATGGCCAATCTGCATTACTAACTCTTCAAACAATACGATCAAACTCAAAATCCTTAGGAATATGATATTTTTAAGTATTCATATGACATGAATGTTTTCTTATTTCGGCCTTTAATTCTTGATAATTCATTGGACAATTCCCTCAGATGCTCACATTTGTAACAAAGCAAATGAGCGATTCACACTTTGCCACATCTATATTTGCTTACTCTCGTAGAGTATGAAATGCAAATATATTTTAAAAAATTCAATACCCACAATTTTGGCAACATTTATATTTGCTTACTCTTACAGAGTATATAATGCAAATATATTTTAATATCCAATGAGATAATGTCCACAATTTTCTATATTTGCTAACTCAAATAGAGTTTAAAGTGAAAATATATTTTTCATATCCAAGAATCTAGTAATAAATTATAATTTTAAAATATCATAGATATTTCATCCATTATAATTTAATTAGACCTTGATAAATTCGAAATCCAATAATAAATTATAATAGTGAAATTTTTAGATATTTCATCTATCATAATTTTATTACACCAATAATATATTATAATATCATTGAATATCATTGCCTTTAATCGCACAATATCTTGGGGTCACCTAGATGTTTTTCTCATAACATTTTATAGTTGAACGTCCTCCTCTTATCCGTTCACCCCCACATGCCTAATCTTGAGTAGGCTTTCTTTGATCATTCATGCAAGCATACATTTATATGATGTGCCTCTTTAGATGTTTATCGGTAACATCTTTTCTCAAAAACTTCTAAGGCTTAAATAGATCCGACAATATCGCATTGCCTCCATCCCTCACCTATGGGTCCATTTATATTTGTTTTTCATTCGAATACCAAATACTTGGTAATAGCATCTTGTAGTGAACGTTATGTCCAGACGTTCATTTAAGCATTCATCTTATGCTTCCATTCTTTATAGTGTTTATCAAGATATTATCTATGACAAATATCTTTTCGATAATTTGTTGAACATGTTGGGAGCATGTTCTATTTCTTGTGATGTTTACCAGTAACATCACTATCTTTTTTGACAATTAATGAACATGTAGGACCGCATGTTCTAATTTTTCTTGTGATGTTTACCAGTAACATCACTAGACAAGATTGCACTTATTTTATTATCTTCACAAGGTGTTCACGGGCAACACCATTAATTATAGGGTCATGTATTTTTTTCTTGAACATGTTATCATCATGTTCTAATCCCACGTGATGTTTACCATTGATATCATTAAACAAAATTTCATCTTGTCTTTCTATATCCGAAAGGTGTTTACCAGTAACACCATCAGTTTGCTCTCAAAGATATGTACCGTTAAGTACATGTTAATTGATATAGTCAATTAACTAGCCACATAAAAATCCGAAGTAAACAAATTTCGAAAAACTAAAGACACATTCGAAAGATTCATAAAAAGATACAATCGAATAGAAATCATCATCACATACAAAATGTGATTTATGTAGTCTAAACAAATATATGACATAGCATTTCTTTTCTCGACACAGTAACTCAAATAAGTTAAAAATAAATCAAATTTGTGATTTTGAACAAGAAACAAAATCCAAAACGTTTAACGTAATAATGTTCATTATGCTAGAAAAGAAAAAATGTCAAATCATATTTTAAGAGTACAAATGAACATGAAAGCGTACCTCAATTAATGAAATTCACATAATCAAATTGAATGAATTTTCATGTACTCTTGATTCATCTCTTGCATGTAGCATCGATCTCTTTAACCATCTCAACAGAATAATTCTCTAAAATTGTTCGAAATAGTGAGTAGATGGAAAGAGAAGAAATAAAATCAAGACTTCGAGGCACGACGGATCGCTATCTTTAGAGAATTATTTGTCCCAACACGAATTTTTCTATTGGACTTGCGACAATAATACTCCCAGGATACAATGAAGTCACCAAGTTCGTCGACTAGCAACTGTTGGAGAACTCAGTCTCTTGCTCTAGTAATTCGTAATGACTTGAATGCATTTTCATGTGTTGTACATATAATACTCATCACATGTTCATTGCTTCTCATCACTTTCAATTGCTTTCGAATCATATGAGTTATTGAAAATGTAAGAAGGGGAAGCCTATTTATAGGCTTGAAAGGATGCTTCATGAAAGGATGCGTCTAGTGTCCTTTCATCGAAAAGACACACTTATTAGTTGAGGACACACCTTGTGATGAAAGGACACATCTATTGGTATGTGAATACATATCAAGGGACACATCTTAAGATGAAATGATGCATCTATTCAAGTGTGAATATAACTCTTGAAATATGAACACACTTATTCAATTGTGAACATATCTCTTCACTTATGATGTGATGAGACTCTTCATCTAAGAATATTCTTTCATTAATGAGATAACTCATTCATGACACCATTTCACTCATATCACATGTGAACATGTCTTTTCATTCAATATTGTAACACTTCTATTGATGAAAAGATGTGAGGTTACATTCCATACTTAACTAATTAGTATGAACTCATTTTCAATGTTCACAAAGTAATATATTTGAAATTTGAAACCTTCAAATTCCAACACTTATTAATGTCTTCCTGCTTTCGCATCTAGTCCTTCAGGATGGCCACAAACTCGAACGCCCAACATGGGGCAAAAATTGGCGACAACTCTCGTATTACAATCTTATCAAACTTGAGAAAGTGGACGATAGCCTCCTTCGACCACATCTTCTTGTTCTTGGTCATGTCCATGTCTGAGGCTTAAGGAGGAAGGGTTTGAGGTGGTGACTCGGAGATGGGTTTGACAAAAAATTGAAACGTAAAAAAATATTAAAACATTAAGATATTATATATATATATATATATTTGCTTGAAATTTATACTTCAATTTTCTCCTTGTCACATATATAAAGTTTTTTTTATATTTTTTTATTTATAATTATCTCACAAGATTTTTTTGTTTAGCAAATATTTGATTGATGATTTATGCTTACATTATTATATCATTTAATATGAATTATTTTATTATATTATATTATATTATATTATATTATATTATATTATATTATTATATAAGATATTACATATTAACAATATTATAATAATCTCTTTAACCTATTTTATTTTTTATTAATTTATATTATTTGGTACGATCGATCGATAAGGCCTAGTCCAATCGGTCCTACCTAACTCATTGATCAATTCGGATCAATGGTCGGACAAGATCTTATAATTAATTAATAAAATATTTTTTAACTATTAAAATTAAATAAATTATAATTTTTAATTAAGAAAATTGAATAATTTAGTTTATAAACTGAATAATAATGTATTAATAAATAAATAATATATATATACATTAAAAATAATTAAAACAAAAAATAAAAAATGTATATTCTTGCTGGAAGCAAGAACTTCTATTAAGTGTTTAATAGAACTTGGGCAAATTCAACCTAATTTCTTCCATTCAAATACTCCATAAGAGATCAATAAAGGACTTGTAAATGTCTTCCTGCTTTCGCATCCGGAAAATTGGTGACAACATCTTTCTGATGGCAGGAGCACATTATACAAGTGTATCAGCAACGGTTGGCTACTTAGCAGTTGCCCCATTTCCATGCGGATTTCTACCATGCCCTGCCTATGCTTTGGCCAGGATGTCGACATGTGCCTCGTACTTCTTTGGCAGGCAACTCTCATAGTACAATCATAGCGAATTTGAGAAAGTGGACGGTAGCCTCCTTCGACCACATCTTCTTGTTCTTGGTCATGCCCGTGTCCAAGGCTTAAGATGGCCCTTAGATCCGTTAAAATTCGAGCGACATTTTGACTGATCAAAATTCAAGTTCAACCGATAATTATAAATTGGAAAAAAATTAAACATACAAAATATTAAATCATTTAGACATTATATATATATATTTGTTTGAAAATTATACTTCAATGTTTCCTTGTCACATATATAAAGTTTTTTTGATATTTTTTATTTATAATTACCTCACATGTTTTTTTATTTAGCAAATATTTGATTGATGATTTAATTTATTCTTACATTATTATATCATTTAATCTGAATTATTTTACTTTGTTATGTTATATTTTACATTATTGTTAAATAAGATATTACATATTAACAATATTATAATAATCTCTTTAACTTATTTTATTTTTTATTAATTTATATTATTTGGTCTGACCAATTGGCCCGACTCAATCCAATCGGTCCGACCTAACTCATTGATCAATTAGGGTCGATGGTCGGACGAGGTCAAATAACATTGTGCAAAACATTGAGCATCCCATATATGTATCTCTAGAGTGCCTTTTGTTCTGGAGGAATATTGAATGCATCTTAATCATTGATCTAATGATCAATACATCTGATCAAAAGTGATTAAATATCATTATTTTAAAATATCATTTATCTGAACCGTTGAACAGTTGATATACGTTCAACATCCCTCCAGAACAAAAGGTGTTATGAATGTACATATATATATATATATATATATATATGTGTGTGTGTGTGTGTGTGTGTGTGTGTGTGTATGAGTAAAATGAATGTGCTAAGCACCTTTTGCTTCACACCTTACGAAGCAACATGATCAGATCAGACGGTCCATATCAGAGCGCACGAGATTTTAACATCTTCTCACGAGATTTTGGCATCACCTCTTCTCTCTCCCCCTTTCTCTCTCACACGAGCATGCATCTCATCTCTCCCCCTTTCTTTTTGATCTACTTCTCGTCCCCCTTTGTCTTCGACCGATGGCAAGGGTGGAAAGGGAGGCCCAGACGATGGTGAGGGCTGGGAACATGGAGGCTGCGACGCCGGCAATCGACTATGAGGGTGGCCGATCTAGGGGCCGCGATGCCGACGATCGAGGGCAAAGGCGTTCATCTAGATCTCAAAGATGAGGTTGTCAACGATCTCTCTCTATCTCCCTTTCTTAGCCACGACGACGATCTCTCTCTCTCTTAGACACAGCAGCGATCTCCCTCGATATCCTCTCTCGGCCACGGTGGCGATCTCTCTTTCTCTCTTGGACTCTCGCCGACAATCGAGTGCAAGGGAAGTCCTGATGATGGCGACGAACTGCAACATCGACGGTCGAGGACAAGACCACTATGATGATCTTTCTCAATCCCTCTTTCTCTAGGACTGTCACACGCGATCGAGTGCGAGGATGCAGCGATCCTAATGACGATGTTGACTTGCGGCATCGATGATTGAAGGCAAGAGCGGCCACGAGCTGGTGGTCTGGGTCAAGGTCGCCGATGGTCGATCGAGTGTGAGGGTCAGCAGTTGGTAGAATGAGAGAGAGAAGAAAGAGAGGGGAGGAAGGGTTCATCTCGCGAATGTCAACCACATCTGATTAGATCTTACCGATCGTCCACTCTGATTTGAACGGTTGAGGATCCGCTTCACACGGTGTTTAGCACATTATATATATGGGAATAATGGATATGTGAAGTGATCCCCTCCTCGCACAGTGTCGCGCGCATCCTCAGTCGTCCATCCATCAATCAACAGTGAAAGATGATGCTTCGCGAGAAATTGGCTTATGCTCGTGAGAATTTGTCCACTCTGCTTGTGTGCATCTCTCTCTCTCTAATATGGCTCTCTCTCGCTCTGCCCTCTCCATCTCTCTCTCTCTCTATCTATCCCTCTCAACGTCGGCGATCGATGGCGAGGGCGGCTACGAGCCAGTGGTTTGGATCACAAGGATGAGGCCCAGAGTCGATCTCTTCTTTTCCCCACTCTCTCCAATATCTCCCTCTCTCTCCGCGCGACCTATCTCTCTCGATTCCGGATCGCAAGGATGAGGACCAAAGTCGATCTCTCCTTTTCCCCCCTCTCTCTCTCTCTTGCATGATCTATCTCCCTTGGCGTCGGCAATCGAGGGTGAGGGCGGCCACAAGCTAACAATCCTAATCGCAAGGATGAGGGTCGAGAGTCAATCTCTCTTCCCCCCCCCCCCCCCTCTCTCTTTGTGATCTCTCCCTCTCTGTCTCTGTCTCTGTCTCACGCAATCTATCTCTCTCGGCGCTGACAATCGAGGCAGGGAGGGAGAAACGAAGGCCGGTGATCGAGGGATGGAGGGAGGTAGAGAGGACGAGTGCCGACGATCGAAGGAGGGAGGGAGGATGAGGGCTGGCGGAGGAGAGGGACGCATTGGATGTTTCTCGCGAGATGGTTGACAACCGACGATCAGATTTTGATGACATCCAATCAGATCAAATCTGAGCCCTCCGATCTTATCTGGATGTCTCAAATACTACGCAACATTGTGCAAAGAGAAGGGTGCTTCGTATATCCATTATATATATATATACGTGTGTATTAGGGTGCATACATAAGGATGTGAGGATATGTATGCACCCTACGATCTCAAGTCTGCAACCATCCCATTAAGATTGTGTTGGTTAGCTGGTGGAGATTTAATCATCTAAAGTGACTGATTTAGTTGGTGGTTAAAATGCACCGGTTCATCATAAAAAGGATACAAAGTTTGACCAGTTCATCTAGTGTAGAGAAATGTGGCGGCTCACATTCCTCATTTCTGATTGTTCATGACGTTCATCTCCCAAGCTAATCGAGAAATGTGCTAGGGAAAATCATCTCCTCACGTTCGAGTATTCTAGTCCAATTCTCAAGAATCATCTCACAAGTTGTTTTTCTTCTGCTGCCTGCTTGATTTATTATCATCTTGTTGACTCTTGTCCTTTTCGTGTTGGTCCCGATGGATTTTCACATCATCGTCAAGCTAATGTTCAGGAACCTAAAAAGCTTTGTTATATAATAAATTGTCCAATTACATGCAAAATTTCACTAGCAATCTCTTTTGAAAGTTGATCAAATTATTAGACTTGATCTATCCATCAGCTTCATGAGTAGAAAAACACCTACTGAAATATCATCACTTGCTGATGGAACTTCAACGTCAACTGAGTCAACATCACCAACAAAAAGTGAATCCATTAGAGAAGAACATGTATTGCATTGATCACAACAAATATCAGAGCACATGTACATTTGAAAATTTGAGGTGCACAAATTAGTATAGGATAAGAATTTTTTTTCCAATAAGGAGAATAGGAAGTTGTACAAGAAGGTATCCTTTTACATTAGCACCCACAATACCACAAGAGACAATACTACCCCTTTTATAAGCAAGAGTTTGGCCGAAGGGCCGAGCATGTGGTCAACAATTAAAAGATGCGCCATGACTTACCTTGGCACCATGTTGAGGCATGGTTTTCCATGCAAGGAGACCCATGCATAATATGTAAACACGTTACGTTGGGAAGAAGAGTTTTGAGGATGTGTGACAACTTTCATGTTTTGACCTTTAAATCTTTAATTAAAATTGTGCATTATATTTTTTATTGTACTTTCCTAAGAAATAATTTAATTGTTTGCACCTTCTTAATAAATAGTTTAATTGTTCATGTAGATTCGACATAAAGATGCTACTCATCATGGAAAATTCATTGTTGATAATTAGTCTTTCGGTGAGGGGCTTGAGTATGTTTGTCATTGGTAAGAACTACCTCCTTTTTCTTTTCCTCTCCTTGGTATAATTGCTTGTTCATTTTTCACTTTGTTAACATTTAATTAATTATTTCTACTTTTTTCGAACAATTTTATGGTGAAGCAAACAGTTATGTAACTTTGGTCATGACCATGAGACCCCTCATAGGTCCAGTGATCATGTCAGTTCATCACTTGCAATGGGCTCAACTCACTCACAAGAGCACCCACGACACCACGAGAGACAACACTATACCTTTTATAGTCGAAATCGGACAGATGGTAGAGCACATGGTCAATAAAAGAACACATGGCCTCCTTACCATGACTTACTCAAGATAAGGCTAGGGATTTTGTTGCACATGCAACTTTACATCTATCCTTGAATTAAAAAAATAGTAGAATAAATTTATTTGTCTTTGTTTTTCTATTTAGTATTTTTTGTTGTGATTTTTTATTTTGTTTCACTCTAATATCTAATACATATTATGTTTATATAATTCAAATATGTCCTATTTTAGACATGATCTATGGTGTAGTTAACACAGTTTTCTTATATGTGGGCATAACCCTTGAATACATGTCCTTTCATTGTGGCATTCTCAACCGGGAGCAATGCATAGGGATCAAGCACTTTGTCTCAGTTCTCACCATGTAATGTATGCTCGTCCACACGATTTTTGTTGGCGACCACTATCCTATGAATCTTTGGTTCATTGTGGTTGATGCAAGTTAATGTCCTTACTTCACTAGCATTATGGGGATGGATGAGTTATTGATGCTTACTTGTGTTGGTAGTCACACAATTCTCATTGACTGCATACGTGTCTACAAGCATTGGAGGGGTGCCAACCAACAATAATGTACGTGTACAAATACATTGACCAATATCTCGTGAAGAAGAGCACCAACAATTCCACAAGGAGAGCAATCATACCCCACCCCCCCCCCCCCCCCCACCCCCATCCCCACAATAGCACAAGGGGCATCGCTACCCCTTTTATAGGTGAGAGCTCACCCAAAGGGCCAAGTATGTGGTCAATGAAAAGTGCACATGGACTCCATGCTATTACTTACCATAGCACCATGTCAAGGCATGGTCGCCATGCAAGGAGACACATGCATGGCTAGTTCTAATAATATGCAAATATGTCATGCTCAGAAGAAGAGTTTTGAGGATGCATAGCACATTGACTTCATGTTATGGCTTGTCACTTCCTTCGTAACTTTCAGGTTTTAACATTAATATCTTTATTGCACTTTCCTAAGAAATAATTTAATTGTTTGTACCTTCTTAATAAATAATTTAATTGATTTTGTAAATTCAACATCAAGATTTTAGTAATAATGGAAAATTCATTACCGATAATTAGTCTTTCAATGAAGGGATTAATGTTTGTCATTGGTAAGGGGTACCTCTTTTTCTTTTCCTCTCCCTGGTTTAATTGCTTGCTCATTTTTCACTTTGTTAGAAATTATTTAACTATTTCTACTATTTTCTGTGAACTTTATGGCTTGAGGAAAATAGTTTATTATACGTGATTATGGCCATGACCATGAGATCCCTCATAGGCGGAGTGATCATATAGTTTCATCACTTTCAATGGGTTCAACTCAATCATAACATTACCGAGCATTGTCCCTTTTATAAGCAAGACATTGGACAAAGGACCGAGCATGTCGTCAACAAAAGAGCACATGGCCTCCTTACGATGACTTGCCACGACACCTCTATAGTATGCAAGATTAGGCTAGGGATTATGCGGCACAATTTTACATCCATCCTTGAATTCAAAAAGAGAAAGTCGATTAAATTGATTTTCTTTGTTTTTTGTTTAGTATTTTTTATTATAATTCTATTTCACTCTAATATGTGATATATCTTGTGTTTATATAATTCAAATATGTCCTATTTTAGATATGATCTATGGTGTAATTATCTATGGAACCATTAAGATCACAGTTTTCTTATACGTGGGCATAACCCTTGGTTACATGTCCCTTTGTTGTGGCATTTTCAACCTAGAGCAATGCATAGGGATCAACCACTTTGTCTCAATTCTCACCATATAATTTATACTCTTCACACGATTTCTATTGGCAACAACTACGGTATGAATCTTTGGTTCATTGTGGTCGACACAATTTAGAAGGTTATTATCCTTACTGCACTAACACCATGGGGATGGATGAGCCCTTGATGCTTGCTTGTGTTGCTAGTCACATTATGGTCGCATTCTAGTGTACAAGCATCGTAGGGGTGCCAACCAATAACAAAGGACGTGTACGAATACGTTGTTGAATGCCTCATGGGGAAGAGCACCAATAACTCCACAAGGGGAAGCAATGCCCCTTTTACAAGAGCACTCACAATAGCACTGGGCAGTGATACCCATTTTATAGGTGAGAGCTCGGCCAAAGGATCGATCATATGGTCAATGAAAGGTGCGTATGGACTCCATGCGATGACTTACCATGGCACCATGTTGAGGCATGGTCGCCATGCAAGGAGACCCATGCATCGACAATCCCAATAATATGTAAATACGTTTTGTTGGGAAGGAGTTTTGAGGATGCATAACACATTGACTTTATATTAGGGCTTGTCTGATCCTTCGTAACTTTTGGATTTTAACATTAAATCTTTAGTTAAAATTGAGCATTATATCTTTATTGCACTTTCCCAATAAATTATTTAATTATTTGCACCTTCTTAATAAATGGTTTTTTTTTTTGTAAATTCGACATCAAGATCATACTCATCATGTAAAATTTATTATCGACAATTAGTCTTTCAGTGAGGAGATTATGTTTTCATTGGTAAGAGTTACCTCCTTTTATTTTCCTCTCCCATGTTTGATTGCTTACTCATTTTTTTACTTTATTAGCATTTATTTAACTAGTTCTACCATTTTTCTGCGGACAATTATATGGCTCGAGGCAAACAGTTTATTGTACATAATTATGACCATGACCATGACCATGAGGTCCCTCGTAAGTCCAGCGATCATGTCACTTTCATCACAAGAGCACCCTCAACACCACAATGGCTGCACTTCCCCTTTTATAAGAAAGACATCGGCCAAAGGGATGAGCATGTGGTCAATAAAAGTGCACATGGCCTTCTTACCATGACTTACCACGATACCTCCATACTATACAAGATAAGGCTAGGGATTATGTTGTACATGCAACTTTACATCCATCCTTGAATTCAAAAGGAGATAGTAGGTTAAATTTATTTGTCTTTATTTTTCTATTTAGTATTTTTTTTGTTATAATTTTTTATTTTGTTCACTCTAATATGTGATAAATATTGTGTTTATATAATTCAAATATGTCCTACTTTAAATATGGTATTTGGTGTAATTATCTACGAGGCCATTAACATTACAGTTTTCTTATATGCGAGCATAACCCTTGGGTACATGTCCCTTCGTTGTGACATTCTCAACCTAGAGCAATGCATAGGGATGAACCACTTTGTCTCGGTTTTCACCATGTAATTTATGCCCTTGACACAATTTTTATTGGTGCCACTATGCTATGAATCTTTAGTTCATTGTGGTTGTCATAATTTAGAAGGTCATTATCCTTACTACACTAACACCATGGGGATGGATGAGCCCTTGATACTTACTTGTGTTGGTAGTCACACTATTCTCATTGGTTGCATTACAGTATACAAGCATTGTAGGAGTGCCAACCAACAACAATGGATGTGTAGGAATACATTGACAAATGCCTCATGAGGAAGAGCACCAACAATTCCACGAGGGGCACCAATGCCCCTTTTATAAGAGCACCCACAATAGCACAAGGGGCAACGCTACCCCTTTATAGCGAGAGCTCAGCCAAACGACCGATCATATGGTCAACGAAAGGTGTGTATGGACTCCATGACATGACTTACCATGGGACCATGTTGAGGCATGGTCGCCATGCAAGGAGATCCATGCATCGAAAACCCCCAATAATATGTAAATACGTCAGGTTGGGAAGAAGAGTTTCGAGTATGCATAACACATTGACTTCATATTATGGCTTGCTTGATCATAACTTTTGAGTTTTAACATTAAATTTTTAGTTAAAATTGAGCACTATATCTTTATATGTAGGCATAACCCTTAGGTATATGTCCCTTCATTGTGGCATTCTCAACTTGGAGCAATGCATAGGGTTGAACCACTTTGTCTCAGTTCTCATCGTCTAATTCATACTCGCCCACACGATTTTTGTGGCAACCACTACCCTATGAATCTTTGGTTTATTGTGGCTCACACAATTTAGAAGGTTATTGTCCTTAGTGCACTAGCACCATGGGGATGGATGAGCTATTGATGCTTGCTTGTGTTTGTAGTCACACTATTCTCATTGGTCACATTCCTGTATACAAGCATCTTAGGGGTGCCAACCATGGTTGTCAAGATCCCAATTCGGGCGGTAATACCTTGTGTTCCTTCGGAGAAAAATCATCTCGATCCTACTCAAAGAATTTTAAATGTAAAATCTATATTGGATCTATAGCTGGGTCTTAAGAACGATAGGATTCTACGATCATATGATGTTAGTACAAATTTATTTATTCTAATAAAAAAAAGTTAAAAGTAAACATAAAAAGACTTTGAAAAAAAATTGATTAAACTATTTTATTTCCATATATTGTACATATTATTCCCACTTTCAATAATTTAATATCTTCTAATAATTCAATGTTATTGAATTTATACTAAGAATTCTATCACGTTTTAACAAAATACTATTATTATTTGTACATATTATTCGATGTATTATATATTATTATTTGTGTTTTTCTATAATATATATTTCACATGATATAAAAATATACCTTAGATATGAAAATATGAATAAAATATTAATTATTAATGTTTAGTTGGCTTATATATAAATATAACATTCATGAATAAATATATTATTTTAATCATTTTATATTTAAAATATTTTTTATTCATGAGATCTTACTATCTCGATTCGATTCCATGATCCTCAATCCTTGGCTTGTTACATTTCTATGAAAACATAGACTAACGCCTCACGGGGAAGAGCACCAATAATTTCATAAGGGACAACAGTGCCCCTTTTATAGGCGATCAAATGGCTGATGGTCAACGAAAGGTGGGCATGGACTTCGTGCCATGACTTCCCATGACACCATGTTGAGGCATGATCGCCATGCAAGGAAACTCATGCATGGATAACCCCAATAATATGTAAAATACATTATGTTGAAAAAGAGAAGTTTGGAGGATGCATAACACATTGATTTAATATTATGGTCTGTCTAATTCTTCGTAATTTTTGGATTTTAATATTAAATCTTTAGCTAAAATTGAGCAGTATATTTTTTCACTTTCCTAAGAAATAATTTAATTGTTTGCACCTTCTTAATAAATAATTTAATTTTTTTTTACAGATTCGACATCAAACAACTTGTTATAATGAAAAATTCATTGTGGACCATTAGTCTTTTTGTCAGGATGTCATTTTCTTTTCCTCTCTCCGGTTTACTTGTAACCAAATTATCAATATTTTTTTCCATAAATCAATGGACATATTTATCATTTTTTAGATTAAATGATGGAAGTAATTTCCTGTAGACTAATTTTAAATAAAAAATAATACTGAGTTTAACAGCCCAAAAATATTAAATTTGTTCAAAATAAACAGTTTAACCTAAAATTAACATTTATTCGAAAATATTAATTAATTACTTTTGATAATCAAGTTTAATTTGGGGTGAGAGTAAAATAAATCGAATATCAATTTCCAGTTAAACCCAAAAATAATAATTACTAATATTTTTTGTCCAAATAGAAAATATAATGATATTATATTAAATTTAATTTAAATATTAATTAAATAAAAAAATTAGATGGACCTCTGTTCTACTAGGCTTAAAGCCTGTTAATATCAGTTTTTGCAATCTGCTAAAATGAACGACCTGGATGTAATCAGTTCAAGGCACAGATATAATAAAGATTATAACGGTCAAATTAAATCTGAGACGCAGATCAACGATCAGATGTAAGCAAGAAGCTATAACGGCTCAGATCCGATTAGGACATAAATCGGTGGACGAGATTAAAAACATTGATGACAGTCCAGATTAAATAAAAAAACGAACAAGCGATTTAAAACGAATCAGAGTTATAACGGACAAGATCAAATCTTGAAAACGATCAACGATCAGAAATTAGTTAAAGTTATACCGTGGAGATTAAATCGGAGATATATGGACGATCGGAGATATATGGACGATAATCAATCCTAAATTATTAACTTGACATGATTAAATTACGGTCTCACAAACTGGCATCCCCTCAATCTAAGTATGCAAATTAAACTATCTTAATTTAATAAGAATTGAAGTCTCCAGAAACTGGTATCTCATCAAATCATATTAAAATTAAGACGGATTAAATTGAATTTCCTAGACTATTAATCACTCCACAAACTGGTATAGATTAACGGACCACAGAAATTTGATTCTCCACACACTAGTTATCAAATTTATGTCAATTATTAATTTTAAATAAAATCAATTAATTTAATTAATAAATTCTGAAATTAAATAATCCACAAACTGGTAATTACTCAACTCAGAAATCCAAATAATTAAATTAAAAGCATTAAGTACAATTAACTAATTGATCATAAAATATTAAAATAAATAATATAGGGTCCAAATAGTTTTCCTTCAATAATAATCTCCTAAAATAATAATTTTAAAAATATGGAGTTCATCTTAGAAATTTTGGAGAGATAATAACAAAATAACAATAATAATTGGAAGAATTACACCAAGAATAAAATAGGATCCTCAGATCTGGGTAGACAGTCGGACAGCCTCTCGAACTTGATCAGAGTCGCGATCAACTTCCAGCCGTCGCACCTCTCTCCTCTTGGTCGAAGCCTGCAGAGCTCACGACTCGTCGTGGAAGAAAACTTGAACTTCAGAGCACCAATTGGGATGATGACTTCCTCCTCTATTTATAGGGTGCGAACGGACTTCAATTTGATCATGATCGTCAATATCGTACGGCCGAATTTAATTTCGTGAGATAAAACTATAACTCTATCCTCTTTGATGATAAAAGTTTTACGGCCGATAAAACTTTAAACTTTTAAATCACGGCCACGGATACAACTCTATCCATTTTGCACCTGATAAACTTTTGTTGATGATTCTCGGCCAATAAACTTTGCTTAATGAATAAAGTTATCGGCCGCAAAGCTTAATTATTGGTTAAGGATAAAACATCATGATTTGATTTGATTTGCGGCCGATAAACTCAATGCATGATGTGTTTTGCGCCCCTAATCAAAGCTTCTCAATTTTATCGCCCAATGATACATCTTCATCTCCATTACGGTTAGACTTTTACGGCCGATAATCTTGATTGGTGATGACTTTTTGCCTCCAAGATAAAGGTTCTTATTTGTATCTCGGCCGATAAACCTTTTGTATCGGTCGATAAACATAAGCTGCGACTTGAACTCTTAATTGTATCTCGGTCGATAATCTTCAGATAATCATATACTCGGCTTTTCCTACAAAATAATTAATGAATTTTAATTAATCCATCCACAATTAAAATATTCAGAGAATTAATAATTAAAATCAATAAATCCAGAATTATGACTAAAAGTGACTAAAAATGATGCATACCATGATCAAATTACAGAAAAATTAATTAAAATAATAATATAAAATATATTATATTTTACATGCATCACACGACATCGGGAGTCCTCTCTTCTCTTTTCTTCTTTCACTGGTATCAGAGCCAGCCGGCGAAATGCTAGCACCGGTGAAATTCATTTTTGACCATCGCACGACGCCAGCGAACCACTTTTTTCGGCGAAATATATCTTCTCGTTTCGCCAGAGTTTATTTCGTCTTCTCCCTCACATTCGCCTCACTCAAGCTAACCTTCAGCTCAAGAACTCCGACGAAATTCGATCGGAGCTATCAGAATTTGCCAAACCTCTGACGAGCCCGATTCAAGTTCGCTGTCGATGGAGAAGCAAATCCACACTGCTTCTGTCACGCACCCGGGGCAGCGCCGTCGAATCACAATTCGACGTGCGGCGGGGCCGGCCCGACGGCGGCGTCAAAAATCTTTCGAACTATACAATGGAGAATTGAAACAAACGCGACGGGAATTAAAACATAATTTGAGTGGACAACAGCTACAAAATGATAACATAATCCTGGACATGTTCTAGGACAGTCACATACATAATAATGAATGAACTTAAGCATTCAAGTTGCATCCATGATTCAACGTTTAGATGCATACCCCAGCATGGGCAGTATGATACAACACTTAAAACAAAGTTTTAAACATAAACATAAGGCATACTAATTGCCATGAACAAAAGGACTAATACCTAGATCTGTCATGCCATGTGCAACACTTTGTAGTCATGAGCAGCAGCGCCTTTGCCTTGATTTTCTGCAGGATCCATTGCAGGAAAAACACATTCCATTAGAGTATGTAAGATCCAAGCCATAAGATGAACAATTAGCATAATATGACATGATTTACTATAATGGACAACAATTAGCAATAAATAATGCTATACAATTCCATTGATCATCTAGGTGTTTCCTTAACCTAGATTATATTAATTTCATTCAATCTATAGGCCCATCAATATTAAGCATGAACAATATAATCAATATGACATTATCATACCCAATGTGACCCATGGTCCAATAGTGCTCATGCTTAATCAATGAAAGTAATTATCTTATTTGTTATCATATGATGAGTGGAAGTTTGCACCAAAGCTTCCATGATTCGGTCTCCATATAGCCATCTCTTGTTTCTCATCATATGACAACACAATTATTCAATTCAATTCAATCAATAATATGAGCATTTAAACAATGATCGGAGGACTGAATCTTGTCTTAGTCAAGTGGTTAGGTAGACCACGATGAATCTATTCGTTCCTCAAACAATGGGTGTTCCGAAAGACCAATAAACAATGTAAAAGTATCTACCTCCCAATGTGACAGGCTCATCAGATAATTCCTCCGACGGATTCATTCAATCAATCAATATACCATTTCATTAACCGATTCTATTTATGACTGAACATGCATCTCATTATCACTAGATTATCAATCAAATATAACATAAACAATATATGCTGGACCAGTTGATCGGTCACAGTATCGGTCGACCGGTCGAGTCTTAACAGACTGATCGTTCAACATATGACCGGTCGATCAGTCATACATAATCGGTCGATCGATACCCTATGAAGATCGATCGGTCGATCAGACATCTGTTCGACCGATAATTACATGATCACTGATCGACCAGCCTCATATATCGATCGACTGGTCATATCGTAAATCCTACGGTATGAACACATTGTTATCACCGGTTGACTGACCATGTCCAACGGTCGACCGATATATGTTGCAGAATAAAAAACTAGACATTTTCCTATGTTTTTAAAAGTGCAATACAACCTACAATTTGACACATAATACAATGACATGATGGACTCTCAAACATGATACAATTAGTCATAATCTAACATACATGGTCTTAGGTTTTATTGAACCTAAACATGCATCTAGTTTTTGGTATCAAATCTAATTTTCTAACTATAAGATTACCTAGGGCAGATTTTAATGTTAGAAATTAAGTCAATTAGGCTTAGATCTACCTTGGTCTATGACCAAGGTAGGGATCCACCTTACATACCAGATTTCAAGTGCAAAAATCTCCTTTATCACTGCTGTCCTTCTCTTGAACTCCTCCTTCTTCTTCTCTCCCAACTTGGTCCAGCACCTCCCTGATCTAGCTCCAAGTTTCTGTCTTGTTTTTGCTGATTTGCTGTCAAAATGAGACTACCTATGAGATGATTTCCGGATTGAAGCTTCAGAGTTTGAAGGCTAGGGCAGAACTTGGACCAAAGTGGGAAAAAGAGCAAAAATTGCACGCTAGGGCCTTATATACCATGTGAGTAGAGAGAGTGAGTGGAAAATGGGGTGGAATGGGTTCCTTCCATGTCAATGCCTCCTTTTATTCTATTTCTTTATTTCTTAAAGTTTGACAGGTGTTATATTCTACCCTCCTTAAAATAAAATTCGCCCTCAAATTTAATTGAACTTAATGCTTACCAAATAGATGCGGAAATTTCTTTCGCATTTCATCTTCGAGTTTCCAAGTAGCTTCTCGACCTCGCTGATGTTGCCATGTAATCTTTACCATTGGCACAACCTTGTTGCGCAAATGCTTCTCGCTGAATTCTAGCACCTCAATTGGATACTCTTCGTAAGTCAAATCTTCTTTAAGATTTAGTTCTTCCACAATCAGCACATTGGACTCATTATGATTGTACTTTCGTAATATCGATACATGGAACACATTGTGAATACCCGCATAAGATGGCGGCAGTGCCAATCTATATGCGTCTTCACCAATTCTATCCAATATTTCGAAAGGCCCAATGTATCTAGGACTAAGTTTTCCTTTCCGACTGAAACTCATAATACATTTGGTTGGTGAAGTCTTCAAAAGAACATGTTCACCAATATGAAATTTCAACTCTCTTCTCTTCAAGTCGGCGTAGCTCTTTTGTCGACTTTGGACAGCTTGCATCATCTCTTTAACTAGCTTAACTTTTTCCGCCTATTGCTCCATAATATCCGGTCCTAGAAGTGGTCCTTCTCCCACTTTCGACCAGCATATAGGTGATCTACATGGACGACCATAAAAGGTCTCAAATGGTGCCATCTTAATTGTGGAACGACTATTGTTATAGGCAAATTTCACCAATGCTATATGTTCATCCCATGAACCTTGTCAATCCAAAGCACATGCTCTCAACATGTCTTTCATAGTTTGGATATTCCTTTCACTTTGGCCGTCCGATTGCGGATGGAATACCGTGCTATAGTTTAGCTTTGTCCTAAATGCATTTTGGAATCCTTTCCAAAATCTGCTAGTAAATCTTGGGTCTCTATCCGACATAATGGAAAAAGACATCTCATGGAGTCGGATAATTTTCTTAACATAGAGTGCCACTAAGCTGTCCAATGATTGCCTTATCCTAACAGGCAAGAAATGGACTGATTTTGTGAATCTGTCCACAATCACCCACATCGAGTTATTTCCATTCTTCATCCTTGGCAAGCCAACTACGAAGTCCATAGTTATCTCCTCCCATTTTCACTCCGACAAATTCAAAGGATGAAGCAAGCCGAGTGGTTTTGGTGCTCAACTTTCACTTGTTGACACATTAAACATCTAGAAACGAACTCGGCGATTTTCTTTTTCATATTATTCCACCAAAAGCTTCTTTGCACATCCTTGTACATTTTTGTGCTTCCGGGGTGAATTACGAATTTTGATTTATGACATTCACTTAATACCTCTTGCTTTAGCTCTTCATCACTTGGAATCCAAAGTCTATTTCGGAATCGGATTGCGCCATCACTTCCAAATCTGAAACCCGTGTGCTCTTTATAATATAGAGCTATCATATGTTGGAACTCGGAGTCTTCTCTTTGTGCTTACATGATTCGATCAAAAAGATTAATTCGAATCCCATATTGAGCCATTAGCATAGCTCGACCACCAATTAAAGTGGGACTCCATTGAATGATATTTTCTATCATGTTCCATCTACGTACTCTCAAGCCGTCCCATTTCCGATTTAAGGCATCCGTCATCACGTTTGCCTTTCCCGGATGATATGTAATGTTGAATTCATAGTCTTTTAAAAATTTCAGCCACCGTCTTTGCCTCATATTCAGCTCCCTTTGTGAGAAAATGTACTTCAAATTTTGTGGTCCGAGTACACTTCAAATTCTTCTCCGTATAAGTAGTGTCTCCATGTTTTTAATGCAAACACTATTGCTGCCAGTTCTAAATCATGTGTGGGATAATTCTTTTCGTACTTCTTTAGTTGCCTAAATGCATAAGCAACAACATTCCCACGTTGCATAAGAACACATCCTAGTCCGGAGCCACATGCGTCACTATATACCACAAATCCACCGTTGCCCGACGGAGTTATGAGTACCGGTGTCGAGGTAAGTCTTCTCTTCAACTCAAGAAAACTTTCTTCACATGCTTGAGTCCACATAATTTTTTCTCCTTTTTTTGTAAGCCTTGTCAAAGGTGCTGAAATCTTTGAAAAGTCTTGTAGGAACCTCCTATAATACCCCGCTAAACCAAGGTAGTTTCTAATTTTGGTCATCGTCATTGGTTGTTCTCAATTAATTACTACTTCCACCTTTGCCAGGTCCACAGAAATACCTTCTCCTGAAATGATATGGTCTAGGAACATCACTTAATCAAGTCAAAACTCACATTTTGAGAATTTGACAAATAATTGACGCTGTCTTAGAATTTCCAGCACTATTTGCAAGTGTTGTCGATGCTCCTCGGGACTAGATGAATACATCAATATGTCGTCCACAAATACTATGACGAATCTTTCCAAGAACGGTTTGAAAATCCTGTTAATCAAGTCCATGAAGGCTGCAGGAGCATTTGTTAGTCCGAAAGGCATAATAAAAAATTCATAATAGTCATACCTTGACCTAAAAGCTATTTTATACACATCATCCTCAGCTATACGTAGTTGATGGTAGTCACTTCTCAAATCTATCTTTGAGAACATTGTTGCCGATGATAATTGATCAAACAAATCATCAATTCGAGGCAACGAATACTTGTTCTTGATTGTAGCCTTGTTGAGCATCATATAATCGATGTACAACATAAAAGAATCATCTTTTTTTTTCACAAATAGGACCGGTGCACCCCACGGAGACACACTTGGGCAGATAAGTTCTTTGTCCAACAACTCTTGCAATTATGTCTTCAATTCATGCATTTCAGCAGGCACCATTCGGTATGGAGGCTTTGTAATGGGTTGTGTTCCTGGTGCTACTTCTATACGAAATTCAATCTCTCTTTCTGGTGGCAGTCCGGGCAGCTCCTCGGAAAACACATCCGGGTAGTCTCAAACTACATCGATCCATTCCAAAGCTTGAGATTGCGGGTCATTCATTGTGACACTTGCAAGAAATCCCCGACAACCCTTTTTCAGCAATTTATTAGCTTTAATTGCATAAATCAACACATTCTTTTCACCGGACGGAGTCCCTTGGATCTCTATTTTTTGTCCGTCTATAATTGTAACCACTAATTTCTTTTCTCTACAAAAGATATGAAAATCATAATAGGAAAGCCACTCCATGCTTAATATGACGTCATAATCTATCATTTGGATTACTACCAAATCAGCAGGTAAATTGTAACATTCAATTTGCACGGGCACGTCAGGAATATATCTTCTTGTTGATGTATCCCCAACTGGAGTTAATATTTCCATTTCCCAATTCATCTTCTTCATTCTTACATTAAGTAACTTAGCAAAATCATAAGAAATGAATGAGTGTGTAGCACCATGTCAAATAATATGTTGGCATGATGATTTGCTATGAGTAAATTATCTTGGATGACATCGTTGGAAGGTTGAGCCTCTTTGACTTGTATAGTATGGACCCTATCATGGGTTCTTGGTGAAGTGTCTTCTATTTTACCTTCGCCTTTGTTAAGAGAGTTCTCCTTCTTAATTGGGCAATCTTTCACCCAATGACCTTGATGTCCACAGTTCAAGCATGCTCTCGATTCACGATAACACTTGCCAAAATGTCTTTTTCCACAAGAAGGGTAGGTGTTAGCTTTTCCCTTGCTGTTGTCCTCCTTTTTTGGAGTGTAGTTTGGCTTCTTTGGGGGCTTGTTCTTGTTGTACTCCTCTTTTTTAGCAGGTCATTTTCCCTTAGAAGCTGTTCTTGATTCTTCAAAATCCTTTTGGATGTTGATGGCTCGTGTAATAGCCTTCTTGAGAGTTTCTGGATGTTCCCCATACCTTACTTGTCTCCTCAAAGGTGGGTTCAATCCATCCACAAACCTCATAGCCCTTATCTTTTCTTCCTTCAAGAAATGACTATACTTCTCCAGGCTACTAAACTTCCTTACATATTCAGCTAGGGACATGCTGCCCAATTGTAAATTAGCGCACTCTCGTGGCTTCATTTCCCTTACTTGTGAAGGAAAGTATTCTTCTTTAAAAGTCTTCACAAAGTCTTTCCAACTTATCTCTTCTTTTCCTTCAAGTTTAGTCTTTAATGCAGCCAGCTCTACCTTGTACTTATCTTTGCAGTGAATAATATTCAGCTTTTCTGAAATAATATCTAGCCATCTTGCTGCCTTGTTTGGTTCTCCTTCTCCGTCAAATGTGGGTGGGTTGGTCTTCATAAATTTCTCATATGTGGACTGCCCTGAGTCGCTAGACCTCTTACTCCATGATTTGGCCAGCTTGCTAAGGGTTGCCATTAATTTTCCTTGGTCTACCGGGTTTTCATCCTGTCTGGGTTCTTTGCCTCTATCTCCTATTTGGTGCTCATGACTCCTCTCACGGCTAACCCTATGAGAAGAACTACCCATACGGCTTCTTTCACGGCTCCTCTCTTGATTGGAGCGGTGAGATGGATTGCCTTGTTCCATGATTCTAAAAATCAAAATCACAATCTATCATTAGATCATTATAAATCAATATGCATATGAATAATGTCATACCAATATGCATTTCTTAATCTTTGACGGTTGCTCCTGACAATTGCACATGGACTTAACGTCTAGGACACTTAGATTTATACCATGAGATAGATCATTTCTTGAGTCTTCTATAAACTTAGGCTATGATACCTAAGCTGTCACGCCCCCGGGGCAGCGCCTCTCGCGCCGTTGAATCACAATTCGACGCGCGGCGGGGCCGGCCCGACGGCGGCGTCACAAGGCTTTCGAACTATACAATGAAGAATTAAAACAAACACGGCGGGAATTAAAACATAATTTGAGTGGACAACAACCACAAAATGATAACATAATCCTGGACATGTTCTAGGACAATCACATACATAATAATGAATGAACTTAAGCATTCAAGTTGCATCCATGATTCAACGTTTAGATGCATACCTCAGCATGGGCAGCATGATACAACACTTAAAACAAAGTTCTAAACATAAACATAAGGCATACTAATTGCCATGAACAAAAGGGACTAATATCCTAGACATGACATGCCATGTGCAACACTTTCTAGTCATGAGCAGCAGTGTCTTTGCCTTGATTTCGTATAGGATCCATTGTAGGGAAAACACATTCCATTAGAGTATGTAAGATCCAAGCCATAAGATGAACAATTAGCATAATATGACATGATTTATTATAATGGACAACAATTAGCAATAAACAATGCTATATAATTCCATTGATCATCTAGGTGTTTTCTTAACCTAGATTATATCAATTTCATTCAATCCATGGTCCAATAGTGCTCATGCTTAATCAATGAAAGTAATTATCTTATTTGTTATCATATGATGAGTGGAAGTTTGCACCAAAGCTTCCATGATTCGGTCCCCATATAGCCATCTCTTGTTTCTCATCATATGACAACCCAATTATTCAATTCAATTCAATCAATAATATGAGCATTTAAACAATGGTCGGAGGACTGAATCTTGTCTTAGTCAAGTGGTTAGCTAGACCACAGTGAATCTATCCGTTCCCCAAACAATGGGTGCCCCGAATGATCAATAAACAATGTGGAGGCATCTACCTCCCAATGTGACTGGCTCATAAGATAATTCCTCCGATGGGTTCATTCAATCAATCAATACACCATTTCATTAACCGGTTCTATTTATGGCTGAACATGCATCTCGTTATCGCTAGATTATCAATCAAATATAATATAAACAATATATGTTGGATCGGTCGATCGGTCACAGTACCGATCGATCGGACGAGCCTTAATAGACTGACCGTTCAACATATGACCGATCGACCGGTCATACATGATCGATCGACCGATACCATATGAACATCGGTCGGTCGATCAGACATCTGTTCGACCGACAATTACATGATCACTGGTCGACCGGTCATATTGTAAATCCTACGATATGAACACACTGTTATCACCGGTCGACCGGCCATGTCTAGCGGTTGACCGATATATGTTGTAGAATATAAAACTAGACATTTTCCTATGTTTTTCAAAGTGCAATACAACCTACAATTTGACACACAATACAATGACATGGACTCTTAAACATGATACAATTAGTCACAATCTAACATACATGGTCCTAGGTTTTATTGAACCTAAACATGCATCTAGTTTTTTATATCAAATCTGATTTTCTAACTATAAGATTATCTAGGGCAGATCTTAATGTTAGAAATTAAGTCAATTACGCTTAAAACTACCTTGGTCATAGACCAAGGTAGGGATCCACCTTACATACTAGATTTCAAGCACAAAAATCTCCTTTTTCACTGTTGTCCTCTTGAACTCCTCCTTTTTCTCTCCCAACTTGGTCCGACACTTTCTTGATCTAGCTTCAAGTTTCTGCTTTGTTCTTGCTGATTTGCTGTCAAAATGAGACTACCTATGAGATGATTCATGGATTGAAGCTTCAGGATTTGAAGGCTAGGGTAGAACTTGGACCAAAGTGGGAAAAAGAGCAAAAATTGCATGCTAGGGCCTTATATACCATGTGAGTAGAGAAAGTGAGTGGAAAATGAGGTGGAATGAGTTCCTATCATGTGTCAATGCCCCTTTTTATTCTATTTCTTTATTTCTTAAAGTTTAACATGTATTACAGCTTCGAAGAAAATTGACAGCCTTTGATCGCTTCTTCCACACCGGCAGGTAACTTCCTACCCTTGGATGAACTGGCCGACGACCACCTCGCCGGAATTTGACTTCCCCTGGTTTCAAGAATGTTTTCACTATAGCATCAAATCTTGTCTCTTCATCCATTTAAGTGATTTAATCTCGTGCATTCTTTTCTTGATAAATCTAACTCGTCTGATCGATCAGAGATTTCATCTATGGCGTTGAATGATTTTTTATATTTTTAGATTTAATATCATTCGTTGGATATGGCTCTTTGATTACATCTCAGCCCTTATAACTCCTCATCATTTGAGAGCCGTTAATCAATGCGATTCGATTTAATCTCAACTATTTAGAATCGCCTTAATTGGCCTTTGGATCTCATCAGGTCTTGTTCTGATATTTTTCTTGCAATTTAATTGATGCCGTCCGATCTGCTATTGTTTTAATCTGCGTTTATGGTTCGAATATTTATCCTGATCTATTTTCATCCTAAGTCCTAATTTCAACATCATTATCTTATCTTTATTATCTTTATTTTATTTTATAAAATTCATTTTCAAAATTCCATGTTTTCGCTCTCTAATTAATTTATAAATTCAGATATTGAATTAATAATATTCCTCGTGAGTTCGAAGAGCCGGACGGCCAGGTCGGCGGCGACGTGAAGCCGAACGTCGTGAAAGACGCCGACTTTATCTTGGGAAGGCGAAAGGTCGCCCCCGTGAGAGGGTTGAACAACAGGGCCTCTCTCCGTTCATGCTTCTTGAATGGGGTGAGCAGCAACCAGCCGTGGTCGGAGAGCCGGACCAGGTAGTCGTGGGGCAGGCTCGGCGTGTCGATGGAGAAGTGCTCCTTGCGGAGGGGATCTGTGAGGGTGCACATCTTGTTGTCTTTGGACAGACTAAGCAGGCATGGGCTCCCGTACGCGGCGGGTCGCCGGTGAGGCGCCATGCGTGCTTGAGCTATAGATGATCTCCAATACTTGCACGTCCGGGACGCCTGGATGCGGTCGGCAATGTTCATCAGGCCTGCGACGGTCTCTAGAACGAGGTCTGGTATTTCCGACCAAGGTGGTCTTTCTTGTTCGTCAAATTCTTCGTCCTTTGTTCTGATCAGGTCCTGCTGCTGCGACTCGCTGCTGCGAAATCGATGACCGTCGGCGTTCATGGTCTCCCCCTGCTGCTGCTGCTGCTGCTGCTGCAACTTGATCCGCTTGCTTGGAGGCTCGACAGCTTCATAATCCCTTGATCCGGCCTCGGGCTTCCGTCGAGCCATCAGCGAACGAGCGAGCGAGCGAGCGATCCAGAAGCAGACAGAGGGAGATCTGCAGCGGCAGATCAGTTCAATGAATGATGTGATTTCTTTTCACTTTAGTTGGAGCTTTTAAGGTAAGAGAAAACAAAATCCAAGTCCGTCTCGGAACATTAATTATTAACCAGAACGATCAACAAATTAATTACTATTACTTTCTTTTAAGCATCTGCTTCGTTTTTTTATCCAATAAAAGAAACTAATTAATATCTACTCCTAATTGAAAATGAGCGCACACATATATCAAAATAACGACTTGCGAAGGGATATTTTTTATTTATTTTTAATATATCTAAAAATTGTTTTTTTTAATTCAATGAGTATTTTATTATTTATTAATAACGACTTGAATTTCAAGGATGCCAGAAAAACCGACCAGCTCAAGGAACTTAGGAATTTAAAACCTGATTAAGTTTTAGAATGATATTTTTAATAAATTAAAATCCGTCCACTCAAATTAGGGATCACCTGAAAAATCATTTGGTATCCATATGATAATTTTGTATGATTTAATACTGGTTTCCTACATTTTTGGACACTTGAATTAGATACATTTCAATTTGTTTTGTTAAGTTATATGTTTACTTCTATTGATAAATATATTTATATTGATGTTATTTTACTATTTCAATTAAAAAAACATTATCAATTAAAAATATTCAAAAATAAACCTGTTAGAGAGTGGTTCTTCATTTTTTTTATTAAAATATTTTAGGATGATTTTCTTATTTTTCTAAGATACATAAAAAATATCGAATAAGACCTTTGCACGGAAAAAACGATTCGGATCATTTTCTCCCTATTAATTTGTATTTTTTATTTAAAATATGACACTTAAGTAATATGATAATTTCAGTACGTAATGCATGATATGAGAAAACTAAATCGTTTTTCTTTTTTGTGTAATTACACACACCCCATCCATTTGTCTTCTTACGGAGTCCAAATTAAATTAATTCGAAGTCATGTTTAATTAGACTAAATTATTCACGTATTATTCATGTCTTTAATTGGTGGGTTTAAAGATTGTAGCGTCTGTCATTCCTTGAAGTCCTATTTGTAACATATTATTAATGTTATTTATAAAGATAATCACCGAAAAAATGTTATTTGTTTCAAAAATATCTTTTTTAGAATAATTTCAAAAACACAATGCATAATCATTTTTGTGATTTTAGTTTACTTGATTGGATATTTATTTACAAAGGATCAGACGGAAAAAAAGGAATTCAATCAAATTAAGAAAATATTAAAAACGAATTTTCAACTGGATATCTCAATTTAAGGTAAAACTAGTTTTTATGGGAAAACAATTGTTGTCTTCAATACCGAATTTTTTAAATATCCAATATTTTCGTTACTCTGGTTTGCTCTTTAGAATTTAAATTAATTAATATTTTGTATTTGATTAAAACTTTTGATATCTTAAATAATTTTTTGTTATCCATATAATAATTTTGTACGATTTAATAGTTTTTGTCTACACTTTTTAACACTTCAATTTTATATTTCAAAATTTTTTGTTAAGTTATATATTCACCAATAATGAGAAATATAATTAGACTTATTTTACTTTATTATGTAAATTTTAGAAGCATTATCAATTCAAAATTAGACCGGTTAGAAAGTGATTATTCATTTTTCTAAATTATTTTAGGATGATTTTCTTATTTTTCTAAGCTGCATGAAAATATCGAATATTTCTTTTACACTGAAAAACCGATTCGGATCATTTTGGCCCGTATTCTTTTATCTACATATATTTAAAATTTGACACTTAATAATATGATAGTTTTAGTACGTAATGCGTGATATGAGAGAGTTAAATCAATTCTTTTGTGTAATTGTACAAAGAAATTTTCAAAAATAGATTTTCATATATTTATCATGATTAGCATTGATCTCCATAATGTGGATGTTGACCTCTATGCCATGCAAAATACATTTTGTCTTCTAGCACATGATGAAAGTGATATGTATAAATTCTAATCAAAGTGATGACTCTAAAAATCAAAGGATTATGATTGATTTTGTCTTTAATTGGAGGGTGTAAAGATTATAGCGTCTGGCGTCCATTGAAGTTCTACTTCTAACAAATTATTAACGTTATTTAAAAAGATAATCACCTCGGACACGGAGGTAGGGGTGTTCACGGGTCGAGTTTGATCCGACCCGACTCCGGATCCGACTCGACCCGCTCGATTTTGATCGGGTCGGGTCGGGTCGGGTCACCCCATTTTTTAAGACCGAATCCGATTCAACCCGACCATCATTTTTTATTTAATTTTTTTCTTACTTTTATCTATTATTTAATACAAAAATATTATATAATATTTATTTAAAAAGCATAAAATAATTTATTCCATTTAAACATTATTTTACACATTTAAAATATTTTATTTTTATACTTTTGTACATGATATTTATAAGCTTAAAACTAAAAAAAATAAAAAAATAAAAAAACCGGGTCTTCGGGTTGGGTCGAAATTTTTCGACCCGTACCCGACCTGACCCATGGTCGGGTCGGGGTCGGGTCGAGTCGTCGGGTTCGCGGGTCGACCCGACCCACTGAACACGCTTACACGGAGGTCTTGAGTAAATTCGGACTGGAAACCCAAAAATAAGATAATCTCCGGAAAAAATGTCATTTGAAATTATCTATTTTAGAATAATTTCAAAAACACAATGCATAAGCATTTTTGTCATTTTAGTTTACTTGATTGGATATCTACTTATAAAGAATCAGATCGGAAAAAAAGGAATTCAATCAAATTTAAGGTAAAACTATTTTTTATGGGAAACAAACAATTATTGTCTTCAATACCGAATTTTTTAAATATCCTATATTTTCGTTACTCTGGTTTGCTCTTTAGAATTTAAATTAATTAATACTTTGTATTTGATTAAAACTTTTGATGTCTTAAATAATTCTCTATTAATTTTACGTCCCATTCAGATATATTCAATTGAAATTGAAACTTATTTATGCTTTCTTTTGTTTATGTTAAATTTATTTACATACAAGTGGATGGACTCGAACTGCTGGATAGTGTGTAAAAGTGATAATTGCATTTAGGTGATATAAATTATTTTTATTTATTAAGATTACTTATATCTTAACGTTGCCATCTTAAGTTAACGACCTTGTCACCATAATAATCAAAAGCAAACGAGAAGAAAATAAGAAATAAAATTTGGTATCATTGATCATGCAGCAGGTTTCAAGAGAACTTTTATGGTGAACCATATTTTGTAACAACAAAACATGCAGCTTGAGCTGACTGATGAAAGGCAGCTTCCAACAATGTCCCATTAGTTTGAACAAAGGTTTCAATGGTGTTTGTGCCAAGAACATTAATAGAGACACAGGGGAGCTTTCATAAATGAATCAAATTATCAAAAGAATATAATTCTACAGTATTTTGATTACATTACATCAACCCATTCTTTCCTGTCAATCAACGAGAAAGAATACTTCAGATTAAATATTACCATCATACAAATGCTTGTAAGAAAAAACAGCTACCTCTTATGGGTTCTAAGACAAGGGTGATGCAGTCGTTTCTAGTTCTACTTCTGTTGGCCGCCACAGTGTCTTTTTAACACACAACAATCCTTCTTTGTCCTTGGAGTATGTCATTCTGACTTCCCATTGCATTGACTTAGCCGTGCTCTCAATTTCATTGATTGTCTCGACATTGTCTCTTATGATCAGCTTGCCTTCAGGTCTCAAAATCCGGTCCACTTCAACAAACACTGGCAGTAGTTTACACCTGAAGAAGCACAAGAACCAACGAACGCAAACTTCAGCAGGAGGAAACTGAAAATATTTTAACTAGGTTGAAAAAGAATCCAATAGCTAAATCTCAGAGGTCAATCTGGTAGACGAGAGTAACACACTCCCACCAAATGTAGAGGTACAAAAAGTTCAAATGCTGAGATATCCTAGTGTGAAACTTAAGAGAAAACCTTGTAGTTTCCTTTTTTACCACAAAGATATTGTATTATTGTTTTTTTTCCAAAATGCGGTAACTATTTCAACTCCATTTTGGTAAACAACAAATTCCAGAAAGCGATATCATATAATATCATAAATCACTCAGATTGGCCAGAGGGCATCAAATATCTTAGGACGAGGTTGGATATGGTTATGTACTCGCAATCAAACAAAGAGGTTCTTATTCAAGCATTTTCAGCACTATTTATTCCCAAATATTTAACAATTAGTTGATGTTCACATAATTTATTTAATCCCATGATATATCTAGCTTACTGAATTCAAGCAGTTATGCTATCAAGTTTAACACTGACTAACTTGGAAATAATTGAAAATGCAATTCTGACCTCTTACTAATCTTGGAAAATAGATGATCCGCATGGAGAAGATCATATGTCCTAGGGTAGGTGCTGAATGATTCACACCAATCATGATACATGCCAAACAGTCCACGCTCATAGATGACAGGAAGTGTATCTGGCGAATCTATGGTGACAATGTTCATAACCCATACTTTTGTTTCTTTTAAAGCTGCAGCAAAACTGACACAAGTAATGAAAAAGAAAAACATTAGAATTGACAGAAAGGTGGAGTGCTATTTAAAATAACAATGAGCATGCAAATATCATAGTAATAAAGCTGCAAGGAAAAGCCGTGTTGCTTTTCTTCAAATAATATATAAGTCGAACAATTACCACTCTCAAAACAATGATTGGATTAAGTAAAAACATAGTACATTTACTTATTTCAGCAAGATGCATATGTGAAACAGTTCTTAATGCCCACGCTTAAAGAGTGCACTTTGAATAAGGAATTATAATAGCTTGATAATAGACTGTCTGTGATATAGGAGGTCGTCAACAGTTAGCTTGATAATTCATGAGTTATGTCAAAACGGGATCTTATGAACATGGATCAACGAATATAGTTACTAATAGAGCGGAATGGCGTCGTATGATCCATGTAGCCGACCCCACCTAGTGGGATAAGGCTTTGTTGTTGTTGTTGTATGTCAAAACGGGAAGCGCTTACATCAAACGTGGGAAGGCAAAATATAACGATGATGACTTTCTATGAAAAACATGTTGTTCCAAAAAGAAAAGTAACTCTTGCAGTGCAATCAAGAACCTGTGTTTTTTCATACCCGCCATATACAGCTCTCATGTCCATGACATTCCTTACGGTGGACCAGTCAATTCCCATTCCATTCATATATGAATTTCTTATAACATTTTTCCAATGTTCATAGTCCACCCGAAAATCCTCTGGCGCAGGCTTTCCATATACACCAACCTGAGAACTATCCAACCAATAAGGTGCTGTCTCCAGTCTTTCTGGCCATTTTTCTGGCCATTTTGAACCACGCATCGAAGGATCTGCAGGTAGCTTATGCATACATGCCTGTAAGCGGATATTCCTGGAGAAGGGAAAATATTAACTCATTAATGCACAGGCAGTGATGGACAATGTTGTAAATTGCTTGAATAATTAAGATTCATTCATTCATGAAGGGTACCAGGCTGCATTAGGATCATCAGACTCTTGGCAGAGTGGAGGATCGTTTTCTGTTCTCTTTTCATAACATTTATTGTCAGAAGGTTTTCTGAATATCGCCAAACCCACGTGATTTACAGAATCCTTTGTCTTATTGACCATTTCCCAGCACATTTGCTTTGTCAAAGCAGACATAGCTGCATCAATTTCAACAGAACAGGCCAGTTAGGTTTTTCCTAAAAGTTGGTCACCTGCCAACCACTTTGCAGGCAGCATAATTGAAGGATGTGCAATTTCTCATAATGTAGAATTTGCTGGTTAGCTTTCCATGAAATTGTTAGGTACTGAGATGAGTGTTTTTTCTTGAAGATATCTGATTCTAAGATTTGAATAGAAATGGAATATCTTTGCACATAATCTTGATCCATTTCTATCAAATAGGCTTCATGCTCCGAAACAACAAGGCTACAAAACAAAGAAAATACCTTTCCAGATCTCAACATCTTCTGGAAGCTTTTGATATACAGGAGTAGCAGACCAGACAAAGTAACCACCAGGTCGCAGCAAACGGTTCAACTCCAACAATAGCATGCCACCTGAAAGTTACTCCTTAATTAATCCTGAACTCTCCTTGTAAGAAGAACATGCAGAACTAAGTTGAAACTTGAAAGTACCTTCAATATGCCATGGAACCCTACAACGGGCGCAGTGAATTACGTCAAAAACCCTGCTCGGGAATGGAAGTCTTTGGGTACCCATGACTGCTGATACAGCTGGAATTCCTCTTTCAAGAGCAAACTGCACTTGAGCTTCATGCTCATCCTTAGGAGCAAAGGACATTGTAAGCACATCTTTGTCGAAGAGAAAACCACCAAAACTAGCCACTCCACATCCAACATCCAATACAACACGACTCCTTTTCCCCCAGCTTATATCTGACAATGACTGACACAAAACAAGAGAGCAATATAAGATTTCGAGCGAAGGGAGATTTTCAACAAATGACAAGGAAACTGAATAAAAGTTAGAGTGCCACAAATTAAATTTATCATGATAACATGGTACCGCCCAAAAACCAAAATTACTTGAATGATGTTGCAGCAAACACTTAAGCAGGAAAGACAGAGAAATGCTTGTATGTAACTAAGAAATCTCAAGGAAAAAGCATCTTAGATGCAAGCGAACAAGAGGAACGACATTTGTATGAGATAGATACAATATGAACAAAGCCTTTCTAGATAATTTGAGTATATATGTTTAAGTCAGTTACAAAAACAAAGTAGCTAATGGAAATAAAGAGGAGCAAGGATCCGAGAAGAAAACCTCCTGAATAAAATCAATGTAATGAAGTGCTCCATGCTTAAATTGAGTTCCTCCACCAGGAAAAGTGAGGTACTCTCCAGTTACTTTTACCCAATTTTGATGTCCCTTGACAGCAGCCAGCTTCGTATGAGGGACATTGTAATACCATATCTGCAATAGACAAACCAATGGGGAAGGACAATTCTCAATGAACTAGAAGAACAAAAACATATGTCAATTTTCATCAGCTAGCATGCCACATACCTTGTTCCTGCTGTTAGGCCACTGAATTGGAATTTTGTACCCCTCAGGAAGAGGAACAAGACAGGTAGGAGCTTGATCAGGACAATGTCTCTCTCTATGTTCATAATGCTTAGTGCTACCGAGTTTCCTTATAGCATCCTCATTATCAAGGCAAGGAATATAGTCGGCTCCAGCTGTGACATTACAAAGTTTCCAACTATATCCAGCATTCTCTTCAGTTGATAATGAAGCATCCTGTACTTGTTTCTCGTTCTTGGACTCTGCAGCTTGTGTGGCCCATGCACCATTATGTGTAGTTGTTTCATTTAGGAGATCTGATTGTGCCCCATCAGGAAATCCCTCAGTTGAAGCCTGTCCTTTCTTCTCATCAGAATTTTCTTCGGAAACCTTGTCCTGGTTTCCGTCATCTTTCTCCTCGGTCTGGCTTTGATCATTGTCATCCTGAGATTCTTCTTCGGATACCTTATTTTCATCAGAATTTTGTTGCTCTTCATCTGTTTTTTCACTTAAACTTTGCTCTGATTTCTCGATTTGCTCCTCATTTACAGTTTCATCAGATTTCTGTTTCTCATACTTTTCTTGTGAACTCTGGTCTATGCTTTTGTCTTGGCTTCCATTTTTGTCAGTTCCCTCTTTAATGATATCTCTTCCTTCTGTATTACCATTATCTGATTCATCATTTTTCACCTCATTGCTCTGGTCAGGATTACCTTCTTGAGTTCTTTCAGCTGACTTTTCATGTACTTTCGATGGCACATTCTTATCATCCTCAGTTTTTGTTTCAGTCAGAGAATCCTTTGTGCTAGTATTAATATCCCCCGATTTGATTAATTCATCTGGTATATCACCTGAACTATCCTCATATGAGCTCCCATTTGTCTCCGGAATTTGTTGCTTCACATCAGAGTTGGACTCAGATGAGGACATATCACTAGGGACTATGGTGGAAGAAGTCATCATCCAAGCACCAATCAAGCAAAGAGCAACAAAGACAATAATTGTTGCAGCTGTATAATTGGAAGATGACCTCCTAGGGTCCATCTTTAAGCCTTTCACTAATGCCATCTTAGCTTACATAAGCAGACTCTCGAGACAATGTGCCTGCAGGAGTACACGAACACAATAATGAAATAAAGGCACCATTCTCCAACGCCACAGCTCATGCAAAACACAATAAAAGATTCAAGTAACATAAACATTAAGGATGTCAACCAATCCAACCGAAAAGTTTGAACAAATTAAAGAAAAATATATATTCAGTTACATAAAACTGATAGATGGACCATACATATATTTGGTTACAACATTAGAGACAAATTACATAACAGGAGGTAAGGTCCAAACAAGTTCAAGAAAAATAATTGCATTGTAGTGGTGGACAATAAACATAGAGTATTGACAGCTCTAGGGATTTTGTATATTTTACTGAATAAGTTGCCATCAAGGAAAAAGAAAAATGAAACTCTGAAAAAAAAAACTAGTAAAAGAGGAAATGTGCGAAACTTTCCACTAGTTACATAGAGATCAGCATAAACAATACATTTTGGACTTCACAAAATTCAACTAAAGGATTGAAATTATTACTTCATATTCACTAAGGAGGGGAGAAAATGTTGCAACAAGAGCAAGATTGAACCCACTCCTACTCAAATTCATTCAAGTTGAAGAAGAACAACATAGCAAAATCATGAGATCTATTACAAGAATCTGTAAATCCTATGTTTCACCAAATCCTTACAGCAGTTGTTACCTAAATTCATACAAAATGGCTAAAATAAGCAGGACACGAGCACGGGATCCACTTCCTAGTTCCTGCTCGAGCTCAACAACTCCAAATTCAAGAACCAAAGAAAAGCATCGAAACGAACACGAGAAAAGATTAAAAAAAAATCAAATTAAGCACAAAAGTAAATGTACCTTTAGATTCGCCTGGTTAACAGCTTCAGATCTGCAAAGCGAAAAAAAAAATAAACGACAAAAAAGGGAAGAAACAACGATGGCAGTGGACACAAAACAATGAGAAAAGCGAGTAATTAATAGGTAAATTATATGTATTAACAGCTGAAAAAAATTGTTCACAAATTTGAGATAGGAGAAAAAAATACAGAGGACAATAAAAAAGAATCGATGGCGGGGAAGTGAACGGTAAGTGAGCAGCGAGTGAAACGGGGGTGGCCATACGAAAGCGCCCGCTTTCTAACAGAGGCTTCGTAGTACGTGTTCCTCCGGGACACCTTAAGTAGCAATCACGTGGGGCCCCACGGCGCGCGGATCCCCGCCGGATAAATTTATTGGTTATCCGCGCCGGGCGTACTTTAACATAAACTGCACGGCGGCATAGAGGAACACCGATGGGGAAATCAAATGCCCATAGAGTCCTTCGTCGCACTCGGCATCGTCGGACGAAAAAGCCAAGGATGTAAGAGTAATTTGTGATGGAAATTGAAGGTATTTCTGGAAAGGGATTGCCAGGTGGGCGAGTCGGTGGGAAGTAAATGGAGATGGACCGTCCATTTCCGATTTAGACCGACGTCACCGACTGTTTATTGGTTTCGTTTTTTTTTATGCGGACCCGAGTTTACGGTTCGACTCGGACGGTTTTATTCCTCACTTCGCTAATTTTAGATTCGGCCGTAGATCTTAATCATATTAGAATAGATAATGTTAGAATATTCTTAAAACTAATTTAGTAATTCAAAATTATTTGATTTCTTTCTAATTATAAATAAATAAGATATTCTGATAAATATTTCAAGATTAAGTTATATATATTTAATTGGGATTAATGAGGTGTAACCTGTAAAATTCGGCTCGGTCCGGCCTGTCGGACTTATGTCCGAGAGAGAAAATGGATCTTGGGTCGACCGAAACCCAGCCGACCTTTTGACCAGTGTTGACCCGGTCAAAACTCGAGTTTCAAAAACCCCAATCGGTCCAATATTTTCTTTAATTTTTTAAAATGGTCAAAACTTAAAATAGATGAACAGGAACCTCTAATCATTTTTTATCGTGTCATTTCGACTTCGATAAATCAACCACAATCTGACGACTTCAACATATTTTGACGGTGGACGAATGATTTGACGAAATGGCAACATACCAATGATGATCGAGGACATCAAGCTTTCAATATTTTAGCTTGCCTCCTAAGTCGAAAGTCGATTGAATATGATCGGTCATACATCATAACTTCTTTGGTTGTGTTTATGAGTCATGTAATTAAAATTACATTATCATTAGTAATATAAAAATATATGTATGCTAATTTTATCTATATATTATATTTTGATTCGACCATTCAGTCCGATCTGATCAGTCAATCAATTCGGGTCGATGCCCAAATTTTATAGCATTGGGTGTAACACTCATTGAGTGAAACTTGGTGCAACTGACTTGGATCCAACAGACGACTTATACCATATTTCCATATTAGGGTTGCCTCTTCCTCTGATCGGAGACATTATCTATCAGAGATATAAAAAATTTGGACCATAGATATAAAAAAATGAACGAAGTGGATTAAGATGTTGGAGTGTTACATCCTATTTAATTAGTAATATACCACTAATTATTATTATTATTATTTTGTGGAAAACTTTATCTGTAGCAATTGGAGACATTATCTATCCAATTTAACACCTTTAACAAATCATGCGCCAGATTTTAGTGAATTAAAAGAAAATTGGAATCTTCCTAATATATAGCTATTTATTTTTATTCGTCATGATTTTCATGATAGAAATAGAGAACATACTTGCGCTTCAAGCAATTTAAATAATTTATATATATAATAAATAATTCTCGATAGAAAGTAATTTTTTATTGCAAAATAAAAGCTAACATTTTAAAATGGATGCATGTAAAAAAATGATATTGAATGTTTAAAAGAAATATGGAGTCAAATAATTTTGTCTAGATAATATTTTTTTGTCATGTTGCATGGAAGGATTGATGTATTAAGTTCAATCAGAAAGTTAGTTGAATGGTAAATTTTAAGTAATTTATTTAGTCAGATAATAAAGACAATGCTCGTAATTATAGAATTTTTTTTTAAAACTAATAAAGCTAAATTAGTTCAAAATAGTTATTCATTAATAAAATATACTTGATTATCTAAAGATATTTATCACATTATAAAAATTCATATATTAAAAATAGTCGAACACAAAAGTGCATTATGTATCACTAAGCCATAGAGAATAAATAACGTAAATTGTATGAATTTTAGTGAGTACATCATCCCCTAAAGAAATAAAACATCCCAAATAAATATTATATTGTAAATTAATTATTCGTCTCTAGATAAAAGATTTAGTTGCAAAAGTTAATGACACATTGGCCACAAAGAGATGCTAGTAAATAACACAATATATTGTTTGAGAATCTAAACTTGAAATACATAACAAAAGCAACATGTAATTGAGTCATTTTGAAATACAATATAGTACAGAGTTGGAGAGAATTCGAATGTAAGAAAAAATGAAATATCTAACCTCTAAATTAATAATAAAGAGAGCAAGATATCTCATTCATCCACCTCCTACAATCATCATGATATTTCAAACTTTTCAATTCACAAATCTCAACATGTTAGCAAATTCTAGTGAAATAAATATGAATAAATAATATGAAAACTTACACAATTATTATGATATGCCTAAAGATGATTTGAGATCCATCATTATATGCTCTTAATATTATGTATTTGTTCCCATTTACTTTTGATTAGTATATTATGTTCTAGTGTATATGAATAGAAGTTAAGATCATATTTGTATGTTGGAACTTCTATAACAATGGTATCATAGTTTAGTACAATTATTCTAAAACAATTTTTTCATGAGACTACTAAGAATTAATTTTTTTTATCATTTTAATAGATGATAAAAACTTTTATTGTAATTGATGAATCATTTGATGATTTCTATCAAATAAGCTTAGATGATTTTTTTTTAGTTTCTATATTTATCATGACTTGAAATATTGACATCATTTTGATTTAAAAAAAATATTTAGTAATAACTTTTCTTCAAATACCTAATGTTTTAACCAATTGGAAATGCATTTAGAAAGTTATTATAAGAAATGAAGCATTTTGAATTTGGGCAAAAATAATGGTGTGAACTAAAGTTCATATGTTTTGTCTTATTGATAAAATACTATAAATCAAGATGGTATTGATAGGAGGTAGGAGTTTGGGGTTCAAGTTCTATAATCATTAATCTAATCAGGATTTTTATCATTATGTTCTTGTTTGAACACGGTATTAATCAGATGTTAGAAACTCTCTACAATGTTAGGTATAAAAAATGTTTCATATTTATATAGTTAAGAGTTTTTTATGCATAACCTAAAATAAAATAATACTTATGCTCCTAAATGATTAACCTTTTCGCATAATTCTTTAATTGCAAATTCTTTTAATTTACAAAAATTTCCTTCAATTTATTGATATTATTTTAAAAAATATGTTGAGTACACAATGGATAACACTTATTTTGTAGCATCCAACTCAAATGTGTCAGAAGGATTGAATCAAATTTCAAAATTACCATTAAATTATTAAAATTTCAAATATTTGGAAGTTATATCTGTCATCACCTAAGAATAAAAGTTGAGAGTATATATACCACAAGAACATATAATATATAGCTATTTATTTTTATTCGTCATGATTTTCATGATAGAAATAGAGAACATACTTGCGCTTCAAGCAATTTAAATAATTTATATATATAATAAATAATTCTCGATAGAAAGTAATTTTTTATTGCAAAATAAAAGCTAACATTTTAAAATGGATGCATGTAAAAAAAATGATATTGAATGTTTAAAAGAAATATGGAGTCAAATAATTTTGTCTAGATAATATTTTTTGTCATGTTGCATGGAAGGATTGATGTATTAAGTTCAATCAGAAAGTTAGTTGAATGGTAAATTTTAAGTAATTTATTTAGTCGGATAATAAAGACAATGCTCGTAATTATAGAATTTTTTTAAAACTAATAAAGCTAAATTAGTTCAAAATAGTTATTCATTAATAAAATATGCTTGATTATCTAAAGATATTTATCACATTATAAAAATTCATATATTAAAAATAGTCAAACACAAAAGTGCATTAGGTATCACTAAGCCATAAAGAATAAATAACGTAAATTGTATGAATTTTAGTGAGTACATCATCCCCTAAAGAAATCAAACATCCCAAACAAATATTATATTGTAAATTAATTATTCGTCTCTAGATAAAAGACTTAGTTGCAAAAGTTAATGACACATTGGCCACAAAGAGATGCTAGTAAATAACACAACATATTATTTGAGAATCTAAACTTGAAATACATAACAAAAGCAACATGTAATTGAGTCATTTTGAAATACAATATAGTACAGAGTTGGAGAGAATTCGAATGTAAGAAAAAATGAAATATCTAACCTCTAAATTAATGATAAAGAGAGCAAGATATCTCATTCATCCACCTCCTACAATCATCATGATATTTCAAACTTTTCAATTCACAAATCTCAACATGTTAGCAAATTCTAGTGAAATAAATATGAATAAATAATATGAAAACTTACACAATTATTATGATATGCCTAAAGATGATTTGAGATCCATCATTATATGCTCTTAATATTATGTATTTGTTCCCATTTACTTTTGATTAGTATATTATGTTCTAGTGTATATGAATAGAAGTTAAGATCATATTTGTATGTTGGAACTTCTATAACAATGGTATCATAGTTTAGTACAATTATTCTAAAATAATTTTTTCATGAGGCTACTAAGAATTAATTTTTTTTATCATTTTAATAGATGATAAAAAGTTTTATTGTAATTGATGAATCATTTTATGATTTCTATCAAATAAGCTTAGATGATTTTTTTTAGTTTCTATATTTATCATGACTTGAAATATTGACATCATTTTGATTTAAAAAAATATTTAGTAATAACTTTTCTTCAAATACCTAATGGTTTAACCAATTGGAAATGCATTTAGAAATTTATTATAAGAAATGAAGCATTTTGAATTTGGGCAAAAATAATGGTGTGAACTAAAGTTCATATGTTTTGTCTTATTGATAAAATACTATAAATCAAGATGGTATTGATAGGAGGTAGGAGTTTGGGGTTCAATTTCTATAATCATTAATCTAATCAAGATTTTTATCATTATGTTCTTGTTTTAACACGGTATTAATCAGATGTTAGAAACTCTCTACAATGTTAGGTATAAAAAAATGTTTCATATTTATATAGTTAAGAGTTTTTTATGCATAACCTGAAATAAAATAATACTTATGCTCCTAAATGATCAACCTTTTCGCATAATTCTTTAATTGCAAATTCTTTTAATTTACAAAAAATTCCTTCAATTTATTGATATTATTTTAAAAAATATGTTGAGTACACAATGGATAACACTTATTTTGTAGCATCCAACTCAAATGTGTCAGAAGGATTGAATCAAATTTCAAAATTATCATTAAATTATTAAAATTTCAAATATTTGGAAGTTATATCTGTCGTCACCTAGGAATAAAAGTTGAGAGTATATATACCACAAGAATGAGAATCACTAAAATTTTTATCACATTTGGTACATGAATTATTTATTCGGACACATTCATTTGAAGGTAATATATATATATATATATATATATATATATATATATATATATATATATATATATATATATATATACGTGTGTGTGTGTGAGAGAGAGAGAGAGAGAGCGCAAGCAGTATAAACTACAAGCAATATATGAAACTAATTTGATAATTTCAAATTTCCAATAGGAAAAGGATGTTTGGTAGATGAACGAATGAGTGAATAATCAATTATTTAAGATTAATAATGTGAAACATAAGTTACAGGAAGATTAAGCTAATATTTTTTTAAATCACTTCAAATTTGACAAAATCACTCTTTTGCAATCTTTACAACGGAATAATAATTCCACTTTATAGAATGAATAAGAATATTTCACCTTTTATTTTTTTTCAACTATATTTCATATTTTATTCACTTTATTCAAAACACAATTTAACTAAGAAATTAATTTAACTCTTGGAATAAATAAGAACATTTTCTACTCCATATTCCTATAAAATTTAATCACAAACCAAACATTCAGATATTTAAGCCAATGGTTCTTATAATAGAGAAATAAATCAAAAAAATTATAATAAGAAAAAATGATAAAAATGAAAGAAAAGTACTTAAAATGCACATTGAAAATATACTATTTACGAAACTGCTAAAGATAATAAAAAAAACTGGCAAGAGCTATGTTATCAAGGCATTATCAAAACATATATATATATAATTTTGTGGTAGCACCCTGCGCCCATGCTTTCAAGTTCATCCAATCTGAGATGGACAGCCCTGATGTGCGCGCGATGGTTCAAATGAAGAGTTTAAATGGTCCAGTGCCGGTTCGGACGGTTCAGCGCGGTTGGAAGGAAGGAGAGGTTGGGTGGGGGGGAGGGGAGATGCGTGGAGGGGGAAGGGGAGTCAGGAGGGGTGGCGTGTGCGGTGAGTCGGCCCAACTTTCGGCATCGGTGCGAGGAGGCAGGCAGTGTTGGTGACACACGATGTCGATTTTTGGCATCGAGGAGGTGAGCAAGCGAGAGTGGCGGCGCGACTGATTTGCCAGCAGAAAGGAGCGACGCCCCCCCCTCCGTGCGCGCGCCGGCGAGCTCGCGGAGGGGGGCTGCCGCCCCCTTTTTTCATTGCCTCCGATGAGGTAGAGCAAAGGAGAGATGGAGAAGAGGGGTAGATCGCGGTGGAGAGAGGGAGAAGAGATGCGCCCACCGGCGACCCACGATCGCCGCTCGATCACCCTCCATGCGTCGATCTGAGAGACAACCTTGTCGTTCGATGCCCTCCATGTGCAAACGCCAATCAGATGTCGCTCGACCACCCTTCATGCGCGAACGCCCATCAGATGTTGCTCGACTGCCCTCCATGAGCAAACGCCGATCAAATGTCGCCGATTAGAGAGATGACCTCACCGTCGTCCGCCCAATTGCTCACCGATATTGTCCGCTCTCCCCCGCTGCCCGAACCGCCCTGCGCCCTCATGCTCACCGCCTCCATGTGTCATGGAGATGAAGGAGATGATCGGTCTGTAGAGAGAACCGGACGTGGACCTCCAACTCGGCAAATGTGGATCAGCAACTCACGCAGATTCCTTAACCGAATACTTGAACCGGCGCGCCTCGATCTCGTCCACTCATCCCAGATCGAATGATCTTAAAAGCATGGGGGCGGGATGCTACCACAAAAGTGTGGGAGCACCCTAATATTCTTCTATATATATGTGTGTATATATATGTTAGTGCTCAAGAACTCTGTTGACCAAGCAATCCTATATTATTAAAACTATTACTTATATTTGTATGATGAATTACTTTTCTATTAAGAAAATAGTCGTTCCCAAATTATCAAATCAAATAACTTCTATCAAATCTTAAAAGGACATCTTCCTACTAATAATCTAAGACAATATTGCATTAAATTATTTAAGCCATCATATTATGTTATTTACTTGTTCACACCAAGGAAGTATGTAAGTTTATATATATATATATATATATATATATATATATATATATATATATATATGTATGTATTATACTATGTTAAATTTATACATAGATTGACCCCTCAAAATTTCAAAATAAAAAAAGTACAATTGAACTGGTGGTAAGTGTTATCCTTTAAATCTTCAGAGGTTTAGGAACTTCTTTTTCACATTTTTTAGTGTTGCATTTCATTTATTGTTATTTTTTAAAAAATTATGATCTCTTTTACCCTTATATTCTTTAGTATTTTTATTTATAAAAAAATAATTAGCTTTAACTTTATTTTTTAATTATATATTTGATAATAGATATTGGCCTCTGTTAAAATGTTTTTTAGTTTCATCCCTAAGGTAACGAGTAATTTGGATTGTGCAGATAATCCATATTGCATATGAAGTGATGATGTAGATTGTCTATAGAAAGAATGACGAAGAGGATTGTCACTTTGATTGTAATATTTTTAATTGCACTTTTCACATTTATTCTTAAAATTTTATTTTAAAAATATAAAATTAATTAAATAAATTTTAGCTAATTATTATGAATATATTATTATCACATTTTTTAAAAAAAATATTTGACAAATTTTATGTATTTATGATTTAAGTTTATGGAGTTCAAAATAAAATTTATATATAATAATAATTATTTTGATAAGGATATATTAGTAAAAACTATATATTAACTCTTATTTTTTATTTATAATTAATAATATGAATTGTACTTATGTATAACAATAATGTATATAGTTAGTAATTTAAGAAGTGTCAGTCAAGTTTACATAAAGATGGATAATTTTGGATGATAATGTACTGAAACACACAATGGTGTTCACCGGGTCCCAAGCATCCGACCCGATTCGACCTCTTTCGAGTCGACTCCAACCCGAACCCTTTTGGGGCAAGTTCGGGTTAGATTTTTTCAACCCAATTTGACCCGACTTGACTCGAAATGCAACCCGATTTGATCGACATGACTTGTCAATCCGATTTTTTAATTTTAAATGATTTTTATTTAATTTAAGTATTTTATATCATCTAAAATTAAAAATATATAGAATAATATATTTTAAATAGAGATTAATATGTAGATAATCGAAACAATATTTTTTATGTCTAAAAATACTTTATTTTGTATTTAAAATAAAATAATAAATACTTTTTATATTATTTTTTAAAAAAAAGAAAAAAGATGGTCGGATAATCTGTCCACTCAACCTGATCCAACTCAATTCGAGCGGAGTCGGATCATATATATAAAAAAATTAAAACCTGACCCGACCAAACTCGATCGAATTGAATCGAATTTGAAATCGACCGGTGAACACCCTATAAACACATCCTAAGAATTAAGCAAAGCCCATAACGACTATATGGGTTGAACGCTCCGGCCCACATTAATGAGGTCCGCTAGGTTTTCCACCCTAACGACGTCCTACAAGAGGTAGTTGCGGCGCCGAGGAGCAGCGGATCGCTTCGTCCATTCCTACGTTTCCCTCCCGGCGACGTCAATCAAGCAGCAATGGTTGGGTCTTGATCTCATTTCTTTCGTTTTCGTCTCCTTGTTCTTCTTATTATCTATGGATGTTTTCATGTTCTCGATCGGATTCTTCTTGCTTTCGCCTCTTTCTTCTTCTTATTCTCTACGGATGTTTTCATGGTTTCGATCTGATTCTTCTTTGGCAGGTGAAGTACTCCAGGGAACCATCTAATCCTACCAAGTGTAAGAAATAGTGTTTTTAGTTTCTGGTTTTTTCGCTTCTGTTTTGTAGCCACCTTTCACTCTAGTGGTTCGTTTCTTGTTGCAGCTTCCAAGGCTATGGGCAGGGACCTCAGGGTTCATTTCAAGGTGAGTTCAAATGTTATAATTTTTTGCAACAGAATGTATCTATGTATTTGGTTTCTATTTGTTAGTTTAGATTGTGCTTGTAGATGTTTTTTTTTCACTGTTTTCCTTGGTTTTATGTTTTAGATGGTTAGGATATATCAAGTTATACTTTAAACATGAAATATGGCTTGCTAAAATAGATCCATTATGATTTAACCTCATGAAAAGAAGGGTTCAATCTTCCTTGAAATATATCACCAATTTTTGGGATATCATATGCCTTGTTATTGAGTGAACCTAATTAGGTTCAGTAAATGATGGAAACATCTTTCAATTGATATATCAAGGTAATTTATTCACCTTATGAAGGAATCATTTTATCTCTCTTTAGAGGGATCGATTTTACCTAAAACAAGCGATTGATTCCCTAAACTTTTTCCCGCTTTTTCCAAATTAATCCTCTAAATTTGTCGATATTGTAAATATTTTACTGTTCAGAATTTTTGGGTTGGCTCTCTCAGTATACTCTTTTTATGCATTTTTTACCTTCTATTGTTTTTTGGATCTATGCATTTGTTATACCCAGAATACAGTTGTACTGTAACATTAGTGACTAACAGGACAAGTGGTTCATGATCTTTGCCACTAGTATGGTTTTGCTCTATTATTTGGAACAAGAAGTTGGTTTTAGCTTTCATGGAATCTTCATTGCTCATTGCTCTTTTTGGTGCCTTCTTTTTCCATACTAATTGTTGATAACCTTTGAACACTTCACTACAAATAGAAGTATTTATTTGAACTTTTAACAGAATTACTTGTCGCTGTTTCATGATTCAGTTTCTACTTTGTGTCAGCTTGATCTCGTCTTCTATCTCTTCCTGAATTACAGTGCTAATATACAGTACCATGTCAACAGAATACACGCGAAACTGCTTTTGCAATTAGAAAGCTACCTTTGGCAAAGGCTAAAAGGTACCTTGAAGATGTAATTGCTCACAAGCAGGCGATTCCATTCCGGAGGTATTGCAGTGGTGTGGGGCGCACAGCACAAGCTAAGGCTCGCCATTCAAATGGACAGGGTCGCTGGCCTGTGAAATCAGCTAGATTTATTTTGGATCTGCTCAAGAATGCTGAAAGCAATGCAGAAGTGTGTAACTCTGCCATGCTTTATTTTGTAAATCATATTATTTTATATTCTAGAGTTTTTTTTTTAATTTTGTATTTATGTCAGGTTAAGGGCCTCGATGTTGATACTCTCTACATATCACACATTCAAGTGAACCAAGCACAAAAGCAGAGGCGCCGCACATACCGTGCTCATGGAAGAATCAATCGTGAGTTTTTGCTTTTAAATTCTTTTTTATGTTGTCAAGGACCCAAGGTGATTCCTAACCAATATTTCACCATTCATATTTGCAGCTTACATGTCTTCTCCTTGTCACATTGAGTTGATCTTGTCTGAGAAAGAAGAGCCCGTGAAGAAAGAGGTATGTTTTCAGCCATAAGTTAAGCCTCAGATTATGAGTGGGTTTAACTTTCGTCTTATTTCAATTCTGGGATTCGTGTGGTTAATCTTAATATAGTTGACCATCTGAATTTGGTAATTTACTTCTGTTTCAAATACTTTGGAAATTGACATCATGCTTTGGTAATCTACAGGCTGAGACCCAAATAGCTCCTGCCAAGGCCAAGAAGTCTCAAGCAGCCTGAAATTGAAGACTACTCTACACTGCAGTCTAGAGCATGTTTTGTTCGATTTTGTCTGGGTTAGATGTAAAACTTCTCATATTGTGGCACCTTTGTGATTCGGATTATTCTATCTCCTTTCGTGGTAGGTGGTGTATGAATTTGGATTATTCCAATCTCCTTTTGTTCCAAACAATTTTATCTCAGTATTTTTATGCTAACAGCTGATATCACAGTCGCATTTGATTGTTCTGACATTGGTTTATTAAGCAAAATTACGTCTTAACGGGTACCTTTTTATTTTGAGTGGTCATTTTATTTATAGAATGACATCGAAATATTTACTGGCATCTCTGTTGTAACATACAAAATATTCTTTTTTACTTGAGAAAATAGTCGTTGAAAGTTTTTAATGTATTCTTAAAACTGTCCAAATCATAGAGGTTAATGTGAAATCCCGATAGGAAGGTTATCAAAATTGTGATTTTTTTTCAATTCTCTTATTTTTTTATCAAGTGCAACGAAACATGGTTGATTATAATTAAAATTTTAAAAATCTCTTTTTCAAAATAATTTTAATATCAAGTATATTAAAAATTATTTGAAAAAATTATGTTAAATGTTCTTTTTGTTCAGGTATACCTTTCAACTTAAAAAATTGCCATGTGGGCTACCTCCTTCTCCGACGTTTTAAGTTGCCACGTGGGCTACCTCCTTCTCCGACGTGCTGGTAGGGCTTCCGACGTTGGAGTTCGTGGGGGCGCGATGGGGCGACCCTCGCCCCTCCTTTATGCGTTGCACGGCGGGCTGCTCCTTGGAGCTTGCAGGGGGCGACCCACTAGCTCCGGCAAGGGCCTCCAACGTAGGTCTGAGAAGGAGGTCACCCCTTGGGCAACCCACCAGCTCCGACGGGGGCCTCCAACGCAGGTCTGAGAAGGAGGTCACCCTTTGGACGACGTGGCATTTTTTTAATTTTTTAATATTATCACGTCATTCAATGTCAACGTGGATAAAAGAGAGATATTGTGTTTGCCTCACGTCAACTTCGCGATTGGGAGACTGTCGATCATAAGTAAGGATGGCACCAAGTGAAACGAATTAAAAGATTGAGAGTTTTCGTATTACAAAGTGAAGTTAGAGAATATTTGGTATAATTTTATTTCATATTAATTATTATTATCATTTTTTATTATTTTAGTTAAGGATGTTCATGGATCGGATTGGACCCGACTCATGAACAAATTCGACCCGACCAAAAGAGGGTTGGATCTGACCCCGGGTTGGGTCGGGTCGGGTGGTCGGGTTGCCCGACCACCCGCCCGACCACTCAATTTTCTTTTTTTTTACTATTTTATATTTTATTTAATATAAAAAATATTATTTAATATTATTTTAAATGTATGAAATATGTTTTCTAATTATTTAATATTATTTCTACAGCTAAAATATTTCATTTCAATTTTTTTAAAATTTTTAAATCAAATATAAGCGTTAAGTTTAAATAAAAAAGAAAAAAATTAAAAAAAAAATAAAAAATTGGGTCAATCGAGTCAGGTCGGGTCAACTCGGGTTGAAATTTTTCAATTCGTACCCGACCCAATGCGGGTCGAGTTTAGTTCGGGCGGAACTGACCCGACCCGAACGGGTTCGGGTCATCGGATTCACGGGTCGGGTACCTGGAGAACACCCTTAATTTCAGTGTAATCTTAATAGGATAGTTCTGAAGTTAATAATATTGATAATATAAATCATTGCAAGTTTATTTTAAAATTTTATTTTTATATATTAAATTATTTTTAATACATAGTACGGACCTCTTCCGATTTTATGTTCTTTGTTGTTTGTCACGTTTATTTGTTACCTAATTTATAATAATGTTTTTGTTACAAAGGAGCTTTGAAATTGCTTTGTAGTTAGTTGTGTGACTTGTGACATGCTTGAGCTCAGCGCATTATTTATAACTTTAAAACAATATTGAATATTTTTAGATAACCGAGTTTATTAATTTGTTTAACGACATATTTTAATGTGTAATAAATGCTTTTTTTTTTTTACTTTTGTCTATTCGCGCTCTTTTGTCAGTTACGGCTTTATGATTTTAAATAAAATTAACTTTGAGAAAGTGAAAATTTGTATATAAAATATAATGGTCCTTTGGGTGCTCAACCCTTTTCTGGTAAAATATAGAATGGCGCTTTAAAACATTTTTGGGTATTAATGAAAGTTGTCGAATTTTGGCAAGTGAATAAAACGTGTATAAAGAATCGTTTGAATTTTTACGGGTATCCTTAAAAAAGAAACATGCTAATCTTTTTATATTTTCTTTTCACAATTTTTTCTGTTTTATTTTGCACCTTTTTTAAATAACTTTTTATGTTTAATTTGATTGTAATATTTCTGTCTCATAATCGAAGCTATACAATGTTAACATTAACTTATCAAAAATGCTAAATCCTCTTAAAATTTTAGTCTAAAATTTTTTTTAATACTCACATTTTTAAACTGCCCAATAAAATTGATAAAATTACACTCAATGTCATTGTGAATGAGTTATGAGGCTAATCTTTTTCTAATTTAGAGGATATAACATCATCCTTAATTTATTATTATCCATAAAAAACAATCTGGAGGAAGTGCCAGGTGAGAAATGACAAAAGATAAATTAAAATAAAAGGAAGAGCAACAAAACATTGACTTGATACTAATGAGTGTGGAAATATCAACCCACCACCACAAATCCACCTACCCCACTGGACTCATAGCTCACGCTCACCCGAAAGAAGAGAGCGAAGCCGCCGCGCGCGCCTCTGCGACCCATTTGATCGAACAATGGCGGAGCGTCTCTCCCCGTCCGTCGCCTCCCTCCTCCCCAAGTCTGCCGACATCCGCTCCTCTTTCACTCTCCTCCGAACCTCCCCCCTCCGCTCAATCTCATTGTCATCTTCCTCCCTGCAGCTCTCGGCCCTCCGCCGTCGCCAATCCCTGGTTTCTCTTCTTTCTTAACCTCCATAACTGATTGTAACTGTAGGTTCTTCGCGATGGTCCCGCTGATGTGCTCTCGTGCTCCTTCCAGAAGTTGCAGACGCCGGTGATCGGACGGGGCACTGGGCGGTCGTCGTCGCTCCGAGCCATGTCCACCGTTTGCGCAACATCGGAACCGTCGCAGCTTAAGAGCGCGAGGGAGGATATCAAGGAGCTTCTCAATGCCACCTATTGCCATCCGATTCTGGTAAATGACGATGGTTTCGTTCAACTCTGATCCCATTCTGCTCATGATTTGTTAGTACAAGGCTAGGTAATAATTTCCTTTTATGACCATATTAATAGGTGTTTCCCCTAGTTATTAAGGAAACACAAATAAGGTAAATGACATCCGTAAACTATTTGGATCTCCATAAGGTGACTAGTGTCCTGAAATTGATGGAATCTTAAAAGTTAAAAGTGTAAGTTGTATACTTGATTGGATCCCTCGTACAAGATGAAATTGATGTTAATGGGTTTATCCATTCTCCCTTCCGACACATCTGATACAATCTAGATGATACAAAGTGATGGGGAAAGCGTAGATATGTCTGATTTAGAAGTAAGCCTCCACTTTTCCAGTGAATTTTAAGCCTGAAAAGATTGTATTTCACTCACCAAGCATAAAAGGTACACATCTATTGCAGATAGCGAAACGAAAGGTGTGCTTAGATATTTGTGTTCCTGGTCAATGTCTATTTTTATAGGACGACATTATTTGAGTGGCTCTTGCCAATTTTAAATGGAAAATACATGTGGGAAACAAATGATATGTGTCTTATCTCCTTAGTTTATTTGTAGATTCCTGTGGATCCAAGATTGGTACCTAATTCCGGAGAATTCATTAGTATAACTTCTGTCTTGTTTCTATATAGGATTTTTTCATATTTCTCCATTTCCTACTTAGAGGTATTTGTTCGTTAATGCTAAAAAAAATTAGTTTGGATCATGCTTGCAACTCTAGAAAGTGTATCCTTACCACTGATCATCATTCCTAGGTGGGTGATATCTAAGCCACCACCTGTGACACCCTGGTGATTGATTATGCCTGAAGTATCACATGATTCACACCAGTGATCATCCATGAATTATGTGTATCACTAGAACCGTAAAGGCCCTTGATATTTTTGTTGGCGCATATCACAGTGCCCTCAGAACCTATTGTGAAGTCTCTTTTCTAAATGCAGCCTGGTGCTCTTTTCCTTCTTATGCATTAGATGTTCCATATAACGATCTTTGTGAGTTGAGGTTGGATAGTTGAGTGGTTATCTTATTGTCCTCATCATTCATTAGGTTTGGTATGATGTGAACTTTGGGGTCAATCCACTGGATTATCGTCACTTTGTTACGGGCTGCTGAAGTAAAGCAAGGCCTGAGCATAAAAGGATGTGCGAGGAAATATCAATGGGCTATAAGAACTATTTATGATTTATACCTTCCAATTCAAAAGCTTTATTGGTGAATGTTATCTACTCGAATGACTTCGATATTTACATCAAAATTTATGTTAAGACGAACAAATGATACTCTTATTAAACAGTTCAATACTGGAACAGTAGTCCAATTTCTATAATTTAGAACTATTAATCATAGTTTATGTTTTCTCTTTTTCTTTCTACCAAACAGGTACGCCTTGGATGGCATGATGCTGGAACATATGACAAGAATATTGAGGAGTGGCCGAAACAAGGAGGAGCCAATGGAAGCCTGCGGTTTGAAATTGAATTAAAGCATGCTGCCAATGCAGGTATTTCACTTGCAACCTGTGAAGAATTAGTACTCTGTTGAGATGAATTGCTAATCATGCACTGCAGGTTTGGTTAATGCGTTAAAGCTTCTTCAACCTATCAAGGACAAGTATCCAGCTATCACTTATGCAGATTTATTCCAATTAGCCAGTGCAACAGCTATTGAGGTTATATTTGTTTCCTTTGTCTAATTATGTTAATTTTCAGTTTGTCATATGACCAGGTTCCTACTAGGCAAAATCTTTTTACGACTTAATGCGGATAAGATGTGGCATGTTTGTCTCACAGGAAGCTGGTGGCCCAAAAATTCCCATGAAATACGGAAGAGTCGATGTCTCTGGACCTCATCAATGCCCCGATGAAGGGAAGCTTCCTGGTGAGGTGTCAATTTGAGTAATTTTGATTTGTTCCCAACTTATTTTGTCCGTTAACTTTTTGAGTATTGCATTAGATTTTCATGAGTGAATCTCCTGATATATATCAGCTAATTGAAAATCTTCAAGTGTCATTTGGTTGCTATATCTGAAAAGAAAGCATATTGATTTTTTTAAGGGAGAACAAATATTATTTTTCAAGAAAGGGGAGAACAATACTATTGATTGGCTATATTTTGTAACCTTTGGATTTCTCATCGTAAAAACAGGTTTTGTAAGCCATTTATAAGAAAATCAAATGCTGTCCTTGGTATACGTGATTTATTTGCTCGTCTCTTGACCGTTGCTTCTGTTTATGAAAAGGCATTAGCTCATAATTTTTTCTTGATGCCACTCAGAAAATTTGATTGTGTATGATGCCACAAAGTTCCCTTTGCAATTCATACCATTCGGGTGGATTGGACAATGGATATTCGTGTTGGAAGACATTATGGTGCCAAACAAGTGCTTCTGTATAACTGAAATTGGGATTTTCCTCAAACAGAGAAATGGAAAAAGAAAAAAATTGGAAATTTGACTCTCAGCTTGCACATAAGAAACATGACTTGGTTCATATCTGTCTCTATATTAAACATAGTTTGTCTTTTGTTTGAAAAGTTAACTTTAGGTTCTGCTCAAAAAAAAAAAAAAGTTTTTAGGTTTTTGATGATTCAAAGAACAAGCCCATTCTTCAACAAAATGGTTTATAATATATTTTTTGTACGACCAATGTAATAAAAGAAATTGTGCATACTGTCTTAGTGACCAACACATATCTTTGAATACATTGGAAGAACATTGTCAATCAATAGTTGTTAAGAACTAAATCAATAACTGATTATTATGAATGCATATATAATTACATTCGTAGACAGCTCCACTTTGTTTCCATGGCTTCTTTTTGTTTGTGCTCTTTGAAGATATCATTACTATTTAATTTCTCTTAATTCCAGATGCTGGTCCACCTACACCTGCTGGTCATTTGCGGGATGTATTCTACAGAATGGGACTAAATGACAAGGTCTGAGATTACTTAAATTTTCACTCGCGTTCCATTTTTTATATCTTGACTGATGCCACTAAAATGCTGACATCTTGCTGCAGGAGATAGTTGCATTATCTGGTGCACATACACTTGGAAGATCTAGACCAGAACGCAGCGGTTGGGGAAAACCAGAAACAAAATATACAGTATGTAAATTTGTTTGAATTATAGTAGATGCCATTGATCCGTTGTGGGTCTTCCTGAGTACTTTCCCATATATTTCTCAATTTGTTCAGGTAGTTATTTGTAAGTCTCTGGAAAGTTTTATATGTTTGATTTCAATGAAATGTTATTGCAGATTTTCCTCATTATCCATCTTTCACTGTTGCTGAGAATGCTGACTTAGATATATGAAAACTAGAGTTTATTTTGTGTGCTTATGTTGACAGAAAGATGGACCTGGTGCTCCTGGTGGACAGTCATGGACAGTACAATGGTTAAAGTTTGATAATAGTTATTTCAAAGTAAGAAAATTTTCCCATGCTGAATTCTAAGGTTTTAAGAAAACAACTGCAATTGCTTACAGAACAGAAACGGTGAAAACAACTAAAGCTAATAGTCAACGTGTCTTTCAGGATATAAAAGAGCAGAGGGATGCGGATCTATTAGTGTTGCCCACAGATGCAGTTTTATTTGAAGACCCATCATTCAAGGCGAGTCAGTAAAACACTTTCATCTCCTTTCTCAAGGATCAATCTGTTAATACTCTAACCTGATAAAATTGAAAAATATTGCAGACATATGCTGAGAAGTATGCAGAGGACCAGGATGTCTTTTTCAAGGATTATGCTGAAGCACATTCGAAACTAAGTAATGTTGGTGCCAAGTTCGATCCTCCAGAGGTGAGCCGGCTACAAGGACATGTTGTTTTAGTGCTGAATCAAAGGAGTCCATACAAGATGCATATATTAAAGAAGATGAAGTTTCTTTCTTAAACTTTATTGCTGCATTATTTGACGTGTTGTTATCGTTCAGGGCATCTTGATAGACGATGGCTCAAAATAATCCTGTAGTTGGATTTGCTGAGAGAGATATGATGCTATGAAGCAGCACATAACGGCAAGAGTATGAAATAATGGACAGAAGCCCAAATAAGCCTCTAAACGCCAAATACTTTATATACATAATAATTGTGATTGCTGGCTTAGCTTTTTTTACATCTGCACTTGGAAACTGACATTCTGTGTTTTTGATAGAGCAAGGCCCATTTTGTTATCATCCTTAAATTAGTCGTCTAAATATGTGCATTTATGTTTCATATTTGTGCACTCAAATGTTATTCTCTCAGTTTCTTTTTCAAAGTGATACATATTTATGTACGTGTGTGCAAACGATTGAAGGCTAAACGATTAGTAAAAGACGAGGGGAAATTATTCAACTATCTTTTCCAGCCTGCCCTTTTTTAAGCAAGATTCAATCATCTGAGAAACATTTCTTTATACAAATCTGGTCCTTCATTACGATTTTCTTTTTCTCAGGCCATGTGTTGAGTTGACATGTCTGTTAAATCAGTTAAAATTATAAGATTGCCACCAGTGATCATGTTACTCAGTGATATGTATTTATAGTTACAAATTTAATGACTGCAGAACTCGAATATTATATGACTGCATATATATATATATATATATATATATATATGATATGCTTCAATCATTTATCATTAAATTTGGATGTTAATTTTCTTGTCCAAGATGTTACTAACCTCTAACGTATTGGTTGGACCTAAGCAGGAGGCTTTTGTGTTGCAGAGGTAAAAGTCACCAGCACGTCGTCGCTGAACGTTTGTTTGCAGAAATATCATTATTAAGATGGAAGAAAAGATAAAAAACCACTGGAATCACAGAATACAATTATTATCGTAATTTCACATATAATCAGCTGAATTTAGAGAGGATATACACTCCAACTAATATATTTGCCAGAGTTTAGTCTGTAATGGAATATTTTACTCTTTTCACCTGCATAATTCCATGAGCAACGACATGTGATTTAACGTTTGTATATGATCTACAACGTTGAAGAATCTATTCTCTCGGCCATCCTATTAGTGCGAGGAACAGCGAGACGACGTTGCCATTGATCAACCCCCTCAGCAGCTTCTGCTTCTGCGGAGTATACGGCGGATACCTCGCCGGAGTTTCTCCGCCAAAGCTGCGGATCAGGACGGCTTTCTTATGGCTAAATGCATCGAAGGAGAACTTGCCGTGGTACGACCCCATTCCACTCTCGCCTACTCCACCAAATGGCAAATGAACGTTTGCAACCTGCTCGAAAGCAAAAGGATTAAAATTTCGCCATTTCATATTGTGGAATGTAAATTTTAGCTTTTAGAAGCATAGCAGATGAAAGAAAAAAAGAAATCCTTACGTGTAGACTCCCATCGTTGATGAGTATTCCCCCAGCTGATATGTTATTGATGAACTTGCGCTCTAAGCTCTTGCTCTTTGTAAAGAGATAGGCCGCAAGGGGCTTCTGATTTGAGTTTATAAGCTCGAAGCCTTCGTCCAGTTCGTCAACCTTGTAAGCAAACAAGTAAACTTGCTCATTCAGGAAGAATTTATAGGTAATATAACAAACTTATCTGAACATGCCGATCATGAACTGAACGGAGGAGTGTAGAGGTGAGCATTCTCACAGTGATTATCGGCAGCAACGGGCCGAAGACTTCCTCCGTCATTATGAGTGCATCATGTGGAACATCAAAAAGGAGAGTAGGTGATATTTTCCTGCGAACAGTGAAAAAGATGCTGAATGTGCATTTGAGAAAGAGCTTACCATCTCAGCAGTATAACAAAAACCCAATTGGATTCTTACAGGCGCTTTTCGTCGCGCTGGCCTCCGTAGACGATTTTTCCGGCGACCTTCTCGTCATCCAAGAGTCTTGACAAACGAGCGAAATGATTGGGGTTGACGATGCGAGATAAATCTGCCGATTCAAATGGATCCTCCCCATAGAACTTGTCTAAAGACGTTTTCAGAGAATCCACCTGCAAATACTTTTGTTCAATAACGAAAGTGGAGCAAATAAGGTGCAGTCATATCTGAAAGTTTCCTGTGCCTACCAACTTTGGAGCGCATGCTTTGGTTGTGATAATATAATCTGGAGCAATGCAAGCCTGTCCATTATTGCATCCCCACTTGCTCACCACAATTCTCTTTGCCGTGATCTTGAAAGAAAACAAAAACAAGTCATGTCACAGTGCTTCATTGCTGCGCAGATAACTAATAGAGTTTTCGATGAAGATTTGAGAAATAAAGAAGATAGCTCACTTTTAAATCCACACTTGGATCGACAAGAACAGGACATTTTCCTCCCAGCTCCAGCACTACTGGTGTCAGATGCTTTGAAGCTGCACTCATTACTATACGGGCTACTCTGCTGCTGCCTGTCGTGAAACAAGTTAGCAGTTTAACTTTCAAGTAAACCAACGATGTAGATACAGCAGGAATATTACATGTCATGCACTAAATGCATATGAACAGAAGAATATGGCATGGATGATTATTTCTCAGCAAGAAAATAACATTACTCATCATCTCAGATGAATGGCATGATATACAAAGAACTATTTTTCACTAAATGTCCTTTCTACAAGAGGCATGTATATCGTAATAACCTGTGTACATTATTTTGTCCCATTTTTGTTCCAACAGTGCAGTTGTTTCAGTAACACCTCCCTCCACGACTTTTATGAAGGAATTATCAACATATTCTGGCAAAATTCTTGCAAACAATGAAGATGTGGCTGGTGCGAGTTCCGACGGTTTCAGGACGACAGCATTACCGGCTGCAATGGCTCCAATTATAGGATCAATAGACAACACTGTAGAAGGAAAAGGTAAAATTCAGTCAACCTCTTTTCTACTGGAAATGCATCATGGAAGGCTGATTAGTTCATGTATAATCACTACTCCAAGCAGTGGCGGAGCTAGAAGAAATCATCTATGGATTCACTAAAATAATAAATATTAAAATTAAAATATATGACTTTAAAATTTTTATAAAAAATAAAAATCTTTTGTTAAATTTTAAATATTATTTATATGAATATTATATAATTATCTATCCATATCTTTTGTGAATGGACATTAGCAAGCAAATAAATGAAAATATATTTCAATTAAAAAATAAATATTTGTAATATATAATATAAAATGGTTGAGCTAATTATGTTAAAAATTTGTTTGATATCTTCATATATGTTGCTTCCATGTTAAAAAATTAAATAGAAGGTAAATTAAAAATTATGTAAAGATTATTTAAAAGCATAACATATAAAATATTAAAATGTTTGAAATGATTATTCTAAAAACATTTTTTAGGTTTTCATATTTTTACTTCCGTATTGAAAAATTAGATAGAAGTTAAATAAAGAAATCATGTCAAGATATTAAAAATATAACTTGTAAAAAGTTGTTGAAGACTTAAAAATACACGTTATAAAGAAAAGTTGGAGTGAGGATTCGATCTCGGACGATCCGGAGAGATGTAGAGATGCGGCAACCACTAACAGTGCTTGCACGTGCAGGCACCTGCCTCCGCCTTTGACTCCGAGGCCACTCCATTCAAAGGGAATAAAAAACTTTTTTTAAGTCAATACTCACAGAAGGGATAGTTCCATGCCGAAATGACCAGCAGTATGCCGAAGGGCTCAGAAACAATTTCCGCCGAGGACGGGAACGTTGTAAGAGCAGCTGGCACCTGAAAACATGGCGGGACAAATCTTAGAAGCTCAATTCTGAAGATCCAGACAGATGCACCAAAATATTTTGCTTTTGTTTTTATAAGCCAGGATTAGTGATCAATCAATACCTTCTCAGGTTTCATCCAGCCTTTCAGTTGTTTCAGTGCAAACGTGGCTGCAGCTTTTCCCAATGAAATCTGCAAAGATGACAAATTACGGAGGTCATAAAGGCAGAACAAATTCTCACTGCAACATATATGAAACCATGACAGATAATATGCGTATTTATTGTTCATGTTCTTATGCCTTTACGCACAGTATTTTACAGCTAACTTAAATAAAATAAGTCATGAAACTCCAGTAAAGGAACTGTCTCAAAGATCTCCCCGGCGGTGTCAACGTTCCGACAAATCTGAACCACCTTCAACCTCTCGAATTGGAAAGAATCGAAAAGTACAGTACAGAAAGAAATGATTGGTGGAACTGCGTCCTCCCATTCACCTAATGAACAGGTGCAGAATTTAATAACCTCGTGGGGTTTGCTCCTAGTACACAGTTTTTACAAACCCCATTGAATCAATCCTCACCGTGAAGAAGAAGGCATTCAATAGGCTGAGCAGTTGCTCTTTCGTCAGCATCAAGTACTATATACCAATTTATAACCTCGTAAAAGGAAAAAAAAGAAATATCGACACACCAACAATGGCGATTTCAAAGCATAATCTTGAATTCTTATTCCAATGGCTCAAAATGCAAGATCCCCAACAGAAGCAGACGGTTCTGATGGAACAGTAGAAGTCAGAATATGGACACGAATGGAATCACTTCTCCCTTGATAGTTGATACTGTAGGAACAGATAAGGCTGTGGAACCAAAATTGCACCTTTTTCCCCCAATCAAAATTGGCCTCCGATTTCATAACAAATTGAAAAGAGACACGGAATCCAAAATCGAAGTCAAAATAACCTCGTTCCAAGTTGTCGTCGAAGTGTCAAACCAATCCAAGCAAAAAAAGAAGTCAAGAATTAAAGATGTCATTTTTCTTTTCTTTAACAGAGGAGATCACCGAAGAAATGGCATCGAACCTCGTGGAGGAAGGCCTCCATCTGGGGCTTGGCGAGGTCGTCGTTGAGGGCGCTCGTGATGTCGGCCTCCCTCTCGTCGATCATCCTGGAGATGGCCTCGAGCTGCGCCTTCCTCCACTCGTAGCTCCTCGTCTTCCTGGACGCGAAGCTCGCCCTGAGCTCCGCCACCAGCTCCCTGGCCTTCTCTCCGTCCATCGCCGGAGACGGTGAGAAATCGACACGGAGATGGCTTGCGAGCTCAAATGAAGAACGAAGAAGGGAGCGGGGAGGGAGTTGGGAGGAGACAAAAAGGTTGGTTTTTTATAGAGGTACAAGAGAACGCGACCCCAGAAACCGTGGCGTGAAGTGTGAACTGCGAATCGACTAGGATTGTTCTCTCTCTCTCTCTCTCTCTCTCTCTCTCTCTCTCTCTCTCTCTCTCTCTCTCTCTCTCTCTCTCTCTCTCTCTCTCTCTCTCTCTCTCTCTCTTTTAATGGTTTTTTTGTCAGTTCCGTGCTGCATTTGGAACGCCCAATTTTCAAACTCATCGCTCCCGGAACATCGGGGGGCTTGACGTCAGCGAATGCGCACGAACCAATTTCCCACCGTGAAAAAAAATTAAATTATCACCGTGAGTCGGGGTGGAGTGATGAACAATTTCTTTCGAGTTCGAGTTTTTACGAAAGTAAAAAATTTCTATCATCGCTAAATACACATTCTGAGATGAATTAATTGGGTTCTAGGATGAATCGAGTTTTTAACATGTGGCCCGTGTGAATTGAATAATCGATGCTGCGCTGCTTTTCGGTTGTCGATGATTGACTAAAAAAAAGATTAAATTTAAATTTCTTTTGATGCTTTTTTTTAATATTTCGGTGCACTCCATTCTGTCGAAATGTTACGATTTTATTCACATTTATGTTCTTTTATAAAGAAATTTGTAGAATTAACAAATAATGTGACTAGATGTTGAATTATATAATTCATATTGGGTAGTTGATGCTAGCATAATGGTACAACGTTTTTCCGTTGGACATTTTTTTTTAAAAAAAATAACTTTATAATATTGGGAAGAAAAGTGAGTTTCAAAAGTTAGTTATCATTAAAGTTTATATGCACTGTGAATAAAATTTATTCATATCGTCTTCGTCAGAACGTCTAGTCTTATTTTTTGTATCATTTGAGAATATCAACAATCATTCAAGCATAAACACGAAGAAGAATGGATGCGATTAACGTGTCATTTTGTTATTTATTTTCTTTTAGACATTTCTACAATAAAGGAAAATAAAGTTTTAATCCTTTTATATTTGAATAATGAATAATGGAAGATCGTTTCAAAAAAAAAAATCTTCCCATATTTATGAAAGTTGATTCGGCCGAGTTGTGTAAAATAGATAATCTTTTTCCACCCATGTTAGATTTGCTATAGTCCATAATATATCGTTGGCAAAAAAATCATATATATATTACATTATCTCGAAATGAATTATCCCAAATTAAAAAAAAAAAACCGATGAGATGAATATCCAAGATTGGTTCCCTCCAAAGTCCCAATTAATGCTTCAATTTTTATTCCGTATTGTTAACTTCGGATTTAGAAAAAAAAAAGCACATTAATGGTCCAATTTCGTGCCGACATGCCATGGACTCAAGGCAGTTTGGTCTTCACCAGCTGACAGATCAGACGCAACAGCTGGTTTGGCCAGAACCAGGGACCTTTAGATTTCATAATTAAAATTTATGTATGTAATATTTGGAAGATTAGGGCGTGGATAGCGTGGGAGGATAAGGATATATCTTGCTGATTTCATTAATGATTTTGTCCATATCTGTATCCTAATTAATTTTATGTCGCTTCCAAGACGTTCTTATCTCTTTTTAAAGTAGATATACTATAACCGATCCATCCCGAGATATTATTAACGAGGATAATGTGTACGTGTCACGGGGCGTTTCCCGTGACACGAAGCGTGAAGCCTCGCGGCACCAGTGCCGCTCAACTTATAGCCCTCGGCCGCTCAGCGCCGAAAACATGGAACACATGCAGCCACCCCGCACTGCGTAATATTGCGGAGTACCAAGTTATCCGCCCTTAGAGTATTTATCTTGTAAGGTCATCCTTATGAATGGCCAAGTAGGTGACGTTCCCGTAGGGTACGTCTTTTGCATCTTCAATATGTAACAAGACTCCTATACCTACGGTACACTGGAAGGAGTTCACTAGTGCCTTCCGAGGCCCAATTGTATGTTATGTTTCATCATAGTTAATACAAGTAAGCTTTCCTTTAATTCTAGTGTCATGGCCTTGAGCGTGGGGTGGCAACCCACATCGGTGTCCCTTCATGGCGTCTCGTGGTCCCTTCGTCGCCCATTCGGACTTTAAGCGCCCAAGCGCCAACATTAGTGCCGCAACGCGCTAATGCCACGGTCTCGTGACGAGTAGTCCAACACTCTAGTCATGTCCGTGATTGAACGCCTATAAGAGCGACTCTCGGCATAGTCGTCTCGACCATAAAACTTCCGCTGCAAACTCAAAACAGGCTTGGCTAGGTGCCTATCCGCCTAGTCGCCGCACGTGGTCTAGTGTCCGAGAATGACCCCGTGACAAGTGGTATCAGAGCAGTTCTTCCTGCTCGGATTACCCAGCGACGATAACTCGCTTGTGTCGTCGCAACGTGCCCTGGCGTAGGAGATGTGCTTCCGCTCAAATACTCCATCACGCCCAGGCGCACTGGTACCATGGTCTTTGATCGTGGACGCCAACGAGGAATGCATGGCAAGCCTCCTCGCCGCACGCCCAGTCGTGCCCCGCAGCATGTTCCTCATACACCCGTGTCGTGTCAAGGAACGTCCGTCATGCATCATGATGACGGATTGATCGCCCCGCCTAACCGGGACGGTCATGCGTCACTCACTCGAGCAGATCAACCACCCCAGGTATACAGTCGGGAATCCTGAAGTGTCGCGCTGCGTCAAAGAGTGGTCATATGCTCTGCATGATGGTCTTGCGCTGCTCATATCAGGAGATCGCTTACACGAGTGTCGTGTAACTCGGAGGACCCGTGTCACATTCAGGGACTGTCGGTCATGCACTATCATGACGTCCTGGCGCTGCTCGGTATTTCGTGACGTCGCATCGCATGCCCAGTCATGCAACGTGAAGTGCACAACCGCTTCACGGAAGAAGTTGGCTTAAAGACAAATATCAAGGTTCATAGTCCCTTTTCGGCCAAAGAACATCATCCCTTCGGCCAAGGAGCATCAATCACAAGCATCTTGTCGTGCCGCAGCGTCGCCTGCCACGCCACGATGACTTTCAGGAATGGAGCAAAGCGTTGATTACTTGCAAACACTCGTGGACGAGCTGTCAGCCTTGCCTGCCTCGTCAAGTGTCGCCCCGCAAGCGGCGCGATGTCATCCATCGAGGAGTGGGACGAACTTGATACATGCCAACGCAAATCGACGCCTCAACTCAGTGACCAATTTGGCAAATGGTCTGAGCGTCGAGCATCGGCGAACCTTGGCATGCTGCTGTCAAGCGTCCTGCCGCCAACCGAAGGAAGGAGTGCCCTTTTCTTTCGGACATCGTCTCGAGTAATCGAAGCGGCCTCCAAGGATCACAATGCGAAAGTTTCGAAGGACACATTGGCGATGTCGTCCCTTCGAATGGAGATGGAGGTAATGTTGGGAGCTCATGCCACGAGTTCACCAACCGCAGTCCGCTTATCTAAGCGGAGCGTCTTCACAAGCATCCGCCCAGATTAGTGAAGGCCCGGAACGGCTACTCTTTCGCAAGGGTCAAGCCGCTCAGTGGACGAGTATGTCAAAGGTGTATGATCTAGGATGACAAGCACAATGACTTTACTTTGTCCAAGGTGCGGACGGACGAGCATCTAAGGTGCATCCTCTTCGTGAACGAGCACAAGGATCTCGCCTCGTCTATACCCCAAAGGGATTGCCAAAGCTTCAAAGGAGGTCCCAGGATCGGAAGAAGGCATATCCCAAGAACCCTGCAAGATGTGGCAAACTCAGGATGGCATTGCCATCGCGACAATGTAGAATGTGGCAAACATACATCCCAGACATGGGACAGAAGAAGTGGCAGTTCATCAATTATGCAGTGCCCTGACAAGTTGGGACTGAAGGTCAAGATCGCATTGTTCAACATCAGCCAGATGGGCATGTTGAAGGAGGAAGTGAAAGAAATCACCGAGCTCCGCCTACAGTATTCCCAGGAGGATGAAGACCCAATGTTGGTGCTCTTCAAGCAGAGGGGTCAGAAGCTTTGGACTAGGAAGGAGTTGAAAAGACCGGATCGTCCAACCCCCGCTCACTAGTCGATGCTGCCAAGTCAATCAGGACAAGTGCCATACCCCCAAAGCCCTTGGGCAAGGGCAATGGTGGGGGAGAGAAGCTCAAGTCGCAAAGAGGAAGCTACTTATGCCGAAGACAAAGATCGCCCATCGAAGCAGGAGAAGCAAGCCGAACCACAGGCACATGTGGGGAGACCCTCATCGTCGCTCACTATAACGACTGGGAGTGGACAAGGTGCGGAATGTTATACCAAAGAACCTTGCTCCACCTCAAACCGTCGAGATATCTCTTGTCCACCAAGGGAAAGGTGGAACTATTTTCAAAGCTCGGCGGACGGAGGACTCAACGTTGCAGCCATCTGCAACTTGGGGACAACGAGTTGAACCACAAGGAAACGTGGGGAGACTCTCGTCGCCCACTATGGCGACTTGGATGGACAAGGCATGGATTGTCAGATCAAAGAACCTTGTCCCGCCTTAAGACTGCCGAAACATCATGTGGTCACCAAGGAGGAGGTGGTCCTGCGCTTTTAGTTCGGCAGAGATATGGAAGACTCTACGTTGCAATCATTTGCAACATAGAGACATTGAGTCAAGCCCACAAAGAGACCTGAAGCGTCCCAAAGTATCCGTGGGAAGACTCTCGTCGCTCATCATAGCGACCCCAGGCACCCGAAGCAGACAAGCTACAAGCATCGACATCGGAGAGCTTGTGCTGTTTCAAGCCGTCGAAATTCAAGAATGATCATCGAGGGTGAGATGGTCCCGCACTTCGCATTCGACGGAAGGAAGACCTTATGCTGCGGCCATCCGCAACATGAAGGCATCGAGTCAAGTCATGCAGGTCGAATGGCGAGACTCTTCATCGTGTTCTACACGACCCTGAGACAACTCTTCTCCGCGCTATTCCTGAAGGCATACAAGAGTTGTTTCACCCCCAAAGAAGCCAAACCACACAAGTTGACGCTGCGCAAGTCGAAGAGAAGTGAAACCAACAGAGACTTGATGGACGGATAGTTGCTTGATGAAGTCAGACCGCACATGGCGGACTCCACTGGCGCTGCACAAATGATGACCTCGGATTGGACGAAGGATCAGCGAGCGAAGCAGGCCTGAGGGAGGAGTCCTCAGCGAGACCCCAAGGAGCGGGCATTCCTGGCGTTGCGTGATGCTGGTGAAGTTGAAGTCAAGGCAAAGAAGGCAGAATTGAACGAGACAAGCGAAGTCAAGACTCAAGACGAAGGCCCCGAGGAAGCTCGGACAACGGCGTCGGGGGCGTCGCCGACTTTGGTGGGGGAGAATGTCACGGGGCGTTTCCCGTGACACGAAGCGTGAAGCCTCGCGGCACCAGTGCCGCTCAACTTATACCCCTCGGCCGCTCAGCGCCGAAAACATGGAACACATGCAGTCACCCCGCACTGCGTAATATTGCGGAGTACCAAGTTATCCGCCCTTAGGGCATTTATCTTGTAAGGCCATCCTTATGAATGGCCAAGTAGGTGACGTTCCCGTAGGGTACGTCTTTTGCATCTTCAATATGTAACAAGACTCCTATACCTACGGTACACTGGAAGGAGTTCACTAGTGTCTTCCGAGGCCCAATTGTATGTTATGTTTCATCATAGTTAATACAAGTAAGCTTTCCTTTAATTCTAGTGTCATGGCCTTGAGCGTGGGGTGGCAACCCACATCGGTGTCCCTTCATGGCGTCCCGTGGTCCCTTCGTCGCCCCTTCGGACTTTAAGCGCCCAAGCGCCAACATTAGTGCCGCAACGCGCTAATGCCACGGTCTCGTGACGAGTAGTCCAACACTCTAGTCATGTCCGTGATTGAACGCCTATAAGAGCGACTCTCGGCATAGTCGTCTCGACCATAAAACTTCCGCTGCAAACTCAAAACAGGCTTGGCTAGGTGCCTATCCGCCTAGTCGCCGCACGTGGTCTAGTGTCCGAGAATGACCCCGTGACATACGTAGAGCACCCCACTCTACGTCTCTCGATGTAGGGCGCTTATTTTTTATTATTTAATAAAATTAATGATTATAATTTGTGATTAAATTTATTATATATATTTTAGATGAAATAATATATAGTTATTTGGATAATTTAAAAATAAAAATATATCATATAAGACTAAATAAATTATAATCGTTCAATTAGTCATATCATATTTACTATTTAGTACACACTTTAAATTAATATATAATTATTTTAATAATTTGATAAGTATAATTAGTGTTGAGTATACATATATATAAATAGAGAGAGAGAGAGAGAAATTTTATTAACATATGGATAGTGATTCGAAATTTCAGGAAATGAATTGTATTTACAAATTTTTGGAAATTGGCTTTTGCCGACGGATCTAATATATATATATATATATATATATACCAACAAAAATTAAGAGAAAGCAGAAATTTTCACAATTTATGTCGCCGTTTCGGAATTGCCGTATAATTGATCGCATAATCGCATATTTTTCGTTACTTTTTGTGCAGATTATTTTCAGCTATTTTGTTTCCTAAATGATTCTGAGACAGAAAGAAATTAATCATAGATATCATGCAAGATATTGAATAGGGGTGCAAGAAAAATCCGATTCACTAAAATTCTACTCGATTCGAAAAAATTAAAATTATAAGTCTAAATACGATTTATGGCAGATTTTTAATAAAGTAAAATTGACCTACCTAAATTAAGGCTCCATCCGAAAAAATTGTATAGACCGTGGAGTCCATTTTTATTTTTATTTTTTTTTGTGATTCATTTATAAGCAATTATTTTTTATTATTGGTATAATATTTTTTTATATAGTTTCATATGTTAATATCAAAATCCTAATTTAATAGTTCTAATATTATATCATGTATTTAATTATAAAATTAAATATGTTAGTATTAATTTAAATTTATTATATGTTTTTAAAATACTATTTCATTAAAATAGAAGTCTGAAAAAATCACAAAAAAAATAGATTCATTAGAGGGTATTTTTTTCTTTTTTCTAAATATTTTTAGGGTGGTTTTTTTAATTTAAAAAATTGATCCAAAAAATAGTCGATAAATTTTTTGACTGAAAAACCACTTTCACTCCTAATAATGAAAATTATTTTCTTCTCGAGGTGCAGGGAAAACTTTTTTCCTATGAAGTGTTCTAATTGTGTTGCACAGTAAAATATGAAAAAAAATATTATATAATCCCTATATATGTGTGAGAATTTTTTTCTCAAAAAAAAAACATATAGCCAAAAATAATTTTTTAAATGCATTTTCAATTTTTTTTTCTATTGTCACTATGATATCCTATATAGCCAAATAAAAATTTAAACTTATTATTGCTCGACTATTTTGTGTCACTTCGAGTAGTATGTCTGTTATAGTAAATTAAGCTTCGAATGAAAATATTTTAAGAGAGGTGCTTACCTCCTAACCCTGTTGATAATTGATCATTTTCAATTCATTTCCCTCATGAAGTGATACATTGTATATAAAAATATTATTCAATTGTAGAATGTAAGGAAAGGTTCACAGATACCTACCTACGATTGGATCACGGATAATTTTAATAATGTCATATAGTACTTTAACGCTTTCATCAAATAAATTCAACTTACTGTTTGAATAGTACCTTTTCTTGAATTCCAAACGAATAAAACACTTATATATATATATTATATATATATATATATATATATATATTATATATATATATATATATATATATATATTAATGAACATGCTCCCTATATAAAATTAAATCCTATATACGATCGACATTACTTTTTTTATTAGTTAATCATACCATGTATTCATTTGCGGGTATGATAAAAAAAACGATTTATAACAACCAACATAAGTGAACAATTAACCCTTATTTTCAAGATCTATATTTATCGATATTATCAATGAAGGTTTGCGATTTTTTGTGTCAAGCATAATTAATTATGATGAAAGCAACACGACAACAACAGCATTTATATTACAAATCACGTCATCACAGATGAGGCGTCCGTGCACCACAAAATGATGTCTACCTTTTTCCTTTTGTCCCGGGGATTTAGACCACAAAATAAATAAAGAGTGGTACAACTTTAAATTGACCCTAATTCGTATTAATTACGTCCTCGAGGTAGCATTGAGAGATTGACTATAGGGTTGATGTTAAAATAATTCATATTTGCGATCTCAACGAGAAAACAATTAATAGTTGCTTTTGCTTGCCTATGATGTTAATTATCGATAGTATTTTTTTTCCTTCATTGCAAGATGGTATTGCTCAAATTTGATAATTCGACTTCCTCTAATCAACAATTTACCAATTTAAAATACATTTGCAGGGAGAAAATATTTTTTTAAAAAAATATTCGATTTCGAAAGAGTTTTAAAATATATATGGTGTAACATTTTTTACTTTTATTTTAGGCGATGAAATAGTTTCTTTTAATATAGAATCAATTAAGTACCATTAGCAACATGTTGTTTATTGTTAATAATGTCTTGAATCTTACTTCAACTGAAAATTCGTTTGAATCTTAAGAAACTCCAAAGTAAAGCGCACTCATGCACTATTGCCAAAATTTTATAGAGTGTTTTGTATGTAATTCGAAATCAATTTATTTTCTTATCACGAGATAGATGTCATCATTTTAAGTGATTGATTCAGAGTCTCAATCGGTATGAGATTCATATCAATTGTAACGGGTGTCTATATAAATTCTCTAGGGGTCCAAACAAAAAGTAATCTGAATTGTAATTTTTTCTCAGCTCTCATCTAATAAAATTTTGTGTCGCCTTAAATTTTTCGAATTTTTTTTGAAGCATAATATCTCTTGTACAGAAATACTAACAGGGAGCTCCTTAATTTTTTGCTTCAAACACGTGGAGTATTATCGATATTAAAATGAATAATTGAGATACCACTAATAGATTTGAGGCTAAGTGAGTGTGATTCCTCCTCGCTTAACCATGCATAAATTTTTTTATTGAAAACTTCATCTTTCATTGCTAACCACGTGACGCGATACGATTTTACCGCATTAGTTGAACTTAATGATAATTTGACTCCAGCGTATTGACAGTGTGTATAATTGCACGTATTTGATTATCGACGCCGCTTCCCAAACACATCGGGCTGGGAATGACAAAAAGATGAATAATTGATATGTCTATAGAAAAATGTGTGATTTTTGTGTGAACTAGAACGCTTAGGCATATTTTAATTATTAAATGATGAATACTTCATATGTGCATGTGATCAATAAGTATTTCGTACGATCGAAATAAATCACTCAATTTGAACAGTAAACAATATATGTAGCAGACAAGTGACTTCGTAATCAGACGGTTGTTTGGTGGCATGTTTTTGATGTTCCCATCACATTATTCATTAATTCGTTATTAATTCATCTTGCCTCTGATGTATATCCCATCCATGTTACATGTTAAGAATTGGTAGTTACATTGCACCTTCTTCTTCTTCTTCTTCTTCTTCTTCTTCTTCTTCTTCTTCTTCTTCTTCTTCTTCTTCTTCTTCTTCTTCTTCTTCTTCTTAGGAATTGGTAGTTTAGAAATTTTGTTGAATTGCATTAACTTATAGATGATTCCATGTTACATGTTAGGAATTGGTAGTTTAGAAAATTTGTTGAATTGCAGTAATTTATAGATGATTGATTAGTTCAAATGAAAGGCTTGAAGTCTGTAAGAAGTACATGGCCAAATGCCACACCTCAATTGAATAAGTAATGAATTATTGCACTTTTCGGAGTATTATGATTTATTATGTAATCTCGAAAAGCATTATGGCAAACTTTTAGATATTACGATTCACAATTCAAAAAGGAAAACATTCAAGGGAACATAATTCCATTAAGGCATAAACTTGTATTGTTCTTCTCGGTACGTTGATTTCCATATTTTGGTTCATGTTTTATTTTCTTAAGCGTAAGGTTAGGTTCCTATATCTAACATTTCCAACCAAAATGTAAATTATCTTATTTGAATAGAATGCATATTATGTTTCTTGCATAGAGACGACTTAGGTCATTCTTGGCTAAGTATAAAAGTAATTTGTAGGTTAATTTAAAAATATCGCAATACTTTATAATTTAGAAATATGACTATCAAGTCTACTTATAGTGAAATTAATATACACAAATGGAGAGTTGCTTATTTTATAGATAAATAAGTTAATTAATGGTCCTAACTAATTAGTTATTATTGCTTTCAGTAGTTTTATTCAAATACGTAAGTGTTTATTTCTTAAATAACTTTTTGTTAAGAAATTGCTAATCAACATTCAAATTTATTAATTGCTTTTTATGAACTAAATCAAACGGCCCTTATATATGCATGTACTACTCTATTAGGCCAATTGTATTTGAAACCTTTGCTTTAATCATAACAAAGTTAATTTTTACTTGTTACATATTTCTATTGGTATTTTCTTGTAATTGGATGATAAAAAAATCGCAATTGTTTTGTTTTTTCCTATTGTTATACGAAATTTAGTCGCAACTAACATGAATTACTTTGATACGTAAGGCCAAACATTTCTAACGTACAGGAAAATTAGAGTTGGAAATCCGTCCATGTTGTTTGCTATGTGTTCTGGGGCTACGATGATTTTCGATGTCGACCATCTAATTAATTCGAAGTCGAAGGAACAAAAAATTATATATATATATATATATATATATATATCAATTTAATGGGGATTATATAAAGCGTATGACCCCATTCGCATTATAAAGCGTATGACCCTTATACGCATCAGTGCGTCACTTCCCTCACCTATTTTCTTACCTCTGTGATCGCTCGGCCAAGCTCGGCCTCTCTGACAGAATTCCTCGCCACTTTGGGAGCTTGCTCACCATCAACGGAAGCGTGGACAGCCACCAGCGTCTCCATCTCCATCAACGGTCGTGCACGGATGGTCCACATCTCTCCGCATCGAAGTTGTCTCTGAATCCTCCGCTAAATTTCGAGCTCGATTTGGTCTCCCATGATTCAGATATGAGGTCGGAAGCAACCAAGACCCGGCTTTGACCCTTTCATGGTGGACCAAAGGGACGACCTTTGTCCTCCTTCTCCGCCTCCTCGCCATCCCCTTCGTCTCCGGTGACACCACCGACGAGGATCCCGTCTCTGCTCTCGATCAGTAGGAGGTCCATCTCTAGCGCCTTGAGGCTCTCGCCGCATCTCTCTCCACCTCCATGGCCCAGCTCAAGTCCTCGATCGTCGCCTGCTCCGTCGCCTGATCTCGAGACCTTCACCGCGCCCGTCCCTATGATTCCCCTGTCGGTGATTGAGGCGGCGTCCGAGACCGTCCCGATCGGGGAAAGAGCGGAGGGGGCGTCGGGGTGGCTTTGAACACCATATGTCTTGTCAGAGTGATTTTAATTCATGGCCACAACGCTCTATCGCCCACTGTCCGATTAGATTCGACCTTAGGTGAGCTAGGGTCATATGCCTTTCCTATATATATATATATATATATATATATATATATATATATATATTGAATTTTACACTATTAATACTAACGAACCATTCGGGAGACGATCTAGAGACAACTAATGGACATGATCCATCTCGTCCAGTGACGGGTCAACCAGACCACACATAGCGTCATTAAGCGTGACATGGACACAATTGGTCCCGTTATGTTTTCTTGACCTTTCTTTTGTACAACTCACGTCGTCGTAGTCCATTGCTAATCCGATTTTTCAATTTGCACCCGAAGATAAATATCATTTCGATTGGATGTTTTGGACTCCACGCGAATTTAAAATATAATTTAAAAATTAATCACATATAAAATTATCATCATATTCAATTTATTTTAAAAAATATATATACGTGATCATTTTCACTGTTATCCTTAATTCATAAACCTTAGATACAACCCGTCTATGTGTAAAGAGTATATTTTAAAAAAAAAAATTATTATATAATAACCTTCTCATATTCTTATTTTGGTCCTAGTTTGATAAAAAAAATCTTGAAACTAACTATTTTTAATAAAATATATTGAAACTAACTTTTTTACTACAATATTATCCTTTAAAAATATCTAAAAATAAACATGACATATTGAAACTAACTAAAGAATTCATAAATTTTTAATAAAAAGATCCCCCTCCCCCTTTTTCAACTTATAATAATAAAATAATATTTTCATTGGATAATCAAAATAAAATTAAAACATTTTTAAATTTTAAGTAATATTTTTTATGTAATATTTTTAACTTTTTCCCCTGGGAGAAACATCGATAAATGATCTCAATTACTAATGAAACATTTCAGCTGGCTAATTAAAGGGCCAACAAAAGATGAAAGCCCAATGATCGAATATTTAAGGCTTAACTTGAGTGATCCAGCCCATAATAAGACATCGAATCTGGGCTTTCTTGTGATTTAACCGCAGCCCATGTTCAAAATTACTGTATTTTCAAAAAGATGCTAAGCATTTCGTCCCTTATAGGAAAAAAAATAAACATCCAAAAATGTCTTCTATCTTGGAGTAGAGATTCTCATCAAAATTTTAATCAAAAAATTGAAAATAAATCAAGGCCCTCCACTTGTCTCCTTGACAATTCTGCACCTTCTAAGTTGCATTAGTCTTATGTTTAATTTTCAGCTAGAAATAAGTATCAAAAATAAAATTTCGGAAGTGAAATTATGTGTAGCCACGAAAACGCCATTTTCCTATTTCAATCAATTCACATTCTTAGCATGCATTGCTGTTCGTTGAGGTTTCAATATGATTTCTTCAAAGTAGTGCAATCGCATTCTTGTATCTTGAGATCTTTTTTTTTTCCAAATAACAATAGTGCGAGTTCTTGTTATTTTTTGTGTTTCTTTTTTTTCGGTATATAAAAAGGTCATAAATATAGTGCAAGAAAATTAAAAACTAAAAATAAAGGAATGCATACGTCTCACTCATATTTTTTTTGTTGTTTTGTTATTTTAGGTGTTTCTATTGTTGCAAATTTGCAATTAAGACCGTTGTATCACAATATATTCGCCCATTCTCACAATCGCCCTCTTCTCTTCCTCTTTCTATCCCTCATGCTGGACATGGCGCCGGACGGACCTGACACGATGGAACACTATTTTTTTATTTTTAGTATATAGTATATATTTAGTTATATGGAAAATTTTAACTAATATATCTAATAATTATACTATCATATGTTATAATATATTTTATCTTTTATTTATTATTACTCCAAACTTTAGGACAAAAAAAATGAACGTGTGACCCAACATAATCAGTCCGACATGAATTTAAAATGAGATTAAGAACCATATATATAAATCATCATTGATCTATATATCATTTTAAAAAGTGTTTAACAAATATCATTATTGATTTATAAATGAATGATGTGAGTCCATATATTTTTTAAATCAATGATGTGAGTTCATATATTTTTTAAATCCATTTAAAATAGGTCATGTCGGCACGATCAAGCATGAGATGACCAAGCCTGATACGGTATGTTTCTTCATCTCTAACAGTCACGTCCCCTCTTCGTTGGCACTTGAAGAGCATCTCTTTTCTTCTCATGAATCTGCTACACACAAAGGACACACTCGAGCCAATCTGAAGGGGATGATGCCAGAACACCAGAATGGATGATGGAAACAATAGGTAAGCCGAGAAGCTCGGATTAATAACAAGGGATGATGGAAACAATAGTTGATTGCTCAGAGGATTAATAGCAACTTAATTTGAGCAATACTATTTTTTTTCTTTTTAACAATGTGTGATATGTCTCTTGATGTTGGGTATTATTTTTGGTGCATGTATATTGATAACATGGTTAATGATTTTCAAAATCTCTTGTACATTTAATAGATATTGAATCTTTCAATGTCAAATATCATAATTGTTATCATTCAGTTTTTTATTCTTTTTTAGGTCATCGATTATTTTGAAAGTAATAGTTTAGTTTGATCCCAAATTATGAAAAACCAATCTTATGCATGTTATATAAATAATAAAATAGTATCATGAAATAGTGACATTGAGAAGTTGATACACTTTCACTCATTTCTCACTGTCACCAAAAAATATTATTTTTTAAAATTTTGAGTCAATGCATAATTAAAAAAATTCTACTATATGGATTTTTCAGTTAACTTATAATTCAAAATCATCAATTTTTTTCCGTGCGCCACACCAAATTATTTTTAATCTAACTAGAATAATTGGGACTAATGTAATGAGAGCTCTTCCCTGAAATGTGTCAATGAAATAACCGCGCATTATTCGCTTCATCATCATATCAAAATAAAATTGTGCTAGCACTCTGACACATCGACCATATTTTTTTAATACTGCGTCAAATATGCACTGTCACTTTCTGAGAACCTTTCTAAACCAGCACGAGTTCAAGAAAAAAATAGATATATTAATATTGTATTTATAACATATAAAAATCAAATGTTGCATAACATCTCTTAGAGCGGTGGAGCCAAGGGGGTTTGGGGGGCCTTATCCTCCCCATAGTCCACAACCTTGTGCACTGTTGTGGTAGGCCGCGGGCATGTAGCCCACCTGTCCAGAATGACACAGCCCAATAGTTCATACAGGGACAAATGACTTCGTCGTCCTCTATGTTTAAACGTCTGAATAATATAAAGATTTAGAAGGCATATTATATATATGTATATATATATATGTATATATATATGTATATATATATATATATCACTTAAGCTTTCAGATACAAATATATTTCAGTCCGATTCTTTTCTAGGTAGAGACAGCTCATTAACATAGTTGAATTGAATCGACGAGTCATATTAAGGAATCATGCATGCATGTGCTTCCTCCAACTGCAAGAATGAACTCTTGGCAGTTTCAAAGGGACAGATACCTCTCCATGATTCTAACGTCCACCTTTCTTTCTTCCATTTATTGCCCTTTTTTTTTCTGGACCAAAAGTTCATAAGATGATGAGTGATTCGAAACTTTAAATATTATAAATTATACAACATGCAATTGTTTAACAAATTGATGTCATCTCCAATATAAATCCATTATTAATTTGTCCATGAAATGGACGCGTGCCGACCAAACAAATCAGCATCATCACTTATTCCACCGGTACAAAAGATAAGCATATCTCATTCCTTAATTTTTATTGTCTTCATTCAGTAATTAAACTTTAAGTTCCACTTTGATGCATCTAAATAATAATAATAATAATAATAATAATAATAATAATAATAATAATAATAATAATAATAAATAATCAACTGTTGGCATATCACATATGTGCCATAATCATTTTGCCTTTTTAATTAATAATTCAGAACCCTCTTATATTAGGAAATGACTAACACCTGATTAATTCAGATAAAAAACAGAATAGCATACTATTGATCAAAATAATTTTGCCTAACTTCCCATCCAAATTTCATTATCCTGTTTCCTAATTTAATCAAAGTTTTTGGGATCCCAGTTATGTATTGAATTAGTCATCTTCTTGGTTCAGACGATTACAACCAATGTTATCAAAACCGGATCGGACCGACTGGTTCAACCGTGAACCGACCGGAAATCCGGTTCGATTTGATGTTAAAATCGCTTTTAACATTGAACCAAAAAAAATCGATTGAACCGGTTTGGTTTCAACCCGGTTCAATGTAAATTTTTAAGAATAAAATTTAAAAATGATAAAAAAAGAAAGTGAAAAAAGGAAAAAGGAAGAAATATAACAAAGGTAAAAAAAGAGGGAATATGACATGTCTAAAATTAAATATGAATTGAAATAAAAAGTTAAGTATTTAAAATTGAATAACATTAAAATGAAAAATTATCAAAGAACATAAATAAAGGGAAAAAAAGTATTAAAGAAAAAAAGGAATAACAATAATTTAAGATAAAATTTATTAATATAGCATCTATCATCAATAAATAATAGATAATAAATTAATAATAATCTATTTATATTTATATGTTAATAATTATTAAAAATGTTAATAAATAAAAAAATATGTTATATTAATTTTTAATATTATTAATAGGTTATTAGTACAATATTCATATACTATATCATATAATTTATATTATATTTTTATAAATATTATAAATAATACTATTTTAATAAAAATTTGGTTCAATCCGACCATACCCGATCAGACTGGTCGAACCGCGACTCAATAAGAAGACCGATCTGATCGTTGGTCCGGTTCTGAAAATATTGATTACAACTAACATTTTGGATATGTCAACTCATGTTTATGTCAATCTGAGATTTAATTCCCCTGGCATATAATTAAAGTTTAAAATCTGTTAGGTTAATATTTTTTTCCGTTTCAAATATATGATATTGGAGTAGCATGCATCTCCTTAGGGAAAAATATCTAAAGTTTGGCTGAATATATATCTGTACATATCAAATTGGTCTATATTTTTTTTCGACATTTTGACTTTTATGATTCATATGTATAAAGATGACGTCACTAAAAAATGAGAAAATGACACACTACTAATATTAAATAAAATCAACATGGACTCCTGCAATCAAAGTTAGAAAGAGAAAAAAGGAAATATATAATCCTTTTTTAAAAGTTGCACCAATTAATGCAACCATATGTTATGATGTCGCAGCTGAATTATGAATATTCAGATCAGTTCCTTGGCGTATGACCCCACATGACTTCATCACTTGCTTGCAGGTGCATGAATCCTCCCCCTAATTTAGTTTCAACCCCCCTCAAAGTGCCCCCAATAAATAAAGTAAATAAATAAATGCAACTACCACATATATATATATATTTCTATGTGTGTGTTAAATATATATATCATGTCATATATTAAACACTATTTAATGTATCAAGTGATGACAACCCCTTTGGTATGCAATAATTGAGCTCATATGGCATGCAATAATTGAGAGAAATTAAAAAGAAAAAAAACAAAGGAAATAGGTGGTCAGAGAAATCAGCAACTCCATCTCGCCGCGTCTTCTACGGGTCTTGTGGAGTTTTGACATCATCAAACGTAAAATCCCTCGTCATTCGTGGATTCCATCTCTCTCTCTCTCTCTCTCTCTCTCTCTCTCTCTCTCTCTCTCTCTCTCTCTCTCTCTCTCTCTCTCTCTATCTCTCTCTCTCTCTATATATATATTAGAGGTGCCATGTTCTCTATTTTTAAGCATCAAATTAAAAATTTGCAAATGTTATTTAATTTATTTTTATTAATATTTTTTATTTGATGAATAAAAAATGGGATTCCATAATAAATGTAATTCAAGCGTTTACCCTCGATATTATTTTCTCCAATAAATTCAATTCTAAATAAGAAACCGAAGGAGTTTTAATATTCCGTTGGACCTTTTTATTGTGAAGGCAACATGCTAATTAGTTCAAATAATTAACAGAAATTGTATAATAGGAAAAGATTTAGGGTTCGATTGGCTTAGTTAATATAAAATAACTAATAAGTTAAACTTTTAAATAGTTCATTAGTTTAAACTTATTTTAAAAATAAACAATTACCCGTTTGCATAAAAACTACTTATATTATTAATAATAATTAGTTATGATATCCTTACTTAATTTTTAGAGCTTATAAGTAGATTTAATATTTCTTTATCAGTCATTTTTTTAAAATTATCTAAATTTTTACGAACTAATTGCTTATAAGCTTAGCTAGACAGGGGCTTTACTCTCGTCCGTTTGAATTTACTTATTATTTTCCTCCTAAAATATGTATAATTCTATGTGCTAGAAAAAAAAGAGAATTTTCCATCAACTGTTCATTTTCGAATTTGTGTTTTTAAAAAAAAAATCACTAAGTAATGTCCCATATATACAAATTCGACCTTAATTCAAAGTCCACTTGGAACAGCCAGATTCCAAAGCAGAAAGCTGAATATTCGTCATATATCTCTCTCATCAAATAGCCCCCCAACACACAGAATTACAGATCTCTCTTCCAAGATTCAACGCTCCTTTCACTTTCATAATTAAAATATATATATATTACTGTTATTTTGTTTTCCATAATGTTTATTAAATGCCGGGGCCAATTTGTTTTTTGTATTTACTTATGTAGCAAAGTGCTGAATGATTCAGAGGTTTGACATAGGGATTAATTAATTGATTAATTAAAGGGCCTTCAAGTTGACATATATATTATTTTAAGCGCCCGTGTCGCCTAAAAAGTCCGTAAACGACGACGTGCGCAGCGCACCAACTCCGCCTCCACACAAGCAATCCAACGAACATGTTGCGCGCACAGTAAAAAAGAACCGTCGACGTTAATTAATTCACTTTTTATTTCTCTTTTTCCTTTTAAAAAGAAAGAAAATATAATACATTAATGCGATTCCACCTCGCCGCGTCTTATGCGATTCCGGAAGCCGTGACGCCACCCACCTGGTGGTAATCACGGTTCAATTTCGAGAATTCATTGTAAAAAAAGTCAAAACTAAACAACTTGGTCGATAATGAACCAAGACCCTAATTTCACTGTGATTGAAAATTTAAAAAATTAAATAACCTTGAAAGTAGGATGATGATGTAAATACAAAATTAAGTTTAGACACGATATAGAAAAAATATTGACATTATATTTTTTATATTTTTAATACGGAGGAGAGAAAAAATGTTGACGTGGTGTCATGTAAACATTCACGTTAATGATTTATAAATTTATTGCTATAACCAATCATAATCAATATGGTCGAAATTTTTTTTAAAATTCGATGATCGAATGATTACAAAGTAAAATTAACTTTATTGAAAATATCCTCTAAATTGAATGATTTGAACAATCGGTGCGCCATATGTGGCAATCGAAAAGATAACGGAAAGAGCTTGAATTAAATTGAAATCGATATTTTTCCATTTTTCTTTTTCTTTTTTTACCTACAAAATGTATCACGTGGAGGAAAAGATAAAATCTCAGTCTAATCCTAATTAGACCATAAGTATTTAAGGGAAGCGAATTCAACTTTTAATTCTAAAATTTATATATCAATACATCACTAATAAAATTTCAAAGAAAAAATGAAGGATCCTCCCGTCGTCCTTTCCTGGTCCGCCTTGTCCAACCTTCAATTCACAGCCGAACGAATGGAATCCGGAGCACTCTCGAGATCGATGTTCTAAAATTCGAACCCACTTGGTCAATCCCAAAAAAATTTCGAATCAGATCGGAATCAGATAATAATAAAATAATATATATATTTAATTAAAATATTAAAATATATATATTCATAAATAATTAATATAAATTATACATATCAAAATAATAATATTAACAAATTTTAATGAATAAAGGAACAATTTTTTTTTTTTACTTTGATCTTGAATACATAAAGTAAAATATAAACTCACTTAATTATTAATATTTATTCGAGACAAATAAAAATGCTAAAACATGAACAAAAGAGATAAATTATCTATTTTTTTATTTTCTTATTGGATGACTTTTTTATTCTAATATTTAAGTTTGACTCGCGGTTCAATTTTAACCCATAAGTTATTTTAGAATTCAGATCCCAATCCGACTGATTCAACCCATGGTGTGATCCGAATTTTACGACACTCCTTGATATTTTAAAAAAAGGACATTATCCTTAAAAGGAAAAATAAAAAACAATGATCCCTCTTTGGCATCTTCTTCTAGATCTGACATCATCCCAATACACAGTGCGCGGCAACTGAATATTCACAGTTGCAGTTGTTTAACCTTCAAGCTCTGCAGGCACACGTCAGCACGCAGATTCATGAATCCCTCTAACTCACCCGATCTCCCTACCGCAGGGGCCCCCAAAATTTTATAATAATGCAGATCGATGATGCTACGTACAATAGCAATTAAACTAACTTCGAAACAGATGCTGCCATCAGCTCGCCAGATACTTGTTTTATCCCATGAGTAAAGAAGCTGCATATTGATGCGTGCAATATTTTAGTCCCAGACTTTGCCAACGTAATAATCCCAACATCTTAAGCTACAAAAAGATGAAGCAAGTTGAGAAATATTTAATAGCTTCCATTCACTATCATGGTGACGACTGCATGTTCCTCCTCCTTTTGCATCTCCTGTGCAGCATGAAGCATGCGAAGTCCTCCTAAAGTTGGTCATTAAATCACAAACCAGCAACTCCACATCGCCGCGTCGTCTACCCACTTCTTTCTCTTTTTTATTCTTCTCTCTTTCTCTCTCTCTCTCTCTCATGGTTAAATAGGTTAATCATCAATAATTGATGACTATTAACCCACTAATCATATCGCCAGTTGTTAATTAGTGACAGGTGGATTGCACTGGCGTTCATATTAATCTGTAAGCTCACTTAAAATATATCTCATGTGGGGTTGACATGTTGCATTAGTGATGGAATCTTGCGGGGAGAAGAAAACATGTCGTCTGATTAGGATGATCTGTCTGGGGGGCTTTTGACATTTTGATCCCGGGACTGAAGAGTAGATTCTGTGGACATTTTACTTCCACGCCAGAGTTGAAAAGCCAAATATCTTGTTGTTGACCAAGACGCGGGAGGCTAATCTTGACGACGCCCCCCCAAGCAACCTTCTAAGATTCGACGCCTCGCTTTTCGTAACTGCGTTTCTTCGTTAGGAGAAAAGCCAACAACTCTCGTAGCCACCGGCGACGTGTGCGCCAAGTCGTCCCAGTGGCCACACGAGCAATACAACAAACACTTTTCTTGCGCGAACGGGGAGGAATCAGAAAAGAAAAAAAAACGGTAAAAAATGCGACTCCACCTCGCCGCGTCCTTTAGAAGTTAAATCTCGATGCAACTGACACGTGTCGAGAAAACGTCGCGGTGCGGAGGTAGGTCCCATTCGTCCGACCAATCGCGATGCTCGGAACCCGAATCGCCGGCGTGGGGTGACGTCGCTTCCATCCTTCCACTGTCCGCCGCGGCCCACGAAAACAAAAGCGGCGGGGACCACGTCGACGCATCACGATGGGGCCCGGCCTTGGATTCCGTGCGCGTCCAAATAAAATTGCGTAAGCCATGACAGAATCCTGGCAAGGGATCCTTGTCGCCCCTCCGGAACGGGGCGGATGCTCGACACGTGTCCCCTTGATCCAAGTCAACTGGGGAGGAGGCGTTTGAATCGCCCACACGTGTGTGGCTCCCTGCTGATCTCTTCGCTCCCGTGCTACGTGGCGCGCATCCGCTGCGCCTTCCCTGTTATAAATACATCGCTTCTTCCCAATCCCCAGTTCCAAAGCTTTCTTTTTGTTGATCCGTCGATCAGGAAAGAAGAATCGAAGCCAGTAAGCCAAAAGAAGAGCCAGGGAATGATGAGCGGCGGCGAATTGGTCCTCCCAGCAGGGTTCCGATTCCACCCGACGGACGAGGAGCTCGTGGTGCACTACCTCTGCCGGAAGTGCGCCGCCATGCCCATCAACGCTCCGATAATCGCCGAGGTCGACCTCTACAAGTATGACCCATGGCAGCTCCCCGGTACGCAACGCTGTTACTATGAAAACGAAACGTGTACATGTATCTCTGAGTTTGGATGCTTTTAGAGCTGACTGAGAGATTTGAAATCGGAACAGGGATGGCGCTGTACGGGGAGAAAGAGTGGTACTTCTTCTCGCCCCGGGACCGGAAGTACCCGAACGGGTCGAGGCCGAACAGGGCCGCCGGGAACGGTTACTGGAAGGCGACCGGCGCCGACAAGCCGATCGGCTCCCCGAGGCCGCTGGCCATCAAGAAGGCACTCGTGTTCTACTCCGGCAAGGCTCCCAAGGGGGAGAAGACCAACTGGATCATGCACGAGTACCGCCTCGCCGACGTCGACCGCTCCGCCCGCAAGAAGAACCACAGCTTGAGGGTGCGTGTGATTAATTTTTTATCCCCATCGAACGCTCGACACCTGCGTTCTTGTGATTAATTTTGACATCACTTTCTTTCCTCTGTTGCAGTTGGACGATTGGGTTCTGTGCCGAATCTACAACAAAAAAGGGGCCATCGGGAAGCAGACCAACGCCGACCGGAAACCGACCGGCTCGAAGAAGCCGCGGCAGGTTCCCGCTCCGGCGACGGTGCGGTCGCCGTTCCTCCTCCAGCCGAAACCGGAGCTCATCTCCTACTCGCAGAATCCCGACTACCCCACGACTGACTTCATCTGCTTCGACGGCTCGGAGTCGCTCCCCAAGCTGCAAGGAGACTCCAGCAGCTCGGATCGCGAGCTCTCAGCGGAGCTGTCGCCGGAGTTCGCCTACGACAAGGAGGTCCAGAGCATGGAGCTGAACTGGGACGAGGACTGGGAGAGCGCCCTCGGGATCGGATTCATCGACGAGGACGACGCGGCCGGCGGCGGCGGGTTCTCGCCGCTGCTGCCGCCGTTCCGGGATCCGCTCCAGGACATCTTCATGTACCTCGAGTAGAAAGTCTCGCACGTGCGAGGGGTCCACTAACACTTTGGCTTCATTAGAGCCTTAGAGGGGCACAAAAAGATTCCACAGCCGTTGGATTCGTTTCCATGGTTCCGTCGGTCCGTCCACCAATCCAATTGGTTTGATTGGGTGGCAATTGGGTCCTACACCTCGTGTAGCTAAGATTTGTGTAAATATACATGTAATTGGTCTCAAATTTTGTGTAGTAGGATTAGTGGTTAGGTAGAGTTAGCTTTTGATGGCTTCGCTCGAGAAAAAATATAAGAAGAAATAGATAAACGTCGATGAGAGAGATGGGGAGTGAGCTTATGTCACTCTTCACTCCATGTTATAATCTAATGTTAAAACTAATGGCGGGTCCAGCTTGTGGTTTTAATTAAGGATTTATATATTGGTTGGGGTCCTTAGTTTAGGTCATACCATGGATGAATGACCTATACACAATTTTGTTGTATCGAGTTTGTGGGTTTGTTGCATGATGTATGTAATGTCCCTCTCGTTTGTATTCACTAATGTATTGAATTCGACTTGGGGTTCATGTTAGATGCTTAGTGCTTCATGTGTTCTGGTTTTTGGAGCCTTTTTTTTTGCTTATTACCTCTGAATTATTTCTCAATTGATCCGGCGCTTCATGTTGCCTCGAATTATGATAAATGATTGGTTCAAGAAATTTTCTTATAACTGATAAAATTCGAAAAGTAATTACCTTTAATTGATAAGTATTATTTTCTGGAACTGTAAAATTTATTGTGGCATCTATTTTTAATTTTTTCATTAATTCAGTTTCAAAGATGCACGGTGTATCAATAGGCCGGGCCAAGTTGAATTTATGGGCCTTTTGGGTGTTGAGATAATCTTTTAGCCCAAACTGACTTCAACGTTGGTGCAAGAAATAAGAATAAATGTCTTCTACTAAAAGAATAAAATTAAATGAGATATTATATTTTAAAAAAGTCTGAAATTTGGTTTTGGTTTTAACTTTGATCTCAACTCTTTTTATGAAATATATTATGAAGTTTTAAATTAGTTATAAACGAAACTTAATATTATAATTTTATTGGGAAAAAATATCGCATAAATCATAGGACAACAAATCTCGAGCCCTTTTATGCAACTTTATCGTTATATAAACATAAGAAACAAAGTAGAAGGTGGGAATCAAGAAAAATAAGAAGCAATGATCACAACAAATAGAAAAAGAGAAGTTCATGGTCTATTCATAATGTCTTCATTAATGTGAAAGTTTAAGTTTGAATTGTCTAATTAAATGACCACTTTTAGTTAGACGGATGAGTCAAATATAGAACATCATATAAAAAGTCATTGGTTCGTTAAAACCAAAAAAGAAAAAGATTTCTAACAAAAAAAGGTTGATAAAAATTGGTATAAGGCATACAAGTTTTAGTATAAGCTTAAATTAAAACCACGCCATAAGACTTTAATAGTATTCTCTTATTTATTTCAAATTTTACATATGTACTTGTAAAATATTTAACACTCGGTATGCCATGAGCTATATATTAAACTTTTCGTATATTGATATAAATTTTTTAACTAAAAAAAAATATTTAACAAACCATATGCTATGATCTCTATATTAAACTTCTCGCATTGATGTAATACTCTTATTAAAAAAACACGAGTATTGATCTTATTTTTTTTATTTATGTCGCATATTAAAAAAGAAAACCTATTTTATGTTATCCCTACTAGGCCACTGACGCATATACTCGTATCATGCATGCATAGATAAACTATTTTCATAATATTAATCTTAGGATACTAATTTAGGTCGTGCACTACAAGAAAATTGTCATTTTTCGACGGATAATTTTCGACGGATAGAAATTCGACGGGTTTTGCGACGGAAATATTTCCGACGGTTTCAACCGTTGAAAATGAAAATAATAAATTATGTAATTTATTATATTATTATTTTATTTTTCGACAATTAGAAATGTCAATATTTTCAACGGATATCCATCCGTCGTAATTTCTGACGGATTTTTCGACGGTTACAACCGTCGAAAATAAAAATAATAAATTATATAATTTATTATATTATTATTTTATTTTTTGACGATTAGAACATTGATATTTTCGATGGATATGTAATCATCGGTAAATGTATAATAGTATAATATGAGTAGTATTTTATTAATATAATTAGCGACAGTCCAAACCGTCGTAATTTTCGACGGTTCCGATCGTCGGTAATAATTAGCGACGATTCAAACTGTCGGTAAAAAAAATTATTATATAACTAAATATAGTATTTTATTTTTAGAATTAAATAATTTTTTACTGTCACAATCGTCGGTAACTTTAAAAATAATTAATATTTATTTTTTCGACGGTCGGAGGGTAATTAAAATTTCATTATCCCACTTTTTTTTATTTTTCTCGCTTTCCCATCTTTCCACCTATATATTATATAATATATATATCCTCTCTCTCCCTCTATTTCTTTATTTTCCCCCCTCTCCTATCTCTCTCCTTCTCTCGCTCTTCCTCTCCCTGCCGGCGAGTCTCCCGACCAGACGTCAAGCGTCGATCGCTGACGTCCCATCCCGTCGGCGTCCCTCTCCCCTTCTCTCTCTCTGGCCCAGATCGCCAGGCGGCAGAGCGAATCCAGTCGCGGGCGGCCGGATCCGGCCGCTGGACCGCTGGCGATCGAATCTCGGCCGCTGGTCTTCGGATTGGCTGCTTGGCGGCCGGTTAATTTTTTGATATTATAAAAATTCTTTGCGACGGTTTTGTCCGTCGAAACTTTCGGCGGTAGCAACCGTCAATATTTGCAACGGTCGACGAAATCGTCAAAAACTTCGACAGCCACAACCGCCTAAGTCTTCGACGGTTTCGTCGACTGTCGCAAATATCGGCGGTCACGACTGTCGAATTTTTGACGATTTCGTCGATCGTCGAAATCTCTGGCATTTCTTTTCCAATCGTCAATAATTGATTTGCGACGACTATTTTTCGGACGAATCAATTTCGTCGAAAAAATCATCGGAAATGATGTTTCTGACAATTTTCGAAGAAATTACAGACGATTTCTACTGTATGAAATTTTCATATTTCTTATAATGGTGTACTGCATCTCATGCATAGTTGCATACATGCCAATTGCGGACAGCCCTTAATATTACCAAATGAATAGAAGATATGCTAAAAAAATGAGACCAAAACATAAAATATTTTTAACACTTTGTACGCCGATAAGGTTAAAATAATAGTCCAATTAAATAGTTTAAAACTCATAGAATATTATTTTCGGTGTAGTTTTAATGAAGACGGTTTATGAGTTAGTATAAAAAGAAGTTGTAATTTTTTTGTTTAACCAAATAGAGGACTAATAGATTAAATAAATAAGATTGTTTTAAAATAAGAATGAAAAGATAGAAATAAGTAAAGTAGAGTAGGAGTTTATATGTTATGACTTTAGTAAAAAATATTGAATACTTTGAATTAATAGACAAATTGAGTTTACTTAAGATATATGACATTGATTGTATGATTCCAACATAATATTTTTTGGTAACAGCATGTGAAATTTAATTAAAATAGTAGACTAATTATCTGCAGAATAAACTCATAGTCATGAATAAAATGGAACTCCAATATATTTTTTTTGGCCATAATATTTGATGAAAATAATAGTAAAAATTAATTTTGGAGATTTTCATGTTAATTTATTTGTTATGCAACTCTGAGATTGAGACTGTAGAATGGGCGTAAAACATGTTAATTTAAAACTCACGAGTGGTAGAAGTTTTGTGTTGAGTTTGGAGAGTAATCAACCTTATAGGATGTTCGCAGTAAATTCATCCAACCTTATTTTGTAACTGAAAGTCGTCCAACTTTGTAAATCTTTCACTCGCGGTCATCGTGATCGACTATAGTCTGTTTGTCAGTCGATCGCTTACATGGATGCCACGTATCACCTTACTCGCCTCATCGTCGCATCTCCTAACCTCATTGCCGACCCAAAACTCCGCATCCACGAACACCACCACCCAATGTGACGATTGACAAACGAAGTGGAGCTCGACGGCGGCGGTCTCCAACGTCACCCCGCCGCTAGCAATCTCAAGGAGGCGGAAGGTCATCGACGCGAGCAAGATTGTGACAGGCATCTGAAAGGCGGATCCCGTTGTGCGCGAGCATCCGAGGCTCCCGATGCGGACGAATTCCACAATGAAATGGAGATCAACGGGCAAAGTCAAAAAGATGGCCGGATTCTTCTCCCACTCCCAACCTCAGACATCAATGCCACTGGTGCCGACAACCGTTCGACTCCGAACCTCCTCGCCGCCCATCCCATTGCCCGATGTTGCCCCAAACTCCGTGTCCACGAACAAGGTAAATTACACGAATAATCCCCTAATTTTGAGTCAATTTTCAACTGGTCCCCCAACTTCAATTTATAATCACAATGACTCACATTTTTTATTTTCTTGCACGATTAGTCCTCTTGACCGGTAATAGTAGGTTTCTCGGTTGCCTTGCATACGTGATCGACACAGCAGTCATTTCTCTCTCATCCACGTCATTTAACGCTTCAAACCAGATAAATTACACGGATCATCTCCCAACTTTGAATCGATTTCTAAATAGTCCCCCAACTTTAATATTATTACACAATTCATCCACTTGATCAGTAAGAAATTGTCTCCCGGTTATCTTATGATGTGGCATAATAAAAATTTTAACTAGCTAACATCACACGATAAAAAATATTATAAAAATTTAAGGATGCGGACGAACTCACAGGGGAGGAGTGTCGCCCCACCTCTCTAAGCTCGCGCTTTGACGAGTTGGCATAGGGGGAGCCGACCCCCCTCTCCAAGCTCGTCCACTAGCGAGCTTCGCACAAAAGCATCAATGACTCAAAGTTGACAGACTATAAAAAATAAAAATGATAGGAGCGCCGACGAACTCGCGAGGGGGCGTTAGCGCTCCTTGTGTGAAGCTCGCCAGTGGACGAGCTTGGAGACAGGGGTCGGCGCCCCCTATGCCAGCTCGTCAAAGGGCAAGCTTGGAGAGGGGGGCCAACAACCCTCCTCTGTCAGCTCGTCTACGCCCTGAAAATTTTATAATAATTTTTATTATGTGATGTCAGCTAGTTAAAGTTTTTTATTATATTTTATTATTTCACGTCGCAAGGTAATCGGGAGACTGTTTCAAGTGATGAATTGTATAATAATATCAAAGTTGGAGGATTATTTAGAAAACGATTCAAAGTTGGAGGACGATTCGTGTAATTTGCCTGGTTTGGAACGTTAAATGACGTGGATGATTTAAATAACATGGATGAAAGAGAAATGACTGACATGTCGGCCATGTATGCAAGGCAACCGGGGAATCCACTATCACCGGTCAAAATGATTAATCGTGCAAGAAAATAAAAGATGAGGGACGTTCTAATTATAAATTGAAATTGGAGGACCAGTTGGAAATCGACTCAAAGTTGGGAAGACTATTCGTGTAATTTACCCGTCATCTGAAAGGCGAATCTTGTTGAGCGCTCGAGGTCGCCGATGCGGATGAATTCCACAGTGAGATGAAGATCAAAGTGCGGGCAAAGTTGCAGAGATTATTAGCCCCCAGGAAAAAGGAGGCGGAAGGTCGCCGGCGTGAGAAAGATTGTGACAAGCGTTTGAAAGGCAGATCTCGTCGAGCGCGAGGAGCGCCAAAGGCTGCCGATGTGGTTGAATTCCACGACAAGATGGAGACCAAGGGTGCGGGCAAAGTCACAGAGATGGTTGGCCGCGAGGAAGAAGAAGGTGGAAGGTCACCAGCATGAGAAAGATTGTGACAAGCATCTGAAAGGGGGGATCTCATTGAGCGCGAGTCCCCAAGGCTGTCGATGCGGACGAATTCCATAGTGAGATGGAGACCAAAGTGCAAGCGAAGTCGTAAAGATGGTTGGCCGCGAGGGACGTCTAGGCAGACTTGTCAGTGCAGAGTCGTGACTCGAATGGCCGGATTCTTTCTCCTGCAATGTCATTAGCATCAATGCCACCCACGTCGATGGCCTTCCGGACTCTACGTCGGTTGCGGGCCCATATCCTTCTCCTCCCACATCGCCTACCGCTTGGCCTTCTCTTGTTGGTCGTCGTCCACTTTTTCGTGGCCCTCGGGGCAGTAATCTCACCTTCACTCCACTGCTCCTCCAACCCTCTATTCCTGACCTACTACGTTGCTATCACCGTCATCTCGAAATCGCTCCCAATTCGACCATCGACGTACAAATATAAGGTTTCAAAGAAAAAATGGAAAATATTATTTAAAAGTTTAAAAACACGTAAAGAGATAAAATGTTATCTACGTAACATATGACAAATCGAACAACATGGTGTCCACAGAGGTAATCTATCCGTAAATGGACAACAGTCGGTCGCGATGATCGCGAGTGAAAGATTTACAAAATTGGACACTTTTCCGTTACAAAATAAAGTTGGGTTACCTTACTATGACACCTTATAAGCTGGGTGACCATCCCTGAAACTTTCTAACTTGCAAATAAAAAAAAAAGATAAAGTCCTATCTTAAATTGTAGTAGTAGATGACGAATGAAAAGGTAAATTGAGTTTATTGGCTCCAATTTTTTATTTTGTAATAATATATATATGGAGTTATTAGGGTGCTACCACGTGCCTTAGGTGGAGGGTGCGACCACTCAATCTGGATCATCTGAGGTTGTATGATCGGTTAAGATTTATGCGTCGCGAACCACCTAATTCTATCAGTTCAGCACGATGCATGCAAAATACAATATATAATTATCAATGCATTTAATCACATTTTGATTCATTTTCATATAGCATCATCAATTCATGGTCTTATTTGCTTTAATTTTATAAAAATGAAAATATGCGAAAAAAGAAAGAAAATTGAATTATGAAGCCATTGAAGAAAATCACGCTCAAATCGGAGTTCAAATGTAGGCAGAAAGTGAAAATTAGTGAATGATGTCAAGGTTGAAGCGAATATAACGGGTCGTGATCAGACCGTAGCGGGTAGTGAAATTTCTTGATCGGTCCCCTAAAATGTATTGTTTAGCACAACTGATTAGCGGGGTTGTGTCCTTCGACGCTGGGTGCTAATAGCACCATGTTCAATTCCGAGAGTCGCCATACTTGGCTAGGGGTATATGTTACAACATTAAATGAGAGATACCAACACAGATTATAAATTAAGCCAATTCAACAATGAAAAAGAGAATAACAGAATGAAAACACACTAGCAATTACATGTAAATACACGTAAACCAGGTTTTAGAGTTGATATTAGACTTGTAACAGAATTTATCACGTAACAGAATTAATAGAAAATGAGACATCATGTAACACTGCCATGTATTGGTAACATCAGACATGTAACAAAAAACTATAAATAGAAGATGGGCTGGGAAGAGAAGGATATTTCAGAGCCTTTTTATAGTTGAACATTCTTGTGTTCTTAGAGCTTTTGGAGTTGCTCGAAAACTCCTCAAATGTATGTTTCCTTCTTGTTTCCCTTTCTTTCCCTGAACATCTAGAGTTTTTGTGTGTTTCTCCTTGCTGTTGTCACCTGCACATTAAGAAATATTAGTAGACATCTAAGAGAAAGAGAGAGAGTGGACAAAAGTTAGTGCACTCATCTTGTTCGGGCTGGAACAACTTCTGTGCAGAGAAGATCATGTACGTGAAAGTGCAGAATCTCTGCTTTAACAACTATATATGATCAAACCTAGAGAGTAACTCAACACAGAAAGTAGTTAGAGGCAAGGATCTAAAAAATAAGGTAAAAGAACAAACCCTAGCTTTGGAAGAACTCGTGGACAACATCTAAAGAAAATAGGTCAGCATCTTTAACTACAATAAAACACCTTTTATAATAGCTTCTTTGTGGATTTATAAGGAGGGTTCGGTGATTGTTCAATTAGGCCCACACCATTGGGCTTGAGTGACGTGGGTTGAGCTACAGATGTTCTAACATTGGTGCTATTGTTGTTGTTCTTGTTGAGTTTTTTGCAACTTCTCATATCAGACTTGGCATTCTTGAGGATGACTTCTGCATTTCTTGATCAGCTTTGCACACCTGATACAATTTTGATTACATCATGAGAGATTCTTGAATTTGTGATCTCTAATTGAGTCTGAATTATTATAATAATTCATAGAGCAATTCTATAGAACAGTTGATGTGCTTCATTTCTGTCTTGTTTTCCTTGAGATTTCTGCGATGGCTGATGGTACAAGGTGGTCTAGAATGGAGGACTCAATGGATAAACTACAAACTCTTAAGGAACAACACTTTATGGACATTAATGAAAAATTTCATATTATTCATGAAAACTTGAATGCATTAAGATTGAAATCTGATGATCTGAGCAATAGATTAAATTCTAATATAGAAAATAGTGCTGATGGTGATAATAAGGTTGTAGATGTTATTTCAGACCATCATTTCAAAAGCCTAACTCCTAATGCTTATGTTCAAAAGGCTGGAATGGAGCTTCCTAAATTTGTTGGAACTAATTCTACAAAATAGATTTTCAAGGCTGAAACAATTTCTGAATTTTTATAATATTTCTGAAGGATCTAAAATCACAATGATCTCAATGGATTTTGAAGGGGAGGCACAACAATGATACAGGTGGATGCATCAAAATAAGCAATTGGATTCTTTGAATCATTTTGTGAGGACCTTGAAAATAAGGTTTGAAGTTTCAAAACCTGAACCTAAAACCTTAGTGCAAGATTATACATTGGACATGTTGCAAGAGAAGAAATTGGAGATTGCACAGCCACTTCCTAGTTTAGTTGCTTCTATGGTCAATTCAAATACAATATCTCTATCTGATATGCCTGTAAATGAGTTGTTACCTACAGAAATGATGACCAAACGTAAAACAGAACTATGCTATCATCAACTTACGGGACAAGTGAATCTATAAAATGTCAGACTCTATTATCAAATGGTTGTTAGTCAATTCAATTCGCAGACAAATAATATTTTTTTAAGGTTGAGATTGTTTCATAAGAAGTTGCAAATAATATTTCTTATAGGGATGCTCAGTATCAGTTTCACTTATTCTCTAGCAGTCAACATATGAATGTACTGCCATATAAATTTCCTTTCGAAATTATGTATGATCGGAAACCACAAAAAAATTGAGTCTATATCGAAAACCAATTATAGGTTGAGGCAAAGGATTTATTCTTCCAATTCTATAAGCAATGGTCAATAGTTCAGCGGATGAATCAAAAGTTTCATGGACAGTTTCTTATAATCACAAATGTTGAGTCAGTGGCCTATGACTTTATCAAAGGTTTCATACCAATGTGTTTTCAATGGTCCTCCTATTTTTTCCTACAAGAATTATCAGAAGTCAGAAGTCTTCATTTAGTGAGGAGAATTACATATTGACAATACATCTTCAGAAGATTGTGCTCTTTTCTAAGTTCTTTTCTTAGATTAGACCTCAAGGACGAGGTATGTTTTCCTTCGAATGGGGAAATTGTTACATATCAGGACATCAAATAATAATTCCATTTGACATTAGACATGTAACAACTTTGGTTTTATAACAAATTTAGCATATAAGAACAAAATTTCAGTTAGTACTTTGTAATAGAAAACTATAAATAGAAAATTAGGCTGGGAAGAGAAGTGTGTCTCAACCATATTACAGATCCATTTGTGGATTCTTGGAGTTTCTGGGGTTGCTCGAAAACTCCTTCCATCTATTGTCTTATTTCCTTTCTTGTCTACTGCTCCTTCTCTTGTTTCCTTCACATTCTGTCCTTTTCATTTCCCTGTACAAAAGTAGATTAGTTGATTTGAATAAAAAGGGTGCTGCAGCGTAAACCAAGAAAAGGAAACTTACAAGAACAACTGTCCAAGGAAGTTCACCCGGAGGCCCTTGATCATGAAGACAAGCTGAAGCAGAGCCAATAGCAACAACTATCTTCAGATGTCCAAGTGTTGAAAAAGATCCAAGGAGAAAACAAGGAGAGATCAACACGTACAAGGAAGGCAAGGATCCCTAGTTGTTGGAAGGGAGAAGACAATCTTGTGGCTGCTATTGGGAGAGGTCTTCGTGCACTGGAGTGCTGGATTGAAGAGAACCAAGCTGCTGGCAATTGCTAAGGAGAGGAACTCACACAAGTGGAGGCTGGAAAGAAAGCTCACGGCTAGAGGCAAAAGGGAAATTAGGTTAGCAAGTTGATGTACACGCTTACCTTTTTATACTCGTTCTCAGCAATTATGTTTTCTGCCTGAAGTAGTAGGTTGGGCTACAACAGTTCTAATATTGGTGCTCTTGTTGAGTCAACATATGAATGTCCTACCATATAGATTCCCTTTCGAAATTATGTATGGTCGTAGACCACCAACAATTCCATCTTATAGCAAGAATCAATTACAAGCTCGGACCAGGGATTTATTTGTCCATTCCTATAAGAAATGATCACTAGCTCAGAAGATAAATCACTATATATGTCTGATAGTTTCGTGGACAATTTCTTATAGGCACAAGCATTGGGTTAGAGTTTATCAGAACCCTCCTAATTTTCCTACAAGCTTTATCAGGATTCTTCGTTTAGTGGGGAAAGTTGCAGATTGACAATGTATCATGTGAAGATTATACTCTTTTCTAAATATTTTCTTAGTTTAGACTTAAAGGATGATGTTTGTTTTCATTTGAGGGAGGAAATTGTTACAACATTAAATGGGAGAGACCGATTACAAACTAAGCCAATTCAGCAAGCAAAAAGAGAATAAGAGAAGGACAACACACTAGCAATTACATGTAAATACACATATACAAGGTTTTAGAGTTAATATTAGACTTGTCATGTAACAAAATTAATAGAAAATGAGACATCATGTAACATTGCCATGTATTGGTAACATCAGACATGTAATAGAAAACTATAAATAAAAGATGGGTTGAGAAGAGAACAATATCTCTGAGCCATTTTACAAGTAATATTTTCTTGGAGCTGGAGGTGCTCGAAACCTTCATTTGCTTTATTGTTTTTGTATTTTTTTCTCTTCTTTCCTCTATACATCTTTTTAAGATTTGCAGCCCCCTTCCTTGTTATTGGTTTCCTGCACGTCAAGAGCTAAATCAAGAGTTGGCAAGGAGGAAAAGACGAGGTGTTAGACAATTATACAGTTCATATATCGGTGGTTAGAAGATTTGCAATATCAAAAGGAAGATAAGAAGTAACCTTAGCTTGGAGGAGAATCTCTCGGTGAAAGCAAGAGAAAAGCTGAGAGGAGGAGCTACTACTTCTAAGAGGTGGAAGATCCCTACACACTTAGCCAAAAAGTTCAGATCTGATCAGTATCTCAACGTTCAACCATGCATAAAACAAGGAACAAAAGGAGGAAAATAGGGAAGGAAGCCCTAGCTTGAAGGGAGTTCACAGCTAGAACTAAAGAAGAAAAGGTGAAATCTCACATATTTTACCCCTTTTATATTACCTTCTCATGTGGGCCTGGATTGGGAAACTTGAAGACTATGGGTTGGGCTACAAAAGTTATAACAATATACCTTACCGCTCGAGCCCGAACACTAAATTAGTCGGGTATTAGTAGCCTCGGACATCGATGGGTCACTGATCATGATAAAAAATGCATTTTTACGCTAGAAATTTGTCCGAGTTATGGGTCGTGAAATTTATGTCATGGACCCTGAAATTACAACTTTTACTCCGATTTGGACACTATAAAGATGATGAAATGAGTATTACGGGTCATGAAAATTCATGCTATGGACTGTTACGAAGTTCTTATGGGTCATTACGAAATTGAATTTTGATATTTCTTCGACTTTTCTTGAGATTTCAATTAAAAATCATCTGAAAATCATATCATAAGTCCGAATGATCATTAGGAAACATATTTAAAGTAATTTTGAATGATTTTAAAGTCCAATCTAAGTTTATTGGTGCACTTTTCAAAACTTTTCAAAACCCTTTGGACACTTAGGAGCTACAAATAAAGGTCCTACGAGATAGAAAAATGTCTGTTTATTGGTGCTTAGATTTTTGAGATCTAGAAATATGTGCCTTATTATAGAGAAGAAGTTTTGAAGCTCGAAAATCACCCGAAGGAAAAGGTTGTAACTTGTTGATTGTGCTATGCAACGTTCAGAGGTTTCGAAGGTTGAGAGTTCTTCTTCTATCTTTTAGTTAGACACTCTTTTACCTAGTTCTTATGGTTTATTATTTCTGTAAAAAGGAAAACTATTTGAGCCCTTATTATTAGTTGAGTTAATTAAACTTTTTTATTTCTTTTGATTATACATGTTGAGTTCATTATCTTTTGAAGAGTGATTTCATTTGTGAGATTAGATTAGAAACTCGTAAGAGTAGTGGGTAGTTTCAAGAATTATTATTACTTTGATAATTGATTTTTTACTTTTAAGTTGAAGTATACATAACATGTGTTCGGTAACTCATCATTTGCATCGAATTTCTTACGATCGATTTTTCTGTCCAAATTTTGTTAGTGGATAATAGTGTAGGAGATACATACTCATGTATCTTAATTCTCCCTGAAATTAATAATTGACTCATCATTTGCGGTTATGAGTTTTATTATAAGTTAAGGTAGTTGGGTTTACTCATTTTGAGAGGTCAATATTTTAGGTACTCGTAATCCGTGTTAAAAATCGATACTATTATTTTATGTTATAACCCAAGTATTACAGAGGATCATACACGTTTGGCTTTACATTAATCATCCATAATTCTGACTCAACACCAGATTATTTTATCTTGCTTATCATTTATTTTATGTACATTTAATTTTCTATTTTCACCTTAAAATCATTTTCTCGTCTTAGTAGATTATTGAGATAGATTATATTTAACTAATTTCTCAAGGATTCGACATTTTACTCTCTATTTATTACTTCATATGACTAGTGCACTTACTAGCAAATTTATTTATTACAATTTCAATGCATCACAACGCCGAAGCTCGCTCCGGTCAGCGTAATCTCCAAGTTTAGAATAAAAAAATTAGATGTGGGCCTCTTCGCCTCGCTCGCCTTCCGCTTCACCTCGTGAACCACAGCTACCTGAGTCCCTGAAGAAGAAGGGGAAAAGAGAAGAGGTTGCACCGAATCTTGTCGCAAGGGAGGTGCGACCACCGGGGGAAAGGGAGAAAGGGAAGAGATTGCGTTGGATCTCATTGAGGGAAGTGTGCCCACCGGATAGGAGGGAGAAATGGAAGAGTAGCATCGGCCGGTCGAAGAATCTCATGCATCGAATCTCGTCGAGGGAAGTGCAGCCGCCAGAGGAGAGAGAGAGGGGGAAGACTAGCACTAGAGGGCTATGGAGTGTGGAGGGTAATGAGCGACGATCACGCGTCATCTCTCTCCGCTGACATTCGATTGTCTCTCCTGATCCACTAGCGTGAGCGCAGAAAAAATGGGGGGGATCGACCCCCTCCGCGAGCTCGCCAACGAGCTCACGGAAGGGGGCCGAGGTCCCCCTTTTCGCACTCGCCTACGCGGTAATGAAAAAGGGGGCGGCAACCCCCCTTTTCACACTTGTCGGTGCGCACAGATAGACAGATGCATCACTAACGATAGACAGAGAGAGATCGACGCGTGGACCACCCTTACTCATCGGGGGAGGCACGACCATCGAAGGAGAGGGAAACTTCGACGCACAGATGTTGATCGGACAAGGCGAGCAAGCTTCAACACAGACGAATGCTGGACTGGCAAGCGATTCAAAGGGCATCAATCCTAACCCTTGGTGCATGTATATGCGAGTGGGAGGATCCATATTGGGGCGTCGCTACTTGAACCCAAGACATGTGGTAGCACCTTAATACACATATATATTAATTCATGTTATTCGGTTAATTCAACCTTAATACATAGTCGTGTCGGGCAATTATGTATTTTATTTGGTGAATAGGAGACGCATTGAATATCAAATTGAGAATGAACTTGCAAGCGTCCAAATAGTAAATCAAGCTAAAATTAGTTATGTTAATTATTATCATAAATATATCGTAATTATTTTAGACAACGACTTTCAATCACATGTAATGATAATATATATATGATGTATTATTTTGTAATACATATGATGTATTATTTTGTAATACTTGATATTATCCTTTTAATTCTTACTTTATATATATATATATATATACATAATAACTCAAACTTTTTTCTTTATGACAAAATAGTGAGATATAGAGGAGTCAAGCCAGGATGATATTTTTGATACGAAGAGTGAATTAAAAGAATGTTATAAATAATATGATCATTAACAAAAGTCAATATCAATTATAATTTCAGTTGTAATTATTTCTTAAAAAACAGTTTTTACAAATGGACTATTTTATGTAGTTTCTTTGTGCACGATAAATTTACAAGTATTAAAATTTTCTTATGAGGATGATAATCATGTAACAAAGGAAGTAAAATAATGTAGTTTATTGAGAAAAAATTCTAATATAAAGTTTAATATTAATTACATCAATATAAGCATAGCACGTGTATTCTTAGGTCCCCTTATGCTAAGTAAACAACTTATAAGTTAGTTTGTAAACATATCTTGATAATTTTAAAAAAATAACTGATAAAGAGATATAAATATACTTATAAGTAAAAAAAGCAAAGAAATGCCTATTTATTTTTTATAAAGAAATAAATTAGTTAATTCTATCATAATTAACTAATTATTATTAATATAAATAATTTTATCTACTGTTTATTTCTAATAATAAGTTAATATTTAGCTTATTAGTTATTTTGTATTAGCTGGGACAAACAAATCCTCATACTAATATGAATAATTCCACTTTTTAATTTATAAAAATAATGTTCGACACGTTTTTTAAGGGTAAAAACTGTCGCATCGCATGGAAAGAGTGACGCACATAGTAGTTGATAATTTTAAATTTGGGATTCCGAAAACATAGGAAAAAATAATCATAAAAAGCAATGGAATAATTGAATAAAAGTATATATTAATCTTATACAACAACAACAAAACCTTATCCCACTAGGTGGGATCGACTACATCAATCATACGACGTCATTCCGCTCTATTAGTAACCAAACCTTTTGGTATATTATTCACCAATAGATCTTGCTCTATTAGTTCGCCAAGTGTCCGCCTTGGCCTTCCGCTTCCTCTTTTAATCGGACTTCAGATTATTTAATCTACTCTTCTTACTGGCGCATATAATGGTCTTTTCTGAACATGACCAAACCATCTCAAATGATTCCCTACCATTTTCTCACTAATAGGAGCCACTCCGACTCGTTCACGTATATGGTTATTCCTAATCTTATCTAATCTTATATGACAACACATTCATCTCAACATCCTCATTTCGGCTACCCCCACTTTACGTTCATGTTGTTCCTTCATAGCCCAACATTCACTACCATATAACACTGCTGGCCTTATAGGAGTACGATAAAATTTTTTCTTTAACTTTATTGGGTACTTTTCTATCACAAAGAACTCCAGTGGCTTTCCTCCACTTACACCAACCAGCTTGAATTCTATGATTAACATCGTCATCAATCTCACCATCTTGTCTTACAATTGATCCTAAATATTTAAACTTTGTCACTTGAGGAATTATATCCTCCCTAGCCTAATTTTTAAATCGTCTCTAAGTTATTTATTTATGAAATTGCTATGCATATATTCTGTTTTATTTATATTTAAACGAAAACCCTTTGATTCCAACGTATTTCTTCATATTTTCAATTTTGTATTAATATCTTCTCTTGAATCCGCTAAAAGTACTATATCATCCGCAAATAGCATGCACTTAGGTACCTCCTCTGTGATACTCTCGATTATAGCATTGATAACTAAGTTAAATAGATACAGGCTTAAAGCTGATCCTTGATGTAAGCTAATTTCTATAGGAAATTCATTTGTCTCACCTCCGGGTGTCCTAACCCTAGTCAATGTCCCATCGTACATATATTGTATTCCTTAATGTAAGCAACACCCACCCTCTTCTTTTGTAAGGCTTTCCAAAATACATCCATTGGTACTCGATCATACGTCTTCTCTAAGTCAACGAAAGTTATATATAAGTCTCTTCTCCTACTTCGATACAATATATTAATCTTATACATATTTTTTAAAAAATTAGGTAGTTTTTTTACACCGAAAAAAATTTCATCATTTAGGATGTTATCAAAAAATGAATTATTAATAATAACTTATACAAACAACAATGAATATTCTCATAATTCAGAAATTTAATTTGATTCCGTAAAATCCATTCGCCAAATTTTATGTCCCTATTTCAACGTACTTTTCTTTTGACTTTTCAATATTTTATTATTTTTATGATCCCACATGCAAAAAATAAAATACATGAATTATTAATTAACAGTTAATAGATTCCAAGTAGACGTGCGTCTCACGTGCGGGATCCATGCAAATGATGCGATGAGAATGCAACCAAAGAATTGGCGCTCAATTCCAAAACCCAGCAGCCTCCCTCCAACTACTGGACCCAGATTCGAGTTCGGTGAACCCCGGTGCTGCGGTGTCCCATCTCCGGCTTCTCTGCCGTCCGCGCAGAAACAAGTCACGTTCTTCCAGGGCCCTTTGGTAAACCCACCTCCGGTGACCGCATCCGTCGCTTTTGAACCAATACTTGCTTTAAAACAACTCCAAACGACCAGGTAATAAAATTAAATAAGAAAAAGCAGGTGCTCGTCCTTCATGTGAGTCTCCGGCGACTTCTCCGCCCCCAAACCCTCGCCGGCGAGCAAAACCCTAGGAGATCAAGAGGCTCGATCTCTCGATCCTGTCGATAATGTCATCAAAATCGACGAGATCGAGCATCTCTCCGTTCCGATCGAGGAAGTCGCCAGCCGCGGCCGCAGCCCCGCCGAAGCCTGGAGCACGCCCGACGACTCCGTCGTCGTCCTCGTCCTCTAGACCCTCGACCCCTTCCTCTGCATCTGCGCGGCCGACGACGCCCTCATCGACCTCCGGGTTGACGCGGCCGGCGCAGCCCTCGAAGCTTTCGCCGGTGAGCCCGCCGCTGTCGTCGTCTCAACTAGCTGAGAGGCCGGAGTTTGCAAAGTCGAAGGAGAACGTCACCGTCACCGTCCGTTTCCGGCCGCTCAGGTGGGTGATGCTGTTGCTTTGCCTGATTTCGTATTTCGGTTCTTCAATTGTGGTTGCCGTTGCAGTGCGAGGGAGATTAACAAAGGGGATGAGGTAGCTTGGTACGCTGATGGTGATTACATTGTGCGGAATGAATACAATCCCGCGATTGCCTATGGTTTCGGTTGGTATTCAGATTTCTTTGTCGTTGCACAAGTTGAATGGCGCATTATTTTGAGATATTGAAAGCATAAACCATTTAATGGGATAAACTTTGCTTTATGCTGTGGGTTGTAGTGACTGCAAGAGTTTATTGGTTCATTAATTCAGTGATGGCCAAAACTTGTGGACAATTGGCACCAACTTTGTTAGCAATTATAGTGGTGGCTAAATAAAGCTGCATGCTAAGGAATGAATAACGTTTCCATTGGGTTTCTGTACCACTTAGCAATTACCTTTACTGTGTTCTCTATGAAAGGAAACACACTAGATTAAGCCATTGGTTCAGTAGTATCTTCAAGTAATAATAAATTAATAACACTTGGCGGCTCTTATTTCCATTCATGGAAGTTTTAAATTCAGAACTTTTTAACATGGCCACGTTAGTATTATGCTTCAGGACTACTTAGCAAAATTACTTCCTTACTCTCCCATTTGGCTAGACATTAGCTTTTAAACCTTTAGTCAGATATTATACATATTTGGTTTGAAGGGAGTGTCAAATCACATTAGTCAGGTATTGTTAAAGAATGAAGCCTTGTCAAATTTTATTTCTATGTATAAATGATTTACCCCTCTCAAACACACACATATTTGAAAAGGATTTTGAATTCTGGTGTACATAATTGATTGTCAATTTTATTTTGGAATTGTCTTTAAGGTTCATAATATTCACATACACCTATATCCGAAGTGCTCAACTTGCTATATCATTTGAGTTGGACTTATATGTAAATCTTCATCAGCAGTTCAGTTCTGAATGTACTGATTTCTTTGAAGGTATTCAAAAACATCTGTCAGTTTTGAATGCACTCAGACAATATCATGAACTTTTGCATCGTTGGTTATTTAATTTAATATAATATTTATGATGTGAAATTAGCTGTGCGTTTGCAGATAAAGTGTTTGGTCCTGCGACAACAACTCGTCACGTTTACGATGTGGCAGCACAACATGTTGTTAGTGGTGCCATGGAGGGAATCAATGGTGCATTATTATTTTGTTCGAACTATTTCTTCTGTGTACCTGTACTATTGTTTGAAGTTCTATAACCTTATGTAGTTGAAGGATTGCACCAAGTGCATTTGTAGCTCCTATACTGATAAAATTCAGTGCAAATGATTTGGTTTCATAGTCATTTTCTTGTTGCATTGTTTCAATGGTCCATTTGAAGGAATATACTGTGGTCGGTGGCTGGATTATGGAATGGGCAAGATTATTATTGTTGAACCAGTTTTGGACTCTGTGCCTCACTGGGATATCATCTATGTCACAAATAATCTATTTAGAACTTCACAGTCAGTGTGGTGACCAACACCTCTTGTATGGGTGGACAAAAACTTCAATGAGTTACTTTCTATACCTTGTGCACTTACCTGGGAAAAGAAAGGAAATTTCTCTTTTTTTTGCCAATATTTGCTGCATATTTGTTAGATCATACTTCTTCCAGAATACTCTCATAGGGGGCACATTTTTCGCCTTTTCATTGTCATGTTGCTTTGATAATTGGTAATATCTTTGTTGTTAACTACAAATGTGTGACAGTACTACTAGTCATATTTTGGGGAGGAAAGGTGATATCCAATGTTGGGTCATTAATTTGAACAACAAAAATTAGGTCTTTTTCTTCTGGCATGGTGGCTATATAACTAAGCTTTTCTCCTGTTTGAAAATGCTGAGAAAAAGTTGGGAAAAAGCAACCTTTTCTCCATCTCCCAAACGGAGTCTAAACGATGTACAACTGATCGTTATGATTATAATATTAACAAAGATGTTTTTTTAGGAATAATGTCAAATTGGAATTCAAATGTCCACCGACCAGCTACAGATGGACTGGTCGGGTCCTATAACTTTTTACTTTTTAAAATTTTTCTTGTACTAGGTCCGGCAACCTTCATTTAGTTGGCAATATTTAAGCAAAAATGCAGCTGTTCACTTATTGAATGTGTCAATTTCAACTGAAGAAAGAAATATGTACTAATGCACAAAGGAACAGTTAATTTTGTGATTCAATTGTGTCTTCATGTATGAGGTTGTTTTCATATTTTTCTCAAGAATGTTTTGGCAACCATCCTTCCTGCTCTCTCAAAAAAAAATCTTCACAAGAAAAGGTTTATTGTCATATTGTGACATTTGCACTCCTGTTTGATCTAGATTTGGTTATCAGGATCTACTTATTTCCCAATGTGGTGTGCTTGCTTTCTCTGATGTTAATATCTCATTACATGATTTTATTTTGTGACTTTGATTGATGCACTATTATGATTAACATGGTACTGAGTCTACTGACCAATCTGGCTTTTTCTTTTGTAAAATTGACATTGAATATGAGTATTTCAGTACTTGTATCCAATTTTGACAGTAATTATCGCTTAAAATGCTTTTTGAAACTAATGGATGTCAGCTTTACAGGCACTGTTTTTGCCTATGGTGTAACAAGTAGTGGAAAGACACATACCATGCATGTAAGTTCCTACTTGATTGAAAATATTATTGTGTTTTAGATTTTCCATGATGCCTTAATTTTGTTGATCACCTAACTTAACTGAATGCTTTACTAGCATCGTTTTTTGAGATTCCATGCAGTACCTGTTTATTTGAAAAGTTTGATGTGCCAAACATGTAACTTTTCCCTGATCAAGTTCCTTTTGTTTCTTTGACGATTCTAGTTCAATTGTTCACTGCAGTTTACATGAAAATTATAGAAAATGTAATGCATTCAATGAAAAGCTTCTTTCCATATCAGGAAGACACAATGCGTTGAGGTGAAAAAAATGCTTCCATTCGTGAAGTGCATTTTTAATTTGTAATACTTCTTGCACTTTGGTCAGGTGAAAACATTTCTTTTTCAAAGGGCTAGAAGTTATAAGCTGCTAGCATTTCGGTTGAGGTTCCCCATTGTGCCTTTTAAGCATAGAAACAAGAAAGAAATAAACTCGTACTCAAGTTTGAAAATGCTATTTAATAATTTGGTTTAATTGCTATCAATTGTTGCTACTTGCTTCTACATGAACATCTTGATTCTTCTATCAACCTGATTTTTGAATCATAGCTCTTGATTCAGCCGTGGACTTATGACTTCAATTTTTTAACCAAAACCTTGATGTAAGCTGCTGTCTGACGTGATCCCTTAATTTACAATTGTATCCCCATTTTTTTTCTATGATAACTTCAATTTCTTCATCATAATTTCTACAAAAACTTCTTTTATATTGCTAATATGTATTTATTGCATTGGGAATGGATAAGTATAGTTACTCTAAAGGAGCATTTACTGTGCCTTTATTCATGAATTTATTTTACGATTCAGGTACTCTCTAATAAAAAAAAAACTATGATTATTCCTTGTTTAGGGATGTTCATTCTTTTCAAGGAAGAAAATATTTATTCTGTATTTCTGATTGCCTTCAGGGTTTATATCATGGTAGTTTCTCACTTTCTTCTAGTTTCCTTACCGTGCACAACATTTAATAGCATAGTGCTTTTCTCTCTCTGAAAACCATTACATACTAATATTGAAGGGTGAGCAGAAGTCTCCTGGTATCATTCCGCTGGCTGTGAAAGACGTCTTTAGCATTATTCAAGAGGTGCATACTAATTTTTTCTGATTCACATGAAACTTTTAGTGCTTCTCATACTCGCGGAATGCCCTTTAATTGTCTTATCAAGTGTTCATACTTTCTTTCCTGTTTTAGACGCCCGGACGGGAGTTTCTTTTGCGTGTCTCATATCTCGAAATATATAATGAGGTAATGGCTGTTACAGCACTGACTTTTATCCCCAATTCAACTTTTAGGCTTCCTCAAGCTTTTGTATATTAATTTTTTTTCTTGCTGTCATTTGACAAACCATTTCAATATCAATGCTGTATGAGCCAAACAGAAGTGTTTGTGTTCCATTATGATAGACATAAGTTACTGCTTTATGAGAATATTGCCACTGCTACTGAGCAATGAAGTTTATACTTTATAGGAATCCCTTGGTGCCTGAATTGCTTTATGTGATCTTTGACAGGTTATCAATGATCTACTTGATCCAACAGGCCAAAATCTTAGGATAAGGGAAGATTCTCAGGTACCATTAGAAACCAAGACACTTTGATGTCATATTTCCTTATTTTTAACTGCATTCCAGAATTTGTGGTTTCTATATTTCTGTTTAATGTGAAGGAAACAATTTTTTTTGGTAATATGCTTGCTTTGATATTGCTGTTTGTTGCACTAAGGTGCTGAAAAATGATTGTGTGATTTAGCATTCTGCACGATATTTTTCTAAATAGAGTGCAAGCTTCATGAAGGGTTTGCTCTTCATCATTTTTTTTATAGTGAGCAGCACTTTGAAGTCCGAAGACTCTGAACTATCCAGTTCAGAAAAGGATACTGTAGTTGGTGGCTTGGCGCTCTTCCATTAATGAAGTGTACTCTTTTGTCGTTGTTCAGTCTATGATGATGATTACTTCTGTTGGTAATATATGTCATTTGATCATAAGATAAGGTCCTTGAAGTGAACAGTAAAATAATAGGGTCGGTACCCCTGAAGGACAAAAGTTGTTGGTAGATTCTAATTACTGAGAAGACAGTGATTTCTTTTTGACATGCTTGTACTGTGGCATATGTTGAAGGAGATGATATGTATAATCTTTTTATATAAACTTCATGGTGAACTAGAAGTAGCATACAAATGATCCTTCAGTTGGCCCTTTATGTGAAGAAAAAACTTGCATGCTTGCATTTGTTCTGTCTTAGAATTTTATCTGCTTGGTTTTCCTCGAAATGTTATATGATTAAACTTTTAACTGGTTGATCTCTCCCTAAATGTTATGTGATACCTTTGCACCATAAGGTTTTCTAAGATAGAGCCATACTCAGTTAGGGATCCCAGTTGCTTGCAACTCGGTTGACAGACTCCTTATACGAAACCAGAAGTCCCTCGCTTCAGTTTTATAGAGTGTAGGATATTTATACAATGCTTGCTAAAGAATGAGATTTTGACAATTTGAAGCATTCTGCATCATTTTCTTTTGTGAAGTAGAACAAATTATACTAGTCATATTCCAGCTTATCCGCCATCGTACCATTATTTATCTTTCTGCAATGTGGAGCTGGTTTTTTGCTGTTTTCTATCTGACACCTAAGTTTTATACGGAGTGGCACCTAAGTTATATAAAGCGATATGTTCTATTTGTTTAATGAACAGTCAGGTCATTTGTGAATGAACATTTCAATTTCTATGTGCATGCATTTATTTATTTTTCAATGCTTGAATTCTGGTAGATAATTTTTTTTTAATTGCTTTATAAACTCAGATTTATTTACTAAGGGGGATGATGGAGAAGTATCGAAGTAGAAGAAGAGACTTACATATGGCTTTCATTGACTTAGAGAAGGCGTATGATCGGGTACCAAGGGATGTACTTTGGAAAGCCTTGCAAAAGAAGAGGGTGAATGTTGCCTACATTAAGGTAATACAAGATATGTACGATGGGGCATTGACTAGGGTTAGGACACCCGGAGGTGAGACAAATGAATTTCCTATAGGAATTGGCCTACATCAAGGATCAGCTTTAAGCCCGTATCTATTTAACTTAGTTATCGATGCTATAACCGAGAGTATCACAGAGGAGGTACCTAAGTGCATGCTATTTGCGGATGATATAGTACTTTTAGCCGATTCAAGAGAAGAGATTAATACAAAATTGGAAATATGGAGAAATACGTTGGAGTCAAGGGTTTTCGTTTAAGTAGGAATAAAACAGAATATATGCATAGCAATTTCACAAATAAACAACTTAGAGACGATTTGAAAGTTAGATTAGGGGAGGATATAATTCCTCAAGTGACAAAGTTTAAATATTTAGGATCAATTGTAAGACAAGATGGTGAGATTGATGACGATGTTAATCATAGAATTCAAGCTGGTTGGTGTAAGTGGAGGAAAGCCACTGGAGTTCTTTGTGATAGAAAAGTACCCAATAAAGTTAAAGGAAAATTCTATCGTACTGCTATAAGGCCAGCAGTGTTATATGGTAGTGAATGTTGGGCTATGAAGGGACAACATGAACGTAAAGTGGGGGTAGCCGAAATGAGGATGTTGAGATGGATGTGTGGTCATACAAGATTAGATAAGATTAGGAATGACCATATACGTGAACGAGTCGGAGTGGCTCCTATTAGTGAGAAAATGGTAGAGAATCGTTTGAGATGGTTTGGTCATGTTCAGAGAAGACCATTAGATGCGTCAGTAAGAAGAGTAGATCAAATAATCTGGAGTCCGATTAAAAGAGGGAGAGGGAGGCCAAGGCGGACACTTGGCGAACTAATAGAGCAAGATCTATTGGTGAATAATATACCGAAAGGTTTGGTTACTAATAGAGCGGAATGGCGTCGTATGATCCATGTAGCCGACCCCTTAGTGGGATAAGGCTTTGTTGTTGTTGTTGTTGCTTTATAAACTCAGCAAGAAACTAGATGGGTAGGAGAGGGAAGTAAAGAGATTAGGTTAAATGGTTCCAAACTTTGGTACACAGGTAAGGTAAATGAAATGAATGGTGTTGGTATTATCGCGGATGCAGAATGGAGGAAGAATGTTGTGGAAGTTAAAAGGATTGAGGATCGAATCATATCTGTGAAAGTAATTGTTGGAAAGGAGACTATGAACATAATTAGTGCATATGCACCCCAAGTAGGAGTAGAATCACATCTCAAGGAGAAGTTTTGGGCAGATACGGAGGGTTTGATTGAAAGTATACCAATAACCGAAAAAGTTTATATTGGGGGAGACCTTAATGGACATGTTGGTAAAGAGCAGGACCACATGCAAGGGTTCATGGTGGTTTTGGTTTTGGGGAGTTGAATGAGGAAGGACAAACTATTATTGATTTTTCTTTAGCATACGACCTTAAGATTATCAACACTTGTTTTAGGAAGAGAGAGGAACATTTAATCACATACAAAAGTGGAACTCATAGGTCTCAAATCGATTTTTTCTTGACAAGAAATACTGATAAAAGACGTTGTACTAATTGCAAAGTAATTCCTGGGCATGGGGTGACTACACAACATAGATTGTTAGTTCTTGATATGCAAATAAAATGTATAAAACCAAAATCCCGAACAGTTTTTGATCGAAAGATCAAGTGGTGGCAGTTAAAAGGGGAGAAGCGAGAGACTTTTAGAAGTAAGTTATTAGAGGAAAGTGTGTGGGAGTTAGAAGGAGATGCTAGTATCATGTGGAAGAATGTGGTAAAAAAGGTTGAAATGGTTGCTAAAGCCATTTTAGGAGAATCAAAAGGTTTTGGACCACGAGATAAGGAGACTTGGTGGTGGAATGAGGAGGTCCAAGAAAAGGTGCGTAATAAGAAGAATTGTTTTAAGGCGATACACTTGGACAATAGTTCTAACAATTGGGAAAAGTATCGTTTGGCGAAAAGGGAGGCTAAGAAGGCAATTAGTGATGCTCGTGCTAAAGCATATGAGGGGTTTTATAAGGAGTTAGGGACAAAGGCTGGTGAACAAAGGATTTACAAGATTGCAAGGAATAAAGAGAAGGAGTCGAGAGATTTGGATCAAGTAAGATGCATAAAAAATGAAGTTGGCAAGGTTTTAGTTACTGAAGGAGATATTAAGAACAGATGGGAAGAGTATTTCTATAAGCTATTTAATGATGGATGTGAAGTTTCCCGTTGTGATTTGGAGGACTTGACAGTTAGCGAATGTGAGTTTAATATGTCATTTTATCGTAGAATTAGAGTCTCGGAGGTTAGCGAAGCTCTTAAGAAAATGGAGAATGGTAAAGCCGTTGGACCGGATGGTATACCGATTGAAGTTTGGAAATGTTTAGGAGAAAAAGGTGTGTTGTGGTTATGTAAACTATTTAATGAGATTTTACGGTCGAAAAAGATGTCTGATGATTGGAGATTAAGTACATTAGTTCCTATTTACAAAAATAAAGGGGATATTCAGAATTGTGCAAATTATAGAGGGATTAAACTTATGAGTCACACTATGAAATTATGGGAAAAAGTGATTGAGCATAGATTGAGAATGGAGACTAGTATTTCTGAGAGACAATTTGGGTTCATGCCAGGAAGATCCACTACAGAGGCGATTTATTTACTAAGGGGGATGATGGAGAAGTATCGAAGTAGGAGAAGAGACTTACATATGGCTTTCATTGACTTAGAGAAGGCGTATGATCGGGTACCAAGGGATGTACTTTGGAAAGCCTTGCAAAAGAAGAGGGTGAATGTTGCCTACATTAAGGTAATACAAGATATGTACGATGGGGCATTGACTAGGGTTAGGACACCCGGAGGTGAGACAACTGAATTCCCTATAGGAATTGGTCTACATCAAGGATCAGCTTTAAGCCCGTATCTATTTAACTTAGTTATCGATGCTATAACCGAGAGTATCACAGAGGAGGTACCTAAGTGCATGCTATTTGCGGATGATATAGTACTTTTAGCGGATTCAAGAAAAGAGATTAATACAAAATTGGAAATATGGAGAAATACGTTGGAGTCAAGGGTTTTCGTTTAAGTAGGAATAAAACAGAATATATGCATAGCAATTTCACAAATAAACAACTTAGAGACGATTTGAAAGTTAGGTTAGGGGAGGATATAATTCCTCAAGTGACAAAGTTTAAATATTTAGGATTAATTGTAAGACAAGATGGTGAGATTGATGACGATGTTAATCATAGAATTCAAGCAGGTTGGTGTAAGTGGAGGAAAGCCACTGGAGTTCTTTGTGATAGAAAAGTACCCAATAAAGTTAAAGGAAAATTCTATCGTACTCCTATAAGGCCAGCAGTGTTATATGGTAGTGAATGTGGGCTATGAAGGGACAACATGAACGTAAAGTGGGGGTAGCCGAAATGAGGATGTTGAGATGGATGTGAGGTCATACAAGATTAGATAAGATTAGGAATGACCATATACGTGAACGAGTCGGAGTGGCTCCTATTAGTGAGAAAATGGTAGAAAATCGCTTGAGATGGTTTGGTCATGTTCAGAGAAGACCATTAGATGCGCCAGTAAGAAGAGTAGATCGAATAATCTGGAGTCCGATTAAAAGAGGGAGAGGGAGGCCAAGGCGGACACTTGGCGAACTAATAGAGCAAGATCTATTGGTGAATAATATACCGAAAGGTTTGGTTACTAATAGAGCGGAATGACGTCGTATGATCCATGTAGCCGACCCCACCTAGTGGGATAAGGCTTTGTTGTTGTTGTTGTTGTTGCTTTATAAACTCAACTTTACTGACATATCTTCCCTGAATATAGGTTCAACTACTTCATTTTCTCTACAGCTGAAAAGGATATTATTATGCAGTATCAAATCCTAATTTTTCTCTATAACCTTAATTCTTCAAAACTTCACAAATATGTCCCCGATTTAATATCCGGAGATTTCCCTTTTTTGAGTAGATTTGGCTGTGCCTAAACTAAAGTAAACCTGTCTGTGTTACTATTTTTCAGCGTTATGATATTTCTGCAATTATCATAGATGATTATTCAGTTGTGACACTGTTCAGTACATTGTTATTGACTACTTTTGGCTAGGGAACTTATGTGGAGGGAATCAAGGAAGAAGTAGTTCTATCTCCTGCTCATGCTCTTTCTTTAATAGCAGCTGGTGAAGGTACACCAATCATAGAGTTAGCTGAATAAAATGATAATTTTTTAACCTTGTTTATTCATTCTTTTCAGTTTGTTCTGTCATCAGTCGGCAGAAGAATTGTGCACACAAGATGCGAAAAATGCTCTTATCTTTTCTTCTTAGTTTCAAATGTTTATGTTTTGAATTGTCATTTATTCTTATAGAAGTCCCCGACCTCTTTCTTTACGTGTGTTTGATGACTTCAGTCATTGTTTTGGGTGGTGACTTGAGTCATTTTTATCTACAAGTAATTTGATACAAATCCAGGATCTTTCAGAACTTATTCTAGAAGGAAAAATGGCAATTAAGTGGCAGTAGGGAGTAGTGAACTGACGGGGGGTGGGGCACATCCCAGCACCCCCCTATGTGATACATCTAGATGGCAGTTATAAATATTAGTTAATAAGAACCTTGTATATATATATTCTAGTTAATCCTGATTTAGACATCATATTTTATTATCTTATTCTGGAACTTGGCCCTCCTCCAAACGTATTGTAAGGTAGTGTTAAAGATCCCTGCAGTCTATTTTTCCATTTAAACTTATATTCTGTCCACCCTGAACTGGTGTTTTAACCTAACATCTCCATCATGACTCATGGCTTGTTAACTTCATATCAGTGTCCTCTTTGAAAAATTTTAGTGTCAATGTTTTTTTGTTCTTTCATGGGTTGCGCTTATGATTTTGTTCTAATTAATTAACACAAGTGCCTTGATGAACCATCTAAAAGGTGCCTTTAATAAAAATATCACTCGAGTCTGTGACTGCAATAATACCAGAAGCTTTTGGATCATGGTAACTGTGTGATACTACCAATTTCCTTCCTGCTAATCTCACACAGGGTTTGATCTTAGTCTTCCAGTTACTTCAGTATTATTTGTATTGCTTTCATTGTTGCGAATTTTGTGAAAAGCTGTGTTCATGTAGATGGAAATTAATAGTATGTTTACTGTCTTTTCTTGAGTCACAAAATTGACTTTGTTTCTTGTATTTTTTGAGGGGTTACTTTGTGTGCCGATAGTAGATAACAATTGTTTTAGTGCCTTGCAGCTAAAGACATGATTTGTTGATGCTTGTCATTGCAGAGCATAGACACGTGGGATCTAATAACTTCAATCTTGTCAGCAGCAGGAGCCACACTATTTTCACTTTGGTAATTTCTTTTCCTACGTCTATCACTAGCTTGCATTTGGTGCTATTTCTAAACAAGTTGATTGTATTTTTATGCCTCTTCTGTTAAAGCTGCCCACTCTTGTATTTTTATTTTTATTTTTTTTTGTCAAATTTACTGATTGATTGTCTTCAAATCTAGTATGCTTCTTTGTCAAAAATGGTTTATAAATCTGACAATAAATAATAGCCAATATTGTCATTTGAACCTTTATGTAGTGTATCCTTTTTTTCTTTCTTGGCTGTCATGAATTGCTTCTCTTCCTGTTTATCTAGGTAATTCTAAATACTTCATGTTCCAAATGGAATATACTTGTGCATCAAGAACTACCTAAGGGCCTTTTAAATGGAAAGTCCTGCTTTGTTGCTTTTTTCTTTGAGGGTTTAATGGATGATTCTAAAATCTATAATCTCATATATATAATAAGAAAATTATATTACAAAGTTTTGGTCAGCAGATCAGTTTAGAATCTCTTTGTACTCTCATAATGATGACTTAGCATGGCACACCACACTACCAAAGTACCAATACATAACCAAAAGCCAGACACCACCATAAATGACATTTTACCTTGAAATCCATGTAGCCCAGAGATGGTATGTCAATGCAGGATCCTCTGGTGCCAAGATTTATGCATGTTCATTAATTGATGTCACCAAAGCCCCTGCTGAAATTCCCAAAGCCTAAAGCCATACTCATTGGCAATGACACGTTTGAGTTATTCTGTCAGCCTTTACTTGGATTTTGTGTTCTATTTCCCAAATCAATGCATCATGCTGTAATCTCTACTTGTTAGCAAACCAAGAGTAAGGTGTATCACAGCAGCACAAACCTTGACTTGTGGATTAGGGAGGTCTCGAGTTTGATTTTCATGGTGGGATGTGTTCCCCTTTATTTCTCTATTTACATTTCTTTGTACCAGGGTCATGAACATCAAAGTATTTGCTAACACTGTTGATTTCCTGAACTATTCCATGGCCATCAATTCAAATGCATATAATGTTAATTCCCTAACAGCATAAATTGATTGTTGGATTCATTTGTTTCTTCTAGTTAGCTGAACACAGCTTTTGTTTTTGAATGTGTATATGACGCTGCATCCTAACTCGTGTCCTTTATGTATCGCCATGGGAGGTATCATGGCATGCATCATGTGATATTTCCAAAGTATAATAATATTTTTTTAGAAGGGGGTGGGGGATTTAATTTGCCTCCACAGTTTTACAGAACACAAGACATTTATCCTCAACAACGACAAAACCTGTTTCTGCTTATTATTTTTGTTAGAATGAAGAACTCGTATAAATTAATCTTGACGATGTTTTCCTCCTAAGTATGCAGACTATTGAGAGCAGTTCAAGTGGTGAAAATGAAGATGGTGAAGATGTGAGATTATCTCAGTTGGTAAGCTAACTGCTTCAAATTTTTATTATCAATTGTATTATAAATCCATTGGTTACACTCATATGTTTGGTTTTTCAATTCCTTCATTTCCAGAACTTGATTGACCTTGCTGGCTCGGAAAGTTCGAAGACTGAGACAACTGGTTTGCGACGTAAAGAGGGGTCATATATTAACAAAAGTTTACTTACTCTTGGGACTGTATGCTACTGATCTTGGCATTAACTTTAGAATTTTGGATGAGATAAACACAATTTCTTGTGTAGTATTTTGTTTACTTCTCACTCTGCTGTCTTTGTTCTTCTCACTGCAATGTCTCTTTCTTCTACTTCTTTAATGTGTTTTTTCAACAAAAATGTTTGGATCAATAAAAAAGATCGAAGTTTCTACTTTTGTTCCATCTGTTCTGTGTTTTATTGGCAATCTGTATTGTGATAATTTAAGAGCATACAAAAGTAAATGTATCACGAACTGTATGAATAACACTATCTCTACATGATGCCCGAGTTTTAGTTTGTTGGCTGATGAATATTAAATTAATTTTATTTCTCCATTCTTTTTCATAAATTGTTTATCTCTATAATGGTAGTTTTCTTTACTATATATGAACTTTTTTGCAGGTGATTGCTAAGCTTACTGATGGTAAGGCCACACATATTCCTTACAGAGATTCGAAACTCACTCGCTTACTGCAGTCCTCTCTCAGTGGTCATGGACGGATCTCGGTATGTTTTTTATGTATGTTATTATGAAATATGTGGTTGAAGTGCAATGGTGTATGTGATTTTCTTCTGTTTGGTTTTAATGATTAAAACTAGTGTCCATTTGCATGTTGCTCATGCCTAACTAGTGTAACTTGCAACTATCCTTTCTTTATAGCTTATCTGCACAGTTACACCTGCATCTAGCAATACTGAAGAGACACATAATACACTGAAATTTGCACACCGAAGCAAACATGTTGAGATTAAGGTTTCTCAAAATAAGGTAAGTTATTTGTATTTTATCTGTTAACGTTTATCTATGATTCATATGCTGAAAGCTATGAGATCCGAAAGATGGAGCTTAATTAGGGCATGTCTTTAGATAATGGATGAGAAGTCCCTCATAAAGAAATATCAAAGGGAAATTTCATGCTTGAAACAAGAGCTTCAACAATTAAAACGTGGGATGATGGGGAATCCATATTTGATTGCCTCCAATCAAGAAGATCTTGTTAGCTTGAAACTTCAGGTTTGTGTTTCCTTCTGTTTCCAGCTAACGTTTAAGTTTAAATATGCCTTTTTGCTGGTTGGTTAACATGTAAATGCACTAACATTGTTGCTTACCTTTGTGTTTTTTTTGGACTTCGAAATTTTATTAATATTAATATTATTATGTATGCACGGAGGTCTAAGATTACTGGAATAACATGCCATGATATGTAGTTCTGTAATATATAGATTAAAGAGGTGCTACTTTATCGCTGATGTCTTTTCTGGCAAGTAATATTCTCTATGGAATTAAAATCCTCAATGTATTTTTCTTTATTTTCTTTCTATGGCTACTCAAAACAATCTTCTCAAAAAGATATTGTCTGAGAATTAATCTTCCTAAATGTTTTTTTTTCTTTATTTTGTTCTTATTGTTGAGACACTCTTATGATAGATATGCTTATATTAGGAGTTGAGTACATGGAAAAAGTCACCTTGTATTTAAATTTTAAGATTAATTGGCAAGCTCAGATTTTAGTGGAAGATCCTGATTCTCCAAGCTTAATCTTTTGGGTCTGCATTGTTAATACGAATGCTGATGGTTTGTCATTTGTAGCTGGAAGCTGGCCAAGTCAAATTGCAATCCAGATTGGAGGAGGAGGAAGAAGCGAAAGCTGCATTAATGGGTCGTATTCAACGCCTAACAAAACTCATCTTAGTGTCCACAAAGAATAGCATGTCATCAAGTACATCAGATAAGGCTACCCATCGGCGTAGGCACTCCTTTGGAGAAGATGAGGTTATTTATGCTTTTATTTTTTTTCTTATACTGCTGAGAATATTTTCTGTTAGCTTTACCACTTGTATTTTAAATGTTCAACTTTAGGTGCCATTCATATTAAAACTGAAGTATGGATTGGAGGGAAGTTCCCATTTGAAAATAAAATGTGGTTTCTGAGTCATGGCTTGGTCTTTCATAAATGCTTGTTCGTGTTTCTTGATAAAGTTGTATCAAAACAAATTCTTCAAATGTCGAGTTAATTGAATCCAAAATCCTTTGTCATAGATATTTTTCATTTGCCCTATTATTTGATCTTATGTGTAATGATCATTACCATCGCAAGCTGAATTTTGCATGGTCATTGCAGCTTGCTTATTTGCCTAATAGGAAGAGGGAATACTTCATTGATGATGATGATGTAAGTATCGATTCAGAGTTTTCAGCAGAGGGGAGACTAGATGTTTCAAGCCTTGAGGACTCAGTGGGGTTTGACAAAAGGAACCGTAAGCGAGGAATGCTTGGGTGGTTAAAGCTCAGGGTAAATGGCTTTTTCCTTCATAGCATGTCATTGCTTTACTAATTATTCAATTTCTGCTTTTCTATTCCTTATATTAGCATTTAGGATGCTGATTTGCATTAAAACATATGTCTTTTAATAATCGACTAATGACTCTAGCATGCCATGATATTTTTAGTTTTAAGATAGTCATTGGTATAATTGCATAGAGCATTATGCTGTACTATTGTGTTATTTTTATTCTGTAACAAGAATATCTACAGTTAACACTAAAAGAATAGCATCCTAATAAAAAGAATGTTTACAAAAAAAAAGGGTCACATGTTATGGTCTAATAAATTTTCGTGCAGAGATCAGAACAATTGTCAGGTCTGTCTCCTGGTGCTGACAGTGAGAGCTCAGTTGGTGGGTCACCCTCTTGTTCACAGACCTCACAGCAGAAGCAAGTTCTGTTTGACTTGAAAGATGGAAGGAGAAAATCTGTGAGCAGAAAGGTTGATGAGCCTTCGCCAGTTGTCGACACCTTTGCTGAAAGAACTCAAGCTGGTGAATTGTTTAGTGTGACAGTTAAAGGACGACGTCCTCTGCAGGTGACTGGATCTTCTGGATCTTTTTCTTCCAGTTTTCATTTGTTTAAGATGGTTGACAACTGGTGCCAATGTTTAGATGTGATTGTTTCTTGAGGCATGTGTCTGTCAAGCACATTGATCTTATTATCTCCTTTGATAGTAGCTTTTGTTACTAACATCCATGTCATCATGTGATTTTCTCTCTTTATCTAAATTAGATATATGAGCAAAATATGATATTTTTATTCTCCTAATATGATATATGAGCAAACTCCGCCTATGTTTTATAGTCGGTCCCAAGTCCGGATAGAGGAGGAGGGTTGTGTTAGGCCCCGACAGCCAGCGTAAAACCCTGTCGAATCGCATGAACATGGATCAACGAATATAGTTTGGTTACTAATAGAACGGAATGGCGTCGTATGAACCATGTAGCCGACCCCATCTAGTGGGATAAAGCTTTGTTGTTGTTGTTGTTGTATTCTCCTAATTTCATTTTCCAATGCATCTGATCAGCTGGAGTGTATTATAGTCTAGTCTTTTGGCTGGAATGATCTTTTAATGCTGTATGTATAAGAATGTTCAACGCAACTAGTCGACTGAGATCTTATAGCAGATTAGTGATTGGTGTTTTCATCTTGGTTATATTGATTATTCATTTGTATGTGTTTTTTCTATTCTATTATCGCGTCATGAATAGTCCTCTGAAAATATAGCTTACATATTGGTTTTGAATCTTGGGCTGCATCAGAGTTTAGATTCATGACAAAGATATTTTTATTCTGACTTCTACTTTATTGTTTAATTCCTTTTTACGAAAAGAAGGATGATCACCAAGATTTGTGGTTATCATCCATATATCTGTTGATAAACGTGATCATCCTTCGTCAAGAATGTCGCGAGCGGTGTGCTCCAGGACTGGGTCTGACCACCAAGGGCTTTGAGTTATTGCCAAAATGTCTCCGATACAGGAGGGGTGATGCCCATGGTGCCTATACGTGTCTACACCTCCTGGGCCACTCAGCACTCAGAAAACACATGCGCTGTCCTCGGCCGGTTGCACAGGATGGTATCAGTGAGGGGTGCCCATCTCGCCTTATGTGCTCTAGTGGGGATCCTATCATGCCACATAAGTCAGGCAAAGATCTTAATTTTGAGCGGCACTCGGGAAGGTCAAATGAATATGCAGTCAGCCTGTGGTGGCTGGGAGAAAATGAAGATAAAGACTACGAACAGTGAAAGTATCTGAGCAAAATCCATCCATCCGACCTAGAAGGGTCCGGCTGGAAGGAGGCAATCCGCTGGTGAAGTGCCATAAGCTTTGGGGTGTGCTATTACTTTATGGCAGTCATAATTCGTATGAACTTCCATTCATCATGTTTGTTACTGTAGCTAATTTGCTGAAGTTTAATAATTGGGATTGCCACTGTGAAAGAGTGTAACAAATGTTGCCACTTCTTCCAATCATCAACTTGAGAACTTATGTTGACAAAAAACATGACACAAGATCTGAAATAGATATCTGTGTGATTCATCTCTGTTTTCCTAGGTGAATATTAGGATGAGAGTTTAATTGTGTCAACCCAATGAAAAGGAAATATCTACTATGCTCCTTGATATTAGTGATTTGAATGTTATAATTCTTCTGCAGACAGGGACAACTATCATTGATCAGATGGATCTTCTTCGTGAGCAAGTCAAAATGTTGGCAGGGGAAGTAGCATTGTGTACAAGTTCCCTTAAAAGGTTATCCGAACAATCAACTAACCATCCTGAAGATGCACAACTCCAGGCATGCAAGCTACTTTAGTTTAACTTGTGTTCATGATGCTATGGTAGCCAGTCTGTATGCAAACCTTACTATTCAACTAGCGCATTGGGACTTCAAGCTAAACTATTTTGTCTGCCTCACTATTGAATTCCTTTTTCTAGATCACTTGGATCTTGTGGAGCACTTTTTCTCAGTTCTTTTTTTTTTCTCTCATTTTTTATTTTTTGGGTTTGACCAGGAGCAAATGCAAAAGTTGAAGGATGAAATTAGTGAGAAAAAACAACAGATGAGTGTTCTTGAGCAACGAATGCTTGGATCCTTTGATATGGCTCAACAATCGCCAAGCAGTCTCGAAATGTCTCAGGTAATCTGTAGTTCTTCTGTTGTACTAGTATACCTGTATGGTGTGTCTGCCATTAGTTCTGGTATCTTCAAGACTGGTTTAATTTTAAGTAAACCAGTGACCTGTCACATTCTTCATATCCTTTTCCCTACGATATCTAAAGGATGAGTTTTTGTAGGCTCTATCAACATTAACTTGTCAGTTAAGTGAGAAGACCTTTGAGCTGGAGGTTGGTCTCCTTTCTGCTTCTTGCAAAGCATATAATGTCTTTTCTGGCATATGTCTTCCCTATAACCTTTTCTAACTGCTTATGCAGATCATGTCTGCAGACAATAGGGTTCTTCAAGAGCAATTGCAGATTAAGGTGAAATTGATGATCTACCATGTTAACATTGTCCTATGTTTTCTCCTCAAAAAACATTGTCCTATGTTTGAGAAGGGTTTTCATTGATTTTCTAAAGAATTCTCAAATGCAAACAGATTTCTGAAAACACCGAACTCCAGGAAACCATCTCACTGCTTAGACAACAAGTTGCTTCTCTTTCCAGTAAATGTAGCAAAAGAGAAGATGGGAAGAATGCCACATGTTTAACTGAATTATCTGTGGAATGTGGCGAGTTATCTGAAGGCTCGACCTCATTAAAGGAATTTTCATCTGATGATAACACTGCTTCAAATGAAATGATTCTACCTTGTAGTTCAGGTGAAGACTCTAAAGGATACAATAATGAGTCATCTCTAATGGCACAGGTTGTAATGCAGGTAATTCCCAATCTTGGCTGGAACTTACTCAAGTTTAAATTTTGAAGGGTAAAGCCCATGCAATAGTTAAGTTTCCTTGGTTTAAAGTTGATAGTCATAATGATGAGCCGTTTCTTCCTAATATTCAGGCTGCTGAGATTGAGAACCTGAAGCAAGAAAAAGTTAAGTTAGTTGAAGAAAAAGATGGCCTTGAGATTCATCGGCAAAAACTGGCTGAGGAAGCTTCCTATGCCAAGGAATTGGCTGCAGCTGCAGCTACCGAGCTTAGAAATTTGGCTGAAGAAGTCACCAAGCTTTCATATCAAAATGCTAAATTGACTACTGAAGTAGCTGCTTTGAAGGAAATGCCTGTTTTAAGATCCAATTCCCAAAGCCATAATCAAAATGATGGGAAGCAAAGTAATCTTAAAATGCAAACCTATACTTCTGTAGAAAAGCCACACGTTGGAGAATTAGTTGAAGATTTGCAGAAGGAACTTGCTGCAAAATCTCAGAGAGCAGCTGCCTTGGAGGCTACCTTGACTGAAAAAGCTAAAAAAGAGGCAGAATTAGAAAGAAAAGTTGAGGAAGCAAAAAGACGTGAACAACAACTAGAAAATGAGCTTGCAAATATGTGGGTGCTTGTTGCAAAAATTAAGAAAAATGGGACAACTTCTGGTGTGAACTTATCTGAAGGGTTACATAATGACGAATTTCAATGTAGTAATGTTAGTTTTCTTCCATATAACGGTAATCATGGCAACTATACAAGAGACAAGTTCTTGGGTAATGGTATTGCAGATAACATAGATGGCTTGGAAGAAGCAAGAGCTGCTTATGAACATGAAAGAAGGCGATGTAAAGAATTAGAAGGTGTAATTTCCAGATTGAAGGTATAATTTATTCTGTTAACTCCATTTGAAAAATGTCTTTTTGTTCACCTACTTGTTAATTATAGAGTTCTTAAGCATTTGAATGCTCCATGAAGCTAAAACATTCAACAGGTTATGTAATACCTCTCATGCATCTGTTTGAGGATAATAACTGAAATTAATTCATCTTCATCTCCGTTTTTTAAAAGAATCATGTTCTGACATGTTAAAGCCTCAGGCTTATCATATATGTTTATTGTCACATTCACAATCAGAATTGAAGTAGATGTTTACACCAACCCCAGAAACACCTTCTAAACGAAACAAAGATATATTGGTGACTTGCAATGTTTAACATTGATAGAATGGAGTAAGGTGATGGATTAAAAGTGATGCTTACAGGATTATTAGTTAAATTAGATTTGAAATTTCACGTTTCTTGTGAACTTTTTAATAGCACCACATTTTCAATTATATTTAAATATCTCCTTTAATCTAATAACTTTAGCTGATGATATACCAGTGTTGATTCCGACCTATATTTTTTATTATCATGTATTTGTTTGAGTTTAGAATTAATGGTATTTCACTCAGGGAGAAGATCTCATTGGTTTAGATTTTAGAGCTCTCGAAGAATTGCAGAGCTTTCATGTGGAAGCTTTATCAAAGATATGCCAAGAAAAGGTAGGCATGCTAGTGTTTTTTCTTCATAAGTTATATTCGATAATCTAAGTATCACTTTCCTATCTATTCTGCTTATACTAATTAATTTGTATTTTAAAAAGTATCTGAAGTCTTACTACGAATATCATAGCGCATTTTGATTTAACTGAATTATTCTATTTTCTTTTGGTCTCTAGTTGGCAAATCGAGTATTATAACAGAGGGACCTTTGTGTTTATTCAGATTTTGTTCCTTCATGCCCAAGGTTAGTTCTTGTCATCTCTAAATTTCTTTTGAGCACTTTCTTTGAACACTTTCTTTGAACACTTGTAGATCATTTAAGTGATGATCGTAATTATGGGCCAGCTCATTCTATGCTATCACACGTTTATTTGCGACTTTTCCTTGGCCCTTGTGACTTAATAGCAATTTTGTATCTTTTGATAAAGTAGAAAATGAATAAACATTGATAACGCTGAGCTAATCATGGTGAACATTCAACTCATACTAAATCATATGGTGTTATCACAAGCAACCTCCTGATGGGAAATAAATGTCAAACTACTACAGTTACAACTTGTCCTTGATGAATACAACAAGACTTTTTTTAGTAATGGAGAATGCATGCAATTTATCCTTGCAGTAGCTTGAAGTACTGAAGTCTATTTCACAAAAAAAAGTACTGAAGTCCCCAATACTATAGTGATAACAAGATGCCAGGAAGTGTGATGTCTGATTTGTTTTCTCTCTTACACGGGCAATTAATTTAGTGAAACAAACTGCCAATGGAAAAATTGCTGAAATTATATAATTGAGTATGGTGAGATTTTATCTGCCTTATGATGGTGAAGGATTTGTCCTTAGTCAAGCTCTTGTTTTAATTTAAACACAGTCAATATTGCAAGTATGGGCTCTATTCTAAGCCGGAACTTGTGAGTAGAAATAACGATTTCTTATCTTGTATATTATTCATTTATTTATTCGTTTATTAGGAAAAGCTTATCCTTTCTGCTTGTTATATTATTATAATATTATTTGAAAGTTTTTCTGTTATGTATTAAAGCTTCAAAAGTATAACTAAGAAAACCCAGTATTTAAAAAAGATATTTAGTCTGTTTATCATGTGCCTTGGAACTAAGCATGCTCCAAAGTACATGTCCTTTAGAGGGTGTTCTAGACTTTTTGTACTTTTATGTGGATATTATGATGATAAATTATGCATATTGAGGGTGCTACACTAGAACCTTTTTGATGTTACCTTTAAAAGGCAAAGAAACATTTTAGAGCTTTGGCTCATCATAAGGAGGTTTAGATTGCAGAGACAGCTTTCTCTCTAGGAGAGGAGCTGTACTTCTTTACTGGGAGATGGCTGCTTGAAGGAGGCTCATCTTCATCTATCAGAGATCAATGATATGGATGATGGGACTAGTGGGAAGAGACATTCCCTTTAAAATATGAAAAGAATGGGCCTCGATTTGCCAGTACCGATCATGATATGGATGATGGGACTAGTGGGAAGAGCAGATGGCTGTAGTTTCCTCTGTTTTTTCTTCAAAAATGATGCCTCTTTTCCTTGTTTCTAGTGAGGGAATCTGACACTGCATGCTCCAGCTGTTGATATCTCATCTTCCTTGTACCTTGCAGTCACAAGTTGCACCTCAGCAGAATGAAGTTTAACCATTGACCTTGCTAAAACTCTTGTTAGGAGTTCATTCTATTTCTAATCTTCATGTCAATTCTATGAAGAAACTGCTTGAGCATATTTTTACATGGAAATAAGGATTGTGTGGGGCAAAAAGTGACCCATATATATGGGCCACCCTCACGGTTCACAAATATGCACTTATTTGTAAACATTTTGATGATACTTATTTGTGAACCCTCATATCAAGATCCAATGATGACCCATATATATGGGCCACTTTTTGCCCCACATACTCCTGATCCCCTTTTTACATATCTGACCTTTTTCTTTCTGCATTGATATTTCATCGGCCAAACTTTTAAGAAGCTGGGATTTTGGAGGTTTTTCAATGGGGTTAAACCATTCAGCTTGTTTTTTTTTTGAGGGGGAAAGGATTAGCACCAAGTTAGGGTGTCATCCGTGTATATATATCACTGTGGAAGAAAAATGTACAAAATGTAGGCTCCCAAGAAGAGAGCAGCAAAAAAAGGGGAAAAACTGTCATCGCTATCCAAAGTGATGTAGATCTTGTTGAGAAGAAAAGAGAGAATTCTGCTGCTGTACAGAATTCTAATGGTCATCAACTAAGTTTGATTCAGATTTGAAGAATATGTTAGGAGTCCTAATGCTGATAGAATTGTTATTTCCTTTTTAGTTTATTTTCTTATGAGTCCTAATGCTGATATGATTGTTATTTCCTTTTTAATTTATTTTTCTTAGGAGTCCTAATGCTATTAGGATTGTTATTTCCTATTAGTTTATTTCCTATTTTGTTAGGTTATAAAAGTCCTAATGCTGGTGGGATTCTGTTTTCCTTTTGTTATAGGAGTCTTAGTGCTAATAGTATTGCTAGTTGGGAATCCCTATATATTGGCCTCACTTGTAAGAGTTAAAGACATTATTATCATCTATTTAATTAAAGTTCCAGTTCAGAGTTTTCTGAATTCTTGAGTTCGTGTGCGCACGATCTTGGCCTTGGATTTCTTCTAAGGTGCAGGTGGATTCCTGCTAGTTTATTTGTCGATTATCGTCCGCTTGAACCGGCGACATCGACGTTTGTTTTCTGCACATCTTTCAAGCGTAAGAGAGGCATCATTGCACGGTGTAATAGAACACCGTTCATCGGGCCTAGGGTTTGCTCTTGGATATATTTAAATTTCTATACCGAATTCCTTATCGCTGCGTCACAAAGCCCCACTCCTGAAGAAGAGAGCTATGGAGTACAATACTATCCACCTGAGTCCTATTCCCACAAAAAATAATCCGATTGCGCTGAAGCCAAATGGCCCAGGCACCGGCCAAGAAGGTCGCCGATGATGTCCTCCAATAATGTTGTCTGCTGCTACGAGCTTTGAGTGACTGCCAAAATGTGTCTGGTGATAGGGGTAAGCCATCTGTCATCCTCAGTCGCGCCCAAACCTCTCGAGATACACTGCAGCCAAAAAATAAGTGTGTGAGGTCCTCCTCTGCCTCGCAACATAGGACACAGAACGTGTCAGCAAGAGGTGTCCACCTCGCCCTGTACTGTCGCGTGAGAATCCTATGGTGCCGCATAAGTCAAGCAAAATTTTTGACTTTAAGTGGCGCCCTGATGCGCCAGATGAGCCTGAAATCGGCTTGGAGAGAATTCGAGATCGAGGTGGCCGGGAGGAGACGAAGATACAGGCTGCAAGCAGTAAATGTCTCAAAAAACCACACCCAGCCATCAGCCCAGGAGATGTCTGGCCGAAACGGAGCAATCCGCTGATGAAGTGTCAAAAGCTCTGTAATGCGCCTGTCAGAAAGGGCCGACTTAAAGGTAGGGGTCCACGACCCAGTGCCCGAACCACCGGGCTCTGACCACGCCTCTGCAATTGTAGAATTAGGATGTGCCGAAAAAGCCAGTAAGCGCGGGAAAGAGACTGCTAGGGATCCTCTCGGGAGCCGGTCGTGATGCCAAAATGAGAAACTCTCCCCCCTGCCAAGGGAGGGGACCATAAATGGCTGAATCATGGGGAGGAGGGAGGCAACGCCAGAACACGGAGGCCCCACGGGGAAGAATGGCTCTTGAGTCCCAAGATAGATCCTGCCCATAGCATATGAAGACTTGAAGCAGACTGACACTTCAAATGTAGAAAGATCTCCTGTTTCTTTCTCCAGCGTAGGTCCTCGCACTACTCTCACAGACAGATATATCACTTTGTGAAACTTTTAATGCCTTTGTAGTAAGGGCGAGGTTAGGTTCCTCTAGGAAGGGGGAAGCTGCAGCACAAACCTAGTTCAAATGTTTAGTAAAGTCCAAGTGATCCTTCTCACAAAAAATAAAGATCAAGCTTTTCTATCTGGTAGCATTCCTCTTTGCTTTTCCAGGATTATTTACTTGAAACAAAGCCTGACTCCCAACGTTGTTTTTCTTGTGCTCTCAGAAAAAAAAACTGTTTTTCTTGTGATATCACCCCCTCCACTGTTGATGTGATGTTGATGCGGAAGCAGCGGTAGAATAAATCTACGAGTTGCCGGAGCAACCTGATACGTTGTGACGTATCAAACTAACGCACGCAGCAAGAAAAATCTGTTCTGCAAGTACACAGCAGTAGCAGAACAGTCTATTTTGCAAGCACACAGCAGTAGCAGAACACGCCCTTTATATAAAGCAGTTACAATGTCTGGTCTAAAACTAACTATGAAACAGAATTGCACTAAAGATAAGATTCTGCCCCAACTAAACTATAAAATTGACTATGAAACATAGTTGCACTAAAGATAAGATTTTGTCCCAACTAAACTATAATCCAAATAATTATCGCCTTGTTATCCAAATCCTGCTACATCTGTCCCTCCCTCTTGGGAAAAGCTCGACCCCGAGCTGATGTTCATAGGTGATGGCGAGTGGAACTCATATAGACACGTTGAAGGTAGTGGAAATACTAAAGTCAGAAGGGAGATCAACAATGTATTCGTTGTCATTTATTCTCTTCAGAATCTTACAAGGACCAAACTTTTTATTCTTAAGCTTATTGTAAGTACCAGTTGGAAATATGTCCTTGCGCAAGTAAACCATCATCAAATCTCCTTCGTTAAATATTTTGCGACGGCGGTGTACACCAGTAGATTCTTTATACTTTAGATTAATAGTCTCCAAATGACTTTTAGTACGCTGATGAATTAGTTGCAACTCTCTATATACTCTACTTCATCATCTTCTTTCTCCTCGTCAGACAAATCATCTTCTGCTACTTCATTATAGTCATCATGATCCCTTTGAGCGAAATTAACCTTGGGTCTTTGAGGACATTCATTTGATTTATGTCGATGTTGACGACATCTATAGCATATGGTTGACCCTGATCTTGCGTTTGGGTTTACAAACCTTTTGTATGAGGTTGTAGGCTGATCCTTATTTGGATTTGCGTTAGAATTGGTTGCGTTGTTACCTTCACCTTCTTCTTGCTGAGTTTTATTTGCATTCTGTCGCTGATTGTTCCTGGGTTGAGTGGATTTTAGATTATCATAGGTTCTGGAGGTGTTTCTCTGGATTTTTTCTGAGTGCTTTTCGATTCTCTCTGATAGAGAAATTGTTTCTGCAAGTGTATAGGTAATTTGGCCTTCAATTCGTTCCTTGATGTTGATTCCCAGCTCATTAACAAATCTTGCAATATGTTGTGGCTCACTTTCAGATATATCATTACGTGCATAGAGGCGAAAAAAATCAGTTACATAACTTGCAACTGATCTACTTCCTTCTCGGCAATTGCAAAATTGTTGATACAAAATTTGTTAGTAATCTGGTGGAAGAAAGCGAGCCTATAGCAACCTCTTCATCTTCTCCCAAGTTTGAACAGGTCTCTTGTGTTGGCGCATATGTAACATCTGTGTCTGCACCAGCTTTTAACTTGTTGGCCACAACCTTGGCTTGTTTATGCTTTGGGACATCAATTATTGAAAAGAATTTATCAACCTCTGAAATCCAGTCAAGGAAGTCCTCCATATGGAACTGTCCATTAGTCGGGATCTCTATCTTCATCCTATAGCCTTGTTGATTCAAGTGTTGCTAGATCCCTCCAAAGGCATCCTCTTTATCGCTTCCATAAGGATAGCGCTGGAACGGTGGTGGAAAATTTTGACGTGGTTGTCTTGCCTCTCGTTGCCTAGGGGGTTGTTGCGCTGACCTTCTTGACCTTGTCTAGGAGGAGGTAGTCGCTCTTGAACAATCAACACCAATTGATTGACTCTTTTTGTCAGCAGATCATCCTTGATCTCATCAAATTCTGCGCGAGTTGGAGCGTCGTCGATGGAGTCGCGGGGCTCTGATACCACTTGATGCGGAAGCAGCAGTAGAATAAATCTACGAGTTGCCGGAGCAACCTGATACGTTGTGATGTATCAAACTAACGCACGCAGCAAGAAAAATCTGTTCTGCAAGCACACAGCAGTATCAGAACAATATGAGTCAACTTGAAGAACTGAAATATATTTTTGGAGCAATAATAATCTGTCCAGCAAATAAAAGTGTACCCTTTATATAGAGCAGTTACAAGATCTGGTGGTCTAGAGATAAAATTCTAAAACTAACTATGAAACAGAATTGCACCAAAGATAAAATTCTTCCCCAACTAAACTATAAAACTGACTATGAAACAGAGTTGCACTAAAGATAAGATTCTGTCCCAACTAAATTATAATTCAGACAATTATCTCCTTGTTATCAAATCCTGCTACATCAGATGTCTTGTGACTTTTGGATTGCATCTGAATCAATTCAATAAGATAAATAGTATCCATACTTAATGCAGTATTCAAGCAATCTCTGAACTTCCACCATTAGAGTAATAATGGGGGTGGGGTTGTAGTCTCAAGTTAAAATAGCAAGAAAGCCTGCCAAGGATTGGGACTCTCATATCCATGTCTCCTTCAAGGAAGACTATGGAAGTTTTTATAGACAGAATTCTGATGTTAAGCTGTGTTATATCAATGTTCTTTTTCTGAAAATGCATCTCACTGTACTGTCCAAAAAGACGCCAGTTTAAACGATGTGAATTATGTGATTGCATACTTTTATTTTCTTTTTTATTTGTTTGCCGTGTAGGTTTATCCCACACCTAGGTAATTTAGTTAACCTTCTCAGTTTTCAAATGTCTATTTGGCAGATGGAGACCTCGTGTACAGTAAATAATTAACAAGCACGCTGACAGGGGATGATGCTAAAGAACCATTCTCCTCCCAAAGATGGTTAATGTAGACAGCCATCTCATCTACTGGAAGCTGTTGTTTGAGCATTTCTCATATGCTCTGACTACAATGAGTTGAATACTTCATCACGACAATTGACTCTGAAGAATTGACGTGGCAACTTAGTGCTGTGTATTGACTCTGAAGAATTGACGTGGTAAGTTAGTGCTCTGTTGTTTGATGATAAAAGTTTGTTGTATCTTAGTCTTACTGAAGCCAAGCAAGGGCATATTCTTGTACGAAGTTCCAATGATAGCGTTTAATCTTTTATTGCACTTGCAAGTAGAGTTACAATATCGTCTGTAATCAAGGTCGGAACAATATATTTATCTTTATTGTCGTCCTGGTTATTTCTCTCGGCTATCGAGCTACGTGATGTTGGGAACGCCGAGCCTCAGCGTCCGAGGTTGAATTAGTGTATTAAAAATTTTAAATCAGTTTTATGAAATGATTGTGCAAGTAAGTCGACTTGGAAAAAAATAAAAGCCAAAGCAATAGAAGAGAGTAAAAGAGAAAACAAAAATCAGATTCTAGTTTATTGATGAGATTTAGTCCAAACTGCTTAATCTCTGTGTCGTTTTGATATTTTGAATTTGAATTATTTTTTGAAGTTCTCAATTTTATTAGCAGTTTTTTTCTACACTCCCATAGAAGACTGACTCCTTTCTTCAGTTAGTAAAGCTTCCCGAGGGCTGTCAATGCTTTATCTGTGCGTAGTAAGTTCCTACAACTCGTCCAACATGATTATTCAAAACAAATTAATTGCACGAGCTAAAGCGATTAAGATGTTCCGAAATAAAGATCAATGCGTTGTCTGAGGAATGGATAAAATTAGGGTAACATTATTGTTATTTTAAAATACATTATTGTATTTTTATTTTGTGAAATAAAATTAAGTAATAATAATATAACAAAGTGATAATAGTATATTTTAAAAGGACAATAATGATGTTCTAAAACTACAAAAAACCAAATCACCTAGGGGTTTGACTTGAGTTGGCTCGATCTGAGTTGGGTCGGATCATTCGATTATTTTTTTTCTAAAAAAAATTTGTTTTACTTTTTATATTTATTTTAATATAAATTTAATCAATAGTTATTATTAAATATAAATATGTTTTTTAATATTTGAGTATTATTTTAATAATTAAAATTAAAAATTAGGTTATCGGATTGGGTTGACTTGGGTTGGAAACTCGTACCCGGTCTGAACTTTCATCGGATTAAGTTCGGATCGAATCGAGTTGTCGGATTTACCGGGTCGATTCAACTAAAATCACCGGTCAATTATCTCATTTCTCACTGACTACCGGTCAATTATCTCATTTCTCACTGACTCCCAAGATCCGCTCCGTGAGGTATAAAAGAGATGGGAGGCCCTTCTTGCTGCCTTTTCTTCTTTCTTTACACAAGCACAAGAACAGCTCCATGTAAGGTTTGAAAATACTCCAGGAGAGGTGCAGCAACCGAAAAGATTGTATGTGTGGGGATATAAATCCTTCTTATCTTGCTCGCGGACAATGGATTGTTCGTGCACATTATAAGTAATATTGTGTTTACCCTTTTTCTGATGATCAAAAGGAAGCATATGATTTTATTTTATTTTTGTCCATACTTTGTAGATTGACTTCTAGCATGACTTTGGATGGGCTTTAGTAATGTAAAGATCATATATGATATATGGATAAGATAGTGACGTAAAAAATTCATAGAAACAAGAATCACTCTAGTTCAAGTTGTGACAAAAAATTATGACTCAATAAGAAATGTATTATAATGCTGACCCAAATTTCAGTTTTATGCAGCTAGATTATACGGACACAAACTAATGTTACTAAAAAAATACGAATAATATATGAGTGAGTAGCTATAAAAAGCTACTATTCATATTATTATGATTTATTTCAATATGAGATGTATAATGAGAGTTATTCTTAAAAAATTGAACTACTCTTACATTGATTTAAGAAACGACCAAGTTAATTTGTAAGACATATTTAAAGTTGTAAAGAATATATTATAAGATGAAAGATTAGGTATTGGTATGCCTTAGGACGATCTTTGAAAAAACATATAAATTCACCTAATTTAAATAAACATGGAGGAAGTTATGAATCTTTTTAATTTCTTCCCTTAGCTATCACTATAACAACAATACCATATTGTAGGAATTTATGAGAAAAAAATGGAAAAATGGTAAACTACAAAAAATTTATCCATAAACCTATGAGAGTCTAAGTTCGAGAGAAACTAAAATCATTGGATTTGAATGTCTGCACGTGTCACGGGGTCATTCTCGGACACTAGACCACGTGCGGCGACTAGGCGATTAGGCACCTAGCCAAGCCTGTTTTGAGTTTGCAGCGGAAGTTTTATATTCGAGACGACTGTGCCGAGAGTCGCTCTTATACGCATTCAATCATGGACATGACTAGAGTGTTGGACTACTCGTCATGGGACTGTGGCATTGGCACGTTGCGGCACCAATGCAGGCGCTTGGACGCTTAGAGTCCGAAAGGGCGACGAAGGGATCACGTGACGCCAAGAAGGGACACCGATGTGGGTTGCCACCCCACGCTCAAGGCCATGACACTAGAATTAAAGGAAAGCTTACTTGTATTAAATATGATGAAACATAAATACAATTGGATCTCGGAAGGCACTAGTGAACTACTCCCAGTGTACCGTAGGTATATGAGTCTTATTACATATTGAAAATGCAAAAGATGTACCCTACGGGAACGTCACCTACTTGGCCATTCATAAGGACGGCCTTTACAAGATAAATGCCCTAAGGACGGATAACTTGGTACTCCACAATATTACGCAGTGCGGGGCGGTTGCATGTGTTCCATGATTTCGACGCTGAGCGACCGAGGGCTATAAGTTGAGCGGCACTGGTGCCGCGAGGCTTCACGCTTTGCGTCACGTGAAAGCGTCATGTGACATTCTCCCCCACCAAAGTCGACGACGCACCAGACGCCGTTGTCCGAGCTTCCTCGGGGCCTTCGTCTTTAGTCTTGACTTCGCTTGTCTCGTTCAATTCTGCCTTCTTTGCCTTGACTTCGACTTCACCAGCATCACGCAACGTCAGGAATGCCCGCTCCTTGAGGTCTCACTGAGGACTCCTCACTCAGGCCTGCTTCGCTCGCTGATCCTTTGTCCAATCCGGGGTCATCACTTGTGCAACGCCAGTGGAGTCCGCCATGTGCGGTCTGACTTCCTCAAGCAACTATCCGTCCATCAAGTCTCTGTTGGCTTCACTTCTCTTCGACTTGCGCAGCGTCAACTTGTGTGGTTTGGCTTCTTTGGGGTGGAACAACACTTGTATGCCTTCAGGAATAGCTCGGAAAAGAGTTACTCCAGGGTCGTGCAGAACACGATGAAAGAGTCTTGCCATTTGTCCTGCATGACTTGACTCGATTCCTTCATATTGCGGGTGGCCGCAACATAAGGTCTCCCTTCCGTCGAATGCGAAGTACGGGACCATCTCACTCTCGATGATCGTTCTTAAATTTCGACGGCTTGAAACAGCACAAGCTCTTTGATGATGACAATTGCAACTTGTCTGCTTCGGGTGCTTGTAGTGGCTATGATGAACGATAAGAGTCTTCCCACGGATGCTTCGGGACACTACAGGTCTCCTTGTGGGCTTTGACTCAACATCTCTATGTTGCAAATAGTTGCAACGTCGAGTCTTGCATACCTCCGTCGAGCGAAGAGCGCATGACCACCTCCTCCTTGGTGATCACTTGATGTTTCGACGGTCTTGAGGTGGGACAAGGTTCTTTGATGTAACAATTCATGCCTTGTCCATTCGGAGTCGCCATGGTGGGAGACGAGAGTCTCCCCACATTCCCTTGTGGTTCAACTCACTATCTCCAAGTTGTAGATGGCTACAATGTAGAGTCCTTCATCCGTCGAGTGCTGAGTGCGGGGCCACCTTACCCTTGGCGGTCGTCTGATGTCTCGACGGTTCGAAGTAGAGCAAGGTTTTCGAATATGACATTCTCTATCTTGTCCACTTCAAGTCGCTATAATGAGCGACGGGGGTCTCCCCACATTCTTGTGGTTCAACTCGATTCTCCTGCTTCGATGGGGTGTCTTTGTCTTTGGCATAAAAGCTTCCTCTATGCGACTTGCACTTCTCTCCCCCACCATTGCCCTTGCCCAAGGGCTTTGGTGGTATGGCACGAGCGCCTTGGCAGCGATGACTAGCGGGCGAAGGTTGGGCGATCCTGTCATTCCAACTCCGTCCTAGTTCAAAGCTTCAACTCTTCTGCTTGAAGAACACCAACGCTGGGCCTTCATCCTCCTGGGAAAATTGTAGGCGGAGCTCGGTGATATCTTTCACGTCCTCCTTCAACATGCCCATCTGGCCGATGCTGGACAAAGTGATCTTGACCTCCAGTCCCAACTTATCAGGGCTTGCATAATTGATAAGCTTCCTTCTCCTGTCTCATGTCGCAATGGGATGCATGTTTGCCACATTCCACTTTGTCGCGATGACAACGCCATCCTGAGTTTGCCACATCTTGCAGAATTCTTGGAATATGTCTTCTTCCGATCCTGGGACCTCTTTTGAAGCTTAGGCAATACTTTTGGGTATGGACGGGGCGAGATCTTTGTGCTCGTTTACGAAGAGGATGCACCTTAGATGCTCGTCCGCCCACAACTTAGACGAAGTAATGTCATTGCGCTTGTCGGCAGGGATCATGCGCCTTTGACATACTTGTCCACCGGGCAGCTGACCCTTGTGAAAGAATAGCCATTCCGGGTCTTCAACGAACCACGGGTGCTCGTGAGGACGCTCCGCTTGGGTAAGCGGATTGTGGTTGGTGAACTCATGACATGAGCTCCCAACATCACCTCCATCTCCATTCGAATGGATGACATCGCCAGTGTGTCCTTCGAAATATTTGGATTACGATCCTTGGAGGCCGCTTCGATTGCTCGAGGCGCTGTCCGAGAGGAAAGGGCACTCTTTCCTTCGGTTGGCGACGAAACACTTGACAACAGCATGCCAAGGTTCGCCGATGCTCGACGCTCAGACAATTTGTTAAATTGGTCGTTGAGTTGAGGCATTGGCATGTAGTAGGTTCATCCCGACCCTTGATGGATGACATCACGCCGCTTGCGAGACGACACTTGATGAGGCAAGCAAGGCTGACAGTTCGTCCGCGAGTGTTTGCAAGTCATCAACGCTTTGCTCCATTCTTAAAAGTCATCGTGGCGTGGCAGGCGATGCTACGACACGACAAGATGCCTGTGATTGATGCTCCTTAGCCGATAGGATGATATTCCTTCGTCGAAAGGGACCATGAACCTTGGTGCTTAAGCTTGACCCAACTTCTCCCGTGAAGCGGTTGTGCACTTCACGTTGCATGGTTGTGCATGCGATGCGACGTCACGAAATGCCGAACAACGCCAGGTCGTCACGATAATGCATGATCGACAGTCCCTGAATGTGACACGGATCCTTCGAGTTACACAATGCTTGTGTAAGCGATCTCATGATATGAGTAGCGCAAGACCATCATGCGAAGCATATGACAACTCTTGATGCAGCGCGACACTTTAAGATTCCCGATTGTATACCTGGGGTGGTTGTTCTACTCGAGTGAGCGACGCATGACCGTCCCGGTTAGGCGGGGCGATCAGTCCGCCATCATGATGCATGACGGACGTTTCTTGACACGGCACGAGTGTATGAGGAACATACTGCCGGGCACGACTGGCGTGCGACGAGGAAGCTTGTCACGCATTCCTCGTTGGCGTCTATGATTAAAGATCATGGTACCAGTGCGCCTGGACGTGATGGTGTTTTTGAGCGGAAGCACATTTCCTACGCCAGGGCACATTGCGACGACACAAGTGAGTCATCATCGCTGGGTAATCCGAGCAGAAAGAACTGCTCTGATACCACTTGTCACGGGTCATTCTCGGACACTAGACCACGTGCAGCGATTAGGCGGTTAGGCACGTAAACAAGATTGTTTTGAATTTGCAGCGGAAGTTTTATGTTCGAGACGACTATGCCGAGAGTCGCTCTTATAGGCATTCAATCACAGACATGATTAGAGTGTTGGACTACTCGTCATGAGACCGTGGCATTGGCACGTTGCGGCACCAATGCAGACGCTTGGGCGCTTAGAGTCCGAAGAGGTAACGAAGGGACCACGGGACGCCACGAATTAAAGGAAAGCTTATTTGTATTAAATATGATGAAACATAACATACAATTGAGCCTCTGAAGGCACTAGTGAACTCCTCCCAGTGTACCGTAGGTATGAGTCTTATTACATATTGAAGATGCAAAAGACGTACCCTACGAGAACGTCATCTACTTGGCTATTCATAAGGACGACCTTTACAAGATAAATGCCTTAAGGACGGATAACTTAGTACTCCGCAATATTACGCAGTGCGGAGCGACTGCATGTGTTCCATGATTTCGGCGCTGAGCGGCCGAGGGCTATAACTTGAGCGGCACTGATGTCGCGAGGCTTCACGCTTTGCGTCACGGAAAAACGCCCCGTGACACACGTATAGTTAAAATTTGTAGAATTACTGTAAATTAAATCTATTTAGCACTAAGGTTTGATATTTTACTATGACATTGCTAGCAGCCTAGCATGACTTTCATATGATGATAGGCATTATGACTGATACTTCACGGCATGATAGATATTAATAACACGACTTATGATATGATTTTAGGATTATTTTTTTAAATCTCCTTTGAACTTTAATGATTTTTCGCATTTAATATTGAATTATAAACTTACTACGTCGCTGAATTTTTGTTGTGATTTTCATTGACGTCTTCCAAATGATTTTATTAATTTTTCTATTATTTTTATTTTTATTTTTATAAAAAGTTAAAAATGCCCTTTCACTCTTTTAATATCTGAAATAAAATAACATGTTTTGGAAAGTTAGCAATGTAAAAAGCCTCTTTTCAAAAATATTTTTAGTTCTCATATTATGTATTATTATATTCTTTTTAAACATTAAACTAAAGGAAAATTCATGTAAGGGTAGTTTAGTCTTTTTATAAATAAAAAGATAAAACTAATAAAAAAAGTTGACGGAAGGACTTAAGTGGAAAATCACAGTAAAATTTAGGGATGACATACGGTAAATTCATAGTTTAGTGTTAGACGCGTAAAATCACGATAATTGATAGGAGGTTTAAGAAAATGACCTTGGTTTTAAAGTCTGTGATGTGAATTGCATTTTTATTTAATTGCTCAAAACATTGTTATGTTTATAACTGAAACCTAGTACTCACATGTTACATAATGTCTTGTGAATAATAAGTGTACGGCATGAATGATTGATATGATATTATATTCATCGACAAATTGATGTATTGCTTAGTGAAAACACATACTAAAACTAGGATGAACCCCGATTGGACACTTGGTACATAAGTATCAGACATCCACGAGGAATGGATATCCATTCGACATTTTAAGTGATAGAATGACTAGTTTTTTTAAGATAGATTATATTAGATTAGCTTGGATGATCAAAACGGTCTTGATACAAAATGAGATGGAGGCATTGAGTAGGGTTGACTTCCAAAAAAATATTTTCTAAGTTTGTTCTACCCAAGTTGGCAAGATAATCAGCAGCTATGTTCTTCCTTCTTGGACTGTGTATACATTGGAAGTTTACAAAAAAAAAAAAACGTTAAGATTGTAAATTTCCTCCATTAGTGACCATAGTTGCCATGGCATACCAGCATTGCGATTTATGATGTCCACGAGATTTAAGGAGTCCAACTCCAGAATGATGCTTCTGGACAGCTAGTTGTCGACAAGCTCTTAGTCCTCAAAGTGCCCCGTACGCTTCGGCCTGTAATGCTAATAATGTGACATGAAATCTGATTACACCTGCGGATAAAAAAGTGGCATTAGAGTCTCGGATGATAAATCCCACACCGCCGGCAATGTTCCGACGATAAAAAAGCCATCAGAATTAATCTTGCACCAAGTGGCAGGTGGCGGCTTCCAATGAACAATCGTGTCCTAGAGATTGAGAAGTGTGAGTGTGTGATTTGCTTCGGAACATTGGTTATTATCATAACCTAAGTACCAGGACGAGCTCTTGTAGTGGTTGCTCTTCTGAAACTAAAATGAGTCTGTTTTCTTTGCTTCCAAATTGCCCAAATGGTGAAGGCTAAAAGAGAAAGGAAGGAAGATTTGACTTCAGGTGTAAGGTGCAAGGTCTGAGCCCTCTTTAATCCGGTCTCCTCAACCCCAAGTATTTCTACAATAGAATTGATAATGGATCTATGATTGAAGGTGGGTCCACAATTGACTAGCTATAGAATGACTAGTTGACTAGTCCTTGGGTTTGAAGATATCCCTTGTTAGCATGCATGCTATTATGCTAATAGATATTCGATTAAGAATTGACTAAATGTTCAAAGTGATGTGCATTTATTTTTATTTTATTAACATATGAAATTGGACGTCCGTGACTGCGATGGGATGCCCACATGGCATTGACCAAATGATTAGTGAGGCATGGTCGAATATTCGAACTTTATGGGTGCATGTATGCTCAATGATATGAAACCAATGTTTCTAACTTAAATATGTACATATATGGTGTGTTTGGATGAGATCTTTTTGTCAAAACTAGACTTCGTTGTGCCAAACAACGATCAAAGCTCTCATGAACTCCATTGGAACTTAAGTTCCAACCAACATATTAAATTTCGACGAGTTCTCGTTCAAAAGTTCTCGCTCGCATTGAGAACTTTCAAGTTCTCGCTTCCAAGGAGAACAATACTTTTTTTACTTTCTTTTTTGCTTTTATTTATTATTTAGTATATAATTAATTATTTATTAACACATTATTATTCATCTTATAAAATAAATTATTTAATTTAATATTATTTTTATTTATTATACTTTAATTAGTATTATAGTATTATAAACTATTATTAATTAATGTTTACTCTCAATATTATTTATTAAGCTGTTTTTAATTATATTAATAATAATCAATTATAAGATACATTAAAGTGATATTTTCCATATTATAAAAATAAATTTATTTTATAGGTACTAAAATTTATTCGTCTAATTAACTTTTAAAATTTTCATCATTACTTTTTTTATATTCAAAGGTTGACTAAATTTTTTTTTATTTAATCAATTAATTTTCGAAAATCAATAAGAATTTAAGTTCTTGGATACGAGGATGAATAACAACCTAGCACATCAGCCAATCAAATGTTGAACCCAAACCTAAGTTGATCACCAGATCTTCAGAAGTGACGTTAATGGTCGGATCGACTCATTTTTTTTCTTTTTGTCATGATTGGAGTCTTTGAAGGACGCGTGAACATCACAAGAAACTAAAAAAAAAACTACACCAGTATCCTAAAAGCCCGTTTGGCATCTCTTAGGATTAAATTATTTTAATCCACCGGATCTTCCTGCAGCGGGGGCATTGAATTCCAACTACAACCAAGAAAGCACAAGAAAAGATAATCCTGTAGGCCCGTTTGATGCCCAAAAGATAATCTCAGATAAAGATTTTCAAATCCACCAGGAGAAGCAGGTTACAATAATTTTTGACCGACTTTTTATATTCTATTTATTTTGAAGAATATTATAATCTTAAAAATAAATGTTCGATAAAATTAAACATACATCGTAAGTCTTGCACGCATTATCCTCCATTAATCTTAATCTATCTCGTATTTGATTATATTTCACAGATTATTTATTTAATTCAGAGGTAACCCGCCGTAATGATTATGGTGGGCAGAGCATCTTAAAACATACATGTCTGACTAAAATTTCGGAAATAAGACTTTAATCCTGTGCTTATCCGCATGCCAAACGCCCCAAGAGATGCTAGAGTTGCAATTTGCCTTTTTCATAGTTAAATAAAAACGATTATAATTTTTTTTTCAAAATTTAGTTAATTTTTGAGTTTTTAAAATTTCAGAATTAAAAAAAATTATTTATTTTTATTTTATTTCAAGGGGACGCATGTGATAAGCTCCAAAACTATTCGGCATTTTTTTGGTGTAGCATCCAATTAATCTCGAGTCGAATAAATAGAACGACAATAATTTATCCCTTGGCATCCTTGATTTAAACTACCCGCCAAAGTTAATTACAAAATCAACGGTAACATGTTAGATATATTTTTCTTTTGTGTTACGATATTTTCAACTGATTTGAGTCGTGCGTAGTACCGATATGCATGCCGGATAAAATACAAATTTTTTTATTTTAAAAAGCATTCATTGACATTGTCATAGGATTTAAATGCTCGGGATATTTTTTTTATTGATATTGTTTGGGGTTGTTCAATCACGAGACAAGGAGGGCCGATATATATACAACATTATAGAGATTGAAAAATTACACACACAAAAAATTCAATGTTTGTATTCACAAATAATACAAGTTTACATTTTAGAAAGCAAACGTAACAATGCAGCATGACTATTCGGCAACCATTACAAATTAAATAAAAAATATTTAATAAATTTAATATCATGTTAGAGAGAATTCAAATGTATTTGGACTCCAGTAATTTTTCTCTTCCTTGACCAGAAAATTTTCCTCCTTTTTTTTACTTTTCTACGTTTTGAATTGATTTTTCATGTTAAATAACACACACGCACACACATATACACATTTAAAAAGCTTGACTTGCTTTATTACATGAGAATGTTTTGGTTAAAAAAATTTCTATACCTTCTTAAAAGATTAAAAGTCAAGAAATCTGGAACACAAATAATAGGGTGTGCGACAATATGTTGTATGTTCCTTGATTTTCCAGAGATGAAAAAACAAATAGGTTCTTGTATGACAACAGTTGGTCATAAAATTTTCATGACAACTTTGTTAACATTGACAATCACAATAGAATTATTTATTTCATGCTCGAATATGAACTCTTTATATATTTCGCAATTGTAATCTGTTTACAATACAAATAGGAGAACTATTATGGCCACACAACTCTCTTGAGACTGCTTAGTCATCCCCCCAACACCATAATAATTACAGAAGAACAGTTTTGCCTGTACAAACTTGCGAAATCGGAGCCGATGTAGACAACATACGTGGTCCACGACATGCTTCTGTTTCTTCTTTCGTAGCTCAAATAAATGGACCCTGGTGGATTTTCCTTTTTTTTTAGTTCTGCATATAGCTGTATATTCCAATTTAGCTACAAAATTGGAGCAAAAAGTAAGGAACAAAAATTCCTGCTGACGCTTTGATCAATCTAGTGTCCCACTTATGACTGAATTTGAGTTCTCAGAGTCCTATATCACATGCCATCAGAAGATGTCCTGTTTGACCACACAATTTCGATTTCAAGGGTTCGGGATGATCCGTCCCTGTTACCATCATGGTTGAGGCTGAATAATCCACTGTATACTCCTTCAGTTACAACTTTGTCTATCTGGATGGTAACTCTTCCAAGGGTACTCTACAATGACGACGAGATAATCAAGCAGTCAGCTACGAATAGCGGTATCGCAGTTTAAAAATTTAAGGTTAAGGCAAACAGGATGCAAACCTTTCCAAATGTACTTTTACTCTTGCAGAGAATGTAGAGCTTCTGTCCTTTTGGAGGGACGTCAAAAGCCCAAGTAAAACCTTCCTTCCATTCCGGGGATGTACTATGATTCATCACCTACAAAATTTGCAGAAATTTATGTCGAAAGGGGCACAGGAAATGAGTAGAACGTCAAAACATCACTAAGATAATTCATTTTCGACAACCTAAAATCCCACCTTGGTTTGCTTTGGAGGGCCATTTCCAATTTTAAGTTGACAGAAAGCATTGGTACTCCCCATTGTCTGCTTCAAGTTATTCCCACGTTTGATGGTCACTGTCAAGCATCCTGGTAAGCAATGCAATAAGCTATCTGCTCTTTCATGAAAGCTGGGAGGACATGTTTTCATGAGCATTTGCAATATGGGTATAGCTTCAGCAGCAATCAGAGCCTGAGCTTTAGCAATATCTTCATTCATCTCTGGCCATGATTCCTTTAATAAGCATAGGGTGTCCAATACTGACTCCTGAGCAGCCTCACTTCCAGCCTTCAATGCACCAACTAAATGTGGAATGCACAAAGTTGCTGCTTCAGAAGTTCGAAGCTTCTTAAAATTGGTAAATATCACATATATGGTTCTTAGTACTTCTTCGTTGATAGTTGCCGTGGACCACAACTCTTTCTCTAGAGCAGCTGCAAGATTTGAATTTTGAGAGCTAAGTAAGAACAGTTTCCAATTGACATACGAGAGAGAGAGAGAGAGAGAGAGAGAGAGAGAGAGAGAGAGAGAGGAATTATCATGTTTAATTCTTTTGCACTTCCCTATTATCAGAAGGAAATCAATCCTTGAAAGATACATATATACACAAAAAAAACAGAAACACAAAAGGCACTGCATCCACCTAAATTGTGTTACTCTGCAGGTACAGCATTAATGCATGGCTAATAATGGTTATAGGCAGATTATAAGCAATTCAATATATGCCGGAAGGGGGAAAACAGGCAGCCATGCATCACATTTCCTCTTAATATAGTGACAATGAAGAGTGTATCGACAAGTGGATAGTCAACCTTGAGAACCATTGTGCAGAAGGTAGGTCATGTTAGTATCATTCATTTGGATCTAGAAGCAGCAATGTCCAGGATACCTAGCCACAATCATCATAATCTTGTACTAATTAACTTTCTTTTAAATCATTATTCATTAACTGATATATCCACTATCCATCTTCCATAAATTAGGTAATTCAAAACAACAAGATGGAACCATGATACTATAACTACGTGTACTCAATAAGAAATTCAGCAGCTGGAGCCATAAATGAAAATGGCGGGTAAACTCAGTTTTTTCTAATGAAAATTCAGTTTGTTTCATTACAAGAAAGATATAACTAAAATGATGATCATGATAGCCTATTTATTGGTCAGTAGCATTCCATGGAATGTTAATTATCTCATGGCCTCTACATGAATGAGAGATACTTGTGCAAAAATATTTACAATTCAGTTTGTTTTTTTTATATGATTCTAAAAAATATTTAGTCAACAAGTTCCATTTTTTTCTTTTGGAGAGGAAGCAGAATCTTCGCTTCCTTAACCTAGAACCTTCAACCATCATGGTAGGATACCTGACTGATATTAACCAAAATTGATCATCCAGGTAAATATGAACGTGAGTCAATGAATGTGAACAATGACTTACCAGTAAGAGACCTTATGAGCTCATTGGACACATATTCTTGGAGAGTGTGATTTGAAAAAAGATATTTGATCAATAATGCAGCTTGTCCAGCAACATCAGTGTTGGGAGATAAAAGAAGTTCTTGGACTAAAAGTATGCCTCCAGCCTCTGCAACAGCTCGCCTGTTTGTTCTACTATGCACAACCAAGCATTGTAAAGCACATATAGCTACCATCTTCATCTCCTCGGTTGGCTGGTCTTCAAGCAGGCTTATCAAAGCACGGCATGCTGATACCGAATCACTTGTTCTAGCAAGTGCCTCATGCTGGAAAAGGTCACCAAGTGCGAGAGTTGCTAAAAATTTTGCAGGCATGAATCTAGTCTGTGGATCTAACAGATATTGGGAAAGAGGAGCAATTGCATATTTTGCAACTTTCATTTCCCGAACGCGTACATTGTTAAATAATGCCTCAAGTAATCTGCAAGATGTTTCTTCGCATTGATGAGATCTTAGAAGCTCCAACAGTGCACCAACAGCACCAGCCTCAGCCATGTCTATGGCACTTGACACATTGTTTTTCTCTTGAATAAGGAGTGCACTTAGAGCTACTGTAACAGTATTTTCCATAGTAGAACTCAACATCCTAACAAGCACACCTAATGAAACTTTTAGATAGTACTCAGAGTTTGACCTAAGAACATTTGATAAAACAAGTGCAGCAGACTCCCATAGTGCATGACTTGGCTGGGGATCATCCTGGACAATGACCTTGGAGAGCTCAAAAATACCGCTTGCATCCGCTACAGCCTTAGGCCAACTCATTGAAATACTCTCAAGAGCTTTAATAGCTGTTTGCTGTAAACTCAAAATTCCTATTCCGGCAAGCTGTACAAGAGGTACTACTGCATTTTTTGTAGTAATATCCTGCTGAAAATGCTCCTGCTCAAGAAGATGTGACAATAGCTCAGTGCCAAGCTGTTGTATGGCTTGAGATGGGGACTCGAGAAAAGATATCAAAGGCTCAATGACTTGACTGGGAGTCAGCTTCAAGGTTGTCAGGCTTTGTGGCTTTTCCAAGATATTTACAAGTGCTTGCAAAGCACTAAGCTGTCCCCACATTGGAAAATCAGGGCGTTGTAGGACCAGGAAAAGTGGTTCAACCATTCTTGCTGCAGCTGAACTTTTAGCGATTCCACTGTTGTTTGTTAAAATGCGAAGCAATTCCGCAATTGCTGAACTAATTACAACAGGTGCATCGAGGATCACATCAAGTGCATTGTCAATAAGTCCAGCATTAAGCATATCCAATTTGCAGTGAGGTCTGTCCTTTCCTAACTTAATAAGAGCATTTATGCTGGCCTCTGAAAGTTGATAGTTTGACCCAGAAACATACCGAACAAGAAGTTCCACACAATCACTCGTTGCAGCAATATCTGCATGTTGTTCATCATCAAGCAACCTCTCCAAAGCACAAACACCAGCTTCTACCACCGAATCTGAGTCTGATTCCATCAATGATATCAAGGGTTGTATGCATTCAGATGCAATTGGCATTGCTCGCACTCTTGGGTTTCCAAACAAGACATAGCACAGCTGAGCTGCATTTTTCCGTAGTTCCAGAGAAGAATTGGATGACAATATTTTGTGGAGGCTCAGAAGTGGGTTTCCATCAACGTCAGTTAATATTGATGCCTTTGATGTATTCCCAGCTGTCAGTTTAATCAAGGCTACAAGTGCTGCCTGTTGTTCCCTCTCAGATCCTGCATTCAGCATGTCAACTAATGGTTGAACAGCTTGTCTGGCCATTTCAGTATCCCTGATATCTTCTGCATCAAAAAGTTCCTGTAGAGCCCTAGTAGCACTAAGTCGTGCAGCTCTAGATCCTAATCTTAAAACAGCTATTAGTTGATTCAAAGTGCTCAATGAAGCTTCATGATGTATCAGATCAGAATTGCTGTACAAGATGCATAAAAGGTCAGTTATAGTTGTCTCTGTCGAGTCTTCAGGCCCCAAAGAGAGATATTTGGTTAAGGACTCCAGAGCCCCTGCTTCAGCCATTGCCAACTTGTTTGCTTCGTTACCATCTGCAATTCGAATCAGAAGCCGGACAGCAATTGGTGGAGCTCCTGGTCTATCTGGCATTGGTTTCAGGAGGTCAACTAATAATGGTATGGACTTGCGAGCAGTTGCACCAACTCTCACATCTTCAATATCAAAGAGATGCTCTAATATTGTTTTCCCAGGATATTTCTCCAAATCAAATTGCTCAGATAGAGAAGTGAGGTTGGACACATCTGATTCTGTGTGTCCAATTAAAGTTGTTAGACCTGCAACAGCCCCAGAGTTTGCTATTGCTAGCTGTATGCCTTTATTTCCATTTAAAAACAGGCTAGCCATTGCTTGTGCAGCGAAATATCTGTCAAAAACTTCATCTGACTTCAGCAAGAAGGCCAGAGAAGGTATAATACGCATTGTGGCTGAAGATTGAACCACTGATGCATCTTGGAACAAAATAGCCAATAAAAGGCAACAGGTCCATATCCCTTCTGTATCTTCAAATTCTGCCTGCACATAAATTAATTATAACTCAAATGGGTTTCTAAATTACATAAGTACATGAAAGAAATGTGACAAATCACATTTCAGTTAATTGAGGGATATATAATAATCAACAAATACAAAAGGACATTGCTGAAACAATCTGATGAGTATATCTTTCTTGGCACAATCTTTTGTGGTTTTGCACTATCCAGATATTGCCTCATTTTATGATATTACAACCATGTAGGATGAAATTAGGTGAAATGTAACCTTAGAAAAATGAGCATACTTTTCATACTTCAGGAAAAAAAAAACAGGCCATATTTCTGAAACATGAGTCAACATGTGTGATGTTCGTTCAAAATATATTTGTACTACAAATTAGAAACTGAATATTAGGCAAAAGAAATTTAGAAAAAAGAAGCCTCAACCCAATAGAAGTTAACATTTAACGGTTAGTGGGAGGGATGCAAACCTCTCTGCCAAACAAGGGCGGACCTAGGACCCCAAAATCAATGGGTGCAAAATATTATCTTTTAAAATAAAACTTCTAATAACATAATAACTATATTAAAATAATTTTTTTGATAAATTAAATAATATTATAATTGTTTCCTTCTATATACAGATAATCATTAACTAAAGATAATACAAGTACAAAACAAATGATAAAATAGATTTAATAACTATGAAACATATTCCATAAAAATGAAGTGGTAATAAAAAATATTGAAAATGATTTTTTTTATAATTCTAAGATCTAAGTTTCTTTTCTTAAATTATAGTATTTTCCTATTAAGAAAACTATAATATATTAAAGAAGAAAGAAGGGAAGGAGGGATGAAAAAAAATAAAATGACAAGGGGAAGACCTGAAGAAGAAAGATAAGATTACCTCTTGGAATCTTAGGGAAGTTGGGTTAAAGAAGATGAAATGATAAAAGAAAACTAAAAAAAAAATAAGAGGAGCGTCCGTTAGAGAAAACATGAAGAGGAAAGCATTGAGGTAAAATTTTGTTTGGAATAAAGAGAAAAATATGTTGAAAAATTGTTATAAAAAGATATTTTATAAGTATTCTTTTAAAATAATTTAAATATGATACATTTCTAAAGATATCTGATTAAAGATAAATATATAATATTTTAATAACATATATATATATATATATATGTATATATATAACTTAAAATTGAATGGGGTCAATTGACCCCATTACTCTCAAGGTAGGTCCGCCACTGCTGCCAAAGGATTCTAACATTTGAAATATGAATTCACAAAAGATCAAGCTTTTTTTTTATTGGAGGAGAAAAAGGATGATCACCAAGTTGTGGTTCTCATCCATGACAAAGAATCAAGCTTAAGAACAAGTTAAGTTCTTTTCTAACTTTCAAATTCAGTCATCTTTGTATTTCTTTCAGGTAAGAAGTAAATTTTGTCAACAAGTTTCCATTTTTCGGAATTGCCAAAGAATTCTATCTGAATCACTTAGATATTCATTGCATAGAAAAAAAACTATCGAAGAAGACAAAAGAAACTATTTATTCTGTTTTTCTCCAATTATTAAATGATTAAATAGACAAGTTTATTTTTTGTTTATGGTACCAAGAACATTTTCATAAGTACTTTACCACCAATATTCATGGCACAACTTATACTCCATTATTAATTCATAATAGTAATGAATAATCAATGAAGTCATGTTTGGCTGTCATCAGCATGTGATGCTTGATTATTAATCCATAATAGTAATGAATAAAAAGTTACTTTGTAGTTGGATAAGTGGTTGTTACTTCTCAATAACCAATGACGTGATATAGAAAACAAGATCAATAGACAGGTTAAGCATAGGTACAACATGCAGCCATTTGGTGGCTGATGACAAGTAGATGTCCATTACGTTGATTGTATAATAATACTTAGAAGATATAGATGAATAAGAAACATAGAAATGCCAGAGGCAGGTATTCTTGATTAAGTGAACTGATATATGAATAAAAAGAAACAGATACTACAAAAACATTGAAAACAGACCTGCGTGTTAGAGATGTAGCCAGCAAGTTTGTTTGAGAGAATATCAACTCCTCCAGCCTCCATAACATCAAGTTTACTCTTTGGATGGGAAGAACAACTAATAGCAAGCAACCACAAGGCAACCATTCCTCCCATTATCATTGTAGCATCAGGAACTTCAGATTCATAACCATCATGATAAAATGCATTCTTCTCCGTCAAACTGCTCCGGTTCCGAGATCCAGCATCCGAAGATTTGGAGAATTGATGCTTCAGCATGTCCACAAGTGCATATATGAGCTTCGCTAAAAAACCTGATGCTTCAAGTATGTCCAGAGATTGCTGCTTATGCTCCTTCATTACACACATCAGAAGCATGACACTGCCAATTCTCACCTCCACATCAGCTGAGTTCAAAATTCTATATGCAAGTGAAGATATACAGTCTGATGTTCCAACTATAAGATCACCAAGCATAACAGGATAGTCTTGACATAGCCTTGAGAGAATATCAATAACTTTATCTTGCACCAGCGGAAGGCCAACAGCTAGACAATGAATGAGAGGTGCTAAGGTTGCAGGATTTTCAGCTAAGATAGTGCAAGGAGAATAGGTGAGATTCAAGCTCCCTTTTGTCTTAATAATCAAACCAAGTACATCAAGAGCATCCGAGGAATTGATCCCTTCAACATCCATGGCAGCCAAAAAATCTGCAAGTGCGTGAATGATGAAATGATACTTAGAATTTTCAGACAGAAGCTCACAAGCCGGGAACTGATTCAAAAGCTGATGAAGTGCCCGAGAAGCATTCTTCTTCCCTTCCAAAGTTCCTTCCCCTAGGACTCTTGTCAAAGCTGATAAAACATCTTCTGCCAATGCTTCTTCAGCAATCTGTGGATCTGAGAGAAGATTCGCAAGTGCAGCAATAGCAGTTTCCGCGGCATCAATTGATGATGCTTTAGCCATCTTAATAAGGGGCTCAACATCACCTTCTGTTATGTAAGACATTTTATTAGCTGTTTTAGCTTTACTTGGTCGGGACAGTGCACTCAATGCTCGAGCTGACTGTGTTGCAACAACTTGAGTTTTGCTGGTCAAAAGCTTCATACATGGATGCACAATCTCATCGGTTGCAAGGTTGTCACATATATCTTGCCGCATGCTAAAAAGATCAGCTAGAACAGATGCAGCACATTCTTGAGTTTCTTCGTTAGATGAGTTCAGAACCTGGACAAGTGACCTAAGCCCTTTGTTAGCAGAAGCACCCTTCTGTACTATGTCCCCATGAGATGCCAACGTAAGCACATGGCCCAGCACTGTAATAGCATGTATCTTAGAACTAGGAGACTCATCACTCACTAACAGTGCTAACAATTGATTGATGGTACCCGAGTCGGCATAACGTATTAACTTCCTGAGTGCCTTCGCTGAAGCTTCTTGGCCTTTATACCCACCACACTTAAGAAGCCACAGGAGCGCTGGAACAGCCCCAGCACTCTCAACACAGGCACGAATATCCTCACTGTGACAACACAAGTTCCATAACACATGAGCAGCATCTTCCTTCGCCTTTTGAGACCCTGTTTCCAGCAGCTGCACCAATGGTGGAATACCTCCAGCAGCTGTTATTGCCCACTTACTGTCATCTATTTGATTTGTCAAAATAGCCAGCAATGCAACAGCATATTCCTGATGCTGCTCACTTGACAGACCAAGCAAAGAGATCAGCATCTGAATTCCTTCTCTCCCTCCAAGAGCCTCCCATATTCCAGCCCCCTTGCAGCACAAGTTTGTCAAGGAAAGTATAAGTTGTTCCTGCACATCAGCAGAAGCCATGGTTATCAACCCAATGAGCACTCTTTTTGCTTCTGAATGATCAATCATACTGGAAAGTGATTCATTGCTGTAGAGACTAGCCAAAGCCTCCAGAACACGGTCCTGAACCAATCTACTGTTTTGGGGCTTTAAGAGAGTAATTAAAATATCCTCAATCCTAGCAGGGTCGAACACTTTATCTTCCTTACGTTCAAAGACCATCAGAGAATAAGCAAGAGCTCCTACGATATCTGCAAGCGGAGTACCTACACGAGAGGTTTGGGAGAGCTCCCCAAGATAAAGAACTAGGGAAGACATACCTCCACAAATATTAGCTAAAGCACGGACTGCATGTCCTTGAAGAGAATGACCAGTCTCCCCTTGCATGCACTCTTTAGAAGGCGCTACTACTGCACCAATTAAAACTTGGAGACCACCTGCATCCACCACAGCCTTCTTAGCCATGGTTGACTTGGATGATAGAGCCTCCAGAGCATCAGCTGCACTAGCACGGAGAGAAATATCATTGTCCCAACCTAGAAGATGGAGGAGGGCATTGACGGCTCCAGCATCAATGACCTTAGGAACACTATCACCAAATGCCAAAATCAGCCGGGCCAAGAGGGAAGCAGCATTTGACTGGGCTGCAGTATTTCCTGATAACAAAAGGTCAGTAATGATTTCCACCCCTCCAGCCTCCAGGGTGGCCTTCCAATACCCATCCTTATCCCCGCAAAGATTTTTTAAAGCCCCAGTGACAAAACCCTCCACTACACGATCTTGTTTAACATTTGGGCTAAGAAGGTCCCATAATGTAGGGACTACACCTTCCGTGACAAAAATTTTCATGCCAATGTGGTCATCGGACAGTCCACCAGACGAAACCTCAAAAATAGCTTCAGCTGCTGCTTTCCTTGCTTCAGATGATTCAGATTTAAGAAGAGAGAGTAATGGCGGTACACATCCTCCAAGAAGAACTTTAATACGTAGTTCCTCTTCCTTGCACAGAAGACTAAGAATAGATGCAATATACACTTTTGCAGTTGTGGTTCCACTCCGCAGAATAGAAATGAACAATGGCATAGCCTGAGAATGAGTACCAATCAGATTCCGTGCTTCTTTCTGTGATTTAGCCATGGCAAGTAATCTTGAAGTGGTGAGTTCTTTCTCAGTTGGAGAAGACACATTAGTGTGAAGTTGTTCTAGAAAGCGAGCAACCGTGTCCATCATGTTTTCAGGATCATCCATTGTCCTATTTACATTTGATTCACTGTGAACAACGACAAATGGTATATAAGCACTTTATAGAGTGATACAGTGTTTTCCTACTTTTAACCAAATTTCTCAGAAATACAATGTACCATCATAGCATATATGAATTTGAACGAGAATAGGAAGAAAAGTTTTTTTTTCTTATATTATACCTAGATTGAGAGGATGAACAGGAAGGCGCTGGAGAAAGTTCTCGAGGCTCTGTTGAATGAGACTGTGCCTTTGCCATGAGTATCCACAATCACGGGTAAGAATCTAGCTTTTTTGTGATCTACAGGTAGAGTAAAAAGTCTTAGGTTCAGTAATCTGCTGAAAAGTTGAAACCTCCAACCCCAACTATCATAATTATGATGAAGGTCCAAAATATGAGAAGGTTAGAATATCAGATCTAGTTCCCAAATTAAACAGGGGCTAAAAGAACATGCCCAATGCCGTAACTTTTGGATGATTTATTTATCCCACTCTACCCTATGAAGTAAATTTCTTAATGAAGCGCACGAAAAAATGATACTTCCTCGAACTAGAAGCTCGAACAAGGAAAGAAAGAATTAAAGAGCAAAAGTATCTCTACTTGCCAAACACTCGATAAGAAGAATGAAGACTTCAATTCCTCTTTCTCCTCCGCCTTCTCTTCATCCGACAAACAAAATCCCTTCTTGATCATAACAGATCCACTGCGCCAGCAAGAAATAACACGCATGGAAGGTTCAAATCAGGCCAGATCTCTTCCCTTTCAGCAAACTATGAACCAAAAATCGGAGCAAAGAGACACATACAAAGATCCTCCGGCAAATGCGAAGCAATCGGAAAGCGCCGCCGCCGCTGTCACTTTTTCCAAACGCAGTTCTGCCGTGGCGTCATCCGAAAACATCAAATCACCAAAGAAAAACGGAAAAAAGGAAGCAAAAGCCACAAGTCGTAGAAAGAGGACTACGGACCCAATTAAAGCAGAAATGGATCGCATTGGCGGTCGAAATTGAGTAAATTTGCGAGCTTACCGCGAGGGCGGGCGCAAGCAATGGAAGGGGGAACGGCGCCCTCGAGGCCAGAGCGGCGCGGCGCAAGTGTTCACGAGTAGTAGCAGTAGCAGGTAGCAGCAGTGGTAGAAGGCGAAAGATGAAATCTTTATGCCTTTCCGAGCGCCAGCTCTGTGCGTTTGCTTGGTGTGATGCTCCCAATTGTTTCCTTTACGATGGGGTGGTCTTAATTGGGTCTGCGATTAAAACTTCCCGAATGTTTGATAGATAAAACTGTAAAAGACTCGTTTTTTTTTTAATTCTCTCTGCTTCGTGTGATTACTTCTTTTTCTTTTTACTCTTTTTGTTAATTACCATTCACTCAAAACTTTTATTTCCATTTACATTTAATTTTAGTAATTAAATAAAGTAGAATTTCTCACTGGCGTTTAGTAGTAAAAAAATATGATATCATGATTAAAACGGGCGTCGACTTTAGATCTACCGTACGTTTTGAATCTTGGTAACTACGCTGATGAAAAGGACACCTTTTTTTTTCAAATCAGACTGATCAAGTGCTAAATATACAACAACAACAATAACAACAAAGCCTTATCTCACTAGGTGGGGTCGGCTACATGGATCATACGACACCATTCCGCTTTATTAATAACCAAACCTTTTGGTATATTATTCACCAATAGATCTTGCTCTATTAGTTCGCCAAGTGTCCGCCTTGGCCTCCCTCTCCCTCTTTTAATCGGACTCCAAATTATTTGATCTACTCTTCTTACTGACGCATCTAATAGTCTTCTCTGCTGGCGCATCATTACTGGCGCATCTACTCTTCTACTCTTCTTATTTGATCAAGTGCTAAATATACATAAAAAAAAATTGTGTACACTTACAATCATGTGAATGCTATATTCAATATTTGTGACTTCCATTTGAAAGAAAATTGAAGGAAAAAAAAGAACAATGTTTGGAACTTCCACGAGAACTATCTTATCAAAAATTTTCCTTTTTCCCAAAGTGGTGGGACGAGGTGTTATAATAATAATAATAATAATAATAATAATAATAATAATAATAATAATAATAATAATAATAATAATAATAATAATAATAATAATATATTTTTTACGTGGTGTATTATTGGAATGGGCCCTCGGATATGTTGATTGCGCACCAAGACGCATTAAAATGCATGGATACCGTTAAAACTAAAAATTGGGCTCGAGGAAACTTGATCGCCTTTTTGCCTCCCTTGGTCCATGCACTGGTAAGGATCCAAGAAAATGGACGGGAAAATTGCTTAAATATTTATGAAAATAAATTTGAAATTAGACTTATTATTATTATTGTACTTGTAATAACTTGAGAATTCATTGTTCATACCATCCCGAATTCAAATTTCGCCGTACTATTTTTTTAATCTTCTATCGTACTAGATGTTTTTTCCCTTGCTAATACAAAAGAAGTGTACTTTTTTCAATCGTTGAAAATTGAAATTGTCTATTTGTACCAGTTTCTTGTATCTCAGATGTGCAATAACTTGAACACAGAGTGCTAAAGCATAGCATATATTAGTTTAAAAATAAAAAATAAAAAAATAAGGGTGTAATGTAGCGGTACGTATCATTATTAAAAAATTGAGAGATCACGAATTTGATTCATATTTTTAATTTTTTTGCATCAGAAAGCCTCCTTTATAATTGAAAAAGAAGCATGTATTAGTTTTAATTAGTAATATGTTATTATTCGATTTTTAAAAAAAATATTTTTTGCTTTATAAAAAATTACTAAAAAAATAAGAATAGTAATTAATGGCCTAGAAAACCGAGCCCAAAAAATGGATAAGAGCACATTGGCAAGATCCGAACGTTTGTGATTCTGGTCACCGCAAGTGAGCATAAGAAATGAAACCCCAAAGAATCCACTCCATTCCCCTCTCCCACCCCAAATTCGTTGCCGCCGGAATCACGAGCAAGCGCCGGCGGGCGAGGCCGCGGCCGCCGGCTCCGTCGATCACCCCGCCGCCGTCTCCTCCTCTGTCTCCGGCACCAAAGTTGTATAACATCTCTATCCCTCGGGACAAATCCCGGTGGTCCCTCTCCGCCTCCCTCCTCTCTTCCGCCACCGCGGACGGGGAGTTCGCCGGCGAAGGGAAATGGGAGGTCTTACCGCTCTCACGTTCGGAGCTTTCCCTCTCTCTAACGCTGCCTACTGGTCAGACCTTCCGGTGGCGCCGTACTGGTCCCTCCCGTTTCACCGGCGTCGTCGGCCGCCACCTCTTCTCTCTCCGGCATCTTGAAGAGGACCCCTCAGGCCGCGTCTCCTTCCTCCTTCACGGCTATTCCTCGCCAGACGCCGCCAAGGCCGCGCTCTGCGACTACCTTAACGTCGGCGTCTCACTCGCGGAGCTCTGGCGCAGGTTCTCCGACGCGGAACCCCGATTCGCGAAGCTTGCGCGGGCGGCCGACGGCGGCGCCCGCGTGCTTCGGCAGGACCCCGTGGAGTGCGTCTTTCAGTTCCTTTGCTCGTCGAATAACAACATCGGAAGGATCGAGAAGATGGTTGGCGTGCTGTCGTCGTATGGGGAATGTCTCGGAACCGTTGGCGGCTTCGAATTCCACGAATTCCCGTCTATCGAGAGGCTGGCAGCCATCTCCGAGCAGGAGCTGCGCGATGCTGGATTCGGTTACAGGTTCGCCTTTTGATGCTCACATTGTTTAGTGGTTTCATTGCATTGTTCCTTCTGAGTTAGTTCTGTGATTATGAGCGTTCCATTCAAAGTTCTTGAATGGAACTTTGTTAAGCTCTGTTCTGCTTGAAAGTAGAACTTCATATGTTGTGAAGTGAGGAAAAAAATCGATTTTTGTGTGACATGTTTTCACCTATTGATCTCTGAGAACAATAGTTGAATCTATTAAACTCTCCTCGTGAGTACTTCCGGAATAAGGGCAAAATATGGCAGTGGTTTGTCGATAATTGATGCTTAACTAGAATAAGTGATATGTAAGAGAGAAAACAATGAGTTTAACTAGATAATGCAAGTAATTGCTAACCTCTATTTTTTTCAAATTCAAAACAATTTGTTCAGATTTCAACAAGTTGACTGAATAATTAACCCATCTTAATTTTTTTGACGTTTGGTTTTATTCATATAAATAAAGTGTTTATTCACCTTTTATTCTTTTATTAAACATAACCTAAGTGATTGATTATATCCATTTTTATCCAAATGTTTCTTTGATCAATAAAGTATGATGCTTATTTAAACTTTGAATTTATTTAAAGAAGATTCCATCTTAATTTCACGCTCGGAGAATAAAATCCGGAATAAATTACTCTGAAAAGAATCAGATATTGATGATGTGTTTTAAATGCAAACCCGTTTTAGAACAGATATTGATAAAACCAAACAGATATTGACGATGTGTTTTAAGAACCTTTACATTGATATTTTTTTCATCTACATTTTCGAATTGCTGTTTTCATTCAATATGATGGAAACTAAGACACATTGAAGGAAACTTCATCAGTTGCTGCAACAACTTTGTTGAGATTTTCTTTGCATGATTCTTGAACTTTATATAAAGCAGTTGAAAACTGGGGTAAGATCTTCTAGTGACAGGCACTCTTAACTGAAGCGTGTGACAGGAAAGCCCAAAGGCTTTTCCTTTCCCCACTGAGGAAATGGCAACCATCCTTTTCCATGAACACAACTTTCTGTGAAGCATTCAATAAATTTTAGGGTGTAATGCACTTTAGAGCTATGCTTTGTGCTGCAAGATGTTTGATCTTGAAGTTTCTTCTTCAAAGGAAGTGTAAATCTCTAGAGCCTTAAACCTCATTTCTTTGGACTTTTTTTTTAGATAATTTCTTTGGACATGCAGATTCCTCAATACTGCAATCTAATAAGGATTTCATTTATTGAGAATGAACAAAGGATTTCATTTGATATTCTGTGTTATTTTAACTTGCTTTTAGAATTTTGATACACTTTAAACCAGTGTGATATATCTTGTCTCCGGATGTGAGCACTCAATCTATATGATCCTAAAATTCCTTCGGATAGCTCAACCTTTATGTTTTTCCTCAAAACAAAAAAAATCTTTCAGATGAGTTTATTTTTCCGTGTTTAATTTTAAATATAGCAATCATAATTTTCCTTTTTACCTTTTGGGCAAAGAAACTGGTGCTAATTTTATTATTTTATTCACTTCAGAAAGACTTTTTCTAAAATGTAAGCAGGGCAAAGTACATAGTTGGCACAGCTAAGGCATTGCAGACAAAACAAGGTGGCGGAGAAGAGTGGCTTGATTCTCTCCGTGGTATGGAGCTCCATGAAGTGATTGATTCCCTTTGCACTTTGCCTGGAGTTGGGCCTAAGGTTGCAGCGTGTATTGCACTTTTCTCCCTTGATCAGAATCATGCAATTCCTGTTGACACTCATGTTTGGAAGGTCTGGCCTCTTCGTTTAATTGTTGATTAAAACTGTACTAATGCCTGAATATCTAACCATGTCCTTTACCTTTGATTTATTACATAACTTTTTTTCTGAGCTTAGATTCTTGACTCTTTTTAAAAGAAGATGCTTGCCTCTTTAGGAGTGGTGCCACAAAAAAATAAATACCACAGTTGCATGTAAATACAGTTTTAAAATCTTGTTTATATCTATCATCTTGGGACCAGTACATGGACGGGTAGCTTATTGTTTAAAAATGAGAATTTTGAGACATTACTCCCATAAACGATGGTACTTTTTGGAAATTTGACCTTGCAATAATGAGTTTGCTTGCACTGTGATACCTATAATGTTGTATGTACAGATTGCAAGCCGCTATCTCATGCCGGAACTCGCAGGCATGAAACTGACGCCGAAACTCTGCAGACGTGTTGCTGAGGCATTTGTGATCAAATTCGGGGAATATGCTGGCTGGGCGCAGAATTTACTTTTCATTGGCGAGTTGTCTTCTCAGAAGAACATTCTTTCATCGTCCGAGGTTGAATGTACAAAGTCTGCCGATGGCGAAGACTTACATATGCAGAAGGTTGCCACTGATGACTAAAAGTCATTCTTTTCTTCAGTCATAATATTTCTCTGTCCATTTCTATTTCAAGCAGTGAACTGATGTTGACACACCGAGGGGTTGAATGCATCAACGTGGACTGATGTTGGCCTTTTTATGATGGAGATCCCGAGTTCATAGATAGCATATAACTAGTGAGCAAACTTCATTCAAAATGACGAATTATACTATTGACTTGTGATTAGGTTCCAATTTTCCACGAGGACATGGAAGTTAGGATTGAAGAAGCAGGAGTCGAAACATTTATTCATATCAATTGTTTTAGCTGTTTTTTAGGTTAGAAATATAAGCTCTTGTAAACCCGTGATTTACTACAAGAAAGCACATAAATTGTTTTCTTGTAAAGCTTGACTGAACTGTATCTTTCAATATTGTACGACTTCATTTGGCATTGGCTTCCAGCATCATAAGATTTGCATTTAGGGGCATTTTAACTGTCCTTTGGGTGGCTTCGTGCTTAGTTTTTTGCTTTGAAATTGCCTATGTGAAATCACCTATGACAAAGGCTTCGTGCTACTGCAGCAGAGAAAAAAAAGGTCTCGGAGACAAACCCATGGAACATCTATATTTCGCAATCCAAAGAGAATTTAGATGAATACGACTGTCCAATGCTGAACTAGTACATCAACGCAGAGCCAGAGGATAAATTTAAATTTCTTTGTACAAGATGCTGCGTTATAGTTAAGCAGTTTCCAAGGACTGTAACTTGAGAAAGAACATCGTAGCCTTCACCATTGACTTTGGTGACTCGGTTCAGATACCCTTTTCTGCATTTAGATACTACTCCCACAATTTGGAAGAATGACTTGCAGATACTCTTGACAACGTGTTACATATTAAACTTCAAATTGGAAGAGCAATGCTACACAATTATTCAGCTTTCCTATTTCACCATATCGTTAAAAATTAAGCTAAACAATCTAAATACTAAAATTACATTACGTGGGAAACAAAGCTATCGGCAACAATAATCTCAACCTACATCAATAATCTCAACCTACATTTGGATTGCTCGCCGAGGAGGATCTTAACAGCGGGTGATGGTTAGAATCACTAGCCTTTGCAGCATTGAACACAACACCCTGAGGAGGGCCCGATGGGGAGGGATGAATGGCAGAAAGAGGTAACCGAGGTCCTAAAGAGAACATCTGTTGCTGTCGTTGCAAGAATTGCATCTGGTTATGTGCTGCAATGTTGTTTCCAAAAGCAGACTGCATGTTTGGCTGTGTAACCGATGCTGATACAGTAGGGGGTCTAATTGTTGGATTGACTGCTGCTGCTGCAACAGCTCCTGGAAGTGGTGGGCCTCCTCCAGCTGCTGGAAGAGCACTTCCAGCTTGTCCAAACCGCGCAGACATCATTCGGACCTTTTCAGCAGAAAGCTTCTGTCTCATCCTCTCAGCATGTTCGCATTCCTTCAGCAACAAAGTTTCTACTTCAGCAAACTGTTTCAGCTTCAACTCCAATCTCTTTAGCTGCACACACAAAGATGCTGATACTCGTAACATCACTTGGTAAACATCTTAAACTTCCTCAAATAAACTAATATTATAGCTGAATATGCCAAAGACAGATATGTAAACTTGAGCATGACATGCGACTAATATTAGCAATGTGACATGCGACTAATATTAGCAATGTACACCGATTTTAGAGCATTAGCAAATAATTCTTGTAAACCATATGATAGTAATATGATAGGAGTCTGATTTAAAAAAGACTAGGTTCAAGTGCAAGAAAGTTTCCAGTTAAAAAATTGAAAGAGCGACTGTTAATTTGCTTGTGTGAAGAGTGAATCTGTTCTCTTCCAAAAAAGCGCATGAAGATATATGATTTAACTTATCTAAGAAACTTCGTGGGTAAAATTCATGTGCAATGTGTTAAAACTAAAAGCATGATTCTGCTGTTTATTTGCTCCTAGACAAGTGTAGCATTTTCCTCCATAAAGTTAGTTCAGGTGAGAGAACACATGATGTTGCAATGAATCATTGTTATTGACCCCTGCCTCATTAATTCATTCAATGGATTACAGCCTGGTAGGAAAAAAAATCAAGAGAAAAAAAAATTAAGCCTGCTGCAATAACCACATTGCTTCATGAGCTGCCAGAACAGCCATCATTGACCCACTTACGTGTACATTGCAGATTTCTTATAAATAACCATGCCAAATGCCAGGTGCCACAATGTAAAGTTATCATTAGGTTTGACAGGAACTGAACGTTTCAACAACACATCAGTTTTTGTGGAACATGGATATGTCCCTAAGAACCAGACACAGCTATATTCAAGAAAAACAGACACCTTGTAACTTACAACTATGTTGATGTGTCAAGTATCAACCAGTACTTTCTGAATGCAAAGCACCAACTAATATCCAATTCTAAATCCTTACTAGAACGTTATATTTGAAGAAAAGGTGAGGGGTCTAGGAACCTAGCCCTGAGGTTGCATAAGTAACTGAAACTTTGCCTCATCAAAGCTCTTTTTAGTTCTCGCCTCAACCTTCTTTAACATGAGGTCGTTTTTCTCTTACTAAAATCTTTCACTCTCAGCTGGAGCTCCTTGTATACCACTGACATTTTTTTGTTTTCTTCAGAATAGAGAACAGCTAGAGCTTCTTCCGATGAAACTAATGAAATTCAACTGTAAAAGAACAGAGAGATGCTTTGGATGTCTTGTTCAATCCTAGGGAAAAAGGAACACTATAATCTAATCGACCGGTCCCAAGCCCGGATAAAGGAGGAGGGTTGTGTTAGGCCCCGACAGCCAGCGTAAAACCCTGTCGAATCTTATGAACATGGATCAACGAATATACCGAAAGGTTTGGTTACTAATAGAGCGGAATGACGTCGTATGATCCATGTAGCCGACCCCACCTAGTGGGATAAGGCTTTGTTGTTGTTGTTGTATAATCTAATCGACCAAAAATCAGGAATACCAAGAGAGATCCCATGGAAGGAAACCGAAAATTACTATTGTTATTAAATTACAATATATCAAATCTACCACAAAATTACATTTGCCATTTATTTTTATACATATATCTTTATAACAATGATGCAAATGCATCAGCAACACACTTTTCTGTAGCATGTTAAAAACAAACCGGAGCCATCAGATTTGAAAAGGTACACATGCCTTACCAAATTAAGGTCTCCATGCATGCAAAGTGGCCAACTCATTAGGCCCTTATGACAATTACAGTAAGGTTTATGGCCTAATTTTCTATTAATACTTGTCAAATAACAAATTCACACCGATGGCTTTGATTCCTCTCATATGGCTTAGGAAACTAATAAGCTACAGTAGGCAAACCATTTATTGCTTTGCCTAGATCATATGACTGAAAGTAAATACCTGGTGATTTATGATAGTAGCAGACATTCTTTGAATTTCACGCTCCTCTTGATCAGCAAATAGTTTTGCCTTCATAGCAGCAGCAGTCAAACCGCACACAGCAGCATAGTTCACAATTTCAGAGGAAGGAGGAGAATCACCATCTCTTTTATTATGTGACACTCGATCCCCTTGAGTTCCATCTGATACATTGACCTTTGGGCCAAAAGGAACTATACTGGAAAGAGAAAACAGAGAAACTATAAGCTAGTACCTTTCTGATGGCTTCATGTAATTGCAAAATAGATGACTATCCAAGTTTCACAGTCATTCTTTTCTTTCAGAAATAAGTTCACACGTTCACTAAGTGCATTATCCCAGAATGCATATTTTCAATTACATATGGTTCGTGAAAGATGGAATCGAATGAAAGATTATTTAACTTGAGGATGCTAGTAAAAAGCACTCGGAGAAGACAATCTACTTGATGCCACTAAATAATGATGAAGAATGTTCAGAAAAAAAATGAACGCCTCTTGAGCTGTCTTAACTGACCTAGTGTCAGCATTGGTCAAAACAGACAAAGCTGCATTAGCACAAGCTGCAGCAACTCGAGGTCCAATTGCTGAAGTTAAAAATGCAACCTACAAAACACAGGTTAGGATAACTCATGCAGCACATTAGTTAAGCCAGAGTAAACCATCACAGAGAGAAAAGAGAAATAGATAGCATTTTTCCTCTTCAGACAATTATCCAATTTGCAATCCTGACTACTTGCTTATGTAACATAGGATCCATTAGGCAAGAAATTTTGCTCATTGGGAAACATTTTAAGTAATCTTATAGAAGATGATGTTGCTACCACATGAAAGAAAATCCAAAATGGTACAATTTTGACATGATTGCTCACCATGGACATAACTGGATTAGCAGAATTTTCAAATGGAATCTTGTTGCTACAATCAGAATCTTCGTGACCATCTCCTAAATAAGCCAGTAAATGAAGATTTTAAAAGGGAGTAAAAAGAAACAGTACAAAGGGAAAAAAAACAAAGCCAAATGACATTTTTAGGGGTAAAAGGATGTCTACCAGATTTGTATAGCTATCCAAGTCGTTTAAAACATGAAAGAGAACCAATTGAGAATTACCTGAAACAGTGCCATTAGAGTTCGAGTTTTGGAACCCAGAATCGTGTCCATTCAACTTGTTTGATGAATTGTAGACATGTGGAAGTTCAATGTTCTCCAATAAACCATCTTCCATAGGAAGGCGGAGAAAATGCAGAATACATTGAGCCCTTGATTTTGTGCCCACGTGTTCTGCAATTTCATTCCAATTATCATTATATTTCTCCAAGGCCTCTAGCAACAGCAATGTTTCCTCATCTGTCCAGTTATCTCCATCAGTGTCAGAATTATCTTTCCTGGAATCCACTCTTAGAAAGTCCAAACTTGAATGCCCAGTAACAAATTTTGCATCATGGAAGCAATCCAAGCAAAGCATAACATCGGCCTGTTTGAATAATCGCAATAAATAATGTTATGGTGGATATAAGAACTCAGTCATCGTAAGCAATAGAAAATAACCAGTTTCATAACTAAATCAGTGACAGAATTTATTTGTAACTTGTAAAACAACTAAATTGTTTTGCCAAAGGAAACTAGGAGAGCCAACAGTTCACAATTGCTATTTAATTCTGCCAGAGAATATTATCATTTTTTTTAAACAAAGAATATTATCAGTCACTATACAGGAACTAGTGGTGATGATTGTTAAATCCCTTGGTATTGCAACAGAGCATACAGTGCAACTATGAACCATCCAAAATACAATTTGAAATGCAAAGAATACTGACAGAGGCTTTTGTTCAGATAACTTATTATGTTGGACGATTTTGCAAACAAGAGAAATTCTGACTTTATTAGCATATTCTCCTTACCATTTGGATGGTTTTATTGCCTTATGCCACATACTCGTAACATCATAAATGTCTGAACAATGATGCTTGAAAACATATATTCCTTTTAGTGTGCTTGAAATCATATATAAACACAAATGTGGTTGACGATTTTGTAATTTTTTTTCACGTATTGCATACAAATGGTAAGTTGCCAGAACAGAACGAAAATGCAAATAAATAGTAAAACACACCTCCTTCTGTGATTGGTAATGCAACTGTGGTAGAGGTCGAGAGCAGTAATTGCAGGAATATTCTGCTAGACGTTCCCTGATTCTACTATCCAGATCTATAACACCTCCGGAATCTACTAGAGCTGTTGCGTTAGAATTAGATAGCAGGGCTAGATCCTCCAATCTACGACTACATTTTGGTCTATCAAATAAAATTAGACTGTCGACAGATCTCAATGGTGAGGTTTGTAGTTGGAGCTCGCCACTAACTTCCTCCCTGAGCAGAGATCCAGCCAACCTAAGCCCACGGTGCACTGATGAGGCAGCAAGATAGTTAATGATCCCCCAATGGTCAAGGAACCTCACTATCCGGCTAAGATCATAAAGTTCACTGTTCGGAACAATCCCTTGGCAATCTGCAAGCGACAATCTCCTCGAGGGATTCTCCAAGTACTTGCCAATAATTTTATTCCGGAGTGAAATGTACCTTTCCGGAGTATGCTCTGGTGACTTTCCTGAGAAAAAGTGTGGCACCACTTGTCTTTCCAGCCGATGCACCGTGGACACAGAAAACCAATCTAAACACCATCGAAATGTAAATTTTAGCTTGCATTTTATCTCCACGGCACTAAATGGAACAGTGGTAGCAAAAATGGCCATTTTGAGCTAACCTGAATGCACGGGAACGAGAAGTAGCTGATCCTTGCCGAAAGGCTTCTTGACGCCTTTCCCTTCCATGAGAGGGGGCGGAGTACAGACATAGGCCGAGGGCTTGTCGAAGTCCGGCTGCTGGAGTAGCGACGGGTTATCAGGGAGAACCGCCGAAAGCGCCTGGAGCTGGCCATGGGAGATGTTCTCCATTGAGGGAGGATTCAATGGCCGGGACGCGGCAGCCAGTGAGGACGCAGCGCGCTCAGCAGCGACGATGGCAATTACCGATGGGTGGGGGCGGTTGATGGAACGGCGGAACGCAGCGGGGAAGTCGGAGATCCGGTGACCGGCATCAGCGTGGACCTCGGCTTCTCGCAGGTCGAGGACGGGATCACCGACCAATGGGTCTCCGCGTCCTCCGTCTTCCGCGTCCTCCCCGAGGGCTCCAGCCAGCTCCTCTGGCCGCTGCTCCTCGTCGTCCTCGTCATCGGCGGGGGCCTTTTGACGCTTGGGGTTGGAATCGCGCTTGCGCTTCCGCCATTTAAGCCGGGAGTCTGTGAGGGTTCAAAATTGGCAAGTTGTTCAGAGATGAATGCGCACTGGAAAATGAGAAGAAAACCAAAAGAAAAAATTAGGGTTTTGGGGGGTTGCACTATGGACACCTGAAGAAGGAAGAGAAGGGGAAACGGGGGTCATCGGAGAAGACGCCGGCGGATGCGACGCGTGGCGGAGCGGCGAGCCGCGGCGGCGGCGGCGACGGCGTCGTCGTCGTCGGCGTCGGCGTGGGAAGTTTTGGACTCGGGGCCGGACGATGCCGCACGAGCGCGTCCGGATAGGTAAGCGGACTCGTCGCGCGTGCGGGGGACAGATTCGTTTAAGACTATAGTGTTCCCGCGGTACACTGGAACAAGATGCTTACTCCAGTACTCCATGAGAAGTATCCGATTCCTGTTTTTGAGAAAAAAAAATAGAAATATTTGATCTACTATTTGAATTCTGATATTTATACAAATATAATTTCATTATTATCAAATATCATACGAATTCATTTTGAAACCATTTTTCTTTTTTTGCTAATATTGCATTTTGAAAACAATTAACATCATACTTATTTCATTTAAAGTGATTAAGCAGAAAATTTTTAATCCTCTGTGGCCTTCTAATTCTGATTCCTGACGTTTCATTCTGATTCCTGACGTTTCATTAAAATAAAATATATGAATCAAATTAAAAATTCTCAAATGATCAAATATGATCTCATGATTAAAAGGGTAGGAGGCATATATATGAGAGGTATATTAAAGTGCATACATTCACTCACAACTGTCGGATTTGCTTCAACGATTCTGATCCTAGCGTCTTTGAGCCGGGTAGCGGATAGAGCGTTGTGCTCATAGCCGAATTCACATTGGGTCATGAGCGAGCAACTCCTAGGGCATGAAAAGGTTGTCGTCACGAGAAGGAGGTGATCCTCCCCTAAGCTTCACAACCTCCTTACGAGCGACGAGAAGGTGATCCTTCCATGTGCAATCACCCTTCACCCTCTAGATCCTGGCAGAAGAACCCAGAGGGCCCAAAGGAAGTTCTAGGGCAGAGCTGCTCTCACCAGGACGTTCATTGGAAGCTTCGAAGGAAGTTCTAGGGCAGATCTACTCTCGTCAGGCTGTTTGTCGGAGGCTGAGAAGGATGATGTCGCAGGTAAGAGTTGATGCCTTTTTCTCTATCGCACTCTCATCTCTCTCCCCTTTCATCTATCCACCGGGACGTTAAGGACGTGAGAGTATGAACTATTTCACATTAATCTCGCTCTCAGCTTTGTTGGGAAATCTCTCTCTCTGGGTCGTCAAATCTCGATCTCAAGTTCGTCGGATCTCGCCGGAGGACCGGAGGCCTCTTGCATACCGATGACAGCTTGTTTTTCTCTTATTTGGTATAAATGATGCATCTGTGTAAACGAGCCAAAATTCACTAGGTTCACGAATTTTGTATAACGATTGCATATGAACTAATCACAATAGCTCATGAACTTTGTTACTACGTAAATTTGATTTTCGATGCTTTCAAGAAGAGTGCATTAGCAATTTATGACATTTTCAATGCTACTCAATGCGTTTATTATCATATTATTATCCTATTTGTAACAAAATGTGATGAACATGAACTTAGTCTTACATATTGACTTTGCTAATCCAGTTCACTTGTTATTTTTGCTACACATTAGTTTGTTAATGTTGAAGGTAAAAGTAGCAAGTATACCAATTTGTTGTTGTCACGAAGATTAAAACTTCATGGACAGAAGCAAACCATGGACGGTGTAAATTTTTTGATTGCAAATATTATGATGCGTACTTCTAATTTTGTGTGTGCAATGTGATTAGAAATTTCCATGTAAATTTGATATATTTTTTTCTAATATTTTTTGGCTCAACAAAATGAAGGTTGTCAATACTTTCAATGACTAGATCCATAAGTCGAAACCAATGTTATTAAAACCGGACCGGCCACCCAACCGGACGACCAACTAGGTCGTGGTTAGACCAGTTTGATCGGATTCAACCGGGTTCAATCGGATTTTATTAAATTAATATTATCTAAAATAATTATATATAATAAATATTATATAATGCTTATACTTCATAATAAAATATAATAAACAAATATTTAATTAAATATTAATGTTCAAGTTTGAATTTTTATTATTAATATAGTATATTAATTCTTTTATTTTATTCTTCAATACTATTTTAGGGTGATAATATATAAATTAATTCTGACATATATCACTCTCATGTTTATTTTTTTCTTTACTTTCATTTTAATATTTTTATTTTTCTATTTCCATTAATTCCTCTCTCCCCATTAATTCCCATATTTATTTACTTTTTTATAATAAAAATATATTAAAATTTTTAATATTCATAAAAACTATGAGTTATTATTATTGATATACTATATTAATTATTTTATACTATTTTGTGATGATAATAAATTAAATTAATTTTCCATACATCACACTTACTTCCTTTTATTTTCTTCTTTATTTTCATTTTAATACTTTCCTTTTAATTTCCATTAATTCCTCTCCCACATTGATTTCCCACATTTATTTCCTTTTTAATTTTTAACTATTCTTAATTCAAATACTTTCTCATTTTTTACCTTCCTTTCTAACATTTTATTTCCTATTTTTACTTTTCTTTTCTATTTTTTTCACTTTAAATGTTGAACCAGATTTTTTTGGTATAGTGGTTGAACCGGTTTTTACCGATTGAATCGGTTTTTGGCCGGTTCAATTTTAATTCCATTTTTTAAATTAGTTCGGACCGGACCAGCCGCCGGTTCGTGGTTGAACCGGTTGAACCGGCCGGTCCGATCCGGTTTTAATAATCGTGGTCGAAACTCGATATCAAACTCTTCTTAATGGTTTGCTTAAGAGGATTAAAATTGTGACGACGAAGAAGAAAGGAGAATGTTTCAATTGCTTATTGAAGACGAAAGGAGAAAGTTTCAACTTATTATCGAAGATGAAAGAAGAAAATGTGCATTTTTTTGGACTTTAACATTGTGCTCATGGTAGTCAAGATCGCGATCTTGATCATAATCCTACCCCCACTCTCCGAACTATAAGATCGAGAGATTGTTGTGGGATCACGAGTTTAATCAGAAGATCCCCGAGATCCTATCATTTTAAAAAAATGAAGTGCCTTAACCTAAGCCCCTAACTCAACCGACGACCTCTAATTTAGTGGTGTTTCTCTCTCACACAGACTCTCTACAGAACGCCCCATTTCATGGCCCCAATCTCTCACGAAATCTGGTTGAAATCGACGCGATTCTCTCACTTATCACCCCATATTCCAATCTTGTCTCTTCTCCAATACTAAATGGTGAACAACTCATCAATATCTGGTCGATCTTCGCAATCCAAGGCAAAGAATCTGATCTCTTGCCAAATTTGGTTGAAATGTGATTCTCTCTCACTCCTATCCATAGCCTGATATTCCCATCTTGTCTCTTCTCCTGGAGTAGATGGTCAATAGCCAATGAAATTAGGTTGATCTTGGCAATTCTAGGCAAGGAATCTAGGAAAATATTTGCTATCTCCTGATTCTCCTCACCTTTTTCCACTATAAGCAAATCGAAGGTTCATTGCTTCTCCTAAGGGCATCTACGGGCTTGGGGTTTGAAAATCTTTAACCCTTTTTCCTTTTACTACAAGTTTTGATCATCCATAGATCCAATAACATGATTCTTCTTCTTTGATTAGCTGCTCCTATAATCCTGTCATCATGTTTCACAATTTTTTCCTTCTTTATTTGCCCATGGGAACATATTTTCAATATTTTCTAATAGTCTCATCACTTCTAACATGCCATAATTATTGCTTGAATTTGTTTCTTTGGGTCATGAGTTGTGAACTTGTTTAATGTCAAATACTTTAGTAGCTTGATAGCTGATGATTTGGACTTCAATGTTGAGTAATTTGAGATTGTCAATTACTCATCATATAAATGGCACAGTTTGTTGGTTATGCTTGAAACTTCTACTCTTATTTGATTAATTCTATGAATTTGTAAATTTATATATGATCATGATATATTAAATTATAATATTTAATTTTTTTGTGGATTCTACTTGCTGAAAAAGATTCGAGAATTGTAGTGTTAATTACCATGTTACCTATTGACACATACACATTTATATTGGAATATTAGTTGATGGAATGATGAAACTATTTTAACAATATGAAGTAACATATTTGAAAAAAAACTATTTAAAATTACATATATGTTAAAATATATTATTTTAATATATAGGTAAGATCTCCTCGATCTGATTGCACGATCTTCGATCCTACGTCTCCCTTTCAATCTTATGTAAGACCCCGATCTTGACTATATTGGTTGTGCTTGTTAGTAGTAATTATATATATTGAAATGAGTTGTATAACTATTTGGTGATTTTCATCTACTAGTTTTATTATTTTTATGAGATGTATAACCTTGTTTTGGTATGCATATTATGATGAGTTTGCAAATTACCTGGCATTATAATACTAAGGCCAAATCTGGTTGATCAATTATGGAATCTAGTTTGTATGCATCTGTTAGAATTTTCAAGTCATAATAGAGAAGCTTAGCAATCCGAGGGAAAAGTTAATATTCTCCGATGTTTTTTGTGTTGTTTTCATTGGGAATGAGTATCGTTGATCTTATAAGAATATATAATCCATAGATAGTCCAGTGATTCATGCTTACGCTTATTGTTCATACAAAAAAGAGGTATGTGAACCATTCAATGGGTATTTATGAGCGGTCCCAACATGGAAAGCCTGAACTGTTCAACAAGTGAATGTAACTTTCTGCACAATCTATAGTTTGACAAGTCTAAAAGATCTCTCAAGTTTAAAACAACTTAGAAGGTTATCACAATAGATGTGTGATAACTTTGAATTGGCATTCTTTTGTTTTTGGTATACAACTTGATGACAAGCCTCCAGCCATATTCTTCGTCTCGGATTAATTGCAAGAGTAGACACTATCCAATGTTATGGTACTGATGTCCAACTATCTCATTAGCTTCTATATGGTATCCACATCATTTATATCCACCTTCTATGGAACATTTATATCCAATGACATAAAAGAAGATATGAAATAAGAATGCAAATAACATAGTCGCTTAAGGATTCAACTAGGATTGAGTTAAAATAAGAATGCAAAAAAAAAATGACATACAAATTCAATAATCCTAGCTACAATGCCACTAAACAAGTCAAATAACATAGTCACATTAATGGCCAGCAACATTGGGATGAGTTCTCATGCCAATTAAATCCAACATTTGTGCTCTACTATACAAAATGTGACAATACATGGAGAAATGTCAAGCCCCTTGATAAAGAGTTGGATAGAAAAAAATGAGCTGCAACAGATGACAATACCACGAGCAACGCCATTCACTTTTCTGTCAAAAGTTATTGAACTATATTTAAAAAAATACACTTAGAACAACATGAAATAGTAAAACAACATGAATAAAATACACTTAAATTATGATTATAATAATAAAGTACATTTAAAAAATTGTACTCAAATCAAAAACATTCTCACCAAGTTCAGTCCATTCATCATCGGAAGCATCCCTTTCAACCATTTTCACCTTTCTCTCCTTTTTGTGATCATAATCTTTTGCCTTGAATGAACAAGAATAAAACACGTCAAGGATAAATGGTTAGAAACATATGGTCAGATTTGATGTTGTTAAACTATGATTAAATGATAAGTAATAACCGATGGAGTTTGAGAGTCATTAATAGATCAGGAAGAGGAACACACCGAGGTTCACTAGCGATGTCCCAGATCTTCGCCAAGAAGGGAGAATTTTTTTAGCCGAGTTGAGCCTCCTTCACAAGGAGAAGATGACGACGAGGGGCGCATGAGTGAGGAGAAAAGAGAAGGGAGAGATAGTAGAGATTGTAGATGAGGAAGACGAGTTCAACAAGTAGGGAGAGACCGCCTCCTTCTCATGTTAAGGAGAAATAACCGACTCGTGTGAAGCATCGTTCGATCGTCTTCTCGTGCATAGGATGCTTGCCAGATCTCGTGCCCTAGGACGATTGTCTCGTACAGGACGACAGCTTGCTCATGAAGCAGTGCTCAAAATCAAGGGGTGAAGGGTGATCAAGAAGGTAAGAATCACCTCGCTCGCAAGGAGAACCACAGGATGATCGCCTCCTCCTTGTGCGCAGGACGATAGCCTTCTCGTGTCCTAGTATTTCTCATGCATAGGATGGCAACTCGTGACCCAGCGTGAACCGAACTGGCTATAAGCACAACGCTCTATCCGCTACCCAGCTCAAAGATGTTGGGATCACAACCGTTGAAGCAAATTCGATGGTTGTGAGTGGTTGTATGCACCAGTATGCACCTAACTTTGTATGCACCTTAATATACCTCCATATATATGTGTGTGTATGTGGGTGTGTCCTTCTTTAAAATAATGACACTTTCATTTTATCATGTCGGTAGATGTTTAAAGAGTGAATAACATTGAAAACAAAAAGAGAAAATTAGGACATATGTGCAAAGCAACAAAAAATATTATTTTCTTTAACATTCCCTCGACTATAATTTATCCTCCAACTTTACTCACTTTCTTAGCTCTATCCCCCAACTTTATTAAATTAGGACATATGTGCAAAGCAACAAAAAAAAGTGTTCTTTTCTTTAACATTCCCTCAACTACAAAATTCACTAATATCCTACAACTTTATTGACTTTTGCAACTCTATCCTCCAACTTTACTTTATAACTAAATTATCATCCAATTATGAATTTATTTCACCTATCATTTTTACTTGCGATTGCATGTTTTTCGATTGTGCAATCTATATGACATATTTTTCTGTCATCCATGCATGCAAGCGTCCGACGTGACAAACTAAGATAACATTAAAATAATAATGAAAAATTTTAAATTAAAAAATAATAAAAAATGAAGGGACAGTCACCCCCTCTTCTCCCTCCAACCACCTGAGCACTAGGTGCCCGGAGGGAGAAGAGGAGAGGGTAGTAGCCGCCTCCCCCTCTCTTCTCCGGCGCCGAAGAGGAGAGAGGGAGGGGCGGTCGCCTTCCTATCGGCCGGCACTACCTACCCTTCCCGTCGGTCGGCACTCAAGTGGCCAAAGGGAGAGTGGGAGGGGCATGCCCCCCACCCCCTCATTTTAAAAAAAAAAAATATATATATTATATTATTATTTTAATATTATCATAGTATGACACGTCGGACATTTGTACACGTTGAGGAGAGAAAAATATGTTGCACAACTGAAAAATAAGGACAGCTGGTGAAATAAGTTCATAATTAGAGGATAATTTAGTTAGCAAAGTTGGATGATAGAAATGGGAAAGTGATAAATTTAGAAGGCATTTAGTTAAATTTATCCTTTGAAAGAGAGAAAATGCTAATGTGTGTGCCCTTAGTATTTTAATTGATAAAATTTTTAACATGGATTAGAATAATCATGATTGCAAAATTATGCAAGTTAGATAACTGTTGTATTACAAAACAAAATTCAATGATCAAAGTGAGAATGAGAGTGTACTTGAATAACCATTTGCAAAATTTACATTTAATACATGAAAAATATCAAGATGTTAAATGATATGAGCCGAAATGAAATTTATTAAGTCATAAAATCTTAATTTCATGTATATGATCTATGGATCATTTCATACAATGACATATCAAATTTGGATTTATATATGCTTTGGAGCTTCCTAAAACTCCCCCTTGATTTTCTAATTGAGCCATGCCATGATACGATAATAAATGATATAAACCAATATAGCCATGAGTTTGAAAAGATAAAAATTGTAAAATATTAAGTTAAGAGGTCTTGCAGTAAAATATTCAACTAAGGAGTTGTGAGCTGAAAGACAATTATCCCATAAGTTAAAAAAAAATACTTTACAAAGCTAAAAGATTTTTTTTCTATAAGTGAAAAATATAATGAATTAACGATGAAAAGAAAAAAAATTCGTGGATCAAAGAATGATCTTGTTTATGATGATGATGAATATTCTAATGTAGCCGTGATTGATTTTTTATGTTTTCATATATATATATATATATATATATATATATATATATGTTACTCTATTGATTTGGCAATAATGTTTATTTTATTAATATCAATATGTATTGATCAAAGAATTATCAAATGCAAATAAAGTCCACTAACGACCTTATCATTGGCTAAAAATGATGAATGTTATGATGACAACAACATGATCCCGTGTGATTATGATTTACAATACCATTAATAATCGTGTGTCTAGTCTCATCCATAAGGATGATTATTCTATTAATTATTTGTTACGATTGATTCGTGTTAACTCACAAGGTAACAAGAGGGAGATGAATTAGTGTTTTAGAACTTGAAAAATTGATCTTGAAGATAAAGCGTAAAAGTACAAAATTGTTTCAGCATAATAATAAGAAGAAGACAAGAGAGAATGGATACAAGCACAAAGGGCAAATGAATTTGTTGATGAGGTTCAATGACAACTTAGGTTATGTTCTCACTCTGACTTCTCGATTAGTTTCAAATGATATAAGGAAGAAAATCTTTACACTGCCCTCTTATTTGCTTCAATGTAGCTTCAAACATTATTAATAGTCATTGTACCTATTTTTTTGTTACAAAAGGAAGTTCATGGACCTAGTTGTTAGCCTGATAGAATTGGACACTTTTAAATATAATATTTTTATATAATTATTCAAATTAAATTATTTTTTATTCTCTAAAAGGTTAAAAAAATTATTTATAATTTTTATATTAATTTTCAATCAAAATCTAATAAAAGTATAGTAAAATATTAAATGAAAATTTTGTACGTCAAATTATTTATAAATTAGTTTTGTTTGGAACTACGCTATTTTCATCGTATTTATTTTCAGAAGCTTATTCAAAAAAGATGATTGATAATTATTTTAAAATTTAAAAGAATTGTATATAAGTTTCATATCCATTTCTCCATCCAAATATGATAGGAACACAATTATTTGTTACAAATTAAACTTTTATTACATCAAATTAATACTATAGACACTCAAGATTTGTTTCACCAGATATATAAAAAATAAAGTATAAAAGCCTATATTTAACGAATTGTATCTTAAGATGATTTATTTTACAAAGATATAATTCTATTATTACAATTCAGCATAATTTTAAGGATTATTTTCATAAACCTCCCTTATACATACTATCATGATTTTTCACATCTAATATCAAATTACGAACTTATTTTTTTGAATCATTAAACTATCGTGATTTTTTCACTTGAAAAAAGTAAATTACCCCTCTCGAAAATATGAAATGATAAATATAAGAAATAAAAAAAAATTATTGGAAGGATTAAAGTGGTAAAAAATTGTCATTTTATGAAAAAAAGATTTAATTACCTTCCTCCTAATTTTTTTTTATATTTATTACTTGATATGTTACGGGGGAGGGATAATTTAATCTTTTCATAAATGGAAACAGAAATAGACGGGACAAAAGTAAAAAAATCATGATAGTTTAGAAATACAAAAAATAAATTCGTAATTTGAAATTAGATACGAAAAATCGTGATAATTAAGAGAATGTTTATGAAAATAATCCTAATTTGAATGATCATCTCTTTTCGTTATTTTAAAAATTCTCAAAAAATAACATACAAAAAGTGTAAATAAAACGATAACAAGGATGCTCGAAAATCGATAGATCACGACTCCAAATTCTATCTACTCTTTTATTTAATCGAAAAAATTGTAAATAAACTAGGGTGTCATTAAATGGGCCAATTCACATGTCAGGCCTTTGTCAGACTTTCAATAACATGGTAGAAAATAAAAAATTAAAATTACAAGTTGCATGTTAAATTCAATAATAATATAAAATCAAAATATAGAAAAAAATGAAGAAAACACCCCAGAGCCTTTGTTTTTTCCACTGCAGCGAACACATTTAGGAGACTAAAAGTATATATGTCATACATTTTTTATTTTATTTTTTTATTACATCACTAAATTATACTAATTACAATCAGATGAAGTGTATGTATGAATGTATATTGAAACGATTTTTTTTAATCTTTCCGCTCATCAACTTGAGGTATCGTCGTAAAACATATTAAAATATTCTATTAATTGACAACGTTACACTTTAGATATAATATTAGTTACCTCATATAAATTTTATTATTAGCAAAATCGATTAAAGTATCTTAAATTAACAATTATAATATCTTAATTTGGATGAAATGAAAACATTATGCAGTCAAATTAAAAACAAATGTGACTTTTTTTGGTAAAGGGTTACCGTTTTTATCATTTAAAACTTATTTAAATAAAGTAAAATACAAGTTATTGTATATTAAATTGTCATAATAAATAAATAACCAAATTAATGAAACAAATATTTAATAAAATAAATTCAGCACGTCTTTATGATATGAAATATATTATTAAAAATTTTTTTGTTAAATAAATATATATATGTAATTTACTTTTCTAATCTGGTTGACATGTATTTCGGCCGCCCCTCTCTATATTTGTCCCCAGCTTCATCCATGAATATTAGGTGCAATAAATTAAATATGCAGCTCATTAATCATATTTATTATCTCCACATCTATACATATGATGTTCCAGATGTACCCACACATAATAAATTTTACTTTATTTTTAAAATATAGTCTCATGATCGAATTTTTAAGCAATTTAGGAAAAAAAATCATTTCCTGCTCTACTTTCTGACTCCAAATCTTTGTTTTTTTCATACGAAATAAATTTACCCTATGTTGTACGACAATACTACAATATTTTTCTTTTGACCATTTCGTTGTTTCTTTTCCCATTAAATAACAATTGCTTGATGATGCCCTCTCAGTTAGGGTTCTATTAAGCTTTTTTTTTCTCGTTTTGGTCCAAATATTCGGCAGATTTGGCAGCTATAATTTAGTAGTAGTCCTCGGCGTCATTAACAAAAAATTGTGGCCATAAATTTGCATGAGTTGGCCCCCAATAATGTCGATAAGTTCGATTAACAAACGAGGTATCTTTCAGACGGACAGGAATTAAACTCCGAAAGAGGCAATGCATCAACGATGAACTAACTGTTCAATTGGGACCCATTAGGAAGATGATGATCCCACCGCCAAGGACCCATCATTTGACATAGATGGAATGCAGCATCAAGTAAAATGGTTAAGGATGAATCATGAAAAATCTTTTCTTTTTTTTTGTCAGTTCCCAAAGATGTGTGATTCAATTCATGTAATGTTAACGATTATACATATTATCCACATATTAAAAGTCTACTCACCATCGAGTCCACGTTCCGCATCGCGTACTGATAAATGAAATTCTTAACAAAGAATTTCTACATTGACAAAGACTCGAACCCGAAATATATTAAGAAGGAATTATGCTCATTCCACCCAACCGGTGTTGGTATCATGAACAAGCTTTTAATGTTGAACCCAAGAGCATGGGGCAATTCCTTTTTTTTTCCTAAATTAATTAGTTTGCTATTGTACACTAACCCCTTTTCAACCTTGCTAAACATTTTCACTTAATCTCAATCCTTAAGACATCTTTTCAGTTATACCTTTTAACTTTTTACTCTTATTCAATTCTAACTATTAGATTTTAAAAAAAAAATCAAATAAGGCTGTGAAGAAGATGAGATGAAGGTGTCCCATATGATTTTCATTTTTCAAGATAAAAAATAAAATGAAATAAGGGTGAAGAAATAAATGCATAGTTGAAAAAAATAATTTTAGACACATCCTTGCACTTGTCTGCTTTGGCCCTCGACCGCATGATTTTATCAAAACACATTCTACCAAATAAGGTCATGCTCCCATATATACTCAGCATCTCTCCCGTGACTTGTGCATGTGGGACTAATCCAAGACATGCTCCCTGCACCCTTCCTCCCTTAGGGACTCAAAGTCATCATTGAGTGATCGCACTTCATCATGCACAAAAGCTCACGCAGAATGGCTCAGATACCATATGTAACATCCACGCACTTATGTAGGATATAAGTGAATAATATCAAATTTTAGATTGTTAAATAAAAAAAATGAGTTTAATGAAGGAAAATAAAATTAATCTTTTTTATCACAAGAAAGCAATTTTAAGAAAACAAGGTTCCCATAAATGAAAAATCAACATTCATCCCCAAACCAATGTTATTAAAATCGGACCGGACTGACCGGTTCAACCGATTTAACTACAAACCGATCGGTGATCCAATCCGGTTAGGCATTTTAAACAATTTTGGCATTGAACCAAGCAAAATCGGTTGAATCGGCCGGTTGAAGTCGGGCTGTTTGAATCGGTTGAACCGGTTCAATGCAGATTTTGAAAAAAAAATTAAAAAATGATAAAAATAGGAAAGTTAAATGAGAAAAAAGGAAAGAAATGTAAGAAAATTTAAAAAGGAGGGAATATCATATATATACAATTAAATAAGAATTGAAATAAAAAGGTAAGTATTTGAAATTGAATAATATTAGAATAGAAACTTATCAAATGGCATAAAATAAAGGAAATAAAAAGGAAAGTGTTAAAAAAAAAAGAAATAAGAATAATTTAAGATAAAATTTATTAATATAACATCTATCATCATTAAATAGTAAATATTAAATTATTAATAATCTATTTATATTATCATTATAAAACTTTTAATTAATAAAAATTATGTTATATTATTTTTTAATATTTTTAATAAGTCACTAGTACAATATAATATACTATATCATATAACTTATACTATATTTTTATAATTATTATAAATAATATTATTTTAATAGAATCCGATTCAATCCGATCGAACCCGGTTCGACCGATCTAACCGCGACCCAGTGATGAATCCGATTCTATCGCCGGTCCTGTTCCTGAAAACATTGCCCCAAAGAGAAATTATTGCACTACACTCGAAATGAATAGTATTGCAACAGTTGTATAGAGGCAAATTTAACGCCTTGGAGGATGAGATGACATGCAGTAACGAGATTTTTCAATGAAAAGACGAGATGTGAAAAGGTCTTATTAGGAAGAGAATCATTAGGTCTTATATAAGATGAGATGACAGGCAAATTTATCAAAATATATAGGTCTTATATATTGTTCTTTTCGAGAATCATTAGTCCGATGCAAGAAAAGGAAAATGAAGAGAACGTATAAATAAAGAGTAATGAAAATCGGATTTGAGGCTTATAGTTGTCACCGGATCACGCTCTCGTTTTCATTTAAATAGTATTATAAGGAAAAAAATTAGTTACAATATATGAACATCAACTCAAAACTTTTACCAAACACAAGCTTTGAGAATTTTACTACTTTTTTTCTCCAGACCATCATCACCAATATACTTCAATTCTACTTTGTAACAATAGACTTATAAAACAACAGTAGTGTTGTTTTTGTACCATTTAAAAATAAAAATATATATTGCTACATAGTAGTGAAAAAGTTTGCGAGGATCTATGTGCCATTATGCCGCATACCCATGCAACTGCGCAGACAGAAATTTCCAAAGGACGTTATTTTCTCTTATTAATTCCTCATCAATAAGGACCCATAACTATCAACCGATAGAAAAGAAAAGGACTCATAACTAGACGAGAGAAGTCTGATTGATTATTCATTCACTGTTCATTTCTTGTGTCATCGTGCACTCTTTTTTCCACAAAGTCAGGCTCCGGATTTTGGTGGCAAAAGCATCAAGCTCCCAAGATTGACCGGCACTTTTACTCATATGGTTATGGGAATACATCATCTTTACGATGGCAATGCAGATATGACTACTCAATACCTACTAAGCACGTCGTGTTATCTTCTCAAGCATTCAATAAGACAAAGCAACTAAATCTTTTCTTTTTCAGGGCGTATCACCTAAAAAAGTACTCTAGCTGAAAAAAATGGAGTAAATAAATCAATTTCCTCAACTTGTTATGAGGAAAGCATTATTTTAGTTAAATTGATAGCATAAAGCCATAAACCATGACAGCAACATAAGTTTAGAACCAAGTGCGTACCTCATTTTAGTGTGCAAGGGGCGTCCGTTCATGGGGAGAAATATTTCCCACACAGTCATCATTTTGTTTTGGCTTATCCTTGTAAAGAAGTCAGAGACTGTACGCTGGAAACTGATGGAATTACGTAAGCAAGTCATTTAATTAGCCTACCTTCAATCTCGCGAAGACAACTGCTTCATCTCTCCATTGTAAGACTTGCATGGACTACCATCCATCTATAAAAAGAACACAGAGACATCCCATCCCCAGTTAGAAAAGCTCTATCGAGAAAAAATTGCAGGAGAGAAACATGGACGAGTCATTCAAGAGACCAGGTTCAGTGCCATTCGAGTGGGAGATCCAGCCAGGCATTCCAAAGCCTCACCACACCGATTCTAACAATCTTTCATCAGAATCACTCACAAAGCTAAGTCCACCTCCATGCATGAAATCTCCTTCCCCTTCTCAATCCCCAGCAATCCTATATTCAACACAGTCTGCAATCTCCCGTTCTTCCTCTTCGCAAACAACCACCCTCTTTTACCGCTCAGCATCAGATTTGCAGTCCAAACGCCGGGTGCATCCGGCAGTACGATCCTCAAGAGCACGAGTTAATGCTCCTCAGGTCACTGCAGTTCCACCAGGCTGCTTTCAGATGGCAATGCTAAAAAGCAAGGATGACAAAGTAAGAGTGATCAGCCATAATATTGACGTGATATATACATCCATGCGCCCTTCATCCATGATCAGGATTTCACACACAAGGCCTTTTGGGAAGTCCCTGTCATCAAGGGAGGCATTGGCAGGCACATCGCGCTGGTTCTTTTAGATTTTACATGAGGCAATGATTTCAAATGTATTGTTTATTTTGCATGCATCAGAAAAATTGGAATACAACAAAAGTGATTAACTGATTACAAATGTTTCCTGAATTTACAAAACAAGGAACACAAACCATGTTCCCTTGCTGATGCCAAATACATAGGGCGAAGCATGCAACAAGCAAAACTGGGTCATGATTTCGCACTTGACGCCTGATAAACAATTGCATGGACGAAGGTTAAACGTTGTTTGACATTTTGATGCTATACAACACAAATGACAAGAAAAGTTTATGAATTTCAGATATTTGTTGCCTCAAGTCGAAACAATACCAGTAAAAATTCGATGGTATTTATCCTTTTCAAAAGTCAGATACAGTTGATTCATCGTCCAAATCAGAGGTTAATGTGAACATAAAACAGCCCAGACACATCATCCACATCTCAATTCCTCTCCAAAAATAACAACAACAACAACAAAACCTTATCCCACTAGGTGGAGTCGGCTATATGGATCATACGACGTCATTCCGCTCTCGTTGATCCATGTTCATAAGATTCGACAGGATTTTATGCTGGCTGTCGGAGCTAACACAACCCTCCTCCTTTATCCGGGCTTAGGACCGGCTATAAAATATAGGCGGAGTTTATCAATTCCTCTCCAAAAACAGCTAACTTAAATCTGTTTGATAGCATAAAGTGCATTAAAAGTGGCAAGGGAAACCAATCTGGTGTTCCATCATAGACCTGCAAGTAGTAGTTTTAACAAAGAAGTTCACGGTGTAGATATAACCTGTCAGCAGCTATTGCAAGAACCACTTCAAGGTTTTTACCAAGAAACTACAAAGCATGTAATAGACAGAATGGCAGTATCTACACGTGTGAAACAAAATGATGCATCCATGTTTTGGACAAAAGAGTTCTGCATAAATTTGGTTGTTTGATGCTAAAATATAATTTCAACACTTTTCTTCAAAAAAAGAAAATGCCAACATTTCCATTACTCCAATCACCATTCCCAGGATGCATTCCAAATACTTTTAACTAGTCAAAGTGCAACTCCTCTGGCATGTTGCAAAGAGCTCGCATTGTGTAACCAGTCACGTCCATTAGCTGCAAGCACTCATCCGCTCCATCAATAAGGCACTGAAATAGTTCAGAAAAGAATATTAATTATATCACAAACATTTCAGAACAAGAGATGCTAGTAGCAGATTGACTGGATAAAATTACCCATCTCATATTAACCATTCCATACATAACTGACGAGCTAACATTAAAAAAACATTAACTTGTGGGAAACAGCAAAGCCTTCATCCTTTTTTCCCAAACACTCAAACTAGATATCTTATATCAAAACAAATAAGTTTATATATTTGCAGATGATTTTTAACCAGTGGATATTCAAGTACTTTTGTATACAAACACATGCAATATTATCGAAACTCATCATGGCCTCTGCAGTTTTTTCATCCCTCGTGAATCAAGCTGTATCTGGGAGCTCTTTCGGACCTTCTAGAACTTAAACTTTATCCCTCAGCCATCTAGAATTTCCTGATGACTTGAAATATGTATGGCAGCCACAACTCCTAACTGTAAACACCTAAGATCGCTCCTAAGTTGTATGGATCACTTACGAATCAGAGGATTACTCATGCCAAATCGGACATTGTGTTACCTCCGAAGTCCAACTACCACAGAAAAGCCAAAATAAAGCAAATCTTACAAATTGATATTGGTCAGATTCCTTTTAAATGCTTAGAAGACTGGTATAAATTCCTAACATCCAAGGAAGAAGATTTTCCAAACAAGAAATCTTGCTCAAATTTATCCAGATGGAAAATGAAATCACTCAATCAAACTCGCAAAGCCACCCTGACTAGCTCTGTACTCAATATCACACCAAATTATACTTTGTGCTCAATTATGTATCAACTGGTATCATTGAATTATTGGAAAGAACTTCTAGGTCGTTTCTGTAGTCATATGATGGTTGGAAAAAAGGGACTCATCTGATAAATTGGTCCATCTTTCAGCTGTTCAAAATATGCTGGAGGTTTGGGCATCAAAAACCTGTTTTACATTATAACCTCCCCCAGAGGTGCTCTCTTCTGAATAGGAAGCAAGACCTAGTCATTTTGACATCCAATAAGTATGGGTTTGTACTTTTGTGCACCCTTATTCCTTCTCCAAGATTATCAAGAATGGAGCTGGAGATTTAGCATGACCACATTGGAGATTATCAAGCAGGGTATAAAGAAACATATAGCAGTGGGAGAAAAGACTAATGTTATGAAAGACCCATGGATGTTCTGCGTGCCAATGATGTTGAAATCTACCTTTATCAATGTAAAATGTTTCTTCTTTTTTATTGATAAAATGGCATTATATGTTTGTGATCTTATGTTGAATGGCGGCTGGAATTCTGATCTGTTGCATGATTACTTTAATGACAGTCTTGTGAACTCTAGAGCTTCAATTTATTTTTGAGAGGTATATAACTTCAATTTGTGTGCTCGCACCAGTGGATTTGGGCACCAGACACATGTTATTGCCCACGCAAATTATATTACAGATTCGTCATTGAGCCAGCTTGCAACAATCTTGATGGAAAGTTTATCTGGAAGCAGATATAGGATATTCCTGTGCCTCCAAAAGTTCACTTTTTTCTCTCGAAATCGTCCCATCTACTAAAAACGATGTCCACAAATTTGACCATTCTATGTGGTTTGGATGTTGAAACTGAAACATTTATTCTTTGCCAGCCAGTCAGTTTACAGTTGTGGACTAGTTTCCAACGACAACTTAATTTCAATTGAGTACTTTGATGCCTGGTCTTTTGGTAACTGGACCATTGAAAATAAGGATCTTATTAAGTGTTTCAAACTAGCAATTCAATCTTTCTTGCCTTTATGCTTGGTGCAAGTTAGCCAATTGGTGGCTTTATTGCTGCAGGGGAACAAAGGGGGCACTTAACAACAGTATTAGAAGCTGAGAACAGGGACTCTTGTGCAGGACACGGAAATGTCAACAATTGGGATACCCAAAAGGTTGGTTCGAGAGCAAATCTACAAGACTAATTGATATACTGCAGGAAAAAAACTAATTGCCCATGGAGATTGAAGAATATCATGACGGAAATTTAGTTTCTTCGTAATTTTTTGTTGTTGGAGGTAAAACATACGTTCCAGCAAGCTAATACTGATGCTGATTTTGTGGTAAATATGAGGTGTAACTCAGAAAATGATCTTTTGTGGAAGAGGCTCCTCATACCCCTCCACTTTTTGTATGTGGACAATTCAAGTCTCTTTGATAATAGAATGATTTAAAACTTCCCTCCAAAATAATCATTTTTATGCCATATCACCAAGTAAAACTGATTAATAAACTCCAGGAAAAACAAAAGTCTACAGTTAGGATATTCGTACAGCAAGATTAAGACTAACCTTATCTGCGTCACCCAATTTCTTACAGATTCTTGCCTTCTGTTCATCAGATATATCATCAGAACTAACTACAACCTCCAACAACTGGCAAAGATCTCCAGTTAGTATTTTGTCATGGAAAAAGGAACGGAAATAATGAGAATGGGGAGGTTAAGGCTAAAGAATGGATAAAAACCTGATAGAGTATTTGAGAAGCAGGATATCCCTCTGCGATTATATTATCAACCTCTTTGTTTCCCACATCAAAATCGCCAGATTTGCAAGCCACGAATAGTGCCTGAACTATGTCATCAGGAACTACCTGAAAGCAAGATTATAGGTAGAACATGTCAATCATTCACTCTGGAAAGAAAAAGAGATATATTTTTTTTATATTAAGTGTTCCATTCGACCATCTATATGTACATAAAACTGTTTTTTGAATGAAACATAAAACTGTTTGATTAAAAAAAATTGCAAATAAACAATTATGTGACTACATTAGAATTAATGCTCAAATAAAAAGTTCAACCTTTACTGAACTTTTGAGCCACTGTCGGTTTTTAAATGTGAAAAATGTCAATTTTTTGGACTTTTTTTAAATGACACAAGGCCACTGACAGATTTAAATCTAAAATCCACCTGGTTGATGCAAATTTTAGTAGCTGTGAAGCTATGCTGGTGGGTTTCTAGACTGTTCATCTCAGTTCCGCTTTCAGTTTTGCCAACCATTTCACCAAGTTCTTTAGAGAAAAAAAGGTAGGCTTGACATGTAACTTATATGAAGGGTAACCCATTCACATTGGGCACCAACATTGAATATTGAATTAAAATTGTTCCACTTGAACAAATGAATAAGTTCTTAAAAGTATGCCAAAAGACCAAGGGAAACAATGCTTAAGAAAATCAGAGCGAGAAAGGATAAAACGATCAGTTGCTTTTAGGATCTAATGAGCCTATATATGAATTAGTTCAAGTGATAGCTACAAATGTAACGATCATCCTTTGCCATAACATAGCTGATTTTCTGGAGACAAGTCTTCTCTGAATACATAATAAAATGGAGAAAAACAGTAAGAAATGGATACCCCAGAAACACTTATTAGGTCTTTGGAAGAAATGGATGATCCAAACAAGCGAGCTGCACTCTGGTTTCAACAAAAAATAAAAAGGTAAGAATCATTGAATGCATGGAGGGAAAAGGTTTAAGCAAACAATGGTAATATAATAAGTATGCATCCTAATATGCAAAGAAAATCAAAGGACCATTGTTTGCTCAGTTAGGACTGATACAAAATTGTATGTAATACCTTCCTTCCCCTTGATCAACATAAATGATAAAATAAATGGCAAGAACTTCATAAACCAATACCTGCAAATATGTAATAGCACGGCGAAGATCCCCTTGAGAGATGGAACCTAGAGTTGAAACAGCCTATATTGTATAAAAAAGAATATGCATATGTCACATATATAAGTGGTCAGCACTTACAATGTTCCTCATTCAGTAGTTAACTATGAAATGTAACCAACCTCAGAATCAAGAGTGAGTCCCTCTTCATGACAAATATGCAAGATTCGGTTGCTCATTACTTCTTCAGAAAGAGGCTTAAACCTAAACTTAGCACACCTGGAAGCTAATGGCTCTATAATCCTACATATAAAAGAAAGTGAATTTAACAAATACACCTAAACACGAACTTAGCGAGTATTATGTTGCCAATAGTGAAGAAACAACTAAGTGCACCTGCTGATGTAATTACATATGAAAAAGAATCTCGTCACTTTAGAATATGTTTCCATTGTCCGTCTCAAAGCATTCTGTCAAAGAAATGCACATTGAAGAAGTAATCAATACTAGCCAGGAGTATCACATTAAGATAATCAGACACTAACACAAGGTGATTATTGAAAACCTGGGCATCCTCTGTCATGGAATCAGCCTCGTCTAGTATAATGATCTTATAGGGTGGGCAAGGATAACTGCTTGTACAGAATAAAACCAACATATGAAAAGTTGTACAAGGCTTTGCAATCTAACACTCAAGTAATCTTGTAGGCCTAATTACAGAAAAAGTTACCCTTAAGAAAGAACAAAATAAGACAAAACAGGTAAACTAGATGTTTAGTTATCCATATATATTGAGATGTAAAAATAGGAAGATGCAAATATAACATAATATATATATAAATATAAAAGTCCTGAGAAAACAGAAAACGAGGAACTATAATGGGTTCAAAAATATATCAATCTCCCATTCCATAGTCAAGAAAAGAATACGATGGTCTCCCAAAAAAATTACCCTACTATGTTTTTTTGAAACGAATTACCCTACTATGTTGCAGCCAAATTGCCCAAAAGTTTAGCTATAGGTAAATGTGAGGGGTGTGTCCTCTGTTGAACATTGAGTGCCCTATAAATGCTCCAGAAAACATATACAAACCAATGAAATCTTAACACATGCAATATGCTACTATACCTCCCTGAGGAGGGCATACTCGAAAAAAGAAGACGAGAGACACCCGTGGTGCCAGTCTCAAAAAAAAGGAACAGGAGGAGCTACAGATTACAGCCTGCAGATGCATATTAATATTTTGCTTAATAAGCAGGAAAGCAGCAATAGCATACCCTTGACGTGATCCTGAACCTACAGCAACTGCAGCAAAATCTTTGATCTTTGTACGCACAACATTAATTCCTCGGTCATCACTTGCATTAAGTTCTAAAACTCTTGACTTGTATAATTCCGGCCTGCAACAAGTTGATGCAAAAAGAAAACAAAATTCAGACAACAAAAGCAATTTGAAATAGAGATAAAACCTAAAGCGCTAGAATCACAGCCATATCCTGTGATGCATGATTTTCACCAAAGTATTTGAGATATCCACAAATCTTTGATTGAAAATGAAAACTTCTTTAACCCGTTGGCTTGTCAGTGCATCAGTAAAAAAGCTTGACAATTGATTTTCCAGATGGTCCTGAGACTCCTGACTTGATTACATGAACTTAAACATTGTGACTGATTTAGAATTTTCTATGGGAATAATGGCATCTTCAGATTAGAACATTTCAAGCTGATTATGATCAATACTGCATATCAGGATTGCTAGGAAAACTTCAATAATGGATTGTACGAGTAAGTGGGTATTGACTTTACAAACTATCACGTTTTTTTTTTTTTTTGAAAAATAACAAGCAAACTATCACTTAAAACTCTTAAAATGCTCCATTCAAGAGTTCAATTGTGCCGCACACAAGTTATGTCCCCAAGTTATCCATAATCATCACCACTCAGAAAAGATACTACAGAAAAAATGGGGAAAAATATACTAATCCTAGATTTCCAGGTTAAGAGTTCACATGCACTCTGTTATCCACTTGAAGCATGAAATTTAAAATTGTGATATAATACACGAAAATAATGGTTCCTAGTTTCCGAATCAAACTCAAGAAGCTAAAGAAAGTGTAAGGATGCTCTTGGAGCAATCCCTACCCAAAGAGCTGGTGGGCGATGGCAAGCGCGGTGGTGGTCTTCCCCGTCCCCGGCGGCCCATAGAAGAGCATATGAGGACACTGCACACAGAGTTAAGGAGGACAATAATAAACTTCCGAAACCGACGCATGCCAATAACTAAATAGGAAGAACCGGCAGACAAAGCACGCACATTTGCGGTCTCCAGGGTGTTAGTGAGAACCCGCACGACCTCCTCCTGGTGAGCAACGTCCTTCACCTGCCTCGGCCGGCTGCGGTCGTCCAGTCGCCGACGACAAAAAGGATGCCACGAACATAGAGAGGGGTCAGTGGAGATGCTTGCGGTAATGAAGAGGAGAAGGAGAGAACGAAGAGCGTACTATTTTTCCACCCATGGCTGCGAGCTCGGAAGGGTTGACCCCATCTGCTCTTCTTCCGGCCGACAGGATGACACCAACGCCCAGCGGAACTCGGAACTCCGGCGGGCCGCTGTGCGTTTTTAATTTTGGGTGTCGAGTAATTTGGAGCGTTTGGGGTTTGAGGTTCAGTAATCACGTGAAATGCACGTGACAAAAGAGTTCGCCGTGGATTACCATTTATTTTAATCTCGAATTAAGAATGCATATTATCGTTTCAAAAATATTATTATTACTTCGTTATATTAAAAAAAAGGCAAAGATCAGATTATGAGTGGCATCTGACATTGTTCAAGGTGGAGGACACTCTTCCGACCCCGCCGATCGTTCCCCCCCCCTCACCCCGAATCATTGGTCCGAGGGAAATTTTATTCTTCGCCCCGATCCTTGTCGGCAGGGATCCAATTCCTCGATTTTTTATTAAAAAAGTAGAAAATAACCTTTGATTCATCGAACACCGCCATCCTCTTCTAGCAAGAATCGTCCTCCTCAAATAAGTGCTGCTATCATTGCCCTCCTTTATTGTGAAAGGAGTCTGTCAGGTGAAGGAAAAAGGGAAATAATGGGATTGATAATCTATCATAGGTAGAAGAAAAAATGTAAATAGAGCAGCCGACATAATCCCATGGAGGAAGAAAGAGAATGGAGAAGAGAGTTAGGATTTTTGTTATATATATGATTGATTTGATCTAAAGATTAATATATATATATAATTAGGGTGCGGGAATTTGGGATCTCGTGGGGCGGGACAACTTCTCCGCATCCCATTCTTCGAAAGAGGGTTCGGGAGCAATTTTTTTTCATTCTCGGCCTCACAGAAAAAAAATTCTTTAAGTTCAGTGTCCCGATCGGATATTCCCCGTGGAGCCCCGTGGGAGGGGGATATTATCATCCCGAGATCATATATCACTTTTCACCTATTTGTTTAATGAAAATTTTACCTAGTTGTTTTTATTTAAAATATTTATATTAAAAAGGAAAATTGGCGTCATTTTATTAGGGGATAAATCGCAGACCTACGTGGTTCTTTTTCGGGTCAATTGATTTCATAATAATGTTAGGTGCATATACACATTAGGTGCCTACACGCGCGATCACATCATATGAGTCATCAAATTAAAATTATCTTAACTATAACGAATTTAATTTAGTTGGTCTAAAATCTAAACTCGATTTAAAAAAAATGGTCGACGCTGATCCCCTTCTCAATCTTCTTTCCCATCTTGATCGATTATCATCTCCTCTCACCTTTTTCCCCATCTCGACCATCATCGACATTAGGAATGGCACCCGACCTTGTTCGGGGCCGGAGACACCACCCTCGCCCCGACTCCGTCGATCGGCCCTCACTCCCAACTCCGCCCTGAATTCTCAATTCGGGAGAAATTTTATCCCCCGCCTTATTCTTGCGGGTCCCCGAATCTCCGCGGAGATCCCAATTTCTTGAATTTTTATTAAAAATGTGAAAAAATTAGAAAATAACCAATTGTTATAAAGTATTTATGCACACAATTATAAAAATATCACTATTATAAATTCTACAACATAAAATTCAAATTTTGACACAAATTCTACCACAACATAATTTTTAAATTCTATCGCAACAAAAACTTTAAATTTGATACAAGTTTCATAACATAAAGTTTAAATTACAACATCAAATATTTTAACAACATTTGTAAAAGATCAATAAGAGGACATTCATCATTTTTCTTCATTTCATCCTTCGCCCATTTGCAAAGTTTCCTACAAGTTAATAAAAAATGATTAGCAGAATAAAACTAAATTGAATAAAATTAAAAAATGATAAAAAGTTACCATAACTTCATCATTCAATCATCTACATCTTCATCTTTGTTGAACACACTTTTCACCACAACATAATTTTTAAATTCTACCGCAACACAAACTTCAAATTTGATACAAGTTTCAATTACAACATCAAATATTTTAACAACATTTGTAAAAGTTCAATAAGAGGACATTCATCATTTTTTCTTCATTTCTCCTTCACTCATTTGCAAAGTTTCCTACAAATTAATAAAAAATGATTAGTAGAATACAACTAAATTGAATAAAATTAAAAAATGATAAAAAGTTACCACAACTTCATCATTCAATCATCTATATCTTCATCTTCGTTGATTGTGTAAAAAGCACACTTTCCATTAGAAGAACCTAAAAAAAGCATTGTTAGTTTAAAAAAAATGACACATCATAATTTATTAAATAAATTGTAACATTTTAATATATTATGCAACCAATCTTGATAACACATCAAAATTTCAACATTATCTTCTTTCAATCTACTACGGTGTGTACTCAACACATGACCTCCAATGCTAAATGTAGATTCTGAAACAACTGTAGAAATGGAAATGGCTAAAAAGTCCCTTGCAATCTTTCGTAGAGTTAGGTACTTTAATCCAATTTATTTTCAATAACTCAATATGTCAACCATTCCATCATTTGATTTAACAATTAAAATAGGCTCTTCTAAATAACTTTCTAATTCTGATTTCAAATATTTTGTGAAGAGGTCTCAGCTACAAAATCAATATAAGCACACTCCCATTTTTATTTTTTCGATGGAGAACCCATTTCTATTATAACTGGAGATGAAGAATTAACAAGTGCACTTTTAGTATTATTAGCTTGATATTCAAGAAACAAATCTTCACACAACCTTTTTACCTTCTCCAATTCATTGTTGCTTCGACTTCCATATAGCTTTGAAAAAAAAATAGCTCAACAACTTTATCTTATATTTTGGATCCAAAACAGTTCCTATTGTCATCACTTCATTAATTTTTTTTCCAATACTTGTCAAATTTAGAACTCATGCTCAAAGTCATCACTTGAATAACTTCATTAGGAGAAGAAAGTCATTCATCTAAAGCAATTCTTATTTCACAAACTTTAAGAAAATAAACACTTAAAGTTGGATAGTTGAAACAAAAAAATAGTTCAGTTATATCATAAAAAACTTTCAACTTATCACAAACTTCAAATACCATTACCCAATTTTCAGCACTAGGATAATATTTGCATTTAGAATCATGTTGCTTTAAACGATAAAAAACATCTTTGTACGACAAAGCAGATGCCATAATCAAATAAGTAAAATTCCATCTAGTTCTGCAATCTTGCACAAGTTTTTTTGAATAAGCAATATTTAATTGTCTACATGTATCATCAAATCTTTCTTCCCTTTTGGGTGTGCTAACAAAAAAACTAACACATTCTCTAATCTTTTTCAAAGAATCTTTAATTTTAGATAAACCATCTTTGACAATCAGATTCAGAATATGAGCACAACATCGCATATGAAATATTATTCCTCCCAAAATAAAAGAAGTTGAAGGAATCTTATAAAAAATCAAGGGAATTATGGCATCATTGGTTGAGCAATTATCAACAGTTAGAGTTGATACCTTTTTATCCAAATTATAATCATATAAACAATTCAAAAGAACCTTCGAAAGCTCTTCAGCATTACGCGACGCCGGAACATACAGGAACCTGTAAGAATAAAAATGATGCATGTTAAAATTTATAATTTCAAAAGTATATAATAAATATAATATCAAGAATAATCAATTAATTACCTCACAAGTCGATGTTGCAAAGTCCAATTGTCATCGATAAAATGAGCTGTAATGACCATATAATCGTTATTTTGATTACTAGAAGTCCACATATCAATAGTTATTGCAATACGACTTGAATTTCTTTCAAGAATATTTGATGTCTTATCATTCTCAATTCCAAATAGCTTCATAATATCACTTTTTATAGTATTACGATAAACCACCTTGAATAAAGATTGCATAGCACCACAAAATCGTCTAAACCCAACATGATCAACTATAGAAAGATGATACTCATGAAGGACAATCATATTTGCAAGTTCCTTCCTTGCAACATCTTGACTAAATGAATAATTACCAACAACAAATGTATCATCTTTATTGTCTAAAGTGGGTAAATTTTTTAGAATTGCTTGCTTTGGTCCTCTTGTTGTACGAAACTTACAAATTTTTAATTGATCATGCAAATGCTTAGTTTCATTTTTTGTATCACCACAAATATTCTTTTGACAATACTTGCATATTGCACGAAATCTTCCGTCAATTAATTCTCTATGATAATGACTCCATGCTTGAGAAGTTAAACATTTTTTGTTTGGGCTTCCTTTTTTCTTCTCATTTTCATTTTCAGAACTTGCCAGGGTATTCTCAGATTGAATTGAATTGCATTGCTTTCAACTGGAGTGATAGATTGATTATCCGCTCCATCTATTTCTGCATAAAACTTAAATGAATTAAAACTCCATTAATTGAAAAAAAAATTACAAAAAAATACCAAAATTTTAAAAAATAAACGTTCAAAGACTGAAGGGGACTAATAAGACTAAATAGACCCCTTTTTCACCGGTATCGGTGGCTGAATCGCAACTGCTAGTGATGGGATGGAGAAAGAACTCCTCCCCGTCAAATGAGTTTTCTCTCTCCAATTAGGAGAGGCTGATAAGAAATCGTGTCAGATGCTATTCCCCGCCCATCTATCGGAGAAAGGAATTGTCCTACCGGAGCTTTAACTCCTCGATTCAAGAAGAGCTCGCGCACAGTGCAGAGGTGACTCACCTCTGCGCACTGTGCTCAGAGGTGATTCACCTCTGCTTGCGCAGAGGTGAATCACCCTCGTCGACGATCGATGACGATGAGGGCCGTCGACAATGACCACGATGACGCGCCGCCGCCGACGATGATGACAATGATGACACCATCTCGACGATCCACGATACGTCGTTGCTGTCGCCAATGACCAGATCGACGATGACTGGACCGACCCGCCCGGATCGACCAAATCGACAGTGATGCCCTCGACGACGACAACATCCTCGACGATCCACGATGATGCCACCGTCATCGCCATTGACGATGATCGAATCGACCAAATCGACGATGCCCTCGATGACGATGATGCCCTCGACGATGATGATGCCCTCGATGATGACAGCGCAACGATGATGGCACCGTGATCGACGACGACGATGACACGCCCTCGACGTTGCCGCCACTTGGACTCAACGCGGGCGACGGAGAGGTGAGGGAGAAGGACGCCGCCGGCCGTCGTAAACTTCATATGATAAAGAAAGAGGCGAAAATGGATACCTTATGAAGACGGAATCCGATTCATAGCCGGAGACAACATTGATGACCGACGAAGGGAAGTTGGTGGTCGGCGGCTAGGCGATTGTTGGCTGTCGGCAGCCGACGGCTAGGCGAGTGGAGAGTTGAGTGACTTGAGTCTAGAGGCTGCTGTTTAGGGGGAAAGAAAGGGAGGAGTTAGGGTTTGATGTTATATATATATATATATATATATATATAGACGGTTCGGATTTAATCTCATGAATATAATTATAATAAATTATTAATTAAAAATAATATCGAGAATTCAGGGACTCGACGGGGCGGGGTGAACTACCCCCGCCCTGATCCCCGAAAGGGGGGGCGAGGGCAGTTTGGCCCCCATCCCTGCTCCCGCGGAGGAAAAAATTCCCGAATGCGGGGGGGTCCTGAACGAGGAATCCCTGCGGGGCCCGCAGGGGGCGGGGAATATTGCCATCCCCTTCAATGCCGACATCTCTCTCCTTCGATTGCGATCTCCCCACCAAGCTTCAATTTCAACGTTCACTGTGATCTCGATGCCTCTCTCAGCCGCAAAAGGAAGAAGTCGTGGAAGATGGAAGAACATCGCTTCGATTTCAATGTTCATTGTGTTTTGTGCCCTACGTCGGCGTGGCTCTCAACCTCACCGCTCGCCATAAAAATCACTCGTCGTTGCACGGGCCGTTTGTTCTCATGAAGCTCTTTGATGTTGCGCTTCTTCAAGAGGAGGTCGGTAGTCGGCTAGAAAGTACCCGCTACAACTTCGGCGATCGGCTTTGGTTGACGGTGGCAACAAAGGAGATGCGCTGATTTCTTATCTTTTTATTGTTTGAACCAAGTTCTTTAGTTCAATGATAGATGATTAAATATCAACCATAATAACTAAAATAGTTTTAATATGATGGGTCAAATGGTGTGATCAATGTGTCTATGTACACTAATATTCCTCTTGTATTTATTGTCTATATAAATATACTATTGATAAGTTATATAGAATTAATAATTTTATCATTAAAACTCCTTGAGAATAAATTACATAAATAAATTGACATAATTAATTTTCATATTTTTTAACATAGTTAAGTTCAAAATCAGGTAATATTATAATTATTTTTTGGTTTATCTATTGTTATGTTATATTTTTATCTCTTTAAAAATCGTTTCTCATTTGAAAAAATTAAAAGGTAGAAGAGAAGTATTGAATCATAAAATTAACTGTCACTAAAAATCTTATTACTCCTATTTTATTTCATTTATTCCCATTATTTCTATGGTTCTTTTAGAAATTCAGTATTATTAGTCTATTATTATTTGTAATGATCTGAAACAAAAGTCAGCAACATTTTTCTTATAATTTATAAATTCTCACGTAGCTCCTTAATTAATTAGTTACTTAATTTGGATACTAATTTATAAGTACATGAAAAGATTGATTAACTACTTTCATTTTTAAATTTATATACGTATTTGTTTATTTTAAAAAAGTTAAATGGCTCATAATTATTTTATTTTAATTGTATACTTTTGTTATTTATATTTTTTGGGTGAAATTTGTTATTTATAATTTATCTTCACTAGTTTATTATTAAAGTTAGAATAAATAAATATTTAGAGAATATAGCCAAACAAAATGTAAAATAAAATAACTTAGTCAATTTTTTTAAAATCTCCTAAAAAGTAAAATCACCTATTTTAACTCCAACTAAAAAATATTTCTATTCTTTCTAAACACAAGAATACTTATATTCTTATTATTTTCCATTTTTATCATTCTTTATTTTTTTATTATTTAACAGTTTAATATTATATTATTGTTTTTACTACTATTTTAATATCAAACATTAACTATTTGTAATAAACTGTCTTATTCTCTTTAAACCAAATATACAATGAAATAAATATTAAAATATGATGTTCCATTATTTTATTACACTGAAATTTATTTTTGACATAATGTTATTAAAATCGGACTAGAATGATCGGCTTAATCGCAAACCGAAAGTTGATCCGGTCCGATTTGACATCAAACTCATTTTTTTATTTTGAACCAGCCAAAAATCAATTGAATCGATAAAATTGAGAAAAACTTCAAAAAGGAAAGTTAAAGAAAGAGAAAGGAAAGTTAAAGAGGAGGAAAGAATGAGATGTAAAAAAAAAATAGAAACAAAAAAAGGTAAGTATTCAAATTTGAATATTATTGAAAAGATTTTAAAAATTATAAAATGACATAAAAATGGAAATAAAAATGAAAATTTTAAATGGAAAAAAAGAAATTAAAATAAAATATATTCATGCAATCTCTGTCATCATTACATAATAAAAAAATAATTTAATGATAGCATATTAAAAAAATTATTTAATTATTATATTATATTAGTATTTTTTTATTATTATTAGAGTATTAGCATAATATTAATATATGACATGATATAAATTATATTATATCTTTAAATTTATTATAAATAATATTATTTTTTGACTGGTCCAACTATAATCCGATATTTAATGCGATCATCCATTGGGTTATGAAAAAATTGCTTTGGAAAAAAAAACAAAAAGGATACTTTATAATCAAGTGGTATACCGTATACAACAACAAAAGGATAAAATATCTTTTTTTTTCACACCTGACTTAGTAGGAGTGGAAGTAGTTGGGATGGAGTTTTTGTGGAAAAAAACTTATCGTTACTTTCAGGTAAATTTTTAAAATTAAAAAATCGTCCTAAATTCATTTTGAAAAAATATCACCCTTCTTTTACATAATTGTATTTAAAAAATATATAATAAATTAAAATTAATATGAAAATATTTAATTTTATATTAAATATAAAATATACTACTAAAATTTTAAAATTATTAAATTAGAGTTTAACTATTAAAAAGTACGAAAGTTTATATAAAAAATATTCTATCTATAATAAAGAAATTGATAATATATGTATTAATTATATAAATAAAAAAGGACTCCACGGATTTCTATCATTTTTTTCAATGCAGTCATAATTTTAGCGGATGAATTTTAATTTATTAAAAAATATTCTAAATTATATTTGAACTCCTATTTTTTTTATTTTTTTTCAATTCAATCTTTATAGAGTCAGATAAGTTTTTCGAGTGGTCGATTTTTCTTACACCCCTATGACTTAGTACTAATTAGTAATTATTTTATTCCCTCCTTTCTCCCATCGTTTTGCCATTTGCTGCCGCTGTATCGTTGGAAGACCCACTGATCTATAAATTAAAAAATGTTTCCATACCACACGCCCACCCACAGTTTTAGCACCTACCTTTGCTTCGAACCTGATCCCTTTATCCGCTACAGATATATATATATATATATGCAGAGCGTTGGCTCAAACTCTTGTGGATCTCATCTCCATTTTTCGACGTCAGTGCTAAAATCAAATCAATGTCTCCCTCCGCTGCCATGCTCTTCCTCGGCTACCAATGGGGCATCCCGGTTTCTTCCCGTCCGAATCCGATGACCGCCGACGCCTCTCCTCCTCCCGCCGCCGCCGCCGCCATCGCCGCCTCCTTCTACCTGAACGCCTTCAAGAGCTTCCTTTCGAGCCGCTCGCCTTCCTCGCCGCCCGTGACGGCGGCGGAGCGTGCCTGCAAAGAAGAGGGGGGTTGCGAATCCGGCCGATCCCTTCGCGGCTTGGAGGGCAAGTTCCATGAGGCACTGGAGATTAGCTGCTGGTCTATTTGATGTGTGATCGGTTTGTGTTAGCTTGTGATGTAACATTGTAAAGTTGTTGCCACTTTTTTTTCTTGTTTTGTTTCCAATCGGGCGGTCTTGAACAAATCTATGTACATATCTCCTAGAAAATGTAGGGGGCCTCGTTTTCTATTAGTTTTTTTTTTCTTTTTTTTTAGATGGAAGTGAAACGAATATATTTCAAGTTGAAATTAATTATCTAGATCGGTTATGTTTTAAAAAAATAATTATCAGGTCGAATAATTGTTGTATGCGAAGATAAAGAACAAACAACAAATCAGAAAAGATATCCGAAATTGCTTTTTTTCTTTTCGGCTATTTTCGGAGTGTTAACAACATTATTTTAATGAGTTTTTCTTTTCTTCCGAAAGCTAATTATTAAACAAGATTCCATTTCATTTATGAATATTGGTTTTAGAACAGTGTTACATTATTTGATAATTTGGAGGGCGTGCCGATTTTTCAATATGTGGAAATTGATTTCTAGTATCGCCGAAAAAAAAATAGAGGGCATCAAGGTAATTTACCTACCACGTTATCTTATTATAATTCTAATCCATAGGCCATTTTGAATTGTATTGTGTGCAAAATGATAGCTCATTTTAATAAAACATGTGATATTTTTTTAGGTAAACAAGCATGAGTATTTAAATTGTTGGATAGATTTGTTTGTTCATAATAAAAAGGTAGATTATCAAACTTCGCGGTTTGTTCACAATATTTTTTTCCTTTTAAAAAAGGGTTTATATGTGTAGATTGGATCAATAATTAAAGAAGATGATTATTTAAATTAATTGATGATGTCATTATGATATCAAACAATTAAATTTATCTTGATTTTTTACATTAAGATTCATCATTAGATTTTAATCTAATTGTTGAACTACATATGCATTTATATGTGTACTCATCCAAATCTTTACATATTTTATTGAATTTTGCAGCCTTTAACTCAACAATCTTTGCAATTATTTTTCATAAATGGGCTTAATCTTTTTTCTCTAGCCTATATGGGTTTCGACTTGGCTTTTGTTAGTACCCATGTTATTTATCGGCTCTTGTGCACGCTTTGGGTCGGACGATTTTGTTTTAGCTCTAGCTACAAGATTGCAATAAATTTCTTTTGGGTCTGACGATTTGGCTCTCTCTCTCTTTTTAGCCACCCTCAATCTCTTTTTTTTAGCGGGCTTCGATGTTTGAAAAGCGGTATCAATAATTTAATCCGTGCGATACTAAAGAACTCATTATCCACAAATTTAAGGACAGCACCATCGAGCCCGACTAATTTGATTAGGTGCAGTCCGACTAATTCGATTAGGTCGTCCAAGGTCCGTGCGACGTTAAAAAGTGCACGCACTGTTCACAAATTAGAGGCCGACTCACTGTTGAGTCCGATTAATTTGATTAGGTTGCTCAGGGTCGTGTACCTAACAGTGACATGTGAGACTAAACAAAATCTGCATTCACAAGACTCGAACTCAAAACCTTGCTTAAAAAAGAAGAAACCATTTATCACTCCACGCTAACCCGGTATTCTATCTCTAGTTCTTAGAAAAAAATTAACATAACATATCCAATAATTTATTTAGTCTAGCTAATTCAATTCTACTTTAATAACGTAAAGAGTTTAGATTTTGGCTCTACAAAATTTTAAGGCCATTTGATTTGAAATAAATCAAATATAATTAAATCGAAAAAATAAAAATATATTGATCAAATTTTATTAATTTTAAAAAACCGTGAAATCACTATTTTTTATATCAAGATGAGAATATAGTTATTCTTATCATTTGTCAAAATAATTATATTATCATACTGTTTAATCGTTTTTTATTTTTAATGATATGTTATTATTATTTAACTTCTCTTATTATTATGATAATAACTAGTATCGATTATTTATAATAAAATATTATATTTTACACATATATTCTCTTCAAATCAAACTAAGAATATATTTTTTTTTTCGAGAATATGATATTCTCTTATTTTATTTCATTCAATTCTATTTTCCAATCAAGAGTCGATTGATACTAGAATAATAGTCTTATTCTTCATTTTTTATCAAAACAATATATGAGTTAGAAAATTTGAACTTTACACTTCTTTGCTCGAGGAGAGTAAAGAAACCAGAATTATCGTGGGATTAAAAAAAATTCCAAATGGTAAACATCTTGTTCTCTTTTAGTTTCAGGTTTGAATACAGAGTACTTTCGATGGGAGGTGCGACCTAGATTAGTCGAGTGATAATAAATTTAAATTTTTATCTTGCGAACGGGTGTAGATTTTTATCCTACTAACTGGTACAAAAAAATTTTAAAATGTTCATCTTCTCTCTAACAGGTGTAGATTAAAATTACCATGATTTGATCCGAGTCGTTTCTGATGTAATGAAAAATTCGGATTTAATCGATGCAATAGTTCAAAGTACGTGCACCTCCATTAGTGATATTATGTTAATGTACGAGATCATATAAAAAATGTAGCAATAGAGTCTGAGTAAAATAAACATAACACACTATATGCTCTATGATGTTGTACAATACATATCGTTCCAAATTCATGTAACAACTCGGATTTTCAGAAAATAAATAAAGACATTTAATGGATCTAAAAATCATAATGTTAATATTTTGGAATTAATTAAATCTGAAATTGATAAAAATTATGAGATAAGATGGAGAAAGAAGATAGAATTTGAATAAAGATAGAATTGTTATGGAAATAAGCATGAATTTATGAAGTAAATTCAAATTTAAATAAATTTGAATAATTAAGAAGTGATTAATCATGGATGACCAAGATTGATTTTAAAAGAGTCCATGGTCTAATAGAATTGATATCTCAAATCTGCACCTATAAATAAGTATTAAATGGTGGTCGGAGATCCCTTTTTCTGCCAAACATAATTCTACACATAAGTCTCTCTTTTCTTTCATTTGCACGCGAATCGAGGCACCCCGAGAATGTACGATGGCTGCTTTCGAAGTAGGCACATAGGAGAAGAAGTTCCATGTGGTGGCCGCGAGTTTCGGAACGAGGACAGAGAACAATCGCTAGTCAAAATTCAACATTTGTGCAGATTTTCAGAGAAGGAAATTCAGTTAATTTTTCAGCCAATTTTAAGTACATAGGAGGAATCCCTATGTCGTCGATTTTTCGCGACATGGAACCCTAATCTCTTCTCCTTTGTACCAGGATTCCATTAATATATTATATGCATAGTTTAAACATCGTATGACATAATTATGATGGTCGAAAAGTCACGTCGGAACGCATTCTCCGTCGACGGCAGAACCCGGCTCGAGTTTTATTGTGCTCGACCCGGATTTGGTTGAATCTGGACCGAATTGGATTCGGAACTAGATCGAGTTGTCCAACCGGGCCCAGTTTCCTATTGGCCCGACCTGAGTTTGCCTTCGGCTCGATTCATACTCGGTGCGATTGGTTTGAAAGTGAACCGGCTGACCCGGCCCGGGTTCACCATACACCCGGCCCGAGATTGTCCTGGCCGAGGTGATATTGGACTTTTCCGAACACGGCCCGGGTTCCACCCAACGCGGGCCGAGTTTTAGGGACAAAAATCATAATTTTGGGTAACTATTATAAAAATTGAATAGTTATCGTAGTTTATTATTCATGATCATCTCTGATTATATTACAAATAGATCTGACCTCATCATATCTTTTGAATTTGATTTGAGATTATCTTTATTATTACTCTATCAGATCCCGTTATCCATCATGATATTGATCCAGTAGTTTTTTCCTGATTGGGTCTTTGTCTAACTTAAAGTAAATTGTTAAAGATAGATCTTTACGTTAAATAAGATAAAAGATAAAAACTGCTGGGTCTCCATGTTCTCCGATTGTCTTTAAGTCCATAGGGCCATTATTGTTATCATATTGTATGGTGCAGTCTAGAGGTTTGAGACGTAATCCTTTAAGGAAGTTATGACTGTCCTCTGATGGCCATGGTCCCCGCCATCACGAAGCTATTGTTAGCACTACTATTGCAGGGCGGATTACTGTGGTTCAATCTCCCACTGGCTTATATGAAAGAGACATAGAGTTTCCCATAATTGGTTGAGCGCTCCCTAATTGAATTGAATTGAATCGAAATTGAATTGAATTGAATCGAATTTGAACTGAATTGAATCGAAATTGAATTGAATTGAATTAAACCCTGGTCATTTGGATTTTGGCGTTGATTGGCTTTGCCTCCGCCTATTGAATAAAATAGAAATTGATAATTGATCGATGATCACAAATATTGATAATAGAAAAATTGTCTAATTGGATAGGTGCCATAATGCATAATTGATAACTGATGTCGATTGATCCCCTTTTTATTGATCCATGATTTTACTGACCTATTGTTTTATTATTGAACTCTTCTCATATGGTATTATCTTTATTGTTTATTGCTTCTTATCGATTATTGATATTTGAGCATCATTGATCTTTTATTTATTGTTATGGTTAGACCCTACGTACTGAGTATTTTTATACTCATGGATTTTTTCCTGCATCTAGATTCATGCAGGTGAGATGATGGAGGATGGTGATGCAGGTGGTCAGGCTCAGTGAAAGAGATATTGCACATGGTGTAGGATTTAGTCCTACTAGAATGTTGTATTAGCTTTTATATTCCACATATTTAGCATGATGGAGTCATGTACATTTTTCAGCTCCTTGTGACTAGAGTTTTTTAGATATTAATGTTATAATTCCACATTTTATGGTTTATTTTTTGCAAAAATTATTTACATAAAATTGGGTAGCGCCTTTGGGACCACTCTGAGCACACGATAGTCACTTGGGTCTCAGGACGTTACAAAAGATATCAGAGCCTAAAGAGAGGCACTTCTTAGCTGTCTCTAATAGATAGAATTGAGTTCATGTGCAACTGTCACGAGCAACCATTGCAACCATCAAGTAGGGTCAAGTAAGTATTGTATTGTTATATTGATTATGGAGCTCACACTAATAAAATTGTTATTGCTATTGTTATGTTGGAACAACTGCTATGACTTTTTCGAGTCATATTCCACGAGCTCCCAAAAGCGGATTATAACGGATCATTCAGCAGACCCGATATCCCAATTGAATGAGGTTGAGGCGAGGATCTTTATGGATCCCACTTAGCTCACACTGAGTACACTCACTCATGAGTCTTGTATGGTAGTTGGGTATGATCGTAAGAGACATTATAGATGTTCTGAAGTTGCAGCTCCTCAGCTCAACGGGAAGGGCGACTTCGAGGACGCAAAAAGATGAATTGAGGAGGTTGAGTAGATCTCCCTCGAGGTGGATTGCGGCGAGGATCGCAAGTTGATCTATGTAAATTAGAAATCGATTGGTGAAACCATGGATAAAGTGAGGGATAACATGAATCCTTAAATAATGGAAATATGATTGATGGTATAAGGCAACGCCTAAGAAGATTATTCCGAAAGGAATAACCAAAGTTCTAAGGAGATTATTCTAAGGTTGAATAAGCAAAGCCCTAAGGATGTCATTCCCACATTATCCTTAAGGCACCATAAACTGAGATAAAAGTGAGGTCAACACAACAAGTAAAGCATGACATCTATTATTGAATAGTGAATTAAAGAAGACCTCAACAGATTCCTAATCATAAGGTTAGGAAAGATTATTGATTTAAATTGAAAAGTTGATCTCTAGATTTATTGAGAATGCTATCTAAGAGAATAGAAATGATACATAATGTTATGCCTTGATGATGATGACATAGAGATAGTCCACAAGTCATGTTGTACATGTGACTTATAAGGAATTATTTAGGACTTCATTGAATGAGAAAAATTATCGTAAATAGTTATTGGATTGATAAAGGGTAAGGACTTTTTAACAGATCTGATCGCCATCCCGATCGAAGAGTACGACGTAGCATTGGGTATGAACTGGTTGTCCTATCACGATGCCTACCTACACTATCGAGCAAAGAAGATTGTGATCGGAGCACCAGGAGGACCTCAGACCATTGTCGGAGGCACGTCACTTAAGCTGGGTAAGGTCCTGGTGTCATCTATCAAAACCCAAAAGTTATTAAAGAAAGGATGTCAAGGATTCTTGACAAGTGTGATTAAGACGGACCGGGCTGAGATAGATCGGGATAGTATTGAAGTGGTGAAAGAATTTTCGGACATTTTTCCGGATGATGCCTCGATACTACCACCACGGTGAAAAATCAACTTCCGCATTGACCTAGTGCCGGTATTGCACCCATATCGGAGGCACCATTTAGGATGGCTCCAGTAGAAATGCTGGAATTGAGGACCCAAATCCAATAGCTGTTGGATAAGGAATTCATCCGACCGAGTGTCTCCCCATGAGGCGCTCCGATATTATTCGTGAAGAAGAAGGACGGACATAGACTATCAGATGTTGAACAAGGTCATAATAAAGAATAAGTACCCACTACTAAGAACTGATGACATGTTCGACCAATTGTCGTTGACAAAGGTGTTCTCGAAGATCGACTTGAGAAGTGGTTGCCAGCTGATTATGATGTGCCGAAGACAGCATTCAGGACAAGATATGGCCACTACGAACTTTTGGTGATGTCATTTGGGCTGACCAATGCCCCGGCAGCCTTTATGGATTTGATGAACCGAGTGTTCAGGCCATATCTGAATAAGTACATGATCATTTTCGTCGACGATATTCTAATTTATTCACCGAGTCCAGAGGAACATGACGAGCATCTACGAGTTGTGCTATAAACCCTTCGAGAGCACAAGTTGTACGCCAAATTTTTGAAGTGTGAATTTTGACTGGAAGAGATAATGTTCCTCGGACATATCATCAGTAAGGATGACATATCAGTGGTTTCTGTTAAGGTGGAAGTAGTTGCCAACTGGGAGCAACCAAAGAATGTATCGAAGATCAGGAGCTTCCTCGGGCTAGCAGGATACTACCGGAGATTTATACAAGACTTCTCCAAGATCGTGTCGCCACTGACGAATCTCACAAAGAAAGGCGTCAAATATGAGTGGTCACGAAGTGTAAAGACAGCTTCCAAGAGTTAAAGAAAAGATTGACGACGACGCCTATTCTGACCATACTTTCAGGCCAAGGAGGTTATGTGATATACAAAGACGCATGTGGCACCGGCTTGCGGTGCGTTTTGATACAGCATGGGAAGGTTATCGCCTACGCATTAAGACAATTGAAGAAATACGAGAAGAACTACCCGACGCACGATCCGAACTAACAACGGTAGTCTTCGCCCTCAAGAGTTGGAGGCACTACCTCTATGGTGAAGAGTTTGAAATTTTCATATATCACAAGAGTTTGAAGTATATCTTTTCTCAACGTGATCTGAACATGCGTAAGAGGAGATGGAGAGAATTTTTAAAGGATTACGAGTTTGACATCAACTACCACCCGGAAAAGGCAAACTCGGTCGTTGATGCACTTAGCAGGAAGTGGGTAGGATCACTCACATGCTTGAGAGTGAGTCATTGGAATATGATCGACTGCATTATACAGGTCAGTCCAGTGACTAGCAGTGATGGTGTACGAATTATGGCACACCTCGACATGCAATCTGAATTGATGTTGAAGATTGGGAAGCCACAACTGAGTGACAATTAGTACGACCATCTACTCAAGTTGTGCGAAAAAATCACTGCCGATGGAGTCATTAGATACAGGGGACGTTTGTGGGTCCTGATCATGATGGACTAAGAAGACAGTTGCTTGATAAATGCCACAAATCGAAATTCGCCATTCATCCCGGAAGCAAGAAAATGTATAAAGATTTGCAACGGACCTTCTGGTGGAACAATATGAAGAAGGGCATAGCGGATTACGTTGCAAAATGCATCGTATGCCAGCAAGTGAAGGTTGAGCATCAAATGTCATATAGAGTACTGCAGGAACTTGGAATCCCACGATGGAAATGGGAAAAGATAACGATGGATTGAATTGAATCGAAATTGAATTGAATTAAACCCTGATCATTTGGATTTTAACGTTGATTGGCTTTATCTCCGTCTATTGAATAGAATAGAAATTGGTAATTGACCGATGACCACAAATATTGATAATAGAAAAATTGTCTAATTAGATAGGTGTCATAGTGATCAAACATAATTGATAATTGATGTTGATTGATCCATTGATCTCTTACCTGATACCCTTTTTATTGATTCATGGTCTTACTGACCTATTGTTTTATTATTGAACTCTTCTCATATGGTCTTATCATGTGCTCTATTGTTTATTGCTTCTTATCGATTATTGATATTTAAGCACCATTGATCTTTTATTTATTGTTATGATTAGACCCTACGTACTGAGTATTTTTATACTCATGAATTTTTCCCTGCATCTGGATTCATGCAGGTGAGATAATGGAGGATGGTGATATATGTGGTCAGGCTCAGTGACAGAGATGTTGCACATAGTGTATGATTTAGTCCTACTAGAATATTGGATTAGCTTTTATATTCCGTATATTTAGCATGATGGAGTTATGGATATTTCGAGCTCCTGTGACTAGAGATTTTTAGATATTGATGTTATAAATTTCGCATTTTATGATTTATTTTTCGCAAAAAATATTTGCATAAAATTGTGTAGCGCCTTTGGGACGACTCTGACTACGTGATAGTCACATGGGTCTCAGGGCGTTACAATCCATGTATTAAATTGAAAAGGTTTCTTACATAAACAATGAACTCATATAACATACAAACAACATAAATCTAAACGTTTGTAATAAGTTAGATCAGGGATGGAGCCAAAATGAGAATTTAGGGTTTGTGTTTGACGACAACAGTAGAGTTATATTATATATATATATCAAATTTTTAATTCAATTAAGAAAAAATACTATAGGATCACTACATACGAAAAATAAGTTATAATTATAAATATTTATTTTTTTATTGTTCATCGTGCATATTTTCTCCCCTTTTGTGTTTATCATGTTAAAGAAAAATACACGCAAAATAAATTGTAATTAATTAATTAATTTGATTAGTTATAGAAAGGAGTAAAAAATATTAGTACAATATATTATACTTGCATAAATGCGTATATTATTTTATAAATTTTAAATATACACATATATTCTACTATTATCTCAAATTCACAAGATTAGGGTCTTCTCATATATTTTCCATTACAAGAAAAACGTCGCTTTTCGATGGGCAGAATTCCTTCTGAAGTACTGAAGGAATTTTCAACGAATAAGATATTCGTCGTATGGACGGAGAGTTTTCCACCAGTTGCAGTCGTCTAAACTTTCGACCATTACAACAGTCCGAACTTTAGAGGGATCAATGTCTGTCAAAATTTAAGATGGTCGTAATCGTCAAAGTAAGGTGGATGGACGTGGTATTATTTTAATGGTATTTTTCGACAGACCGTCTAAAGTTTTGACGGATCTTTACCTGTCGATATTTTCGACGGTTACAACCATGGATACTATTATTATTACACATTTCATATAGTTTCATCCCAGTAATATAATATAATGTATTTGATTATAATGTAATTCGACATTGTATTTGCGATTACTTTTTTATGACATTTATCGATGGCTCAAACCATCGCTACTTTTCGACGGTTCTACAACCCTTCGTTACTTTCAACGGTTACAACGATCGTTAATGTTACTATAAGATTAATAAATTTACATTGTAGCTGATATTCAATGTATATATTTTTATAATAATTTGACGATAAATCTACTTATAAATTGGTAAGTCTATATATTCCTTAGACACGATAGATTCATCTGTACAAATGAGTTCACTTATAACTATATATAGAGTCATCCATTCATATAGCATATATAATTAAGTCGATGATTATATGTCATATATATAAGTTCTTTCGAATATAAGAAGTTATATCACGATATGTCATTTATTACTTTTCAATTACACAATGAAGTGTCTTAAAAAATTATCGGCATACATATAATTAAAATTGAATTAATTAAGATTTCAATGATATATCTTGATATTATAATAAAATGGTTAATACTATATTTTAGTAATTTCACTTCCGATGGTTCTATCTTTCGAAATATTGAATAATATATATTATACCTATTACGAATGGGTGTTATGACGGTCAGGACCTTCAAAACTTTCGAGGGTTAAGAGAACTGTCGAAACCTCCAACGATCTGGAACGTCCGAATTTGAATTAATATTTTATAGTATTGATACATTAGATAATGTTTTCTTATGTAACGACAATATACCTGTTAATATAAAAATTTCTTTTTATTCCAACGGCTTGAGCCGTCGAAACTTTCGAGGGTTCAACGAACCGTCGAAACTTCCAACGGTTGCAACCGTTGGAATTTGAATTTATATATTATTTCTTACGTTTCAACAGTTTTGACCGTTGGTAGGTTACATTACATATTATATATATATAACGGTATTTTTCGATGGTTCCGGTCGCCGAAACTTTCAACGGTTATTGAAACTATCGAAACTTTCAACGGTTCAAACCGCCGGCATTTGAAGTGATATTTTATATTATTTATTTATGTTTCGGACCGTCGAAATGTAAGATATATTATATTATATATGTAACGATAACATGCCTAGTGATATATATATTCTTTATGTTTCGACGGTTTGAGTCATCGAAATTTTCGATGGTTCGTTGAACCGTCGAAAGTTTCAGCGGTCAAAACCATCGAAATTTGAATTGATATTTAATATTATTTATTTGTTTTCAACAGTTCCGATCATCAAAATTTAAGATATACTATATTATATATGTAGCGATAATATATCTAGTAATGTATATTTTTTTAAGTTTCGATGAAACCGTCGAAACTTTCGACGGAGAACTATCGAAACTTTTAGCGATCAAAATCATCAAAATTTATTAATATTTTATATTATTTAATTACTTTTCGACGGTTTTGACCATAAAAAATTGACAACCTCCCCCTTATAAGCAATCAACCCTTCCATTTCGTTGTCCATTTTTTCTACCCCTGCGACTTTCATTCGGCCGCGCATGTTCGCTCCGCTAGCGACTTTCGTTCCGGTTGTCGCTGCAACCGCGTCGCTACGCCGCCGCTTTCCATCGCAAGTTGCACATCGCCGGCCGCCTCGTCCGACGTCGCCTAGTACAAAGGTCCGCCGTTGTAGTCGCTCCGCTCTGCCGCCGCTGCAACCACACCGATCTGCCACCACCCAGTCGCTGCCACCGCTCCACCGCCATCCCGAAGCTGCAATCGCTCCGCCACCGACCGTAGGTACGTTTGAACACCCCCTTCCGCCCGCTCCCCTACGCCCCTCTCCATGGCCCCGTTCAATCAGGCCATTGCTAGTCAGAACTGGCCGCCGCGGCCGCATCCGGCCACTCGTGTCCAGAAATGACCGTAGCGGCCGCATCCAACCACTCGGGTCTAGATCCGGCTGCGCCGGCCGCATTCTGCCACTCGCTGCTAGATTTGGTCGCAGCGGCCGCTCGCGTTCAGATCTGATCGTGCCAGCCGCTCGCGTTCAGATCTGATCGTGCTAGCCGCATCTGGCCGCGACGGCCGCATCCAGCCGCGGCGTTCGCTGACACGGCAGCCAGATCCGGCCGCGCCGGTCATATAGAATGTTCAGTTTAAGTTTTTTTGTTAATTAGTAGCTTCGTCTCATTTTAATACTTGCATTTGACTAATAGGACTTCATAATCATTCTGAGTTTTCTCGTTTCCATTTATATGCAAGTTATTGGAATTCTCATTTTATCTCTATTAGTGTTGTGTGTCATTTCAAAAGATGTAAGTTATTTATTTTTGAGAAATTATTATTTTAACGATTTGGTTGGCAAATATGATTTGGTTGTCATTTATAAAATACTTAATATTTTTAGATTCTCTATTTTATCTTTTGTTAATTAGTATCGATGTCTCATTTCAGATTGCAAATGTTCAAGATGATTTTTTAATATTTTATTTAGAACATTTATTATTCACAAAGTTTCTTAGCGATACATGTGATAGCGATTTTGATGTTCTATTTTATTATTCATGTGATAGCAATGTTCAATTTGATAGCGATACATGTGATAGCGATATTTTATTATTCACAAATTTTGATGTCTGAAATACATGTCCGCCAACAATATGAAATTCAATAGTTACCGTTTGTTTAGTCAAATTTATTTGTCTAGATTATTTACAATCCAATCCCCCATTTTTCATGTCTCCAAATTTTCTTATTGGAATAAACATTTCAAATTTTAATGTTCATTTTTTGTTTTTATTTAAGATAAATGCTAATAAAAGTTTTTCAACTTTTAGCATCATTAAAATAATGAACAAAAATTCGTAAAATGTTTGGCGATAAAAATGAATTGCCTCTTATTCCAATACTTAGAAAATTAATTAGTCTAACCTGCAAATGATCCAGAAATCATGTTCCCACCAAACGATCGTCAATTGATGTACAATAGAAATAATTACGATCGTAGAGATTTGACACAAGAATTCATAGATGACATTGAGTATTACACAAGTGTGACTTGTCAATCTTTGCAATTTCAACGGGAAGGAACAATTAGGTGTCCTTCTCTAAAATGTTGTAGTACAAAGTTGCAGTCATTAGAGACAGTTAAAGTTCATTTGTATAGAAAGATGTTCAAACCAAATGATTGGCTTTGGGATGATTTAGACGGAGGAGCACCATCAAGTGTAGCAAATCAATAATTTCATTATGTCGATCCTCATGAAGGATTTAGTTCGCGATACTAGCAGTTAATTTATGACGCTGCTGCAATAGAGCATGGTCACATAGGATTTGAACATGATGAAGAGACACCAAATGCATAAGCAACTGAGTTTTTAGAGTTGCTAAACGTCTCGAGCCAACCCTTGCGGCCCCCGGGTGCGAAACTCATTCTGAATTATCACTTGTTGGTAGAATGTTGAATATGAAGACCGATCATAATATTTCACATGTATATTTTGATGCATTTATAGATATTTTAAAAGAGGTCACACCGTCCGGGACTCGCATTCCTTAAAATTATTATAGGACAAAGCGACTTGTTTCTAAACTTGGCCTAGGTTCAACCAAAATAAATTGTTGTCACAATGATTGTATGTTATATTATGGTGACGACGCCAATCTCAAATAATGCAAATTTTGTGGGGCCGAATGATACAGTGCAACTAATAAGACTCAAGTAGCTATGAAGAGAATGCATTACTTGTTTTTTATTCCAATACTTAAAAGATTGTACTCGTCCCTAGGGTCAATGACACAAATGAAGTAACATGTACAACATAATACTTTTGACGGTGTCATGCTTCACCCGTCAGTTGGTGAAGCGCGGAAACATTTTGATCGTATGCACTTAGATTTTGCAAGTGATGGAAGAAACATAAGACTCTGATTATGCGTAGATGATTTTACACCATACGGTCAGACTTCAGTTCCTTATTCATTTTGGCCGGTCATTGTTACACCTTACAACTTGCCTCCCGAAATTTGTATGTCCGCACCATATATGTTTTTTATATGCACTATTCTTGGTCCTCATAGTCCTAAGCAGAAGATAGACGTATATTTACATCATCTGATTGGCGATTTAAAAGAGTTGTGGGATGGTGTCGAGTAAATAGAACTTCACTTTGAAAGCTGCATTATTGTGGACAATTCATGAGTTTCCTACCTATGGAATGTTATCTGGTTGGCAGACTGTAGGGAAACTAGCATATTCATATTGCATGGAACACTCAGGTGCATTCACTTTGAAAAATTGCGATAAAAATAGTTGGTTTGATTGTCACAGACAATTTCTTCCAGCAGATCATCCTTATATAAGTAATAGAAATGCATTTCGACGGAATAGAGTTATGCACAACATGGCTCCGGTTAGGCGGTTAGGACTTCAATTATTTCGCATTGTCAATGCTTTATGTTAAATTACCGACAATCCAGATGTCACATACAATGAGTATGGTGTTTGTCATAATTGGCATAAACAAAGTATCTTTTGGGATTTACCATATTGAAAGGAATGTTTCGTACGCCATAATTTGGATGTTATGCACATTGAGAAAAATGTGTTTGATAATGTATCCAACACTGTTATGGATGTTAAGAGTAAAACAAAAGACAACCTCAAGACAAGACTAGATTTAACGGAGTATTGTCGATGGCCAGAGTTGCACCTAATTAATTTACCTAATGGTAGAATATCCAAGCCGAATACAAATTATGTTCTCACTAAAGAACAAAAAATGCAAGTGTGTCGATGGATCCAAGAGCTTAGAATGCATGATGGTTATACATCAAACTTGACAAGATGTGTGGATATGACTAACATGCGTTTATTTGGCATGAAAAGTCACGACTGTCACATTTTTTTGGAAACCTTACTTCCTATTGCATTCTCATATTTGCCGGAGAAGATTTAGAAGCCGCTCACGGAACTAAGTCAATTCTTCAGAGATTTATGTTCAACAACATTAACTGTCGAGAATATGAGGCAATTGGAACGTAATGTTCCGATCATTTTGTGTAAATTAGAATGAATATTTCTGTCAGGATTTTTTGATTCTATGGAACACTTACCTATTCATCTGCCATATGAAGCAATGATAGGCGAACCATTACAATATAGGTAGATGTATTCTTTTGAAAGATATATTAATCGAATTAAAAGGACGATTAAGAATAAAGCACGTGTCGAACGCTCCATATGTGAAGTTTATATGATTCAAGAGGTCTTTTACTTTTGTTCATACTACTTTGAATCTCATGTTAAGTGACCAGAGTTCATAGAAACGATGAAGTTTCGAAAGAGAGGTCTACTGTGATAACGTTGTCGATCTTCAATAAGTTGGGACGACATTATAGAAAGTCAAGAAGTAGATGGTTGAGTGATGTGAAATTCAAGTCGGCCATGAATCATATCCTTCTAAATACACAAGAGGTCCAAGGCTACATTAAGTAAGTAAAATTTAATGTCGATCTTCAATGTATTTTTATTTATATATTGTAAAACTATTAATTAATTACCATATCATTTCGTATATAATGCTTTCTTATAGTACTACAGCGTACTTGAATAACATATACAAGTTAGAATCGAGAATGATTTTGCGATGTGGTTTAAGGATCAGATAACTCGTAAGATGTTGGTGTAACAACTTTTGACGATGATATCCTGACATTTTCATTTTTATTTTAGGTTCTCGGTAGCACAATCTCTACTATGTCAAGGTCTCCATGATTTGGCATACGGACCGAGTGGGGAAGTTAGGAGTTGGGCGGTGTATTTTGTGAGCGGTTACAAGTTTCATACAGAAATTTGGTCGAGAGGGAAGAAAACTATGAACGATGGCGTTTGTGTTAAAGGATCCACCGACGAGGAAAATGAGTATGACTATTACAATATTCTTAAAGACATAATTGAGTTAGAATACACTGAAGATAATAGAGACATTATTTGGGTGTAATTGATTTGATCCGAAGGAAAAAAGAGGAACACGAGTTCATAAAGATTTCAAAATAGTTGAAGTACGTCACAATAGGCAGTACAAACGTTTTGATCCATTTATTATTCTCTCGTCTACAAGGCAGATATATTATGTCAACTATCCATAGAAGACGAGGGACAAAGCTCAATGATGGGTTGTAATTAAAACGAATGCAAAAAATAGTATAGAAGTTGATGATGCATTGCAAGTTGCATACCAAGATGACTCGAATACTTTAGTGACAGTAATTGTAAAAACTGAGTTAATTGAAGCCTACGAGATTCAGAATAGTTATTCAAAAATTTTGACAATGCCAAGGTACAAAATGATGAAGATAGCGTGAAGGAAGATGAATTTGAAACTACCCCATCTTCAGAGGACGATTATGATGAATATCAATCATGTAGTAATTTGAATGATATGAGTGATGTTATTACTATCCACTGTTATCGATTTTAATATGAATCATGTCATTACTATCCGATGTTATAATTTAGTTATCTTTTATTGAAATGCTTGTATAAGAATTTTTTTTAATATTTAAATGTAGTTTGCGATGCATGCTAATGATCATTCGGATTGACGAATGTCTGACGATGATGATGCATTTTCATATTCTATTCTTTCTCGTGAGTGTTTAAAATAATGACTACATATTTTACAAATTAAAGAAAATGTGAATTAATTTATTTATTTTTTAAAAGTGCCTCTGGATATTAGAAATTTATTCTTGAGTTATACTTACAATTTAATTCATGAAGATGCAACACAAGATGTAGCCGAATGTCATGATGCAACTATAGTAATTGTTGTATGAAATGTAAATTTTTTTGCATTAAATTTTGTTTTATGTAGATGTTCCATTTTGGAAAAGGAAAAAGTAAGGGAAAGGAGAAGATCGTTACTAGAGATACTTCTTTAGACAGGATGCCTAAATCATCCATGGGCATTCACATAGTTGAATGACAGTCCATACCGTCGGCTCCTTCCTCCTCCGACGATGATTCAGCAGAGCCCGTTCGAGCTCCTAATATTGCGGACATGGAGACACAATTACCAGAAGAATCTTCAGATGCAGCTCATCAAATCGTGGATATAAAGTATGCGTACATCCAGATGGTAATTTGGGGTAAGTGTTATTTTATGTTTTTCACATCGTTCTTATTTTTTATTTTTTCACAACGTAATTTATAATTTTATGTTATCAAAGGTTTGTAACATCGAAACCTACGACTGGCACTGTTGCTAAGGTATTACGCCATAGATATACTGAAGCGTGGCTTACATGGAGGGAAGTTCCATATGTCACAAGACAAATGTTATTTAGAGAATTTCAGGTATCCTCGAAAGGCAATCTGCTTAATTTTAATTTATCGTCTTATTAATTAGATTATTTTTATGTGCACGAAGGCTGATGTGTGGTGGGATTTCGAGCACACAGAACGAATGCGAAAGACTTTTAATTCTCGATGTTCGAAGAGATTGTCCTCGATGTTTTTGGAAGTACGAGCTACAGGAGAATGACCCAATTGAATCCCTGAAGCTGTTTGGGCCGAATTCCTAAGGAAGTGGTCTATTGAGGAGTACATATCTAAATGCGAAAAAACAAAGACAAATCGGAAGTCTGACGAGAGAGCCTGCTTGCATGTGGGTGGATGTATATCCACGAACACAATTGTGAAAGGAATGGTAATACATTGAATTGTAATAATACTTTATATGAAATTTTTAACTGTAGGAAAAAGAGATGGGTAGAACACCTACTCATGATGTGATATTTCTCAGAACCCATCAGAAAAAAAATAAAGAATGAGTTTCACCATTTGCTCGTGAGACATGGGTAAGAAAATAATTCATAACATAAGATATTAAATTCGTCATGTGAAAATAGTTGATATATTTTAAATAATTTTCAAGAAGGTTACAAGACAAGAGAAACTGAGCATATTACGCAGACCACGCAGGAGGGGATGACACCGCTGACCCCTCGACAACTTTGGACATATTACGTCGGCGTCAAGAGGGTCGCATTTACGATGTCATATCATTTGTTAGTAGTGCAGATATTGAATATGGTCGTAAATCAGTATCCGGTTCCCCGAGTCAAGATATGTAACGAATGTTTGACAATATATGGGAACAACATTTATTCGATGTCCGACAAGAAATAAGATAAAAAGGTCACTCAGGAGCTCAGAAAGGAGTTCGAACAATGCGAGCGACGCATGGTCAGAGCCCAAAAGAAAGAGATGAAAAAATGATGCGTCAGACGATGCGTGGCGACGAAGAGGACGACGACGAGTGAAATAAATTTGTAACGATGTTGTAATGAATTTCATTTAATTTTATTTGTAATGAATTTCATTTAATTTAATTTGCATTTAAAATGATGCGTAATGAATATTTGAAATGAAATGTTTGCATATTTTTTTGTATTTTTTTAATTATTCCGATGGCTCAGACCGTCGAAATTGTCAAACGTGATGGTCTAAGTCGTCGATTACTATCGATGGTTTGAGCTGTCGAACATTTTAGACGGCTCAAACCGTCGATACGCGTTAATGGCTCAAACCGTCGATATGCATCGATAGCTTAGACTATCGATATTTATAGACGGCTTTCATCGTCGATAAAATATGGACGGTTTTTACTGTCGATATTTATGGACGGCTCGAACCATTGATACATATCGACGGCTCAAACTGTCAATGTTTATCGATGGCTCAAACTGTCTTAAGTCTCGATGGCTAGAGCTGTCGGTGCTTTTCGACGGTTAGCACCATCGATTATTCAATTGCTCTGACTGCCACACTGACCATCGAAGGTTTCGACGGTCCTTATGTAATTATCGAAAATAATTTGCTATGCCCAATTTTCGCGCGGATATCATCTGTCGAAAATATTCATTTCCGACGATTTTTGTCTGTTTACAGATGGCCGTGACCGTCGGTAAATAAGGATTTTCTTGTAATGTTCTGTATATACTAATTAATATATATTACTGTATATATAATATTTCCTAGAAGTTAGGAGGTTTAATTATGTCAAGTTCACAAAATAAGAAACATGAAGGTAGTTCCGTCCACAGTCCATACTTTAATTATCATGTCTATTTTAATTGAAAACAAACCCTCTAATTATAATTTTTAGTTGTATATCATGTGAACCTTAATAGTAATTAATAAATGAAAGGTACTTTTTGCATTCGCACCAAGATCATTGATTCCATTTAAGTTTGCAGTCATATGTAGTATGACCAGCTACCAACTACACGTTCTTGTTGTGATTAAAGCTGGTAGATTCTAATCCTTTTCACCATTAATGAGTGGCAACTACTCGGATAACAAAATGATAGATTCTTAACAGAAATGATAGTCAACAAATGTAGTATAATTTGTATTCTGTAAAACGGGAATATCATCAACTGGTCAAAACAAAAAAGGAAAAAAAACTTTATGTGATCATAGATAGAATGCTCGCCACATTTTAAGAATTATGACTCATATTAATTGTTCTTTTTTTTAGGCTAGTTGGTTAAAGAACTATTATTTATCGATACATTATTTATTATTATTATTATTTTATGAAGAATAAAAGACACTTTATTCTTATCACTTCATAAAAGAAGTTTATTGGTTTTACAAATAAGTGTTTTTGTTATTTTACCACTTACCGTTTTACCGTAATTTTGTTACCTTTTACTAAATTGATTAATCTTTTTTTTTATGGCACGACTTTGACCGGAGGAGAATAATAGAAGCCTTATCCCTCGACAAATCGAACTGTCCTTTTGAGTAAAATACACATAATGAAATGTTTTTTTAACAAGATAAAGTGCATTTATCTATTAATATATGCCGCGATGCATCATCTTATAAAAAACGAAGAATGTATGAAGGAGGATCATTCTCCTAAAGGGTTATATGCTATTATCTCTCGAAGAGTTGCATTGCTATTTTAGTTTACGATCATTTTTGTGTTTTGTCCATATGAAATTATACAATTACCTCTTAAGGAATTCAACGTTCTCGTTCAACGACTCATGAGTCGAATTCTCACATGATTCAAGCGAGCACGCGAGGACGACTCCGATATCTTTTGTACATCCCCTTTATCTGTCAAAATATTATTCGCTTTCGGTCTACACTTGGCACAAATTTAAAATTATATTTTGAAAGATAAAGAATGATGATACTAACAAGCTTATGATCGCTTTCATATGAGACTATCTTTCATCTTTTGATATTTCCTTAAGGCTTTATAATTTACAAGTTTGTCAACTACAAAATTGGATTCCCTATAATAATGTCTATATTTGAAGAAGGTAAATGATTCATATAGCTCGTGTAAGTTGGCCATTAGAATTCAAAGCTTTTTCAAGGGTGATCGATCTTCTTGTTAATGATTTCTATCATGATAGAAAATACAACTGAAGTCAAATATGGATAAATTGAACTTCTTTGCATGGATGGAGACCTTCCAACATTGTTCAAACCTCCTTTTCAACGTCGTAGCTCGTATGCAAATAAAAGATATTCATTAGGATTCTGAATAATAAATTTTGAACTTTCCGACTCAAAATGAGATGGTGAAAGAAATTAACCTTCAGTCAAAAAGGGGACGAGCCCTCCCACCATATTATTGGATATGTTTACATATGCGTATATTACGTATGTTGATAATATTTTGAATCTAAATTTAGTTATAATTTTATATGGACCCTTACGTAGTCAAACACTTTAACAATGGGGGCGGCGAAATCATCCATCCATTACGAGATCTCGTTGCCTGGACAACAAACTTGAGGAGGGATATAGGAGGATTCCTCCCTGGGGGCTCGGTCCGCTTCCAAAATCTAGATATTTTTTAGGATTTATATTTCCTATTTTGCATTGAAATTTTTTGTATAAATTCTATAAAAATTAAGTTATTTTGTATTATTATAATCATCATTATTTCATAATAAAAAAAACCGTCGTGGTTCAAGAATATAATCCAATGTAGAATGAAACTCATAAATCTCACGTGCTATTATGTGATTGTGCGATATCTTTTCTCTTTTTATAACAAATGTACTTTTATAAACATCATGATTTAAATATACAATATAAAATTTGATCATAAAATTAGTAAATTTTCTATATCAAATTAACAATTTTATCAATACCAATTTAATAATAATAAAAAATATTTAATACCGTAACAGTTGCGCATTCTTGCGTATCGGCCATCACGGATGACGTCATACAAACGGGTAGTCCATAATTTATTATTATTTTGTAAGTTTTCGACTCCCCGGATAAAATATAATAACGGTACACGGATACGTGACCCTATGCATGCCACGTGTCACCAGATTAAAATAGGTCAAAAGATGAAATAAAATTAAGTATCGATAAGTTGCTCCCAACAACACGTTAAGAAGACAACTTGGATGTCGACGAGACATTAAATGATAAATAATATAAATAAAAAATGACGCATTAAATTCATCTATAAGTAGTAATATGCATTTTGCAGAGGATAATATGTCTAAGCAACGTATTTATAGTTCAGAGACGAGACACTAAATTTGGTATAATCCTTTTATTTGATTACGGCTCTGTTTGGTAAAAATTTATCAAATGATTAGTCTATCAATCTGCACTTGAAATAAATGTTCATTTTTTTCATCGATGATAGTTTAGTTATTTAATAATTAAAAATAACAAAAAATTAATAGAATATGATGAATAGATTAAAGTAAAAATTATGATATAATTTAAAAGTTCGTATATTGCGAACAGACACAAAAAATCGTTATAATTCAAGAAAGATTTAAGACCAACTCAAAAAAACTAAAAAAGCAGGATCAGTTTAACATCGTTACAAATGTATTACAACTCAATTTATTTATGTAAACTAATGTCATTTGTACCTTTTGAAATCGATAATTTAGTGTTATTCGTAATGGATGAAATGATTTAAAAGTAAAAGCTAGGGAATGGAAACAAATTATCAAAATAGTTTACCTTTTCTAGGCTAGACATTTTTTTTATATGATGTGAAATAACTTGAAATAGTCATGATGGATGTAATTAAATCAGTAGTTGCAATCCTTAATAAGTAAGAAAAACGTGGACAATGATTTGAATCTTATAATTTATTTTTTATTAATGTTTTATCGTGATATGGTTTTAAGTTTAATGAGTATGCATGCATTATCCTACTTATTTTAGATGTAAATTTTGTTTGGTATTACTAGCCGTTTGATAAGCGGATAGTGATTCCACTAAGTTAGATATTGTAACAAATAAGTGTTTGGTGAATTTAACGGTAGAATTAGCTAATTAATATAAAATGACATAATTAGACATATGATAAAATTATTTAATTTAATGACTATATAAATTTTATTATAATATAATAAATTAAATATTTATACCTTAATTAAATAAAATAAAATTTTACAACTATTTTTTTGTTAAAATATATAGAAATTTATATTGACAAGAAATTTTATATAATGCATCGATGATATGCAAATATTAATTGTGAAATTATTTTTTATTCATTGTTAACATATAAATAATTTGTAGTTAATTAAACATGAATAGGAAAAGAAATATAGTTAAATGATTATAAAATAAAAATGAGAAAATAATAAGATTAGTTATAAAAAAAATTAATATATTTGAATAAGGGTAAAATTGAAAAAAATTATAAAACACTAACCTCTAAACGCGAATTGAAGTAATTTTTTAATATTTTCATATCAAACGCTAAATGTTATTTATTTTTATCATTTATCAAACAAAAAAAATAACGTTTGAACCGCTAAACACTACTTGAAAATTTGTATTATATGTTCTTGTTATATTATCAGTATTTTCCCCATCAATTTACGCAACATTTTTATTTTTATTGTTTCTTAGGATTAGATTAGAACATATCAACAATGTAATCATATTTTACTATATAACACTGTTATTTTTTTAATCTAACTATTTTAATTTGTCGATATATAGTATATAAATTATAGTTGGTGATATTTAAATATTAATAAATTATCAGGTTAACGGTTAATCTGTTAATTTTAAAAACGTTTATCACCAAATTACTTAAACTTGAGTTGTGAACAATAATAAAAATAATAATCAAGTGATTATTGAAAAAACTCATTAAATCCAAAAAAATAAAGGTTAGCTAAAAGATTATCTTCTGATAAGGTTTTGAAATATTATTAAATGAGAGTTTGTCATGCTTCATTAATGTTATTCCAATAAAGGTGTTGGAGAAAGCTCCATTAATACAATTTAAAAAAAATTAAAAATTGGAATTCGATTTGATTTTTAATAAATTAAAATTGATCCACTTAAACTCGGAACCAGACAAAAAAGGATAAGGGATCTATTTTTTTATCAATATTTTTCAATCGATTAATTAATAAGTTATCATTTTTTATCAATCCTATAATAGTTGTATGATTTAGTATTCTTCTATCGTATTTTGCAATTTTTATATATTTCAAATCTTAGTTTTAATTTTTATATTAACCTCATAATATTAAATATATTTAATTTAATTTAGTTTAACTTTATTATTTGATTTTTTTTTAAAAATATAATGTTAAAGTATACATCTGAAAAACCGTTAAAAAATTGTCCCAATCTTACATTGGAAAGTAGGGATGCTAACGGTATTTGGATCATGATTTATTGTTCAACAATTCTAATGATATATGATTAAATTATCATTTAATTATATTATTTATCTAAATTATGATAAGTAAATCCATATAAATATGCATCTTATTTTGTTTCTTGTCCAATTGAGCTGGCCGTTCAGCCGTCATCGTGAACTCATTATTGTGTTCGTGTTCAAATTGGTCCGCCGGCACAAACATAAGAATCCTAAACGGTTCGGTCATCGCAACATACCGATTACCGTAAATTTATGGGGAAAAAACTGCGGTATCAAGAGAGGAAGTAGACGTTCTCCGAACTCCGACCTTTCTAATCGCTGCTCCCTCCTCCGCACGAGCCCTAGAGATCGATTTGGGGATGTTTCTTCGGTATGTGGACGATCTCCGATGTGCGAGTCTTCTTGTTCTTTGTCCGAATTACTGTTCCGTTAGTTATCTCACCTCCTTTAGATCGATCGATCTGTCCTTTTCTTTATTCTTAATTACTTCGAGGAACTGAAGGGTGGATTCTGCTGTTGCTAGAGTCCCTGATATCTTCTCGTTTTCTCCTTTTCTGGAATTCGTTGTTTACGAGAATTGGATGAGTTCTGGGGTAGTGTTAAGTTGAGTTGGCTGGGGAGGAAATTACTCCTCCACCAGATAAATTTTTTATCTTTTTGTTTCCATTATTTGAAATGGAGCAACTTCTTTTCTTATTTGATTTAGTTTGTGCTAGCAATTATTGCATACATTATAGTTCGAGTAACTCAGTGTGGTTGAAACTTGATTGAATCATGGAAAGAAAAAAAAGAAGAACATGGTCGTTGTATCATCTTAGCCACAGGGAGTCACAGGATGCTTGTCATTCTTGCTCTGATTTTGTTTAACATAGCAAGCTGTGTTTTTTTTGTTTATTTTGAACTGTTATGAAGATGAAGCGTCAGGATAGGTGATATTTAGTACACAGACTATCATAGCAGTTCACCATGTTAAGTCCAAGTGCGTTGGTCTTCATTATGTGACAAATATGTGAAAATGATTTATATCCTTGTGCTGTACAATATAGCTCCAGGTCACAATCGTTCTCGATTTAATATTTTGCTAGGTCTGTGGAACACTTTATTCTTAATTTCAAAGTTTCAATTTAGAACTTAGATTGATTGCCCTAGTAGTATATTGAATATACATGCATCTTGGAATTTTTCATAGAACTGCTCCTAACATGCTATATGACAAGTGGTCTTGGACATGGTTCATTGATTTTTTTTTTCTAAGGGAAGTGGGTTCTAACTCTTGTTACACTAAGAGCGATGGAAATGTTTTCATTCTTAACTCTAGTGACAATTGATGAATTTACTATTGGCAACCTCTTTATTTGTGGGAGGGTTCACCATTGATTTATGTGTTGAAGTTTGATCACAGAAGTTCTCTGTTGTTCGTAGCAATTTTCTGGCTGAACATATGTTACCAAGGAATTGGGCAACTACACCTTCTTTATAGTTGTTTGATCCTTACATTTTCTTCTTATTTCCTTTCCTTTTTGTCTTTACATCCTTGTGCCACAATTGTACAATGATAAGAACTAATAGTTTAAATCAGATCCCAATATGATGAAAGGATTAGGCAAGGATGCTGGAGCCCTTGGTGTGGATATCCAGGACTATATGTGCATCAGCAGTCTACTAACTGTATGGCTACAGATGATGCACCTGCCAATTTGCTTTTCAAAGGAAAAAGTCACCAGATTATAGCAAATTCTAGATTGTATATGTTGTAATTTGTTTTATCTCAAACTCAACATAGTCTGTGAGTTGTTGAGGTTCTGCAAGGACTGACCAGAATACTGATGATGCTATATATAATGAGCATATGCCCAAGTTTTACCCAACAACAACAACAACAAAGCCTTATCCCACTAGATGGGGTCGGCTACATGGATCATACGACGCCATTCGTTGATCCATGTTCATGCGATTCGACAAGGTTTTACGATGGCTGTCGGGACCTAACACAACCCTCCTCCTTTATCCGGGCTTGGGACCGGCTATAAAACATAGGCGGAGTTATGCCCAAGTTTTACCCCAAGCAAGAAAAAGAAAATGGAAAATATGTCATAACATGGCATTCCATTATGGGATTTATCTTTTCATTCACCAAGTCTGCAGCAAAAAGAAAAAGATAAGATTAAGTCTCTAGCAAAGACCTAATATCCTGATCGAGTAGTCTTGATAGCATTGATAATTTAAGTAACTATGAAACCATATCACTCTCAGAGAGCAAAAAAAAAATTACATAAATGATGTCTGACATTCCCAAACTGGCACATAGGAGATGAAGGAATGACCATTGGAGTTCACTTGATTGGAAGTTATGCATCAGAAGCATGTGACATGAAATTTAAGGGTTTTCTCCCCTTCTTTGATCTCAACAAGATTCTACTCCTCAGAAAGGCATCAACCTCCTTAATGGCCCGTTATCTGTTTAGTGTCAGTTATAACCATTCAATTCCATTTGATGCATGCAGGATCAATTAATTGTATTTCTTGGCCTAATGATGATGTGATGTTAAAAATGAAGTCTGCATATGGAAACGTGATACTTGCTATCATGAGCAACCTCCTCGAAAAGAAATCACTGGAAACCAAGTTTGAACATTTTGTGCAGTTCTTGTAAAGGGGCTTGATGTCTGTTCTAGGGTTGTGGGGGGTGGGGGGAATAAGTGGCATTCATAATGTGTATTCACATGGCTTTTCTATTTTTTTTCTTTATTGGGGTAACGGGATACCTTTTTCTGCAATCTTTTCTTTTAATCTTTTTATTGAGAACATCCTTCTTATGGTGCAAGCAATTAATTGAATGAAGGAAATTTATTTCTTTTTCTATTCTTTTCTGTTACAGACAGGGTCAAGCTTGGTGGTCGAAATTTTGATTCCTTCTATGCTTGCCTTTGCTTTCTAGAAGAATAATTCAAGTTATTCGAGGAATCTTCACAAAATGTCTTCGCTGCAATTATCACAATTAACTGACCGTGCACGTGGTCTTCTATTGTCTAGGAGGTAAGCATAGCCATGCTTTTGTTTCTCATATGCAATGTTGTCATATACAAAAAAAAAACACACTCCACAAAGAAAGTCCGGAAAAATCAATTCTGTGATCCTCGAACATGGCATTGCACATTATAAAGCTTTGATGTGGGAAGCAAACCTTTAGATGCTTGTGATAAATCATGTGAAATTTTTTGTGTACTTTATGCCCTTTAAAATTTTACATCAATTGAGTTGGATGAGATCACATTGCTGCCATCCTTTTAATTAATCCTAAAAGATTTTTAGAAAGAAACTCTAAGCAAAAACTCCGCCTATGTTTTATAGCCGGTCCCAAGCCCGGATAAAGGAGGAGGGTTGTGTTAGGCCCCGACAGCCAGCGTAAAATCCTGTTGAATTTTATGAACATGGATCAACGAATACGGAATGACGTCGTATGATCCATGTAGCCGACCCCACCTAGTGGGATAAGGCTTTGTTATTGTTGTTTGTTGTAAACTCTAAGCAAAATTCTGGAGATATAGTATATCTGGCAGTTCAGTGCAATGCCCAGTTAGGTTGAATCCTGGATGCGATGTTAGGAAACAAGACTTCACGATTTTACATTGCGTTATTGGTCATACGGAAAAGAAACATGCTATTGTTATCCTTTGCCATTATTCAATAACATTGACACAATACTTTGTACAAATTTGGAGAATAGATATTGAACTTTCAGGACCAAATAAGTAAAAATATCGCCATCTCTCTCTCCCTATGTACGTGGCTGGTTGCTGCTTGTGAGCAGGCCACCTGAAGGCTGCTCGCAATCTCGACCTATCTGGCTGGTCCTGAGTTGCGTCCTCTCTCTCTACTTACAAGTCGTGACCTCTCTCTCTTTGTCTCTGGCTGCTGACAATCCCTCTCAAGCTATCTGGCTGTTCACGACCTCCCTCTGGTTGCTTGCGAGAAGGCAGCCTTGGGACGAGGCTAGAGGGAGGTCCTAGCTGTGGGGCCCCTGCTTGCAAGCTGCAAGCAGGTTTTCTTTTATAGTCTGAACTCTGAAGTATACCTTGGATTCTATTTGTTACAACTTACAGTATGGAGGAGTTAGGTTTTTAGTATTAGATTGTATGAATTAGTTTACTTCTTGGTTGTTATGAGTCATGAGGTTAGCTCAAAAAAAAAAAATTGTGAGTCATGAAGTGTTGAGGGCAGACTTGCAGTAATCTAATTCTTAAATCTTAATGATTACATGTTTAATTGCTCATTTGCTCTTTGTTTCTATTTGAAAAAACTGCAATTGCAGTTACAGATTTACAGGTAGAAAAACTTAATATAGGTCCATGCTTTACAGATTTACAAGTGGCTTTAAGTTGAAAATTCTTTTTCATTTAAAAAATGTCATGTTATATTTGGGTCTGTGTTAATTAATTTATAACATATATTTCTGGTAGAATCGTCTGTTTTTTATACCATTTTGTGTTTTCCCGCTCCATCTTGTGTCCATTTATGTGTTTGACAACGTTGATTTAGAGCAATAGGCTCATTAGAACACAATGAAACCTGATATTTGCATTTAATTATGCAAGCTTGTACCTTCATAAACTAATTTCTATTTAACAGTATCATGTACCTAGTTGTGCGGTGAATTAATCTTTTTCTATACATGTTAAAATAGCAGTTCGTCATGAAATATTCTAAACTTCCCTGATTATGACTTAATGTGTAGTTTTTTTTTGCATAATTGTTTCATCATCTGTTCCACCGTTTATCTTTTGCATAGTAGCCAATAATTATTCTTGGTTTCCTCAAATTCTTTTTTCCTCAATGTTATGCTATCTGTTTCATTATGGTTAAGTATAGATGTATATATCATTATTTGATCTTAATGGATTTTGATCAGGAGAGCACTAGCTGCAGTATCAGCATTCCTAGTGGCCGGTGGAACTGTTGGATATATGCAATTACGACAGAAGAGCAGACCAACTACATTGGACAGCTCCTCCAATCTCACTACATCTAATGATAATGAACAAAGTCTGAAGCAAAATGGCACTACAAATGACCCACATAGGACAATAATGCGAAAAAGAAAGGGATTGAGATCTCTACATATTTTAGCTGCAATCTTGCTCTCAAAAATGGGCTCTGTGGGCATGCATAACCTTTTGGCCTTAGCAGCGACAGCAGTAAATTTCATTTATTGTTTCCTTTAGTTCTTTCCTTTTAATTAGCTTTCTTTCTCACGATATATATGTTGCATTTATCACCTTTAGCTCATGTTGAGTAATTAATTTGACGACTGCATCTTGTTTTATTTCTCCTTATATTGCTCTTTTGTTTGTCACATAATGCAACCATTCCATCAAAATATGCATTTTTTCACAACAAGGATGGACTGAATCAAAGCTTGTTGGATAAAAACTAATATGGATCAGGGATTTAGGATCCTCACTGTCATTTCAAGAGACAATTGTACAAATGTGAATGTGTATTTTCAAAGGTTTGAATTCTTTTCTTGGGGTAGATTAGGTCAGAAAAGTAGGGATTTGAAATTCACGCAACATTGGAGATGATTTCTGCAGATGTGCATTTTTTTTGGGTTTAATCTGCAAGAGCTTTCTCCTTTCTGCGCCACATTTTTAAAGTTAATAATCATAATAGACGTGTAATGTTTTTCTTAGAATATGAGACATATTGGGATCTCTCAGTTGGTTTGGCGAAGAAAAATGTTGCCATGGCACTTTTATATTCATGTATGTACGAGTTTATCCCAAGAAAATAAATTGAGACATTTATCCCAAGAAAATAAATTGAGACATTCTTTTAATAAATGACATGTCATGAATAAATTTGTGATATTTGTCTATTTGAAAATTAAAATGTGCTCGTACTATTACATGGTTTGCTTGTAAATTTTTAGAAGCGAATTGTATGGTTTGTTTCTTTTTCTTTTCTTTTTTGGAGAGAAGTGAGGATAACTACCAATTTGGGGTAGTCATCCAGTTTGTATTAATGTCGTAAGGAAGCGGACAATTTACATGTGTGTATGTGGAAGTCGAACAAAAGAAAGTAGAAACAAGATGGTGTGGGCCCACAAAAAGATACTCACTGCCCCCACTCTCTTATGCAAAAAAATGATGTGATGTACAATATTCTCGATGTAACACCATTCTCCCTGAAAAATAGAATGGTTCTGTTGCAACCGTAGCGCCCATGTAACAATAAGCTTGGAGCCAAGGCTGTTGCCAGTCCTGACCCCTGCACGGCAACAAAGAATGCAATGAAGACCAAACCTTGGTGGCTATGGGACACTGGAAGAAAAGATGAGTGATGCCCTCCTCTGCAGAATCACAAATTGATGTGTTTGAGTTCGGCGTCCACCTCACCCTGTATGCTTTGGTTAGGATCCATCCTCTCCGCAGTAGCCAAATGAAAATGTAATGTTGACCTTGAGGGGGGGTGGGGGCGGGCATTCGAGTCCTCCATATGCTTGTTGTGGGGCTCCCTTGTAGAAAGTGCATTTAGACCCTCTGTTCGCAAAGTGGCCAGCCAGCCATGACCACCTATTGCTTTCTGACTCATCAGGGTAATATCGGGAGATCCTCTCATGTAGTGCCACCACCTCCCTGATCCGCTGGTCAGAAAGCTTGACTCCTGATTTCTAAATGCTTGCAGCACTGCATAATGTATAGAGTGATACGTAAGGACATGCACATTCTGACCAATTTTGTATTATTATGATCATAGTGTCTTATCTTTTCTTTGTTATTTCTCGTGTTGTGACAACACTATTACTGTCACGATTTCTAGTCTGTATATGCAGGACTTTCTTTTTTACTGTTACATAGGCTGAATTTCTTTCTGTCCTTTATTTGAACTTCATCCTTTTGCAGGTTTTGAGAACTGCCTTGAGTAATAGGTTGGCGAAAGTTCAAGGATTCTTGTTTCGTGTTGCTTTCCTACGACGCGTACCAAGCTTTTTTCGGTTAATTGTTGAGAATCTTCTATTATGCTTTCTCCAGTCTACATTGTATTCAACCTCAAAATATTTGACGGGGATATTAAGTTTGCGATTCAGAAAAATTTTGACTGAGCTCATACATGCTGATTACTTTGAGGTGAGAATCTCCTTTTTGTATTTATTGAATCTGGAGCACATGCTTCACTTTTCATCTCGCGTGCAGATTAACAGGATTTGACAACAAAGTTTTAAAAAATAGGTCATTGCCAGGGATTGTGCTCTCTAGGCTATTAAAAAAAACCAAAACAATTTCACAAACTATTACCCTAAAAAAAAAGAATTCACAAACTATTCAATCCCACATCCATAATCCGCCACAATATCTTTTATATCATAGTTCCTGCTTTATCATTTTTTTCTCACTAAAAGACGATTATTTGTCGCCTTCTGTAAGATAGAATTGCTTTTTAGTCTGTTTAGGGTTGCTGATATTGGTTTTATATCTGGCATGCAGAATATGGTTTATTACAAATTATCACATGTTGATAATCGGATAAAAAATCCTGAACAGCGGATTGCAAGTGATATACCCAAGTTTTGTTCAGAATTGAGTGACCTTATTCAGGAGGATCTTACTGCAGTCACTGATGGCCTGCTATATACCTGGCGTCTGTGTTCCTATGCAAGTCCAAAATATGTACTTTGGATATTGGTAGTGCCTCTGCTCTTTATTTTGCCAATACCAACAGTTTTCTTTTCGTTATCATTATCTGTCCTTTTAGAATGTAACAGTTGTTTTATCTTAGGCATATGTACTCGGTGCTGGAGGCATGATAAGAAATTTCTCTCCTCCTTTCGGAAAATTAACATCTAAAGAGCAACAGTTGGAGGGGGAATATCGTCAGCTTCACTCACGGCTAAGAACACATGCTGAAAGTATAGCCTTCTATGGGGGAGAGAATAGAGAAGCATCTCATATAACTGAAAAATTCAAAGCTCTTGTTAAGCACCTGAATCTTTTGCACCATGAGCATTGGTGGTTTGGGATGATTCAAGATTTTCTCGTGAAGTACCTTGGTGCTACTTTTGCAGTTGTCTTAATTATTGAGCCCTTCTTTGCTGGCAATCTCAGACCAGAAGCTTCCACATTAGGGCGAGCAGAAATGTTGAGCAATCTTCGTTACCATACAAGTGTTATAATCTCATTGTTCCAATCTCTCGGGGTTCTTTCTGTGAGTTCTCGACGGCTGAATCGTCTCAGGTTAGCTTAGTTGGCTCCATTGTATCTAGAGCGGGATTTTGATCTCCAAATATCATGTCCAAAGTATTTAATACTAGTGTTCCATGTGCATAATATTTTAGTCCTTGACCAATTGTTCTCTCAGTTTGCATTTATTTACTATTACCATGCTTGTGTGATTAATTTATACAGAAGAAAGGAGCTGCTTGAAATTAGATATGCACATCTGCAGCCTTACTGAACTTGCTAAAGTGAAGTATAAGATCTTCCTCAAAAGAAGTATAAATAATAAAAGTCCTATAGTAAGGGGCCAAGATTAGATGAAATTTCTGTTTTATAGCTTGTGCTTCTGGGTTAAGATGTACATGGCTTATTCCTTTTGAGTGTGATGAGGAAAATTCAAGCAAGTTTTATTCTTCACATGTTATTCTTGCCAAGATTCCTCTGCTAATTCATAAAGCAAATATTTTATAGTTTGTAATAAGGAAATTCTTTGTGATGGGTTGTAATAAGGAAATTGGAAGATTTGCAATGGCAGTAGAATGAAGTCACATTAGAGTATCTTCTCATTTTCTATGTACAGTTTGTTTTTTTTAAGTAATAGTGTGTTCATACTTTTATTTTCCTTATTGCGCATTTTTTTATTTTCTAGAGAAATATATTAGAATCACTTTATTCAGTATGTAGGTCTATAACATTGACCATTCTTTATGGTTTCTAAGATATCGTTTTTCCACAAATTGTTATGGCAGTGGCTATGCTGATCGCATTCATGAGCTAATGGCAGTCACAAGGGAACTATCTGCTAATTATGACAAATCGTCTGTCCAGAGAAAACCTAGCAGCAATTATATTACTGAAGCTAGTTATATAGAGTTCGCAGGAGTTAAGGTAGCTCAATCTAAATGGAAAGTTGTCCATTCTGATTGATGACACAAGCTAATATAAGTGATCTGTGATCTCAGGTGGTTACGCCAACAGGAAACATGCTGGTTGATGATTTAAGCCTCAAGGTGGAATCAGGTTCAAATCTTTTGATCACAGGCAAGTCTTTTGCCCTATATTTTTCTTAATTGTAAGTGATATCACAAGGTGCCATGCTAATCCTTTTAGACCTTAATGACACTTTTTTAATGTTTTTTTTATAAATGATGAGTAAACTCTCTAATTTAATCATTAGTAATAGTGCCTGTTCTTTCTGATGCCTGTTGAAAATGTTTCTATTCAGTTTGCCGAATTGAATATGATTAGAATCAGGAAATAATTGTATGTTCACAGGATACTAATATTATTACTTCAACTTTTCTTGTATAGGCCCCAATGGAAGCGGGAAAAGCTCTCTCTTTCGTGTTTTGGGTGGTCTGTGGCCACTAGTATCTGGTTACATTGTGAAACCTGGGGTTGGTTCTGATCTCAATAAGGAGATCTTTTATGTCCCACAACGGCCTTATACAGCTGTTGGCACACTTCGTGACCAACTAATCTATCCTCTTACACCAGAACAGGAAACAGAACCTCTTTCAAAGGAAACAATGGCCGAGTTGTTGAAAAATGTAATTTCTTTTATCTTCTCTCTTTCCTGTTTATAATTTCTAGTAAATTAGCAGTAATGTCAAATTCAAAGTCTCGCCAAATTTAAGGCCAAACAAGAAATAGGACAGATGTGCTATATCATCATTCTCCTTAACTAAACCCATGTTTCCAGTTTCCTTCTTGCCTGGCCTTACATTTAGTGGAGTTGGACTTTTTTTTCCTGCATTTCTCTGAAATCATAGTTTTTGCTTTTTGGAGGAGTTTTGCCACTTCTTCCATGATGGAAATAGTTGTCAGTCTCATTTTGTTTTAACTTCATATACTGTTGGTTATCGCAATACATTTATTTACTACAGAGCTATTAATGCTACTGATTGCAACAAGCGTTTGTTGAGATGCCCTTTTAGAGAATCCCTGTTTACAACTTGGAATCCTAAGACATTGGATTAGAGGTAGTTGAGATATTGCTAGTAGTTCAAATTTTTTTTGAGGAGAAAAAGGATGACCAGTTGTCATCCATGTATATATATCACTTTGGAATAAAAGTCATGTATGTTAGTAGTTCAAGTTAACTTTTCATGGAGAAAGTCAAAATTAATTGTATGTGCAGCTTGTTTCAAATTACACTCTTTGATGCTCACAATGATCCTCCTTTTGACAGGTTGACCTTCAATACTTGCTAGATCGTTATCCACCTGAGAAGCAAGTTAACTGGGGTGATGAACTTTCTCTTGGTGAACAACAGCGATTAGGAATGGCCAGATTGTTTTATCATAAGCCTAAGTTTGCTATTCTTGATGAGTGCACAAGTGCTGTCACAACTGATATGGAAGCACGCTTCTGTGCCAATGTACGAAAAATGGGAACTTCATGTATCACGATATCTCACCGTCCTGCTTTAGTTGCATTTCATGACATAGTTTTATCCTTGGATGGGGAAGGGGGATGGAATGTTCAGTATAAGAGGTCATCTTTCGTGTCCTTTCTTTATGTTTGCTCTGCAATATGATAAATTGTAGACCTTCTGATTTATTTTCTTGGGTATTGCAGGAATGATTCATCTCACCCTTCTGAAGCGGATCCTGATTCATCAAAGTCATCTGAAACTGTTCGTGGGAATGATGCACTAACTGTTCAAAGGGCATTTGCTGCGAGTGGAAAGGTTAGAGAAGGAACACAACCCTTATTTGACAATCTATATGCTACAAGGTCCTCATACTCTAGTTTTGGCAGGGCAATGCACCATCAAAGTCAAAGGTGCATTCTTATTCATCAGTTCTTGTTGCATCATCCCTGGACACAAATAAGAAAACTTCCATACCCATTTTTCCACAACTGCAATTGGTGTCGCGGTCATTGCCACATAGAACTGCTGCAATGTTTAAAGTGCTGGTCAGTAATTCTGGACCTCTTAAAAACATTAAGCATCTTATACCTTGATCATCAGCATGATTGTTAAGTAGATTCAAAGATCATATATTCATCCCTCTGAAAAAAGTTCTTAGATTCTTGTCTATTTTGGTTCTTTATAAATAGAAGTCTATATTTGGTTCTATTCTCTTTTACATCGATTCTTATTAATTTTGTAATGCTGAATGATCACCAAGTTTGTTTGAAGCAAAGATGAAATATAAAGAAATCATGTCGGAACTTGCTAAATCATGGTAGAACATTTTTAGGTTGCACAAAAGCTTGTTTTAATCATATGTGAGATGTCTGTGATTGGTAACTTTTAACCCTTGTTTTCCTTGATTCACCCTTTTGCAGATACCCTCCATGTTTGATAGGCAGGGTGCACGATTATTTGCACTTGGTTTACTTGTTGTGTCTAGGACATGGATCTCAGATCGCATTGCTTCTTTGAATGGTATACTAACTTTGGCACTGAAACTATAAATAAACGTTTTACTGAATCATTGAATCTGCTCTATCAGGTACCACTGTGAAGTATGTTCTAGAGCAGGATAAAGCAGCTTTTATTAGATTGATTGGCGTGAGTGTGCTTCAAAGTGCTGCAAATTCTATTGTTGCACCTTCATTGAGGTATTGACAACTACATCTAGTGGCTACTTAAGAGAAAATTGTAGTTGCTTCTCTTTAATTTAAAACTTTTACATTATATTATCTACAAAAATACCAATGAGGGTTGGCTGAGTTAAGGGTTGGGTGAAGGAGCTAATAATCCAAAGTTCATATCTCAATACATTGTTGGAGATGAGTTAACCTGTAACAGTATACACCCTCGGCTGGATTTGCCTTCTGGATCAATGGATATCTAACATCCTTTGTCAGTTGGTCAATAAAAAAACTTGCATGGCCTTCAAAAGGTTACATTGTAATAACTTTTTGTCCTTTATTTTTGGGGTTAGAAAGGGAGACCCTAGCACATAATATCAAGAAAGATAACTTGAAAAATAAAGAGGCACATAATTCCTATTGATGAGAATCAAATTCAAGACCTCTTTGCCTATGATTCGAAAGGTGTATCACTGCACCATGTCCATGTTTTCCGTTCTTCCTTTCATTAAAGTTATAGGTGGTGGCAATACGAAGTTTGCTTTTAGCTATTTCATAGTGAATATCTAGTTTGTTGTCTGTATGCTGCTATATGTGCATCTGTGCTATTTTCTGTTCTGTCAAAAGTTATTTTTAATAAAAAAAAATCATTTGGAAAGTATCCCTCTTCAATGAAATTAACATGTGTCTAGATATACAGTTTAAGTAATGTGCAACAAAAAACCTTTTGCTGCACCATATTGTCAGTGTAATTGGGCTCGGATGCTCATCTGGTGGCCTTTTTCGATTTTATTTTTAACACATCCGGCGCTCAATTAGGAAGGATCATATGAGTATGTCTTGTTGCAACCAAGATTTTTGACTGCACCTTACTTAACCTCATATGTACTGTCATCATAAACACGGACATTATGATAACTTTTACAGTGGGATTAATACTCTTAAAAAACTTGAAGAGAACTTTACCTGGGTCCGTCCATATGCATCTACTGACTACTGCTATTATGAATGCATGAAGTCTTGCCATAAGGGACTGATTTATATGATTTAATTTCCATCTGTGGCAATGATTTTTTGTTTGGGTTCCACATTGTGATTTATGCAATACACCAAAACTAACATTTTCTTGCTTACAGACACTTGACAGCCAGACTTGCTCTAGGATGGCGAATTCGTTTGACTCAACACCTACTGAAAATTTATTTGAGAAGAAATGCTTTTTACAAGGTAATTCTCTTTTGCTTGAACATAATTAATAAGCTTCCGATAATATGTTGTTCACAAAAATTAGTACAACTTTTTATGAAGTTGAATCTTTCAAATTCTTTTTCGCTTTATTGTAATTGTTTCAGATGTGCATTTTTCTACAACATGAACTCAGAATTAAAGTTCAAACTACAATTTACTTTATAATACTGTAAGAAGTCTCATTTTATTGTATTCTGTAGTTCACATTTTGGCAACCATCTGGTTATAAAATAAATAATGGAATATCTCATTATTCTGAGAATACAACCAAACAATCATTAGAATAGGATTAACCTAGTTAGCACTTTGTTTTTTCTGGGAATAACCAGAAAATCGTAATATCACCAATTTTAAACCTTGGCAAGAATACTCATATTACCCCATTTTCTCTTTTTAACCACATTTCACTTTTCTTTTTTCAACTGCATGTTATTATGTTCTTTTTTTATATCATTATAGTGACCAATCATCAATCATTTATAGTTAAAAAAATTTCGTCACAAAATAATATCATATTCTGAACTTTTATAGAATAGGAACATCTGCTTTCTTGGAATGCAGACAAGTGTTTCTTTCCTCTCAAATTTATTCTGCAAACAAACAGGCTTCGACTGGAATCAGACTCATCTTGTATGATGTTTTAACTGAATTTCATTTATAATCAAAATGCATAGCTTGATCAAAGATGGCACTTGCTCTCATGTTCTTTATATTTACATGAGGAGTTAAATGATGGCACTTGCTTTGTTCATAGTTCATGTCTATTTTAAAATGCATGCAAAGTAATAACTAAGTTGCTGAGTATGTTTTCTCATTAAATTTGGTTAGTTTTGTCTGGGCGTAAATGTAATTAACTAGTTTTTTTCTTCTTTCTTCTTAACTTGCTGGTAAGATGGTATGGTTTATGCTTCATCTGATTGATATTTTTCTGAAAATAAAAAAATGAGCGATGATCTCTCTTAAAAAAAGCGTTAATTCCTTAAACCTCTCCTGAGTTATAGCAATTTTAACCTAGTATATGAACTTACTGCGCGTCCCTAAACTATATTTAACTTTTTTGTTATTTTCAATTTGTTTTCCCATTTATGAAAAGACTAAAGTACCCTTCTCCTATCTTTTAATGTTTAAAAATTTAAAATAATATATTATAATAAATAATAATATACAAATATAAAAAAGGGACACTGCCCCCTCCCCCTTGACGGCATCAAAGGGAGGTGGTGGAGCCCCATGTTCGTTCCCCCAGCGAGGGGGGGCGTCGGACTTGTCGATGTTCAAGTCGCTGATCGGACAGCTGCTCTCGTCCTCCAATGATTAGCGCTCTGCCGCTGAGGCCCTCTACAATCTCTTCCGTGACCACCAACCAGACGCCTTCGCCCTCAAGCTCGCCGCCCTCCTCCACTCCTCACCCCTCGACCTCCAGGCAAACTTCGCTGTCCTCCACAAGCTCCTCATGTACCGCAGCTCTGGCGACACATCCATAGGTGAGGTCAAATCCTAAATCTGGCCACACCTCAAACTGTCGACCCAGTCCAACCTCAAGTCTCTCCTATCCTTTCTCTTCGTCGAGTCCGATTGCTCCATAGGCAAGAAGTCCGGCGAGGCAGCGACAGCTGCTCTGTTTGGAGGCAGCGACATCTTATTTTCATGATCTAAACATTGATAGTTGATGACCTTGCCAGGGAAAAAAGTTGTCCTTATGTGATGAGCTCCACTGACTGCAATTTTCTTTCATGTGATATATGATTTTTTTGTCCTTTCCAGGTGTTTCAAATGTCAAATAGAACTATTGATGCAGATCAGAGGATAACTCATGATGTTGAGAAATTGTCATCTGACCTCTCTGGACTAGTGACAGGGATGGTAAAACCCTCTGTAGACATTCTTTGGTGAGCAATATATTTTCCCATATGTAGCTTGATCTTTAACTGAATTCACAAACCAAAAGATTTGAGAAAGATTCTGAGACCTGCTGCTTGCCCTAAATATTCAGGTTTACATGGAGAATGAAACTCTTGACAGGACGAAGAGGAGTTGCTATTTTGTATGCTTATATGTTACTGGGTTTGGGCTTCTTGAGGACTGTTGCCCCTGAATTTGGTGATTTAGCAAGTAGAGAGCAGCAACTTGAGGGGACATTTAGGTAAATGATTCATTGTTGGTTCATCAGATGTACAAAGTCATACTTGTACTTTTCGTTTTGTTTGTAATAGCTAATTCACCCAATATTTGTGCAATGCCTTCACCAGATTTATGCACTCGAGATTATGCACACATGCAGAATCTATTGCCTTTTTTGGTGGTGGCCTGCGGGAAAAAGCTGTGAGCTCTTTGCACCTTCCTGTCATTCATTGTCATGCTGCTCATGCAGCTGTGTGATCTTGTTGAAAATTATTTCTATATAAAATCTGAGTATGTCTTATAGTTTGATATTTCGTTCACTGAAAATTCTTTTCATCTTTGACATCAGTTTGACATTTGTTAAGTTGGAAAATTTTCTAATCTTTCTCATGGTCTGCCTAGTAATGCAGTTGATTGGCTTGCTTCCAAAAAGTTCTCCAACTTAATATTATACTACGATTAATCTGCTATAAATTTGATAGCTCTGCCTTGCTAAGAGAAATATTGATAGCTGTTAAGATTCAGTGAAGTTCAACAATCGTTAATACCCTTTTAAAAAATGTTAGTTGTAATTTAAGGTTTCCTAACTTTTTCATGGTTTCCTTCTTCAACATTTCTCATTAAGTTGTTGGTGATTGACTGTTAGGATGTTCTCAACATTTTTTTTACTATACAATTTACTGCTTCCTTGGTTGTGTTCCTATTTCATTTTCATGAGTTTATCATGAATTGACTATTTCCGTAGTTATGCTTTTTTTATCTTGTTTCTGAAGCATTTTGTGTTTCCCAGCATAATCCGTGATATAACATGCGACTTTACAAGTTTTATATAGCTAGTAATCCTTTGAATCTTGTTGATCTTAAGCAGATGATTGATTTAGGATTCAAAGAATTTCTTGATCTTACATATTTTACAAGTTTATATAGCTAGCAATCCTTTCAATATTGGTGATCTTAAGCAGATGATTTATTCAAGATTCAAAGAATTTCTTAACCTTACATACTTTACAAGTTTAATATAGCTAATAATCCTTTCAATATTGTTGATCTTAAGCAGATGATTGATTCAGGATTCCAAGAATTGCTTGATCATTGTAAGATCCACTTGAGGAATAAGTGGTTGTATGGTATACTGGATGAATTCATTACAAAGCAACTCCCACATAATGTGACATGGGGGTTGAGTTTGCTATATGCTATTGAACACAAAGGGGATCGCGCATTGACTTCTACTCAAGGTTGAAATTGTGATGTTTCTCATTAATGTCATTGATTGTCACTTGTTTGTTATTCAAATAAATAACATGTTCAACAGGGGAGCTTGCTCATGCACTGAGATTCTTGGCATCTGTGGTATCACAAAGCTTTTTAGCATTTGGGGACATTCTTGAGCTGCATCGGAAGTTTCTTGAACTCTCTGGTGGTGTAAATAGGATTTTTGAGCTAGAGGAGGTTCTTGATGCCGCCCACAGTAGTAAGTCTTCTTTGATGGTAATTTTTACCATGATATTTTCACCTTTTGATTAAACACCTCTTGCAATCCGCAATGAATAAAGTAAAGTGACCATGAAAATTTTACTTCAAGGTGCCAATGTAGCTGCTATTAACTAGGAAAAATGCATAGAAAAACCAGTTACTAAAGCACATGCCCATGCTTCATACATTGGGCCATCAAATTAACTTGATTGATTGATTACTATCATGCCACATTATCTGGAGAAAAACCAGTTACTAAAGCACATGCCCATGCTTCATACATTGGGCCATCAAATTAACTTGATTGATTGATTACTATCATGCCACATTATCTGGTTGTTGTTGGCAAAAAATACAATAGATTTTTTTGAAAGGGAATACAATAGATAGATGGAATGCTTCAACATATGATCATTCTGTTGCTTTTGGATGTCTTGTTTGAGGTTTTCACAGTGTTCATGAAGGTGATCACTGTGCTCATTGGTGGGTTAATGGAGCAGGAAATGCCAAAAACTACTGCATGTTGGTCTTTCATGGAGTTGACATGCTAGTTCAATTTTGCCTTTCCATCCTTTTTTTTCCCTTTAAACAAACTTCAACTTAAAACCCTGTTGCGTTCATTGCTACCACATGCTGTTTTTTCTTTGTGCTTCTCTACTACTTCTGTCCAATCTTGTAATTTTCTGTGCCTTTTCAACTCTGGTAGCATTATTATATAACCTTAGTGCTACAGTTTACTTGTTTGTTTCGCTTTTAGCATAATTAAAGTCTATGTTTATTTCTACTAATTAACCAAGACAAGGAACATGGAGTAAGTTGGCCATGGAGTTACCTCATTATCCTCTCAACAACAACAACAACAACAACAACAAAGCCTTATCCCACTAGGTGGAGTCGGCTACATGGATCATACGACGTCATTCCGCTCTATTAGTAACCATTCGTTGATTCATGTTCATAAGATTCGACAAGATTTTATGCTGGCTGTCGGGGCCTAACACAACCCTCCTCCTTTATCCGAGCTTGGGACCGGCTATAAAATATAGGCGGAGTTCTCATTATCCTCTCAGCACACTTCAATTTCTTGAATGGATTAACCGTATTTTTTTCCATCCCATCTGATTATGGTTATATGATTCTGAAATATTATCTTCCAATCCATGCAAGTTTTCAGAATTTACTTGATTGCATTTTAGAACACAGCAGATTATCTTAACCCTGCGTATTTTTCTTTTGAGGAAGAAAAATGATAACTACTGGGAATTGGGTAGCTATCCGTTTTTATTTAAACATCTTAACCCTGTGTTGTGTTGTGAATTTTGACAAAAAAACAGATGCTAGTCCACTTGATGCAAATAGCTGCTCTGAAATAAATGGTACACTTGATGAAAATGTTCTCTCATTCTCGAAGGTGGACATTGTTAATCCATCTCAAAAGCTTTTAGCCAGGCAGCTGACATGTGATGTTGTACATGGGAAAAGTCTGCTTCTTACTGGTTAGTCAGGAACTTATTCAATTACTTTGTTAGATTGATAAGAAACTTAAATATCCTTTAATCTTTTGAAGGACCTAATGGGAGTGGAAAGAGTTCCATTTTTAGAGTTCTTCGAGGTTTGTGGCCTGTCGTGTCTGGAAAACTTCTCAAACCAAGCCAAGCAGTATTTTATGTTCCTCAACGGCCATACACATGTTTGGGATCATTGAGAGATCAAATTATATATCCTCTCTCGCGTGAAGAAGCTGAGATGAGAATACTATCAGTGTTTAAATCTAGTAAGTCACATTATCGTACTTTGCCTTGTGTAATTAAGTGTTCAATGGCCTAGATTGTAGATTAAGTTGCTATATTGTATCACTGAAAACTTGTGAAGATAATAAATTGAAAGGAATGTTTACTGTCTGTTTATGATTATTGTTTGAAGTTCAAGATTTTCAGGGAAAACATTCCTCAAACGAGGCTTGTTTTTGTCATCAATAATCAAACTTGTATCCCTTCAAAGAAATAAAAGAATAAAACCTGTAAAGTTAACTATCTTAAAAAAAAAACCTGTAAAATTAACACGATAAATGCTTCATTGCTTGTTGCCTTGTAGTTAGGTTTTGTGATTTTACAATTCTAATGTTGACAGATTTTTACTGTACTTCTACTGATCAAACCACAAACAGACACTAGCGTAGTGTGACTATGGAAGTTTCTATGTACAATCACGCAAAGAACCTTTATTGTATTGACCTCATTCTCTGTCGTCCTATACTTAATCAAGTTGGTTGATCTGATCTAAAACTGCTGTAGTTTGATGCCACTGACGAAAATCAATCTGAAATAGAAGAAATAAGAGAGAAAAAGTAGGCCGCTGCTGGATACCTTTGCGTGAAAATCAGAAGTTTCCATTTTCACCCACTCACCAATCAACAGTCAAGTCTGCTTGTTGGAAACCAAAGAATAGAAATGAGGACCACTGCTTTCTCTGTCCTTGGTTAAAACAGTTGTTTCTGGTCTACTGTGACTAGTACAAATTTGCTGAATTACTGCTTTTAGATTTCTCCTGTTACTAGCGTTTTTTCTTTACAAAGATTCTACTTGGAGATGACCTAATTTCTAATTGGCCATGATATGTTTTCTTTCTATTTGCAGCTGACAAGTCTGATGCTTCTCATCTTCTGGACTCTCACCTAAAAACTATTCTGGAGAGCATCAGATTAGTTTATCTTCTTGAAAGAGGAGGGTTGGATGCCACTGTGGATGATTCTTTATCCTTGGGAGAACAGCAGAGGTTGGGAATGGTAAGATTAATTTTTTATACTTCTGTTTGTGCATGCCTGTGTATTATCTCATATGCAGCTAAGGAAATAACCTTTGCAGGCTCGTTTGTTTTTCCATAATCCAAAATATGGTATCCTGGATGAATGCACCAAGTAAGAAAAACTTTCTGTTTTGGGAATTTCTTTCCTTTGAAAAACCTGAATACTGATTTTATGCATATTTTTCTGTCATAGTGCAACTAGTGTAGATATTGAAGAGCATCTATATAGGCTTGCAAGTAACATGGGTATAACAGTTATTACATCTTCCCAGGTAAAACTAGGAAGTACATGGATTTTATGCTCGTGCTATTTTAATCTTTAGTAACTTTTTAAGTTTAATTAGTTATCTGTTTATTTCAGCGGCCCGCCCTCATACCATTCCATTCAATGGAGCTGAAGCTTATTGATGGAGAGGGCAAATGGGAGTTGCATGCAATCAATCAGTAATAGTTTCAGAAAGGTTAGTCATGCTGCTGTCCGTTGCATCATTTGTGCAATTTGTGAAGCAATTATTCTTGGTCTGCTTGCTAAATCAAGGAAAAGTTTGGGTCGCTGACCTTTTAAGCTAACTTGAGCAGCCCCAGGGACAAAAAAAATTAGAAAGCTGGGAAGCTGGCTCGAAATTCCAAAGATAATGTATATTCTTTTGAAAGAACTGTCCAGAAGAAGTGCAACCATAGATAATTGCTTGAACACTGAGGAGCAAGCAAGTTTCATAACAGCCAATAAGCACAAGATGCGTTCTATTATTAGTTGATATTTTTTGTACAGTCAATCTCATAGGTGGTCTTTTGTTGACTGGAGACTGCGAGCCATTGGTGATCTCGAGTCTCCGGCAATAAGATGCCGTTGTTCCAACACAGGTCAAAGCAGCACCTCTGGTAGTTGACCATTATTATCGACTATAAAAGCGATCCCAAGAATTAGATTCTTGAAAAGTTTACTGTAACTCAACTTATAGGAAGGATCAAGGAACTTTTCAACTTATAGCAAAACATTCGTTTATATTTATTGGCCTGAAGCTTGGTTTAATTTATAAATCCTTCAATTTTAATTTCTTCAATCACCTTTTCTATTATGGTCATCTATATTCTGGGTCTGTAGAATGGGCAATGGGATCAGGTAATAAGGCAATGCATATGGCAAAGCTTTTGAATGCCTTTCTCCCCTTTACTTTTTGAATGTTTTAATCATCTCCGGTAATTATTGCAAGTTAAATCATCCGCATTTTGTGTTTCTTTTTTTTCCGGTTGGAAACACGTCGAGCAATTTGAGAAGATGGTTCTTGTCGTGGAAGTGTAATGAGATTGATTGTTTTTCACCATTTGATAATTAAGGTGTGAACTTTGTTTTTCACATGTCTACTAATATGTAATAGGCTTATATACATATATAATTATAATAGAATGAGTGCACATGTTTCTAAAGTATTAAATGAATATCAATAATTGGTTGAAAATTGATTCGATTAAAAAATTAGTTCATTAAATGTTTTTGTACTAAAATTAAAATGAAAAACTAATCAAAGTTGACCACATCCTCTATTTCATGATCCAAAATTTTTATATGAATACAATATATTTCAATAGGTATATCTGGTGAACTCGCTTGCGACCGATTTTAACTTTTATTAATATTTGCTGGTATTTTTTTTATAACATATTGAAGTGGTTTAAAATGTCTTCGTCAGTTTTATGTAGTTTTTTAATAGAATGGTTCTTATGTTTGCCAATCAAAACAATAATATGTACTCAATTAGTCAATTGTATGAAAACACATCTTAAAATTGGCATATTTAGAATCTCGGATTTGGTGAAGTTGGTCAAAAAAATTGGAAGAAATCAAAACGCACATTTTAGTCAATTGTATGAAAACGTACATGTTCAGCAAGTAAGACAAAGAATAGATGCTTATTTAGATGAATATGATCAAACACGCAGAAGAATAAGATTATATTAATAAAAATGTGTTTTTGATAAAATTATTTTGAAAATCGTGATACTATCATTATATTCCTTCAAATAATAAATTTTTTATTTCATCTAAATGATAAATATATTCTCACCTTTTCAACGTTTTATCATTTCTTTTATTTTTTTATAATTTAATCACATATTATTATACTATTATTTTTTATAATAATAATTATTATTAAATTCCAATAATTTATAATAAAATATTTTAATTATAAAATATATTATATTTAAAATTTATTCTGATTGAATCAAACAAAGAGGAGAATAAGGATATTATATTCTTCTGAATAAATATTTTTATTCTCTAAAACATATTCTAATAACCAAAAAGCCTAAGTGTCAGATGAAAGGAGTATCAATAACGCTAACATTTTTATTCAATAAAAAAACTTGGATGAGCCGATGCTACAAAAGAGTTGTAAATAAAAAACGCACACCAATTTTTCTTACTATTTTAATATATTAAACTCACATATGTAGTAAATAATTGTTTAACTCTTCAAGAATTGTAAATTATGACTTATAATCATGAGCCGGAGCTTGCTCCAGCCGTACATGAAATAAGTTACATTATATATAATCATGCATATTATACGATACAAATGCATATTATACCATACATAATGTGCATGTTATAAGTCAAAATGCACGTGACCATTTTCTTACTAGGAATTTATGATTCTTGTAACTTAGTTCAAATATGTTTGATTAAATACAAGAATAAAGGAATATAACCTAGGGGTGCGCGCATATATATATATATATATTATACAGAGGAATATTAGCGTGAGATCAGATATTTTGATTTCATCCTCAAATCAATGAATCTCAGTCATTATAATCATGCATTAACGGTCCAGATCGATATCTTAGTTGAACCTGGTTCAAATGAAAAAAAAATCAGGTTCAGCCTTTTGTTTAGTCTCATGAGATCAGGACCGTTGATGCATAATTATAACGGCTGAAATTTACTAATTTGAGGGTGAGATCAAAATCTCTGATATTTTGATCACAACCTCAAATGAGTGAATCTCGACTCTTATAATCATCAACGATCAAGATGATGAAAATTAAAATATCTTAGTTGAACCGAATTCAGATGTAAAAAAAATAGGTTTAGCCACCTGCCCCCAAAGTCGATCTCCCCTCTTTCTTCTTTGCTTGAGTTCACTGTTCAGCCTCCCGTGCATCATCTCATCGATGTGAGTCATTGCGGAGATATCCAGGCCGTCCATGGTGATCATGTGGCCCCGGTGATCGGAATCCTCCAAGCACAGGGAGCGAAATGACGATGAGATATTGATTGGGGAAGGTGGAGGGGAAGACAGAGCGTCCATCTCGACATTGGGGACACTAAACGCGATGGCGACTGCGAAGGATATGACGGAGTCATGGACAACAACGATCCAATGCTGCTGTAGGTGGAGTGTCGTCACCACATCCCGTAGCCCCGGAATGGGTGGTTCGGCGTCGGCCTCGGCACTGGGGATACTGGACGCGATGGTGGCGGTGAAGGATATGATGGAGTCATGGACAACGATGATTTGGTGCTGCTGCAGGTAGATTTGTTGTCGCCACATCCCCTAACCCCGAAATGGATTCGGCGTCGGCCTCCGCATTGGGGACACCGGACGTGATGACGGTGGCAAAGGATATGACGGAGTCATGGACGACGACGATCCGGTGCTACTGCAGGTGGAGTGTCATCGCCGCATCCCCTGGCCCGATGCTCTCGTCGATCTCCCTCTCGAACGGATGATGTCGTCGGGCATCAGGCTTCAAGCTTTGGGCATCAGGCGTCAGTCTCCGAGCGTCTAACATCGGGCATCAGGTGTTGGTCGCCGAGCATCGGTGGTCAATCGTTGGGCATCGAGCGTCGGACGTCACGACTCATTTCACTTGGCGAGGCGTATATTGGGAGATGGGGCAGGCGTCGGTTCACTTTTTTTCTAGAATGGCTAGTTTAGTGTCATGAGATGTGGACCGTTGATGCGCGCATTAAATGATTATAATGGTCGAGATTTACTAATTTGATGGTGAGATCAAAATATCTGATCTAACACTAATTTTTCCTCTCTCTATATATATGGGTAGGGAATAAAATGATATAGGGAACACTAACATTGAACCCATATATATGAAAAAAATGTAGGTGTTTTCTACCTCACATTGTTCCTTATCGTCTCCATCATCATATCTTCATCCAATTATGATAAATTATTTAAGAGATTCTATCATGAACTATTGGATGAATTTGATTGTGTAAAAGATAAGAAAGGCGAGGTAAGGGAACACCAACATTGAATATTTATGGTTGGTTCAATATTTAACATATATCTATGGTTGGTTCAATATTTAACGGTAGATATTCATTTAAATTATCATGACATCAAATAATTAAAGTTATCAGATCCACCATCAAATTTTAATTAGACTATACGTGTTGTGGTTTACGCGTACATTTTTATCATATGCATATACACATATAATTTAACATCTTTTCCTTTAGTAAGATTTTTGTTTGGTAAAACAAAATGCTCGTCTTATTTATAATGAGCTACTTATATACCATTAATTTGAATATAATATACGTAGCTTCTCCACTGCTCGGAGGCGATATGCCGTCTGCAATCAGTAATTGGACGAGGCGGATCGCATGATCGACATGGGTTTCGAACAGAAAGTGATCCCTGTCCTGGATGCAATGCTTTCAAGTAACTTGAAGCCTAACACTGAGGACGAAGAACGACGACGTGCATGTCTAGCGCCACCAATGCCTCCGGCAGTGGAAAGGCTTGCCGGAAAGTTTCTGAGGAACCCCGTGGTTTTTGTCACAGTAGGAGCAGCTGGTAAGAGGCCACGGATGGTAAAGTTGGGAGAGAAGCAGCTTCTCGGGCTGCAGAAATCTGTTCGAGGACTTCGCCGACAGGACAGCCGTCGTCTTCTGCGACACGAGGAATTCTGTAGACCTGACTCCTGAGGGCCGAGGACTTGCAGAGGTTTTAGTGTAAGCTTCATACTGGAAACTGTTGTTCTTTGTTTGTATAGCGCTTCATTTTATCAATTCAATTCACGAACATATAAAAAAAAAATCAAATTCGGACTTGTGAGTGATCAGTTGCTAGTTGCTTCTTGGCGGCACAACTTTATTTTTCGGAATGCCATGATATGTCATGTAGCAATTCTCATTGCTGATAGATGGATGCCCAATTTCTTCTGTTTTCCACGCATCCACTGACAACTTTTTAACCGTGACATCTTGAGCATGCTAATTGGCAAGATATAACTTCAACCCCTTTTTTGTCACATATCATTCTAGTGATCACTCAAAAAGGAATTGTGTTGGTGATGCTTCTGTTATATATACTGCTAAATGAAGCATTATTATGAAAAACTCTTTCAAGTACGTAACTCATATTTTTAAAAAAAAATGGAAAGTATCACAAGAGAAACTCAGAGGCCATTGTCAAGGAAATAAAAATCAGAATGTACAATCACAAAGGTGTATGTGCTTATTAGTTTAATTGTATGTGTGTGTGTATGGGTTGTCACGTTGCTTTTCCTCTCTCTTTTAAAAGTCCCTGGCTGAAGTCCCACAGCTTTTTCCCTAAGTCTTCATCTCTTGCTTTTCTTGAAGGAGTCACCTCATTGCAGTCGGCAAAATACTTCCCGGTTACATCTTTCAGGTTGGGGTGCAATGCTAAGTAACAAGTAGTTGCAGCTCCCTGCAAATATGGAGGTTTCTGGTTATGCTTGATGTGATAGGAACAAAAGCATTAGAATGAGACACTTTTTTTTTCAAGGGAGAATGCAAGAACACATATTACCTGGGGAATGCCCTTTGTGAATGGTTTTATCAGAGTAGAGAATGCAGTCATTAGAGCTACAAGTAGAAAAAAAAGGAAGACAATTATTTGCAAGTCCATAAAAAATGCACACTGAAAAGAAAGGCTTAGAATCAAGGTGCTTACTGGGGCTTATGTTATAAATATGACGAAATAGATTAGTTCGTACAAGTCCTGGATGTAATGAGTTCACTGTCACATTGGATCCTTCTTCCTGGAAAGATGCAACCATCAAATCTATGTCTATTTTGCAAAAAAAAAACCTTATTTATTTTATTGATTGTAACATGATCCACAATTTTGAACGTTAATGAAGAAAACATTTGATGGACAATATGTAACTCTGTACAACACTGCTCTATTGGCCTTATTTGCCATTTCTAAATTTTTATTGCCACACCTTCTTACCTATTTTGTCCTCTACTTTTTGCATAATAAAAAAGTGAAAATACTTTGGACTTGTGGCAAAAGCATAGGCAGACATATATAGGAAAGATAAAAATCATTGTGTTATGAACTATAGACTTTGTTTATGGATTTCTACTATAGCGATTTTTGGTGTCTAATTTTGAAATATGAACTTACTGTACTATGACGTGCCTAAACTTTACCACGATGTCTACTTCAATCCTTTCATTTGATTTTGTTAATTTTTCTTATTTTTTTTATTTATGAAGATATTAAAATGTCCTTTCACGAATGGTTCTTTTTTTATGTTTTTTTTAAATAAAATATTTGACAAATCAACAATGTTAAAGATACTTTTTAAATATTTTTAGCTTTTATATTATTTATTATTGTTTTATTCTTTTTTAACATTATAACAAAGGATAGTTCGTGGAGGAGAGTTTTAGTCTTTTCATAAATAGAGTAAATTGAAAATAATAGGAAAATTAATAAAATAAGACAAAAGGACCAAAATGAAAATCATGGTAAAATTTAGGAGCGTCATACAATAAGTTCATAATTCAAGATTAAATGTGAAAAATCGATATAATTCACGATAGATTCAAGGAAATAACCCTTTGTTTATTTCAAGAAGACCGGTGCTTTCCGGTTTGGATAATCACTGTGTGTAAAAATATGTTGCGAATTTCTGTGACTTTTTGTCCACTTGGTGTTCTTTTAGGACTCATACATTATGATGGGGTCACACTGTTTCTGAAACATACAACATACATACCTGTAATTGCCTAGATAATTCATTTGCATGAAGTACGTTGGCTAGTTTTGAGTGGCAGTACGCGTCAAAAGGCTTGTACCTGTGACATAAGCCATGAATAATAGATGAAACAAGAATAAGAATAGGGGATGTTGTTGGGATGTACCTTGACTGGTCATTCAGCTTATCCATGTTGAAACAAGAACCATCACTCTTTTTATGAGCAGCTGATGATACTATGATCACTCTTCCTTGCTCTCCCATTTGCTTGGCTGTGGTTTTCATCTTGTCTAGGAGGAGGTTTGTCAGCAAAAAATGCCCTGTATCATTTTAGAGAATATTAGGTACTTTACCTTCAACTGCAAATTAAGCATGGGAATCACTGGAAATCATGTCATTTGTAAATTTTACTTGGAGAAATGAAGGCCAATCACAAGAATAATCATTGGCTTTTTACTGGTATCATGTTTTCCCTCGAAAAAGAAATGAAGTCGTGTTCTTTTTTGGAGTGTCATAACATTGAATTTAAAACATATCTTCATTTGATATCTTAGATCACAGACAATACCTAGATGATTTGTTGCAAACTGCAGCTCTATTCCGTCCCTTGACAATTGGAAAGGACATGACATTACTCCTGCATTATTGCTGCAACCAATTCGAAATTGTTTGAATGTCATGTTACCAAATGAGCAAAAATTTTGGATAGCAAGTCTAAAATGCTAATCACTTATCATCCTAATGCCTAGCTTGTGTTCCCTGTTTACTATGAGAAACCTACAGAAGGAAATTCAAACGTACATAAGGATGTTGAGGTGTTCTTGAGATGAATTGAAAGAATGCGCGAATGAGCGGACGGAGTCAAGAGAACTAAGGTCCATCTCCATGACATGCAGGTTTGCTCTGGGATTCTGCTCAAGAAGACTCTCTTTTATCTTCAATCCGCTCTCGAGGGTTCGAGATGATATTATCACTTTTGCTCCTCTGTGTGATAAAACTCTGGCTGTTTCCTTTCCAATGCCAGTTGTTGCTCCTAAAAACGGTCACTGATTTCAGTTGCATGCTTATACAATTCTGATTAATTGCCATGACTCAGATTATTTTATCATTGGTTGCTATTGGATAGTACACCATGTCATATAAAAATAAATATGCTCCATCTAGACAACCAACAACTTCCTATGCAACTATCGATGGCTAAACTTAATAAGTGTCCTCTGATGGAAAATTGGAGAAGCTGTTTCCGGCATGAATGTAAAGTTCAAGTTCTTTCCTCGGTCATAATAATCAAGATAATATATTTGCCTTTCTACCAGAAACCAAGGAGTCTATTACACCTTTCCATTGGTTTCTATCAACTTTAAGCTTCCTTCCTTTTTAAATTTGTTCCATGAGCAACCCAGGCGAGCAAAAGGAGAGATGGTGGACCTGTGACAATCGCAGTAAGGTGGCTTGCATCGATTCCTTGGGTGACCTCTTCCGCGGTTGACGAGGAGCCAAAGCTAGAAGAAGCTCCTGCTCTCCAAGGCGAGCCCCAGATGCCCATCTCTCATCTCCTGCTGCAAAACTGTTGCAAGATGGAAGTTAGTCCAAGAGCTCACCAAACTTGAGCGATCACAATTGGCAACTGTTGTGGGTAGCTGGGCATTGTTGGCCCCACGAATTAAACAGGGACGTGGAGCCTTTCATGCCCACAACCACAGTGACCTGTGGGGCTGAGATAAATTATGGATGTTGGTAGCCGAGGCAGGTTGCTCCTGGGCTTGGATTCAACCTCCAGCTCGCAACTATTACTGGGCCAGGACCTGGTCATCCTTGCTTGTAATTGTATGTTATGTTACCAGGTGGAGTGCGATAATCATGGCGTAGGGTCAGGATGGGTGCAGCTTTGCGAGGGTAAAGAGCCCAGCCCTGCCATGAGCTTGATTGCCAACTCTGACTCTGACTCTGACTCTGACCCTCCCCTTGTAGGACATCAATGGCCAGCTTGTCTCTGGTCAGGGAGACTTGTATGGATGACCTGTGCACATTGGCACCAACCCTTGTGATTACTGTCCGTGCTTGAAAGTTGAATCTGCAAAGTACAGTTTGGCACTGCCTGCAAGCAAGCCGCTGTCTTCTGGGGGAGAGCTGGTGGATTGCCCTCCTGCCTTTGGTTTTGCAGGCTTTTCTCGATGCCCGGGAAGAGTGTCGGAACCCAGAGACATGTTTTCTGTGGTGGATCAAATGGTTTGTTCTTCGCAGCAGCTCTAATGATGCCGGGGTTCAGCAGGGGGAGTGCACTAATGGGCAAAGAATCAATTTTAGCATGGGAGGGGAAGCAGGTCTGATACATGGAGGGCAGCATGCTTTTGCTGTACTTTCATCTCTTTTCTGTCTTCTGAAAGTATGGCTGTGTAACAGGAAATGATTCTCTCTCCTTCAGAGTTGCACAATAAACCTGAAGTAACTGAGGATCTGAGCTCCATGAATTTGCATGCAGGGCCACAAGAGTTGTACAGTGTTCTTTTCTTTTTCTTCTTTTCCTCCGGGCCATGCCCAAAGTACATGCCATCAACGCAACACTCTACCCGGTAGTCCAATAATTTGCTCCTTATTCTCAGAATTCAACCATGTAGCCTTTTAAAAATAAATAAAAGAAAGATAAAAAGTAATCACCACTTATTTTGAATCGACCTTCTTGTCGTGACCTCGGTTTCTTCACATAATGGGAATATCGGATATTCCCTCCACCCATTTTCCATTTTTCTTTTTGTTAGAAAGCAAAGTTTAAATGGTTTAAAGAAGAACTAGTCATTATTTTGTACTATTATAAGTTTATTAATTGCATAGAAATTGTTAAACATGAAATTAAAGTATTGATCAAGTCAAGTTTTTTTAGTTCAACTGTTTATATATCATCATATCATTATCAGCATTCTTTATTTTCATTTCAATGAAACGTTATTTAGAATAATAAGTTATTAACCGGAAAAATACTACTTTATCAAGTAAGAATATTTCAATTTATACTTGGCTCCACGAGAATATCATTTTTTTGACGTATTAATTTTAAGGGTGTCGTTTACCTCATTCACCTTTTACATTTTCTTACGGGAAACAATTGAGAAGATGAAATGTCTCTCCGATACATCTATTAATCATTGTTCAATTTATATTAATTAAATAATTATTGTGATCCAGAGTATAAATATTTTTTTCCTTAAAAATAATATGTTATCCACTACACAGACACCGAAACTCTTTCGGACCATGCATATTTTTTTATTTTTCTGAGTGATATTTCGAGTCTATATGCATACCTCTTATTTGACAAAGACGCATCTAGATTTTATTTGAGTTAGAAAAAATATATTATCCAAATTTTTATTCAGTATCTTGATTATATACAATAACAGAAATGTATTAATACATGTCATATCTTTCAGGGCACAAATTATTATTGTTATTATTTATCTCGGACTATTATTTGTTTAATATGAATTATTTTACTTCCGACTTTAGGCGAGTAAAATATTTGAAAAACTAAACTAAATTTAGTGACCATTATGAATTCATCAAATGAGGATTTACGTATGTATTAATCTAAGTCGCATTAGAAATCACATATGTAGTAATGAACCAAATATATAAATAATAATAAAAATATTGTATAATTGATAGTAAGAGCGTTCAACAAAGTTAGCATGTCAACTTTATGTAACTATTTTCGAAAATGATTAATAGATCGAGTTGTTTATTTTTTTTTATTTTGTCATTGAGGCCTAGATTAATCTGATGTTTTCGTGAGAAGATGGCCGTATATATTATTATTAAATTGATTATTGTAAAAATCAAATAAAAAACTAATAGAACTATTTATTGATCATATAAAATAAACAAGGATGTAAAAGAACAGGAATAGAATAAGAATGAATGACACTTGACCTGTTTGTTTTAAGAATAAAGAGTAGAATATAACTTTACCCCCGATTATTTTGTAAAACAGATAAATTATTCTTCAATAACAATGAGTACTATTGTCATTTCCAAAAAAAAACATATACTTACGAATAGTAATTTTTGCAAAGATAAATAATTTCAACTTTTAGTTAAAATCGATCAGTCTCGCCTCTGATTTTTTTTTTAAAAAAACATTCCATGAGAACAAACATCTTTATCCCTAGAATAATTATTTCAAATCAAGCATGAAACACCAAATAATTGAGGAACCCCTGGCTCCCCCAGTTTTCATGTTTCACACTTGAAAAAAAATTAATGATCGCATGCTTTTGGTGAGATGAAGACAGCTCAGGGCTAAGCCAAGTTCACGTTTCACACTTCGAGTTTAATGATTGCATGCCTGTGGTGAGATGGAGACAGCTTTAGAGATAAGCCAATGGAGCTTCCATGTCGTTCCATTAATGACCCAACACCTTTATCATGAGCAGAACAAGACTCAACGGCACCACCCACGGCCAGCTTAATAAGCTCAGACTCCAAATCTGCTGATTTACCCTTTTAACAAAGATCCATGGGTTTCATGCATATACAAGTTAAAGGATTCTAATGCTTAGGCGGTTGATTTAACAAATTTGAAATCACGTAGCCAACCAAATTGATCACACTATTAGAAAGAACATAAATGCTGATTCCTTGACTTAAAACGTGCTATTAAGCTCTAAAGTCTAAACCAACCAAATTCCAAACAGAGCACAATGCGGGACACTGTTGGCGGGCACCATCCCACCGTGAGAACAGACAAGCATTCCACACAGCGTATGGCACAACTTTCCTTTTATGTACAGTCCGCAACAGTCCCAAACCCCCCACCTCCCATCATTCAACATGTGCAAAAACTTTAATCATAACCAGCTACGAAAACGGAGCAGAGCTCCAGTAGCTTTCGCATCAATAAATAATCCAAGCTGCACCGTGTACAACCATCATCAATCGCCTCACCAGTCACCACACACCGAGATTACCAAAAAAAAAGAAAAAAAAGAAGAAGAACAAATTGCGAGGCGATCTGGGCGACAGCCCACGGCGTTGTCCACGCGACAGGGCACAAAGACTAGAACAACGCCGAGGCCCCCCAACACCGCACCGCACCACAAGATGAAATCAGGCAGAACAGATCGAAATAAAAACCATGGTCCACAAGAGGAAGGTCAAGTTTAAGAATAGAAATTAAGGACAATAGTGATTGATCACATGATGAAGGCAATAAAATATTGGAGATAAGACGCCACTAATCATGAGAAAGAGAACTAATTATAAGGGAAACAATAATATATCGAACAATAGTGATAATTAAGCTTAATCCGGTTCTAATGCGCTCCAAATGCACGCGTCAGTTTCTTCATCTCACTACTTAACAGCTGCCAACTATTTTATAACTAATAAGAAATCGAGATTGTTATTATTAATACTAAGCGTTCGTTACCTTGCACTACGTGTAATACAAATGTGGTTAAACGCTGATGGGGGCGGCGGCGGCGGCGGTGTCGCGGTTCGCGTGGTCTCCGGCGGAGGAGACGGATGGGACGTGGGGAGAGGAGGCGGCGCCTCCAGCGGGGGAGAGGTGGTGGTTCTTGTTGTTGTGCATCCAGACCTTGAGGACGTGGCGCTTCACGCCGATCTGGAGGCAGAACTCCTCGAGCGCCGCGTCGTCGTGCTTCTGGATCCGCCACCCGAGCTTCTCGGCGAAGGCCTGCATCTTCTCCTTCTGCTCCTGCGTGAACTTGGTCCGGAAGCGCTTCCGAGCACCAGCCTCGGAGGCGGACCCCGGGGAGAAGCGGACGCCCTCGTCCTCGCGCCGTGGCGGCGTCTCGGACCCGACCCGACTCCGATCCACGAACTCCCGGTACGCCGACGGCGCGGGGATCGGGGCCGCCGCGGCCACCGGCGTCGGCTGGATGGCCTGGTAGGGCAGCGGCGGCGGCGGCAGGAACGCGGCCGGGAAGGCCGCCACCGGAGTCGGCATCGGGTGGGGAAAATTCTTCCGATCCCAAGCGGCGGCGGCAGCTGACGGGTTGTAGACGACGAGCGGCCGGACGGAGGAAGCGGGCTCGTCGCGGCGGTGGAAGTTCCGGTGGCAGCCGCACGCCGCGCACTTGAGTGCCTCGACGCTCCCTTCCTCGCTGCCGCCGGGCATGAACTCGCCGCACCCGTCGTAGGCCTGGCCGCCGATCGCCGCCGCGTGGTTGCGGAGGCACTCCCGATACCTCCCGACGGCGCCTTCGGCCGCCTCCGTCGCCGGCGACGCGGCGCTCGCCTCGTTGCTTCCGGCGTAAGGTTCGACGCTTAAATCCATTAATCCAAACCGCTTCTGCTCCCTCTCACTTCTATCGCTTTCCGCTTCTTGCTTTAGCGTTAACAACCAAATCAAACCCCAATTTCTTTTTCCTCCTCCCACCTCCAAAATTAACAAATTAAAGCATTTATAACGGAGACAAGAAGGTGAAAAAAATATATATACTAAAATTTCAAGTTTCAACCAATCGACCGCGGTAAAAACACGAAAGCAAAAATTATTTTAATCCGACGGGTTAAAAAAAATTCTACCGCAGGCAGCTGCGTCAGTTACTTACCACCGGTACAAACCCAGTCGTCGTTCGTCTCCTTCCGTTTTCCCTCACCACCTGAGAGAGTGAGGTCTGAACAGAGGAATTTAACGCGGGACACCGGAGGCGATCACGTGCGGAGGGACACGTGGCACTTCGCCCTGCATCGTTCCCCTGGAAGATGAGGGAAGTCGCCACGTGATGGCGCGGATTAGACACGACGGCAGTGGAGATTTGTACGTGTCCGTCTTCGGTTGGCTGCTGGTTTCTTACAGCGTAATAATTACTGGCGGGTGGTAAAGAAGTTTGATTTACTCTAAACCGTCGGATCGGCCCAATGGAAGGGCCGCAGACGTGGGGCCCCCAGGCGATGGTCCTCTTATTCTCACGCCCTCAAAACAAATTCACATGCGGGTGCATCCGCGCGCACGGAGTTGCGTGAATGCGGCACGAGCGGAGGGTGAGCGTAGTAACGCTAAATATGATGTCGCCCGTGGGGGGAGGTGCATTATTGCTCGTTAACGTGCTCCGACGACGTACGGCTATATGAGCCTACGAAGGCGTCGGTGCTCCTGAGCCGTTCGATCGATCAGAATTATACGATCGGACGGCATCGGCGTCGGGTTCTGAAGGCGTAGGCGTCTAAGGCTTAAATGATTCGACGAGAGGCGAGGATCGCGGTGGGGTCCGCAGCCGCAGGGGGGTGGGGAGGCGGGACAGATGTACAGTGACGTCACGGACAGATACACAGTGGCGTCCTCGGAATCCGATCCCCCCCGTATAAATGTCCGTGTCGTGTTATTTCTTGGTGTTTTAATCTTTTTCACGAGGGGGGTTATTGGAGCATTTATTGTGGACGTCAAGGTTACCGTGTTCTCTCCACCCGACCAAAAAATGTTTGATCACGCAAAAAATATATATAAAAAAAGTTTCGATTGAACAGTGAAGGGACAAAACAAAATTAAAAAAGGAGTGGAAGGGGGCTACTTATTCTTTTGCAGTGGGACCCATGTGACTAATCACGCTCAAAAAAGCTTATATTATACTATTCTTTTGAGAAAAAAATTGTATACTTGTTAAATTGCATTCAAGATAGAATAGTGTGGAGTATTAATTTTACTTATTAAATTAATAATATAATTATATATTAATTTAAGTATGTGTTCGCTAGTAAAAATAATTAAAATTAAGATTATCAAATTATTCGATGATGATAATCAGGTCATGTTAATAAGGTTAATGATTGTAATGTATTTAATTTTAGATTATACATTTTTATTATTAAATTATTAAGTAAGTATATATTATTTCATGTAAGAAGTATATGATATATTATATTGCAGTGTTTTGTCATTTTATATTGCCCTGTGAAGCTGATTTTTTTTATTTTATTTTTGGCCATATTAAATTATGTCCACTAATTGTGACTAATTAAATTTTGGAAGTTAAATTTTACGTTCTTTTTATTTGGTCGTGAGCGATTGATTTGGGATCCCTCACATTTCGTGTGCTCACTGCTCAGTTAGTAAGTAGGAAGTTGACTGCTTGATGTGAAGTTGACTAAGCCACAAGGTTTAGAAATGTAGCTCACAAAACTTGGACTACATAGTAAACACCGAATCTGAGAGATATCTTAGAAAATTCAACGCCGAGACCGCAGTATATATATAATTATATATGGTATTGGTTGCTTATAGCCTCTAGGAGCAAGTTATGTTAGGCAATGTGCTTGAGAATACATTTCATCGAATATTTTTTAATTTTAGTTTTTTAAATTTTTTTGTCTTTCAACTTTATTTTATAATCTGACTATCTCTAATTATTAACTTCTTTTCATAAATTATCATTTTCATAAGATATAGACAATTTTCCGATCAATTTATATAGTGACAAATTGTGGAAAAATATAAAATAGTAAATTAACAAAATAATAATATACTACTATAATAATTAATAAAAAAATTAAAAAATGTTGCACCCTCTACCTTCGATAGTCTTGTTTGCGTTGGTTCACTGACGACCGAAGGGAGGGAGGGGGCACCCTCTCTACTAGCACGCGTTGCCTACTACGCGCACGAAAATGGGGGCATCGCCCCCCTTATTGTCTCGTCGATGACTTGCACAAAAGGAGGGTGTCGACCCTTCTTTGTGAGATCCTCAGTGAGCTCGAGAGGGGTTCGATGACATCCTTTTTCTCTGTGTAAGCGGGGGAGCGTGAAAACTCTTTTTCTTAGCACACGTGGTGAGCGCGAAAAGAGGGCATCCCCTTTTTCTGTGTGCACGCCGGCTTCCTCTGCACGCGCCAACAAGCGCAAAAGGGGGGTGGCGACGCCCTCCCTTTACTCAAACGTGCCGGCAAGAGCAAGGGGTCGATGCCCATTTTCTTTATGCGTGCCGACAAACATGAAAAAGGGAGCAACGTTGTAACGCCCCCAAAATCGCCCCTCCTGCCACGTAGGCAGTCAGGTTGATCCCGAGAGCGCTACACTGCTTACTACACTATTGACCATGACCATTCAACAAAATGTATACGTGGCATCAATATTATAAGAATATAAATCAAGACTTTAATGTGGAAGCTCAAACGTTGGAATGTCAAGTGACGAAATATATCAATGTAGTATGTAACGACACAATAAAAGAAAAGATTTCAACGTCAATAAGTTCAATAAGAGGAATAAGTTTAATAGGCAGAATAACATGATGTCTATGAATAACAAAGATCATTATCAAGTTAAATGCAATTAATGAAGCACAATGATAGTTTTAGTCATGTGAAGCATCCTTCAAACTCCGAGCACTCACACACCTCATCAAGCAGCATTCTCATCTGCAAAATATCAATGCAGGGAAATCGAATACCCGTGAGTAAAAATGTCCAGTACAATAGAAACATAGACGATGAATCATAATCAATGATATAGCATATAATTCCATTAATAAGTATGAACATATTTCAAGAATACTATTAATATCTGTACTCTGTGCTATACTATAACCATATCTTGTCTTTACTATACTTTACTTTGAACCTCTATGATCTCTGCATTAACCTTGTTATTCCATATTCCATACTTTACCATACAGTACACTATACTTTACGATACCATACTTTACTTTATTGTAAGTTGTACTACATCTTTTACATTACTATGATATCCTTAATGTTGGTTGACTTATGCGAGTTCGACTTTATTAGATTATGATGTCAGAGGTGCCTCTCTGAATCTGTAAAGTCAGTAAGCCCATAAAGGGAATGTGTGTGACAATGCATCACTCGTTTCGGAATGCAGGTGGAAGAGTAGTGGTCATTTAAGAACATGTAGGTTCACTGTCTCCTTAGTTAGCTACTGTCTCTCTGGCTCAGTACTATATTCTTTGGGGGGAAGGAGTGTGACCATTGCATCACCCTTCTTCGAGGTACAGGTGGGAGATGACCTATAGTCTCAGGAACAATGGTCATCGAAGACCAATAGGTTCGCTGTCTCCTCAGCTAACTACTTGCCCCTCTAGAAATAATACCATGATATTTATTCTATACCTTGGGACGGCACATAGCAATCCCATATTTTTATCTTTACTTTGCTTGTCTTTAATGAAGTTCAAAAATCAGAAGAGAAAGAAATTCCCTTTTCTCAAAAGGATTGACTCCTCCTTAGAGCAAAGTAAGGCTCTTTGTAGTCTTTAGAGTCTTGGATAAGACTTCAAGTGGTTCTGATGAAAAACTAGACCCAACTTCCGAAGGATTGGACCCAACGAAAAAGTCCGCTTCTCTATTCGACAGAACCCGGGCCGAGTTGAAGAGAACTCGGACTGAGTCACTGTCGGGGACTAATGTGCATGGCCCAGTTCGAGTTGGGGTTCAACTCGGGTCGAGTCGTAGGCAATGCGCCGGTCATTGCCGGGTCGGATTCGCGCTCAATCCGACTCGAAAAGACCCGGGCCGGGTCAGTAATTAACTCGGTTGGATTTTCGTCAATGCTCTCGCGACATCGTCGACGAGGCGGCTCGTTCCGGATCTATTTAGACTCGGACCGTGTTTGGGTGTGATTCGGGCCGGATCATGGCGCAGGCTGGGTTCCCGAATCACGAATCTGCGTCGGTCGTCTTCTCCGATTCCGACGAACCTCCGGCCATCAAATCGAAAAGAGTACAATATGAAAACTAATTCTATAACATTCAGGGTCTTAACTGTACCCTAATATGCATCAATGGATCTATAATTCTTCGTTTAGGAGGATTTAAATCTAAGGTACCTCTGTTTGTTCGCTTTTCGATGGCCAGAGCTATCATCGTCGATTCGATTGCTCGTCGGACGTTCTCGATCGACTGGGAGATTTGCCTCATCCTTGCGCACGTCGAGGAAGAGCTCGAGTGCGTCGGTGGGGTGTGAATGTGTGTCGGATCGCTTGCACTTCGGTCGCCTCTGCTTCGTACGTCTGCTGGAGTCGTAGAAGAAGAAGAAGAAGAAGAAGAAGAAGAAGAAGAAGAAGAAGAAGAAGAAGAAGAAGAAGAAGAAGAAGAAGAGACGGAGCGGCAGTCGGCTAGGGTGTCCAAGGGGGCACAAGGGTTGCCCTCGCGTCCCTTCTTATAGTCTTAGCCGGAAGAATTTGAAACGTGCACGATCAGGGGAGGAGTTTCCTCCCCGGTCGGCCGTTTTCTTTTCTTTCCTTTCCCCTTTTTTTGAATCCAAATTCTTTTCAAATCCTTTCATTAATGGTAATTAATTTCTGATTTTGTTTTGATTTTCTTCCTTAATTACAATTTACATTTGATTTTTTATTTCCTCTCATTAATGTCATTTAATTTTTTGTTTTTGAATTCATTTCCTTCTTTAAAGATTGCAGGCGTTACCGCGTTACAAACGCTCCTCCTCCCCACATCAGAGAGAGAGGGAAAGGAAGCCTTCGGCTTGCTGGCGTGTCGTCGGTCGAAGGGATAGGGAGAGGGGTGCACCCTTTTTTTCATTTTTTAAATAAATCTATGTTATTATTTTAAATATTATATATAATTTTTAAATAATATGTTATGTCAATTAAATGACTTGAAAATAATTTATATCCGATGAAAATGATAGTTAATGAATAATAATAATAGTCGGAGAATAGAATTGGAAAAATGAATAAAGTTAAAGAGTATTTAGTGAAATTACTCAATGCTCTGAAGTTTGAACATGTCCAAATTTCGTCAAACACTTCAAAATAATAACGTAATTATGACCACAATTTTAATTGTGGTCAAAAGGCATGTCACCTAAGATTCCAATGATTTAATTCTAAACTAGTTCTTTACATAAAGCAAGCAACTAATATTTTTATTTTACATATATAAGCCTGAAAGTACATACTTTTAGGCCTATGTATATTTATTTTTTATATATTATATTATATAGTTAGACAATTTAAATTCTATCGTGTTTTAATAATAAGTAATATTAATAATTAAATGGATTTATTTATTAGAGATAAATAATTTTAACTTTATTTATTAATGATTATAGTCTAATTATTATGAGTAAATTAAGTTCTGTTAATAATTAAATGGAATTAACAAAAACTTAAAAATAATAACTATGCACAATAATTATATTTAGCATATTACAATAGAAATATGAATTACGATAAATAACATTTAATATTGGATCTTATTATGATATTAATTAATATTGTGTGCCAAAATATTTTTTATATACTAACCAACTTTTCTATTTAAATTTAAAATATTTTTCTTTCATTACATTATGGGGTATTAATAATAGTATATTTATTGTACATGAGGCTTTATGAATAAAGATAATTTGATATTATTCATTAAACTCTTTTATTAACTTAAATATATTTTTATATAATTTTTTCATTGAAATATATCTTTTATATACATTATAATATTAATTACATATAATAAAATAATAAATTATTTTCTTACTATTACTTTTCATTCAAACACTCATTAAAATTTATCCATCTAATCAACTTTTTAATTTTCTATTATTATATTTTTCATTCAAATACCAAATCAATTAGTTCTTAAAAATTAACAAAAATCTAAATTCCTGCATCCAAACACAAACCTAACCTTCCATGCATATAGACCCAACATGATCAACAAGTAAAAAAAGTGGTGGATAAGGTCTTAACCCTAACCTTATTCTCTAGTAAAAAAAGTAGTGAAGGTATTGGCATGTTCGTGTATTTTCATCCAAACACCACTTGCATTGATATGTGGGTCCCACCACCATTTATTGCATAAGCATTCAAAAGGTTGAGTTTTCTGTGTTCGTGCTCTAGCAAGAACATTTTGTTCTATCGAGATGAAGCAATGGTTAAGAAAAATTTATTCTAGAACAAATATATTTTTATCAAACGAGGTCCAAGGAATTTAACGGCGCAAATATACTTGCACTTGGAAAAAGTCAATTATTTTTATTTTCATGTGCAATATTATTATTACTCTTCCATGTGATTTGTGAATCTTTTTTTTCTATTAAGATATAAAATGATTTAAATAGATTTTGATGGTAGGGCTAAAAAATAAATACAAAAGAAGAACTTATTTGATATTTCGAAAACCTTGAAGCATTTCAATATACTTTATTTGTTTTGCCTTGGCAATCTGTGACTCTAGCATTTGGCATTGGGACATCTAAAAAATTTTAATCACTCCACAACTCGAGATTTAAGCATGTTGACTAGTTGAATTGAACAATTGGTCAAATCATCTTAATGTAAAGATTTTTTTTAGTCAACATGGAATGAGTAAGGTCCTAGTGACAATGGCACAAATCTAAGCTCGCAAATAAATGCTTGGGCCTTACGTACGATATCTGAGATATAGATGAATATGTATATTGTATATGATCGACTGAGATGTATGTTTAAAAAAATATGTGGGGGATATTTGTGTTAAATTATATATATGATAAGGTACGATCATTTTCCGAGGGGATTTAATAACAAAACACGCAGATGCAGCATTCTTTTCTATCCGTGAGTGTGATTATCCGAGGCCACCATGCAGTCGGATGCACACCGAAGACTGCCATGATTTCTACGTCGTCCAACTGATTCTTGAATTATGGTACCGTGTTCTCCTTTCGTTACGTGATCGAGTTTCTGACAATGATATAAAAACAACGTAAAAAAAATTTGATGATCCGTCTTTCGCTGCGAAGTATTTCGAAATACTTTTATTTAATTATTATTAATTTCTTTAATTGATATCAGAGCCGATAATTTTTTCTCGTTGTATCGTCAAAATAAAGAATTTTTGCTCCGTTCTTTTTCCCCTCGGCACTGGTGTGCGAATTGGGCCAATAAGAATTTGCATGTTTTATTTTTTACTGTTAATGCATCCGCTGCGAGTTGACAATATATGAAAGTTCTGAAACTACGCAATTGTTTGCAACTGTTGACTTGAAGTGCCATGCGTGGAGGCGCGTCCTTTGCTTGACGATGACTCATACATGCAAATGTTCCATGCAAAAAGAAAGTGCACGGCTGGCCGCTCACATGTGTTGGACGTGCTTCTTATTTAAAGCATTTTTTTTGGTTGCGCCATGTTATCTCTCTCCGTGATATTGTTCTTCTGCCACGGACGACGAATGCAATGGCGCGGCTGTGGCATGTGCGGGCCTGCAGCCCGCTGCCGCTGCGCGAACACTGCTGCCACGCACGCACGCAAGCGGGTCTGCTGCCCGCTGATGCTGTTGCGCGCTGTGCGCATACGACGTCGGACTCATCCCACCGCGCACGGGCGCGGCACAACGCGCGAGCGGGCAACAGCCCGCTGCGCGACACCGCAGGGCGCAAGGCGCGCGCGGGCGACGGCCCGCTGCACATCACGCGCATACGTACGAGGGTGCGGGCGAGGCGCTCTGGCGCAACGCGCGGTCGCTGGCCTCTGGCCCGTCGCTGCCGCAGTGCGCCATGTGCGAGCAAACGCGGGCACAGGCCAGAAGGACCTCAGGCCCGTTTTTGGGCTGCAGGAGAGCCAATTGAATAGTTACTTTTTTTTTGTTTTTTGAAAAAAACAGTTTTAAAAAAACCGGGAAAATAATAGAAATATTAGAAAAAATATTTTTCTGGATTCAGAAAATTATGAATTTTCTTTTATTAATAATGTGTCGATTATTTTTGACATACATGTTTGCATATTATGTTATAATGCATTCTATATGAGTCAGTTATGTCATGATAATCATATTATGAAAATTAGAATATTTGTCATTTATGCACATTATTTGGTTAGAAAATTATGAATAATTTTCTAAAAGTTCCAGACTATTTAATATGCATACTTTGTATTTATGCATATCTGATTTTGTATATTATGTCATGTTATTATTATGTGTAATAATAACTTATGGAAAGTCTCATGTAATTTTATTAAAAAATTGATTGGATATTTCTAAAATTTGTATGGCATATAATTTTATGCATATTAGTATAATTATGCATATTTATTATTACACGAAAATGTCATGTTGTTTTGTCATACGTTGTACATAATTATGAATTTTATGTTATCACATGATATGGTCTAAGTGTAGTATGTCTCAATTAAATTGAATTTTCATATGAATTAGATATTCATACACATAATTATGTTATATTTACTTAAAGTGTATTTAAGTGTGACACTTATGTATATTGACATGATAATTGAAATATGCACATTATTAGTTCATTATGTAATTTGAATTATGTAATAAGTAATTTATTTTCTTTATGAAAGAACATGTGTATATATGACAAATTAGACATAATATGAAATTATGTTACATATTAGGAATAATATGTGTTGTGAATTTGTGAATCATTAATTCACATAGTTATATTAAACTTATGCACAAATTATTTTTGTCACATTTTCATATGAAATATGTACATTAATTATGATAAATTATATTTTTTTATGAATAGACATATGTGCATATATGTTTTTTGTTACATATGAAAATTTATGCAATAATTTTTTTAATTAACAAAACATGCATGATATAAATTTATGTACATGACTGAGACTTATGTGACATAAATATAAAGTTAGACATATAATAATAATTATGTGATTATTTGTATGTTTATTATCATGCTTATGTTAATTATATGAGTGTGACAAATAATATTCATTTATATGTAAATGAATTGTATGATTATTTGTGTGCATAATATACATTCATATATGCGATTTATGCAATGTATATTTTGAATGCATAAAATTTGTGAATTATAAATGTGATATGTTTCATAAAATTTAGAATATAGGTTTTGACATTATGAAACATAGGTAGTCTAAATAGGACTAAGGCAAGCATCTAATTTGTATGATGGTATTGGTAATAATTTTTGTTGAGTGGTACGTGATATGTGCATGTTTAGGAAAGTAGTGAAAAGAGATTGTTAGTGGAAAATATAGTACCCTCTCTCCTTGTGGACTCACCTGGTGTACTGTTAATGCGGTCTCCAAGAATTATTATGTTTACATGGCATGTTGATATTTTTTTCAATTATTGTGGTGACAAGACGAATGGATGATGATTTACTAATTGGCACCTTACAAATGTAAGGAAGAGCTTCCATCACAGATCCCTGATTGTCATGGCCATATTTTTTGAAAATGGCATGTTAATCACATTATATATATATATATATATATATATATATATATATATATATATATTAGATGATTTTGGATGTTTGTTTTCCAAAATGATTAGAATTGTATATACCTTGGCACAACATATTATTTTTAATGAATGATAATTATTTTTTCGAATAGTGAGAGATGAGTGAGAGCATAGCGACCATCTCGATGTCATTACCTTAAAAATATTATTATGTCATTATTTATGAATATATGTGACAAGAAGACATGCAAAAATTAACTCCTTTCCCATATGTAATTTTGACCATGGATAAATGACACAAAGAAATCTTTGCAATATGATAAAGTTAAAAGGAATATGTAAAAAGTGACATAGCAAAAGATGACTTCTGTCGGTAACGATCACTACCACGATTCTCACGATTTTGATGTAACGAAATCATCGAAAAAAATAATAACTCTTACATAAGTTTTTCTTCAACATATATGTTATATATCTGTATGTGATGATAAACTTGATGACGAAGTTAGAGAATTTTGGTCATATTTTTTAGAATGACCACGTAATAGTTACTTATTTGTAATAAGTATGGTAAGCTTGCGTACATATTTGATGTTTAGTGAAAATATCAAATATTTTGACATTTATTTGAAGAACGTGTATTGTCTTCAACTATGACATATGTTGTCCATATCAAAATAAGACAAGTGCTGTAAGTTTTTCGACAGAAATCATAGTCCAGTGAAACTCGTCCTTTTTTTGTGGACTGAGATAGTAGAACAACTTATCATGCAAGTAAAGAATATTAAATTCTTTATATGACTTAGTCTGTAAGCCAAAGGACATAGTTGGAAACAACATGAAAGTGAGAGTTAAAAAAATTATGACTTGCAAAATTTTCTTTTGCAATAAATGAATCATTTTATCTCATTATCCTATTATACCACTATTTTAAAGTGGATATGTATCTACATTTGATATTTTGGACAAACATAGCTATGTATTCACGTTTATCATTAAATTTCATATTTAATGAAATTTCTTTACGAGAATTTTCTAAAAATGATTTTCTATGTCTTGATTACTTTACATATTCAAGTTGAATATTTATGTCATATGTGACGTAAATAAGTATGCCAAAAGTTTTGACTAGTCAATTTGTGACATTTTTTAGACAATATAAATATAGACTAGCTCGAGAAATATACTTTCTCGCTAAAATTATTTTGCCTATTTTTGTGACAATGTCTAATTGACTTAGTATAGGAAATTATTTATGAACAGAAAATTACAATAATCCATTTGAATTGAATGTCTAAGGTTCTATATGGTTTCTTTCATCACATTTTCGCATTGTAAATCATACACATGATTTATCTAGGTTGCTAACAAGAATTATTTTATACAAATTCATGAACTTAGATGGAGATTTAAATATGATTGCAAGATTAATGCCTTACTGACTTATTTGATCATGCGAAATGGTTAAGACTTATTCAAATAGTCTAGTGATGTGTGTGGCGCCAATAATTTTCCAATGTTATATTTGGAATGTTATTATTAATGCTGCCTAAATATTATTGAAATATGAAATAGAAATGTGACATTCATATATTTTCTTGGCTAAATGGGATTAAGTAATATCTTCATTTTAGAAGTTGATGATTTAGAGTTGACAACACATGCGAATTGATTTGTCATGATGACATTTTATGTGAAATAATATTATGTATAGCTAAAAGTAATAAGAGATTTCTTCTATTAATGAAGGATTTAATGTCTTTCTACAGAAATGACATGGGTGAGACAATTATTCACATCGGGTGTGAAAATTAAATAAGAATTGTTCAAGTAAATTTATTACTTTGTAGCAAGAGTCGTTTGTTATAAAGACGAATTGAACATTCTACGATAAATTGTACACTCACCGGTATTGTTATTAAAAGAGAATTTTGAATCTCATGATTTTTTCTATGATTCTATAAGTAAGGAATGTACTTTTGTAAACATGATCAGTGATTAGACATGCGCAATAAGTTGAGTAGTCTGATATTTGTGTCATTGGTCAAATGAAAAATTTATATATTAATGCAAGGCGCCTATGTTGCCTGGCGATTAAAAAAGTAATATGATACCTTATGGGCATGTTGACTCTCGTTTTGCACTATAATGGAGATCAAGCTATAGATTAGTTTATCAAATAGACGCCTCTTAGGATGACGATATTAATAAGCAAAAATTTATCTCCATTTATGTCTTCATGTTATAGAATAATATTGTTGCAAAGTTTAGCTAAAGCAAAACTATATAAAATAGTCAACTATGAAAATTGAGTTTGGGTTATACTCAATGATGGTATGGAAGCCCTCTGGTTAAGTAACTTTCTTTTACTCCTGTGTTGACAATGGTCAAGTATGCCCTTTGTTGCAATATGTATGTCACTATTACTTGATCTAAGGATGGATCATTATAGGGGAAAATACATTAATGTCTAGTATGTCATGACAGTGTTAAGAAGATATAGTTGATGAATACACATGTAAGTATGTTTGACTGACGCATTAATATGCGCAAAACTTACACGATGATGTATTCTATATCTTCTTGTGATGAATAAAATTATGTTAAAATTTTTATTCTAGAGTTGGTTAATATTTTTAATAATACATGTAGAGTATGTCAAATCAGGCATGGGATTATCAGTCACACGGATAATCATCTCGGCGCTTAGTGTATAGCGATCAGAGATGAAATGATTTAGATCGTATATGATCTATGATCGTCCTGATATGTTCGGGAGGATGACACGAGTTCGTATATAACTCTGTGTAGCCTGATAAGAGAAGCCAGATGTGAGACCTCGTGGCGTCATATTTTTTGGGCGACTAGTGGGAGGATTCAAGTCAGGCGTCATGGGTAGACGTCTAGACTCTAATCTGTGCGGTGTTATGAGTTCATGACATACGCTCCTTCAGTAGGAGTCTCCATCGTAGTACTTGGTTATGAACCTAGTATGCTAAGTCGACCATAAGACTTGACGAATATTTTATAATTCTTCGTCAGAGTGTGAGTCTTTAAGGACTGAACAAGTCCGGAGTTTGCCCTTAGATTCTTGACTATATTTCAAAGTAATGTATTAGTGTTACTACTTTAGCGAGATATTCAAATGCTAAAATTGCGGCCCATTGAGTCACGACTAGGAAAGTAGATGACTTAGAACTGAGAAATATGAGGACGAGAGGAAGATTCATTGGTGTTGCATTGTATTTGTGATGCAATTGGCCAAATATTTAAGCATACTAATACAGATCAATCGAAATTATGCATGATAAGACATGTGTCGTCTGGAGTATGCAAGCAAGGTGTTTCTAAGGCAAAGCGAGTAACATGGATGTTTGAGCGACTATGTATTTTTGATAAATCATAGTATTGACTCACATGATAGTTGAGTAGCTATACAACGATAATACGCTATAGCATGAGCTCACACATTGATTGAGGAGTTATGTCGTCATAACTTTTTGCTCTCAAATTGATCGAGCAACTATGTATCCCTAATAGGTCATAGTATATGCTCTCAAATGGTTGAGTGACTATGTATTCCTAACAGGTCATAGTTCTCTTTTAGTTGTGAATATACTCGTGGGTCGCACGATCTATTTATCATAACGGACATTTACTGAAATTAAATATGGATAAGAGCCCATTATGTGCGAGTGGGGGATTGTTAGACATGCTATGCCCAAATGGGCTTTACCCCTTGCATGGCCCATTATGCATGGACGTATGCACAAATTGCTTTTTAGAAAGCAATTAGCAATCATATGTGCAGTTTATGTAACTGTACACTTGGAGCATTATAAAAGGAGATGTTGTTCTCTTTTGTTTGTGCATTCTTTCCTATCCGTGAGTGTGATTATCCGAGTCCACCATGCAGTCGGATGCACACCGAAGGCTGCCATGATTTTGACGTCGTCCAATTGGTTCTTGGATTGTGGTACTGTGTTCTCCTTTCGTTACATGATCGAGTTCCTGACAACGATACAAAAATAACGTAGAAAAGACTTTGGTGATCCGTCTTCCGCTTTCATATATATAAGAATATTAGGGTGCATACATTTCATGACAACTTTGGATTTGATTAAGACGATTGAAATGTAATCATCTAAAAAATGATTTAATTATTGGTCAACACTTACAGAAACCCAATTAAAAAAAACTTGGTTCAAGATGCCGCCTTCCTCCTTCCCTCCTCACGCAAACGCCATTCGCGACCTCCTCCATCCATGGCCGGTAATGATCGGCCACTTCCTCCAACGATCTACATGTGGGGGGGGGGGGGGGGGGGAGGACGACGAGATCGCAGAGGGGCCGAACGCCCCCCTTTTGTGCTCATCGGCGTGGCAGGAAAAAGGGTGGGTGTTGGCTGAGGTTGAAGAGGGGGGCGATGCCCCCCTTTTTGCTATTGGAAGCAGAAGCAAAGGCTGGAGATCACGAATGATGTTCACGTGTAGACTGCAAAAGCAAAAAATGCAGTTCGTTTGCAGACTGGTCCATCACGTAGATCCAATATACATATATTAAAAAAGTTCTAGTTAGCAACTGTTATTATCAAATATTTCATAATTGCATTGGTACATAAATGAAAAATCTGATGAGGTGCTGAGTCCTTCCAAAAAAACTTGTTCTATTTGTATCAGAAATGCAATTTGCAACTTAATTTGTCTGTGTGAAGAGATCAGAATCCAAATGAGATAACAAAAAACTACAATAAGCAATCATGCTCTTAAGATTTCATGGACATGAGGCTTGACATAGTAAAATTTGAATTTTAAGTTTGGAATCACTCTCAATGATGAGTTGCTTATATCCTTTTGTTATGCTATGCAGTAGTTGAAGTTCTTGTCACACAGTTCAAACTTCTAAGTCAAACATTGTGCCAAATTCTTTGTAGCTGACACCTACAAATAAAAAGTTTTTCACCCGCCTGGTGGCTGATAAATGAATGACATTAAGTTTGACCCAACCAATAGGTGTGTTCCATGTAGTCCTTTCGATTGTAATTAGAGGAAGTCCACTTAGGTGCATGTAGGCTAATGTACTCATTGCAAGAACCCAAACTCTCTCCCAAGTTCTATTGTGAGATATGTGGGTCCTATTAAAATATATGTCATTACAATTCTTCCAAAGGCCCCAAAAAATAATGTCAAGTGTAACACCCACAAATCGACCAACGTCATGTGACGAAGACCAACCTGAAGACGTTACAAACATTATTGACCAAGACTCGATCAAGAATTAAGACACGTTAGTAGTAGAATACAAGGGAAATATAGAGAATGACATAAATAGCGGAAGTCAAAAAATTATTACAAGAACTCAAAATAATAATATCATCGAGATTACATTAGAGTTCATAAATGCGGAAAGAAAAGAAATAGATAACTAGGACTTTTGGTTCATGTACTTTGTCATTGCTTGAGCAGCATATCAACTCAATACCATCACTGACCTAGTTCTGTGAAAATCAACATAGGGGAGGTGATCCTCCCGTAAGCTTTACAACCTAGTGGAGATTCAATAATAATATACAATGTATACCTCTAATTAGAGTAAATAAAAAATAAGAATGTATACTTATCTTGCCCGAGGGAGCATGAAATCATCATAAAGTCATAAATAAGGGAGAATCAATTGATATCAATAAAATGAAATCAGATGATATCAATTGATCTGTCGCTCGCTAACTCGAGCCAGGTTTAAGGTGACCTGGGCCGAGTTCCGCGAGCACGGTCGTGAAATCACATGACACAATTGATTTCAATATGAACCCGGGTCGAGTTTATAGGAATCCGGGCCGAGTTTATAGGAATCTAAGCCGAGTTCTGAAGTTTCTCAAAATGTAGAAAGCTTATTCTAAGGCTTATATCAGTGCAATGCTATCCTATCTGGTGTATACAATTAAGAGTACAATAACCAAAATTCCACAATCAATGATATCCTAATTGCAAGCATTTAATGAAACTAAAATGAACATTACAATGTAAACATAATGAGTTGTCATTTAATGGATAAATTAGTACACGACACGAATAGGACTCTACCAGACAAACAATCATAGATTTCTAAAGCAAGCAAAATGATTTCTATACATGTCTTGACATTTATTCTTGAGGGCGGTGCATATCACGCATAACAGATCTGCGTATTGAGTCAATAGATCTATTCGAATTTATCCTAAAAAGAGTTATACAAAGTGATTTCAGAATTCACCCACCTGGTTCCTAATTGTTTCCTTGTCGATCCGTCGAATCTCTGCAATGTCTCATCCTTCTACGTCGTCCTTGCTCGGAGGTCTCTTCCCTTGAGCGCCCTTCACCTGCAGGACAACCAAGATCACAAACATGATGTGAGAGCGTGTCGCCGGACAGGGAAATGCATGAAGAAGAGCAACATCATGACTGCTTCTTACTAGATGAATCCCAGTATTAGGTTCCTGTCAAAGCTACGAGAGATGGAGAACAACAATAGGGAGGTAGACATCTGCAAGTGTGGAAGGTGAGAGGGGGTTTTTGGGCTACAGTTTCTCTATTAATTCCCAGATCCGAAATTTACTCCCCATTATTGCCATAATCCCATTGCTTAATCACCATCCCACCTTATTAGGGATTTATCTCTCCAGCTCACCGTTTCATGTTTATTTTGTTTTATTTTATTTCTGGGTATTACACCAAGTGTCACAATAAAAGCGTCAGATGATAACATACGAAAAGGATATTAAATATATAAATGGATAAACTCAATTATTGCCTTAATGTGTCTTGTGCCAAAAGGATCAGTTATTAATTATTGAGTTGCAATTAATTTAACCTAATACTTGTTAGTGTGAGAGAGTAGGGGTAATTTGGGCAGGAGAGACTGACTACTATTAGTGAAAGAGTAGGGTTTGGTCGATTGTTGTTTGGAATGAATCCAAGAATCTTGTCTTCTTTGGATTACAAACTTGATGATGATGATGAATGAGTTTACCCATTCTTTTTATTTTCGGAAGAGCAGGCTGATACTATCCAGCCGGCCTAACCCAATTCATAGGGGGATATCTAGATTCTAGAATAACTATTTCTTTTTAATTTTTATATGCATGTTCTCCTTTCCTTGTTGGGTTACATATGTTGCATACACAATTATCAACCTCCTTAATTGATTGTGCTATACTTGTAGTATCAGTCAAAGACATTATTCACATACACATCCACACGTATATATATATTTTTTCGGTGGAGACTCACTCATTTTCAAAGTTATTAGCATCCAACTAATTTAATATCTTGAATTTAAGACTACTAGCACCCAACGTCTTCATAACATAATCCTCTTATTCAATTGTGTTAAGGAAAGTTGGTTGGTGTATGCTTTATTATGCATTATAGTGAAACAAAAAAAAAGAAGCATGAAGTAACAAAAAAAAAAGTACCTAGGGAATTTGTTGTAAGCAGGCTGCCCATCAATCTCTTCTCGGCCCAGAAGCTTTTACAATTTCGTTCATTCTTTTTCTTTTTCCCCCATTTTCTCGTCCTTTTTTTTCTTACTCTCTTGAAGTTTGCACCGAGACGTGTGTAAAACTGAAGGAGAGAGAGAGTGAATTACGGTATCCCACACAAAAATACTTGATAAACAATTAAACATGTTACTTCTTGTTGTTGTGAAGATGAAGATCCCATGTTTAAAAGCATTGGAACAATGAGAACTCTTCTTTAACATCCATGACCAGTTCACGTCCGCGACCTGTTCTACCTGAACTACATTCTTCAACAGCTCTTTATCTATACAGAAGTTAACTTGATGTATATCATTCTTTGTACTCCGCAGGAACAATGTAAACTATCAATGTAATTCCTTCCTATCCTTCCGAGAACATTACTTCTTGCAATGAAAACCTCTGCACTACAAATGCATGTGAAATGAAGCTTGTAGATCTGATCAAACAGATCCCATGGTCTAGGCAGTGAATGAACAGATCTTATGTAGGTCATGGTGCAGAGAAATGAAGTCCCATGCTATTGCATCAAGCATCTGATTGCTGGGGATAAGTGAAATTAGTAAGGATATTATATACATTCTGGGGTACTATATCTGTGTCTGCACTGTGCAGTGCAAAGTTTTCAGCATGTCTGAGAACTTGTGTAAGGATCGAAAAGGATTCTTTTACATTCTTCAAACGGTCTCCACTGTCTTGATTCAAATATCAATATGCTGCCAGGTAAACTGCAATAGTCACGGTTGATTACTGAATTAGATTGCCTAACTAGATATTAATTGGCTTGATCCAAAAAAAACATCAATTGAATGCATGACAAAAGTTTTCACGAAAATTCCAATTAAATAAGTGCTCCATTTTAGTTAGATACCAGATTAGTCGAAAAAATGACATCCTGTTCTTTCTGAAAGTGAGGCCATTGAAGTTTGAATAATTTGGTGAATCTCGAAGATTGAGCATAAAAAAAGTACTAAAGAATTCATCACTATCGAAGTTTTGTTCTCAAGTTTAGAGCTTGATTGATGGAGTTTTCAGATAACTAACACATTTAAATTGCAGACCACAAGAAGATAGAAGGCTCAAGGCAGAGTTCATATTTGATATATATTTCCCTTTTTACAAGAGAGAGAATACAATGTAGAACAATATAAAGTAAATAGAACGAATAAAAGGATCAAGGGATCTCTCTCTCTGTCTTCATTGGAATTGGTTCAGGCCAGAAGCCAAAAGTTCTTCTGCCATCTGGTGCTGATCAGATAGCCACCAACTCCACTGCTGCGCTTCCTCACAGCCATTGTTAGGCACTCCGAGTTCTCTATGCACTGCTCAACGAAGTCCTCATTTCTGCTCTTAGTCATGCTACAGAAGGAATGAATTCCAAGTCATTAATTAGGAAAAATCGTAACTGTGGAAGCTTAAAGGCGGCGAAGAAGCAAAAAGTTAAATGAATGCATTGACAAGAAGACACAGACTTACCCGCAGAGTGATGAAGGCCTGCTTTGCCTTAACACCAGGACAGAGACGTCTAGCTTCTTGACCAGGGCAAGAACAGTAGTCAGTTTAGGTCCTTGGATCACCAAAGCCTCAGTTCCTACCTGATCATTTTACGAGAAGAAGGTGAATCCACTGGTAAAGGTAAGATCATACTTTGTTCAGAGTAGCAAAATGACACAGTTGTTAAGCTCAAATATTGTGGAAAAACAAACGAAAAAAATAACGTTTAATCTCATCATTCTTATGAACAGAATATAGGGGACCAAAGAACATGTATAACCTCAGGCCTCATGGCGTTGCAGAGGGATCCCAGGGACCTGGCCAGGTCGGGGACCTGATATCCTCCATGATCAGAGTAGGTGCCGTCGCCATGGACGACTTGGAGGAGGGTGAGGACGTCTCCCTCGTTAGCCACGTGAGTCAGTGCCCACAGCATCGCATGCTTGGCTCCCATGCTCTGGTCTATGACCACCATGACCCTCTTCCTCATCACTCTGTTCCACTCCCCCTCGATCGGAGCTTTCCTCTTCGAAGTGTAATGCTGAGACTGGTAAAACCTGCTCATTGTTTCCTTCTGCATCAAGCAACTCCTGTATTAATATTCTTCACTTGACCTCCGCCCCCCTGTTGCACTTAAAGCTTCTGCTTGATCTGAAACGCTCTCTAATTACCCCTACGTAAGGTGAAGAGAAGAAGTAGGAACGAGCTGTAGATATATAGTGAGCTGATCACCCTCTTGGAATTCAGGAAGGGAACAAAAGTGAGAAAAGTGTGGAGAGAGGTCACGAGGAAAGATGGCAGCACATCGCAGCAAGAGGCAAAACGGCATGTATATCCTGCCGTCCCGTGTTGTGCTGTGAGCTTGTGACTGATCAGAAGCGGAAAACATGCATGTGAGGATCATTGGAAGGGTATATACTGCATCTGATCTCGGTTCTTTGTCCGCATTAATGGCGGCAGTGCCGCATGACGTTTTCTAGCACATTTATGAACATGCGAGGACTTTTGCTGGTCGCTTTGTGTTATTTATCAACATCACACTGAACAGTCTTTTTTTTATTATTATTCGACAGAAGCTGGTGGATTCGGTAATCCAAGATTTTGGAAGGGATTGAAATAAATAATGGACGCATGATGGTATGTAGATGCCGTGTGGGGAAGTATTAGGCACTCTCCCATGTCCTAAATTCATATTCAAGCACGAAATATATGTGGCTGTCATGTAATGGTTGACAGAGGAAAATTTATTTTTTTCTTATGGTGTTCGACTATTTTTTTAAATAACAATTCACTGGTATCTAATATTATTAGCTTAATTCAATGTTCGAAATTGAAGCAAAAAAAAAAGTTTTAACTCCCAACCAATGTGCCCCCACTTAGAACACAACTTCACCTATTCAGTTGCAAATGTTGGTTAGTTCGACTAATTAATTAATCAGATGTTAATTTAACTTCACTATTGAGAGAGAGAGAGGGGGGGGGGAGAGAGAGAGGTGTTTAAAATCCATCTCGAGAGACGTGGCGTTGTGAGATCTGATCCGCAGTGCGTCTGTGCCTGTGAGAGGATTCTAACTCTAAGATGATCTGCAACACGAGGAGATGCTGGTAGGAGCAGATATATATATATATCTGTAATAGATAATGGCAGAGGAGAATTGTGGCATTGTGTTTGTTGTCATCTTCCCGCAGCCGCAGGTTTTTTGTGCCTCCTCTTGCCTTGCTCTGTTTCCCTTTCTCGTGCATGCGTCCGGACGCGCGTTAAGCAGCTGGCATTTGTGTTGGATGGTGTGCATACTTGTTTTCTTCTTTTTTTTTTCTGTCTCTTTTATATTTTTAGCTGGCAAATCAAATGATATATGTGAATTTAAATGAAATGTTCAAGGACATGACGTCGTTAATTGTTTTTTTTTCAGATTAATTTTTGAACACAAACAAACTGTGTTAAAAACTAAATTTAATTATGATAGTTTTGTCTTTTATTTTTTTTAAATAAGAACTCATCGAAATCTGGACTGTCTGATCCTCATCGGATGGTTCAGATAATTAAAATTATATACAAAATATATAATGAAAATTATATTTTGGATCAGTGTTCCAAAATATATACAAACTGTCATCCGAGCAAAATAGGATCCAGAATGCGTAAGTTGCATCATGTCAGGGAGGGGGGACATGTGAATTTTGAGATAAGCTTCTGCCTTCTGCTGCACGCACCATCGTCCTGCCTCTCTGATTATGGGCATCTACTTAATTAATTATCCACTAATTTGTTATAATCTATTTTTTTCTCAAAAACAAACAGTCATTCTGATCAATTCATGCGTTGTATTCTTGCACACACATGCAGATTACCTGTATTATCTACAATACAACCAAGTGACTTATTGAAAAACAAGAAGACAGAATCCCACGCATGCAATAAAATTAAGTTGTGTTCCGGTATTAATTTCTGACACCTCATTTCCAAGATATTCACAAGTTTTCAAGTCTACGTACTAACGGATATTTAGTATTTTCATAAAGTTTCCAAAATATTTACATAAGTTTTCAAGTATACGGAAGCATATACGTACTGAAGTACATCATGATCTTGGAGTTTATATTGCATGACTACATCAGGACTCTAACGCTGACACAGCTCCTAAAAATTTGCATGGCCACGATCTCATTGCTTCAACGCGTACGTAATTATCGGGGAAAATGTCCACCGCCCGACAACATGAAAAAAAAGACGACTTAGCTCTATTTTATGATCAAGAAAAATAATATATTACAATAGTGAATATATAACTCAAATTAATTAACGAGAAGAAAAAGAAATAACATAGATATTTCTGAATGTACGTATAGCAAAAGAAAACAATGATTAAGTGACCATTAGCTAAGGAATTTCGTAATTCATGGCAAAAGCATTAGTCGCGATAATTGTATTAATTAAAAGTCTACTAAGATGATTCATTCAAATTAAACGAAAAGGTTCAAAAATTTTCCCTTTAACAGTTAGGCAATATTACAAAACAGTTAAAATAAGGATTTAATGGGTCCCTGCTCGCCCACCGTCCGATTAGGTCGGACGGTGGGCGCGATCGCCGGAGCGGGCACGATCGCCGGAGCGGACGCGATCGCCGGAGCGGGCACGATGGCGACTACAATTGGAGGAGGGGGGCATGACGACGACTACGATCGGCTGCGGGGGTGCGATGGCAACTACAATCGGAGGAGAGAGGCACGGTGGCAATTGCAATCGGCGTAGGGACCTAGAAGAGGACGAACAAAGAAGACGATGGCTTGAACCGTGCTGATGCCCTCGCGATTCCGAGGCGCTCCGACACCCCCCTCTCGCCTACGACTGCCTCCCCGATCGATCTCCTCTCCTCTTCCCCTCCGTCATTGTCGTCGAGCTCGCGTCTACGCGCCTCCTCTGTCCACTCTAGATTTGAGCTATCGCCGTCCCCGATCTGCCGCCCGCCGCCCCTACAAGTCGCCCTACCCCACTTGACCGCCGCAGACTACAAGCATAGAGAGCTGGCTGCGATCTGGCGCCCTGTCGACTGCAAGCGTGGAGAGCGACAGTCGTTGCAATTCGGCGCCATCGATCGTCCATGAAGCTCACTAGATCGGACGGTGGAAGCAGGTGTATGAGGGTGATATGCTCCACATGACCACATGACGTATGACCCATTAAATACTTAAAATAAACTTAAAATTAATTACAATAGAGTTCTTCCCAGTATGTTATGAAAAAAGAAACAATACTTTATGAAAAAAAGATGGATGGCCGGTCGAATATGTCAGCTGGATTCTTTCAAGAAAAAAAAATACATTTGACTTATAAAATTTTATAATTTATTTAATGACCTATGTTTTCCATTCTATTCTATATACATTGTAACAAATATGAATATATACAGATATATGTATATATATTCAAATATTATAAATACCTATCTAATCATGAAAAAAATAGAGAGCACATATCTAGAATACAATTCGTGCAATAGGTATTGGGAAGTGTAATAAATTCAATGATTAGATAGCTGCAATGTGGCAGGAGTTCTGTTCTGGTTGATCAAAGGCAGTGGCATCCAGATTATCGCAGTGATAGATAGCAATGTATATTTTAGCAAAGAAATGAAAGAACATGGTCGTATCTAGACAGTGTTTATGTTGCAAAACCTATTATCATAAAAAAGGTTACATGACATATTGTTAATGACCTTTAATGAATTTATTTATTTACTTATTTATTTTGGGTGGGGTTGGGTGTACATATTATACAGTATGTTGATAAATAACTTGAAGGCGGTGGCCTAGGTCCGTCCCTGACAACGAAACGAAAATGATTGAGTTTTATTATAAAAAAATATGACAAAAAAATAATTTGAACTGAGGGCTAGATATAGGATGTCCTCCCGATCTTTTATTCCTCATTAATCAGCAATCATCACTGCTGTGCTGTGCACTTCGACTATAGCAGTTAATATAACATGAGATCACAATCTTCAATATGTTTCCATTCTCTCTCGCTGCTTTACTCTATTTTGTTCCACAGAAGTGGCAACAAGGAATGATGAACTACTAAAACAATTATTCTTCAAATAATATTCATAGTAGGTATCTATGTAAACTTAAGTGAACAAAGAATACAAGAGCTTAAGAGGTTATTATTATATATTCACTAGCAAAGATTGACGCAAGCAGCCAGAAAAGTGCGAAGCATGGCACAATAGCTTACCTCGCCAGGAAACCCTGGTGGATACCAGATCACTTTTTGAGTTGTGGGTGCAAGCACACACATTTGAGTTGCACATGACTTGTAATGGATCACATGCTGAAACCTGCAAATCTCAAAGGGAAGTAGTATTAGATCATGCAACAAAACTGAAATCATGAACCTCAGATAATGAATACCTCACATACTGAAAACTGGCCGTCATGACACTGAGAAACATGAGCTCTTTATGCTATGAGAAGTCATGAGAAATACCCATAGCCAGGGAGACTGCACGGACCTTATTATCGTTTTATGACTCCAATCTTTGATTCTTGCATCCGTTTATAGACATTCCTCGCAATCAGACCTCTCTCAATGGCATGACTGCAGAACAATGCCAATGTGTCACCTTCATTTGTATATGAAGCACAAAGACACTTATAAATCTTAGCTGTTATTATCAAATGCTTCTTGACCATGTCATCTAAAATTTTACAAGCTGCCAATCGATCTCCAGTGCTAAAATATGCATGTGCAAGACTAGAATACACAAGACTATCACCCATTAAGCCTTTGTCTTGCATTTGGACGAGCACCTTTTGTGCATATTCAACAAAACCTTGCTTGCAAAGTCTACGGATTAGAGCCCTGTACATGGATTTTTCAACTGAAAGACCTCTCTTTGCCATCTCATCAGGGATCATTAATACTGCTTCCACATTGTTCTGGCTGCAATAGCCATCCACAAGCCAGGAATAAGAATTATAACTTGATGCAAAACCTGCAGGGCACATATGAACAACGTAAAATATATTTGGAGTCTTAAGAAGGACAAAATTATTGGTTATAGGATTTTTTTAAAGGTCTCTAATCAAACAAGAAAGTAAATATACCTTACAATTTAATGCAATTTTTTTTCTTTTTTTATGGATAAGTCAAACAATGGAGGATTAGAGACATCAAGAAACTTTTTTAGGAGAACAATAAGAAGCCGAAAATGTATTATACAATATAAGATACTATTAATATAGGTAATGAACATGCAAAAATGAAGCATGAAAGTCGTATGTAACATTTTGTAAATCAATAAGTTAATCCTTTTGTGGGCTAATCATTTTCCTCAATTATCAATAACCTAACTTATATCCAACAACAACAACAACAAAGCCTTATCCCACTAGGTGGGGTCGGCTACATGGATCATACGACGTCATTCCACTCTATTAGTATATTCATTGATCCATGTTCATGAGATTCGACAGGGTTTTACGCTGGCTGTCGGGGCCTAACACAACCCTCCTCATTTATCCGGGCTTGGGACCGGCTATAAAACATATATCCAATGGACTAAAATTTAAATTTAGTTAAGAATGAATTGTTTCATCAGTTAAATTGAAACAGTTAGCCCCAAGGCAGCTACTGCCCGTGATTCTCTGTTATTTTTTGGTACATGTTGTTAGTAACAATTTTCCATATCGACATAAATCATTTTTTTTGAGAGAATATCGACATAAATCACAGGAAAGAAATTTTGAAATAGACTGATGGTACCTTCATCCAGCATATCAAAGAGAACACTTTTAGCTTCATCTAATTCCTTAACCTTGCAGAAACCATGTATCAGAGCCTTGTATGTGAATTGATCGAGCGCTAGTCCTGATTCCAACATCTTATTCCGAAGTTTCCATGCAAGGTCCATTTTCCCTCTCTTGCAATGTGCATTAATAAGAGTGTTGCATGTAACATTATCAGGTTGAATTTTTCTTTCATCCATTTCATTCAAAAGTTCATTAACAGCCTTCATTTTACCTTCCTCGCACAGTTTGCGAATGATTGAATTATAAGTAGCAACTCCAGGATACAGTCCCTTCGTTTCCATTTCTACCTTCAATCGAAGTGCTTCATCAAGGTCATTCACTCTGCAGTGGCCGTCAATAAGAGTGGTATAGGTTATGTGATTCGGTGATGCACCTTTGATTTCCTTGAAAGTTCGAGATGCCTCTCTCATTCTGCCTTCTTTACAGAACCCATGAATGATGGCATTGTAAGTGACAATATCCGGAAGAACTCCTCCTCTCTCCATTCTCTCTTGAACAGCCAACGCCTCATAATGCATGCTTTTCTTGCAGAACAAGGAGATCAATGTATTATAAGTACACAAATCTGGAGGCACTCCCTTGCGCTCCATTTCCAGCACCAATTTATCAGCTTTCTCCGCATCACCAGACTTGTGACAAACATGGATCATAACATTGAATATGTGGGCATTAGCCAGCACGCCCATTTGCACAATGCTGTCATACACCTTCCACGCCGTAGCCGTCAGTCTCGCCTTTGCGAGTGCGCTTAGAAGAGCGCTGCAAGCATGGGGATCAGGTCTTAAGCCAGTGGCCTTCATTTGCTCGAACACCTGAAGCGCATCTTGCGTCATATTCGATCGAGCGTAAATGAACACCAACCAGCTCAGAACCTGAGTGTTCGATCCTGGACTCTCATAGCTGCTCAGCAATGCCCCCAGCACCGACGGCGTCGACAGGAAATCCCTGGACGCCAGCTTCTCAAGCAGCTCCCTGACGGCCTTGAACTGCTTGTTCCTGGCAAGGAGATGGACCATGATCCAGTTGGTGTGGACGGAGTGCTGGTAGTGGGGAACTGATTGCACCCATCTGAAGAAATCCCAGGACAAGGCGACGTCGGCGGTCGAGAGATGCAGCAGGATGCGGCGGACACTGGAAGCGGTGAAACCGTGGGTTACGTTGGCGTTGGACAAGTTGGACCAGTTTCCCTTGGAGACAATTGCGCAAACACCTTGTATGAATAGCTCTTCGCTCTTCCCGCGGACCAATCCGGCAGTCATGCTAAACTAGTAATGAGCGTGAAATCGAGGTTTCCGCCAAACGCAAATCATATATGACATTTGGCGACTAAAGTTCGAACCAGAGACTAAAAAGCTCTGAGGATGTTGCCACTGTGAGAAATAGCCTCAAGTATGCTTTTGACGACAATTTCATGTCTGATTTCCCTCAAATATTCCACCGTGCGAAATAACCTCAGAGACATGCTCGTCGTCCTCTTTCCAGCCATCCGACCGAAAAATGATGGCGGGGAACGAGCGGCGGCGGCGGCGGCGTCTTCTCGCGTGCGTGCAGGATCGGGAGGGAGAGAGACGAATCCGTTTTATTCGACGCCGTTATTATTATTTTTCTTTTTTTGCTGATGGACTAAAATACCCTCGTCATTTACGGAAATTATATATGTATATATTTTTAAAAAAATCAGGACGTTACAGAAGAAATAGTCATGGAAAATAAAAAAAAAAGACAGAGAAAATTTAATGATGAAACATTAAAATCAAAACCAACAATCTCTAATACCTCCAAACGTAAAAGGGTGCTGCTTATAAGCAGACGTCGTAGAAGTAGTTTCATTTGTTATAATAAGCATGTAACAATCAGAAGGTAAAACAGAATACCGATTCTTGCTTTCAATCTCAAATTAAACAATTAAAGAGGGACATATCTAACACAGAAGAAATGAATCACAACTCTTGGTTGATATCAGATCGAGGTGTTTTAAAAATAGACATTTGTTAAGTGTGTTTTTCTTTATTTTTAGTGGATTCAAATAATATGTTTGTTTCCGGATTCTTCCCTCTGCTTTTTCAGATCATAATTTAACTAATTTCATCCACTGAAGAGGTTTAATAATCTCGGCGGAAGAAGAAGGACAATTGAGTTGACAATGCAAAGAATCAACACGCACTCGACAATTCTGAACCAGTTTACCGCAACTGATCAGAAACTACGACCACGGGCTTATTGAAAAGGGGAGAAGGAAACACAACAAAAAATTAAGTTCTGTAGCGGCATTAATTTCCGACACTTTTCTAAGCTTTTCACAAGTTTGTAAGCCTTACACGGCAGAAGCCTGCAGATCATGATCTTGGAGTTTATATTGCATAACTACATGAAGTGGACAACTTCTGAATCACCATCTCTCATCGCTTCCGTCAGGAAATATCTCCACCACCACCTGGAATTAAGCAACATCAAGATAAAGAAAGATGCCTTCATGAACAGTGACTAACGAGTAACTGAGGCACAGAACTCAACGTTTATTGAACACTACAGAGAAAAGAATAGTAAGACATGGTTTCGTTCTTGTGCAAATTAGTTGAGTTGGAGGTTCTAACTAATTAAATCCTGCTCCGGATTTACTGCAAGAACGCAGTCAACGGTGAAGAGTACATGCGGATAAACAGATTAAGCAGTGAACCGTGCAGTTCTTGTCACAGAGGCGTGAACTTGTAGTATTTTTATGCATGCAGGGAACAAACAATGTGGTGAGGCTAATTAAACTGATAACACGAGGGCTACCTGCATGCATGGAGATGCCATTCAACTTGATCGTGGCAAATTAATTGTGAAACCCTTGGACTATATACGAATTAAGCAGATTAAGCACTGAAAGGTGTTCTTGGCACAAAGACGCAAGAGCTGAATGCACGGAGACGCTTACAGTTTCAAGAACGGCCGCGAGTTCATAGCGACGATCGCACGTCCGGGTGCAGGAAATCCAAGAAATCTTCCTGCAGGTCCACATGATCCCCGAAAAGATCCATGATTTCTCTTGCGACCTCCAGAATTGACTTGTTCTCCCGAACGTTTAACATTCTGATGAGATCAAGAAACGACTCGTAGAGGCTCCGCTGATGCTGAAAGCGTGCCTTGACCCTGCGGAGGAAGGCCAAGGCGTGAGTCGTGTAGAGTGTTACCGGAGACGGTATTCTGAGATCCGGAGGCAGCAGGCCGTTGAAGGCCACCATGAGCGATGGATTGCCGCGCAGCAGCTCCTCCACTTTCGTGCGGACTCGTGCGCTCGCGTCGTCCCTGGTCAGGACGTCCTCGTCCCTGGTCAGGACGTCCTCGTCCCTGGTGAGGACGTTGGCCAGCGCCGCGTACCTTTGCGGCTGTTCTATTTCGATCCTGGCGAGCCTGAGGAATTCAGCAATGCCATCCTCCGCCGGCGGCATTATTGTTGCTGTGTGCAGGCGGGCGCCGGGCTTCATGTTCCTGGTGTTTGGTCGTCGTTTCTTTGTTCGCCGGGTGATCAAATGAGAGATCTTTCTTGGTTTTGGCCTTTTGGGGGTGTGTTAGGGAAATGATGAGATCGAGTATATAACTATTTGTTAACTTGTTATATTGTAATAACCTCGGCATAAAATTGATCAAAAAAAGATATTACAGCTACGTCTAATAATAGATATCTAAATTGTCATATTAGATATTTTATCATAAGTAAATATTAGACTAATATTCCTTTGATTGTATATATTCTTATCTCTCTCATTAATAAAATCATAAATAATTGAGTGCAATTAATTATAAAACTTGATTTTTTGTTTATTTTATTTTATTAGTGCTATATATGGTTTATTATAAAAAATATTTTGATATCTTGAATTAAGGTTTAAAATGACAGTTTTAGAAGATAAAGATTATGATGGAGGGGACAAAAATAAAATGGAACTTTGAAAAATTCCACATAAATGAGGAAGAAAATGTGGTCCTAAATGGGAAATTCAATATTGCCAATATCGAAACTTTAATTAAACTTATTTTATCTTCGAAATCTCGTATAGTCGTATTCCTATATTTCCATATTAAATAATAAATACGTCCATATAACTATATGAGATGATATGAAATAGAAATAGGAGATTCTGAAATATGAAAATACATGCATAATTACCAAGCAAGAGAAGAACTTTAGATCTACGTTATAGTCTGCATATCAAATGTCCACATGGAAAAAGAACAAATGTTACTTGGAGCCTTGAACTAGGAGGGTTAGGTTCAAAATTATTAGTGTCAGACACTACAAGCAAAATAGTTATTTTCGACCGCATGAGCCGTCGAAAAATATGAAAAATTCATCGCAATCATGAGTTTGCGATGATTCTTCCAACAGAAGAGAACCATCGAAAAATTGATCCCATAAATATTTTTCGACGACTCTCTCGCGGCCGTCAGAATTTTTACGGCTTCGACCGTCGAAAATATTTCTTACGGCGTGGGCCGTAAGAAAGTTCCCATGGCTTGAGGCCACAATTCTCGTGTAGTTCCTACGTCATTTTGTTGTCTCCGGAGGCCACAATTCTCGTGTAGTTGACTTTGCACCATGGAGGCGTGGACTATTTAGACTTTGTTAAATTTTTATCTAACCACCGTCCAAAATGTAAAATGAAAAATGTTTCCCTATTTGATGTCATAATCATAGCACATGTTTCTTTCCAAATATGCGGTGTCTCTATAATGATGGACGAAATCTTTTTGTTGGTTCAATTGAAGCAAGGTTGAACATTATGCACAAAGAAATACTACTTTTCATCCCCTAAAAATTGAAATGATCATTGTAATAGTTAATTACTCTTAAGCATCAGATAATATGATATCCAAAGAATCTTTACCACATAAGAACTAGCAAGCAAAAACACCAAGTGCGGTTCATTAACTCCATCTCCATCTCCATAAAATTCACTAGTACAAATTAATTGTTACGGAAGACCCAATTTCTTACACATGCATTGCTTCAACATTGAGGGCCTCCTCAATGGTACTTCATCATGTCCCCCCACGACGATGTCTTTTGATAGTTACACAACATCTGCTACCTTTGCGACTACTTAATCCTGCCTATGTTTAATGGATTTGTCGGATCAACTTCTTACCGGTTGGATCTTTTCATCTCTATCGGAAGAGGTTATACTGCATGTTGTTGGTCTTTCCACTTCAGCTGAGGTTTGGAACATGATGCAAAAATTGATAACAATATATGCTAATAAGTGCACTAGTCACTCAATTAATAAAGTACAGAGTAAAGTGTCGAACTCACGAGGAATTAACTTACTTAACTAAACTAATATTTAAGACTACAATCATTCTTGTGGTATTGTCAATGGTTGTAGGCACATGCAACAACTTGATATTAGTAACACCTTTCTTAATGGAATAATGCATGAAAATGTCTACATGGAACAACCACTTGGATTGACAAGGATCATCCTCATTATGTTTGCAAGCTCCAAAAATCCTTATATGGTCTAAAATAGGCCCTCGCGCTTGGTTTTACACATTACATGCTGTGTTGGTCACATTTGGATTCAATGCTTCCAAAATGGATCCATCATTACTTATTTATCATGAACAATCTATTATCTTATATACTCTTGTATAGATGACATTGTTGTAATAGGTTCTTCCTTGGAGCTCATTGACAAGTTAGTTGGCACGGCATAAAATTGTTACTAAAAGATCTTGGACAACTTCATCATTTTTGGACATGGAGGCCTTAACTTGGCGCAGCGGCATTCTTCTCCCTTAGCGTAAATACATCCTATCAATTCTATAACGAGCAAACATGCCCAATTCTAAAGGAGACCTCACCCTAATGTCATATCTAGAAAAAAAATCTGAATCACACACTTCAGCTCTATTATCTAATCTGCAACTATAAAGACAACTTACGGATGCCTTATAGTATGTCACATTCACACGGCCATATATTAATTTTGTAGTTAATTTTGTGTGTCAGCACATGCATGCTCCACTATATCATCACTGGATTGTCCTCAAACGCCTCCTTTGTTATCTCAAACAAACACAAAGTCTTGGTCTCTATGTTGCTCAATCCAATCATTCAAAGATTCAAGCCATTAGTGACATGGATTGAGCAAGTTACATAACTGACGTTCAGTTGGTGGCTATTCTATCTTCATTCGGTGCAACCTAATCTCTTGAAGAGCAAGGAAACGACTAAATTTGAGTATCGAGCTATTGTTGACATCACAACTAAGATTATTTGGCTTCAATCTCTACTTCATGAACTTCAACATCCAATCATAACATGACAATATTGGAGCTACAAAGCTCACTACTAATCCAATATTTCATGCAAGAACGAAGCATATTGAGGTCTATTATCACTTTGTTTGAGAAGAGGTGGCCGCTAAGAGACTAATTGTTCATTGTATCTCGACAAAAGATCAAATTGTCAATCTATTCAGGTCTGCCCAAATATTTTGATTGTATCAAACAAGGAAGATGATGTACTAATGATGGTTGAAGTGTTGGTTCAAATAGGATAATTAATTTTTGAAAGAAAAGATCATTTTTTATTTCTGCAGACAAAATAGATGATCGATATCTTTCGAACATCCGCCGGAGAAGGAATGGATGACCGAAAGAGATGCCAGAGCAACTGCTAAATTTCAAGAGCAAGGACATTTTTAAACAGGACGATCGAAAACTTTTCGAATGATCGTTCTAGCCGAAAAATGCAAAAGACCATGCAAAATAGATGACCGAAAGTACTGCCATAACTATCGTAGAATATAGAGATCTCGACATTTTTAAAAATATTTTTCAAACGATCATTCTAAGTGGCACATGCAAAAATAGCATACGAGATGAATGATGCCGCAACGATAGCAGGATACAAATAGCTTGACATTTTTAAAGCAGGCGACCAAAAATTTTTGGATGACCATTCTAGGTAGCAAATGCGAAAAGAGCATATGAGATGGACGATCAAAAGAGCTGCCACAATGACCGTGGAATATAGAGAGCTCGACACTTTTAAAACGAATGATCGAAATATTTTTAGATGTCTATTTTGGGCACTAAAATAAACATTGTGCAAAGGACAAAGGACGACTACGCAGAAAAGACAACAGTAACAACTATATTTTTTTTATATAGAATAGGCACATGGACTAGAAACAAATGCCCATTTCAGATAAGATGTGCACATTGGCTACTTTCTATACAAAACAGACGCTCGAAACTAAAACGAGCGTCCGCTTTAGAAATGACATAACAAATTCAACTTTTTCAAAAGAATTTCAACGATCATACTTTGAAGAGAAATCTATAAAAGGGATACCAAAGCCTGAAAGAAGATTATCTAAGTATGGAAAATCACTCTATAACTTTTTTCAAGTTTAAAACATTTTCTAGAGCTCTAGTTTGTAAATCATTTCTTTCATCTTTTAGTTCTTAAGTATGAGCATTCTTTGTAAGAAGAGAGAATTGAAATGAATTCTTGTGTTCTTATTTAATGAATTTGAGAGCTCTTGTACTTTACCTCTTGAGCAAGCAGGAAGACGATGTGATATAGAAAGGGTTATTCTTTTCTTATAAGAAGATAAAACGTTAGTAAATCTTCGATGGTTTAAAGAGACACAAGACGACTTTGCTTGAGGGAGCATGCTAAATATTAAATAATATCGTCTCTAAACAATCTTTGAGGTAAATTAGACGGAGCGTCCTCCAACTTTTAGTCAATATTCCAATGGTCTCCTAACTTTAATTTGTAACTAGATTGTCCTTAAACTTTATTTTTCTTGCATCCATCGTCTTCTTGATTAATGATAGCTAGTTTTCCAATTATATTAACATAATATATAATAATAAAATATTATAAAATTAATAAAAAATATTGTAAAATAAATAAAAAAATAAAAAAAAAATGATTGTGTTCGTCGCCAGGGGCGCCGGCCTCGTTTTTCTCCCTCATGCACGACGCCCCCTGTGCAAGCAAGGAAATTAAGTTCTGTAGAGGTATTAATTTTTGACACCTTTATTAAGCTTTCACAAGTTTGTGAGATGTGGAGCTTACATTACATAACTATTTGAAGTAGACAACTCATCATAATATGCGCATGATCATCCAAAGGACATATCATACATCAACCCCCTCGAAGCAACATGGAAAAAAAAGATCACTTATACAAAGACAGGAACGAACCCAAGAAAATTTTAAGGGAAAGCCGAAAAATATAAAATTATGTATTTTTTATAAATAATATTTTTTATAAAAAATATTAAATAATTGAAGATATGTTTTCTTGTACGTAAAATAGTGACTACTAAGTACTCAGCGTGTCCTTGAGAGTCCTGATTTTAATCTCAAATTTAAACAAAAAAGAGGGACATCTAGTTCTTTGGAGTGGGGTCATATTTATTAATTTTTTTTATTTAGTAGATTCGTAATATGTTTGTTTCCTGAGTTCGTCCCTCTGCTTCTTTCTGATCATACTTCAATTAACTTCATCCGCCGAAGAGGTTTGATCTTCGTAGAAGAATTAAGGACAAGAGTGCTGCAGTAATCAAATGGAGAATAGTTCTGAAGCACCATTTAAAGTTGACAATGCAGAGAATCAACACTCACTTGACAATTCTAAACCAGTTTACGATCAGAAGCTACAACCATATCGAAAAGGGAAAAAAACAGACACCAAAACAAAAAATGAAGTTTTGTGACGGTATTAATTTCTGACACTTTTTTCTAAATTTTCACAAGTTTGTAAGACTGTACATCATGAGCTTGGAGTTTATATTGCATATTCACATGAAGGAGGCCTCCTAAGCATATGCATGGCCATCCCATTCCTTCCGTCAGGAAATATCTCCACCGCCTGGAATTAAGCAACATCAAGAAAAAAAGAAAGCTCAGTTCTACATCATTACTCGTGAGTAACTTAGACACAAAACTCAATGAACAGAGAAAGAAATAATAACACATCTTTCTGAATAGCAAGCACTATATTACAGTTTCATTCTTGTGAAGCAGATCAAATTAGTTGATCAGCATTGGGAGGTTTTAGCGAACTGAATCTTGACTCGATTTTAATGCATCATCTGTTATTTACTACAAGAACTTGATCGTGATGAATTATGCAGTGAACGGTAAATAGTATACGTGGATAAACAGATTAAGCAGTGTCTTCGCACAGAGGCGTAAACTTGTGTATTCTTATGCATGCACGGAAGTAGTAGTTAATTGATAACGCTTACAGTTTCGAAGAACGGCCGCGAGTCCGAGGATCGGAATGCATGGCCGCGCGGCGTTCACAGTGACGATCGCAAATCCGGGGGCAAGAAACCCAAGAAACAATAGCGAAGGTCTGGATGATCCCTGAGAAGTTCCATGACTTCTCTTGCGACCTCAAGACGTGAATTGTGTCCCCAGCGGAACATTTCCACGAGATTAAGAAACGACTGGTAGAGGTTCGAATTCGATCCTTGACCCTGCAGACGGCGTGAGCATTCCCAGACCCTGAAGAGCAAGTCCAAGGCCCGATCCAGGACGTCGGATGGCGCTGCCGGAGATGGTATCCTCAGTTCGGACGGCAGCAGACCGTTGAACGCGGCGATGAGCAACGGCTGGTCCCTCAGCAGCTGCTCCACTTCCATCCGGACTTCTACTGGGTTCCGGCCGTGCCTGGTCAGCATGTTGACCAGCGTCACGTACCCGTGTGGCTGGTCTCGCAGTCTGTCCGCAGCGAGCCTGAGGAATCCACCGATGCTATTCACCGGCGCCGACATTATTATTGCTTGTGTGCTATTCTCGCAGGCTTCTTGTTCTTGCTGTTCGGTCGTCGTCGTTTGTTCGTCGGGTGATCACACATTAGATCGAGTATATAACTATTTTTTTTTTCATTATTTCATTTGAGCCGCGCCTTTCTCATATCCATCGTCGATCGCGAATCCAAGCGAGGGTGGTTATCGCATATACATTAAATTCTTTAAAAAACCTTTATATTTTTTTTATTCTTATTATAGATATCTTCTTGATTTTTAAAAAATATGTTACTTTGATATCTTAAAAAAAGGTTTAAAGTCTCAAATTCCTTTCTCACTAGTAGAGTCTTTTTTTCCCTTATTAAATACAATATATTCCCAACATAAAAAATAAGACCTCTTACATAGTCTTTCCAATTGCCATAAAAAAAATCTTGTAAGATGATATGAAATAGAAATAGGAGATTCAGAAATATGGAGATTGGAGATGCAACACAACCACGCACAAACACACCCACACACCAACACACACACAAACACATTCAGAAATATAGAATTATCGTTTTTTATAAAGTACATATGAACAAGAAACATTTGAATACGAAAAGAAAACATCTGAAAGAAAATGAATAAGAACATGAAAGAAAATTACTCGCTGCTCTTAATTTTCTGAAAGGGAGAGGAAAAATAACATGTCGTCCATCGTCTTCTACCGGCTAACAACTATTTAACTATATTGTCATTATATTACTAAATTTTAAGCAGAGGTAATTTTTTATTAATATATAGTAACTAAATTTTAATTAATATATTATATATGTGTTTGTTATTGTTCTTCGGAGAAGAACGAGTACTAGAGTAATCAAATCAAATGGAGAATAGTTCTCAAGCACAAGTTAAGCTGGCAATGCAGGAATCAACACGCACTTGACAATTCAGAACCAGTTTACCACAATTTGATCAGAAACTACAACCAAGGGCTTATTGAAAAGTGAAAAAAACACAGCAAAAGAATTAAAGTTCTGCAGCACCACTAATTTTTGACATCATCATCTTGTAAGACTGTACTGTATATCATCATCTTGGAGTTTATATTGTATATTTACATGAAGGAGACAACTCCTAAACGTATGCATGATCATTCCATTGCTTCCGTCAAGAAATATCTCCACCATCTGGAATTAAGCAACATCAAGAAAAATGAAAGTTCAGTTCTACATCATTAATGAAAGATCCCTTCATGTACACTTGTGACTCTTCAGTAACTGAGGCACAAAACTCATTGAACAGAGAAAGAAATAGCAACACATCCTTCTGAATAGCAACACATCCTTGTGAAGCAGATCAAATTAGTTAGTCAGCAGTGGGAGGTTTTAAATAACTAGGATTTTAGCTAGGATTTGATGTCCAGGAAGTTGATCATGACAAATTAATATGCAGTGAGTGAACGGCGAACAGTACGCATGGGTAGACAGATTAAGCAGTGAACTCTGTTCTTGGCACAGAAACGTACACTTTGCATTTTATGCATGGAACAAACAATGTTGCTTAACAAACATAAAAGATGCTTGCATCGAGACGCTTACAGGTTCGAGGAACGGCCGCGAGTCCGGCGAACGCATGGCGGCGCGGCGTTCACAGTGACGATCGCAAATGCTGAAGATCCGGGGGCAAGAAATCCAAGTAATCTTGCAGCAGGTCTGGATGGTCCCTGAGAAGATCGATGATTTCTCTTGCGCCCTCAAGAGGGGGCTTACGCCCTTGGCGGATCATTTCCAAGAGATGAAGAAACGACTCGAAGAGGCCCTCCTGTTGCCGTGACCGTTCCTTGACCCTGGAGACAAGGTCATAGGCCTGATCAAAGTCGGGTAGGGGTAGCGCATCCGGAGAAGATATCCTGAGTGCCGGCGGTAGCAAGCCGTTGAACGCAGCGATGAGCAACGGCTCGTCCCGTACCACCTCCTCCACTTCCGTTCGGATCTCTACCGCGCTCCGGCCCCTGTTCAGGATGTTGACCAGCGCCGTGTACTTGTGGGGCTGGTCTCGAAGTCTGATCCTGGCGAGGCTGAGGAATTCAGCAGTGGTACTCCCCGCCGACGACATTGTTATTGCTTGCGTGCAGGAGGGCGCCGGGCTTCTTGTTCCTGGTGTTTGGTCGTCGTTCTTTGTTCGTCGGGTGATCAAATGGGAGATGATGAGAGTTCTTTCTTTCTTTCTGTAGCGGAGACGATGAGAGCGAGTTTATATATTAACTTATATACTAGATATCTAAATTGTTGGAAAAACAGTATATTAGATATCTAAATTGTCATATTGGATATTTTACCATAAGTAAATATTAGACTAGTCGTCCTTCTGATTTTATATATTGCTATCTCTCTTCGTTAAATTATATATATATTTGAGTGCAATTAATATATATATATATATATATTTGAATTTAATGGCCATCATAGGCCTGCTTAGGCGTATGATGGCCATACGCCTCACGTCCACTGTCCGATCTAATCGGACGGTGGGCGCTTGCTCTCTTTTTTTTATGGACGCAGAACGGTGGCATCGGCGGCACACCGGCGGAAGGACGTCATCATTGCCGGATCAGAAAGAAAGGGGGGGGGGGGGGGGGGAGAGATCCCACGTCATTGTCGTCGACGTCGCCATCGCCGGCCGTCGTAAAGAAGGAGCAGCAGCAACCGCCGTCGTCGATCTCTCTCTTGTACGCGATCGAGTTGTAGCGCCCTCGCCTCGTCGTTGTCGACGTCGCCATTGCCGGATCGGGAGAAAGAGGGAGGGATCAGATCACCTCGTGCCTCGCCGCTCGCACCTCGCCGCTTGAATCCCCTGCAATCGTTGCTCGGATCCCTTGCAATTGCCACTCCGCTCGCACTTCGTTGTCGTCGTTGCCATCAGATCAAGGAGAAAGAGGGAGAGATTGCGCCTCGCCATCGCCTCGCCTCGTCGCCATCGTCGGATCGGGAAAAAGAGGGAGGGATCGGGGATCGGATCGCCTCGCCGCTTGGATCCCCTGCAATCGCTCGCCCTCGCTTCGTCGTCGTCGCCGTCGCCGGATCGGAGAGAAAGAGGGAGAGATCGCGCCTCGCCGTCGCCACCCTCGCTCGTCGCCGCTCGCACCTCGCCCAACGTCAATCATCTCGTCCAACCGTCCGATTAGATCCCCATTAAATCCTATATATATATATATATATATTTGAGTGCAATTAATTTAAAGAAACTTGACATTTTGTTTATTTTTATTATATATTACCCTTCTTGATTGTAAAAAAATTGCTTAGAAATCTTAAATTAAGATCTCAAATGACGGTTTTATTAAACAATTAAATATTAAATCCACAAAAATGAGGAATAAAATGTTAGGGGCACGTCAGCTTTTTGGGTAAAAAAATCACCCATTATTTTTTTATCGATTTTTTTAAATTAAACCAGGTAAAAAATAAAAATCAACGTCTGTTGGATGAATTTTTTGGGTGATTTTCTTGAGCCTTATTTTTGTATAATTATATTTTAAAAATATATATAACATATTAATTAATATAAAAATATTTAATGTCTAATTAAATAGAAAGTATACTATTAAAATTTAAAGTTACCAAATTAAAAATCCATAATATGAAATTATATAAGAAAATTATATCTCTAATATAAAAATAAAAATTTATTAGTTAACTATATAAATAAAATTCATAAATAGAACACGGGCATGGTTCCTATGGTCTTTTTTAAGTGAGCCCTAATTTTTCAGTCTTTTCAGATTTTAATTAATAAAAATTATCCTAATTTTTCAGATTTTGTAATTTGTAATTTTTTCAGTTTGACTTTTTTCGAGTTGACTATACTTTTTTCGAGTCAACGAAAAATCGAAAAAATGGCTATCTCAGGTAAAGAGGGCATGGATGAAATGCGTTAAAAGATGAAGGATAATTGTGTTACAAAGTAAAGTTGGAAGATATCATTGAACAAACTTTAAAGTCGGAGGGAATATAGTATAATTTACCTGGATATTTTATCATAAGTAAATATTAGACTAATCCTCCTTTTGGTTGCATCTATCATTATCTGTCTTCATTAAAAAAATAAAAAAAGATATATATATATATATATATATATTACATCTATATATATATATAAATAGAGGTAAAAGCACGAGAGCTGAGAGTTTGACAAGTGGATAATATTATAATGACACGTGTCATTTAATAAAATTAAATAGGTAATATATTTTAAAAAATTAACTAACTTATAGATGGATATAATTTAACCAACTAAGTCTTGATGAAAAGTAAAAGTTTAGATTTAATACTATATATAATCCTAATAAGTAACAATCTATATTTTAAATCCTAATCCTAATTCAACTAATATTAGTACTTTGTATTGATTAAAATAAATAGTATTTCCTTTTAAGAATTAAGAAATATATTATTTTGCATTTTGAAAGATCTGTATTATAAGATAATAAAAGTTAATTATATAAGATGATAATATATGCAAATTATTATAAAATTAATAACCATAAAGTTACGTATCCTAACTTATATTACATAATTAATCCTAAAAACATAATAATTGTATTATTTTCGAACTTTTTTCAGAAAATAAGAAATATCATGAAATGGATTTAGTTATTAAATAAGGTAATAATATTATATAATGGACTTCAATTAATCTTAATCAAATTAAATTTATCCTTCAGATTTAATCTTTTCTTATTACGAGTCCTACATATTACGGATATACTAAAAGGTAATAATTGAACCCTAATACTGATCAAATTAAATTTATCCTTCAAATTTAATCTTTTCTTAATTCCAGTCCTACAAATATTACGGATGCACTAAAAGCTAATAATTGAATCCTAATCCTATTTAAATTAATTAACTGTTTTTCTTTTTTAAAAGACAAATTCAATTTCATATTAAAGTTTATTTGTATGATTTGAATACGATTAAAATAAATATTGTTTCCTTTTAAAGATATTGTACAAATATAATATGAATTTTTTATATTATAATATATTATATTATAATATCCGTATCCTAATATATAATATCTAAGATTTTTTATTCGAACAAAAGTAAACTAACTTTGTGTATGACTTAAATAAATAATCTTTTGTTTTCCCATAATCTTCAGCGATTCATGTTTTTTTCTAAATTAATTCCTTTCTTGGAACGCTAACTTTTTATGTTTTATTGGAAGAAAAAAAAAATATTACAAGATATATTATATTATTTCAAAATCTAATCCTAAGATATTATATTATAATATCCGTATCCTAATATCTAATATAGTATAAAATTATCTTATAATAAAAGTTCGTTATATAAGCCTGAAATAAAGAAAGATTAAATCTATAAAAGTAAAATTAATTTGATTACAAGTTGGACAGTTTGTTTGATTAAAATATTATAAAATAGAAAAATATATGATTAAATTCAAAGATAAGTCTAATTGGATTACAAATAAGGTTCTACTGATTAAACAAAATAATACTTATTATTATTCGCAATTGTTTTTCCAAAAATATAGCGATCTTATAATAAAAGATTATTATATAAGGAAATAATATCCATAATATTTGTATATAATATTTACTATTAAATATAAAAAGATTTGCAACTGAAAATTAAAATATAAAGTTAAATTACTAGGAATATGATTTTTTGTATGATTAAATTAAGAAAAGAAATGAAGAAATCATATGAAAATTAAAATCTTTAAAATAACTGAAAATTGTTTGGTACGATTACATCCAATTATGATATATGTATGTATAACTGAAAATTAAATGAAAGTAAATAAAAAAGTTTAATTTTTTCCTTTTGAGTAGGAGTAGGATTTTTGGTATAATTAAATCAAGAAAACAAATTACGGCATAACTAAAAATGAAGTTGGATTAAATTTAGAGGCAAGAAAAATGATTCATCCGTCTAAACTTTATCCTAATAATCCTTCTAACACTCAATAAAATACCTTTACAAATTAAAAAATTACCATGCATTTCATTGTATTTGTGAACCAAATTAAAAGGCTTATCCTCCTAATTTAGGAGGATGTAGTGTTACCTTTCAAAAGAAGTAATTGAGTCAGCAAAGTAAGAATTTTGACAAATTTTTTTATTTTTTCAGATATATTTAAATTTTAAAATATTTACACAAAGGATTTATTATATAACATTTTATATCCTAAAGATAATTCACAGTATAACAATAAAATTCTAATCCCAAACATAATCCCAATACAAATCTATCAATATATAATATCTGATTCAATATTAATATAATTTATTATTACTTTTGAATTTATTTGCGAAAATAAAAAAGTGCTATAACATTCGTAATTATGTTAATAGTTCCCTTTGAAAAAATAAGTACCTTTGGAAAGAGATAATTTAGGTAAGACATCTAGACGCAGTTCTATAATAAAATTTGAAAATTTAATTTAATAATTCCAATCTAATATTTATATAAGGTGAAAATATTGATAAGCAATAAAATACAGTAAATTTAAATTAAAAACATAAACTAATTTATTTGGAAATGGGATTCTTTGTTTAATTAAAATATTTATATTCATGAGAAAATAAAAATATATTTTGATTAGAAGTATGATTCTTTTAATTAAAAATGAATATATTATTTCACTAAATTCATTACATAATAAAATTTATTCATCAGAAAAACTATAAGAAAACATTGTTAAATAAGATAATAATATTTACAATATTAGAAATAAAAGAATATTAGATCTAAAAATTACAACATTTTTATTAGAAGTATGATTCTTTGTTTGATTAAAATATTTATAAGCCTCAAAATAAAATTCTAATTTGATTAGATGTAGGACTTTTTTAAAATTAAATGACGGAATATGTTATTTTTCCAAAAGTTTTTATTTTTTATATTATTTAATACAACAAAAATTGTTTAATACTTATTTTAAGAGATAAAATAAGCTTTATAAAAATTGGAATATTATTTCCATGCATAAAATGTTTGATTTTGACATTTTTAAAATAAGTATTAAAAAATAATTTAAAATGAAGATATGAATTTGTGTCAAATTAATATTTTCTTTTTTTTTATCACTTTGTGTATAATTTAATTAAATAATATTCATAAAATAAATAATTCAATTTGAGTCAAATTAATATTAATATTTTCTCTTTATTAATTTGAGTATGATTAAAATAAATCATAGTTTTCTTTTCAAAAATAATGTACAGGTAAATAATAATAATTAATTTTTAAAAAGATAATTTGTCATTTCGAAATTAAAAACAATTAAAATAAGGATATAAATTTGACTCAAATTAATATTAATATTTCATTTTTTATCAATTTGAGTATGACTAAAATAAATAATATTTTCTTTCTAAAAGATAATGTGTAGATAAATAATATTTATTTTGTAAAAGATAATCTGTTAATTTCGTATTAAAAAATAATTTAAAATGAAGATCTTAATTTGTTTCAAAATAAAATTAAAATTTCATTTTTTTATCAAATTATGTATAATTTAAATAAATAATATTACCTTTCAAAAAAAATAGTTATAAGTGAATAGTAATTCATTTTTAAAAGATAATTTGCTATTTTATGAATTAAACAAATAATTTAATATAAATAATTCAATTAGAGTTAAATTAAGATTAGCTCTTTCTTTTTATCAATTTGAGTATTATTAAAATAAATAATATTTTCTTTCTAAAAGATAATGTTCATGTAAATAACAATTCTTTTTAAAAGATAATTTGTTATTTTCATAATTTAAAATTTATTGTAAATAAAATGTCAGATTAATATTAAACTTTCTTTCTTATGAATTTGAGTATTATTGAAATAAATAATCTTAGAGAGGTAATACACAAAATATAATAAAATAAATGATATGTACTAAAAATAATGTGTTATTTTTTGTATTAAATAAAAATTATTTCCTTTTATAAAGGCAACGTAGAAGCATAATAAAAAATAATATTTCATTTTACATTATGTTATAATAATTTGTTACGTAAGCTAACAAAAATAAAAGAAGATTAAGTTTATTATTTTCAGATTTAAAGATTTAAAATAAATAATTCATTTTCAGTCAAATTAGGATTAATATTTCCATTTTATCCCTTTGAGTGTGATTAAAATAAATAATCATCCCTTTGTAAATGGAGATGCAAAAAATATAATAAAATAAATAATATATCATTTCTAAATGTAATGTATTATTTTTGGGTGTAAATAAATACTATTTCCATTATAAAAGGCAGTGTACAAGCTAATAAAATTAATAATATTTCATTTTTAAAAGATAAATGTACTATTTTCGAAATAGAAAAACATAAAACAATGAATTCAATTGAATCCAAATAATTTAAAATAAAGAATTAATTTTAGTTCAATTAAGATTAATCTATTCTTATATTTTATTTTTTAAAAATATTGGACAAGTATATAATTTTAGAAAACTAAAAGTTATCTTATAATGGTTTGTTATATGAAGTAAAAAAAAATAAATGAATACTTTGTTTATGAGAATAATTTAATTAGAAAGCAATTTTTTAGTATGATTAAAAAATCAATTTATTTTATAAAATGTACAAATAATAATTTTCCTTTCTGAAACATAATTTGTTATTATTAATAAGAAATAATTTAATTTGAGTACAATTAAGACTAAATTTTAATTTCTAAAAGATAGTGGACAAGTATAATAAAATAAATAATATTTTATTTTTTAAAACAATATATTTCAGAAATAAAAAATAAATTATTCTATTTTATTATGATTACAATAAATAAACTTTCCTTTGTCGAAGCTATCGTAGAAGTATAATAAAACAAGTAAAATAATTTTATTTATTTTTAGTTTGAAAGATAATGAGTTAGTTAATAACATTAATTTAAGAAATTAAGTCCAAATTAAGATTAATTTTTCCTTTCTGAAAGATAATGGAGAAGTATAATAAAAAATATTTTCCTCTTGAAAGATAATGTATTATTTCAGAAAAAATAAATATTAAATTTGAGTCTGATTGAATAAATATTCTTTTCTTTCTAAAAGGCAATGTAAAAGTATAATAAAAGATTATACTATTTCATTTTTTATAAGATGTTGTCTTATTTTCAAATTTTTTAAAAAAATAAAAAAATTCAATTTGAGTCCAATAAAAATAATATTTCCCTATATAAGTAATGAAGGTATTATAAATAATAAAATAAGTCTATTTATTGAAAACAATTAATTATTAAGAATAAAAATAATTTAATTAGATGTTGAGTTTTGCTATATTTAAATTGAATTTTAAACTTTTTAAAATAGACTAACTTATTTATAGAGATGACAAACGAATTGTGTCCTACCGTGTTTGGACTGATCAAACGGTATTTGATTGTGATATGACCAATTTAAAAAATAAGTCGTGTCATGTTGAATTGACATTATGCCAACTCGACATAATTGATGCCCAGCCCAACCAAATTAGCCAAGTTAGGTCATGCCGAATCGAACGACTCATTTTTTTGTCAAAATTTAATTTGTATTAATAAAAATAATTAAGGTATTATACTATATGATATTAAAAGATAATATAGTATATGGTATTATGATTATTAGATATATCATAAACTTTTTTATGTACAATATAGTTAAAACATATTATTATATATTTAAATATATAAAAAAATAAATTAATAATAAATAATGTCTTCATCGGATTAGGCTCGGTTCCTCGGCCCAGTGTCGAGTCGTGCCTAGCATCTTATTAGGCGCCCTAGCACGGTCTAGCCCGAGCATAACTTAACTACTGTGCTCGGACGAAGCTCCTGTCGGGCAAGGCTGGCTCGGTAGAATTTCATGAAGGTCGCGTGCCGGACGAAGTAAAATTTTATCTTTACCTATTTGTCACATTAAGTGATAATAAATTAATTTTGATAATTATTAAAAATTATAATATTACAATTATGTATTGCATTTTTTATAATATCGATCATCTTTTGAAAATAATGATATATTATAATATTATAATTATATAATATATAATATTTATAATATTTGTCATCCGTGCATCGCACGGGTTTCAAGACTAGTATTTATTAAAATAAAATATTATATAGACATGAATTCACACACTAGATCATGGTCCCTCGCTTTCCAAATAATTGAGTGGAATTAAATTAAAAAAAGATTTACACTTCATTTGACATTATTAACGATTTGATAAGCGGATAATGATTTGTGATTCAAAACTACTATGATGGCAATGGAAGCCTGATGCTCTTAACTTTGTGAAAGAAAATAAATAAGAAAGAAAACTCGCTGCACTTAATTTTCTGAAAGGGAGAGGAAAAATAACATGTCGTCCATCGTCTTCTACCAGATATGGTCAATATTATCTTTCCGCTGACGTGTCTCAATTTTTGACTGAGATATGATCAATATTATGGTCAAGTTATAGCATGACGTAGCGTCTCCAGATTGGTCTTCGCCACGTGACGGGGGTCGATTTGGGTGCGTTACATCCATCGTCTTCTACCAGATAACACCTATTTATTTATATTGTCTGTATATTACAAACGAAACATTATTTACAAGTTTGCCACTGGCCCAACTGTATGAACTGCCCCCAACAAATCTAATACAGAGGAAATAAATCTTAGTAAACAACGGAGTCTTGATTTTAATCTCAAATTAAAACATTAAAGAGGAACGTATCTAATACAGAAGAAATAAATTTTAAGCAGAGGTACGTGTTTCAAAAATAATTTTTTATTAATATTTATTAACTAGATTTTAATTAATATATTATATTTATGTTTGTTATCGTTCTTCAACAACGCGTACTGCAGTATTCAAATTAAATGGAGAATAGTTCTCAAAGCACAAGTTAAGCTGGCAATGCAGAGAATCAACACGCACTTGACAATTCTGAACCAGTTTGCCACAATTTGATCAGAAACTACAACCAAGGGCTTATTGAAAAGGGAAAAAACACACCAAAAGAATCAAGTTCTGTAGCGCCACTAATTTTGGAGTTTATATTGCATATTGCATGATCATTCCATTGCTTCCATCAGGAAATATCTCCGCCATCTGGAATTAAGCAACATCAAGAAAAAAATGAAAGTTTCAGTTCTACATCATTAATGAAAGATCCCTTCATGTACACTCGTGACTCTTCAGTAACTGAGGCGCAAAACTCATTGAACAGAGAAAGAAATAGTAATACATCCTTCTGAATAGCAAGCACTGTTACGTTTTCATTATTGTGAAGCAGATCAAATTAGTTAATCAGCAGCAGGAGGTTTTAAATAACTAAATCTTTGTTCGGATTTTAGCTACGATTTGATGTCCAGGAACTTGATCGTGACAAATTATGCAGTGAAAGACGAACAGTACGTGGTGGTGTGGACAAACAGATAAGCAGTGAACTCTGTTCTTGGCACATAAACGTAAACTTTGCAAACAATGTTGCTTAACAAACGTAAAAGCTGCTTGCATCGAGACGCTTACAGGTTCGAGGAACGCATGGCGGCGCGGCGTTCACAGTGAACGATCGCAATGTTAATGAACCGAGGGAAAGAAATTCAAGAACTCTTGCAGCAGGTCTGGATGGTCCCTGAGAAGATCAGTGATTTCTCTTATGCCCTCATGACGGGGCTTACGCCCTTGGCGGATCATTTCCAAGAGATGAAGAATCGACTCGAAGAGGCCCTCCTGTTGCCGTGACCGTTCCTGGATCCTGCAGACGAAGTCCAAGGCCTGAGCAAAGTTGGGTATCCGTGGCGGTGACGGAGATGGTAGCAGGTCGTTGAACGCGGCGATGAGCATCGGCTGGTCGCGTAGCAGCAGCTCCACTCCCGTCCGGACCTGTACCGCGCTCCGGCCACTGTTCAGGATGTTGACCAGCGCCGTGTACTTGTGGGGCTGGTCTCGCAGTCTGATCCTGGCCAGGCTGAGGAATTCAGCAGTGGTAATCACCCCCGACGGCATTGTTATTGCTTGCGTGCAGGAGGGCGCCGGGCTTCTTGTTCGTGGTGTTTGGTCGTCGTTCTTTGTTCGTCGGGTGATCAAATGAGAGATGATGATAGTTCTTTCTTTATTTAGCGGAGACGATGAGATTGAGTATATATATGTAGTGCGGGTGTGTAAGCATAATTAACTTATATAATAATAATAGTCTCGGCATTTTGTTGGAAAAACAATATATTATGGATACTTCTAAATTGCCACATTATATTTTACCATGAAGTAAATATTAGACTAGTCCTCCTTTTGATTGTATATATTATTATCTCTCTGCGTTAAATTATATATATATATATATATGAGTGCGATTAATATATATTAATATATATAATATGTATGTATATATATATACATTAAATCATAGCCTCTCACTTTCCAAATAATTGAATGCAATTAATTTAAATAAACTTGACATTTTGTTTATTTTTATTATATATTACCCTTCTTGATTGTAAAAAAATATATTACATAGATATCTTAAATTAAGGTCTAAAATGACTGTTTTATTAAACAATTAAATATTAAATCCACAAAAATGAGGAATAAAATGCTAGGGGTAGGGCATGTCAGCTTTTGGGTACAAAAAATCACCCATTATTTTTTGATCTATTTTTAAAATTGAAAAGGTACCCTAAACCAGTTCATAAGTAAAAAATCATCATCCTGCGGATCCATTTTTTGGGTGATTTTCTTGGAGCCTTATTTTTGTATAATTATATTTTTAAAATATATCTAACAAATTAATATTAATATAAATAATATTTAATGTATAATTAAATAGAAAATATACTATTAAAATTTAAAGTTACCAAATTAGAAATCCATAATATGAAATATATAAAAAAATTTATATCTCTAATAAAAAAAATATGAGTTAACTATATAAATAAAATTCATAAATAAAACATAGGCCTGGTTCCTATGGCGTTTTTGAGTGAGCCCTAACTTTTCAGCTTTTTTCAAGTTTTAATTATTAAAAATTATCCTAAATTATATTCAAATTTTTAATTTTTAATTTTCTTTAGTTTGACTTTTTTAAATGAGTATTCTAAATTTGTCACATGCAGACTTTATTATTAATATAAATAATATTCACGAGGGTATTTGGAAAGTGAAACTTGATGGAACTAACCTTTTAGTTCTTCAAATAATTCATGATGGCCTGGTTCCCGAGGTGGAACTAGACTGTCATTTTTATCCTCGGAACCAAGGTTGTTCCACCATTTAGCTGTTGGCCCTTTGTTTTTTTAATTTTTTTAACAAATTTACAACCTATATTTATCATACATATTTTTAATTCAAAGATCTATTAAAATTAACCCATCACATTTACTTTTTTTTATCACATCAACTACCTTATTTCTTATCATCAAATTTCATTTCATCCAAACACATCCCGAACTAACCTATCAACTGAAACTATTCACCGAAATTCGATAGAACTCTCATTCCCATTACCAAACGACCTCTGGAGTATTTTGTTTTTTCATATCTTTCAATACATCCACCCCTGGAAGCAACATGAAAAAAGATCACTTATACAAAGTCAAGAACGAATCAAAATTTTTTTAAGGGAAGGCCAAAATATATAAAATTATATTTCCATAAATAATATTTTTTATAAAAAATTATTAAATAATTGAAGATATGTTTTCTTTTACGTAAATTTTAAGCCGAGGTAAATTTTTATTAATATATATTAACTATATTTTAATTAATATATTATATATATGTTTGTTATTGTTCTTCGGAGAAGAACAACGAGTACTGCAGTAATCAAATCAAATGGAGAATAGTTCTCAAGCACAAGTTAAGCTGGCAATGCAGGAATCAACATGCACTTGACAATTCAGAACCAGTTTACCACAATTTGATCATAAACTACAACCAAGAGCTTATTGAAAAGGGAAAAAAACACATCAAATGTAACGACTCGGATTTTCAAAAAAATAGATAAATGAGATTTATTTTATTTAATAGATCTGGAAATCCCAATGTTAATATTCTAGAATTAATTAATTTCGAAATTGATGGAAATTATGAGATAAGATGGTTAGAGTGATAAGAAGTAATTTGAGAGGGATTGAATTTAATTGAGTTATTGTTAATTAAATTTAGATTTAATTAAATCTGACAAATTATGGATAGATTAATTAATGATGGATGACCAAGATTAATTCTAAAAGAGTCCAAGACCTAATAGAATTGATATTGCAAATATGCACCTATAAATAGGCATTAAAGGTGGCTGGAAACCCCTTTTTCTGCCAAACAAAATTCTGTCCACGAGCCCTCTTTTTCCTATCATTTGCACGTGAACCGAGGCACCCCCAAGAACGTGTGGCAGCTGGTTTCGAAGCCTGCACATAGGAGAAGAAGTTCCAGGTGGTGGCCACGAGTTTCGGAGCGAGGATAGAGAGCAATCGCCGGCCAAAATTCGGCGTTCGTGCAGATTTGTCAGAGAAGGAATTCTGTTGGTTTTTCAGTCAACTTTAGGTACGTAGGGGGAATTTCTATGTCGTCAGTTTTTCATGACATGGAACCCTATTCCCTTCTCCTTCGTATTGTGATTCCATGGATATATCACATGCATAGTTTGGACATCTTATGGTATAGTTATCCTGGTCGGAAAGTCGCGTCGGAACACACTTTTCCGTCGGCGGTAGAACCCGGCCCAGATTTGGCTGAATCCAGACCGAGTTGAAATTGAAATCGGATCGGGTTGTCCAACCCGGCCCGGGTTCCTGTTGACCCGACCCGGGTTCTGGCTTCGGCTCGACTCGAGGTCGCGGCACGATTTGGATTGGATGTGAACCGGCCGACCCGACCCGGGTTCATTACACACCCGGCCCGGGTTTGCTCTGGCCGAGGTGATATCGATCTGGGTTTCACCCGACGCGGGCCGGGTTCTAGAGACAGAAAACGTAAAATTATGATATTTTAGCACAGATAATTGATTAGTTGTTACAATTGTTCCCAAATCGTATTGTTAACAGATCTGATCTCATCAGACTTTTATTAGATTTGATTTGAGATTATCTTCATCGTTACCATACCTGATCTTACTAATCATTATGTTATTGATCCAGTAGTTTTCTCCTGATTGGGTCCTTGTCTAATCTAAAGTGAATTGTTAAAGATAGGTCTTTAGGTTAAACAAGATAAAAGATGGAAACTGCTGGGTCTCCATGTTCTCCGATTGTCTCTAAGCCCCTGGGCCATTATTGTTATAGTATTGTATGAGACAGATAGTGGACCTAGATGTTTGAGACGTCATCCTTTAAGAAAGCTATGGCTGTCCTGTGATGGCCTTGGTCCCCCGCCATCATGAACCTATTGTTAGCGCTATTATTTGAGGGCGGCTTGCCGTGGCTTGATCTCCCACTGGCCTACTTGAAAGAGACATGGAGTTTCCCATAATTGGTTGAGCGCTCCCTAAATGAATTGAATTTGATTGAATTGAAATTGAATAGAATTGAATGGAATTGAATTGAACCTTGGTCATTCGGACTTCGGCGTGATTGGCTTTGCCTCTGCCTATTGAATAGAATAGAAATTGAAAATTGACCGATGACCACAAATATTGACAATGGAAAATTGTTAAATTGGATAGATGCCATAGTGATCAAGCATAATTGATAATTGATATTGATTGATTCCTTGATCTCTTACCTGATCTCTTTATTGATTCATGGCCTTATTGATATGTATTGTTTCATTGTTGAGCTATTCCTATATGATCTTACCATGTGCTCTATTGATTATTGTTCATTATTGATTATTGATTTTTGAACACTATTGATCTATTTATTATTATGGTTAGACCCTATGTACTGAGTATTTTTATACTCATGGGTTTTCTCCTGTATCTGGATTCATGCAGGTGAGATGATAGAGGATGATGATGCAGGTGGTCAAGCTCAGTGACAGTGATGTTGCACATAGTGTATGATTTAGTCCTACTAGATTAGCTTTTCTTTTCCGTATATTTAGTATGATGGAGTCATGGATGTTTTCAGCTCCTTGACATTATATATTGATAGACGATCTTTTATTAATTTCGCATTTTATAGAGTTTTATTTTCGTAAAATTTATTCTAATAGAATTGCGTAGCGTCTTTGGGATGACTCTGATCACGTGATAGTCACGTGGGTCTCGGGGCGTTACAAAAGGTATCAGAGCCTAAGGAGAGACACTTCTTAACTGTCTCTAATAGATAGAGTTGAGTCCATGTGCAACTGTCACGAGCAACCACTGCAGACATGGTCAAGTAAGCATTGTATTGATATATGGATTATGAGCTCACACTAATCGAATTGTTATTGTTATGATTGTATTTGAGCAGCTGTTATGGCCTTTCCGGATCATGTCCCACGGGCTCCTAGGAGTGGATCGCAACGGGCTCTCCAGCAGGCCCAGGCCTCCCAAGCTAGTGAGCGACAGATCCAAGGCCCTCAAATCAATGGACCTTAGGAGGAACAATTGAGGCAGGGGTCTGTGCCTTATGGACTTCACTCTGCCCATACTGCGTACTCTCACCCCGGGAGTTACGCGTGGCAGCCTGCTCAGGATCGGAAGGACACTGTTGAAAGGTTCCTAAGGTTGCAGCCCCCTCAGTTTGACGGGAAGGGTGACTTTGAGGACGCGGAGAGCTGGATCGAGGAGATCGAGCAGATCTTCCTCGAAATGGACTGCGGTGAGGACCGCAAACTGCTCTACGCCAACCGTAAGCTGAAGGGTGAAGCCAGAGAATGGTGGAAGGCCGATAAGCTGACCCACGTTCATAGGCCAAGATCATGTTACCTGGGAGGATTTCAAGAAGGCCTTCCGAAATAGATTCATCCCTGCTTATGAGAGGGGCAGGAGGCAAAAGGAATATCTCACGCTGCAGCAGGGTAACTTGACAATTAAGCGGTACCTGTCCAAGTTCCTGAGCTTGAAAAGGTACTCTACTTTGCAACAGACTGAATCGGATCGCGTGAAGCGTTGGGTGGATGGCTTGAAGCCCAACCTCAGGGAAAGTGTTAAAGGAGGGAACTGTCATACCCTCCAATTTGCTGAAGAGTTCGCCATTTATCTGAAAGATGGCGGCCAGGCAGGAGTCCAACAACAGCACCAGGCACCTGCAAATCAGCCGCAACATTAGAATCGTAATAAAAATCGCAGACATGGAGGCAGACGTGACAACCGTCGTCGCAATGACCGGAATAGGGACAGACCCTATCCCGAGAGGAGTGAGCAGCAGAAGGCTTGTGACTTCTGCCATCGATTCCATCCCGGTGAGTGCTACCAGAAGACGGGCGCATGTCTAAACTGTGGCAAGGTGGGCCACTTCGCCCGAGAGTGTAAGGAACCAAGGCCCGCTGCACCACCTCCTCAGCGCAATGATGGGCCACCAAAGATGGTGCAAGGCCGAGTCTACAATGCACGGCCTACTGACGAGCAGAGAGCAAACGACACCATTCAAGGTACGCTTAAAATTGATGGCGTTCATGCTAATATATTATTTGTTTCAGGAGCTACACACTCCTTCATTTCGGAGCAATTTGCTCCACTATTAAGTATGAAGCCACAAGCAACAGGATTCCCACTCGACATCGGTACACCTTTGGGGTCCATTATCACCCAGAAGTATATACCTCAGGTGTCAATCGAAGTGGATGGCAAGAACTTCTCGGCGGATCTAATCGTCATTCCGATCAAGGATTACGATGTGGTGTTGAACATGGACTGGTTGTCCTACCATGACGCCTACTTACACTGCCGAGCAAAGAAGATCATGATTGGAGCACCAGGAGGGCCTCAGACTATTGTCAAAGGCGTGCCACTAAAGCTGGGTAAGGTCCTGGTATCGGCTATCAAAACCCAGAAGCTACTGAAGAAAGGATGCCGAGGATTCTTGGCGAGCGTGGTTAAGATGGATCGGGCTGAGATAGACCGAGATAGCATTGAGGTGGTGAAGGAATTCCCGGACGTTTTTCCGGATGATGTTTCCGAACTACCACCACGACGGGAGATCGACTTCCGCATCGATTTGGTGCCGGATACTGCACCTATCTCAAGGGCACCGTATAGAATGGCTCCAGCAGAAATGCTGAAATTGAAGACTCAAATCCAAGAGTTATTGGATAAGAGATTCATCCGACCGAGTGTCTCCCCATGGGGCGCTCCGGTATTGTTCGTGAAGAAGAAGGATGAATGTATGCGACTGTGCATAGACTATCGGATGTTGAACAAGGTTACCATAAAGAACAAGTACCCACTACCAAGAATTGATGACCTGTTCGACCAATTATCTTCGGCAAAAGTGTTCTCGAAGATCGACTTGAGAAGTGGTTACCATCAACTTAGGATAGCTGATGATGATGCGCCGAAGACAGCATTCAGGACGAGATATGGCCACTACGAGTTCTTGGTGATGCGTTTGGGCTGACCAATGCCCCGGCAACCTTTATGGATTTGATGAACCGGGTGTTTAGGCCATATTTGGACAAGTTCGTGATCGTATTCGTCGATGATATTTTGATTTATTCGTCGAGTCCGGAGGAACATGAGGAACATCTACGAGTTGTGCTACAGACTCTCCGAGAGCACAAGCTGTACGCCAAATTTTCGAAGTGCGAATTTTGGCTAGAAGAGATCATGTTCCTTGGACATATCATCGGTAAGGATGGGATATCAGTGGATCCTGCCAAAGTGGAAGCAGTTGCCAATTGGGAGCAACCTAAGAACGTATCGGAAATCAGGAGCTTCCTCGGACTGGCAGGATATTACCAGAGATTTATACAAGATTTCTCCAAGATCGCGTCGCCACTGACGAATCTCACAAAAAAAGGCGTCAAATATGAGTGGTCACGGAAGTGTGAAGACAGCTTCCAAGAGTTAAAGAAAAGATTGACGACGGCGCCTATTCTGACCATACCTTTAGGCCAAGGAAGTTATGTGATATATAGCGACGTATGTGGCACCGACTTGGGGTGCGTCTTGATGTAGCATGGGAAGGTCATCGCTTACGCATCAAGACAATTGAAGAAACATGAGAAGAACTACCCGACGCACGATCTTGAACTGGCAGCGGTAGTCTTCGCCCTCAAGATTTGGTGGCACTACCTCTATGGTGAAGAGTTCGAGATTTTCACAGATCACAAAAGCTTGAAGTACATCTTTTCTCAACGTGATCTGAACATGCGTCAGAGAAGATGGATAGAATTTCTAAAGGATTACGAGTTTGCCCTCAGTTATCACCCGGGAAAGGCAAACTCGGTCACCGACGCCCTCAGCAGGAAGTGGGTTGGATCTTTAGCATGCCTGCGGGTGAGTCGCTGGAATATGATCGATTGCATTATACAAGTCAGTCCAGTGACCAACAGTGATGGTGTACGGATCATGGCACACCTCGGCATGCAACCTGAATTGACGTTGAAGATTGTGAAGGCACAACCGAATGACAATGAGTACGACCACCTGCTCAAGTTGTGCGAAAAGATTCATGCCGACTTTTCAGTCTCAGAGGGAGTGGTCAGATACAAGGGACGTTTGTGGGTTCCTGACCATGATGGATTAAGGAGACAGGTGCTTGATGAATGCCATAAATCGAAATTTGCCATTCATTCCGGAAGCACGAAAATGTATAAAGATTTGCAACGGACCTTCTGATGGAACAACATGAAGAAGGACATAGCGGAGTACGTTGCAAAGTGCATTGTATGCTAGCAAGTGAAAGTTGAGCATCAAAGGCCATATGGAGTAGTACAGGAACTTGGAGTCCCACAATGGAAATGGAAAAAGATAACGATTGATTTTGTTACAGGGATTCCAAGAACACAGTAGGGCCATGATGCGATATGGGCAGTGGTGGACCGATTTAGCAAAACGGCCCACTTTATTCCCATAAAATGGAAGCAGTCCGTCGAAAGCCTGATGGATATTTATATTAAGGAGGTTATCCGACTACATGGAGTGCCAGTATCCATTGTGTCGGATAGAGATCCGCAATTTACAGCGAAATTTTGGCGGAGCATTCAAAGTTCCTTTGGAACGAAATTGAACTTCAGCACAGCGTTCCATCCTCAGACAGACGGGCAGTCTGAGCGCACTATACAGACATTGGAAGATATGCTCCGAGCATGTGCTTTGGACTAGAGTGGCAGTTGGGACACCCACCTCCCACTGATTGAATTCGCATATAATAATAGTCACCACTCTAGTATTGGCATGACACCCTTTGCTGCCATGTATGAAAGATCGTGCCGCTCCCCTATCCGTTGGAGTGAGGTAGGAGGACGACAGTTCTTGTCAGAGGAAATGTTGAAGCAAACCATGGAGGATGCTGAAAAGGTTCGTCTCATTAGAGAAAGATTGAAGGCAACATTCACCAGACAGAATACTTATGCTGACAAGAAACGTAGAGAACAGATCTTCAAGGTTGGAGATCGTGTGATGCTGAAAGTCTCCCCGATGAAGGGCGTAATGAGATTCAGTAAGAAGGACAAGCTGAGCCGTAGGTACGTAGGTCCATTCGAGATACTTGCATTGATCGGAGATGCAGCCTGCAGGTTGGCGCTACCGCCATCTTATGGACACGTGCATAACGTCTTTCACGTGTCGATGTTGCGCAAGTATCAGCATGATGATGCTAATATAGTGAATATGGAAGAACCAAACTTGAATGTGGATCTGACATACGCTGAACAACCTATAGAGATATTGGAGTACCAAACTAGGCATCTGAAGAATAAGATGGTACCTATGGTGAAAGTGGCATGGACACATCATAGAGACGAAGATGCAACATGGGAATTGGAAGATGAAATGAGGAAGGATTTTCCAGAATTATTTAAATAGATTGATGTAATTTCTCTTAACCAAATTCGAGGACGAATTTATTTTTAAGGAGGTTATGATGTAACGACACGGATTTTCAAAAAAATAGATAAATGAGATTTATTTTATTTAATAGATCTGAAAATTCCAATGTTAATATTTTGAAATTAATTAATTCCGAAATTGATGGAAATTATGAGATAACATGGTTAAAGAGATAAGAAGGAATTGGATTTAATTGAGTTGTTATTAATTAAATTTGGATTTAATTAAATCTGACAAATTATGGATAGATTAATTAATGATGGATGACCAAGATTGATTCTAAAAGATTCAAGGCCTAATAGAATTGATATTGCAAATCTGCACCTATAAATAAGCATTAAAGGTGGTTGGAAATCCCTTTTTCTGCCAAACAGAATTCTATCCACGAGCCCTCTTTTTCCTCTCATTTGCGCGCGAACCGAGGCATTCCCAAGAACGTGTGGTGGCTGGTTTCGAAGCCTGCACATAGGAGAAGAAGTTCCAAGTGGTGGCCACGAGTTTCGGAGCGAGGACAGAGAGCAATCGCCGGCCAAAGTTCGACGTTTGTGCAGATTTGTCAGAGAAGGAATTCTGTTGATTTTTCAGCCAACTTTAGGTACGTAGGGGGAATCCCTATGTCGTCGGTTTTTCGTGACATGGAACCCTATTCCCTTCTCCTTCGTATTGGGATTCCATGGATAGATCACATGCATAGTTTGGACATCTTATGGTATAGTTATCGTGGTCGGAAAGTCGCATCGGAATGCACTTTTTCGTCGGCGGTAGAACCCGGCTCGGGTTCTGCTGTGCCCGGCTCGGATTTAGCTGAATTCGGACCGAGTTGGAATCAAAACCGGATCGGGTTGTCCAACCCGGCCCGGGTTCCTGTTGACCTGACCCGAGTTCTGGCTTCGGCTCGACTCGAGGTCGCGACGCGATTTGGATTGGATGTGAATCGGCCGACCCGGCCCGGGTTCACTACACACCCGGCCCGGGTTTGCTCTGGCCGAGGTGATATCGATCGTTTCCGAACACGATCCGAATTTCACCCAACGCGGGCTAGGTTCTGGAGACAAAAAACGTAAAATTGTGATATTTTAGCACCGATAATTGATTAGTTGTTACAATTGTTCCCAAATCGTATTGTTAACAGATCTGATCTCATCAGACTTTTATTAGGTTTGATTTGAGATTATCTTCATCCTTACCATAACTGATGTTACTAATCATTATGTTATTGATCCAGTAGTTTTCTTCTGATTGGGTCCTTGTCTAACCTAAAGTGAATTATTAAAGATAGGTCTTTAGGTTAAATAAGATAAAAGATGAAAACTGCTGGGTCTCCATATTCTCCGATTGTCTCTAAGTTCCTGGGCCATTATTGTTATAGTATTGTATGGGGCAGATAGTGAACCTAGAGGTTTGAGACGTCATCCTTTAGGGAAGCTATGGCTGTCCTGTGATGGCCATGATCCCCCGCCATCATGAACCTATTGTTAGCGCTATTATTGGAGGGCGGCTTGCCGTGGCTTGATCTCCCATTGGCCTACTTGAAAGAGACATAGAGTTTCTCATAATTGGTTGAGCGCTCCCTAAATGAATTGAATTGGATTGAATTGAATTGAAATTGAATAGAATTGAATGGAATTGAATTGAACCTTGGTCATTCGGACTTCGGCGTGATTGGCTTTGCCTTCGCCTATTGAATAGAATAGAAATTGGAAATTGACCGATGACCACGAATATTGACAATGGAAAATTGTTAAATTGGATAGATGCCTAGTAATCAGGCATAATTGATAATTGATATTGATTGATTCCTTGATCTCTTTATTGATTCATGGCCTTATTGATATGTATTGTTTCATTGTTGAGCTATTCCTATATGATCTTACCATGTGCTCTATTGATTATTGTTCATTATTGATTATTGATTTTTGAGCACTATTGATCTATTTATTGTTATGGTTAGACCCTACGTACTGAGTACTTTTATACTCATGAGTTTTTCCCTGCATCTGGATTCATGCAGATGAGATGATAGAGGATGGTGATGCTGGTGGTCAAGCTCAGTGACAAGGATGTTGCACATGGTGTAGGATTTAGTCTTACTAGATTAGCTTTTCTTTTCCGCATATTTAGTATTATGGAGTCATGTACGTTTTCAGCTCCTTGACATTATATATTGACAGACGATCTTTTATTAATTCCACATTTTATAGAAGTTTTATTTTCGCAAAATTTATTCTAATAGAATTGCGTAACGCCTTTGGGATGACTCTGAGTACGTGACAGTCACATGGGTATCGGGGCGTTACACCAAAAGACTTAAGTTCTGTAGCGCCACTAATTTTTTACATCATCATCTTGAAAAGGGGAAAAACCACAAGTTTGTGAGACTGTACTGTAGATCATCATATTGGAGTTTATATTGCATATTTACATGAAGGAGACAACTCCTAAACATATGCATAATCATTCCATTGCTTCCGTCAAGAAATATCTCCACCATCTAGAATTAAGCAACACCAAGAAAAATGAAAGTTCAGTTCTACATCATTAATGAAAGATCCCTTCATGTACACTCGTGACTCTTCAGTAACTTTGGCACAAAACTCATTGAACAAAGAAAGAAATAGCAACACGTCCTTCTGAATAGCAAGCACTGTTACGTTTTCATTATTGTGAGGCAGATAAAATTAGTTATTTAGTAAAGGTTTTAAATAACTAAATCTTTGTTCGAATTTTAGCTAGGATTTGATGTTCAGGAAGTTGATCGTGACAAATTAATATGCAGTGAGTGAACAACGAACAGTACGTATGGATAAACAGATTAAGCAGTGAACTCTGTTCTTGGCACGTAAACGTAAACTTTGCATTTTATGCATGGAACAAACAATGTTGCTTAACAAACGTAAAAGCAGCTTGCATCGAGACGCTTATAGGTTCGAGGAACGGCCGCGAGTCAAGTTCAGGGAATGCATGGCGGCGTGGCATTCACAGTGACGATCGCAAATGTTGAAGATCCGGAGGCAAGAAATTCAAGTAATCTTGCAGTAGGTCTGGATGGTCCCTGAGAAGATCCATGATTTCTCTTGTGCCCTCAAGACAAGCCTTACGCCCGATGACGATCATTTCCATGAGATGAAGAAACGACTCGAAGAGGCCCTTCTATTACCGTGACCGTTCGTTGACCCTGGAGACAAAGTCATAGGCCTGATCAAAGTCGGTTAAGGCATCCGGAGAAGATATCCTGAGTGCCGGCGGTAGCAGGCCGTTGAATGCGACGATGAGCAACGGCTCGTCCCGTAGCACCTCCTCCACTTCCGTCCGGACTTCTATCGCGCTGTGTCCCCTAGTTAGGATGTTGACCAGCGCCGTGTACTTGTGGGGCTGGTCTTCTCGCAGTATGATCCTGGCCAGGCTGAGGATTCATGGGAAGTAGGGAATTTCTCCCGTTAGAATATGTTGATGCTCATATATACTATGTTCTTGTAACATAATCTCTACATGACATGGTATATGTATTTCATCATCAAAATATATAAATCATATGTATATTATGAGCTACTTATGCACACTATATGACATGTGAACATATCAACATGGCATGACAAGATAAACGTGTAACATAATAAACATTAGATTAAATCATATCATAACTTATCATTATGCTAAGGCATATCATCATTTGTTTCGCTTTACTTTAACATCTTCTTACATGACATCTTATGACAACGGAACATACATTACCACCCATTTAGGTGATATATTATCTTCATCTTACAATGTTATCTTTACTTTCATTCCATGTCATGAATCATACTTAGAAACACACCCATCGTAATAGTGAGGACCTTATTCCATGGAATACAACAATATAATAGTGAGGACTTTATTCCAAAGCATACAATACTATAGTAGTGAGGACTTTATTTCAAGAAATACACACACTTTGTGATGAGAGACACTGTCTCTTGGAAAGTACATACATACATGTAAGACTTTACTTCTTAGATTTCGATCCCCTTGAAGTACACACATAAGTGTAAGACTTTACTTTTCATCTTTACTTCATCTTTTCATCTTATATCTTTATTTAAATAGCTTTTTATCTTGGCGATTGAGAAGACCATGTTAATTCACGGGATTTGACTAGCTAGGCCGAGATCTTTTTGTCCCATTGAAAGTACAAACCATGGCGGGTCAGACATTAATTACTTCCCCGAAAATACATCACATAAACTAGCAAGTGAAGACTTTATTCCTCTTCACGATTACAACAAGACACCTTCAAGCCAATCCATCTTTTACTTACGTTCATCAATACATAGAATCATTCAATACATGTTGTATATTTTATTCGTATTTAAGATCATACATACATCAAATCATGATAAGTGTGAGCATTTCAAACATACACATAAATATGGGACTGGTCACAACCGTGCTACATAAGATCACGATCGTGCCCACACTTGGGCAAAGGCGTGCCTCGGTTCGACATGGCTAAGTACTTGGCCGATTTGCTCGGCATCACTTGGTCACGGTCGTGCTACATTGTGTCACGTTCGTGTCCACACGTGGACACAAGCGTGTCATGGTCCGGTACGGTCAGCACTTAGTCATTTTCCTCAGCTTGATATGGTCACACTACTCCATGCCTGATCTTTCTCACGATCGTGATAGAACGTTGGATTTCATCCTGCCCTCAAAATATTCTAAGGTAGAGGCTTCACTGGGTTGTCACGACCGTGTGACCACAAGGTCATGGCCATGACAGAAAGCTCAATTCTTCACTCAGCACAATTTCACTCTAAGGCATGAATTACAATGGGAGTCACGGTCGTGCTAGACTCCAGACATCTCCTCTACTTTTCTTCATTTTTACCTCATTTACACACATACACATATATATAAACACCTTTGAGGTGCACATTCATACAAGTATGAACAATAGGAACTTTACACTACTCATATAGGATTAGCAACCTAATAATCTCATCATAATACACATAGGTACTTGCATCAAAACATTAAGACTACTAAACACATTCATTTATGGCAATAAGCAATTTCATCATCACTAAATCATAAATAATAGTAAAACATCATGATTCTAAGCAAGATTAGTAATGTAACAGTAACTTTAGCTAAATCATATAATGATGTAAAATAATCATGCACATTCTCTCATCATTCACTCCAAGAACAAATTGCTTGTTTTTCATGCCTTAATCCATGCATTCAAACATCATTAAGAGGTGGTTAGAGGGTTTGGATCCCCTCAACATACTTTATTAACATTTACATTTGCATATTTATATACCATGCTAGTTTAGTGAAATTATAGATGTCATCCTTTTCATTTGAGCATCACTTCTTATATTATGATTCTCATGTAGCATTTTCACAAACATTTAATAAGCATCATGCATTCTATTCTAGTGTCCCAAATTTCATCATGTAGGAATAAAAGGTTATTCCTAAATCCCAATCCAAACATTCAATCCATACATTGAGGGAGAGATTATGATTCGATCTCCTCAAACATACATTGAGGGTTTATATTAAAACTCTATTAATCATAATCTTTCTTTCTTCTTCTTCTTTCTTTCTCTCTTCTTCTTGTTATGTCAGCTTTCTTCTCTCTTTTTCTTCTTCTACCTTTTTCTTTCTCTTCTCCTTCCTTGCTCGAATGGTATTCTTCTCCTTGCTTATTGCTGGCCGTGAGATTAAGGGAGGGAGGCTTAGGGAGAGAGAGATGCTAAGAGAAGAGAGGGCGTGAGTAAGAGAGAGAATGTGGGGTGGGGAGTGGATCTCCTTTGTTGTCGTGAGTGGGTGTGAGGAAGAGAGCATGAGATGCCTTGCTGATGGTGGCTCCTTCTTGGTGTTGCTGCTGAAATTTGATGGAGAGAGTAAGAGTGAGTGAGGAGAGTGAGGAGAGAGGAGCTGTCTTGAGTGTGTGGGAGGGAGAGTAGGTGAGGGATTTGGGGGTGCTGCTGCGGTGAGATTTGAGGAGTCAAGGAGAGAGAGGTGGCCCACGTGTGGGGGAAAGAGGAAAGAAAAGAGAGAGAGTTAGGTGATTTTAGGGCAATTAAGGTTATTTATATCTTAGACAAATGGGTTTAGTGGTTTATGGACTTTATATGGTTATTGATTTCTTTTATTGATTTCATTTTATTTTTATATCTATTTGATTTTTAGGAATATTATAATATATTCTTCTTCAAATAAAATTCGTCTTCGAATTTTATAGGATCTTATATGATAGGTCTCTTCATCCAAGTTGCTCCATTTAACTTTCCCTCCTCGTATACACCGGCATTGACCTCTCCATTCGTGACTTCCCAATGTGCATTCCTTGATGGTCTCACTTTCACCGCCTTTGCATTTCGTCTTCATTAGTCGATCATTATCATAGTACAAATTAATTGTTACTGAAGACCCAATTTCTTACATTTATGCATTGCTTCAACATTGAGGTCCTCCTCAATGGTACTTCATCATGTCCCCCCACGACGATGTCTTTTGATAGTTACCTTTGCGACTACTTAATCCTGCCTATGTTTAATGGATTTGTCGGATCAACTTCTTACCTATTGGATCTTTTCATCTCTATCGGAAGAGGTTATACTGCATGTCGTTGGTCTTTCCACTTCAGCTGAGGTTTGGAACATGATGCAAAAATTGATAACAATATATGCTGATAAGTGCACTAGTCGCTCAATTAATAAAGTACAGAGTAAAGTGTCAAACTCACGAGGAATTAACTTACTTAACTAAACTAATATTTAAGACTACAACCATTCTTGTGGTATTGTCAATGGCTGTAGGCACATGCAACAACTTGATATTAGTAACACCTTTCTTAATGGAATAATGCATGAAAATGTCTACATGGAACAACCACTTGGATTGACAAGGATCATCCTCATTATGTTTGCAAGCTCCAAAAATCCTTATATGGTCTAAAATAGGCCCTCGCACTTGGTTTTACACATTACATGCTATTTTTTGGTCACATTAGGATTCAATGCTTCCAAAATGGATTCATCATTACTTATTTATCACGAACAATCTATTATCTTATATACTCTTGTGTAGATGACATTGTTGTAATAGGTTCTTCCTTGGAGCTCATTGACAAGTTAGTCGGCACGACATAAAATTGTTACTAAAAGATCTTGGACAACTTCATCATTTTTCGACTTGGAGGCCTTAACTTGGCGCAGCAGCATTCTTCTCCCTTAGCGTAAATACATCCTATCAATTCTATAACGAGCAAACATGCCCAATTCTAAAGGAGACCTCACCCTAATGTCATATCTAGAAAAAAAATCTGAATCACACACTTTAGCTCTATTATCTGATCTGCAACTATAAAGACAACTTACGAGTGCCCTATAGTATGTCACATTCACACGGCCATATATTAATTTTGTAGTTAATTTTGTGTGTCAACACATGCATGCTCCACTATATCATCACTGGATTGTCCTCAAACGCCTCCTTTGTTATCTCAAACAAACACAAAGTCTTGGTCTCTATGTTGCTCGATCCAGTCATTCAAAGATTCAAGCCATTAGTGACGTGGATTGAGCAAGTTACATAACCGACGTTCAGTTGGTGGCTATTCTATCTTCATTCGGTGCAACCTAATCTCTTGGAGAGAAAGGAAACGAGTAAATTTGAGTATCGAGCTATTGTTGACATCACAACTAAGATTATTTGGCTTCAATCTCTACTTCATGAACTTCAACATCCAATCATAACATGACAATATTGGAGCTACAAATCTCTCTACTAATCCAATATTTCATGCAAGAACGAAGCATATTGAGATCTATTATCACTTTGTTTGAGAAGAGGTGGCCGCTAAGAGACTAATTGTTCATTGTATCTCGACAAAAGATCAAATTGTCAATCTATTCAGGTCTGAAGACCATATCCCAAATATTTTGATGGTATCAAACAAGAAAGATGATGTACTAATGATGGTTGAAGTGTTGGTTCAAATAGGATAATTAATTTTTGAAAGAAAAGATCATTTTTTATTTCTACAGACAAAATAGATGATCGATATCTTTCGAACATCCACCGGAGAAGGAATGGATGATCGAAAGAGATGCCAGAGCAACTGCTAAATTTCAAGAGCAAGGACATTTTTAAACGGGACGATCGAAAACTTTTCGAATGATCGTTCTAGCCGAAAAATGCAAAAGACCATGCGAAATGGATGACCGAAAGTACTGCCACAACTATCGTAGAATATAGAGATCTCGACATTTTTAAAAATATTTTTCAGACGATCATTCTAAGTGGCACATGCAAAAATAGCATACGAGATGAATGATGCCGCAACGATAGCAGGATACAAATAGCTTGACATTTTTAAAGCAGACGACCAAAAATTTTTGGATGACCATTCTAGGTAGCAAATGCGAAAAGAGCATATGAGATGGACGATCAAAAGAGCTGCCACAATGACCGCGGAATATAGAGAGCTCGACACTTTTAAAACGAATGATCGGAATATTTTTAGATGTCTATTTTGGGCACTAAAATAAACATTGTGCAAAGGACAAAGGACGACTACACAGAAAAGACAACAGTAACAACTATATATTTTTTTTTATATAGAACAGGCACATGGACTAGAAACAAATGCCCATTTCAGATAAGATGTGCACATAGGCTACTTTCTATACAAAACAGACGCTCGAAACTAAAACGAGCGTCCGCTTTAGAAATGACATAACAAATTCAACTTTTTCAAAAGAATTTCAACGATCATACTTTGAAGAGAAACCTATAAAAGAGATATCAAAGCCTGAAAGAAGATTATCTAAGTAAGGAAAATCACTCTATAACTTTTTTCAAGTCTAAAACATTTTCTAGAGCTCTAATTTGTAAATCATTTCTTTTCGCTTTTAGAGCTCTAATTCAACTTTTTCAAAAGAATTTCAACGATCGCAAATCCGGGGGCAAGAAACCCAAGAAACAATAGCGAAGGTCTGGATGATCCCTGAGAAGTTCCATGACTTCTCTTGCGACCTCAAGACGTGAATTGTGTCCCCGGCGGAACATTTCCACGAGATTAAGAAACGACTGGTAGAGGTTCGAATTCGATCCTTGACCCTGCAGACGGCGTGAGCATTCCCAGACCCTGAAGAGCAAGTCCAAGGCCCGATCCAGGACGTCGGAGGGCGCTGCCGGAGATGGTATCCTCAGTTCGGACGGCAGCAGACCGTTGAACGCGGCGATGAGCAACGGCTGGTCCCTCAGCAGCTGCTCCACTTCCATCCGGACTTCTACTGGGTTCCGGCCGTGCCTGGTCAGCATGTTGACCAGCGTCACGTACTTGTGTGGCTGGTCTCGCAGTCTGTCCGCAGCGAGCCTGAGGAATCCACCGATGCTATTCGCCGGCGCCGACATTATTATTGCTTGTGTGCTATTCTCGCAGGCTTCTTGTTCTTGCTGTTCGGTCGTCGTCGTTTGTTCGTCGGGCGATCACACATTAGATCGAGTATATAACTATTTTTTTTTTCATTATTTCATTTGAGCCGCGCCTTTCTCATATCCATCGTCGATCGCGAATCCAAGCGAGGGTGGTTATCGCATATACATTAAATTCTTTAAAAAACCTTTATATTTTTTTATTCTTTATTATAAATATCTTCTTGATTTTTAAAAAATATGTTACTTTGATATCTTAAAAAAAGGTTTAAAATGACAACTTTTTTAACGATAAATATTATGATTGAGGAAACGAAGTAAAATAAAAACTTAAAAAAAATCACATAGATGCAGAAGAAAATGTGGCCATATATGGATATTTCATGTTTGTCAATATCGATACTTTAATTAAACTAATGTTTGTGGATAAAGTCTCAAATTCCTTTCTCACTAGTAGAGTCTTTTTTCCCTTATTAAATACAATATATTCCCAACATAAAAAATAAGACCTCTTACATAGTCTTTCCAATTGCCATAAAAAAAATCTTGTAAGATGATATGAAATAGAAATAGGAGATTCAGAAATATGGAGATTGGAGATGCAACACAACCACGCACAAACACACCCACACACCAACACACACACAAACACATTCAGAAATATAGAATTATCGTTTTTTATAAAGTACATATGAACAAGAAACATTTGAATACGAAAAGAAAACATCTGAAAGAAAATGAATAAGAACATGAAAGAAAATTACTCGCTGCTCTTAATTTTCTGAAAGGGAGAGGAAAAATAACATGTCGTCCATCGTCTTCTACCGGCTAACAACTATTTAACTATATTGTCATTATATTACTAAATTTTAAGCAGAGGTAATTTTTTATTAATATATAGTAACTAAATTTTAATTAATATATTATATGTGTTTGTTATTGTTCTTCGGAGAAGAACGAGTACTGCAGTAATCAAATCAAATGGAGAATAGTTCTCAAGCACAAGTTAAGCTGGCAATGCAGGAATCAACACGCACTTGACAATTCAGAACCAGTTTACCACAATTTGATCAGAAACTACAACCAAGGGCTTATTGAAAAGTGAAAAAAACACACCAAAGGAATTAAAGTTCTGCAGCACCACTAATTTTTGACATCATCATCTTGTAAGACTGTACTGTATATCATCATCTTGGAGTTTATATTGTATATTTACATGAAGGAGACAACTCCTAAACGTATGCATGATCATTCCATTGCTTCCGTCAAGAAATATCTCCACCATCTGGAATTAAGCAACATCAAGAAAAATGTAAGTTCAGTTCTACATCATTAATGAAAGATCCCTTCATGTACACTTGTGACTCTTCAGTAACTGAGGCACAAAACTCATTGAACAGAGAAAGAAATAGCAACACATCCTTCTGAATAGCAACACATCCTTGTGAAGCAGATCAAATTAGTTAGTCAGCAGTGGGAGGTTTTAAATAACTAGGATTTTAGCTAGGATTTGATGTCCAGGAAGTTGATCGTGACAAATTAATATGCAGTGAGTGAACGGCGAACAGTACGCATGGGTAGACAGATTAAGCAGTGAACTCTGTTCTTGGCACAGAAACGTACACTTTGCATTTTATGCATGGAACAAACAATGTTGCTTAACAAACATAAAAGATGCTTGCATCGAGACGCTTACAGGTTCGAGGAACGGCCGCGAGTCCGGCGAACGCATGGCGGCGCGGCGTTCACAGTGACGATCGCAAATGCTGAAGATCCGGGGGCAAGAAATCCAAGTAATCTTGCAGCAGGTCTGGATGGTCCCTGAGAAGATCGATGATTTCTCTTGCGCCCTCAAGAGGGGGCTTACGCCCTTGGCGGATCAATTCCAAGAGATGAAGAAACGACTCGAAGAGGCCCTCCTGTTGCCGTGACCGTTCCTTGACCCTGGAGACAAGGTCATAGGCCTGATCAAAGTCGGGTAGGGGTAGCGCATCCGGAGAAGATATCCTGAGTGCCGGCGGTAGCAAGCCGTTCCGCTGCAATTGCCGATCCGCTCGCACTTCGTCATCGTCGTTGCCATCAGATCAGGGAGAAAGAGGGAAAGATCGCGCCTCGCCGTCGCCATCGCCGGATCGGGAAAAAGAGGGAGGGATCGGGGATCGGATCGCCTCGCCGCTTGGATCCCCTGCAGTCGCCCGCCCTCGCTTCGTCGTCGTCGCCGTCTCCGGATCGGGGAGAAAGAGGGAGAGATCGCGCCTCGCCGTCGCCACCCTCGCTCGTCGCCGCTCGCACCTCGCCCAACGTCAATCGTCTCGTCCAACCGTCCGATTAGATCCCCATTAAATCATATATATATATATATATATTTGAGTGCAATTAATTTAAAGAAACTTGACATTTTGTTTATTTTTATTATATATTACCCTTCTTGATTGTAAAAAAAATTGCATAGAAATCTTAAATTAAGATCTCAAATGACGGTTTTATTAAACAATTAAATATTAAATCCACAAAAATGAGGAATAAAATGTTAGGGGCACGTCAGCTTTTTGGGTAAAAAAAATCGCCCATTATTTTTTTATCGATTTTTTTAAAATTAAACCAGGTAAAAAATAAAAATCAACGTCTGTTGGATCAATTTTTTGGGTGATTTTCTTGAGCCTTATTTTTGTATAATTATATTTTAAAAATATATATAACAAATTAATTAATATAAAAATATTTAATGTCTAATTAAATAGAAAATATACTATTAAAATTTAAAGTTACCAAATTAAAAATCCATAATATGAAATTATATAAAAAATTATATCTCTAATATAAAAATAAAAATTTATTAGTTAACTATATAAATAAAATTCATGAATAGAACACGGGCATGGTTCCTATGGTCTTTTTTAAGGGAGCCCTAATTTTTGAGTCTTTTCATATTTAAATTATTAAAAATTATCCTAAATTATATTCGAATTTATAATTTTTTCAGTTTGAGTTTTTTTCGAGTTGACTATACTTTTTTCGAGTAGACGAAAAATCGAAAAAATGGCTATCTCAGGTAAAGAGGGCATGTGTGAAATGCGTTAAAAGATGAAGGATAATTGTGTTACAAAGTAAAGTTGGATGATATCGTTGAACAAATTTTAAAGTCGAAGGAAATTTGATATAATCATAAGTAAATATTAGACTAATCCTCCTTTTGGTTGCATCTATCGTTATCTGTCTTCATTAAAAAAATAAAAAAAGATTTATATATATATTGCATCTATATATATATATATATATATATATAGAGGTAAAAGCACGAGAGCTTAGAGTTTGACAAGTGACATAATATTATAATGACACGTGTCATTTAATAAAATTAAATATGTAATATATTTTTAAAAAATAACTAACTTATAGATGAATATAATTTAACAAATTAAGTCTTGATGAAAAGCAAAAGTTTAGATTTAATACTATATATAATCCTAATAAGTAACAATCTATATTTTTAATCCTAATCCTAATTCAACTAATATTAGTACTTTGTATTGATTAAAATAAATAGTATTTCCTTTTAAGAATTAAGAAATATATTATTTTGCATTTTGAAAAATCTGTATTATAAGATAATAAAAGTTAATTATATAAGATGATAATATATGCAAATTATTATAAAATTAATAACCATAAAGTTACGTATCCTAACTTATATTACATAATTAATCCTAAAAACATAATAATTGTATTATTTTCGAACTTTTTTCAGAAAATAAGAAATATCATGAAATGGATTTAGTTATTAAATAAGGTAATAATATTATATAATGGACTTCAATTAATCCTAATCAAATTAAATTTATCCTTCAGATTTAATCTTTTCTTATTACGAGTCCTACAAATATTACGGATATACTAAAAGGTAATAATTGAATCCTAATACTAATCAAATTAAATTTATCCTTCAAATTTAATCTTTTCTTAATTCGAGTCCTACAAATATTACGGATGCACTAAAAGCTAATAATTGAATCCTAACCCTATTTAAATTAATTAACTGTTTTTCTTTTTTAAAATACAAATTCAATTTCATATTAAAGTTTATTTGTATGATTAAAATAAATATTGTTTCCTTTTAAAGATATTGTACAAATATAATATGAATTTTTATATTATAATATCCGTATCCTAATATATAATATCTAAGATTTTTTATTCGAACAAAAGTAAACTAACTTTGTGTATGACTTAAATAAATAATCTTTTGTTTTCCCATAATCTTCAGCGATTCATGTTTTTTTTCTAAATTAATTCCTTTCTTGGAACGCTAACTTTTTATGTTTTATTAGAAGAAAATATATATTACAAGATATATTATATTATTTCAAAATCTAATCCTAAGATATTATATTATAATATCCGTATCCTAATATCTAATATAGTATAAAATTATCTTATAATAAAAGTTCGTTATATAAGCCTGAAATAAAGAAAGATTAAATCTATAAAAGTAAAATTAATTTGATTACAAGTTGGACAGTTTGTTTGATTAAAATATTATAAAATAGAAAAATATATGATTAAATTCAAAGATAAGTCTAATTGGATTACAAATAAGGTTCTACTGATTAAACAAAATAATACTTATTATTATTCTCAATTGTTTTTCCAAAAATATAGCGATCTTATAATAAAAGATTATTATATAAGGAAATAATATCCATAATATTTGTATATAATATTTACTATTAAATATAAAAAGATTTGCAACTGAAAATTAAAATATAAAGTTAAATTACTAGGAATAGGATTTTTTGTATGATTAAATTAAGAAAAGAAATGAAGAAATCAGATGAAAATTAAAATCTTTAAAATAACTGAAAATTGTTTGGTACGATTACATCCAATTATGATATATGTATGTATAACTGAAAATTAAATGAAAGTAAATAAAAAAGTTTAATTTTTTCCTTTTGAGTAGGAGTAGGATTTTTGGTATAATTAAATCAAGAAAACAAATTAAAATACCTTTACAAATTAAAATACCTTTACAAATTAAAAAATTACCACGCATTTCATTGTATTTGTGAACCAAGTTAAAAGGCTTATCCTCCTAATTTAGGAGGATGTAGTATTACCCTTCAAAAGAAGTAATTGAGTCAGCAAAGTAAGAATTTTGACAAATTTTTTTATTTTTTCAGATATATTTAAATTTTAAAATATTTACACAAAGGATTTATTATATAACATTTTATATCCTAAAGATAATTCACAGTATAACAATAAAATTCTAATCCCAAACATAATCCCAATACAAATATATCAATATATAATATCTGATTCAATATTAATATAATTTATTATTACTTTTGAATTTATTTGCGAAAATAAAAAAGTGCTATAACATTCGTAATTATGTTAATAGTTCCCTTTGAAAAAATAAGTACCTTTGGAAAGAGATAATTAGGTAAGACACCTAGACGCAGTTCTATAATAAAATTTGAAAATTTAATTTAATAATTCCAATCTAATATTTATATAAGGTGAAATATTGATAAGCAATAAAATACAGTAAATTTAAATTAAAAACATAAACTAATTTATTTGGAAATGGGATTCTTTGTTTAATTAAAATATTTATATTCACGAGAAAATAAAAATATATTTTGATTAGAAGTATGATTCTTTTAATTAAAAATGAATATATTATTTCACTAAATTCATTACATAATAAAATTTATTCATCAGAAAAACTATAAGAAAACATTGTTAAATAAGATAATAATATTTACAATATTAGAAATAAAAGAATATTAGATCTAAAAATTACAACATTTTTATTAGAAGTATGATTCTTTGTTTGATTAAAATATTGATAAGCCTCAAAATAAAATTCTAATTTGATTAGATGTAGGACTTTTTTAAAATTAAATGACGGAATATGTTATTTTTCCAAAAGTTCTTATTTTTTATATTATTTAATACAACAAAAATAGTTTAACACTTATTTTAAGAGATAAAATAAGCTTTATAAAAATTGGAATATTATTTCCATGCATAAAATGTTTGATTTTGACATTTTTAAAATAAGTATTAAAAAACAATTTAAAATGAAGATATGAATTTGTGTCAAATTAATATTTTCTTTTTTTATCACTTTGTGTATAATTTAATTAAAAAATATTCATAAAATAAATAATTCAATTTGAGTCAAATTAATATTAATATTTTCTCTTTATTAATTTGAGTATGATTAAAATAATTCATAGTTTTCTTTTCAAAAATAATGTACAGGTAAATAATAATTAATTTTTAAAAAGATAATTTGTCATTTCGAAATTAAAAACAATTAAAATAAGGATATAAATTTGACTCAAATTAATATTAATATTTCATTTTTTATCAATTTGAGTATGACTAAAATAAATAATATTTTATTTCTAAAAGATAATGTGTAGATAAATAATATTTATTTTGTAAAAGATAATCTGTTAATTTCGTATTAAAAATAATTTAAAATGAAGATCTTAATTTATTTCAAATTCAAATTAAAATTTCATTTTTTTTATCAAATTGTGTATAATTTAAATAAATAATATTACCTTTCAAAAAATAGTTATAAGTGAATAGTAATTCATTTTTAAAAGATAATTTGCTATTTTATGAATTAAACAAATAATTTAAAATAAATAATTCAATTAGAGTTAAATTAAGATTAGCTCTTTCTTTTTATCAATTTGAGTATTATTAAAATAAATAATATTTTCTTTCTAAAAGATAATGTTCATGTAAATAACAATTCTTTTTAAAAGATAATTTGTTATTTTCATAATTTAAAATTTATTGTAAATAAAATGTCAGATTAATATTAAACTTTCTTTCTTATGAATTTGAGTATTATTGAAATAAATAATCTTAGAGAGGTAATACACAAAATATAATAAAATAAATGATATGTACTAAAAATAATGTGTTATTTTTTGTATTAAATAAACATTATTTCCTTTTATAAAGGCAACGTAGAAGCATAATAAAAAATAATATTTCATTTTACATTATGTTATAATAATTTGTAACGTAAGCTAACAAAAATAAAAGAATATTAAGCTTATTAGCATAATTTGATTAGAAGGAATTTTTTAGTATGATTAAAACAAATAATATTGAGATAATTTATTATTTTCAGATTTAAAGATTTAAAATAAATAATTCATTTTCAGTCAAATTAGGATTAATATTTCCATTTTATCCCTTTGAGTGTGATTAAAATAAATAATCATCCCTTTGTAAATGGTGATGCAAAAAATATAATAAAATAAATAATATATCATTTCTAAATGTAATGTATTATTTTTGGGTGTAAATAAATACTATTTCCATTATAAAAGGCAGTGTACAAGTTAATAAAATTAATAATATTTCATTTTTAAAAGATAAATGTACTATTTTCGAAATAGAAAAACATAAAACAATGAATTCAATTGAATCCAAATAATTTAAAATAAAGAATTAAATTTTAGTTCAATTAAGATTAATCTATTCTTATATTTCCTTTTTAAAAACATTGGACAAGTATATAATTTTAGAAAACTAAAAGTTATCTTATAATGGTTTGTTATATGATGTAAAAAAATAAATGAATACTTTGTTTATGAGAATAATTTAATTAGAAAGCAATTTTTTAGTATGATTAAAAAATCAATTTATTTTATAAAATGTACAAATAATAATTTTTCTTTCTGAAACATAATTTGTTATTTTTAATAAGAAATAATTTAATTTGAGTACAATTAAGACTAAATTTTAATTTCTAAAAGATAGTGGACAAGTATAATAAAATAAATAATATTTTATTTTTTAAAACAATATATTTCAGAAATAAAAAATAAATGATTCTATTTTATTATGATTACAATAAATAAACTTTCCTTTGTCGAAGCTATCGTAGAAGTATAATAAAACAAGTAAAATAATTTTATTTATTTTTAGTTTGAAAGATAATGAGTTAGTTAATAACATTAATTTAAGAAATTGAGTCCAAATTAAGATTAATTTTTCCTTTCTGAAAGATAATGGAAAAGTATAATAAAAAATATTTTCCTCTTGAAAGATAATGTATTATTTCAGAAAAAATAAATATTAAATTTGAGTCTGATTAAATAGATATTCTTTTCTTTCTAAAAGGCAATAAGTATAATAAAATATTATACTATTTCATTTTTTATAAGATGTTGTTTTATTTTCAAAATTTTAAAAAAAATAAAAAAATTCAATTTGAGTCCAATAAAAATAATATTTCCTTATATAAGTAATGAAGGTATTATAAATCATAAAATAAGTCTATTTATTGAAAACAATTAATTATTAAGAATAAAAATAATTTAATTAGATGTTGAGTTTTGCTATATTTAAATTGAAGTTTAAACTTTTTAAAATAGACTAACTTATTTATAGAGATGACAAACGAATTATGTCCTACCGTGTTCGGACCGATCAAACGGTATTGGATTGTGATATGACCAATTTCAAAAATAAGTCGTGTCATGTTGAATTGACATTATGCCAACTCGACATAATTGATGCACACCCCAACCAAATTAGCCAAGTTAGGTCATGCCGAATCGAACGACTCATTTCTTTTGTCAAAAGTTAATTTGTATTAATAAAAATAATTAAAGTATTATACTATATGATATTAAAAGATAATATAGTATATGGTATTATGATTATTAGATATATCATAAACTTTTTTATATATAATATAGTTATAACATATTATTATATATTTAAATATGTAAAAAAAATAAATTAATAATAAATAATGTCTTCATCGGATTAGGCTCGGTTCTTCGGCCCAGTGTCGAGTCGTGCCTAGCATCTTATTAGGCGCCCTAGCACGGTCTAGCCCGAGCATAACTTAACTACTGTGCTCGGACGAAGCTCCTATCGGGCAAGGCTGGCTCGGTAGAATTTCATGAAGGTCGCGTGTCGGACGAAGTAAAATTTTATCTTTACCTATTTGTCACATTAAGTGATAATAAATTAATTTTGATAATTATTAAAAATTATAATATTACAATTATGTATTGCATTTTTTTATAATATCTATCATCTTTTGAAAATAATGATATATTATAATATTATAATTATATAATATATAATATTTATAATATTTTGTCGTCCATGCATCGCACGGGATTCAAGACTAGTATTTATTAAAATGAAATATTATATAGACAGGAATTCACACACTAGATCATGGTCCCTCGCTTTCCAAATAATTGAGTGGAATTAAATTAAAAAAAGATTTACACTTCATTTGACATTATTAACGATTTGATAAGCGGACAACGATTTGTGATTCAAAACTACTATGATGGCAATGGAAGCCTGATGCTCTTAACTTTATGAAAGAAAATAAATAAGAAAGAAAACTCGCTGCACTTAATTTTCTGAAAGGGAGAGGAAAAATAACATGTCGTCCATCGTCTTCTACCAGATATGGTCAATATTATCTTTCCGCTGACGTGTCTCAGTTTTTGACTGAGATATGATCAATATTATGGTCAAGTTATAGCATGACGTAGCGTCTCCAGATTGGTCTTCGCCACGTGACGGGAGTCGATTTGGGGGCGTTACATCCATCGTCTTCTACCAGATAACACCTATTTATTTATATTGTCTGTATATTACAAACGAAACATTATTTACAAGTTTGCCACTGGCCCAACTGTATGAACTGCCCCCAACAAATCTAATACAGAGGAAATAAATCTTAGTAAACAACGGAGTCTTGATTTTAATCTCAAATTAAAACATTAAAGAGGAACGTATCTAATACAGAAGAAATAAATTTTAAGCAGAGGTACGTGTTTCAAAAATAATTTTTTATTAATATTTATTAACTAGATTTTAATTAATATATTATATTTATGTTTGTTATCGTTCTTCAACAACGCGTACTGCAGTATTCAAATTAAATGGAGAATAGTTCTCAAAGCACAAGTTAAGCTGGCAATGCAGAGAATCAACACGCACTTGACAATTCTGAACCAGTTTGCCACAATTTGATCAGAAACTACAACCAAGGGCTTATTGAAAAGGGAAAAAACACACCAAAAGAATCAAGTTCTGTAGCGCCACTAATTTTGGAGTTTATATTGCATATTGCATGATCATTCCATTGCTTCCATCAGGAAATATCTCCGCCATCTGGAATTAAGCAACATCAAGAAAAAAATGAAAGTTTCAGTTCTACATCATTAATGAAAGATCCCTTCATGTACACTCGTGACTCTTCAGTAACTGAGGCGCAAAACTCATTGAACAGAGAAAGAAATAGTAATACATCCTTCTGAATAGCAAGCACTGTTACGTTTTCATTATTGTGAAGCAGATCAAATTAGTTAATCAGCAGCAGGAGGTTTTAAATAACTAAATCTTTGTTCGGATTTTAGCTACGATTTGATGTCCAGGAACTTGATCGTGACAAATTATGCAGTGAAAGACGAACAGTACGTGGTGGTGTGGACAAACAGATAAGCAGTGAACTCTGTTCTTGGCACATAAACGTAAACTTTGCAAACAATGTTGCTTAACAAACGTAAAAGCTGCTTGCATCGAGACGCTTACAGGTTCGAGGAACGCATGGCGGCGCGGCGTTCACAGTGAACGATCGCAATGTTAATGAACCGAGGGAAAGAAATTCAAGAACTCTTGCAGCAGGTCTGGATGGTCCCTGAGAAGATCAGTGATTTCTCTTATGCCCTCATGACGGGGCTTACGCCCTTGGCGGATCATTTCCAAGAGATGAAGAATCGACTCGAAGAGGCCCTCCTGTTGCCGTGACCGTTCCTGGATCCTGCAGACGAAGTCCAAGGCCTGAGCAAAGTTGGGTATCCGTGGTGGTGACGGAGATGGTAGCAGGTCGTTGAACGCGGCGATGAGCATCGGCTGGTCGCGTAGCAGCAGCTCCACTCCCGTCCGGACCTGTACCGCGCTCCGGCCACTGTTCAGGATGTTGACCAGCGCCGTGTACTTGTGGGGCTGGTCTCGCAGTCTGATCCTGGCCAGGCTGAGGAATTCAGCAGTGATAATCACCCCCGACGGCATTGTTATTGCTTGCGTGCAGGAGGGCGCCGGGCTTCTTGTTCGTGGTGTTTGGTCGTCGTTCTTTGTTCGTCAGGTGATCAAATGGGAGATGATGATAGTTCTTTCTTTATTTAGCGGAGACGATGAGATTGAGTATATATATGTAGTGCGGGTGTGTAAGCATAATTAACTTATATAATAATAATAGTCTCGGCATTTTGTTGGAAAAACAATATATTATGGATACTTCTAATAATAGATATCTAAATTGTCACATTATATTTTACCATGAAGTAAATATTAGACTAGTCCTCCTTTTGATTGTATATATTATTATCTCTCTGCGTTAAATTATATATATATATATATATATATATGAGTGCGATTAATATATATTAATATAATATATATATATATATATATATATATATATATATATATATACATTAAATCATAGCCTCTCACTTTCCAAATAATTGAATGCAATTAATTTAAATAAACTTGACATTTTGTTTATTTTTATTATATATTACCCTTCTTGATTGTAAAAAAATATATTACATCGATATCTTAAATTAAGGTCTAAAATGACTGTTTTATTAAACAATTAAATATTAAATCCACAAAAATGAGGAATAAAATGCTAGGGGTAGGGCATGTCAGCTTTTGGGTCTAAAAAATCACCCATTATTTTTTGATCGATTTTTAAAATTGAAAAGGTACCCTAAATCAGTTCATAAGTAAAAAATCATCATCTTGCGGATCAATTTTTTGAGTGATTTTCTTGGAGCCTTATTTTTGTATAATTATATTTTTAAAATATATCTAACAAATTAATATAAATATAAATAATATTTAATGTATAATTAAATAGAAAATATACTATTAAAATTTAAAGTTACCAAATTAGAAATCCATAATATGAAATATATAAAAAAATTTATATCTCTAATAAAAAAATAAAAAATATGAGTTAACTATATAAATAAAATTCATAAATAAAACATAGGCCTGGTTCCTATGGCGTTTTTGAGTGAGCCCTAACTTTTCAGCTTTTTTCAGGTTTTAATTATTAAAAATTATCCTAAATTATATTCAAATTTTTAATTTTTAATTTTTTTAGTTTGACTTTTTTAAATGAGTATTCTAAATTTGTCACATGCACGACTTTATTATTAATATAAATAATATTCACGAGGGTATTTGAAAAGTGAAACTTGATGGAACTAACCCTCTGGTTCTTCAAATAATTCATGATGGCCTGGTTCTCGAGGTGGAACTAGACTGTCATTTTTATCCTCGGAACCAAGGTTGTTCCACCATTTAGCTGTTGGCCCTTTATTTTTTTTAAATTTTTAATAAATTTATAATCTATATTTATCATACATATTTTTAATTCAAAGATTCATTAAAATTAACCCATCACATTTACTTTTTTTTTATCACATCAACTATCTTATTCCTTGTCATCAAATTTCATTTCATCCAAACACATCCCGAACTAATCTATCAATTGAAACTATTCACCGAAATTCGATAGAACTCTCGTTCCCATTACCAAACGACCTATGGAGTATTTTGTTTTTTCATATCTTTCAATACATCCACCCCTGGAAGCAACATGAAAAAAGATCACTTATACAAAGTCAAGAACGAATCAAAATTTTTTTAAGGGAAAGCCAAAATATATAAAATTATATTTCCATAAATAATATTTTTTATAAAAAATTATTAAATAATTAAAGATATGTTTTCTTTTACGTAAATTTTAAGCCGAGGTAATTTTTTTATTAATATATATTAACTATATTTTAATTAATATATTATATATATGTTTGTTATTGTTCTTCGGAGAAGAACAACGAGTACTGCAGTAATCAAATCAAATGGAGAATAGTTCTCAAGCACAAGTTAAGCTGGCAATGCAGGAATCAACATGCACTTGACAATTCAGAACCAGTTTACCACAATTTGATCATAAACTACAACCAAGGGCTTATTGAAAAGGGAAAAAAAACACATCAAATGTAACGACTCGGATTTTCAGAAAAATAGATAAATGAGATTTATTTTATTTAATAGATTTAGAAATCCCAATGTTAATATTCTAGAATTAATTAATTTCGAAATTGATGGAAATTATGAGATAAGATGGTTAGAGTGATAAGAAGTAATTTGAGAGGGATTGAATTTAATTGAGTTATTGTTAATTAAATTTAGATTTAATTAAATCTGACAAATTATGGATAGATTAATTAATGATGGATGACCAAGATTAATTCTAAAAGAGTCCAAGACCTAATAGAATTGATATTGCAAATATGCACCTATAAATAGGCATTAAAGGTGGCTGGAAACTCCTTTTTCTGCCAAACAAAATTCTGTCCACGAGCCCTCTTTTTCCTATCATTTGCACGTGAACCGAGGCACTCCCAAGAACGTGTGGCAGCTAGTTTCGAAGCATGCACATAGGAGAAGTTCCAGGTGGTGGCCACGAGTTTCGGAGCGAGGATAGAGAGCAATCGCCGGCCAAAGTTTGGCGTTCGTGCAGATTTGTCAGAGAAGGAATTCTGTTGGTTTTTCAGTCAACTTTAGGTACGTAGGGGAATTCCTATGTCGTCAGTTTTCCATGACATGGAACCCTATTCCCTTCTCCTTCGTATTGTGATTCCATGGATATATCACATGCATAGTTTGGACATCTTATGGTATAGTTATCCTGGTCGAAAAGTCGCGTCGGAACACACTTTTCCGTCGGCGGTAGAACCCGGCCCAGATTTGGCTGAATCCAGACCGAGTTGAAATTGAAACCGGATCGGGTTGTCCAACCCGGCCCGGGTTCCTGTTGACCCGACCCGGGTTCTGGCTTCGGCTCGACTCGAGGTCGCGGCGCGATTTGGATTGGATGTGAATCGGCCGACCCGGCCCGGGTTCATTACACACCCGGCCCGGGTTTGCTCTGGCCGAGGTGATATCGATCTGGGTTTCACCCGACGTGGGCCGGGTTCTGGAGACAGAAAACGTAAAATTATGATATTTTAGCACAGATAATTGATTAGTTGTTACAATTGTTCCCAAATCGTATTGTTAACAGATCTGATCTCATCAGACTTTTATTAGATTTGATTTGAGATTATCTTCATCGTTACCATACCTGATCTTACTAATCATTATGTTATTGATCCAGTAGTTTTCTCCTGATTGGGTCCTTGTCTAATCTAAAGTGAATTGTTAAAGATAGGTCTTTAGGTTAAACAAGATAAAAGATAGAAACTGCTGGGTCTCCATGTTCTCCGATTGTCTCTAAGCCCCTGGGCCATTATTGTTATAGTATTGTATGAGGCAGATAGTGGACCTAGATGTTTGAGACGTCATCCTTTAAGGAAGCTATGGCTGTCCTGTGATGGCCTTGGTCCCCCGCCATCATGAACCTATTGTTAGCGCTATTATTGGAGGGCGGCTTGCCGTGGCTTGATCTCCCACTGGCCTACTTGAAAGAGACATGGATTTCCCATAATTGGTTGAGCGCTCCCTAAATGAATTGAATTTGATTGAATTGAATTGAATTGAAATTGAATAGAATTGAATGGAATTGAATTGAACCTTGGTCATTCGGACTTCGGCGTGATTGGCTTTGCCTCTGCCTATTGAATAGAATATAAATTGAAAATTGACCGATGACCACAAATATTGACAATGGAAAATTGTTAAATTGGATAGATGCCATAGTGATCAAGCATAATTGATAATTGATATTGATTGATTCCTTGATCTCTTACTTGATCTCTTTATTGATTCATGGCCTTATTGATATGTATTGTTTCATTGTTGAGCTATTCCTATATGATCTTACCATGTGCTCTATTGATTATTGTTCATTATTGATTATTGATTTTTGAACACTATTGATCTATTTATTATTATGGTTAGACCCTATGTACTGAGTATTTTTATACTCATGGGTTTTCTCCTGTATCTGGATTCATGCAGGTGAGATGATAGAGGATGATGATGCAGGTGGTCAAGCTCAGTGACAGGGATGTTGCACATAGTGTATGATTTAGTCCTACTAGATTAGCTTTTCTTTTCCGTATATTTAGTATGATGGAGTCATGGACGTTTTCAGCTCCTTGACATTATATATTGATAGACGATCTTTTATTAATTTCGCATTTTATAGAGTTTTATTTCCGTAAAATTTATTCTAATAGAATTGTGTAGCGTCTTTGGGACGACTCTGATCACGTGATAATCACGTGGGTCTCGGGGCGTTACAAAAGGTATCAGAGCCTAAGGAGAGACACTTCTTAACTGTCTCTAATAGATAGAGTTGAGTCCATGTGCAACTGTCACGAGCAACCACTGCAGACATGGTCAAGTAAGCATTGTATTGATATATGGATTATGAGCTCACACTAATCGAATTGTTATTGTTATGATTGTATTTGAGCAGCTGTTATGGCCTTTCCGGATCATGTCCCACGGGCTCCTAGGAGTGGATCGCAACGGGCTCTCCAGCAGGCCCAGGCCTCCCAAGCTAGTGAGCGACAGATCCAAGGCCCTCAAATCAATGGACCTTAGGAGGAACAATTGAGGCAGGGGTCTGTGCCTTATGGACTTCACTCTGCCCATACTGCGTACTCTCACCCCGGGAGTTACGCGTGGCAGCCTGCTCAGGATCGGAAGGACACTGTTGAAAGGTTCCTAAGGTTGCAGCCCCCTCAGTTTGACGGGAAGGGTGACTTTGAGGACGCGGAGAGCTGGATCGAGGAGATCGAGCATATCTTCCTCGAAATGGACTGCGGTGAGGACCGCAAACTGCTCTACGCCAACCGTAAGCTGAAGGGTGAAGCCAGAGAATGGTGGAAGGCCGATAAGCTGACCCACGTTCATAGGCCAAGATCATGTTACCTGGGAGGATTTCAAGAAGGCCTTCCGAAATAGATTCATCCCTGCTTATGAGAGGGGCAGGAGGCAAAAGGAATATCTCACGCTGCAGCAGGGTAACTTGACAATTAAGCGGTACCTGACCAAGTTCCTGAGCTTGAAAAGGTACTCTACTTTGCAACAGACTGAATCGGATCGCGTGAAGCGTTGGGTGGATGGCCTGAAGCCCAACCTCAGGGAAAGTGTTAAAGGAGGGAACTGTCAGACCCTCCAATTTGCTGAAGAGTTCGCCATTTATCTGAAAGATGGCGGCCAGGCAGGAGTCCAACAGCAGCACCAGACACCTGCAAATCAGCCGCAACATTAGAATCGTAATAGAAATCGCAGACATGGAGGCAGACGTGACAACCATCGTCGCAATGACCGGAATAGGGACAGACCCTATCCCGAGAGGAGTGAGCAGCAGAAGGCTTGTGACTTCTGCCATCGATTCCATCCCGGTGAGTGCTACCAGAAGACGGGCGCATGTCTAAACTGTGGCAAGGTGGGCCACTTCGCCCGAGAGTGTAAGGAACCAAGGCCCGCTGCACCACCTCCTCAGCGCAATGATGGGCCACCAAAGATGGTGCAAGGCCGAGTCTACAATGCACGGCCTACTGACGAGCAGAGAGCAAACGACACCATTCAAGGTACGCTTAAAATTGATGGCGTTCATGCTAATATATTATTTGATTCAGGAGCTACACACTCCTTCATTTCGGAGCAATTTGCTCCACTATTAAGTATGAAGCCACAAGCAACAGGATTCTCACTCGACATCGGGTGTCAATCGAAGTGGATGGCAAGAACTTCTCGGCGGATCTAATCGTCATTCCGATCAAGGATTACGATGTGGTGTTGGACATGGACTGGTTGTCCTACCATGACGCCTACTTACACTGCCGAGCAAAGAAGATCATGATTGGAGCACCAGGAGGGCCTCAGACTATTGTCAAAGGCGTGCCACTAAAGCTGGGTAAGGTCCTGGTATCGGCTATCAAAACCCAGAAGCTACTGAAGAAAGGATGCCGAGGATTCTTGGCGAGCGTGGTTAAGATGGATCGGGCTGAGATAGACCGAGATAGCATTGAGGTGGTGAAGGAATTCCCGGACGTTTTTCCGGATGATGTTTCCGAACTACCACCACGACGGGAGATCGACTTCCGCATCGATTTGGTGCCGGGTACTGCACCTATCTCAAGGGCACCGTATAGAATGGCTCCAGCAGAAATGCTGAAATTGAAGACTCAAATCCAAGAGTTATTGGATAAGAGATTCATCCGACCGAGTGTCTCCCCATGGGGCGCTCCGGTATTGTTCGTGAAGAAGAAGGATGAATGTATGCGACTGTGCATAGACTATCGGATGTTGAACAAGGTTACCATAAAGAACAAGTACCCACTACCAAGAATTGATGACCTGTTCGACCAATTATCTTCGGCAAAAGTGTTCTCGAAGATCGACTTGAGAAGTGGTTACCATCAACTTAGGATAGCTGATGATGATGCGCCGAAGACAGCATTCAGGACGAGATATGGCCACTACGAGTTCTTGGTGATGCGTTTGGGCTGACCAATGCCCCGACAACCTTTATGGATTTGATGAACCGGGTGTTCAGGCCATATTTGGACAAGTTCGTGATCGTATTCGTCGATGATATTTTGATTTATTCGTCGAGTCCGGAGGAACATGAGGAACATCTACGAGTTGTGCTACAGACTCTCCGAGTTGTCATGGCACACCTCGGCATGCAACCTGAATTGACGTTGAAGATTGTGAAGGCACAACCGAATGACAATGAGTACGACCACCTGCTCAAGTTGTGCGAAAAGATTCCTGCCGACTTTTCAGTCTCAGAGGGAGTGGTCAGATACAAGGGACGTTTGTGGGTTCCTGACCATGATGGATTAAGGAGACAGGTGCTTAATGAATGCCATAAATCGAAATTCGCCATTCATTCCGGAAGCACGAAAATGTATAAAGATTTGCAACGGACCTTCTGATGGAACAACATGAAGAAGGACATAGCGAAGTACGTTGCAAAGTGCATTGTATGCTAGCAAGTGAAGGTTGAGCATCAAAGGCCATATGGAGTAGTACAGGAACTTGGAGTCCCACAATGGAAATGGAAAAAGATAACGATTGATTTTGTTACAGGGCTTCCAAGAACACAGCAGGGCCATGATGCGATATGGGCAGTGGTGGACCGATTTAGCAAAGCGGCCCACTTTATTCCCATCAAATGGAAGCAGTCCGTCGAAAGCCTGATGGATATTTATATTAAGGAGGTTATCCGACTACATGGAGTGCCATTATCCATTGTGTCGGATAGAGATCCACGATTTACAGCGAAATTTTGGCGGAGCATTCAAAGTGCCTTTGGAACGAAATTGAACTTCAGCACAGCGTTCCATCCTCAGACAGACGGGCAGTCTGAGCGCACTATACAGACATTGGAAGATATGCTCCGAGCATGTGCTTTGGACTAGAGTGGCAGTTGGGACACCCACCTCCCACTGATTGAATTCGCATATAATAATAGTCACCACTCTAGTATTGGCATGGCACCCTTTGCTGCCATGTATGGAAGATCGTGCCGCTCCCCTATCTGTTGGAGTGAGGTAGGAGGACGACAGTTCTTGTCAGAGGAAATGTTGAAGCAAACCATGGAGGATGCTGAAAAGGTTCGTCTCATTAGAGAAAGATTGAAGGCAACATTCACCAGACAGAATACTTATGCTGACAAGAAACGTAGAGAACAGATCTTCAAGGTTGGAGATCGTGTGATGCTGAAAGTCTCCCCGATGAAGGGCGTAATGAGATTCAGTAAGAAGGGCAAGCTGAGCCCTAGGTACGTAGGTCCATTCGAGATACTTGCATTGATCGGAGATGCAGCCTGCAGGTTGGCGCTACCGCCATCTTATGGACACGTGCATAACGTCTTCCACGTGTCGATGTTGCGCAAGTATCAGCATGATGATGCTAATATAGTGAATATGGAAGAACCAAACTTGAATGTGGATCTGACATACGCTGAACAGCCTATAGAGATATTGGAGTACCAAACTAAGCATCTGAAGAATAAGATGGTACCTATGGTGAAAGTGGCATGGACACATCATAGAGACGAAGATGCAACATGTGAATTGGAAGATGAAATGAAGAAGGATTTTCCAGAATTATTTAAATAGATTGATGTAATTTCTCTTAACCAAATTCGAGGACGAATTTATTTTTAAGGAGGTTATGATGTAACGACACGGATTTTCAAAAAAATAGATAAATGAGATTTATTTTATTTAATAGATCTGAAAATTCCAATGTTAATATTTTGAAATTAATTAATTCCGAAATTGATGGAAATTATGAGATAACATGGTTAAAGAGATAAGAAGGAATTGGATTTAATTGAGTTGTTATTAATTAAATTTGGATTTAATTAAATCTGACAAATTATGGATAGATTAATTAATGACGGATGACCAAGATTGATTCTAAAAGATCCAAGGCCTAATAGAATTGATATTGCAAATCTGCACCTATAAATAAGCATTAAAGGTGGCTGGAAATCCCTTTTTCTGCCAAACAGAATTCTATCCACGAGCCCTCTTTTTCCTCTCATTTGCACGCGAACCGAGGCATTCCCAAGAACGTGTGGTGGCTGGTTTCGAAGCCTGCACATAGGAGAAGAAGTTCCAGGTGGTGGCCACGAGTTTCGGAGCGAGGACAGAGAGCAATCGCCGGCCAAAGTTCGACGTTTGTGCAGATTTGTCAGAGAAGGAATTCTGTTGATTTTTCAGCCAACTTTAGGTACGTAGGGGGAATCCCTATGTCGTCGGTTTTTCGTGACATGGAACCCTATTCCCTTCTCCTTCGTATTGGGATTCCATGGATAGATCACATGCATAGTTTGGACATCTTATGGTATAGTTATCGTGGTCGGAAAGTCGCATCGGAATGCACTTTTTCGTCGGCGGTAGAACCTGGCTCGGGTTCTGCTGTGCCCGGCTCGGATTTGGCTGAATTCGGACCGAGTTGGAATCGAAAACGGATCGGGTTGTCCAACCCGGCCCGGGTTCCTGTTGACCTGACTCGAGTTCTGGCTTCGGCTCGACTCGAGGTCGCGACGCGATTTGGATTGGATGTGAATCGGCCAACCCGGCCCGGGTTCACTACACACCCGGCCCGGGTTTGCTCTGGCCGAGGTGATATCGATCGTTTCCGAACACGATCCGAATTTCACCCGACGCGGGCCAGGTTCTGGAGATAGAAAACGTAAAATTGTGATATTTTAGCACAGATAATTGATTAGTTGTTACAATTGTTCCCAAATCGTATTGTTAACAGATCTGATCTCATCAGACTTTTATTAGGTTTGATTTGAGATTATCTTCATCCTTACCATAACTGATGTTACTAATCATTATGTTATTGATCCAGTAGTTTTCTTCTGATTGGGTCCTTGTCTAACCTAAAGTGAATTATTAAAGATAGGTCTTTAGGTTAAATAAAATAAAAGATGAAAACTGCTGGGTCTCCATATTCTCCGATTGTCTCTAAGTCCCTGGGCCATTATTGTTATAGTATTGTATGGGGCAGATAGTGAACCTAGAGGTTTGAGACGTCATCCTTTAGGGAAGCTATGGTTGTCCTGTGATGACCATGATCCCCCGCCATCATGAACCTATTGTTAGCGCTATTATTGGAGGGCGGCTTGCCGTGACTTGATCTCCCATTGGCCTACTTGAAAGAGACATAGAGTTTCTCATAATTGGTTGAGCGCTCCCTAAATGAATTGAATTGGATTGAATTGAATTGAATTGAATTGAAATTGAATAGAATTGAATGGAATTGAATTGAACCTTGGTCATGCGGACTTCGGCGTGATTGGCTTTGCCTTCGCCTATTGAATAGAATAGAAATTGGAAATTGACCGATGACCACGAATATTGACAATGGAAAATTGTTAAATTGGATAGATGCCTAGTAATCAGGCATAATTGATAATTGATATTGATTGATTCCTTGATCTCTTACCTGATCTCTTTATTGATTCATGGCCTTATTGATATGTATTATTTCATTGTTGAGCTATTCCTATATGATCTTACCATGTGCTCTATTGATTATTGTTCATTATTGATTATTGATTTTTGAGCACTATTGATCTATTTATTGTTATGGTTAGACCCTACGTACTGAGTACTTTTATACTCATGGGTTTTTCCCTGCATCTGGATTCATGCAGATGAGATGATAGAGGATGGTGATGCTGGTGGTCAAGCTCAGTGACAAGGATGTTGCACATGGTGTAGGATTTAGTCCTATTAGATTAGCTTTTCTTTTCCGCATATTTAGTATTATGGAGTCATGTACGTTTTCAGCTCCTTGACATTATATATTGACAGACGATCTTTTATTAATTCCACATTTTATAGAAGTTTTATTTCCGCAAAATTTATTCTAATAGAATTGCGTAACGCCTTTGGGATGACTCTGAGTACGTGATAGTCACGTGGGTATCGGGGCGTTACACCAAAAGACTTAAGTTCTGTAGCGCCACTAATTTTTTACATCATCATCTTGAAAAGGGGAAAAACCACAAGTTTGTGAGACTGTACTGTAGATCATCATATTGGAGTTTATATTGCATATTTACATGAAGGAGACAACTCCTAAACATATGCATAATCATTCCATTGCTTCCGTCAAGAAATATCTCCACCATCTAGAATTAAGCAACACCAAGAAAAATGAAAGTTCAGTTCTACATCATTAATGAAAGATCCCTTCATGTACACTCGTGACTCTTCAGTAACTTTGGCACAAAACTCATTGAACAAAGAAAGAAATAGCAACACGTCCTTCTGAATAGCAAGCACTGTTACGTTTTCATTATTGTGAGGCAGATAAAATTAGTTATTCAGTAAAGGTTTTAAATAATTAAATCTTTGTTCGAATTTTAGCTAGGATTTGATGTTCAGGAAGTTGATCGTGACAAATTAATATGCAGTGAGTGAACAACGAACAGTACGTATGGATAAACAGATTAAGCAGTGAACTCTGTTCTTGGCACGTAAACGTAAACTTTGCATTTTATGCATGGAACAAACAATGTTGCTTAACAAACGTAAAAGCAGCTTGCATCGAGACGCTTATAGGTTCGAGGAACGGCCGCGAGTCAAGTTCAGGGAATGCATGGCGGCGTGGCATTCACAGTGACGATCGCAAATGTTGAAGATCCGGAGGCAAGAAATTCAAGTAATCTTGCAGTAGGTCTGGATGGTCCCTGAGAAGATCCATGATTTCTCTTGTGCCCTCAAGACAAGCCTTACGCCCGATGACGATCATTTCCATGAGATGAAGAAACGACTCGAAGAGGCCCTTCTATTACCGTGACCGTTCGTTGACCCTGGAGACAAAGTCATAGGCCTGATCAAAGTCGGTTAAGGCATCCGGAGAAGATATCCTGAGTGCCGGCGGTAGCAGGCCGTTGAATGCGACGATGAGCAACGGCTCGTCCCGTAGCACCTCCTCCACTTCCGTCCGGACTTCTATCGCGCTGCGTCCCCTAGTTAGGATGTTGACCAGCGCCGTGTACTTGTGGGGCTGGTCTTCTCGCAGTATGATCCTGGCCAGGCTGAGGATTCATGGGAAGTAGGGAATTTCTCCCGTTAGAATATGTTGAGGCTCATATATACTATGTTCTTATAACATAATCTCTACATGACATGGCATATGTATTTCATCATCAAAATATATAAATCATATGTATATTATGAGCTACTTATGCACACTATATGACATGTGAACATATCAACATGGCATGACAAGATAAACGTGTAACATCATAAACATTAGATTAAATCATATCATAACTTATCATTATGCTAAGGCATATCATCATTTGTTTCGCTTTACTTTAACATCTTCTTACATGACATCTTATGACAACGGAACATACATTACCACCCATTTAGGTGATTATATTATCTTCATCTTACAATGTTATCTTTACTTTCATTCCATGTCATGAATCATACTTAGAAACACACCCATCGTAATAGTGAGGACCTTATTCCATGGAATACAACAATATAATAGTGAGGACTTTATTCCAGAGCATACAATACTATAGTAGTGAGGACTTTATTTCAAGAAATACACACACTTTATGATGAGAGACACTGTCTCTTAGAAAGTACATACATACATGTAAGACTTTACTTCTTAGATTTCGATCCCCTTGAAGTACATACATAAGTGTAAGACTTTACTTTTAATCTTTACTTCATCTTTTCATCTTATATCTTTATTTAAATAGCTTTTTATCTTGGCGATTGGGAAGACCATGTTGATTCACGAGATTTGACTAGCTAGGCCGAGATCTTTTTGTCCCATTGAAAGTACAAACCATGGTGGGTCAGACATTAATTACTTCCCCGAAAATACATCACATAAACTAGCAAGTGAAGACTTTATTCCTCTTCACGATTACAACAAGACACCTTCAAGCCAATCCATCTTTTACTTACGTTCATCAATACATACAATCATTCAATACATGTTATATATTTTATTCATATTTAAGATCATACATACATCAAATCATGATAAGTGTGAGCATTTCAAACATACACATAAATATGGGACTGGTCACAACCGTGCTACATAAGATCACGATCGTGCCCACACTTGGGCAAAGGCGTGCCTCGGTTCGACATGGCTAAGTACTTGGCTGATTTGCTCGGCATCACTTGGTCACGGTCGTGCTACATTGTGTCACGTTCGTGTCCACACGTGGACACAGGCGTGTCATGGTCCGGTACGGTCAGCACTTAGTCATTTTCCTCAGCTTGATATGGTCACACTGCTCCATGCCTGATCTTTCTCACGATCGTGACAGAACGTTGGATTTCATCCTGCCCTCAAAATATTCTAAGGTAGAGGCTTCACTGGGTTGTCACGACCGTGTGACCACAAGGTCATGGCCATGACAGAAAGCTCAATTCTTCACTCAGCACAATTTCACTCTAAGGCATGAATTACAATGGGAGTCACGGTCGTGCTAGACTCCAGACATCTCCTCTACTTTTCTTCATTTTTACCTCATTTACACACATACACATATATATAAACACCTTTGAGGTGCACATTCATACAAGCATGAACAATAGGAACTTTACACTACTCATATAGGATTAGCAACCTAATAATCTCATCATAATACACATAGGTACTTGCATCAAAACATTAAGACTACTAAACATATTCATTTATGGCAATAAGCAATTTCATCATCACTAAATCATAAATAATAGTAAAACATCATGATTCTAAGCAAGATTAGTAATGTAACAGTAACTTTAGCTAAATCATATAATGATGTAAAATAATCATGCACATTCTCTCATCATTCACTCCAAGAACAAATTGCTTGTTCTTCATGCCTTAATCCATGCATTCAAACATCATTAAGCGGTGGTTAGAGGGTTTGGATCCCCTCAACATACTTTATTAACATTTACATTTGCATATTTATATACCATGCTAGTTTAGTGAAATTATAGATGTCATCCTTTTCATTTGAGCATCACTTCTTATATTATGATTCTCATGTAGCATTTTCACAAACATTTAATAAGCATCATGCATTCTATTCTAGTGTCCCAAATTTCATCATGTAGGAATAAAAGGTTATTTCTAAATCCCAATCCAAACATTCAATCCATACATTGAGGGAGAGATTATGGTTCGATCTCCTCAAACATACATTGAGGGTTTATATTAAAACTCTATTAATCATAATCTTTCTTTCTTCTTCTTCTTTCTTTCTCTCTTCTTCTTGTTATGTCAGCTTTCTTCTCTCTTTTTCTTCTTCTACCTTTTTCTTTCTCTTCTCCTTCCTTGCTCGAATGGTATTCTTCTCCTTGCTTATTGCTGGCCGTGAGATTAAGGGAGGGAGGCTTAGGGAGAGAGAGATGCTAAGAGAAGAGAGGGCGTGAGTAAGAGAGAGAATGTGGGGTGGGGAGTGGATCTCCTTTGTTGTCGTGATCGGGTGTGAGGAAGAGAGCATGAGATGCCTTGCTGATGGTGGCTCCTTCTTGGTGTTGCTGCTGAAATTTGATGGAGAGAGTAAGAGTGAGTGAGGAGAGTGAGGAGAGAGGAGCTGTCTTGAGTGTGTGGGAGGGAGAGTAGGTGAGGGATTTGGGGGTGCTGCTGCGGTGAGATTTGAGGAGTCAAGGAGAGAGAGGTGGCCCACGTGTGGGGGAAAGAGGAAAGAAAAGAGAGAGAGAGTTAGGTGATTTTAGGGCAATTAAGGTTATTTATATCTTAGACAAATGGGTTTAGTTATGGACTTTATATGGTTATTGATTTCTTTTATTGATTTCATTTTATTTTTATATCTATTTGATTTTTAGGAATATTATAATATATTCTTCTTCAAATAAAATTCGTCTTCGAATTTTATAGGATCTTATATGATAGGTCTCTTCATCCAAGTTGCTCCATTTAACTTTCTCTCCTCGTATACACCGGCATTGACCTCTCCATTCGTGACTTCCCAATGTGCATTCCTTGATGGTCTCACTTTCACCGCCTTTGCATTTCGTCTTCATTAGTCGATCGTTATCATAGTACAAATTAATTGTTACTGAAGACCCAATTTCTTACATTTATGCATTGCTTCAACATTGAGGTCCTCCTCAATGGTACTTCATCATGTCCCCCCACGACGATGTCTTTTGATAGTTACCTTTGCGACTACTTAATCCTGCCTATGTTTAATGGATTTGTCGGATCAACTTCTTACCTGTTGGATCTTTTCATCTCTATCGGAAGAGGTTATACTGCATGTCGTTGGTCTTTCCACTTCAGCTGAGGTTTGGAACATGATGCAAAAATTGATAACAATATATGCTAATAAGTGCACTAGTCGCTCAATTAATAAAGTACAGAGTAAAGTGTCAAACTCACGAGGAATTAACTTACTTAACTAAACTAATATTTAAGACTACAACCATTCTTGTGGTATTGTCAATGGCCGTAGGCACATGCAACAACTTGATATTAGTAACACCTTTCTTAATGGAATAATGCATGAAAATGTCTACATGGAACAACCACTTGGATTGACAAGGATCATCCTCATTATGTTTGCAAGCTCCAAAAATCCTTATATGGTCTAAAATAGGCCCTCGCGCTTGGTTTTACACATTACATGCTGTGTTGGTCACATTTGGATTCAATGCTTCCAAAATGGATTCATCATTACTTATTTATCACGAACAATCTATTATCTTATATACTCTTGTGTAGATGACATTGTTGTAATAGGTTCTTCCTTGGAGCTCATTGACAAGTTAGTCGGCACGACATAAAATTGTTACTAAAAGATCTTGGACAACTTCATCATTTTTCGACTTGGAGGCCTTAACTTGGCGCAGCGGCATTCTTCTCCCTTAGCGTAAATACATCCTATCAATTCTATAACGAGCAAACATGCCCAATTCTAAAGGAGACCTCACCCTAATGTCATATCTAGAAAAAAAATCTGAATCACACACTTCAGCTCTATTATCTGATCTGCAACTATAAAGACAACTTACGGGTGCCCTATAGTATGTCACATTCACACGGCCATATATTAATTTTGTAGTTAATTTTGTGTGTCAACACATGCATGCTCCACTATATCATCACTGGATTGTCCTCAAACGCCTCCTTTGTTATCTCAAACAAACACAAAGTCTTGGTCTCTATGTTGCTCGATCCAGTCATTCAAAGATTCAAGCCATTAGTGACGTGGATTGAGCAAGTTACATAACCGACGTTCAGTTGGTGGCTATTCTATCTTCATTCGGTGCAACCTAATCTCTTGGAGAGCAAGGAAACGAGTAAATTTGAGTATCGAGCTATTGTTGACATCACAACTAAGATTATTTGGCTTCAATCTCTACTTCATGAACTTCAACATCCAATCATAACATGACAATATTGGAGCTACAAATCTCTCTACTAATCCAATATTTCATGCAAGAACGAAGCATATTGAGGTCTATTATCACTTTGTTTGAGAAGAGGTGGCCACTAAGAGACTAATTGTTCATTGTATCTCGACAAAAGATCAAATTGTCAATCTATTCAGGTCTGAAGACCATATCCCAAATATTTTGATGGTATCAAACAAGAAAGATGATGTACTAATGATGGTTGAAGTGTTGGTTCAAATAGGATAATTAATTTTTGAAAGAAAAGATCATTTTTTATTTCTACAGACAAAATAGATGATCGATATCTTTCGAACATCCACCGGAGAAGGAATGGATGACCGAAAGAGATGCCAGAGCAACTGCTAAATTTCAAGAGCAAGGACATTTTTAAACGGGACGATCGAAAACTTTTCGAATGATCGTTCTAGCCGAAAAATGCAAAAGACCATGCGAAATGGATGACCGAAAGTACTGCCACAACTATCGTAGAATATAGAGATCTCGACATTTTTAAAAATATTTTTCAGACGATCATTCTAAGTGGCACATGCAAAAATAGCATACGAGATGAATGATGCCGCAACGATAGCAGGATACAAATAGCTTGACATTTTTAAAGCAGACGACCGAAAATTTTTGGATGACCATTCTAGGTAGCAAATGCGAAAAGAGCATATGAGATGGACGATCAAAAGAGCTGCCACAATGACCGCGGAATATAGAGAGCTCGACACTTTTAAAACGAATGATCGGAATATTTTTAGATGTCTATTTTGGGCACTAAAATAAACATTGTGCAAAGGACAAAGGACGACTACACAGAAAAGACAACAGTAACAACTATATATTTTTTTATATAGAACAGGCACATGGACTAGAAACAAATGCCCATTTCAGATAAGATGTGCACATAGGCTACTTTCTATACAAAACAGACGCTCGAAACTAAAACGAGCGTCCGCTTTAGAAATGACATAACAAATTCAACTTTTTCAAAAGAATTTCAACGATCATACTTTGAAGAGAAACCTATAAAAGAGATATCAAAGCCTGAAAGAAGATTATCTAAATAAGGAAAATCACTCTATAACTTTTTTCAAGTCTAAAACATTTTCTAGAGCTCTAATTTGTAAATCATTTATTTTCGCTTTTAGTTCTTAAGTATGAGCATTCTTTGTAAGAAGAGAGAATTGAAATGAATTTTTGTGTTCTTATTTAATGAATTTGAGAGCTCTTGTACTTTTCCTCTTGAGCAAGCAAGAAGACGATGTGATATAGAAATGATTATTCTTTTCTTATAAGAAGATAAAACGTTAGTAAATCTTCGATGATTTAAAGAGACACAAGACGACTTTGCTTGAGGGAGCATGCTAAATATTAAATAATATCGTCTCTAAACAATCTTTGAGGTAAATTAGACGGAGCGTCCTCCAACTTTTAGTCAATATCTCAATGGTCTCCTAACTTTAATTTGTAACTAGATTGTCCTCAAACTTTATTTTTCTTGCATCCATCGTCTTCTTGATTAATGATAGCTAGTTTTCCAATTATATTAGCATAATATAAAATAATAAAATATTATAAAATTAATAAAAAATATTGTAAAATAAATAAAAAAATAAAAAAAATGATTGTGTTCGTCGCCAGGGGCGCCGGCCTCGTTTTTCTCCCTCATGCACGGCGCCCCCTATGCAAGCAAGGAAATTAAGTTCTGTAGAGGTATTAATTTTTGACACCTTTATTAAGCTTTCACAAGTTTGTGAGATGTGGAGCTTACATTACATAACTATTTGAAGTAGACAACTCATCATAATATGCGCATGATCATCCAAAGGAAATATCATACATCAAACCCCTCGAAGCAACATGAAAAAAAAAGATCACTTATACAAAGACAGGAACGAACCCAAGAAAATTTTAAGGGAAAGCCGAAAAATATAAAATTATGTATTTTTTATAAATAATATTTTTTTATAAAAAATATTAAATAATTGAAGATATGTTTTCTTGTACGTAAAATAGTGACTACTAAGTACTCAGCGTGTCCTTGAGAGTCCTGATTTTAATCTCAAATTTAAACAAAAAAGAGGGACATCTCTAGTTCTTTGGAGTGGGGTCATATTTATTAATTTTTTATATTTAGTAGATTCGTAATATGTTTGTTTCCTGAGTTCGTCCCTCTGCTTCTTTCTGATCATACTTCAATTAACTTCATCCGCCGAAGAGGTTTGATCTTCGTAGAAGAATTAAGGACAAGAGTGCTGCAGTAATCAAATGGAGAATAGTTCTGAAGCACCATTTAAAGTTGACAATGCAGAGAATCAACACTCACTTGACAATTCTAAACCAGTTTACGATCAGAAGCTACAACCATATCGAAAAGGGAAAAAAACAGACACCAAAACAAAAGATGAAGTTTTGTGACGGTATTAATTTCTGACATTTTTTTCTAAATTTTCACAAGTTTGTAAGACTGTACATCATGAGCTTGGAGTTTATATTGCATATTCACATGAAGGAGGCCTCCTAAGCATATGCATGGCCATCCCATTGCTTCCGTCAGGAAATATCTCCACCGCCTGGAATTAAGCAACATCAAGAAAAAAAAGAAAGCTCAGTTCTACATCATTACTCGTGAGTAACTTAGACACAAAACTCAATGAACAGAGAAAGAAATAATAACACATCTTTCTGAATAGCAAGCGCTATATTACAGTTTCATTCTTGTGAAGCAGATCAAATTAGTTGATCAGCATTGGGAGGTTTTAGCGAACTGAATCTTGACTCGATTTTAATGCATCATCTGTTATTTACTACAAGAACTTGATCGTGATGAATTATGCAGTGAACGGTAAATAGTATACGTGGATAAACAGATTAAGCAGTGTATTCGCACAGAGGCGTAAACTTGTGTATTCTTATGCATGCACGGAAGTAGTAGTTAATCGATAACGCTTACAGTTTCGAAGAACGGCCGCGAGTCCGAGGATCGGAATGCATGGCCGCGCGGCGTTCACAGTGACGATCGCAAATCCGGGGGCAAGAAACCCAAGAAACAATAGCGAAGGTCTGGATGATCCCTGAGAAGTTCCATGACTTCTCTTGCGACCTCATGTGTCCCCAGCGGAACATTTCCACGAGATTAAGAAACGACTGGTAGAGGTTCGAATTCGATCCTTGACCCTGCAGACGACGTGAGCATTCCCAGACCCTGAAGAGCAAGTCCAAGGCCCGATCCAGGACGTCGGATGGCGCTGCCGGAGATGGTATCCTCAGTTCGGACGGCAGCAGACCGTTGAACGCGGCGATGAGCAACGGCTGATCCCTCAGCAGCTGCTCCACTTCCATCCGGACTTCTACTGGGTTCCGGCCGTGCCTGGTCAGCATGTTGACCAGCACCACTAATTAAAGTTCTGCAGCACCACTAAAGTTCTGCGGCGTTCACAGTGACGATCGCAAATGCTGAAGATCCGGGGGCAAGAAATCCAAGTAATCTTTCAGCAGGTCTGGATGGTCCCTGAGAAGATCGATGATTTCTCTTGCGCCCTCAAGAGGGGGCTTACGCCCTTGGCGGATCATTTCCAAGAGATGAAGAAACGACTCGAAGAGGCCCTCCTGTTGCCGTGACCGTTCCTTGACCCTGGAGACAAGGTCATAGGCCTGATCAAAGTCGGGTAGGGGTAGCGCATCCGGAGAAGATATCCTGAGTGCCGGCGGTAGCAGGCCGTTGAACGCGGCGATGAGCAACGGCTCGTCCCGTACCACCTCCTCCACTTCCGTCCGGATCTCTACCGCGCTCCGGCCCCTGTTCAGGATGTTGACCAGCGCCGTGTACTTGTGGGGCTGGTCTCGAAGTCTGATCCTGGCGAGGCTGAGGAATTCAGCAGTGGTACTCCCCGCCGACGACATTGTTATTGCTTGCGTGCAGGAGGGCGCCGGGCTTCTTGTTCCTGGTGTTTGGTCGTCGTTCTTTGTTCGTCGGGTGATCAAATGGGGATGATGAGAGTTCTTTCTTTTTGTAGCGGAGACGATGAGAGCGAGTTTATATATTAACTTATATACTAATAGTCTCGGCATTTTGTTGGAAAAACAGTATATTAGACATCTAAATATTAGATATCTAAATTGTCATATTGGATATTTTACCATAAGTAAATATTAGACTAGTCGTCCTTCTGATTTTATATATTGCTATCTCTCTTCGTTAAATTATATATATATTTGAGTGCAATTAATTTATATATATATATATATATATATATTTGGATTTAATGGCCATCATAGGCCTGCTTAGGCGTATGATGGCCATACGCCTCACGTCCACCGTCCGATCTAATCGGACGGTGGGCGCTTGCTCTCTTTTTTTCATGGACGCAGAACGGTGGCGTCGGCGGCACACCGGCGGAAGGACGTTGTCATTGCCGGATCGGAAAGAAAGGGGGGAGGGATCCCACGTCATTGTCGTCGACGTCGCCATCGCCGGCCGTCATAAAGAAGGAGCAGCAGCAGCTGCCGTCGTCGATCTCTCTCTTGTACGCGATCGAGTTGTAGCGCCCTCGCCTCGTCGTTGTCGACGTCGCCATTGCCGGATCGGGAGAAAGAGGGAGGGATCGGATCACCTCGTGCCTCGCCGCTCGCACCTCGCCGCTTGAATCCCCTGCAATCGTTGCTCGGATCCCCTGCAATTGCCGCTCCGCTCGCACTTCGTCGTCGTCGTTGCCATCAGATCAGGGAGAAAGAGGGAGAGATCGCGCTTCGTCGTCGCCTCGCCTCGTCGCCATCGCCGGATCGGGAAAAGAGGGAGGGATCGGGGATCGGATCGCCTCGCCGCTTGGATCCTTTGCAATCTCCCGCCCTCGCTTCGTCGTCGTCGGATTGGGGAGAAAGAGGGAGAGATCGCGCCTCGCCGCCGCCACCCTCGCTCGTCGCCGCTCGCACCTCGCCCAACGTCAATCGTCTCGTCCAACCGTCCGATTAGATCCCCATTAAATCCTATATATATATTTGAGTGCAATTAATTTAAAGAAACTTGACATTTTGTTTATTTTTATTATATATTACCCTTCCTGATTGTAAAAAAAATTGCATAGAAATCTTAAATTAAGATCTCAAATGACGGTTTTATTAAATATTAAATCCACAAAAATGAGGAATAAAATGTTAGGGGCACGTCAGCTTTTTGGGTAAAAAAATCACCCATTATTTTTTTATCGATTTTTTTAAATTAAACCAGGTAAAAAATAAAAATCAACGTCTGTTGGATCAATTTTTTGGGTGATTTTCTTGAGCCTTATTTTTGTATAATTATATTTTAAAAATATATATAACAAATTAATTAATATAAAAATATTTAATGTCTAATTAAAAAGAAAATATACTATTAAAATTTAAAGTTACCAAATTAAAAATCCATAATATGAAATTATATAAAAAATTTATATCTCTAATATAAAAATAAAAATTTATTAGTTAACTATATAAATAAAATTCATAAATAGAACACGGGCATGGTTCCTATGGTCTTTTTTAAGTGAGTCCTAATTTTTTAGTCTTTTCAGATTTTAATTATTAAAAATTATCCTAAATTATATTCGAATTTATAATTTGTAATTTTTTTCAGTTTGACTTTTTTCGAGTTGACTATACTTTTTTCGAGTCGACGAAAAATCGAAAAAATAACTATCTCAGGTAAAGAGGACATGGGTGAAATGCGTTAAAAGATGAAGGATAATTGTGTTACAAAGTAAAGTTGGAGGGTATCATTGAGCAAACTTTAAAGTCGAAGAGAATTTGGTATAATTTATTCGGATATTTTATCATACGTAAATATTAGACTAATACTCCTTTTGGTTGCATCTATCGTTATCTGTCTTCATTGAAAAAATAAAAAAAAGATATATATATATATTACATATATATATATATATATATATATAAATAAAGGTAAAAGTACGAGATCTGAAAGTTTGACAAGTGGCATAATATTATAATAACACGTGTCATTTAATAAAATTAAATATGTAATATATTTTAAAAAATTAACTAACTTATAGATGAATATAATTTAACCAACTAAGTCTTGATGAAAAGCAAAAGTTTAGATTTAATACTATATATAATCCTAATAAGTAACAATCTATATTTTTAATCCTAATCCTAATTCAACTAATATTAGTATTTTGTATTGATTAAAATAAATAGTATTTCCTTTTAAGAATTAAGAAATATATTATTTTGCATTTTGAAAAATCTGTATTATAAGATAATAAAAGTTAATTAATCCTAAAAACATAATAATTGTATTATTTTCGAACTTTTTTCAGAAAATAAGAAATATCATGAAATGGATTTAGTTATTAAATAAGGTAATAATATTATATAATGGACTTCAATTAATCCTAATCAAATTAAATTTATCCTTCAGATTTAATCTTTTCTTATTACGAGTCCTACAAATATTACGGATATCCTAAAAGGTAATAATTGAATCCTAATACTAATCAAATTAAATTTATCCTTCAAATTTAATCTTTTCTTAATTCGAGTCCTACAAATATTACGGATGCACTAAAAGCTAATAATTGAATCCTAATCCTATTTAAATTAATTAACTGTTTTTTCTTTTTTAAAAGACAAATTCAATTTCATATTAAAGTTTATTTGTATGATTTGAATATGATTAAAATAAATATTGTTTCCTTTTAAAGATATTGTACAAATATAATATGATTTTTTTATATTATATTATATTATATTATAATATCCGTATCCTAATATATAATATCTAAGATTTTTTATTCGAACAAAAGTAAACTAACTTTGTGTATGACTTAAATAAATAATCTTTTGTTTTCCCATAATCTTCAGCGATTCATGTTTTTTTTCTAAATTAATTCCTTTCTTGGAACGCTAACTTTTTATGTTTTATTAGAAGAAAAAAATATATTACAAGATATATAGTATTATTGCAAAATCTAATCCTAAGATATTATATTATAATATCCGTATCCTAATATCTAATATAGTATAAAATTATCTTATAATAAAAGTTCGTTATATAAGCCTGAAATAAAGAATGATTAAATCTATAAAAGTAAAATTAATTTGATTACAAGTTGGACAGTTTGTTTGATTAAAATATTATAAAATATAAAAATATATGATTAAATTCAAAGATAAGTCTAATTGGATTACAAATAAGGTTCTACTGATTAAACAAAATAATACTTATTATTATTCTCAATTGTTTTTCCAAAAATATAGCGATCTTATAATAAAAGATTATTATATAAGGAAATAATATCCATAATATTTGTATATAATATTTACTATTAAATGTAAAAAGATTTGCAACTGAAAATTAAAATATAAAGTTAAATTACTAGGAATAGGATTTTTTGTATGATTAAATTAAGAAAAGAAATGAAGAAATCAGATGAAAATTAAAATCTTTAAAATAACTGAAATTTGTTTGGTACGATTACATCCAATTATGATATATGTATGTATAACTGAAAATTAAATGAAAGTAAATAAAAAAGTTTAATTTTTTCCTTTTGAGTAGGAGTAGGATTTTTGGTATAATTAAATCAAGAAAACAAATTACGGCATAACTAAAAATGAAGTTGGATTAAATTTAGAGGCAAGAAAAATGATTCATCCGTCTAAACTTTATCCTAATAATCCTTCTAACACTCAATAAAATAACTTTACAAATTAAAAAATTACCACGCATTTCATTGTATTTGTGAACCAAATTAAAAGGCTTATTCTCCTAATTTAGGAGGATGTAGTATTACCCTTCAAAAGAAGTAATTGAGTCAGCAAAGTAAGAATTTTGACAATTTTTTTCTGATATATTTAAATTTTAAAATATTTACACAAAGGATTTATTATATAACATTTTATATCCTAAAGATAATTCACAGTATAACAATAAAATTCTAATCCCAAACATAATCCCAATACAAATCTATCAAAATATAATATCTGATTCAATATTAATATAATTTATTATTACTTTTGAATTTATTTGCAAAAATAAAAAAGTGCTATAACATTCGTAATTATGTTAATAGTTCCCTTTGAAAAGATAAGTACCTTTGGAAAGAGATAATTTAGGTAAGACACCTAGACGCAGTTCTATAATAAAATTTGAAAATTTAATTTAATAATTCCAATCTAATATTTATATAAGGTGAAAATATTGATAAGCAATAAAATACAATAAATTTAAATTAAAAACATAAACTAATTTATTTGGAAATGGGATTCTTTGTTTAATTAAAATATTTATATTCACGAGAAAATAAAAATATATTTTGATTAGAAGTATGATTCTTTTAATTAAAAATGAATATATTATTTCACTAAATTCATTACATAATAAAATTTATTCATCAGAAAAACTATAAGAAAACATTGTTAAATAAGATAATAATATTTACAATATTAGAAATAAAAGAATATTAGATCTAAAAATTACAACATTTTTATTAGAAGTATGATTCTTTGTTTGATTAAAATATTTATAAGCCTCAAAATAAAATTCTAATTTGATTAGATGTAGGACTTTTTTAAAATTAAATGACGGAATATGTTATTTTTCCAAAAGTTCTTATTTTTTATATTATTTAATACAACAAAAATTGTTTAATACTTATTTTAAGAGATAAAATAAGCTTTATAAAAATTGGAATATTATTTCCATGCATAAAATGTTTGATTTTGACATTTTTAAAATAAGTATTAAAAAATAATTTAAAATGAAGATATGAATTTGTTTCAAATTAATATTTTCTTTTTTATCACTTTGTGTATAATTTAATTAAATAATATTCATAAAATAAATAATTCAATTTGAGTCAAATTAATATTAATATTTTCTCTTTATTAATTTGAGTATGATTAAAATAAATCATTGTTTTCTTTTCAAAAATAATGTACAGGTAAATAATAATTAATTTTTAAAAAGATAATTTGTCATTTCGAAATTAAAAACAATTAAAATAAGGATATAAATTTGACTCAAATTAATATTAATATTTCATTTTTTTATCAATTTGAGTATTATTAAAATAAATAATATTTTTTTCTAAAAGATAATGTGTAGGTAAATAATATTTATTTTGTAAAAGGTAGTCTGTTAATTTTGTATTAAAAAATAATTTAAAATGAAGATCTCAATTTGTGTCAAATTAAAATTAAAATTTCATTTTTTATCAAATTGTGTATAATTTAAATTGAATAATATTACGTTTCAAAAAAATAGTTATAAGTGAATAGTAATTCATTTTTAAAAGATAATTTGCTATTTTATGAATTAAACAAATAATTTAAAAAAATAATTCAATTAGAGTTAAATTAAGATTAGCTCTTTCTTTTTATCAATTTGAGTATTATTAAAATAAATAATATTTTCTTTCTAAAAGATAATGTTCATGTAAATAACAATTCTTTTTAAAAGATAATTTGTTATTTTCATAATTTAAAATTTATTGTAAATAAAATGTCAGATTAATATTAAACTTTCTTTCTTATGAATTTGAGTATTATTGAAATAAATAATCTTAGAGAGGTAATACACAAAATATAATAAAATAAATGATATGTACTAAAAATAATGTGTTATTTTTTTGTATTAAATAAACATTATTTCCTTTTATAAAGGCAACGTAGAAGCATAATAAAAAATAATATTTCATTTTACATTATGTTATAATAATTTGTTACGTAAGCTAACAAAAATAAAAGAAGATTAAGTTTATTAGCATAATTTGATTAGAAGGAATTTTTTTAGTATGATTAAAACAAATAATATTGAGATAATTTATTATTTTCAGATTTAAAGATTTAAAATAAATAATTCATTTTCAGTCAAATTAGGATTAATATTTCCATTTTATCCCTTTGAGTGTGATTAAAATAAATAATCATCCCTTTGTAAATGGTGATGCAAAAAATATAATAAAATAAATAATATATCATTTCTAAATGTAATGTATTATTTTTGGGTGTAAATAAATACTATTTCCATTATAAAAGGCAGTGTACAAGTTAATAAAATTAACAATATTTCATTTTTAAAAGATAAATGTACTATTTTCGAAATAGAAAAACATAAAACAATGAATTCAATTGAATCCAAATAATTTAAAATAAAGAATTAAATTTTAGTTCAATTAAGATTAATCTATTCTTATATTTTCTTTTTTAAAAACATTGGACAAGTATATAATTTTAGAAAACTAAAAGTTATATTATAATGGTTTGTTATATGAAGTAAAAAAAATAAATGAATACTTTGTTTATGAGAATAATTTAATTAGAAAGCAATTTTTTAGTATGATTAAAAAATCAATTTATTTTATAAAATGTACAAATAATAATTTTCCTTTCTGAAACATAATTTGTTATTTTTAATAAGAAATAATTTAATTTGAGTACAATTAAGACTAAATTTTAATTTCTAAAAGATAGTGGACAAGTATAATAAAATAAATAATATTTTATTTTTTTAAACAATATATTTCAGAAATAAAAAATAAATGATTCTATTTTATTATGATTACAATAAATAAACTTTCCTTTGTCGAAGCTATCGTAGAAGTATAATAAAACAAATAAAATAATTTTATTTATTTTTAGCTTGAAAGATAATGAGTTAGTTAATAACATTAATTTAAGAAATTGAGTCCAAATTAAGATTAATTTTTTCTTTCTGAAAGATAATGGAAAAATATAATAAAAAATATTTTCCTCTTGAAAGATAATGTATTATTTCAAAAAAAAATAAATATTAAATTTGAGTCTGATTAAATAAATATTCTTTTCTTTCTAAAAGGCAATGTACAAGTATAATAAAAGATTATACTATTTCATTTTTTATAAGATGTTGTCTTATTTTCAAATTTTTTTTTAAAAAAATTCAATTTGAGTCCAATAAAAATAATATTTCCTTATATAAGTAATGAAGGTATTATAAATCATAAAATAAGTCTATTTATTGAAAACAATTAATTATTAAGAAGAAAAATAATTTAATTAGATGTTGAGTTTTGCTATATTTAAATTGAATTTTAAACTTTTTAAAATAGACTAACTTATTTATAGAGATGACAAACGAATTGTGTCCTACCGTGTTTGGACCGATCAAACGGTATTTGATTGTGATATGACCAATTTCAAAAATAAGTCGTGTCATGTTAAATTGACATTATGCCAACTCGACATAATTGATGCCCAGCTCAACCAAATTAGTCAAGTTAGGTCATGCCGAATCGAACGACTCATTTCTTTTGTCAAAAGTTAATTTGTATTAATAAAAATAATTAAAGTATTATACTATATGACATTAAAAGATAATATAGTATATGGTATTATGATTATTAGATATATCATAAACTTTTTTATATATAATATAGTTAAAACATATTATTATATATTTAAATATGTAAAAAAATAAATTAATAATAAATAATGTCTTCATCGGATTAGGCTCGGTTCCTCGGCCTAGTGTCGAGTCGTGCCTAGCATCTTATTAGGTGCCCTAGCACGGTCTAGCCCGAGCATAACTTAACTACTATGCTCGGACGAAGCTCCTGTCGGGCAAGGCTGGCTCGGTAGAATTTCATGAAGGTCGCGTGCCGGACGAAGTAAAATTTTATCTTTACCTATTTGTCATGTTAAGTGATAAAAAATTAATTTTAATAATTATTAAAAATTATAATATTACAATTATGTATTGCATTTTTTATAATATCAATCATCTTTTGAAAATAATGATATATTATAATATTATAATTATATAATATATAATATTTATAATATTTGTCGTCCGTGCATCGCACGGGATTTAGGACTAGTATTTATTAAAATAAAATATTATATAGACAGGAATTCACACACTAGATCATGGTCCCTCGCTTTCCAAATAATTGAGTGGAATTAAATTAAAAAAAGATTTACACTTCATTTGATATTATTAACGATTTGATAAGCGGATGACGATTTGTGATTCAAAACTACTATGATGGCAATGGAAGCCTGATGCTCTTAACTTTATGAAAGAAAATAAATAAGAAAGAAAACTCGCTGCACTTAATTTTCTGAAAGGGAGAGGAAAAATAACATGTCGTCCATCGTCTTCTACCAGATAACACCTATTTATTTATATTGTCTGTATATTACAAACGAAACATTATTTACAAGTTTGCCACTGGCCCAGCTGTATGAACTGCCCCCAACAAATCTAATACAGAGGAAATAAATCTTAGTAAACAACGGAGTCTTGATTTTAATCTCAAATTAAAACATTAAAGAGGAACGTATCTAATACAGAAGAAATAAATTTTAAGCAGAGGTACGTGTTTCAAAAATAATTTTTTATTAATATATATTAACTAGATTTTAATTAATATATTATATTTATGTTTGTTATCGTTCTTCAACAACGAGTACTGCAGTATTCAAATTAAATGGAGAATAGTTCTCAAAGCACAAGTTAAGCTGGCAATGCAGAGAATCAACACGCACTTGACAATTCTGAACCAGTTTGCCACAATTTGATCAGAAACTACAACCAAGGGCTTATTGAAAAGGGAAAAAACACACCAAAAGAATTAAGTTCTGTAGCGCCACTAATTTTGGAGTTTATATTGCATATTGCATGATCATTCCATTGCTTCCATCAGGAAATATCTCCGCCATCTGGAATTAAGCAACATCAAGAAAAAAATGAAAGTTTCAGTTCTACATCATTAATGAAAGATCCCTTCATGTACACTCGTGACTCTTCAGTAACTGAGGCGCGAAACTCATTGAACAGAGAAAGAAATAGTAATACATCCTTCTGAATAGCAAGCACTGTTACGTTTTCATTATTGTGAAGCAGATCAAATTAGTTAATCAGCAGCAGGAGGTTTCAAATAACTAAATCTTTGTTCGGATTTTAGCTACGATTTGATGTCCAGGAACTTGATCGTGGCAAATTATGCAGTGAAAGACGAACAGTACGTGGTGGTGTGGACAAACAGATAAGCAGTGAACTCTGTTCTTGGCACAGAAACGTAAACTTTGCAAACAATGTTGCTTAACAAACGTAAAAGCTGCTTGCATCGAGACGCTTACGGGTTCGAGGAACGCATGGCGGCGCGGCGTTCACAGTGAACGATCGCAATGTTAATGAACCGAGGGAAAGAAATTCAAGAACTCTTGCAGCAGGTCTGGATGGTCCCTGAGAAGATCAGTGATTTCTCTTATGCCCTCATGACGGGGCTTACGCCCTTGGCGGATCATTTCCAAGAGATGAAGAATCGACTCGAAGAGGCCCTCCTGTTGCCGTGACCGTTCCTGGATCCTGCAGACGAAGTCCAAGGCCTGAGCAAAGTTGGGTATCCGTGGCGGTGACGGAGATGGTAGCAGGTCGTTGAACGCGGCGATGAGCATCGGCTGGTCGCGTAGCAGCAGCACCACTCCCGTCCGGACCTGTATCGCGCTCCGGCCACTGTTCAGGATGTTGACCAGCGCCGTGTACTTGTGGGGCTGGTCTCGCAGTCTGATCCTGGCCAGGCTGAGGAATTCAGCAGTGGTAATCACCGCCGACGGCATTGTTATTGCTTGCGTGCAGGAGGGTGCCGGGCTTCTTGTTCGTGGTGTTTGGTCGTCGTTCTTTGTTCGTCAGGTGATCAAATGGGAGATGATGAGAGTTCTTTATATATATGTAGTGCGGGTGTGTAAGCATAAGTAACTTATATAATAATAATAATAATAATAATAGTCTCGGCTTTTTGTTGGAAATACAAGATATTATATAATTAACTTATATTATGGATACTTCTAACAATAGATATCTAAATTGTCACATTGTATATTTTAGCACGAGTAAATGTTAGATTAATCCTCCCGATTGTATCTATTGTTATCTCTCTCCCTTAAATTATACATATATATATATATATATATATATATTGTAAGTTTAGAAAAAAATGATGAGAGAGAGGCTGGTGGAGGCCCTTGCATTCATCGTTTTTGTCTTTTTCTGATTCTAGCCTCTCCATTTCTCCTTTCCCTTTTGTCGTTCTTCTTCCCCTCCATCTCTCTCCTGGCCGATTGACCATCAGTGGCGCAAGCTCCAAGTGGAGATCGTCTGTCCCCCTCTTCATTTCGTCATTTCCACCCCCTAAGTTTCCCCTCTCACTGACGGAGAGACATCTTCGTTTGACGCACGAGATAATGCCTTCGGATGAACACCTGCGCAAGCAAACATAGGTGAATCATGTGATTTCGGGATCTATTTCATAGTTCGGATTCTCAACAAAACTGTGCATGTTCTAATGACATAGTTAGATGATGATCCATGCTTACATTCTTAGAAAACTTCACATGTAAACTCCTGCAAATCTTTGATTAATTTTCTGCGAACTCTAGGAACTAGTTCGAGTGTTTAATACGTAAATGTCGAATTGCTTAGACGAAGTATGCTTAAGCTTACCTGGTATGAATTCGATGCTCTGTGATGTCTACTTTATGATTTCAAGCTTGAACCATGGATGCATGATGCCTGAAAACTCTAGAAAATGAAATGATCAAAACACAATTTTTGCAAGATAAGAATCGACCCAGATTAGACCGACTTTGCCTTGACTCGGCCCGGATCTACCACTAACGTCGAGCTCGAGCGTGAACCAGGGACCCGGGTCAGGTCCTGACCCGGCCCGAGTATGACCTACACTCGGCCCGAGTTCTGCTCGTAAATTTTTGAGTTGATTCTTGTTAGAACTCAGCCCGGATTTTACATACTCTGCTCGAGTTCTAATCAACAAAACCATAATTTCTATAATTTAGACCCTGATTTACATGTTTAACCCCAAATTATTTCTCAATGTTAATCATGTTCATTAGATCATTATTTTACCTTTCATGATTGCACCGAACCCATGGATTGTTATGTTATTATGATTATATTCTTTCATCGAAGCATGAATGAAGACTGATTATGATCCTTATGAACCTTCATGAAGAATGATGATAAACCTTCACGAAGAATGAAATTCGACCGCTCCCTTTTTCAGTCGATCAATACATGATGATGAACGAGCGCCCGCCTCCCCTTCGGATGACCGCCGAATGGATCCAAAGCGGATGTCCGTTAGGTGGACTAGAAGAGCACGACTTTAAATCCAACTCTGATTTGATAAGGCTTCCGTCCAGCTGATTTACATTAAATGAACTTAAAGATAATTCGGAGCCTTGTTCCATACGACTTTGATAAATCTATGAATTGAAAAAGTGGTCCATTTATGATGGGGGGAAGTTATGTCTCACATACGGGTTACTATTTGCTCTATATAGATGGGAGTCTCTTCCCCACGGATGTTTCCACCTAGTGCGAGGTTATCTCCTCCGAGAGATGTTTTCATCTAGCGCGAGATCATCCATACTTATGTTTCTACCCGACAAGACTGACCATGTCACCGATTACCCATTGGCTTTGGATGGTCTAGATAGATGCACATCGCGGTGCTTGCAATGGTATTCCCTCAAAGAACAAAGAGCTCTTCTAAAGTAAGAAAACATGAAGGATGAACGATGAACTCGTAAAAGAACTAGTGGAAGAAAAAAAATGGAAAGGTAAGTATGAACACAAACAAACACGTATAAGAATCAGAAGAAGAGAAAGAAAAGGAAAAGAAAGGGAAAGTCATGAATCATATTTTTCTCTATCTACTTCACTCTATTATGTTTTCACTCTTATATTGATTATATGTTTCCTTCATACTATTTCTGACGGATTTATAATTTATACGAACTCATACTTAGTTTTATGCTAACGGTTGAGCTTGTTCCCCTGTGTGATCTCCACAGGTGCGTGATGGCGATGCGCGATTTGTTGATGTGTGTGCGATGATTTTGGCTCGAGTGGAACCTACGCATGGTTCTAATTGAGTTCAGTATAAGTCGCATGTTTCTACATTATCTTAGGCGGTGTATCTTTTTAGATGGGACCTATCGGGTCATAGTTGACCATAGGCATTTCTATGTTTAGTCTAGTGCTTCACTTTTAGTTATCTCATTTTGAGACACATGGATGTATGTTTTTTGCTTCCGCATCTTTCTTTCGAATGAAATAGTTTCACAAAAATATATTAAACAATTAAATATTAAATCCACAAAAATGACATCAACGATAACACTTTTTATTGTAAAATATATATTACATAGATATCTTAAATTAAGGTCTAAAATGATGGTTTTATTAAACAATTAATATTAAATACACAAAAATGAGGAAATACGAGATTACACCAGTCGACGTCGAGACTATACCGGTCGATAACAATTATACAGGTCGACGTCGAGACATTATCGATCGATGTATCGGTTGAAGGACCGGTCGACCAGACAAGCATCAAAACGCGAAAACTAGACAATGGTTAGATAGACCGGTCGACTAGCCCATCCCAGCGGTCGACCGGCCTCTTGGTCAAATGAACAGTAACGATTAGAATTTTTGAGGAAAAATTTGTGGAAGAATTTTTGAACGAATTCTCACCTCCAAGAGCCTATATAAGGAGTGCCAAAGCCTGAAAGAAAAATATCCAAGGAAGAAAAAGCATTCTATAGCTCCTCTCAAGTTTTTAAGCATAAAATTGCAAGTTTCTTCACTTTTCTCTTCTTAGCCTGAGTGAGAGAGAAAATTTGTGAAAGAAAAAAGTTAGAGAGAAAATTTACTTTCTGATCTAGTAAGATTGAGAACTCCTTGTATAAGAGGTGTGACTTGCCTCTTGAGTGGAGAAGAAGGCGTGAGTGTGTAAAAAATGGTTGTTCTCTTCCTACAAGAAAAGAGAAAAATAGTGAATCTCCGACGGTCTCGAGGTCGAGAAGTCGGAGCGAGGCGGTAGGCTAAAGAGTTGAGGCCGAACCTCGTCATCATATTGTGTCTCATTGCGTTTGTTCTTTATCTTTCATTTACGCCTTATCTATATTTGCTTGTGATCATTTTTATCGATTTTTCCGAAAGTGAATTTTTTGAGAAGATTTTTTTTCACCAATTCACCTCCCTCTTGGTGCTTTTGATCCTACAATTGGTATCAGAAACAAATTGATCTAGTTTTAAGATTTAAAATATCTTTAGAGCTATGACATCAAGTGGTTCCGATTTTTTCGAAGGTCAATCTATTAATCGTCCTCCACTTTTTAATGCATAAAATTTTGCATATTGGAAAATTAGGATGCAAGCCTATGTTTGTTCTATTGATATTGATATGTGAGATATTATTAAAAAATGTTTTGATCTAAGTAAAAAAACTCCTTTTGAATATACCGAAGGAGAAAGACTTTTAGTAAACCTAGATTGGAAAGATAAAAATATTTTTTTATTGTGCTTTGGATCCAATCAAGTTTAACCGGATTTCTAATTGTGAAAGTGCTAATGAGATTTGGAAGAAACTTATTATTACTCATGAAGAAACGGATAAAGTTAAGGAGTCTAGATTAAATATTTTAAATCATCAATATGACTCTTTCAAAATGCTTGAAAATGAATCTATAAATGAGATGGTCGTTCGTTTTAATGATATTATAAATGGCTTAGCCTCTTTGGACAAGCCAAGGACTAACCCTCAAAAAGTGAAAAAGTTTCTCAGGTCTCTCTTATCCAAATGGCATACAAAGATGATGGTGATTGAAGAAAATGACTTAAACAAGTTAGACTTTGATGATCTTATAGGTTCGCTCTTAACCTATGAGATCAGGATCAAAGAAAATGAAGAAACAAATACTCCAAAAAGAAAAATATTAGTATTAAAGGTAAATAAAGATAAGGAAGATACAAGTGAAGAGGATGAATATCTTGATGAAAGAGGCTTTCCCTATATGCAAAGAAGCTCGACAAATATCTAAGGTTTGCTAAGCAAAAGAAGAAAGGATTCACCAAGAGAAGATCGTCATCAAGAAAAAGTCAAATAACTTACTTTGAATGCAAAAAGATTGGACACTACAAAAATGAATGTCCAAATTTGGTCAAAACGGAGAAGGATGAAGAAAGCTCAAGAAGGAAGAAAAATGCTCTCCAAATCACTTGGGGTGAAAGCGAAGATGAAGAGAATGACTCCAACACCTCCTCTAGTGATGACGAAGAAGTCTACATATGTCTAATGGCTAATAGCCATGAGGTATCATCTAATTCTAGTGATAGTAAATCTTTCAATGTGCATAAGGGGTTTAGAGGTCTAATTAATAAATATGGATGCCTAAAAAAGAAATACGATGAGATAAAAAATAGAGCTTAAAAATTTACAAAAGAAAAATAAGAATGTTAAAGCATGTAAAAATTGTGATATATTGAATGAAAAAGCTCTAGCTTAGAATTCTCAATTGAAGAATTGAAAACGGAAAATAGTACACTAAAATCATTATGTAAAAGATAAATTGTAGAAATTGCATGCTTGAATAAAGAAATTAATAAATTGAAAGATGAACTTGAAAAATTTTCAAACGGAAGTAAAATGTTAAATGCCATGCTTAGTGGATCTAGAATATCTTCAAACAAAAAGGAACTTGGTTTCACCACTTTTGAAAAGAAGAATGACAAAAAAAATTTGTTTGTCAAAGAATCGCATGATTACACAAGATCACATATTGTTTGTTTTCATTGTGGATATGAAGGGCATTATTCTTATGATTGCAGAATTATGAGAAGAATAAATAAATGAATGAAGAAAATTTGGGTCCCAACAAGGACAATGACTGACCAAGATGGACCCAATTTCTTTCTTGTAGGAAGCTTATAAGTACAATGAAGGTAAATGGTATTTGGATAGTGGATGCTCAAGACATATGATCGGCGATGCCTCAAATTTCATCAATTTGGAAAAGAAAAATGGAGGAAAAGTTACCTTTGGAGACAATAGTAAAAGAAAAGTAATTGGTATGGATAATATTGGTAAGAATGACAAAGTGTATTTAGAAAATGTTTGGCTTGTTGAAAATTTAAAACATAATCTAATTAGCATAAGTCAACTATGCGATAAAAAATATTTAGTCAAATTTGAAAAGGACAAATGTTTAATACTAAATGAAAACAACAAAGTTTTACACCTGGGTTTTAGGTACAACAATGTATATAAAATTGATTTTGATAACTTGAAAAATGAAAAATGTCTTAGTGTCATGCATGATAACATAAACTTGTGGCATAGAAGATTAGGACATGCAAATTATAAATTACTAAATAAACTTTCAAATCATGAATTGGTTAGAGGCTTGCCTAAGATCAAATTTGAGAAAAATAATGTTTGTGATTCATGTCTAAAAGGTAAACAAATTAAAAGTTTTTTTTTAAATTAAAAGGAGTTATTAGTACACATAGGGCCTTGGAACTTTACATCTTGACTTGTTTGGACCTATTGATGTGACAAGCTTAGGAGGAAAAAGATAGGTATTTGTAATTGTTGATGATTTTTTCCGTTTCATTTGGACAATTTTTCTCGCTAGTAAAGATAAAATGCTAAACATGTTTTTCAAATTTGCAAAAAGGGTTCAAAACGAATTTGAAAAAAATATTTCAAAAATTAGAAGTGACCATGGAGGAGAATTTGAAAATTATAAATTTGAATTATTTTGCGAAGAAAATGGAATTACCCATAATTTTTCCACTCCTAGAACACCTTAACAAAATGGAGTAGTAGAAAGAAAAAATAGAACTATACAAGAAATGGTTAGAACAGTTTTAAATGAAAGTAAGTTACTAAAATATTTTTGAGCAGAAGCCGTAAATACATCATGCTATGTTCTCAATAGAATTATACTTAACCTCTTGAAAAGAAAACATATTTTGAAATGCTATTTGGTAAGAAACTAAATATCTCCTATTTTAAAGTTTTTGGATGTAAATGCTATATTTTTAATATCAAATATAAACTAGGAAAATTTGATGATAAATGTGATGATGATATTTTTCTTGGTTACTCTAGTACAAGTAAAGCCTATAGAGTGTATAACAAAAGAACATTAGTTGTTGAAGAGTCTATTAATGTTAAATTCAATGAAACTAATGATTTTTTAAGCAAACAAGCACATGACGACGATGAAGAAATAGTTGAAGTACAAAGAAAACTTGAAGTTGTGGACATAGAAGAAGCAAAAGCTTACACCCCAAAAGTGGAAGAAATGGAAGTACCTCAAAGAGAAGAGAATCAAATCATCATAAGAAATTGGAGACATGCTTCATCACACCCACTTGATCAAGTTATAGGTAATATAAATGAAGACATAACAACTAGAAAATCTTTAAAAAATTTATGTGCTTTTTCGGCTTTCTTTGCAAATTTTGAGCCCAAAAATATAGATGAAGTTCTTGAAGATTCAAATTGGATAAATGCAATGCATGCAGAATTAAATATTTTTGAAAGAAATCAAGTGTGGAAACTTGTAGAAAAACCCAAGGACCATCCTATCGTTGGAACCAAATGGGTCTTTTGAAATAAGTTAGATGAAAATGATGTCATTGTGAGGAACAATGCTAGATTATTGGTCAATGGTTACTCACAAATTGAAAAGATTGATTTTGACGAAATTTTTGCTCTTGTTGCTAGACTTGAGGCAATTCGAATGCTTTTGACTTTTGCATGCTATAAAGATTTTAAACTTTTTCAAATGGATGTTAAATCGGCTTTCTTGAATGGTTTTATAAATGAAGAAGTTTATGTTGAACAACCTCAATGTTTTGAAAATTCATATTTTCCCCATCATGTATTTAAACTCTCAAAAGCTATTTATGGATTGAAATAAGCTCCTCGAGCTTGGTATGAAAGATTGAGTTCATTTTTAATTGAAAATGATTTTCAAAAAGGAAAAGATGACACCACATTATTTTTAAAACATTTTAAAAGTAATATTTTAATAGTTCACATTTATGTTGATGATATCGTGTATGGTGCCACTAATGAATGTTTATGCAAAGAGTTTGAAACTCTTATGCAACAAGAATTTGAAATGAGTCTTGTATGAGAGCTCACTTTCTTTCTAGGTCTACAAGTAAAACAATTCAAGGAAGGCATTTTTCTCAATCAAGAAAAATATACAATGGAACTACTCAAGATTCGGGATGAACAAATGCAAGCCGAGCACAACTCCTATGAGCACTACTACAAAATTAGATAAAGATGAAAATGGTAAGTCCATTGATAAAAAAAAGGTACAGAGGTATGATTGATAGTTTGCTCTACTTGATGGCATCTAGGCCGGTCATAATATTTAGTGTGTGTTTGTGTGCTAGATTTTAATTCGCCCTCAAAGAATCACACTTAATCACCGTAAAAGAATACTCGCTATTTAAAGCATACAAGTGAATTTGGCATTTGATATGATAGAAATTCTCCATTTGAATTGCATGCCTACACCGATGCAGATTTTGCTGGGTGTAAAGTTGATAAAAAAGGTACTAGTGGGATGTGTTATTTTCTTGATAGTTTTCTCATTTCATGGGCTAGCAAGAAATAAAATTTCATCGCACTTTGTACCGCCGATGCCGAATATATAGCCGCCAGTAGTTGTTGTGCACAAATACTATGGGTAAAACAATAATTACTTGATTATGATGTAAATTGTTCAAATGTATCCATGCAGTGCGATAATACAAGTGCTATAGAAATGATAAAAAATCCAATTCAACACTCTATGACTAAACACATTGACTTACGATATCATTTCATTAGAGAACATGTGTCCCTTAAGAACATTGTCATTGAACATGTGTCCACCGAAATTCAACTTGCAGACATATTTACAAAACCCTTAAGTGAAGAACGATTTTGCATGCTTAGAAGGGAATTAGGAACGATTAACTCTTGATTGTATATCAATTCAAAGTAAAAGTGACTTGGTTATACAATATCACTTTTGACATGAATTGAACTTTAAAAGTGTTGCACAACACTTACATTTGTATGATATCTCTGGAATATGATTTTTATGTTTTTAAATGATTTTAAATGATTTTAAATGATTCAAAGTTTGAAAAATACAAGAATCGGTTGATCTACTAGAAGGACCGGTCGAACACTGTAAAAGTTCAAATGCGCAATGACAACGATCAGTCGACCGAAATGCTACAACCGATCGACCGGTATATGACTATGTCCGGCTTACATCGATTGACCGCTAGTTCATTTATTTGGAAAAGAACTGTCCGGTCGACCGCTGGGAAGGATCGGTCGATCGGTATATGCCAAAATCGCATGATATAAGCAATGGGCCGCTCGAATCAGTCGACCAAACTCTTCCTCTTCACGCGACCGCCGCCCCTGCGACCCGTCCTCCTTCGACAACTATCGACCAAACTCCGGCCAGCCACCTTCCGGCAAATCCTAGCGACCGGCCCCCCCTTTTCTCGAGTTCAGCAACTATCGACCGACTGTCCTACTTTCGATCGACCGTGCTATCTGCTCCGACCGATCGTTCTCTTTCTCTCCTCTCTCACCTTTCGGGCTCCGCCGACCGCCCCTCTTGTCCGATTACACTATCTCTCTCTCATTTCCATCAACTCCGTTTCCTTTAGACCTCTCTCTCTTCTCTCCATCGACCGTCCCTTTGCTCTCCGGCAATTCCCGCCGACCGACCTTTCTCACTCTGTCCTCCTCTCTCTTTGTCCGATCGTCCACCTCTCACTCTCTCTCTCTACCTCCTCTCTTCGTCAACGGCTCTCACCCACTGTACTTCTCTCCTCCGGTCATTTCGTCCTTCTCTTTTCGTTACAGCTCTCTACATCTCCCTCTCGATCAACGAGTCATCGACATCAGCTTCATTTTCGACACCTTTCGACCACCATTGTTGAATCCCATGGCCGACAACGAAGAGTATCCCCGTCATCGTCTTGTCTTTCAGCGTCGTCATCATTTCTACGGCTCAGGTGGTATCGTTAATATTCTCCCACCTGAAATGACACCATAACCTGAACCCACACCTGTCCAATGTGAACGAGGCCGTGGACGAGGATGATCCCGTGGACATACTCGTCAGCCATCTTCCCCTCATCCCACTGAGTTTGATAGTTATCTTTTTGTCATTAGGGACGTCTCTGTTAGTTTCAAAACCTTGTATGCCTCTCGCGAAGTTCGGCGTGCCTATACCATTGATTGGGACGCTCTGAACATTCCAGATGTTCAAGAGATGTTCACAACCATCGGTTGGTTGCCACTTTTTTCTCTTACAGAGCATGTGTATCGCCGTCTTGTTCGTCACATTTATGCGAACATGACAATCACTCGAGAGTCCGTTATCACCTATGTCCTTGGTATGACCATTCGCTTTGATCCGGATCATCTTTGTCGCATCTTTGGCGTTGCCTGCCCCTTACCTGGCTTTTATTCATTTGTCACTCATGGTTGGCCTTTCGATTATCTTCCGATCGCGGATGGCATTCGTACAATTTTTACTAGACAAGGAGTCCAATATACCATCAAAATTGCCTATCGACATCTTCATCCACTCATGAAAATGACACATCACCTCCTTAGCCGAATGATCACTCCTCGAGACGGGCACTATACAAAGGTCACTCACTTTTATCTCTTCTTTCTTCATTGTCTCTGCATCCGTGATGTCTCATTTCTTCATTTCGATCATTATGTCTTCTATCACATGGACTATACCTTTCAGAAGATCTCTTCTGCTGCTCGTGGACAACACCACTTATATTTTAGTGCTTGGATCATGAAGATTTTACTCCACTTTGGTGTCGAGATCCCTACTGATAAGGAGTACATTCGACCTCGTCTCACTGACGTCATTGGTTCCGGGACTTTACACCGAAAAGGTCTTAGGTTTAGTGAGCAGGCAACGCTAGATTCTAACGATAGAGATGATGTCACAAATGGCGAACCAACACCGATGGACACTCAGGATGCACCGGAGGTTGGCCCCAGCTTTTCGCCACCATTGGCACCCGCTGAACATGTTGGAACTTCCCAGCACACTACCTCAAATTTCTGTGGCACCTATGAATTCACGGCTCTTTCACAACATGTGGCTGCCATAGACCATCGTGTGACCTAGATGGATCGTCGTATTCGACGGATGGAGCGTGACTCTCGTTACCTTGTTGATTCACTACAGACATACTCTACATTGTAGGGATTTATTCCGCCCGTATCTCGTGAGGAAGATAGTCCCGATGAGGAGTAGTTGAGTTGTCTCCCTCTTTGATGATGTCAAAAGGGAGAGAAGATTATGACGATGTTATGATGCTATGTGATGTTATGTTGTTTACATTTGTGTCGTGCACCATTTTGTAGTGACTATAGTCACATTTGTTAGTGCATGAACACATGATGTATTATTAACTATGAATGTGATGCAATGACTTTTTTTCATGATGAAATGCCTTTTGATTTCACTTTTGATTTCATATCTTGCCATATATTTATATTGTCCCAAAGAATTATGAAAATATAAATGTCACCTATTTAGGGGGAGAAAATGTGAAGTATGCATAAATATAGGGGGAGTTTGTTCACTACTTTCTATCCAAACTTACATTTTTATTTTCTTTCTTTCTCTTTCTCCTTATCGTCCAATTAATTTGTCATCATAAAAAAAGGAGAGATTGTTGAATCCTATATTTTGATGATAACAAATTAAATGAACATAAAAATTACTAATCTATACTCAAGTGATGATAATGCAGGTGTAGGATTGATATGACCACATTCACAGAAGAAATCGACAAATTAAAATCGTAAGAAAAAATTTTTAGACACGACCGGTCGACCCACCGGTCGACCGACCATAAGCACCGGTCAATCGATATTCAGTGGAAGGAAAGATGAGATTACACTGGTCGACGTCGAGTATCGGTCGACAGCAATTATAGCGGTTGACGCTGAGACATTACCGATCGATGTATCAGTCGAAGGACCGGTCAACCGGATAAGCATAAAAATGTGAAAACCAGACAATGGTCAGATAGACCGGTCGATCGGCCCATCCCAGCGGTCGACCTACCTATCGGTCAAATGAACAGTAAAGGCTAGAATTTTTAAGGTGAAATTTGTGAAAGGATTTTGAACGAATTCTCACCTCCATGAGCCTATATAAGGAGTGCCAAAGCTTGAAGGAAAAGTACCAAGCAAGAAAAAACATTCTATAGCTCCTCTCAAATTTTTTAGCATAAAATTGCAAGTTTCTTTCCTTTTCTTTTCTTAGCCTTGAGTGAGAGAGAAAATTTGTGAAAGAAAAGAGTTAGAGGGAAAATTTACTTTCTGATCTAGTAAGATTGAGAGCTCCTTGTATAAGAGGTGTGCCTTGCGTCTTGAGCGGAGAAGAAGGCGTGATTGTGTAAAAGATGGTTGTTCTCTCCCTACAAGAAAAGAGAAAGATAGTGAATCTCCGGCGGTCTCGAGGTCGAGAAGTCGGAGCGGGGACGTAGGCCAAAGAGTTGAGGCCGAACCTTGTCATCATATTGTGTCTCCTTGCGTTTGTTCTTTATCTTTTATTTACGCCTTATCTATATTTTCTTGTGATCATTTTTATTGATTTTTTCGAAAGTAAATTTTTTGAGAAGATTTTTTTTTTTCACCAATTCACCCCCCCCCCCCCCCCCCTCTTGGTGCTTTTGATCCTACAAAAGCCACCTCTAGAGTCCACCTACTGATCACTGACCAGTTGGTGATCTGTGCATTCATATGAGAGTGTTGCATGTGCATACATATGGTTGATATGATTTATATGATATTGATTGCAAGTTGAATGTGATGTTTCTGATTAGTATGTTATATATGTAATTATCAAATATATGAAAATGCCTATTTTGCTATTATAATTATTGCATATTTTTCTATGTCCCTCCAAATTGATTAGTTGGTAACACATAGGCTATGAGTTATCAACTTACTGAGCTATTTTAGCTCACTCTATTATTTCTAACATTTTTCAGATAATTCTTGAGAATCATGCGAGGTGATATTATTTGAAGGGTTCATGGTAAGATGGAAAGAGTTGAGTCATTCGTATCCTTTTATTAGGATGTCGAGGGGTTTAATTATGTTTAATTCATATGTATTATTTTGTAATAAGGCAAAGGCATTTTGTGAAATGTAAAATTTAAAGATTATTGGTTTGCTCTAAAGGATCATCATAAATTGTGTAGTTTATTTTATGATATTTTCATTCTTATGTGTGTTATAAAAAAGAAAAATTTCATCACGTTTCCACAATCTTTCTCAATTTTATTTGACCATCCGTAATGAATCGCGAACTCCGATTTAAATTAAGGTTTAAATCGGGATTGTGACAGAAAAAGCTCGTCCCCCTCTTTCGCCTGAGCACTAATACTCATGCTCAGGCACCCAAAGGAAGAGGGGAAAGGGGTGCCGCCATCTCCCCTCCTCTCCTCTCCGTTGTTGGAGAAGAGATGGGGAGGGGTACGCCGCCCCCTCCTGTGGGGCGGGGGCTCCTCCTCTCTGCTCCGGTCTAGAGAATAGGGCAGAGCAAAATCGACTTCAGGTCTGGGTCCATCCGGATTCGATTCCAACCCAGTTTTGCTCGGGAATAAAAAATAAGAATTGGTCCCGGACTCCGTCCCAAAAAAATCGAGAATAAAATTAGGAATGGAACGAAAATCAATTAAAATTAAATAATTTTATATTATCAAAATTAAATTGGAATTTATATAAGTTAATATATTATTATAATTGTATTTTAGTTATGAACCAAAAATTTCTTTTAGAATTTGAATCGGGTTTAGTCAAATCATATTAGAATATTTTAAAATTGGTTAAAATGATGGTAAAATTATAATATATTATTTAAAATTAGATAAATTTAATATATTATTATAATTATATTTTATTTTAACCGGATCGGGTCTCGGGTTAGGTTTCTTAACAATAGACTCGAGGTCTTGGGGTTTTCACCATCATAGAATCAGTCCCGGTCTGGTTACACATCGGGTCGGGAATATTTCCAAAAAAGTCGGGTCGGTCCAGTCCGGGTCGACCGGGTCAACACGGACAGTGCTTATCTCTACTAGAGAAGAGAGAGGGAGGAGGTTCTACCCCCTTTTTTGTGTCCACAGAGGAGGAAGGGGAGTCACCCCTCTCCTCCTATCTTCTCTGACGTCAGAAAAGAGACATTGCCTGCAAAAAAGAAGTTAGAACTTAAAAATGCCTCCTGCCAAAAGAAGCCACGAACAAGACCGCCGAGTCCACACTCATCCCTCCAATGCATCATGTCGACTTGTGATGCCTCCCTCCTCTTCCCACCACCCTCTGTGTGTCGTCTCCTTGGTTGAGAATAGGAATACAAACTCTGACCCAAGGCCAAGGAGAACCTCTTCTTTTTTCCTTGGGATCCTTTTTGGCGCTGCGTCCGTACCTTGGCCACGGTCGAAGCCATCAGTGTCATGTAGTTCGAGTGTTCGATGACAAATGACAAACAACTGGTGAGGCTAGCATTATCCTGCAGTTTGCCAGCCAGGCAGGAGTGGCAATGGGGAAGAGCGTGGCGTGGCCACGACAATGTGCCAATGGAAATGTTGCACGCTCATAGAACCATCCGAAAGTCTGGATACCATTGGAGAAGAGAGGAGGAGGGGATCAAGTTTTTTCTTGTAAATTATTTTTAGAAAGGTATTATATTATTGTTTTATATGGAATAAATTTGACCACCCATATATATGGGCTATCGTTGAATCGTCATCTAATGATTCACAAATAGGCACCATTCTACATCATCAAGATCTTTATAAAATGCATCCATTTGTGAGCCATTAGATGATGATCCAATGGTGGCCCATTTATATGGAACACTTTTTGCTCCACATAGTCCTTAAGCCTCTCAAGTAAACCAAATGACTGGATGTCGAAAGGGCATTGGTAAAATATGTTAGTAGTTGGAGAGTAGTCATATTATAAAGTAAAGTTGGAGGATAAAGTTAAGAAATATGATAAAGTTCGATGACATTTAGTGAAATTTCCCTATTATGAACATAATGCATATTATTATGACATATAAGGCTTATGAAATACTTCACGACATGCATGATCATGGTTTTGTAATGTCAAATATACATGATAATACCATGATTATAGAACATGCATGCATGACCTTTTACATAATCTAATTAAGAAATCCTACACTATAAATTCATAGAGGTGATCAAATGATGGCTCAAGCTTATGATGAAGATTTTGTACATATCTAGAGTCAATGTCACAATTAAAGAATATTGAATTTTGTTAACATTTAGAATTTATAATTAATTTTTAACTATTGAAGATATAATACTATTTTACATTTTATTATCATATCAAATTCAACTTCTTTAATAATTATTTTTCAAATCATAAGATAAACGTATTTTTGGGTCTTACTTTCATAGGTCAATTAGGAGAATCCCTTTTAGGAGGATGAGATTGTTTCATCTCTCTTTGTCTCTATCTTTCTCAAGTATTCTGCCACCTTGCACTACATGCTTCATCTCCCTGCTAATCTATTATTGACATCAATGGTGACACTTTTTTCCAAGCTCAACTTGACATGACTTCTCTGACTCTATAATTGTTGTGGCATTTTCTCTTACTGCTAATGCAAATACTTTGACATTTTGATCACTTCGTCGCCACTTTTGCTAGATCCTACTTCTTTTAACAACGTTTAGGAATGTCTTCATTATGATTAGCAAGAAACTATAAAACCTCTCGAAAATTTTTCTTATTTTGTGAATATTCAAATTCTTCGAGACCATGAAATGATAATCCTAATGTAAAAGAAATCTTATACAATATAAAGAAGCATGTAATGAGTTGTGTTCTCACTTTTCACTTGAGTTGATTGTTTGTTGAGAGCTACATGAATATATTAATTTTGTTTCATCAAATCTTGATATTTCCTCCAAGGTGAACATCAAGTTTTTTTTCTTATTCCACCATCTATAATCCTTAGTAACAAATGCATCCTCCCCAATTTGATTTCCAATATCAATTTTAGATATAACAACATAAGCAAAAAATTGCATCTTTTGTAATGCTATATTCTAACCAATTAGAATATTGCGTAAACCAATCATGATTGAATCAACATAATTTACCTCTCACTTCTGTTCGTGAAAAAACATCATAATTTTGAGGTTGGAATGGCCCCTTTAACATGTATATTCTTTGAATTTCATCTAGATAGTTAAGGTGACAACTTGAAATCTTTTGTCACTCTCCAATAACAGATGGAAGAATGGTTAAGTCAATACAATTTCATTTAAGTGCAAATGATGTTTCAATTGAAGTATTCTCACTCAAAATTTTCTTTTCACTGGTTTTATGATTTTCAGGAGTAGGATGTCTTTTTTTTGAAGTATTTTTTTCAATGATATAATTAACTACAACATATTTACATTAAATTAAAATTGGCCTAATACATTAAAATAATTAAACATAATGATAAAACTAAATATGTTAATGTAGAGCAAACATGATAAAATTCTTTAATTAATATTTTTGTATCCCCATGTATAAAGAGTAATAACATAATTTAGTAATATAAATAATGCATAAGAAGCTAATAACATAAGATGTAATTATTTAAAAAAATAAAAAAAGGAATTGCATAAAAATAAATTTATTATAAATAGCACAATCACATAAAATATAATGAAATTTGAATACCTTGCCGGCACAAATGCATTAGGATACTAAAAGATAAAATAACAAAATGCAATTATTATTTGACTATGTGATGAAAATAAATTATAATTAAAAATAACAAAAATATTATATAAAAACATATATAAAAAATATCTTGTACTTGGGATAATTGAAAGGAGAAGATAGGATATAAATTTTTTTAATGAGATAAAAGATAAAATTTATGTGGCATGTAGCACAACTACAACTTAATTTGAAAAGATAAAAAAAACTATTGCCAACTCTAACTCATAACCTATAGGGAAACATCCGACATTGAAGCTGCCACAACAAATTTTAGAATCTACTATCATCACTACTATGTTAGTTTTATCTTTTCATAGAGATACATCCCTCTGCCTTTGGTTGTCATGGACAAATCTATTAACATCGGTCAGAATATCCAGCCGATTTCACAATTAATTGTGTCATATGAATTACATGTCGCGTGGTGGCCCGATCTATTAGCATTGGTCGAAACATTCAGCTGATTTCACAATTGATCGTGCCATATTAATTACAAACCACAATAATCAATATGGAGCCCTGATATACTTGTTAGTGCCCCACATTGTAGTATAATCATCACCGTCTCTGTCTCATTGCAATTCATGCCCGATGTTAGCCGATTAATGCGTTGAATTTATAACAATAAAATTACTAGCAAGTGCACTAGTCGTATCAAGTAATAAAGTAAAGGGTAGAGTGTCGAATCCACGAGGAACTAGTTAAATCTAATCTATCCTAATAATCTACTAGGAGAAGAAAATGATGTTGTGATAAGAAAATAGAAATTAAATGTGCAGAAATTAAATTATAGAAAGTAAAATAAATTGGTGTTGAGCCTAATGATTATGAATTATTAACTAACATGAATCATGATGATGATTGAATTATAACAATGATAAACAAGTCAAGTTCTTAAGACGGACTAGGATTACTTAAATTATTGGTCTCTACGCTGAGTAAATCAAACTATCTTAATTCTCGCAAAACTTAAGACCACAAACGATAAGTTAATCTTCAATTAAGAAAGATATTAAGATGCATTAAGTTGTAATTTCTAAACTAACAGTGATTCTCGCTGGGTAAAAAATGACAGACCGCATAGAATCTAGCACAAATGATGAGTTACTGGTTTTGTGTTATGATTATTTCAACTTTAAGTTAAGAATCGATTAGCTGAAAATTATTAAATCCTAAAACTAACCACCCCAAATCTGATTTGTAGGCTTATCTTAGGATATAATAATCTCAGTAAAAAGCATTAAGCATAACAATCATAATAAAAAAATTAAAATAACTATATTAATTCAAATCTAACAATCGAGTTCATGCAGTTTTCTCGTAGAGAATAAATATCTCTATTACATAACTAATTAGGCATAAAAAGTATGAGTAAAGAACATCCAAACAATAGGTAGAAGACAGAATTCTTTGCCTTCGATGATCTCTGGATTGCTGCAAAATACACGTGTTGAGTTGCTCTACAGTTTCTCCCGAACAAATACCGAAAAAACTCTGAAATTCGCCTCTGTAATGTGGCACGGCTCTCAGGTCTCAAGCACCTCCAAGCACCACTAAGCACCCAAGTACCCAAGCACACATTTTTCTGCCTCCTTGAGCCTCTATTTATAGCCTCTAGGTGCCCCAAGGATTTTGGTAGAGTTTTGATTTGATTCAAAATCTTTTCATGTTAAAATAATTAAATTCATGATAGACTTTGATAGGACTTTAAAACCATCCAAAACTCCTTCAACTTTGAGTAAATATGTTTCCTAATCATCCCTGAGGCTTAGGATAAAGTTTGGGTTCGATCTGAACTTGAAATCCCTAAGAAAAGTCAAAGAAATCTCGAAAATAGTCTTTGTTACAGCCCACAACAGCTCTGTAACGGTCCTTACAATGTCTAAATTAGATTCTGACTCAAAATTGGGCCTTTTAACGGGCCGTAACTGGTTGTTCACGCCCCTGCTGTTACGGCCGCTATAGTCATATAACGGCCCGTTATATTCAACTCAACACTGACAGTCTTCACTAATTTATACTTTCCGACTCTGTTTTAACTCCGATTTGAGTGCCGTTTATTTATGTGGATTTTTGACTCGATTCTCTTTAATTTTTTGCAATAAAATATAAAATTTGGGTAGATTTCTATTTTTATAAAATTAAAGCAAATAAGGCCAAAAATTGATGCATGCTATATGAAAATGAATCAAAATGTGATTAAATGCATGGCTAATTATATGTTATATTTTGCATGCATCACCGATCAACTAACATTGTGCTTTGTCCGTCAAATCTTTGCGATTCATGGTCGGTAGTCATAGTCATCCCGATTGTCACCTAGCGCACTGTACTCGTGCCTTACCTTGGTTGTGGTCGCCAAAATAGAGAATCACATAAAATGCATATCCTATAGTTTAAATGGAGATTCTCACTTTATCTATTAGTTTCAATGCATATCCTATATCTAATTAAATATTTATTGGAATTAATTATAATGACCAATTAGTATATCTATTATTTTTTTGTAATTAACTATTAATAGTATTAAAATATTTTTAGGATCAAAACTTCTAATTCAGAGTCCTTTATCCATTAAACCTTTGGACTCCAATTGAAATTAAAATTCTTAATCCCAAACTAATTACAATTCCTACTTTAATTAGGATTGTCCTTTTTTTTCCTCTATCTACTTGATGCATTAAATGTTGTAGCTAAATAAAATATGGTAGCAAGTGCTCTATTCTCAAGTAATATAGTAAATAAGAGTAAAAAGTTTTAAATTCATTCAAAATATTAATAATTAATTATCAAACTTATAAGATAAGAAGAAAGAAAGATAGGGTTTTAGAAAATAGGTTTTATAATATATATATATATATATATATATATATATATATATATATATATATATGCATTGGGAGGCTTCTCATTGCAGAATTTAGTTTTATCTATTTTCTCAAGTGTTTTGAATTTTTTATCATGTAACCTCCAATATTTAATCCATCCATATACATATCTCATGTAACTCCCAATACCATAAATCACATTAATCTATTCACTCACCAATTAAAACTTCCATTTTAAGAATCCACATATCAATTTTTAAAATGCTTAATTTCATCATTTGGTTGTTGAATTTGAGTAAATATTTAAAAATATGTCAAATCTAGCGATAATCATAACTTTATCAAATCGTTATTTAGTTTATAAATTTTATTTAAAATCATTATTTAAATAATGATAATTTTAAAAAAAATTATTAAGCTAGGATTCCAAAAGAGCCATTCATTCATTTCTATTATTATTTTTTATGAAGTTATACCAACATGAGAAAGATGAGTTGTCAACTTTTAATAATATAAAAAAATAGAGGATAAATATGGGCAAAATATAGTGGCACTACCAGAGAAATTAAGGATTATGCTTATATTTTGTTAGTGATGAATTCAATCATAAATTATTTTATTTCTTATTATTTGGAAGAGGAAAACATATAATTTAAAATGAATTGTATGCTTTCAATTTTATTTTAAGGTGGTACTACTTTATAAGTAAAAAATATAACTTCATATATGTATATATATATATATATATATATAGATAGATAGATAGATAGATAGATAGATAGATAGAAATATAGATATATAACTATATTTAGATACAACTTGGTAAAATAGGAAAATAAAAAGTATCTTGAGCTACCTAAAATATTTGTAAGCATACTTTAATTTCTTCATAAAATTTGAAGTCATGGCATTTCATTGCTTTGTACAGTCAAATTGTCATTTTTTTCCCAATGAAATTATTGGTGTCCTTAATTCTTATAATGACCTTAAAATTAGGCGTGATTTCTCAAACTGAATCGTTGTAGATGCTATGTATTTTTTTCTTGCCATTTAATAAACCCTATCACACATATAAATGAAATGAAAACATAATAAAATAGAAGATTAATCATAAAAATTCAAAGGAAGACTTTGATAAATCATAAATATTTACAATATCATGATGTAATTCATGAACCACACATAAGCTCTAATATCATAATGAGATAATGGCTCAACATAATACATCAATAAAGTGGCTTCAAGGCCTTTAGGTCGTACACAACTCAACTTAATATAATTGATTAACATCATACTAAAACATAATAAAAAAACATAAAATAACGTGTCCCCGTCGGTGTCACTACTACCTATGCAATTGTTGTCACGAGTCCATCACCATCAAACCTAAAATTCCTCACTTGCACGGATTCATAGGATATAAAGGATCTCTCATGTTAAAATATGTGGAGGATTATTTTTTTAAGTATATGTTTCAATTTTTTTTACATTTTTTTCTATTTTTTTTTGTTATTCTCATTTATAAATATCATCATTTAATTTTTAGCACAAATATTTAGCATTCCCATTATTAATTTGTGTATTAACATTTTTGCAACATAATCAATCATTTATAAATTACATGTTGTCTCTTTATAATCTATTATATTTTTATAAAAAATAATAATATAAAAATATACATACTTAATTCATGTGTATTAGATTTCACAAATTATATTTAACTCTTTAATTGTATTATATCTTTTGCTCATAATAAAAATTATATTTAACAAGAAGAAACACAAAATAATTTATTTCTAAAAATTATTTTTTCTTGAAATAAAATAGATAGTGTTGATAAACAATTTATAATTGCTTGAAGCACGAGTGTGTTCAAATTCTTGCCTATATTAATTAGCCGTGCACTCATAGAAGTTTGGCCTTTGCTTCCTATGTTCATACGGGTTGGATAAGATTAGATTCCTCTCACTAACAAACAAGGAAATCCTAGGGGAAGGCCACAACACAAAAATTGAAATCCTGGTCCGTACATTGAATTGATGAAAAAAGGTTTAATATGTCAAATAAGCATTCATCTTAAAGATGTTTGTTTCTCTCTTCTGCAAGTTAAGTTGGACAAAGAGAACAAGATCTTTTTTGTTCGTGACCATTGTATTGGAATGACAAAGGAAGACTTGATTAAAAACTTGGGGCCATTGCTGAATTTGGAACTTCAAGTCTTATTATTGTTTAAATAAGTCACATTCTTCATTCAATATTGTTTTTATCTTTCTTATACTTTTTTCCAATTTATATTTTTTTATAATTACTATCTTAATGATATTAATTTATTTTGTCATTTAAGTTTTGTACCCATCCTTGGTATTCTCATTATTAAATATTATATTAATGTATTTGCTCAGACCAAAAAATTCATTAGGTCATTTTCAAATGCCAGATTCAATTGACGAATTTGACGAATTGATCTACTTTGATTTAGGAGAAAATCCAATCAGCCGCCTTTTAGGTGCAGGTCAAGTGACCTTTAACTAGGCTTTCACTTTTTAAGACTTCCTTTACTCACATCATTATGTGCCTACAATAGTATTTCCACACATAAAAAATGAGCTTACCATGTTACATCAAAAGCACCTAACATTAATTTTTTTTTATAATTATCTTAATATCATATTGTTTTATTATATCATTTCAAGTTATTGTACCAACACTTGGTGTTCTCATTATTAAATATCGTATTAATATATTGTACCATTTAATTTTCTTTTATCAACACTTGATATTCTCATTATTAATATGTGTATTACAATTTTAACATGATGATTAAATGTTCACAAATGGCATGTTGACACTTTATATTACATTATTTTTTATTTATAATAACAAATAATTATATATAAATGATTCCTTAATTAATGTTTACTAAAATTAATATCATGATTATTTTTTCATAAATTATAGGTTTACTCTTTATACTCCATTATGTTTTTTAATGCTTAAATTATAATCATATTATATATATGTGTGTGTGTGTGTGTATTTCTAGGCATCAAGACACTTTCTCCATTCATTATTTTACTATATATTTTTTTGCAACTTTTTCTAAATTTATATTTGAAGCATCTTATCTTATATTTATATAAAGCCAATGCATAGTGGGAGGTTTCAAATCATCCTCCATTCAGCATTTGTAGTTATCTTTTTCTCCTTTTTTTCCTAATTATTTTTATGAAATATGAATATGAAGTGGTGCATAAGACAAAGCATTTATATTTGATCTCCAAAAGACATCAGTTCGTTTGAAAGAGTAAGACAAAGCATTTATATTTGATCCCCAAAAGACACCAATTTTTTTTAAGAGGTAAATGGATATGTAGAGCGGCCGCTCTACACCAAGGTATAGAGCGGCCACTCTACCATTGGATTTGGAATCAATGATGTGATGAAAGCTTGGTGTAGAGCGGCCGCTCTACCATTGGATTTGGAATCAATGGTATGATGAAAGATCATTTTAAGTAATATCATCTTGTTCATCCCTTGTGCGATCAATGGCTCAGATTGAATGGAAAAGAAATTGCACGTGATACACTCCCATCCCCAAACTAAATCGCGCGCTCACCCAAAATTTTCCCCAAAGATAAATTTGGGCGCTCCCAAAATCTCCGCTGGACTGCCCGATCAATGCTGCTGCTCGCCAATCCTCCATCTTCAAAGGACGACCGCTCCCAAAATCTTCGCCAAACTGCCCGATCGGTGTTGTTGCTCGACGGTGCTCTGTCTTGAAGCCCGATCGGTGCTGCTGCTCGCCGATCCTCCATCATCAAAGGACTACCGCTCCCAAAATCTTCGCCAAATTGCCCGATCGGTGTTGCTGCTCGACGGTGCTCTATCTTCAAAGGAAGATCGCTCGCGGATCTCTGCTGGGCTACCCGATCGCCGCTGCTGCTCGTCGTTCGTCCCTTTTCAAAAGACGATAACTCACTGCTGTCGCTCGGCCCATCCCTCTTCGAACAACGCTGAAGGTTACTCTTCTCCATCTTCCGCTGACGCTGCCGCTCCCATCTCACCTGGTATGTGTTCTTTTCTTTTGCTATCATTTAGATCCTCTGCATTTCGTATGATTCTCGTCCTCAAAAAAGTGACGATCATTTTTGCTTTTCTCCCTCTTCGAACTACTGCTGCTGGTTGCCTCTGCTCCCTCTCCTTCCTCCAATCTCTGCTCCCGGTGGATGATCCTCACCTAAAAAGAATGGTATGTGTTCTATACTATCGATGGATGATCCTTTGATTTTTATTCTTGTCCCTAAAAATTGACCATCTGCTGCTGCTGCTTGCCTCTGCTCCCTCTCCTTCCTCCATTTTTATTTTTGCTTCTTTCCCTCTTCGAACTACTGATGCTTGTCGTTGCTCCCTCTCCCCCCTCCGATCTCTTGCTATCACTGCCGCTTCCTCTTCGAATGATGCCGGTGGCTGCTCCTTTCGCTGTTCAAATGCGCCTCTATAGTTGATCACCTCACATGAGAAGAACAGTATGCTTGTGACATCCAATTAGTACATTTAGCTTGTAGTTGATTTTTATAGTTGATCACATGAGAAGAACATGAGAAGAAAATGATAATATTTATAGCTTGTGACCTCATATGAGAAGAACCGTACGCTTCTATAGTTGATCACCTCTATAGTTGATTTTTCTTTTTTGCAATTTTCTTATAGGCAATGTCGGAAAGCCAATTGATAATATTTCCCGAGTGTGAATGCCAAATACAAGCCATGATCAAGCTATCATGGACTGAGGCTAATCCCGGATGAAGATTTTTTGGTTGTCGCAATTACGGGGTATGATTAGTTCAATTTTTTTAGTGATTTCATAAGAATTGAACAAAACATGTACCTTTCTTTCCATTCTTTTAGTACTTTCCTAACACGTTTCTTAATATTTTATAGCGAAATGGAGCTTGCAACTACTTTCGTTGGATTGATTCACCAATTTCACAACATTACAAAAATGTAATCAATGGCTTGTTAAAGAAAGTAGATGATTTGGAAGCTCAGCTTGTGATGGAGCGTAAAAGGTTTAAAGAAAGTGGAATGTCATGGAAAACGACAATATTATGTATCATTGTAGTCGTTATAGTAATGTTATGTAGGTTTTAATATTATTGTGTATCCATTATGTGTTAGAACTTATGTGTATCCATTGTGGTAGAACTTATGTTGAATGGAGACTCTTTTTGCAGTGATGTGTTGTAATGTTATGTTGCTCTTTAGCATTTGGAAAGAAAAAAAAAACTTCTTCAGCATTTGGAAATGTCTCCTAGCCTTCCTGCACGATAACTCACTCTTTCAAATCTAAAAGAGATTATTTCATTTCTTCTATTTAGTTCATGGCTGCATACTCACACTGCTCACGGACATTAAGTCATTTCAATCGTTCGTGGGCTGGAGTATTTGCATCGAGGATGCAACACTCGCATCGTCCACTTCGATATCAAGCCGCACAACATCCTACTGGACGACGAGTTCTATCCTAAGATTTCATATTTCTGACTGGCAAAACTCTGCTCTTCGAAATTGATTTTGGTTGGTTTATGGTGCAAACAGACGATGCCTGCAAATCGACCATCAATCAGAAGGGTTATAGAGATGCTCGAGGGAAAGATGGACGATATAGAATATCCACCAATGCCTTCCTACCTTTCTCCTCCGCTGTTATCCGCCCTCAATTCATCATCTTCTAAAGGAAGCAGAGACCACATGATGTAATTATACTAAGTTTGTAAGTATCTAGCAACGTTAACATGCTGCAAAATGTTTGGAGACACCAATCACGTTAAGCATCAAGTCAGAGGTAGTGTGTTGCTGAATCAGGTCACTGGAGCAAAGCATTCATGCAACAAAAGAGTTTGTTACAGGATTACAATGTCATTTTAATTGAACATTCATGCATCAAACATATCTGCAACCACATCATAGTTAAAAAAAACTAAATGTGCACAAAGGTTCTAGAAAATATTTCTTTGAGAGAGTATATGAGATCTTTTCCACTGCAAGAAGAAAATTTATCATGGACAGGATTATATGAGATATTTCAGGATCATAAGTATGTTGCAGCTCACTTCAGAAATGAGATTTATACAGAACTTTCCCTTGAGAAAAGTCTTCCTTCCAGACAATGGAAATGAGTTCAGAACTCCACAGAAGCATTAAATCATTAACAGAAAACATAACATTACTCTTTCAGAAAGATTAAAAAAGGAAATGAGTTCAGGGACTCCATTCCAAAAGATCATTACTTCAAGCCTTGATCATTGAGTATCTAGCATCTCTTATGATGACAGCAAACATTTATGCAATGGAGTCTCTGGCATCACCAACAAAAGAAGCATCTATTATTGAGTCTCTGGCATATCCTTGATCTGAGAACTTCAAACCACTAGCTCAAAGGACTCCTACTAGCAGGGACAACTGAGAAATGGATCATCAAAAATCTTGAAATTGTCAAGGAAAGCAGCAGTAGCCTATCAAATTACTTAAAAGAAACTATCAAGCTTGGACATACTTGATCATGAATCATTTTGTGACATATTGTTGTTATCATGTGGAACCTGTTCATAACATAGAGAAAATATTATCAACATAATGATAATGTATTATTGTTTAACGACAAAGTTATTTACCTTAAACATCGGGCAAGTACGACTATTATGTCCCTTCTTACCACATTTACTACATGTAACTCTAGACTCATTTTGTAACATCGAAGCCTCAATGCTAGATTTGATCCTATTTAACTTTCTAGGGCGTCCTTTAGATTTTACATGAATAGGATCACGTATAACGAAGTCAAATTCTTGTGCACTTGGGACAATATGAACAAACTCCTTAGGCTGATTTTCATTCACACTTTCATTCTTCTCTCTTCTATCTTCAATTTCCATATTCTCTAAATTCTTGATCAGCTCCACTATAACCGATGTTCCAAACTTTAAATGATTAGATGAACGCAAGCTCAATCCATCAAGTTTCCAAATATTAGCATGCCAAGCCCATTCTTGCATAGGTGTTATGTGTTGTCCTTCATTCATAGAAGTAGAAGCAATATCATTCAAGACATGTGCTATCATATGACAGGCATTAATCGTCCAACGGTGGAGAATGTATTCTTCGGGCAATTTTGTAACTCCTTTTTTATAGAGGACATTTATGATATGTGAACAAAAAATGCCCTCTCGTTCAAACTTTGTGCAAGAGCATGTTATAGAAAGTTTTTCTCGATGACTATATTCCACAATTTTGCCTCGACTATCTTCTATACCCATTCTATAAACTAAGTATATAGTCTTTTGACAATCTTTTGAAAATTTTCGTGTGGAGTAGTCCGCAAAGCTCATAAACTCTTCTTGAAACTTAGAAAAAACCTTTTGGGTATAAATCGTCCCAGCATGTTTTTCTAAGAGATTTTTTGTAAATAAGGCAGCTACAGAGTTTAAAGTCATAAAATCTGCCCTTTCTTCGGCCTCACGACGACACGCAATGGCTTGTTCATATTGATGAACAAATTCAACAAATGAGGTATTAGAGTTGACAAATCCATCGAAAAAGGAGTTTATACTCTCGGATCTTTGAGTAGTACACATGCCTACACAAAATATGTTGCGAAAATATATTGGTACCCAATGATGTCGTTTGTTGTACATCTCCACTAACCAATGATAATTTGGAATGTCATATTTTTCTTTACAAAGTGTCCACACAGACTCAAATTCTTCGATGCTCTCACTCTTATCAATCCATTTTTTGTATTCTTCATGGAAATCACCTCGTGCAAATAAATCTTTTAGATTGCACACAACATTTCTTTGAATATGCCAAATGCAATACCTGTGTCTTGTATTTGAAAAAACTTTTTGTATAGCATTACCCATTGCCACATCTTGATCAGTAATAATCATTGTAGGATATTTTTCGAGCATACACTCTAACTAGGTGCGAAATAGCCAAATAAATGTCTCTTTTGTTTCATCGGCAAGTAAAGCACAACCAAATAATGTAGATTGCATATGGTGATTCACTCTCGTGAATGGGGCAAATGGCATGCTAAACTTATTTGTCCTGTACGTTGTATTAAAAGAAACCACATCTCCAAAAGTCATATAGCTTTCTCTAGATCTGGCATCAGCCCAAAATACACTCCTTGTGATTTTGTCTACAAGATCTACCTCGAAGCGGAAAAAGAAACCTGGATCATTACTTCGCCGTTGTTGGAAATGCATAATTACATGCATAGCTTCTTTACCAATGTTATCAACTCTTCTTGTTCTCAAATGGTCAACACAAGTTTGAGTTGTTATCGTTGTCTCGCCAGAATATTTGAGAACTTTCGCAATACTTGATGGACCAAATCCACAATTATGTAATTATGAAATAACTTGCTTCGAATTAGTAGATAATTTTGAGTGAGACCTCATTCTTAATGCCTTTGATGGAGAAGCTAAAATATGCGTGTGCTCTTCCTTGAAAGCCTTCACCTCCCACTTACCATCATCTCTTATTCCAACTTTTAAGTATGCTTGACATTCAAATCTATCATCTCTTCTACGTTTGACAAGTTTGCCTAAGTCCCTTTTCTTCGTAAGATCCTTTCGCCCCTCTTTGGAACAGACAAATTTTCTTCCAATAATATCATTTGTCTTTCTAGATTTAAAACTATAAGACTTCCGCACAGAGAATCCAATATTTTTTGCATAGGAATTATAGTACTTGTATGCATGTTCTTCTGACTCGTATAACATTCCAATAAAAGGTGTTGTAATTGTCTTGTCATTCCTATCTTCACATTGTATCTCCTTTTCTTCAACAAATGGCAAGCTAAAATTTATTAACATAAGTTAGTACAAAGAAAACAAAAAGGTATCCAAGTTGACACCATGGAAGCACAAACCTTTGTTCTATGACCTCTAAGTCGTCAATGTCACATATTTCTTGTGTGTCTTCCAATTGATTTTCAAAATGCAAAATGTTTATATCCTTATTGATTTCAAAAGAGGAGGACCTATACATAGATAATTTGGAGTTTGGCATTGCAAACATTTAATAAAATTAGGCAAACACGAGTTAAAGTTTACAATATATAACGAAATTAGGCAACTAGGGAGGAATTCCAGAAAATGAAGAAATTAGAAAAAATAATGTGTCAAATTTTGTACCATGGTTTCTGTGTGCAAATGTGAACATATCCTCTAACATAACATATGAGGTAAATGCAAACTTTGGAAGGCATTACACACATGAATACTTTAGTGTTAACTGAATGAATCCAAAAATAGAGAAGGAAGGATGGAGAGGACGCACATTCTTCCTGTGGCACAGCAGTAGGATCCTTTTGATTGTCTACCTAAAAGTTGCCTCTATAGCTGCATGGGAAAAAGAAAGAAATTGACATGAGAATTGTTAACTAAATGTAAATCCAGTCAATCCAATATAATCATGAACGTACATGGGAGCAGCGGCTTGTGTCAACAGAGGAGGAAGAGCACGAGCAGTGGCGCAGCAGCAACAACTTAAGCAATAAGAGGAGGAGAGAGCTCAAGAACTTCAAAGAGCTTCAAGTCGGACAGGAGCTCCGTTGTCGCCTCGCCCTCGAACTCCACATCCTCTGCATCCTTTGCTCTAGGTCCTTTCTTAGCAAAGGGAAGGAAGTCCTGGTCATAGGAGGAGGCGAGAGGGCAGGAAGCAACGACGATCACCTGGAGCGGCGGCAGGGTTTGATCGGGCAGCCCTGCCGCGAGCGATCATCCTTTCAAGATGGAGCAATGACGATCACCTGGAGCGGCAGCGGGGTTTGATCGGGCAGCCCTGCCGCGAGCGATCGTCCTTTCAAGATGGAGCAACGACGATCACCTGGAGCGGCAGCGGAGTTTGATCGGGCAGCCCTGCCGCAAAGATTTTGGTGGCGCGGTCAAAATTTTGGGAAAATGAGCGCGCGATTTAGTTTGGGGATGGGAGTGTATCACGTGCAATTTCTTTTTCATTCAATCTGAGCCATTGATCGCACAAGGGATGAACAAGATGATATTACTTAAAATGATCTTTCATCACACCATAGATTCCAAATCCAATGATAGAGCGGCCGCTCTACATATTCATTTACCTCTTTTTTTAATAGTTTAAAAGATGAGAGCCTCCACAGCAATATCGTGCATCCAGACAGCGATCTTGACAGCAACTTGCACTAGCAGGTGATTTTGCTTCATCCTAACTTTTATATTTTTTCCACCTTCCACCACCTCCAAGGCGTGATTGTTCGCTGCCTGCAATATAATGGAGACATCCTTGCGATCACGTTGACCAATACTTCCGCGTCACCAACTCCGACCACATGCAAGAGGGATCAAGCACAAGTTCCACCGCATGTGTACGTATGTATATATGACAATATGTGCTCTTATTTCATGCATGCATGTTTAAATGCGTTGTGTGATCACTAAATTTGTTCTGTGTTTCCGGTGAGTGAAGGTGTGAAGTCATTGATCAAGATTCGCAATGTGTACCTGACGGAAGAGATCCTGAAGGAGCGCTCGAGGATGTGCGGCTACAACCAGTATTCCTTCGACGACAGGCACAAAATTCGTGACGGACGTCCCAAATCTGGCCATGGAAGCGGCCTCGAAGGTCATCCAAGAATAGGGGCTTCCCAAGTCGGACGTCACCCACTTGGTCTTCGCCTCGACCTCCGAGTAAATAAACTACTGAAATACATACTAAAAAAATGTATACACCATTTTTTATCCTTATTTTATAATAACAGCATCAACGTCAGATGGCTAAGAGCCACACGCATGCATGTTTTGTCTCGCTTGAAAAAGGCGCAGGTGGAGAAGAGGACCTTGGTCAAGGCGTATCCGCGGGCCAACCTGAATTGGCTTGTCCCGCCGACGATGGAGCGCTCGATGTCGATGTCGGAAGCTCTAACACGTCCGAACGCAATTCACTCCACTGTCGGTGAATGCGCCGGACGTGAAAACGTAGTTCTGGATGGACTCGAGGGATGTGCCGTCCAGGGACGTGACTATTGCGAAGCCTTCATCCTTCCCGACGATCGCGGTAGCATCGAAGTCCACCGCTGCTCTTACGCATAGCGACGCTAAAGCCGGGCGTGTTGTTGGGTTGTGGCCGGCCACAACTAAGGACGTTTTCCCAGGGCACTAAAAAAATTTTGTATGAGAAGAAATGAAGCAGTGGATATGGTGGCCACTGCCACGACGACGAGGAAGAGGAACAAGGACCTTTGGATGGCCATGGAGCTTAATTTATGTGATGCAAGTGTAGTGCGGCAGCTACGAGAGGACTGAATGAAATATTTATAAGGCATGCACGTGTTATATATTTTTTGGGTGCGCCTATTATCACTTTAAAAATATTATTGGCACTCTATTTCATCATATACTTGGCCCATTTGGTTGAAGAAAACATTAATACCAAGATATTATTCCCTATATTTTAATCAAACATCAATTTTTCTTAACACTGAATTAATGAACGGTAAAACGGAAATTCTAACAAAACTCCAACATTTCTTCCATATTATTTACATTAAATACTTAGAAGGGTTCAAAAAACAAAGAATGCAAAGGAAATATTGATTCCTTAATCTTGTCCTGCCGTTTACTTTGCTTCCTCTTCTTCGTCATTGTATTAGTGCCGAGCCTTCGATCTTGACGTGGACGACGAGAACGCAATGTTTGGCGACCTCAAAGGTCACAGACGTTTGACGCTATGACGGTGGTGAGGAACAGACACGCCATTACGTTGTAAGAAATGAGAAATTATAAAATAGGGAATAAGACAACTTAAGTCTATTACTTTGACTATAATAAATTTAATAATTGTTCGATGATAAGTCATAATTAGTTTTGAATTTAGGAAGTCACATAACTTATATCCACTTAACTTCATTAATTGCTATTAGTTAACATGAGTAGTCATAATTATTTGTAAATTTGAAAAATCACATATGTCAACAATATCATCTTTAATTATTATTTATAGTAGGATCTAAAAAAATCAATGTCATTTGCTTATAAATATATGATATCATTTTAGAGAAATATTTATTTTGATTATCGATAAAAATTCTAATATATTTTTCAACGGACATGGATGAATGTAAAATAATATTTTATTCTATTGTTATTAAAGATATAATAATATTTTTATAGTGATCTCAAATAATTTAAAATCTGTACGATATTTGTAGATATATTGTATGCTATAAAAATAGTACCTAAATATTATAATAACGATAAAAATATGAAACTACATCTTATTTATATATTTAAACTTATACTTAAATTGCGCGAAGCGCAAATGAGTTACCTAGTTGTATATATATAAAGTTCAAACTTTTGAAACATTAATTTAACAACTTTTAGATTTTTTTTCTAATTTTTATATTCTCCCACTTCTTTTTCTTGCTCACTCCTCTATCATCTTATAACCGACACTAATAATTATAACTTATAATTGAACAGTAGTAACAGAATTGGTATTAATCACTTTCAGTTTTTTTTTCACTACTTTGAATGGATTTTTTTTAAGTGCCAGAACGTGGTCCATCGACCAGCAGCATCAACCTCCACAGAGATAGTGGCAGCGCCGTAGGAGTCCATCCATCGTCTCGCTCCCCCCCCACCCCCCCCCCCCCCCCCCCCCCCCCTCCCCCCCCCCCCCCCCCCTATCCTTCGTAGACACGTAGGAGAAGCACAACCAACAGTCCCGGACCACCGAAGACGTTTAAATAATTCTTCTGACTTGAAATTTTATTTGTATTTAATATTTATTATGTATTTTACTTCACTCATCTTAATCTTTCCATCATGTTTTGTACCTCTATATTAGAATTATTCTATTTTTTTGTGTTCGCCTTCCTCCTTTTTTTACAAAAGTTATGAGTCCTCCATGTGATCAATTTTATTTTATTTTTCTTTACATTTATCGTGCATGATTATTTTTGCATCATGTTAGTGTCATGTGTTTGTTGATAAAATCATGATTTGTTCATTATTATCTATTATGTCTTCCCACAATAAAAAATAGAAAAAAAATTATTTCCCATCCTTCAAAATTCTGCAGTGCAGTTTCTTTAGTGCAATATATAGAGGTAACCATGGTGACACAATATCATGATGATCATCACTTGAGGAAGTGGAGACTAGAGAGCTGACTACTTCGGTTGTCCATTAAAAAGGGGTCATCGCTATGCTATATATTGGGTGTATCCGTGTATGTGAGGTACGAGTATCCCACATCACATGCAAAGAAGACTATCACAATCATACAAATTATCTCTAGTCATGCCTCAATTAATAACGTATGCTCTTTTATTGTGATCTCATCGTCATGTGTTATATCCTTTGCATTCGCAACTAACTTCGTGCCTAACTTTCAATGTCTTCTCTTTTGAAATTATTTTATTGCATTTTAAAGTTAAAGACTAAAAGTGAGTTACTTTTAGGTATATGCTGCAGACACCCCCTCCTCCCCTCTCTAAAATAAGTCAATTTCATTTAATGTCTGCCCCTTCCTCCACTACACTTAATTATATATTAATGCCCACCACCTGTTTCTTATAAATTTGATCTTTAACTTTTACCATAAATGTCCATTAATGTTGCACTAGAAGAAGATGAAAAGGTTCTTACTTATTATGAAAGGTCAAAGTATTTTTTGGATAAAAAATCAAAAGATTTAGCCACCTCCAAACTTAAAGAAATTGTAAATGTCATATATTAAGTTAAAAATTTTTGATGTCACATAATAAGTTCCCTATTGGTTTCACTACAAGAAAAACAGCTAATTTTATGATGATATCATTAATTAACATTTCAGGGTGAGAGCCACCATAATTTATTCAATTTGTGTAAGACAACAAATTTATCCTACTAATTTAATGTTTTTATTTTTAATTTTTATCATTTGTATGAGACAGATTTCACACGTACAGATAATATATATATACTTCTAATCCTTCTCAAATTTCCCTTTTAATATATTTTAATTCATCAATATTCTAATTAATTATTAAATTACTAAATTGTCCTTGGGTGAAAACCATAGGGGTTAGAAATAAATTCATACTCGAATTTAAAATAAAAACTTAGACCAATTCAACATTCATTCAATATCCTCGTTAAAAGAAATATTTATGTTTGCTATCAATTATCTTTATTCTTACATCTTTACTAATTAACTTAAACAAAAGAAGATAGTTGCCCATATTTATATTTGGATAAATTTATCTAAATGCTCTCGAACTTTTTCTCTTTTTCGACTTTATCCTCATCTTTACTTTGTAACTAAATTATCTTTCAACTATTAACTTGTTTCAATAAATGACTTTTTGATCGGGTATAACCTATTACCAATGTTATTAAAATCGGATCGGACGGTTCAACCACGAACGGATGACTAGTCCAATCCGAATTAACTACAAAATCGGAATCGGAGTTGAACCGGCAAAAACCAGTTCCGTCTGAAACGAAAAAACTTGGTTCAAAATTTAAAGTGAAAAAAATTAGAAAATTAGAAAAAAAATTAAAACTTTAAATTAGAAAATTTAAAGTGAAACCCAAGAAACAATTGCGAAGGTCTGGATGATCCATGAGAGGATCCATGACTTCTCTTGCGACCTCAAGACGTGACCTGTGTACCCAGCAGAACATTTTCACGAGATTATGAAACGACTGGTAGAGGTCCGATCCCTGACCTTGAAGAGCAAGTTCAAGGCCCGACCCAGGTCGGATGGCTCTGCCGGAGATGGTATCCTCAGTTCGGACGGCAGCAGACTGTTGAACGCGACGATGAGCAACGGCTGGTCCCGCAGCTGCTGCTCCACTTCCGTCCGGACTTGTACTGCGCGCTCCGCCCCTGGTCAGCATGTTGACCAGCGCCGCGTACTTGTGCGGCTGGTCTCGCAGTCTGATCCGGCGACCTCAAATGTCCCAGGGAATTTGATCCGGCGACATCGATGCCGCCAGATCCTTCCATGTGTTTGTCATTTGACGCCAACTACGACGACGACGATGACAATGAAAGCCCCGACGTCATTTCCGACGCTCAAGATCTAGGGGTATGAAGCTTATAACTCTGTCGGCGCCATCGTGTCGTTGAAGGGCTCCCGAGAGAGCGAGAGGGTGGCAGATCCAGTCGCCGACACAGAACCATTATTATTTATTTATATTGTCTGTATATTGCAAACGAAACATTATTTACAAGTTTGTCACTGGCCCAACCGTATTAACTGCCCCCAACATATCTAATGCAGAGGAACATATCTAACACAGAAGAAATAACTTTTAGCAAACAACCGAGTCTTGATTTTAATCTCAAATTAAAACAATAAAGAGGAACATATCTAATACAGAAGAAATAATTTTTTATTACTATATATATATACTCATTTTTAATATATATATATATATATATATATGCTTGTTATTGTCATCCGCCCAAGAAGTCTGATCTTGGCGGAAGAAGAACAACGAGTACTGCAGTAATCAAATCAAATGGAGAATAGTTCTCAAGCACAAGTTAAGCTGGCAATGCAGAGAATCAACACGCACTTCACAATTCAGAACCAGTTTACCACAATTTGATCAGAAACTACAACCAAGGGCTTATTGTAAAGGGAAAAACACACACCAAAAGAATTAAGTTCTGTCGCGCCACTAATTTTTGACATCATCATCTTGAAAAGGGAAAAAACCACAAGTTTGTGAGACTGTACCGTGTATCATCATCTTGGAGTTTATATTGCATATTTGCATGAAGGAGACCACTCCTAAACGTATGCATGATTATTCCATTGCTTCCGTCAGGAAATATCTCCACCATCTGGAATTAAGCAACATCAAGAAAAAAAGAAAATTCAGTTCTACATCATTAATGAAAGATACCTTCATGTACACTTGTGACTCTTCAGGAACTGAGGCACAAAACTCATTGAACAGAGAACGAAATAGCAACACATCCTTCTGAATAGCAAGCACTGTTACGTTTTCATTATTATGAAGCAGATCAAATTAGTTAATCAGCAGCGGAGATTTTAAATAACTAAATCTTTGTTCGGATTTTAAGTTGATCGTGACAAATTAATATGCAGTGAATATTAAGTTGATCGTGACAAATTAATATGCAGTGAGTGAACGGCGAACAGTACGTATGGGTAAACAGATTAAGCAGTGAACTCTGTTCTTGGCACAGAAACGTAAACTTTGCATTTTATGCATGGAACAAACAATGCTTCTTAACAAACGTAAAGGCTGCTTGCATCGACACGCTTACAGGTTCGAGGAACGGCCGCGAGTTCGAGGAACGCATGGCGGCGCGGCGTTCATAGTGACGATCGCAAATGTTGAAGATCCGGGGGCAAGAAATTCAAGTAATCTTGCAGCAGGTCTGGATGGCCCCTGAAAAGATCTATGATTTCTATTGTGCCCTCGAGATGGGGCTTACGGCCGATGAGAACCATTTCCATGAGATGAAGAAACGACTCTAAGAGGCCCTCCTGTTGCCGTGACCGTTCCTTGACCCTGGAGACAAAGTCATAGGCCTGATCAAAGTCGGGTAGGGCATCCGGAGAAGGTATCCTGAGTGCCGGCGGTAGCAGGCCGTTGAACGCGACGATGAGCAGCGACTCGTCCCGTAGCACCTCCTCCACTTCCGTCCGGACTTCTACCGCACTGCGGCCCCTGGTCAGGATGTTGACCAGCGCCGTGTACTTGTGGGGCTGGTCTTCCAGTATGATGTTGGCCAGCCTGAGGAATTCAACAGTGGTACTCACCATCGACGGCATTGTTATTGCTTGCGTGCAGGAGGGCGCCGGGCTTCTTGTTCCTGGTGTTTGGTCGTCGTTCTTTGTTCGTCGGGTGATCAAATGGGAGATGATGAGAGTTCTTTCTTTCTTTCTGTAGCGGAGACGATGAGATCGAGTATATATATGTAGTGCATAATTAACTTATATAATAATCCTGGCATTTTGTTGGAAAAACAATATATTATGGATACTTCTAATAATACATATCTAAATTGTCATATTGGATATTTTACCATAAGTAAATATTAGACTAGTTGTCCTTCTGATTGTATATATTGTTATCTCTCTGCGTTAAATTATTTATATATATATATATATGTATATTTGAGTGCAATTAATATATATATATATATATTCATCAAATCATAGCCTCTCACTTTCCAAATAATTGAGTGCAATTAATTTAAAGAAACTTGACATTTTGTTTATTTTTATTATATATTACCCTTCTTGATTCTAAAAAAATTTACATATATATCTTAAATTAAGGTCTAAATGATGGTTTTATTAAACAATTAAATATTAAATCCATAAAAATGAGGAATAAAATGTTAGAGGTGGGGCATGTCAGCTTTTTGGGTCCAAAAAATCACCCATTATTTTTTTATCGAATTTTTAAATTAAATCAGGTAAAAAATAAAAATCATCGTGGATCAATTTTTTGTGTGATTTTCTTGGAGCCTTATTTTTGTATAATTATATTTTTAAAATATATATAACAAATTAATTAATATAAAAATATTTAATGTATAATTAAATAGAAAATATACTATTAAAATTTAAAGTTACCAAATTAGAAATCCATAATATGAAATTATATAAAAAATTTATATATCTAATAAAAAAATAAAAAATTATGAGTTAACTATATAAATAAAATTCATAAATAAAACATGGGCTTGGTTCCTACGGTTGTGTTTGGCATGGAATTGTAGTTTTCACGAACTCGTGGATTTGACGTCGAAGTCTGCTTCACCCGTTTGGCGAAGTTCTGCATAGGTAGGAGAACTTTGACTTTGATTTGACCGAATAATTCGAACAAGTTCTCGAGGGCATTTGGTGAAAATTCTAGTATTCTAGCTCGCGAGGAAAAATGCTCAACCGCTGTACGTGGACATAATTTAATCAATGTAAGGACTATATTTAGGACTCAAGCAATACTCGTTGCCTCATGAAAAAAAAACATGGCGAATGGCTGGACAATTCATTGCGCAAAGATAAAGATCAACATTGTTTATGCACAGTCAAATGGAACTAAATACACATAACAAGGCAGGTAAGAAATAATAAGCATTCGAAATAACGTTGGTAAATGACATTAGGCAAGAAATACTAATAAGCAACATTGCAAGAGTACTAATACATTGTTCCACACACACAGATAACAATAGGAAAGCCTTACAACATAAGCCCACAGCACACAGAGGAATCTAGATCAACAACATAATGGCGAGGTTACAATGGAATCAAACGTAAGTATCGCTAGTACACCTTGTTCAGTCGCTCAAGCATCCCTACAACATTTATCAACTACGAAACCAAGTACGTATGAAATTACGGCACTAAGAGCTAGCAGCAACACATTAACTCTACACTTGACATAAGAGTCGCTGTCCTCGGATTGAATAACCTCGGACTCTGCAGACTTCGTAGACACATTAGTATATGGTTCAGAACAATGCATATTAAAGTAATTCTACAATGAAGAGGAGGCAGCATCATAGCTATCAAATTTCTTATACGCACAGCCACGATAACCTAGCACTTGCGCTTGGCAATATGCACACGTGTCAAATACTCTTGTATTGCGACCTTCATAGACCGCATAATATTTTATTGTTGACATTCTAACTCTCGGTGTCTTCAAGTCCTACAATAATAATAATAATAATATTAAGCTGATAAGGAAATCACAACCAGTTTTCCAAGTAAGAAATTGAAGCGTTCTGAAATGTCATCCAAAGAAATGTTAACATGTTGTATGCAAATCTTCACAAGGCATTTGGATCAATAGTTTCAATATGATAATTTGTAGAAAGTGTAAGTGACACATGTGATCTAAAGCGGGCAATCACCTCATCCCACTTTCCCTCTTCGGTGGTTCGGACATGCATTTCTCCGGATCCCATCTCCATCCACTTTTGTTGGCTACAGTTCTACACAATTCGAAATTGCATTTCATAACTTTGAGATGGTTTTTCATGTGCTCAACGATCATTCTCTCACGAAAGTGTTCATTGAACCTGTTGCACATTCTTTTCCAGACCTCCGGTGCGAAGGTGTTACTACGGAAGAAACCATCGACATTCTCCTGCATCATCATACCTACGAAGTAGGAATCCATATTCGACGACCAATGACTAGATCTTGCCTTCTCCGCAGAGGAGACCGTCTTCACTTTTCCTTTAGTGGAACTCATTGTTATCTAGGGAAGAGCAATGAAAGAGAATTGTAAAAAGTGGTTGTACGAGAAGTCGCACACTAAAATTTATTATCATTGTAAGACGAAGATAATATTAAGAAAGAAAGAATGCTATGCTTCACTTCCTACTACGTGGAAATGTTTGTCCCATTTATTTCTAGAGGTTGGAGGTTGCAGCCAATTGGTATCCGTGGCCAAATTCGAAAATAAAAAGGGATGTCGTGAAATAAACTACCTAAGAGTAAACTTAAAGTACAATGCATTCAACATACCAAACATAGCAAAGTCTACAATGCAAGGATACAACCAAATAGCTTCAACTAAAGTAGCTTAGAGTGAACTTGCAAATTTCTTCCCATGTCTCTATTTCCTTAATAATGACTAATACATGCTTAAAACATGCCATCTATAATTAAATCGAAATGAAAACACAATACAAAGATGTTTAAGGAAGAAGAAGACTTGTTATCATTATCACTACAAACACAATACAAACTTTGTCATGACCGTAAAGAGAAATCTCTAACATGTTTGGATACATTATCACTATCACAGAACTCATGACTCAAAGGAATGAGCTATGACCATATTGTCGTACCTCGGCGGACGTTGATAGCATGGATGTCATCGTGGAAGGAGAATGCGGGATCACTCGACCTTCTCGCGTTACCTGAAAAAATGTATGACAAAATAGGTTATCACTATGAATCCGAGTCATAAATCTTTCAAATTCCAAATAAGGAAAAAGGGAGTTCAATGATGGGAATCACTTGACGATGGATGACCGAATGTCTATTGGGAGAACCTGCGAGTTCTTGCTGAGCGAAATCCGTGAGTGGTGGTCGGGATAATTCGATTGTACCTTTGGCCGACAAAGAGGACATGTTAGATAACAAAAAAATTAATGGAACTTAAAAACTGCCCGTTCGGGCAATGACGGAAGATTTCACAAACTTTCAAATTGGATAAGTGTCACGACCCCGATTTAACCAGCGAGTTAAACTGGAGTTCGCGAAATTGGGAAGGAATGCTGAAACGTGATGTAATTTACTCTTCCTTTTACAATAAGTACTTAGTAAACGAAGAAAGAAAAAATATGTCATCAGCGAGACAAGATCTGAAGGACCGACAGAGATCCCTTCACCCGCAAACCCTAGATCTTAGGTCGGACCCTAAATCCTACAGACCAGATCAGGAAACAGAGGACGCAAAACGCACGTCTAGTGACCGATCCGAAAACCCTAGGAACTCGACGAAGCAAGATTTCAAGCCGATCGCAAAACATCGGCCGCCGGCGAGCGAAACCTCAGATCTAACACCAAAAAGTCGAGCTGATGTCACGAAACTCAAACAAACTTCATAAATGTTGGACGAGGGAAAACGTGCTCAAGAAATCATTCGCCAGTAGAGAAAGATCGGACGTTGCAGGAAACTTCTGAGAGCAAACAGAAAAATGGAAGCTGCGACTCCACGAAACACGCTAGTGAGAAGAGTTACCTACAAGCACGCTCTTCGCCGAACCAGCTTGTCATCCGACGTCACATATCTGACGGTTGACACTGAGCGAGAAGTGGAGCAGCTGTCGAAGGAGCGTGAGGTCGGAAGAAGAAGAGAGCGAAGCAGACGACTTGGCTGAAACGAGAATGACATCGATTTTTTCCCAAAGTTGGGCGTGGGATTCGAGACAGTTCTCGTGCGATCGAGAACTTTTCGAAGTTCTTGCCGCATGCAAGAACTTATGTTCGCAAATATTTGTCATTGACCGGAATAAAAAACCTGTGGACCCCACCAGAACTTTCGGACGTGTTTGGTGGAACATTGCCATGTTCTGGTGTTTTATTCCCAACCAAACATAGCCTATGGCTTTTTTGAGTGAGCCCTAAGTTTTCATATTGATTTTAATTATTAAAAGTTATCCTAAATTATATTCAAATTTTTAATTTTTAATTTTTTCAGTTTTACTTTTTTCGAGTTGACTATATTTTTCTGGTTGGCCGAATTTTTGTTCACCCTTGAAATGCTCGTAAATGAGTATTTTAACTTTGTCAATATGCAGACTTTACTTTGGATGAAATCTCGAATCCCTATGATTCACTAGGGATGTGTTTGATTGCAGAACAAAGGGTAGAACAATCCTTTGTTCTGCCAAACACCTCATGTGACGGGAACTTTCCCGTCACGTGAGGTGCGGCGAGAACTTTTGGCCAAAAGTTCCCGTCGTAAATTCTTGCAATTACCAAGAACTTGGAAAGTTCTTGCTAATTGCAAGAACGACCATATTTTTTTTAATTTTTTTTGATAGGTCTAAAAGTAGGTGGATCTACTTTTAAACCTATAACTTATTATTTTAATACTATCATTATATGTATGTATTATATTCTTATATATTATATGCATATATTATATTGTATATATTATATACATATACATATATATATTATATTTATTTGTTATTTATACATTATCATAAATTTATAATTAATTTAGGTATAATAACAAAAAAGTACATTTATTATTTATTACAATTTACTTATTAATGTTACAATAAAATAAAAATTCCATTATTATTTATTATGAAAATATATTTTTTCTTGTTTAAATGTTGATGTAAATATTTTAATTTATTTTACTTATCATATATCATAATAAAAATTAACTAGTATGATATTAGTATAATTATTAATTATGGTATTCTAAATAAGTTATAATTATATAATTATTTTATATAAATATGATGTTAAATTTTTTTATATTTCATTTTTAGTTATTAATTAGTTTATCTTAAATTTTTTTTTCTATCTCATTTGCTAATTATAAAAATATTATATAATTAATATTATAAAAATAATCTTTATAAAATAATAAAATATATATATAATTTTTACTTTTTATCCAAACACCTATTAAAACTTATATATCAAATCAACTTTTTAAATTCTCATCGTTATATGTTTTCATCCAAACATTAATCTAAGCTTTTCTATCTAATTAATTAGTTCTCGAGAATTAACTATTTTTTTCAAAATTCTCGTACCAAATACAACCTAGTAGTCTTTTAGTTTTTCCTATCTGTCAATGCATCCACCCCTGGAAGCAACATGAAAAAATATCACATATACAAAGTCAGGAACGAACCCAAATTTTTTTTAAGGGAAAGCCAAAATATATAAAATTATATTTTCATAAATAATAATTTTTATAAAAATATTAAATAATTGAAGATATGTTTTCTTGTACATACATAGGCCGAAGAGGATTGGGATGTGATGAGGGTCTTCGGCACCATTCGTCCTCATCGATCCGCTCCCACACGTGCCCCTGAATGTACCTTGTAGCCGTCGGAGAGGCCGAGCTTGGCCGGATGATTGCAACCGAATGCCAGGGGCAGCGCACCGTCAGACCTTCTAATCGCTCGCTTCTAATCGGCTTGATCCGTCGCCTGGCGACCAAATCAGGCCACGGCTGGCCCAGGTCACTTGGTAGCCGATCAGGCCATGGCCGATCACATCGCGAGGGCGGGAGAGGGAGAGAAAGACCAAGGGTGAGGGAGAGGTAGAGGCGGCCAGATCTGGCCAGTTCGGGAGTGAGGGAGTGGGAGAGAGAGAGATCGAGTGTCGTCGGAGAGATCGCCGCCAGAGGGAGGCCCACCGTCCGATTTAATCGGACGGTTAAGGATAGGCGTATGGGCTTGAGATGGCGTAGGATCCCAATTAAATTCTATATATAACTTAAGAGCATATTATATAACTTAAGTCTGGATGATCCCTGAGAAGGTCCATGATTTCTCTTGCGACCTCCGAACGTGACTTGTGCCCCCAGCTAGCGGAACATTTCCAATTTTCCATGAGATTAAGAAATGACTCGTAGAGGTCCGATCCTTGACCCTGGAGATGCCATGTGCGTTCCCTGACTCGTAGAGGTCCAAGGCCCGATCCAGGTCGGATGGCGCTGCCGGAGATGGTATCCTCAGTTTGGACGACAGCAGGCCGTTGAACGCGACGATGAGCATCGGCTGCTCCCGCAGCAGCTGCACCACTTCCGTCCGGACTTCTACCGCGCTCCGCCTGTGCCTGGTAGTACCGCGCGCGCGTACTTGTGGGGCTAGTCTCGCAGTCTGACCCCGGCGAGCCTGAGGAATTCAGCAGTGCTATTCGTCGTAGCCGACATTATTATTGCTTCATGTTCCTACTGTTTGGTCGTCGTTGTTTGTTCTGTTGGAGTTTGAAGGTTTCAAATTTCAAATATATTACTTTGTGAACATTAGAAATGAGTTCATGCTAATTAGTTAAGTATGGAATGTAATCTCACATCTTTTCGTCAATAGAAGTGTTAAAATATTGAATGAAAAGACATGTTCACATGTGTTATAAGTGAAATGGTATCATGAATGAGTTATCTCGTTAATGAAAGGATATTCTTAAATGAAGAGATGCATCACTTCATAAGTGAAGAAATATGTTCACAATTGAATATGTGTGTTCATATTTCAAGAGTTATATTCACACTTGAATAGATACATTATTTCATCTTAAGATGTGTCCCTTGATATGTGTTCACATATCAATAGACATGTCCATTCATTATAAGGTGTGTCCTTAACTATTAGGTGTGCCTTTTGGACGGAAAGACATTAGACACATCCTTTCGTGGAGCATCCTTTCAAGCATATAAATAGGCTTCCCCTTCTTGCATTTTCTATAACTCATGTGATTCGAAAGCAATTGAAAGTGACGAGAAGCAATGAACTTGTGAAGAGTACTATGTGTACAACATAAGAAAATGCATTCAAGTCATTGCAAATTACTAGAATAAGAGACTGAGTATTTTAACAGTTGCTAGTTGGCGAACTCCATGGCTTCGTTGTATCCTGGGAGTATTATTGACGCAAGCCCAATAGCAAACTTCGTGTGGGGACAAATAATTCTCTAAAGATAGCGATTCGTCATGCCTCGAAGTCTTGATCTTCGTTTACTCTCTTTCCATCTATTCACTATTTCCAGCAATTTTAGAGAATTATTCTATTGAGATGGTTAAAGTGATCGATGCTACCTACAAGAGTGGATCAAGAGTACGTGAAAATTCATTCAATTTGATTATGTGGATTTCATCAAATGAGATATAGAAAGACAAGATGAAATTTTGTCTAATGATATTGATGGTAAACATCACGTGGAATTAGAACATGATGATAACATGTTCAAGACAAGTACATGACCCTATAATTGATGGTGTTGCCTGTGAACACCTTATGAAGATAATAAAGTAAGTGTAATCTTACCTAGTGATGTTACTAGTAAACATCACAAGAAAAATAATGTGCCATATATGTTCAACAATTGTTCGAAAAGCTAGTGATGTTACTGGTAAACATCACAAGAAAAATTAGAACATGCGCTTCTACATGTTCATCAATTGTCGAAAAAGATAGTGATGTTACTGGAAAACATCACAAGAAATAGAATATGCATCCAACATGTTCGACAAATTATCTAAAAGGATATTTGTCACAAATGATATCTTGGTAGACGCCACAAAGAATGGAAGCATAAGGTGTAATGCTTAGATGAACGTCTGAACACAACACTATTGGAAAATATTTAATATTCGTATGTGAAATGAATATAAATAGACCCATAGGTGATGGATGGAGACAATGTGATATTGTCGGATCCATCTAAGCTTTAAAAGCTTTTTAGAAAGAGATGTTACTGATAAACATCTAAAGAGACACATCATACAATTGCATGCTTGCACGAATGATCAAAGAAAGCCTACTCAAGATCAGGCATGTGGGGGTGAACGAATAATAAGAGGACGTTCAACTATAGGATGTTATGGGAAAAACATCCAAGAGATCCAAGATATTGTGCGATCAAAGATAATGACATTCAACAATATTATAATATTTTATTGGTGCAATTAAATTATGATAGATGAAATATCTAAAATTTCACTATTATAATTTATTGCTGAATTTCAAATTTATTCATGGTGTAATTAAATTATAATGGATGAAATATATGTGACATTTCAAAGTTATAATTTATCACTAGATTCTCAAATATGAAAAATTATATTTGCACTTTAAACTCTATTTGAGTTAGCAAATATAAGACAAATGTGGGCATTATCTCATTGGATATTAGAATATATTTGTATTATATACTCTATAAGAGTAAGCAAATATAAATGTTGCCAAAATTGTGAGTATTGAATTTTTAAAATATATTTGCATTGTATACTCTCCAAGAGTAAATAAATATAGATGTTGGCAAGGTGTATGAATCACTCATTTGCTTTGTTGCAAATGTGAGCATCTGAGGGAATTGACCAATGAATTATCAAGAATTGAAGGACGAAATAAGAAATCGTCCATGTCTTATGAATACTTAAAAATACCATATTCCTATGGATCTTGAGTTTGATCCTATTGTTTGAAGAGTTAGTAATGCGGATTGGCCATTCGCATACAAACTAATCTCGAACTTGAAAAGTATTCGACATGACATAAAGATATGAGTTATCTAAGGCAATTTATCACCTATATAGTCATAGAATAAAAGATGATTATATCTCTGAAATAATCGACTTTGTGGGAAATTTGATTGATGATTCAATCTCGAAGTGATTATATATGCAATCATAGAAACGAATTGATCATTCGTGATATGACGCTTGAAATGTGTATAGACTGAAATAAAGTCTACAAAGAATGACAACTTGAATGGTTGCTTTCTCGATCAGTATGAAAAACTGATCATGGTAATAGATGAAAAGAGCATATTAGAAGACTACTAGAAAGTCTATTTTCGATCTTTTATATCAATTGAATATCAAGTGAAACTATACTTGTGCCTATGTGACAAAAGAATGTTTGAAAGAAACATTCGGATTAGTTTTTGGAAGTAAACTAATCTTGATAAACCTTAGTGGAAAAGTCTATCATAATTTGATCTTTGTAGACAAAAGAAGATCTATGATACAATGTGAAAATTGTATCGGTGAATCTCATATGATGACTAGAACTCCTAGAGACTAAATGGTATAAGAGATTTTAGTAATATCATTAAAACCATAAGTGTCATCATCGAAAATTGATAAAAGAGTTTTTAGTTATCTCGTTAAAATCATAAATGTAGATAAATTTCTCTTTTGAGTAAAGAAAAATAAAATCGCGATTATCTTAAAATGTGAGGGTGCACCAACTCAAAAGTTAATGAAAGCATACATGTGATGTATGTAAAATTGCTTTGTGCTAAAGTAGTGAAGTCATGTGTTGAACTTCAATGAAATATAATTCCTTGTTGATTTTGTGTAATATCAATAAATGGAAAGAACCGAAATGGTTAAAATATTTTGAATTATAATTGTTGTGGCCACGACTAGTGAACCATTTCTATCCTCTAGTGTTTTACATTGGCAAAAGTGTGCGATGTTGAGTACTTAAATGCTAATTAAACCTATGGTTATTAGTAATGGAAAACCTTCCTTATTCTAGTAAAAATCTTGTCTCAAGGTTCAAAGGGTAACAACAAGTTACTTAATAATCGGTGTACTAAGAAGAGGATTTAGTACAAATAATAATTGAGGATGAGTTGAAAGTTCTTAATGGATGGATATGTGTTATCCTAAATCGATATGTGTTATCGATGTATTCCATTTATAAGAATATAGAAGTGGTGCCGCTTTAATCAAGAGGTTTAGATGTTTACTCTGGTAAATATTCATGAAACCGGGATGAGCACATGGTCATAATAGTGCTAGTTCTTATAGTCTGTTATTCAAAATATTGAGCACAATTGTGTGTGTGACATTTCCGATTCAGACGTTAAGAGTGGTTCAAATCTAATAGATACCAATTACTTGTTTGAACTTTGAAACGTTTACACTAATGGAAGGTTCAAATCTAACGATACCTTTCACTATGCATGATTGTACAACTTAATATTTTAAATTTGCAACTTTGTGGAGGATTGTTGGAGTTTGAAGGTTTCAAATTTCAAATATATTACTTTGTGAACATTGGAAATGAGTTCATACTAATTAGTTAAGTATGGAATGTAATCTCACATCTTTTCGTCAATAGAAGTGTTACAATATTGAATGAAAAGACATGTTCACATGTGTTATAAGTGAAATGGTGTCATGAATGAGTTATCTCATTAATGAAAGGATATTCTTAGATGAAGAGACGCATCACTTTATAAGTGAAGAAATATGTTCACAATTGAATATGTGTGATCATATTTCAAGAGTTATATTCACACTTGAATAGATACATTATTTCATTTTAAGATGTGTCCCTTGATATGTGTTCACATATCAATAGACATGTCCTTTCATCATAAGGTGTGTCCTCAACTAATAGGTGTGCCTTTTGGACGGAAAGACATTAGACGCATCCTTTCGTGGAGCATCCTTTCAAGCCTATAAATAGGCTTCTCCTTCTTGCATTTTCTATAACTCATGTGATTCGAAAGCAATTGAAAGTGACGAGAAGCAATGAACTTGTGAAGAGTACTATGTGTACAACATAAGAAAATGCATTCAAGTCATTGCAAATTACTAGAATAAGAGACTGAGTATTTTAACAGTTGCTAGTTGGCGAACTCCGTGGCTTCGTTGTATCCTAGGAGTATTATTGACGCAAGCCCAATAGCAAACTTTGTGTGGGGACAAATAATTCTCTAAAGATAGCGATTCGTCATGCCTCGAAGTCTTGATCTTCGTTTACTCTCTTTCCATCTACCCACTATTTCCAATAATTTTAGAGAATTATTCTGTTGAGATGGTTAAAGTGATCGATGCTACCTGCAAGAGTGGATCAAGAGTACGTGAAAATTCATTCAATTTGATTATGTGGATTTCATCAAATGAGATATAGAAAGACAAGATGAAATTTTGTCTAATGATATTAATGGTAAACATCACGTTGAATTAGAACATGATGATAACATGTTCATGAAAAGTACATGACCCTATAATTGATGCTGTTGCCCATGAACACCTTGTGAAGATAATAAAGTAAGTGTAATCTTACCTAGTGATGTTACTAGTAAACATCACAAGAAAAAGAATATGTGTCATATATGTTCAACAATTGTTCGAAAAGCTAGTGATGTTACCAGTAAACATCACAAGAAAAATTAGAACATGCGCTTCTACATGTTCATCAATTGTCGAAAAAGATAGTGATGTTACTGGTAAACATCACAAGAAATAGAATATGCGCCCAACATGTTCGACAAATTATCTAAAAGGATATTTGTCACAAATGATATCTTGGTAGACGCCACAAAGAATGGAAGCATAAGGTGTAATGCTTAGATGAACGTCTGAACACAACACTATTGGAAAATGTTTCATATTCGTATGTGAAATGAATATAAATAGACCCATAGGTGATGGATGGAGACAATGCGATATTGTCGTTTCCATCTAAGCCTTAAAAGCTTTTGAGAAAGAGATGTTACTGATAAACATCTAAAGAGACACATCATACAATTGCATGCTTGCACGAATGATCAAAGAAAGCCTACTCAAGATCAGGCATGTGGGGGTGAACGAATAATAAGAGGACGTTCAACTATAGGATGTTATGGGAAAAACATCCAAGAGATCCAAGATATTGTGCGATCAAAGATAATGACATTCAACAATATTATAATATTTTATTGGTGTAATTAAATTATGATAGATGAAATATCTAAAATTTCACTATTATAATTTATTGCTGGATTTCAAATTTATTCATGGTGTAATTAAATTATAATGGATGAAATATATGTGACATTTCAAAGTTATAATTTATCACTAGATTCTCATATATGAAAAATTATATTTGCACTTTAAACTCTATTTGAGTTAGCAAATATAAGACAAATGTGGGCATTATCTCATTGGATATTAGAATATATTTGTATTATATACTCTATAAGAGTAAGCAAATATAAATGTTGCCAAAATTGTGAGTATTGAATTTTTAAAATATATTTGCATTGTATACTTTCCAAGAGTAAGTAAATATAGATGTTGGCAAGGTGTATGAATCACTCATTTGCTTTGTTGCAAATGTGAGCATCTGAGGGAATTGACCAATGAATTATCAAGAATTGAAGGACGAAATAAGAAATCGTCCATGTCATATGAATACCTAAAAATACTATATTCCTAAGGATCTTGAGTTTGATCCTATTGTTTAAAGAGTTAGTAATGCGGATTGACCATTCGCATACAAACTAATCTCGAACTTGAAAAGTATTCGATATGACATAAAGGTATGAGTTATCTAAGGCAATTTATCACCTATATAGTCATAGAATAAAAGATGATTATATCTCTGAAATAATCGACTCTGTGAGAAATTTGATTGATGATTCAATCTCGAAGTGATTATATATACAATCATAGAAACGAATTGATCATTCGTGATATGACGCTTGGAATGTGTATAGACTGAAATAAAGTCTACAAAGAATGACAACTTGAATGGTTGCTTTCTCGACCAGTGTTAAAAACTGATCATGATAATAGATGAAAAGAGCAAATTAGAAGACTACTAGAAAGTCTATTTTCGATCTTTTATATCAATTGAATATAAAGTGAAACTATACTTGTGCCTATGTGACAAAAGAATGTTTGAAAGAAACATTCGGATTAGTTTTTGGAAGTAAACTAATCTTGATAAACCTTAGTGGAAAAGTCTATCATAATTTGATCTTTGTAGACAAAAGAAGATCTATGATACAATGTGAAAATTGTATCGGTGAATCTCATATGATGATTAGAACTCCTAGAGACTAAATGGTATAAGAGATTTTAGTAATATCATTAAAACCATAAGTGTCATCATCGAAAATTGATAAAAGAGTTTTTAGTTATCTCGTTAAAATCATACATGTAGATAAATTTCTTTTTTGAGTAAAGAGAAATAAAATCGCGATTATTTTAAAATGTGAGGGTGCACCAACTCAAAAGTTAATGAAAGCATACATGTGATGTATGTAAAATTGCTTTGTGCTAAAGTAGTGAAGTCATGTGTTGAACTTCAATGAAATATAATTCCTTGTTGAATTTGTGTAATATCAACAAATTGAAAGAAGTGAAATGGTTAAAATATTTTGAATTATAATTGTTGTGGCCACGACTAGTGAACCATTTCTATCCTCTAGTGTTTTACATTGGCAAAAGTGTGCGATGTTGAGTACTTAAATGCTAATTAAACCTATGGTTATTAGTAATGGAAATCCTTCCTTATTCTAGTAAAAATCTGGTCTCAAGGTTCAAAGGGTAACAACAAGTTACTTAATAATCGGTGTACTAAGAAGAGGATTTAGTACAAATACTAATTGAGGATGAGTTGAAAATTCTTAATGGATGGATATGTGTTATTCTAAATCGATATGTGTTATCGATGTATTCCACCTATAAGAATATAGAAGTGGTGCTGCTTCAATCAAGAGGTTTAGAGGTTTACTCTGGTAAATATTCATGAAATCGGGATGAGCACATGGCCATAATAGTGCTAGTTATTATAGTCTGTTATTCAAAATATTGAGCATAATTGTGTGTGTGACATTTCCGGTTCAGACGTTAAGAGTGATGGTTCAAATCTAATAGATACCAATTACTTGTTTGAACTTTGAAACGTTTACACTAGTGGAAGGTTCAAATCTAACGATACCTTTCACTATGCATGATTGTACAACTTAATATTTTAAATTTGCAACCTTGTGGGGGATTGTTGGAGTTTTAAGGTTTCAAATTTCAAATATATTACTTTGTGAACATTGGAAATGAGTTCATACTAATTAGTTAAGTATGGAATGTAATCTCACATCTTTTCGTCAATAGAAGTGTTACAATATTGAATGAAAAGACATGTTCACATGTGTTATAAGTGAAATGGTGTCATGAATGAGTTATCTCATTAATGAAAGGATATTCTTAGATGAAGAGATGCATCACTTCATAAGTGAAGAAATATGTTCACAATTGAATATGTGTGTTCATATTTCAAGAGTTATATTCACACTTGAATAGATACATTATTTCATCTTAAGATGTGTGCCTTGATATGTGTTCACATATCAATAGACGTGCCCTTTCATCATAAGGTGTGTCCTCAACTAATAGGTGTGCCTTTTGGACGGAAAGACATTAGACGCATCCTTTCAAGCCTATAAATAAGCTTTCCCTTCTTGCATTTTTTATAACTCATGTGATTCGAAAGCAATTGAAAGTGATGAGAAGCAATGAACTTGTAAAGAGTACTATGTGTATAATATAAGAAAATGCATTCAAGTCATTACAAATTATTAGAATAAGAGACTGAGTTCTTTAACAGTTGCTAGTTGGCGAACTCCGTGACTTCGTTGTATCTTAGTAGTATTATTGTCGCAAGTCCAATAGCAAACTTCGTGTGGGGACAAATAATTATCTAAAAATAATAATTGGTCGTGCCTCGAAGTCTTGATCTTTGTTTACTCTCTTTCCATCTGCCCACTATTTCCAACATGTTCGTCGGGTGGTCAAAAGAGAGGTAACGACAAATCTTTCTTTTTCTTTACAGGAGATGATGAGATCGATTATATAACTATTGCGGGTGTGTATGCATAATTAACTAATAATAATAATCTTTTATCTCGGCATTTTGTTGGAAAAAAAGATATTGTAGCTACTTCTAATAATAGATATCTAAATTGTCATATTGAATATTTTATCATAAGTAAATATTACACATCCTCCTTTTGGTTGCATCTATTGTTATCCGTCTCCATAAAAAAATAAAAAAAAAACATATATATATATTACATATTTATTAAAATCAAATATTATATGTAGTGCGGATGTGTATGCATAATTAACTAATAATAATAATAATAATAATAATAATAATAATAATAATCTTTTATCTCGGCATTTTGTTGGAAAAAAGATATTGTAGCTACTTCTAATAACAGATATCTAAATCGTCATATTGGATATTTTATCATAAGTAAATATTACACTAATCCTCCTTTTGGTTGCTCCATTAAAAAATAAAAAAACATATATATATTACATATTTATTAAAATAAAAAAGTATTATATAGACAGAAATACGCACTAGATCATGGCCCCTCGTTTTCCAAATAATTGAGTGGAATTAAATTAGAAAACATTTTAGACTCTATTTGAGATTATTAATGATTTAACAATCGGATAATAGTTGTGACGACTATGATGGCAATGGAAGCTTGACGTTCTCTTAAATTTTCGAAAGAAAATGAATAAGAAAGAATATGAAAGAAAACTCGCTGCTCTTAATTTTCTGGAAGGGAGAGGAAAAATAACATGTCATCCATCGTCTTCTACCGGCTAACAACTATTTAATTATATTGTCATTATATTACTAAATTTTAAGCAGAGGTAATTTTTATTAATATATATTAATTAAATTTTAATCAATATATTATATATATGTTTGTTATTATTCTTCGGAGAAGAACAACGAGTACTGCAGTAATCAAATCAAATGGAGAATAGTTCTCAAGCACAAGTTAAGTTGGCAATGCAGAAATCAACACACAGTTGACAATTCAAACCAGTTTACCACAATTTGATCAGAAACTACAATCAAGGGCTTATTGAAAAGGGAAAAAACACACCAAAAGAATTAAGTTCTGTAGCGCCACAAAAATAAAAAAATATTAATCCTCCCTTTGGTTGCATCTATCGTTATTTTCTCCATTAAAAAATAAAAGGGCATAAGGATTGTGTGAGGCAATAATTTCCCCATATATATGGGCACTCGTCGGATCTAAATCCAACGGACAAGTTCAGTGCGCGGTTTAGTGTTGTTGAACCACATTTTTATTTGGTTTTCGCTCTTGGTTCGCAAGCATAAGCCGGTTCAGAAAATCAAAATCTGCAGGATTCCATGGCCAAACCCCCAACAGGCTCTCCCTTGTGACCTTGTCCACAAACATTTTACCTCTACTGGCTCCTCCGACGGCGGCCTTGCATCACCGCCTTGCGAGGGTTACAAGCCCTAAAACTATTTTCCCAACGATTTTGTCCTCTTCTCTCGTCGATGTTTTTGCCGCTGACCTCATCGAGGTAGCCTCCGCTCCCTACAGGTAACCCTAAAACTTACTATTTCCGCCGCCTCTTCCATCTCCTTTCATCCCTAATCTCTTCACTACTCGCGACCCCCTCGAAGTCCTGTTGCTGGCGTCGTCGAGGAAGCTGCTGCCAGCCTCATCGAGGAAGCCTCCACTTACTCTCGCTCAGGATAACTGTTTCACGAGTTCATTCATTTATTTAAATGTGATGATCACGATAATGGAATTGTGTTTCTTGTTCAACCATATAAGCACTAACCTGCATAAGTTAAAAGAAATTGTTAGTTTCTAACCATTTGATTCAACAGGACACGTGATAAAGCATTAGCTTTTGTACCAATTCAGTGGACACGCCTTTCTCTCTAAGGCAATCATTTCAAGCACAGATCATGTATAAAATATCAATCTGTATCAGCTAAGAGTTATCTTGTGGTTTGCTCATATTCCATTGATCATCTGCCGCAAAAAGACCAACTTTTTTTCCATATCTGATATCCCATGACTATCGCATGCATGTTTTCTTGCAGCCATCACGCATCATTATCTAGATGCACAAAGCCGAAATGTTTATTATGAGATGTTAGTGAGCATCAACTTGTTTAATCCATACCGCCATGTGACTGACCTTGTATATTTAGCCAAAATTTCTCTATGATTACCTGGATGTGTTTCTAGATACATTTTAATGAAGTTTTCTTCATATGTAATAGTAGAAAAAATTACAAAAAAAAATGAACATCTTTCATGTTCCTGCTAACTATATCCTTCTTGTTCTTTGACAGTCTCTTGTGAAGCACTAATTAATTTATATCCTTATGAAGTATATGCAGTTGCCTCTAAAAGAACATTGATGCCAAAGCAGAAGGTTGCCAAGGATAGTTCATCAAGAAAACAACTTAAAGGATTCATATTAGCTTTGAGAAGGATGCTTTTTTAAGGCTCAAGGCTGTGAAAGCTTTCGAATGCTTCATTATTCAGCTTTTGTATGGAAGTAAAATTTGATGGATACAACTTTTGTATTCTAACTTTTCTGTACATGATTTAACTTTGTATTATTTTGTGGTACTCGATAGATATTAAATTTGAGTTGAAGGATCAATGTTTACATTTTTTTATGATTTCAATAAGAACTTTCTTTCATGATGATTTGAACACCTTAAAATGTTATGTATGAAGTAAAGATTCATTCCATTTAAAAGTTTCTGACTTAAATAAAATTCAAAATATTAAAACACCAAAATAAGTTGTCTGATCAAAGCATAATATGTCATTTAATTATCATTGATAAGTATAACATGGTAACATTTCAATAATCAAATGTGACATTCTCCTTCATTGAGTATTCAAAGGCATCTCGACATGTCAACTTTTTGAACAACCTTAAAGAGCTCTCAAAATTTTCCAATTTACTAATGGGTTCCTTTCGGTGTCGAGCTCTTTAATTCTGTAATAATAACCTTAAAGAGCTCTTTTAAAAAAATCATAATATCATGACAGCTTGCATTTAAAACGTACACATATTGTTACGACTTGTTGATAATATATTTTTAAAAAATAAAATTTAATATCGATATACTCGAAGTGAGGACAACACCAAAGGAGCCTTGGAGGATTGTTGCTTGTCCATCGCATGTGTAATGTTGCCTTTTCTGAGCATGATATTGTGGATATGAAAAGCAAGGAGCTGGAGAAGGCATTGTGTTTCAATTGATCTGAAACCCAATTATTCAGTGTTATAAATTAGAGACATCTTTAGGCAGAGCCTAAGAATCCTCAGGGTAAATTACACGAATGGTCCCCCAACTTTAAGTCGATTTTCAATTTGTCTCCAACTTCAATTTATAATCAGAACGTCCATCATCTTTTATTATTTTGCACGATTAGTCCTCTTGATCGGTGATAGTGAGTTTCCCGGTTGCCTTACATACGTGGCCGACACGTCAGTCGTTTCTCTCTCATCCATGTCATTTAAGTCATCCACGTCATTTAACGCTTCAAACCAGGTAAATTACACGGATCGTCCCTCTGAATCGATTTCTAAATAATCCCCCAACTTTGATATTATTACACGATTCATCCACTTGACTGATAAGAAACAGTCTCCCGATTATCTTGCGACGTGGCATAATAAAATATAATAAAAAAAATTTAACTAGCTAACATCACACAATAAAAAATATTATAAAATTTAAGGATGCGGACGAGTTGGCAGAGGAGGAGTGTCGGCCCCCTCTCTAAGCTCGCCCTTTGGCGAGTTGGCATAGGGGGCGCCGACCCCCCTTTCCAAGTTCGTCCACTAGCGAGCTTTGCATAAGAGGCGTCACCCCCTCGCGAGCTCATCGAGACCCTAAACGTCTTAAAGTTGAGAGACTATAAAAAATAAAAATGATAGGAGCGCCGACGAACTCGCGAGGGGGCGTTAGCGCTCCTTGTGCGAAGCTCGCTAGTGGGCGAGCTTGGAGAGGGGGGCCGGCGCCCCCTGTGCCAGCTCGTCAAAGGGCGAGCTTGGAGAGGGGGGCCGACACCCCTCCTCTGTCAGTCTGTCCGCATCCTGAAAATTTTATAATGTTTTTTATTGTGTGATGTCAGCTAGTTAAAATTTTTTATTATATTTTATTATGCCACGTCGCAAGATAATCAGGAGACTGTTTCTTACTAATCAAGTGGATGGATCGTGTAATAATATCAAAGTTGGGGGACTATTTAGAAATCGATACAAAGTTGGGGGACGATCCGTGTAATTTATCTGGTTTGGAACGTTAAATGACGTGGATGACTTAAATGACGTGGATGAGAGAGAAATGACTGACATGTTGGCCACGTATGCAAGACAATCGGGAAACTCACTATCACCGGTCAAGAGGACTAATCGTGCAAAACAATAAAAGATGAGGGACGTTTTGGCTATAAATTGAAGTTGGGGGACTAATTGGAAATTGACTCAAAGTTGGGGGACCATTCGTGTAATTTACCCGAATCCTTAGCAACAACAACATGAGTTGAATCATTCGAGACTCCCTGAATGAGAAATGGAGGAAAATGGATTTGTACAAAATGAACAAATCAGAACAACTCAACACATACTCATCACAAATTTGTAAAAAATGTATTGTTTTACAAAAATATCCCTAAAGAAGATATAGCTTAAAGAAATTTTCTAGAAAGAAATGAACAAATCAAGAGAGGGTTTTGGGGATCCATCAAACTCTGACGAATTTCTTGCAGCATCGGATTAGGAGCTTGAGCCACTATAGAGCTTTTGGATGATGATGGATGAGATCGATGATGAGGCAAGGCTTTTGGTGCAAGAGGGGCCTCCAGTGGATCAGCAACGAGAGAAGACGAATATTTTGTTGAGGCGAAGAGCCTGTCTATTTTTGGAAGGGGAACCAATGAGGCGGCGGCAACGATAGTGACGACTAGGGTCATCCGATGAGGTGTAACGACGACGATTAGGAAGATCCGACGAGTGTTTTACTGCGGTGAGGGTTTCGCTTGGGGCAGAGCGGGCTCTTTTTGGTGTGGGAATTTTGCTGGAAGGGAATGAGGGAGGGACACGATTTTTTTGCCCAGCTCATTAGTTCACTCAAGCAAGTAACGGTTCAAAATTGGGTTTGCGTACGTTTTGAACCCTGAGTCACATTGCTTGTGTCCGACTAAACCATGCCTTTCTCTGAATCGTCCGATGTAGATCGAATGGCACCCCATATATGTGGGGAAAATTTTAGCCCACACGGTCCTTATTCCCAAAATAAAAATACACATACACACAACACACACACACACACACACATATATATATATATATATTGAGTGCCATTTGCTTCACACCATGTGAAGCACGATCTGAACCATCCAGATCAGATCGGATGGTTCAAATCAGATGTCATCAAATGTGTTATCCAACGACTCTCGTTCATCTCACGATACAATCCCCCCGCTCTCTCTCTTCTTTCTCGCCGTCGATTCCTCCCTCTCCCACTGATCCACGACTCTCGTCGGCCATCATTTCCAAGTCACTGCCCGATCCGCGACGCCGCTCGCTTGGCTCACTCCAACTATGTCTCGCCGTCATCACTGACTTCCAGCCGAGCTCTGACCTCGCCCTCGCCTAGAGCGATCTCAGATCAAGTTGCCGAAGATCGACAAAGGGAGACAGAGATCATCGTCGCTCATCGGAGTCCGAGAGCGAAAGAGAGATCGTTGTCATGGTCGAGAGAGAGATCATCGGTGACCTCAACCTTGCGATCTGGATGGCCGCATGCCACCTTCATGCTCGATCGCCGGCATCGCAGCTTCGAGATTTGCAGCCCTCGGGCTCAATCACTGTTGTCGCCGCCACCAGTTTCAGATCTGCAACCCTCGCGCTCGATCGCCGGAGTCGCCGCTTCCAGATCTACAATCCTCGCATTTGATCGTCGGCGTCGCGGCTTCCAGATCTGCATCCCTCGCGCTCGATCGCCGGCATCACGGCTTCCACGTTCGTGCCCTTGCCGCCATTCGCCGATGGCGCGGTCTCCAAGTTCGCCTCCAAGTTGCGGCCTGCTTCGTTGCCCTCACCGTCGATTTCGGAGAGAAAAGGGGTTTGCAGAAAGTGTGTGAGAGAAAGGGAGCGAAAGAATCGGCTATCAAAATCTCACGAGATTTCCCTGAAATGATTAAAATTTCGTGTACTGTGATATGAGCCATCCGATCCGATCTGGACGGTCTAGATCGTGCTTCACACGATGTGAAGCAAATGGCGCTCAACATATACATTAAATCCATAAATATATTACATATTTATCAAAATCAAATATTATATAGACATAAATACACACACTAGATCATGACCCCTCGCTTTCCAAATAAGTGAGTGGAATTAAATTAAAAAAGATTTAAACTTTATTTGATATTATTAATGATTTGACAAGTGAAGAATTTTGATAAAAGATAGCGATTGACTACGATGGCTATGGAAGCTTGACGATCTTAACTTTCCGAAAGAAAATGAATAAGAAAGTATATGAAAGAAAACTCGCTGCTCTTAATTTTCTAAAAAGGAGAGGAAAAATAACATGCCGTCCATCATCTTCTAATAATATATATCTATATTGTCATAAGTAAATATTAGACTAATCCTCCTTTTGGTTGCATCTATCATTATCTGTCTCCATTAAAAAAATAAAAAAAACACACACATACCCTCCCCCATCTGCGCCCGTCGGATGGAGTGCTTTGAAAGCTTTTTTTTTTAAATCCATTTTTCTTTTTTTTAATCCCTTTTCTTTTTTCTTTTTTGGTTTTTGTTTTTTTGGTTTTCTTTCGACCCAGTGCGGCGTGCCCTAGTTGTCTGCAAGCAGTCGCCGCTCCGTCCATCGCAGCTGTCTGCGGTCCGTCCGCGGTCCGTCCGCGGTCGGTCATCGTCGTCCGTCAGTCCATCAGCGCGGCGTGCCCTAGTTGTCTGGAAGCAGCCGCCGCTCCGTCCATCGCAGCTGTCCGCGGTCCGTCCGCAGTCGTTCGTCGCCGTCCGTCCGTCCGCGATCGTTCGTCGCCGTCCGTCCGCCGTCCATCGCCTTCCGCAGGCCGTTCTCCGTCCGCGCCCGGTGATTCGCCGTCCATCGCCTTCCGCGCTGTCCGCCGTATGTCCGCCGTCGGCCGTCCGCCGTCCGCACCCCGCCGTCCGCGCCCGTTGATTCGCCGTCCATCGCCTTCCGCGCCGTCCGCAGTCGTTCGTCGCCGTCCATCCGCCGTCCGCAGCCGGTGATTCGTTGGCTATCGCCTTCCGTAGGCCGTCTGCAACCTTTCGTCGCCGTCCGCCGCCGTCCGTCCGCCATTGCCGTCCATCCGCCATCGCCGCCCGAGGTAATCTTCACTTCAATTCCGATTGGACGAGTACCAAGCTAAACCTACATTGTATCCTCTCATAGATTCTACCCTTCATATGCCACTTAGTTTTCGTTTTGGTGAAATTAAGATTGGAGTAAACAATTGCATGTTAAATCTTAGTTCTTTGGTGAAATGCTTGTGAAATTATTATGAAAAGCTACATTTGAGGGAAAGCTCCAAACTGTAACTAGAGTTTCATGTTTACTAATTTTGAATTACAGCACCTAGTAATCATCCTACCCTTACAGAATCATATCGAATTAAGCAACTTCTCTTATGTGTATATAATTGCATTCTTTTAGCTAAAAGGGCTTGGAGATGGAGGCACACTCTAATCGTGATATTACTATTGATGATGATGAGAATTCAAATAATGATGAAGTGCACATTGATTATGTGAAATCCTACGAGGTATCGAAACCGTATATTGGCATGACATTTGACACCGACGAGGAAGCGTACAAATATTATAACATGTATGCCAAATTAATTGGTTTTTCTGTTAGGAAACAAGCTTTGCACAAGTCCAAGAGTACGGAAAATATAATTAGCCGGTCTTTTGTTTGTTCCAAAGAAGGACATAAGAGAATGAAGGAAGGTGCTGAAAAAATGCCTACACAAAGAAGAGAAGTTAGAGATGATTGTCAGGCCCATTTATATGTTGGTCTGGGAAAGGATGGAAATTGGGTGATTAGAAGATTTGTAGAAGAACATAGCCATCCCTTAACTACTCCTTCAAAGGTAAAATATTTGCGCTCACAAAAAGAATTCAGGGCAAATTCCAAGGAAGCTATAGTGAACCTACATGAGTTTGGTATGGGGCCATCAAGAATAGCTAGAGCTCTTAATATGTCTGGCGAACCTCTCATAACAGCGCAACACTGTATTGACCATTTGAGGATGAGAAGAAAAGGCAATTTCAGCAATGAATGCCTAAATATCATATCTGCTTTTCAAAGTAAGGTAATTGTTGATCCGGATTCTTTCATAAGTGGGAATTGGATGGAGATGGTACTGTTTTGAATTTCTTTTGGGCTGACGGAAGGTCGAGGGATGGTTATTTGACATTTGGCGATGTTGTATTTGATACAACATACCGTACAAATAACTTAAAAATGCCATTTGCTCCTTTTACCGGTGTAAATCATCATAGAAGATCATGCTTATTTGGTTGTGCCTTACTTGCGGATGAGACAGAAGAGTCATTTGTATGGTTATTTGAAAAGTGGTCTGAATGCATGTTTGGAAAGCATCCAAAATGTATTATTACGGATTAAGATATTGCTATGGGGAATGCTATCCGTAAAGTATTTCCTAACACTAAACATATTTTTTGTACATGGCATATTGCTAGGAACGCAATGTCTCACCTACAAGATTTGTATGCAAAATCTCAATTTAAGGAAGATTACAATAGGTGGCTCTATGGTTCATCAAATGTAGATGAATTTGAAGATGGTTGGAGTTCTTTGAAACAAAAGTTTGACATTCCTGATGGACACTGGTTGGAGATCATGTACAATAAACATGATCAATGGATAGCATTGTATTTCGAAGACGTTTTTACTGCAGGTATGCGTACCACGCAACGAGCAAAAAGTATTAATGCTTTTTTCGATGGATATGTAAACGCGAACACCTCACTTTCAAATTTTGTACAACAGTATGATAGGGCTGTCCAAACTCATCGTGCACTTGAAGAGAAAGAAGATTATCGAACTATGAACTCCTCGCCAGCATACATTTCGAAGCACCCTTTAGAAGTTCATGGTGGAAACATTTATACACATGCTATTTTTTGTAAGTTCCAAGAAGAATATGGTCAAGCGATTAATATGTATGCTCACAAAATATACAAAGATGCTCAGAAAGCTGTATACTCAGTTTATCTTGCGAATGGTATTGATGAATGCAAGAATATGGTGGAGTTTAGACATCTCGATGAAATCTGTATAAGTTGTTCTTGCAAAAAGTTTGAATAGGAAGGGTTCTTGTGTTCTCACATTTTGAATGTTCTTCACAAGAAAGGGGTTGGATCCATACCCGAGAGTTACGTACTTCATCATTGGACGATAAATGCAAGACATTCAAATGCACATGCAATTTATGATAATTTATCTTCTAGTGGTGATATCATAACTCCAATTCAAAAATTAAGCTGGCAAAGTAACCTATGGAAGGTAGAAGAGATGGGATTGAAATCTGCAAGGCACTTACAATTCGGTGCTCCATTGATCATCGATGTTATAAAAAAGATGAGAGCATTTGATCTTGAAAATGTAGTTATGGGTTCAAATGATACAGATACAGGAGGAATGCATGCAAGTCAATGTGCCACCAATGAATTTATTGCCAGTCAATCAAGTTCGGTTAATTTACATGAATCTCTTTTCATCATACGTGATCCAGTCCATGTGAAATCTAAAGGTAGGCCAAGAAATGTTGGAAGGATTAAATCTGGCATTGAAAAAGAATCTAAGAAGCGTAGCTGTGGCCATTGTGGAAAAAATGGACATGACAAAAGAACATGTTCACTGTTGAAGGTAAATTATTTTTCATAATTTTCATTGTTTTACAGATTTGTATTCAACTAATTGATTCCAATTCATGAATAGGAATCGGAAAGTCAAGCTTAGTGCAACATTGGCAGTGGAGAGAGTGATCCTTCCTCTACGTAGATGGTATCTTCTTATAATTCATTTTTCATGTTGTATTCAACTTATCATGTTGTTTTATTATGAGTTTAAATCTAATAAGTCTTGTGTTTTTTCATGTGCAGCCCATGCATCTATCAGTGAATTCGTTGTTTGCCAGCTGATAACTAGGATCCATGTCCACTGTTGAATTGGTGTAGCTGAAACTAGTTGGTGTAGCTGAAACTGTTGAATTGGTGTAGCTGAAACTAGTTGGTCTATCAGTGAATTCGTTGTTTTATTATTTTGTCTGAAACTGTTGAATTGGTGTAGCTGAAACTGTTCAATGTGCTACTAAGTTATAATTCCATGGATAGAACCGTCTGGGATGAGTTTTGCTAAATTCTTATAATTCTTCTTATTCTTCTTATTCTTCTATTTCCTGTTAAATTGTGATTTTGTTAAATTGTGATGGCTTCCATGGATAGAACCGTCTGGGATGAGTTTTGTTAAATTCTTATAATTCTTCTTATTCTTCTTATTTCCTGTTAAATTCTTCTACAGAGTTTGTGTTTCCATCTTGTTGTTTTTCCTATGTAAAGTGTCGTATCCGTGTAAGTGTCGTTCATATGTAAATTTGGATGAGAGTCGTCTATAAGTGTAAGGTCTATTTGAGCCTATGCCATGTGTCATTAACTTCTCAGTGGTCATTACTTTTATTCCTTCGTTTTCTTTAATCAATGTTAGGCAGCATGAGATCATTTGGATTAATTTACTGCTGGATCAGAGACCTAACTAAGTGCAAAAGTGAAGAATGGGGCATTAAGATTCACATTAGTGCTTCTGCCGACTACTGCTTTCTCCACAATTATTGCTGCACTGCAATGCCCACCGTAATACATGCCGATATGGGGTCCTTAAATAGTTTGGAGCCCTTCATTTTGATCGGAAATTAAATCGAATTTGGATGGTCTTTCCACTGGTTTTGAGGCCATCTGTATCTGGTCCATCACTTTTGGTGTTCTGCATGCTGATATTTTGAGGGGGAGAGTGAAGCATCCGAAAGCCGATATTTTGAGGGGGAGAGTGAAGGATTAAAGAGTATATGATACAAGCTTTAGTTAAAGTGAGCCATAAAGATTCTAATTGCATATTATAGAAGTTAAGCATATACAACCATCCATATTAGAGTAACATCCACTACATTGCGAAGACATATATAGCTAGTAGCAATATAATTAAGCAAACAAATTTACACATGACATTCACTCCATTCCTATTAATCCTAACTTCATCGTCATTTAAATTTGCAGCCTGCATTCTCTCAATTTTTCGTAACAAGCAATTAATAACTTGTGTATGTCTCGGTTCAAATGATGGATCTAACCATCTAAAGTACGTGCAAGCTCGATGTTGCTGCAAGATCAATAACAAAAGACAACATTAGATTAGGAAGACAACATTTGAGCCGAAAGCAATCAACTAAGGAATTATCAAACTAACCCTAAAATGGACACCCGTAAAACCTACGTCCAGGGTTCCATTCTGTCCAAGATGTTTTTATTATCACATCTTCTTGGCAATGACATCTAGGCGCCGTTGCCCTAACCAATGTCCTAAAGTAGCTCACCAATGTCCGGGGCGGTGGCGGAGCGCAGCGGGGCGGTGTCGGGGCGCGACGGAGCGGCGGCGGAGCGCGGCGGGGCGGTGGCGGGGCACGACGGGGCGATGTCGGAGCGCGGCGGGGCGGTGGCGGGGCACGGCGGGGCGATGTCGGAGCGCGGCGGGGCGGTGTCGGAGCGCGGCGGGGAGGTGGCGGAGCACGGCGGGGTGCTGGCGGGGAGGTGGCGGAGCGCAGCGGGGCAGTGTCGGAGCGGTGTCGGAGCGCAGCGGAGCGGTGGTGGAGCGAGGCGGGGTGCTGGCAGGGAGGTGGCAGAGCGCGGCGGGGCGGTGGCGAAACGCGGCGGGGCGGTGGCGGAATGGGGCGGGGAGGTGGCGGAGCGCGGCGGGGCGGTGGCGGAGCGGTGCGGTCGAACAGTGTGGTCGGAGCGCGGGGGGCGGGGCGGTCGGAACGCAGCGGTGCGGGGAGGTCAGAGCGCGGCGGACAGAGTGCGGTGGCGGAGCGATGCGGGGCGGGGCGGACGGAGTGCGGCGGCGGAGTGCGTCTGGGGCGGTGTCCGGGCGAGAACGAAGCAGATCTGCGCGAAGACGAAGCAGATCGACGACGACGACGATGAAGCAGATCCCGACAAAGCAAATCCCGACGGCGACGAAGCAGATCCCGACGGTGACGAAGCAGATCCCGACGGCGAACGACGGACGGACGGCGCGGATGGCGGAGGAACGGCGAGGAACCGCGAGGACGGACGAACGGTCGGCTGCTTGCAGAGAACTAGGGCACGGTGGGAGCGAATGTGCTCGGGTCGAAAGCTTAAAAACCCTAAACCGAAAAATAAAAAAGAAAAGGGATTAAAAAAAAGAAAATGGATTTTGTTTAAAAAATCCGACGGGCGCGGCCATTAAACCCATATATTTATATATATGAGTTTATAAATATATGGGTTTAATGGAGGTCCTCCCCCCCTCTAAATGGGGAGGAATCCCCTCCCCCCATCCACGCCCGTCGGATCTCCATCCGACGGGCGCAGATTTCATGGGCGGTTCAAGGGGTAAAACGAGCGGTTCAGTTCATCGAGAGAAAAAAATGTGCACGGTTCAGCGAAAAAAATCGAAGAAGACGATGTGGCGACGACAAGAGCGCAGCGAACCACTGGCGACGGCGAAGACGATGTGGCGACGGCGAAGACGCTGTGGTGATGACGATGACCGTTGGGCGGCGGCAAAGACCGTGCATCAATGCCTCGATGGCCGCAAAACCTCGAACCAGATCCGCGAAACCTCGACGGTAAAAAGATCCGGCCGCCCACGCCAGATCGACCGTTGGGTGGCCAGATCTTGCTGCTGGGCGGCCAGATCCGGCCGCCTGCGCCAGATCGGTCGTCGAGCGGCCAGATCCGGCCGCCCACGCCAGATTGGACGCCGAGTGGCCGGATCCGGTCGCCCTCGCCAGATCGGATGCCGAGCGGCCAGATCCGGCCGCGGGCGGCCAGATCCGGCCGCCGGCAGCCAGATCCGGCCGCGGGCGGCCAGATCCGGCCGCCGGCAGCCAGATCGGCTAACCGGCAGCCAGATTCGACCGCTGGTGACTAGATCGGCTGACCGGCGGCCATCGCGTGAGATGGGGAGGGAACGGAAAGCTTCCGAAAGAAGAGAGGAGAGAGAGCAGGAACCTCGACGGCCGCCGGAGAGGGAGAGGGAAAGAGGGAGGGAGAAGAGAGAGGAAGAGGGAGCGGGAACCTCGACGGCCGCCAGAGAGGGAGAGGGAGCGGGAGGGGGGAGGGTTTGGTCGATTCGAACGAGCGATTTGTGAGGGGGGTGGCGATTCGAGTGAATTTTGAAGCCTTGCGTGTCGAATCTCCATCCGATGGTCACGAATGGGGGGAGGGGATTCCTCCCCCCTTAGAGGGGGGAGGACCTCCATTATATAGATAGAAATACACACACTAGATCATGACCCCTCGCTTTCCAAATAATTGAGTGGAATTAAATTAAAAAAGATCTTGATTTTATTTGATATTATTAGCGATTTGATAAGTGGAGAACGATTTGATAAAAGATAGCGATTGACTATGATGGCAATGGAAACTTGACGATTAACTTTTCGAAAGAAAATGAATAAGTATATGAAGGAAAACTCGCTGCTCTTAATTTCTGAAAAGGAGAGGAAAAATAACATGCCGTCCATCGTCTTCTACCAGCTAACACCTATTTATTTATATTATCTGTATATTATAAATTCAGAGAAGACCATTAGATACGTCAGTAAGAAGAGTAGATCAAATAATCTGGAGAGGGAGACACTTGGCGAACTAATAGAGCAAGATCTATTGGTGAATAATATATCGAAATGTTTGGTTACTAATAAAGCGAAATGACGTCGTATGATCCATGTAGCCGACCCCACCTAGTGGGATAAGACTTTGTTGTTGTTGTCTGGATATTACAAATGAAACATTACAAGTTTGCCACTGGTCCAACTATATTAACTGCCCCCAACAAATCTAATACAGAGGAACATATCTAATAAAGAGGAACGTATCTAATACAGAAGACATAAATTAATACGTCCAGAAGAAATAAATTTTAGTAAACAACGGAGTCTTGATTTTAATCTCAAATTAAAACAATAAAGAGGAACATATCTAATACGTACAGAAGAAATAAATTTTAAGCAGAGATACGTGTTTCAAAAATAAAATGTTTATTAATATATATTAACTAAAATTTAATTATATATTATATTTATGTTTGTTATTGTTCTTCGGAGAAGAACAACGAGTACTGCAGTAATAAAATCAAATGGAGAATAGTTCTCAAAGCACAAGTTAAGCTGGCAATGCAGAGAATCAACACGCACTTGACAATTCAGAACCAGTTTGCCACAATTTGATCAGGAATTAAGTTCTGTAGCGCCACTAATTTTTGACATCATCATCTTGAAAAGGGAAAAAACCACAAGTTTGTGAGACTGTACTGTAAGATCATCATCATCATCATATTGCATATTTACATGATATTTACATGAAGGAGACAACTCCTAAACGTATGCATGATCATTCCATTGCCTCCGTCAAGAAATATCTCCACCATCTGGAATTAAGCAACATCAAGAAAAAAAAAGAAAGTTCAGATCTACATCATTAATGATATTTTAATGATTACGATGAACAGAGAAAGAAATAGCAACACATCCTTCTGAATAGCAAGCACTGTTACGTTTTCATTATTTGTGAAGCAGATCAAATTAGTTAATCAGCAGCGGGAGGTTTTAAATAACTAAATATTTGTTCGGATTTTAGCTACGATTTAATGTTCAGGAACTTGATCGTGAGTCTCGTGACAAAATATGCAGTGAAAGGCGAACAGTACGTGTGGACAAACAGATAAGCAGTGAACTCTGTTCTTGGCACAGAAACGTAAACTTTGCAAACAATGTTGCTTAACAAACGTAAAAGCTGCTTGCATCGAGACGCTTACAGGTTCGAGGAACGCATGGCGGCGTGGCGTTCACAGTGAACGATCGCAATGTTAATGTTCCGAGGGCAAGAAATCCAAGAAATCTAGCAGCAGGTCTGGATGGTCCCTGAGAAGATCCATGATTTCTCTTACGCCCTCAAGAAGGGGCTTATGCCCGCGGCAGATCATTTTCAAGAGATGATCAAACGACTCGAAGAGGCCCTCGTGTTGCCGTGACCGTTCCCGGACCCTGGAGACCAAGTTATAGGCCTCATCAAAGTTGCGTGGCGGTGACGGAGATGGTAGCAGGCTGTTGAGCAAGACGATGAGCATCGGCTGGTCCCGTAGCAGCTGCTCCGCTTCCGTCCGGACCTCTTCCGTGCTCCGGCCACTGTGCAGGATGTTGACCAGCGCCGTGTACTTGTGGGGCTGGTCTCGTAGTCTGAACCTGGCCAGGCTGAGGAATCCAGAAGCGGGAATCCTGGCCCACGGCATTGTTATTGCTTGCGTGCAGGAGGGCGCCGGTCTTCTTTGTTATTGTTCGTGGTGTTTGGTCGTCGTTCTTTGTTCGTCGGTTGATCAAATGGGACATGATTTTAGTGGAGATGATGAGATATATATGTAGTGCGGGTGTGTACGCATAATTAACTTATTTGGGAATAATGGGTGTCCCCCATCTGAAATGGGGGGACATTTTCCTCATTTGATGGCGCCCGTTCGATCCGGATCGGACGGGCGCCAATCAAAAATGATTTTTTTTGAATGAGCCGGCGATTGTACTCGGTTCATAGCGAAAAAATTGACCAGTTCGTGAAAAAAAATTTGACCGGCGATTGTGCTCGTCCTCTCTCTCTCAACTCTTTCGCTCTCACCTCTCTCTCATGCCTCTCCGTGCGGCAAACTCAGCCCGCCGCCGCCGAGATCCACACGAGATCCGTCGCATCTGTCAAGATTTGCCGCCGCCGGTTAGTCGTAAGAGATCTCCGCATCTAGATCTGCGGGATTGCGACACCGGCGAGATCTCGACCTCGACGATCGGATCTTTCCACCGCCAGATTAAAAATTATAACAAATCCAAGTATGAATTATCGATAAGAACAACCTCAGAAAATAGACTCATTTTCATTCTTTGAAATTCTGAAGGTACTTTACACGATAAGAACATGAATTATCGATAAAAAATTTACAAAAATTCATCACTATCACATAATGGCGGCAGCGGTGCGGTGGGGTCGCGACGTGCGGCAGGGTCACGGCGGGGCGGTTGAACTCGGCGACGCTCGGCGTGCGTCATGTTCGCGGCGTGAGGGGGTGGCGGCGTGCAGCGACGCTCGGTGTGCGTCGTGTTCGCGGCGTGCGGCGGCACTCGGTGTGCGGTCAGTGGTGGTGCGGGGTCGTGGGAGGTCTGGTCGGACGTCGTGGACGTGAAGATCTGGTCGGACATCGTTAGATTTGGTCACAAGCGATCGTGGATGCGGAGATCTCACCTGCGGCCGTCAGATCTGGTCGGACGCAGTCGTGGATGTCTCGCCGGCGGCCGTCAGATCTGGTCGGACGCAGTCGTGGATGTCGAGATCTCGCCAGCGGCCGTCAGATCTGGTCGAACGTAGTTGTGGATGTCGTCGGCGGTTGCTCTCGCGCAGATCTGTGCTCGACGGACGCGATCGCACTCACGGAGATCTCGTCGGCGGTGGAGATCTCGACGGACATGGCTCGACGGCGGGGAGATCTGTCGTGAGGGGCGTCGAACGAGGTCGCCGCGGAGGTGAAGCGCCGTGGCAGAAGCTCGTCGGTGTCGGGCAGCTGCACTCGGAGAGGAGAGAGAGAGATGAAGTGGCACAGAGGAGAAATGAAGAGGAGAGAGAGAGAGGAAAGAAGAAAATGAAGGGTTTCGTCGTTTTATATCTCTTGAAACCGGTCCGTGCGAACCGCGGCAGACCGAAACCCGAACCGAAAGTTCGTCCGGGTCGGACCGCGCTAGATCTAGCTGATATGCGCCAGCTGTCGGATGCGAATCCGACGGTTGATGCATTATAGGGGGACAATCCCCCATTTAAGTTGGGGGGATACCCATTATTCCCATTTATATATATTCACTAAATCATAGCCCCTCACTTTCCAAATAATTGAGTGCAATTAATTTAAAGAAACTTGACATTTTGTTTATTTTTATTATATATTACCCTTCTTGATTGTAGAAAATATATTACATTGATATATTAAGTTAAGGTCTAAAATGATGGTTTTATTAAATAATTAAATATTAAATCCACAAAAATGAGGAAGAAAATGTTAGGTGTGGGGCATGTCATCTTTTGGGTCCAAAAAATCACCCATTATTTTTTTTATCGATTTTTTAAATTGAAAAGGTACCCTAAACCAATTAAAAAATAAAAATCACCATCTCGCGGATTAATTTTTTTGGAGTGATTTTCTTGGAGCCTTATTTTTGTATAATTATATTTTAAAAATATATCTAACACATTAATATTAATATAAAAATATTTATTTTATAATTAAATAGAAAATATACTATTAAAATTATAAAATTACCAAATTAGAAATCCATAATATGAAGAAAAATATGAAATTATATAGAACAAGTATTATATCTCTAATAAAAAGGTAAAAATGTGTGAGTTAACTATATAAATAAAATTCATAAATAAAACATGGGCATGGTGCCTACAACTTTTTTGAGTGAGCCCGAACTTTTCAGCTTTTTTGGATTTTAATTATTAAAAACTTTCCTAAATTATATCCGGATCCTTAATTTTTTATTTTTTTGTTCAATTTTTTCCGAGTTATGTTTTTCTACTTGGTCGAATTTTCTTGAAATGTCCATAGATGGATATTCCAACTTTGTCAATATGGAGACTTTAATTGAACTAGTTTATGTGGATGAAATCTCGAATCCCTATCGTTCACTAGTAGTCTTTTGTTTTTTTCCGAACGCCTTTGAGAGTATGCTTGGAAGAGTGCTACAAGCGTGGGGACAAAATTGATATTTGATCTAGCATGAACATCAATCAGCTTAGAACCTAAGAGTTCGACCCTGGACTCTCATAGTTGCTCAGCAATGCGCCCAAAACTGATAGCATTGATAGGAAAATCCTGCACACGAGCTTCTCTAGCAGCTCCCTAGCAGTCTTGAACTGCTTGTTCCTAGGGAGGAGATAGGCCATGATCTAGTTAGTGTGGACGGAGTGCTGGTAGTACGGAACTGCTTGCATCCATATGAAGAAATCCCATGACAAGGCGACGTGGTTGAGAGATGCAAACTTTTGTTTTTTCTTATCAGTCAAGTGGATGAATCGTGCAATAATATTAAAATTGAGGGATTGGAAATTACACCAAATGCCCTCCAACTTTAAGATTTGCTCAGCGATATCCTTCAACTTCACTTTATAACACAAATGCTCTTCATCTTTTAACGCATTTCACCCGATGTCCTCTTTACCTGTGATAGTCAGTTTTTCAATTTTTCATCGATGTGACGTCCACGTGGCCATCTCCTTTCTCCTTCACGCAAATAGTCATCCGATGTGGCATGCTCCGACGTGGTACTTAAAATTACACCAATGCTCTCCAACTTTAAGATTTGCTCAGCGATACCCTCCAATTTCACTTTGTAACACAAATGCCCTTCATCTTTTAATACATTTCATCCGATGCCCTCTTTACCTGGGACAATCGATTTTTTGATTTTTGTCGACGTGGCGTCCACATGGTCATCTCATCTCTCCTCCATACAAATAATCATCCGACGTGGCACCACATATTAAACCATCTTACTTACCGTAAGTTGACCCACTCACTGTTAAATTATTTCCTTATTTCTCTCTTTGCCGTTGTTCGCGTGAAACCTCCTTCGCCGTTCGCTCTCCTTCGTCGTTCACCTCCTTCATCGTTCATTTTTTGCATTCGTCGACCATCGTCTTTACCCAAATTAGTGTAATTTTATGTGCATTTGGTGAGCAAATTTTAAGGTGAACGATGAAGGAGGCGAACGACGAAGGAGTGTGAACGGCGAAAGAGGTTTCACTCGAACGACGGCAAAGAGGGAAATAAGAAAATAATTTAACAGTGAGTGGGTCAACTTACCGTAAGTAAGATAGTTTAATATGTGGTGCTACGTCGGAGCATGCCACGTCGGATGGTTATTTGCATGGAGGAGAGATGAGATGATCACGTAGACGCCACGTCGACAAAAAATAAAAAAAACCGACTGTCTTAGGTAAAAAGGGCATCAGGTGAATTGTATTAAAAGATGGAGGGCATTTGTGTTACAAAGTGAAGTTGGAGGGTATCACTGAGCAAACCTTAAAGTTGAAGGGTATTGGTGTAATTTTATGTGCCACGTCGGAGCATGCCACGTTGGACGACTATTTGTGTGAAGGAAAGAGGAGATGGCCACGTGGACGTCACGTCGACGAAAAACTGAAAAACCGGCTATCACAGGTAAAGAGAGCATCGGATGAAACACATTAAAAGATGAAGGGCATTTGTGTTACAAAGTGAAGTTGGAGGGTATCACTGAGCAAATATTAAAGTTGGAGGGCATTTGGTGTAATTTACCCTTAGAAATTGACTCAAAGTTGGGGGACGATCAGTGTAATTTTTCTGATTTGGAGCGTTAAATGACATGGATGACTTAAATGACATGGATGAGAGAGAAACCACTCACGTGTCGATCACGTATGCAAGGCAATTGGAAAACCCACTATCATCGGTCAAAAGGACTAATCGTACAAGAAAATAAAAGATGAGGGACGTTCTAATTACAAATTAAAATTGGGGGACCAATTGAAAATCGACTCAAAGTTGAGGGACCATTCGTGTAATTTACCCTAGCTTTTCCGAATGAGCCCTAACTTTTTAGCTTTTTTGGGTTTCAATTATTAAAAACTTTCCTAAATTATATCCGGATCCTTAATTTTTTATTTTTTTGGTTAGTTTTTTTTCGAGTTGAGTATATTTTTCTGGTTGGTTGAATTTTCGTTCACCCTGAAATGTCCATAAATGGGTATTCCAACTTTGTCAATATGGAGACTTTAATTAAACTAGTTTATGTGGATGAAATCTTGAATCCTTATCATTCACTAGTAGTCTTTTGTTTTTTCCTCTCGCCTTTGAGAGTATGCTTCTTAAGACAATGGCCTTCATTTGCTTGAACACCTGAAGCGCATCTTGCATCATATTTGATCTAGTGTGAATATCAATCAGCTCAGAACTTGAGAGTTCGACCAAAACTGATAGCATCGATAGGAAAATCCTGCACACGAGCTTCTCTAGCAGCTCCCTAGTAGTCTTGAACTGCTTGTTCCTGGCGAGGAGATGGACCATGATCCAGTTAGTGTGGACGGAGTGCTGATAGTACGGAGCTGCTTGCACCCATCCGATGAAATCCCATGACAAGGCGGCGTGGTTGAGAGATGCAACAGGATGCAATGAACACGAGAAGCGGTGAAAGGTTGAGTTAATTGGCGTTGAACTAGCTCATTGATCAACAAATCCAAGTAACCAATTCAAACATGGTGTAACAATTGTGTTGGCCAAGCTCGTAATCTCTCTAAGCTAGATAGATTTATGACAAACTTAGAGTTCACATTGCAATTGCCTAATATGTATCTATCAAAACTCACCGGATGTGCTTCACATCACTCCCCTATTATGTTATCTTCAAATTATTCTCTTAGGAGATCTCAACATTTTAAGTATGACCATTTTCTTCTTGAATATAATGAACCTCAAAACATAATCTGTTAGGCCTGAACACCAAAACACCAGCATTGGTCAATCTCTTAAGTGTGTTAATATTAACACCGAAAAGTGGAACCGAGATATTATGGGGGGAGTTGGAAACTAGGGTAGACATTGTTATGAATGATATAAAACACCTTGAGGCTCTGGATGAACAACATGGCCTTTCTTGGAACCAAACCATTAGATTTAGAGTACTACTATACAATTTGCATGCTGTTAGATCACTCTAGATTGGTGGAATAAGTTGGTGTGACTAGAATTCCAAGTCTTTTCATCTCCCTTTTATGACATAGACGTAATCTCATACACTCGTTGGTAGATGAAAATGAGGCACTTATCACTGAAGAGAGTGACCAACATATGAAAACCAACCCCCAACAGGATGGATGGGTAATTGACTAGCAAGAGCTACCCACTCTAGTACAGACCTACCATCCATGTCTCATGGATCCCATCACTTCGATGGAGATTTAGAAGACCCTTTGGAACATGCCTTGTGGTAAGCCCCCCATGCTTGACGGATTTACACTCGAATTATTTAAAATCTACTGGGATATTGTGGTACAAGATATTACAAATGAAATCATCTCTTTCTTTCATACTGGAATCATGCCTTTTGAATAGACCAAAACAAATTTGATTTTCATTCCTAAAATGCCACAGCCAACAAAAGTTACCGCCTATGCAATGTATTATATTGTGTCACGACTAAAATTGTGGCTAATAGACAAACCCATTCTTGTCGACTCGGTCTAATCTGAATTTATTTTAGGGCACTCGTTACATGCTAATGCCTTAGTTATTGAGGAAGTTATTCATTCCATGGGCGTGGGTAGAAGAAAACATATAATTCTAAAAGTTGATATGGCCAAGGCCTATGATAAAATATTTTGGGATTCTATTCAACGTATTCTATGTACTATGAACTTTTCTTGTACCTTCACAAATTGGATTGTCGAATTCCTCTCATCACAAATTGTACCTTCTCATCTTTTTGCTTCAACATATATTAATGGTACTACCTTAGAGGCACTAGAAAAGCTAAATGGAAAGTTTCTATGGTCCTCATAAGAAGGGACACTTGATTAGCTAGCAAACCATCCAGCTCTCTTTCCTATGGTGGTCTTAGTATATGTAATTTTGAAAACGTGAGGGATCCAAAATTTCTTAGCTAGTTAACCCTGAGTAAGTATGGGCCTCTACATCCTTGAGTTACTTTTCAGATAAGGCAAGTGATGCCAATGATGTTATAAAGCAACTCCTTAAAATATTATGTAACAAAACAAATAAAAGCATGATATGTAAAGAAGAATGTTTATGTATGACCGTAATGTTATGAATGTTTTTTTCAGTCGAGACCCATCGACGTCCAAGGCTGCTAGCATTCGACTAATAATGTTATGAATATTATGATGGACAATATTATTATGAGTGTTATGTTCTCTCCTATGTTAAAAATGTATGAGATAATGTACCTTATTGAATACATTTATGATCATCGTATGATGAATATAATGGATAGATATAAAATTTATATGCATCATATTAACAACGAGTAAATTTCACTAAATACATTCGAACTTTATCATCTTTTTCAATTCTATCCTCCAACTTTACTTTCTAATAAGACTGCTCTCTAACTAGTAATTTATTTCACCAAATGCCCTATCAATTGGGTATATATTTGACTTATGTGATAGACTATTTAAAAATACATATAAAATATGTGGGGGAGGGGGGGGGGGGGGGGAGGGGGGGGGGCGCTTCCTCTTTGTTCCGGCCTAGAGACAATAGAGGGATGGGGTTTTGCCCCCTTTTTTGTGTGCACAGAGGAGGGGGAGCCACCCCTCTCCTCTTCTGTTCTTCAACGTCGGAAAAGAGACATTGCCTGCTAAAAGAAGTTAGAACTTAAAAATGCCTCCTTCCAAAAGAAGCCATGAACAACGATACCGTCGAGTCCACACTCATCCATCCAATGGATCGTGTCGTGATGCCTCCCTCCTCTTCCCACCACCCTCAGTGTGTCGTCTCCTTGGTTGAGAATAGAAAAACTCTGTCCCAAGCCCATGGAGAACCTCTTCTTTTTTTCCTGGATCCTTTTTGGCATTGCATCCATACCTTGGCCATGGTTGAAGTCATCAGTGTCATGTAGTTCGAGTGTTCGATGACAAAGGACAAACAACTAATGAGAATGGCGTAATCCCGCAGTTTGCCAGCTAGGAAGGAGTGGCAGTGGGGAAGAGCGCAGCGTGGCCACATCAATGTGCCGATGGCAATGATGCACGCTCACAGAAGCATCCGAAAGTCTGGATACCATTGGAGAAGAGAGGAGGGGATCAAGTTTTTTCTTGTAAATTATTTTTTAAAAAAGTATTATATTATTATTTTACATTTGTTTTTTTAAAATAGCATGTCAGGTAAGCCAAATGACTGGATGTCGAAAGAACATTTGGTAAAATATGTTAGTAGTTGGAGAGTAGTTAGATTATAAAGTAAAATTAGAGGATAAAGTTAAGAAATATGATAAAGTTTGATGATATTTAGTGAAATTTATCCTATTATGAACATAATGCATATTATTATGACATATAAGGCTTATGAAATACTTCATGGCATACATGATCATGATTATAGAACATGCATGCATGACCTTTTACATAATCTAGTTAAGAAATCCTATGGCTCAAGCTTATGATGAAGATGTTGTACATATCTAGAGTCGATGTCACAATTAAAGAATATTGAATTTTGTTCACGTTTAGAATTTATGATTAATTGTTTAACTATTGAGGAATAATACTATTTTATATTTTATTATCATATCAATCAACTTTTTTAATGATTATTTTTCAAAACATAAGATAAAGGTATTTTGGGTCTTACTTTCAAAGGTCAACTAGGAGAATCCCTTTTAGGAGGATGAGATTGTTTCGTCTCTCTTTGTCTCTATCTTTCTCAAGTATTCTGCCGCCTTGCACGGCATGCTTCATCTCCCTGCTAATCTATTATTGACATCAACGGTGACAGTTTTTTCCAAGCTCAACTTGATGTGACTTCTCCGACTCTATAATTGTTGTGGCATTTTCTCTTACTGCTAATGCAAATACTTTGACATTTTGATCACTTCGCCTCACTTCTGCTAGATCCTACTTCTTTTAACAACATTTAGAAATGTCTTCATTATGATTAGCAAGAAACTATAAAAGCTCTCGAAAAGTTTTCTTATTTTGTGAATATTCAAATTCTTCGTGACCACGAAATGATAATCTTGATGTAAAAGAAATCTTATACAATCTAAAGAAGCATGTAAACGAGTTGTGTTCTCACCGAGCTACATGAATATATTAATTTTGTTTCATCAAATCTTGACATTTCCTCCAATGTGAACATCAAGTTTTTTTTCTTATTCCACCATCTATAATCCTTAGTAACAAATGCATCCTCCCCAATTTGATTTCCAATATCAATTTTAAATATAACAACATAAGCAAAAATCACATTTTTGTAATGCTATATTCTAACCAATTGGAATACTGTGTAAATCAATCATGATTGAATCAACATAACTGACCTCCCACTTCTATTCATGAAAAATCATAATTTTGAGGTTGGAATGCCATGGCTTCCTTAACAAGTATGTTCCTTGAATTCCATCTCGATCATTAAGGTGACAACTTGAAATCTTTTGTCACTCTCCAAGAACAGATGGAAGAGTGGTTAAATCAATACAATTTCGTTTAAGCGAATATGATGTTTCATTTGGAGTATTCTCACTCAAAATTTTCTTTTCACTAGTTTTATTATTTCTAGAAGTAGGATGTCTTTTTTAAAGTATTTTTCCCAATGACATAATTAACTACAACATATTTACATTAAATTAAAATTGGCCTTTAATTAAACATAATGATAAAACTAAATATGTTAATGTAGATCAAACATGTTAAATTCTTTAATTAATAAATTTTGTATCCCCATGTATAAAGAATAATAACAAAATTTAGTAATATAAATAGTGCATAACAAGCTAATAACATAAGAGGTAATTAATTGAAAAAATAAAAAAGGAATTGCATACAAATAAATGTATTATAAATAGCACAATCACATAAAATATAATGTAATTTCAATACCTTGCCGACACAAATGCATTAGGATACTAAAAGATAAAATAACAAAATGCAATTATTATTTGAGTATGTGATGAAAATAAATTATAATTAAAAATAAAAAAAATATAAAAATATGTATATATATATCTTGTACTTGGGATAATTGAAAGGAGAAGATAAGATATAATTTTTTTTTAATGAGAAGAAAAGATAAGATTTCTATGGGAGGTGTAGTGCAACTACAGCTCAAAAAAGATAAAAACAAAACTATTGCCACTCAGACTCCAACTAGTAACCTATAGGGAAACATCCAAGGATCATAGGACACCAAGATGGGAGAGAGGGTGAATTGGTGTATAAACTTTTTATTTTGAAAATTCAATCCTTTTTCTTTTTAAAAGTTTTTCGTGAAAATACTAAAATGCAATGCAGCAAAAACTTTTATAATGTGCTTGCATTGCATTTTAGTATTTTCACGAAAAACTAATAATGAAGGATTTGTTAATGAATAAGCACATTATAAAATCTATTAACGAATAAGCACATTATAAAATACTTTTATAATCTGATAACATTTCACTAATAAGCACAGTATAAAATACTAAAACGCAAGGTCTGTTAACGAAGTTCGGCCCAACTCCTTGCCCTACGTCCCCACTCTGATTCCTCGACCTCGAGACCATTAGAGATTTATTATCATCCTCCTTTTGAAAAAAAAGAAGGAAATCCTTTTTCATATACACCACCTTCTTCTCCGCTCAAGAGGAAAGGGAATCCTCTTTTCACACAAGAACTTTCAAGAATACAATTCTATAGATCTCTCAATCTCTCCTTTTTACAAATGATCACCAAGGGATTACAAAGTGGAGAGTAGTAAGAGGAAATGGTTTTGGGGCTTTTAAGAGGAAAGAGATGAAAATAATCTTTCGTTGATTTTGGATTACTCGTGCTTGATTCCTCTGCCTTTTCATACATTCTGCCCTTATTTTATAATGTGCTTGACGAGATTCTATATCTGATTTGATATGAAATATGACTTTTATTTCATCATATCGCGCCAAGTTGGTCGATCGATTGACAAACTCGGTCTACCGGTAGAGATTTTCCATTGTATTTGATCTTTTTGTTTATTTCGGACGCTTGATCGGTTCGACCGGTCCTATGACCGGTTCCTTACTTCCACTTGTTCCATCGGGCGTGCATCCGGTCATTCGGTAGCTTGACCGATCGTTGATTTGTTTAACGCCTATGTGTTCTATTTATTTTGGTCTTGCAATCCGTCGATCGACTCTTCCTGACTTCAATGTCTTCCGGCTTCTATTTTCTTCGATCGTTCATCCGATCGACCAATCCTTCGATTGGTTTTGTTATTTCAATGGCTCTTAGGTTCTGTTGTGTTCGGTCGTTCGTCCGGTCAACCTGTCCTTTAACCGGTCGTGCTTTCTTCATCATTTTTCATCGATTCTTTTCTTGTTAAACTTATTTCTATATATAGGTCACTCGACAAACTTATAATTAGTAACATTTGTTGGCCAATTGCGTTTGTTATCATCAAAACATGGGAATAGTGCGTGATTCAATAATTGCCACAACAACTTTCAGAATATACTATGATCACTACTATGTTAGTTTTATCTTTTCATGGAGACACATCCCTCCACCTTTGGTTGTCATGGCCAAATCTATTAACATCAGTCAAAATATCCAGCCAATTTCACAATTAATTGTGTCATATGAATTACACATCGCGTGGTGGCCCGACATATTAGCATTGATCGAAACATTCAACTGATTTCACAATTAATCATTCCATATTACGTACACACCACAATAATAAATATGGAGCCCCTAATGTACTTGTTAGTGTCGCACATTGTAGAATATTCATCACCATCTCTGTCTCATTGTAATTCATGCCCGATGTTAGCTGATCAACTAACATTGGGCTTTGTCCGTCGAATCTTTGCGATTCGTGGTCAGTAGTCGTAGTCATCCCGATTGTCACCCAGTGCATTGTACTCGTGCCTTACCTTGGTTGTGGTCGCCAAAATAGAGAATCACAGAAGAAGCGCACAAGAGAAATTAGGCAAAGGGCTTCAATGGAAATTCTCACTTTATCTATTAGTTTAAATGCATATCCTATATCTAATTAAATTATTATTGGAAATAATTATAATGACTAATAAGTATATCTATTATTTTTTGTAATTAAATATTAATAGTATTAAAATATTTTTAGGATCAAAACATCTAATTCAGAGTCCTTTATCCATTAAACCTTTGGACTCCAATTGAAATTAAAATTCTTAATCCCAAACTAATTACAATTCCTACTTTAATTAGGATTTTTCCTTTTTTTTCCTCTATCTACTTGATGCATTAAATGTTGTAGCTAAAATAAATATGGTAGCAAGTGCTTTATTCTCTCAAGTAATATAGTAAATAGGAGTAAAAAGCTTTGAATTCATGCAAAATTTGAATAATTAATTATCCAACTTATAAGCTAAGAAGAAAAAAATAGGGTTTTGGAAAATAGGTTTTATAATTATAAAATAAATACTAAAAATAAGATAATATTACAAAGGTGCTGAAATTAAACCTTAGGATGAAAAGAGATTCGAATAAATATGTAAGGAAGAAAAGATAAATTTAATTTTAAGAAGTACTAGAGTCTTTCTAAATTATTAACTTTACAAGAGTCAATTTCAATTTCTAGTAGATGTATTAGAGTCTCACCCTAACCAAGTAGATTAAACTATTTAATTTAATAAAAAAGTGAAGTCTCCACAAATTGGCATCCTATTAAATTAGATTAATATTAATACACGTTAAATTGGACTCCCTAGACTATTATTACTCCACAAACTAGTATGGATTAACAAACTATACAAACTTGATTCTCCATACGTAGTTATCAAATTTATGTCAATTAATAATTTCAAATAAAATTTAATTAAATTCTTCAAAAAATCAATTAACTATTTCAAAATCATTAAATATAATTAATCATTGATTAGAAGATACCAAAACTAAAATAGGATTCATAGTTTCCCTTCAATAAAAATCTTTTAAAATTAATAGCCTAAAAATAATAGAGTTCATCCTAAAATTTTTGAAGAGACAAAATAAAATAACAAAATTGGAAGAATTACACCCAAATACGATAACAAACACTTGGAATATCTAGCCACAAAGCTTGAGACAAGAACATCGGCCAATCACACGTTCTTCCGTCCTCGGTCACAACTCTCTCCTCTCTATCGTATTGCATAATACAATGTGAACTTTGTAGAATAACATAACACTTCAGGGAACACTTGATATGACATATTCATGCTTTAATTTATAGGTGCCAAGTTCATCACAACTAGTAAATCAGACGGCTTAATTTATCACCTTGCGATAGAATTTATCTTCGGCTTGGTTAAAACTTTTAATTACGTCAATTGTCTACTTCATCCAATACGCCATAGCTTTCAATCATAAGAGAATAGGATGAAAACGTAGGCAATGGAATCTGTGGTTTAGGCGTGTGGCCGGAAGGCATATCATTTCAAAAAAAAAATCCAAACCACAAAGATGTGTCGCAAGTGAAAGTTGCGCCGTGGACCTTGAAAAGTGTTTTGGCATGTGCAAGCAAAAGTCGCGATTACAACCAAAGGGTGAAGCGGCAGTAAGAGGCTCATCCTCACTAAAATAAGGTCTCAAGTTTGAGTCTTGTGAACGTAGAAAATTCAAAAATTCAAATGCAAATAATCTAGCTCAAAGTTCGAATTTATCCAAAAATTGTGCCTTGTGTCCGATCTACTCGCGAGTTTGTGTTATAAATTTTCCAAACTTATAATTCCCTGCATAATAATCATGAATTAAGTTAATATGTCCAATTATTATAATATTTGAATAATCATAACTCGAGATCAAATGAATTTGGCTTTACAATTAAAATCAGCAAAAAAAATGATGCATGCCATTATTAAATTATAAAAAAAAATTAATTATATTATGATCCTTCTCAATTTACCTTTTAGTCTATTTTAATTCATTAAATTCTGATTAATTATTAAATTACTAAATTGTCTTGGGGTGAAAACCATAGGGGTTAGAAATAAATTCATACTTGAATTTAAAATAAAAACTTAGACCAATTCAACATTCATTCAATGTCCTCATTAAAATAAATATTTATGTTTGCTATCAATTGTCTATATCCTTACATCTTTTTTAATTGACTTAAATAAAAGAAAGTTGCACATATTTATATTTGGATAAATTTCACTAAATGCCCTCGAATTTTCTCTTTTTTTGGCTATATCTTTTAGCTTTACCTTGTAACCAATTGCCTTTCAACTATTAACTTGTTTCAATAAATACTTTTTGACTGGATGTAGCCTATTATCAATGTTATTAAAATCGGACCGAATGGTTCAACCACGAATGGATGACTAGTCCGATCCGAATTAACTACAAAATCAGAATTAGAGTTGAACCGGCAAAAACTAGTTCAGTCAATAAAAAATGATTCATCCGTTGAACGAAACACATGGGTTCAAAATTTAACATGAAAAAATTATAAAATAAAAGTTAAAATAGGAAATAAAAAGTTAGAAAGAAAAGTAAAAAAGTGGAAAAGCATGTGAATTAACAATTGGTAAAAATTGAAAAGGAAATAAATGTGGAAAATTAATATGAGAGATGAATTATGGAAATAAAAAAGGAAATAATAATAACTTTTAAAATGAAAATTAATATTCTTTCTTTTGTTATGAGTAGAAGAAAGGAAATACTCGTAAAATTAATAACTTAAAGTCTTTTTATTTTTAATATATGTTTATTATAGAAAAGGAAATAAATATGGAGATTAATAGTGAGAGAGGAATTAATGGAAATAGAAAAATAAAAGTATTAAGATGAACGTAAAGAAAAAAAATCAGAGTGATATATGTCAAAATAAAATAGTATTGAATAATAGAATAAAATAAGTAATATAATATTTCAATAATAATAATTCAAAATATTTTTTATGAATATTAAACTTTAATTAATATCTATTTATTATATTTTATTATGAATTATAGGTTATGATTAATTTTTTTATTGGAAGAATAGACTTCGCATAGATTGGGACTAATAAATTTTGGACTAACATAGACCCAGCTATGCCAAACAACTGTGCATAGATTTGGTTGAAGCTGGAGAAACAACCAAGGGTGTTCAACGGTCGAGTTGACTCGTGAACCCGACGACCCGACCCGACTCAAACCAGTTTGGATCGGGTCCGTGGTACACTACAAGAAAAATGTGTTTTTCCAATGGTTCCGGCCGTCTCAAAATAAGAAAATCTGTCAAAAAATACACTTTGGGACAACTTTTCCGACGGATCGGCTCCTCGTTGCAAAAATTTCTCATGGCTCTGGCTGTGGGAAATGTGTTTCCCACGACTGGAACCGTGGAAAAATTTCCACGCCTTGAGCCGTCAGAAGTTGCGATGGTTAGAGCCGTGAAAAAATTTTTCGACGGTCTGAGCCACGATTGGAGTCGATGAAAACTATTTCCATGGCCGGAGCCGCAAGAAATTCTCACAGCTCCGACCGTCACAAGTTAGTTTTTGAAAATAAAAAAATTTGGCCACGCGTGGCCGGATCGGCCATGTGCAGGCGGATCCAGCCACGCACGGCCCGATCGGCCATGCGCGGGCGGATCTTGCCACGCGCGGCCGGATCCGACATGCGTGGCCGATCCGGCCAACATGCAGTCAATCCGCCCATGCGCAGCCGATCCGGCCGATGCGCGGGCGGATCGGCTACACCGACCGGATCCGACCTGCGCCCGGCTGGATTGGCCACGCGCGGACGGATCTGCCCAAACGCGAGCGGATTGGCCTGCTCAAGGGGGATCCGACCTGCGGGCAGGCCGATCCGGCCGCGTGCGTCGCTTGCTTGGGAGAGAGGGAAGGAGGGAGGGAGGTAGTCGCCAGAGCTCGTCACTGTGGAAGGAGCTCGCCAGTTGTCTGGAAGGAGCTCGCCAATTGCCTAGAAGGAGCACGTCGATGAGGAAGGGAGAGAAGAGAGGAGAGAGGAGAGTGGGAAAGATGTACCGGTGAGGGAGGGAGAGGAGAGAGGGGAGAGTGGGAAAGAGGTAGAGAGAGGAGAGAGGGAGGAGGTGAATAAAAAGAAAAGAAAAAAACAAGCGGGAAAGGAAAAAAATAAGCGGGAGTATTTGGCGAAATTTTTTTACTTTCCGACGGTTTAAGCCGCAGAAAATATTTTTCACGGTTGAAATCGTGAGAAATTTTTATAGTCGAAGCCGTTGAAAAAATTTCCCACGGCTCAAACCGTGGGAAATAGACATGGGAAATGTTTTCCACAGGAGCTGTGGAAAAAGTTTTCTATGGCTTGAACCGTGGGAATTTTTTTGTCAAAAAAAGCCTTTTTTCTTGTAGTGGTAGAGTCAGATCCGACTCGATCCGACCTCGACCCAACCATGGGGGTACGGGTCAGAATTTTCCGACCCAAGTCGACCTGACCCGAGGACCCGATTTTTTTAATTTTTTAGTTTTCAACTTATATTATGTATAAAAAATAAATAAATATTAAAATAAATTATTTTAAATTTGTAAAATAATTTTTAAATGTTGAATAAGTTATTGTATAGTTTTAAAGTAAATATTATATAATATTTTATGTTAAATAATAGATAAAGTAAGAAAAAAATTAAAAAAATGATGGTTGGATAACCCGACCACCCGACCTGATCCGAATCGGGTTGGATCGGATCCAACCTTCAAAAGTGGGTTGACCCGTCCCGACTCGACCTGATCAAAATCGGACAAGTCGAATCATGTCAAACTCGACTCGTAAACGCCCCTAGAAACAACTGCTCATATATGCTTTTGTAAATTTTAAGTGACAAAAAATGTTATCATCATCATCATCATTATCACCTCCGCCGCCCTTAGAACAACCAAAATATCCTCGTTATTCAAAGAAATTCCATTTTTTTCAAAAAAAAACAAAAACAAAAACATGTTACAGAAGTAGTCATTGAAAATAAACGAGGCATAGAAAATTTAGCGAATAAACATAAAACAGAACTAGTAATTTAAAGTTCCATTATTTTAAATCTGCTTTTGTAAATTTTAAACGACGACAATTCATATCTGTTTATTTTGGCATTGTGGCATGACAATCTCTTTGGAGCTTGATTGGTCCTAAAGCTACAAACAGCCACAAGACAACAAGGAGGCTTCTTATTCTTCTTCAGTTCTTTTAAGCTCCAACATTAAAAAAATAAGGAAAATATGTAGGCAATTTACATAATTTATTGCTTGTTTTTATAAGCAAGGTTTGTTTTTAAATGAATATGGTCCTCCAAGTTAGTCAATAGCCTTTTCCACAACAATGTGAGTTTTTCTAGTTGAGAAAGCACATTAAGACCCAAAACGTAATTAATCAATGCAATTTACACTGCAACAATCAAATGCTTAATTCAAAACGTTAAAAGAGTGCTTATAAGCAAAAAGATGAAACAAAAAAGTAGTAGTAGTTTTATATGACACAAGCAAGTTACAATCACATGTTAACACAAACTACCAAGTCTTGATTTTACTCTCAAATTAAAACAATAAAGAAATAAACAACCATTCTTGGTTGTTATTGTTCTTCGGAGTGGGGTCATATCCTAGAGGTGTTTCAAAAATAATTTTTTTTATTAATATATACTTACTAATATTTTAATTAATATATATGTTTTGTTATTGTTAAATATATGTTTGCTATTTTAATTAATATATCCGTCGAAGTTTGATCTTGGCGGAAGAAGAACAAGCAGTATTGCAGTAATCAAATGGACAATTCTGAACCAGTTTAGCACAATTGATCAGAAAGTACAACCAATGGCTTACTGAAAAGGGAAAAAATTATACTATATCTTTATAATTATTTTATAAATAACTTATACTATATCTTTATAATTATTATAAATAATATTATTTTATGATATAGTATATGAATATTGTACTAATAAGTTATATGAAAATTATATGATATAGTATATGAATATTGTACTAATAACTTATCTGAAAATTTCCACGGTCGAAGTCGTTGAAAAAATTTCCCACGGTTCGAACCTTGGGAAACATTTTTCACGGCTTGAGCTGTAGAAAACGTTTTCTATGGCTTGAACCGTGAAAAATTCTCACGAAAAATAATTCGTCGAAAAATCCGTCACAAATTGGGAAGGTTTTCCGACTATGGGAAATTTTCGTCGGAAAAAGCCTTTTTTCTTGTAGTGGTAGGGTCGGACCCAACTCGATCCGACCTCAACCCAACCATGGGTCGGGTCGGGTACGGGTCAAAATTTTCCGACCCAAGTCGACCTGACTCGACCCGAAAACTCGATTTTTTTAATTTTTTTTAGTTTTCAGCTTATATTATGTATAATAAATAAATAAATATTAAAATAAAATATTTTAAATGTGTAAAATAATTTTGAAATGTTGAATAAGTTATTGTATAATTTTAAAATGAATATTATATAATATTTTTATATTAAATAATCGAGAGTGATATGTGCAATGTTCTACACTGCAACAATGAAATGCTTAATTCAAAACGTTAAAAGAGTGCTTATAAACAAAAAGATGAAACAAAAACGTAGTAGTAGTTTCATTTGATACAAACAAGTTACAATCACATGTTAACACAAACTACGAAGTCTTGATTTTACTCTCAAATTAAAACAATAAAGAGGAATATATCTAATAAAGAAAGAAACAACCATTCTTGGTTGTTATTGTTCTTCGGAGTGGGGTCATACCCTAGAGGTGTTTCAAAAATAAATTTTTTATTAATATATACTTACTAATATTTCAATTAATATATATGTTTTGTTATTGTTAAATATATGTTTGCTATTTTAATTAATATATCCGTCCAACTTTGATCTTGGCAGAAGAAGAACAAGGAGTATTGCAGTAATCAAATGGAGAATTCTGAACCAGTTTACCACAATTGATCAGAAAGTACAACCAATGGCTTACTGAAAAGGGAAAAAGCACAGCAAAAGAATTAAGTTCTGCAGCGGTATTAAATTTTGACACCTTCTTTCACAAGTTTGTGATCTTGGAGTTTATATAATTGCATAACTACGTGAAGTAGACAACTCCTAAACAGATGCATGACCATCTCATTGCTTCCGTCAGGAAATATCTCCACCACCTGGAATTAAGCAGCATCAAGAAGAAAGAAAGCTCAGTTCTACATCATTAATGAAAGGTGCCTTCATGTACAATAGTGACTTGTGAGTAACATAGACACAAAACTCAATGAACAGATTACAGAGAAAGAGATAGTAACACATCTTTCTGAATAGCAGGCACTGTTATGTTTTCGTTCTTGTGAAGCAGATCAAATTGATCAGCAGCGGGATGTTTTAAATAACGAAATCTTTGTTCGGATTTTATCTAGGATTTAATGTTCGGGAACTTGATCGTGACAAATTATGCAGTGAACGGCGAACAGTACGTATGGATAAACAGATTAAGCAGTGAACTGTGTTATTGGCACAGAAACGTAAACTTGTGCATTTTATGCATGGAAAGATCGATGTTACTTAACAAATGTAAAAGCTGCTTGCATCGAGACGCTTACAGTTTCGAAGAAGTCACAGTGACCATCGCAAATGTCGAAGATCCGGGGGTAAGAAATTCAAGAAAGCTTGCTGCAGATCTGGATGACCCCTGAGAAAATCCATGATTTCTCTTATGCCCACAAGACGTGGCTTATGCCCGAGGCGGAGCATTTCCATGAGATGAAGGAACGATTCGTAGAGGCCCTCCTGTCGCCGTGACCGTTCCTTGACCATGGAGATCAAGTCCAAGGCCTGATTAAAGTTGGGTGGCACTGCCGGAGAAGGTATCCTGAGTTCCGGCGGTAGCAGGCCGTTGAATGCGACGATGAGCATCGTCTGGTTCCGTAGCATCTCCTCCACTTCTGTCCGGACTTCTACCGCGCTCCGGCCCCTGGTCAGGATGTTGACCAGCGCCGCGTAGTTGTGCGGCTGGTCTCGCAGTCTGATCCGGGCAAGGCTGAGGAATTTAGTAGTGCTACTCACCGACGGCCACATTATTGTTGCCTGCGTGCAGGCGGGCCCCGGACTTCTTGCTCCTGGTGTTTGGTCAAATGGTACTTCTGGAGGCGGAATCGGACCGCAATAAATACAGAAGAATCAAATCAGTGACCCTGGTTCCATTCGGTTAGTTGATTCTTTTTTTTTTCTCAAACGACGACTTTTTTTATTTTACAAACTCAGCTTTCTTTTAGTTTTTTCTTCTTTTTAGCTATCATATATATAATAATTTATTTATTATGTGTAAAATATGAATAATAAAATATTAATATAGTAATATTTATTAATTATTATTTTATTAAAAATTCGATATTTTATTAAAAATAAATTTTTAATTTAAATAATATATTTTAACCAATTTTTCAGTAAAAAAAATTATAATTTATACTTTTATTTTTATTTATTAACAATATTATATTTTTTATTTATAATACTAATTTTTAATTCAAAAATCACAAAAAATTAATCAATTACATCTACTTTTTTCTTTCACATCACTGTTCATCATTATGTTTCACTTTATTCAAACACACATCGAACTAATCTATCGAATCGAACTATTCATTATAACTCAAAGGAACTTTAGTTTCACTTGCCAAATGCAACTCTAATAATAGGTATCTAAATTGTCATATTAGATATTTTACCATAAGCAAATATTAGACTAGTCATCCTTATAATTGTATCTAGTGTTATCTCTCTCTGTTATTATTAAAAAATGAAAAAAATCATATACACAACATATCTACATATTTACTAAAATTCAATATTGAATATATGGGTTTATAAGAATTTAACAATGCTCCTCCTTGTAGGTAGGAACCTCCTCCCTACTTAGTCGTTCGTACGATAAGGATGAGAAATGGACGCATGATGACAGTTGTAACAGTTTGGCATGGTTCGCGAGCTGATGGGAAAAAAAATTGAGCTCACTTGAAAGGTTTAGTTGCGAGAACTCGCATGAAGAGAAAACCCCTCATTTTCTTCTCCACCTTTGGCTACACAATCCTTACTTTGTCTCTAACTATCACTTTGGATGTCCAAAAAAGTGAAACTGTCATGTCTCATCTCAGGGTCATACGGCTAGAACAAGAGGATTCGTCAATTTCGATGATGAAAAAGAAAAAGGCCATGTCTGTCTTTCCTCTTTCGTCGTTTAGGAATGTCCATTCGCTTTCGTCCTTTAAGAAAAATACCGACAGATGTCCATCTGTCGATAATTTCGAAGGCTAGACCTGTCGAAGATATTAGTATTAAAATATTAATAGTATGTTATATTATATTATAAATTTTATTATAAATTAAATTATCAATGTGTCTAGACTTCAGCGGATGTTTTATCTCTCAATAACTTTGAAGGCTACATCTGTCAAAAAATACTGATGATTTGTGTTGTTGGTACTAGCCACACAGACATTTTGCCCAACATAGATGCTCTTGAAAAATTCAAAGCATTTTAACTCGTAAAAAATGCACAATTTTCTTGTAGTGACATATCTCGCCCATGCCATAGATCTCACCGGATATTTGTGCAACTTAACTTCGCCAATGCTCGATACCGGCTACTTCTCCATGTTGCTACTTGATCTCGCCGACTTCGCCGTAGATCTCCCCCAGCTCGCCTCCATGGTACTCAACAATGCTGCCGCTCGATCTTGTCATAGGCACCCATAGGTGAGGTGAACATTGATGAGGATGGAACTCCTCTCCTTGACCTCACATTGCGAATGATCATGAAAGTTGAGGATGGAGCCGCTGTTGTGACGGTGAGGAATGTTGAGCCTTCTTCCCCTCGCCAGCAGCTTGCTGCCGCTGCATCTGTCACGCCAAAGAGTGCAAAAAAGGAGGGTGTAGGGAGGGGGGTCGACACCACCCTCTTTTCTCTGCTGCACCAGAGCTCCATTGCTGTGTAGTTTGTGGGGGTTAGACCCAAGGCCGTCCGCCGGGACATCCAAATGGAGAGGTCGCAGCGTGGTTGGCGATTGTCTGCTCCTCGCGAGGCTAGAGGGATTACCCATCATGGATGGCCCAAATCGCAGAGGAAGGGAAACATGTCACGTAGGTCCCCTCGTCGGCAACGACGCGCTCTGCACAACAATGATGGGCGATGACTTCGCCGATGACGATCACGTCATGGGTCACAAATCGTGCTACGCTCGCGGTTGCTCAGCCCTCGCTTGCATCCTCTCGGCCCTTGCTCGCAACCTCTCACCCCCTCACAAGCGTCATTGGAGGAAGACTCGATCGGAGGCGACCACTGGAGCTCCCACCTCCGACGTGCCAACCTCGCCCCTCAGCGTCCACTATAGTCGCATCCGCCATAGCCCCATCCGTCGTAGCCGTCATCGGAAACAGAAGAACAGAGGAGGAAGATGCAAGAAAGGGAAAAGCACTGATGATCGTTGATGTAGATCTGGACGATCCAGATTTGTGGGCGCACAGTAACATCACATTTGTGTAGTATCACATTAATATTCATATATATATATATATATATATATTCATTAAATCATATCATCTCGCCTTCCAAATAATTGAGTGAAATTAATTTAAAGAAACTTAATATTTTGTTCAATTTTAATATATTTATCCTTCTCGACTTAAAAAAAATTACATTGATATCTTAAATTAAGGTCTCAAATGACAGTTTTTTTTAAAAAATAAATATTATGATTGAGGAAACAAACTAAAATAGAAGTTTTAAAAATCCACATAAATGAGGAAAGAAATGTTAGGGGTGAAAGTAGTTTGAGACGGGTTGGTTTTTGGGTTCGAAACATCATCCTCTATTATGTTGGCCAATTTTTTAAATTAAACAGGGACGCTAAAACCAATTTTAAAAAATAAAGATTGCGGGCCAAATTTTTGGTGATTTTTATATAATTATATTTTAAAAATATATATAATAATTAAAAATCTAACGTAAAACAATTTAATTTTATAACTAAATAGAAAATATACTAATAAAATTTGAAAGTTACCAAATTAGAAATCCATAATATGATAGAAAGATATGAAACTATACACAAAAAATATTATATCGCTAATGGAAATTTATGAATTAACTATATAAATAAAACATGGCTCCACTGATTCCTATGACTTTTTCAATAGTTTTTTTGGATTTTAATTATTAAAAAATATCCTAAATCAAATTCGGATTCCTCATTTTTTGTTTTTTTTATTTGATTATTTTGAGTCGAGTATATTTTTCAGGTTGGTCAAATTTTCGTACACCCTTGTAATGGCCATAAATGGATATTCCAAGTTTCTCAATACAGAGACTTTAATTAAGCTAATTTCTGTGGATGAAATCTCGAATCACTATCCTTCACTAGTAGTGAAATTCCCTAATCTCTATCTATCAAGACTCGCTAGATGTGCTTCAAATCACTCCCCTATTATGCTCTCTTCAACTTATTCTCTTAGGAAATATCGACCTTTTGGTTGTGTTTGGATTAGAACTTTCGTCAAGTTTTGTCGAACACGTGATCGAGTTGCATGAAATTCGCCCAAGTTTCGATTAAGAAGTTCTCATCTGCTACGAGAACTTGAAAGTTCTCTTGTCGGCAACCCGAACTGGTGTCTTCTCTCTTTTTTTACATATATAATATTACTTATCACAATTTACTTTCTATTATAACAAAATTAAAATTTCCATTATTATTTGTTATAAAAATATTATTGACATGTTCTAATAAAGACGTACACATTTTTTTAATTATTATACATCATAATAAAAATTAACTAATATAATATTACAATAATTTTTAATAATATTAGTATAATATTATTAAAGTATTAATTACGGTCTTCTAAATAAGTTATAAATATATAATTATTTTATATAAATATGATGTTAAACTTTATTTTATATTTCATTTTTAGTGATTAATTAATTTGCCTAAAATTTATTTTTTCTTGTATCTAATTTATTAATTATAAAAATATTATAAAATTAATAATATAAAAATAATCTTCACAAAATAATAAAATATATATTTAGTTCTTATGTTTTATCCAAACACTCACTAAAACTTATTCGCCTAATCAAATTTTATTTTCCCATCATTACACTTTTTCTTGAAACATCAAATTTAAACTTTTCTATTTAATCGATTAGTTCTCAAGAACTAATAAGAACTTAAGTCTTCTCATCCAAACACTACCTTTTAAGTATGAACATTTTTTTCTTGAATATAGTGAACCCCATAATCTTTCAGGCTTGAACGCTGGGACTAGAACACCATCATCGATCAACCTCTTAGGTCCATTAAAATTAACCCCCAAAAGTGGAACCGAGATGTTAAGGGGGAGTTGGAAACTAGGGTACACATATTTTTTGGATGCTGACCCGAGTCTACGATGCCTCCGGTATTTGAGGTTACTAACACTCAACTAATCAAGAATCAAGAAGATAGAGCGGTAATAACTTATTCCCTAACCACCTTGATGTCTCCAAAACTCGAACCCAGGGCTACTAGCACTCTCAAGCGTTTGAGACGACCAATTGAGCCAGCAAACATTAGTTAGGGTAGACATTGTGTTAATGAATGTTATAAAATATCTTGAGGCTCTGAATGAACAACATGGTCTTTCTTAGAATCAAACCATCAGACTTAGAACATTATACAATTTGCATGCCCTTCTCCATCAGATCAATTGAATTGGTTAAGTCACATGTGACCAAAATTTCAAGTTTTCTCATCTGTCTATTTTGACCAAGATAGACGTAATCTCATACACTCGTTGGTGGATGAATATGGGGCACTTATCACTGGACATATGAAAATCGATCCCCAAACAGGACGGATGAGTAATTGACTGGCCAAAGCTATCCACTCTGGTACAGACCTACCACACATGTCTCATAGAACCTATCACTCCCATGGAGACTTAGAAGACCCATTGGAACATGCCTTGTGTAATACCCCCAAGCATGATGAATTTACACTCGAATCGTTTAAAACCTACTGGGATGATATTGTGGGACAAGATATTACAAATGAAACCATCTCTTTCTTTAATATTGGAATCATGCCTTCTGAATAGACCAAAAGGAATTTGTTTTTCAGTCCTGAAAAGCCTCAGTCAACAAAAGTTACATCCTATGCAATGTATTATATCATGTCACGTCTAAGATTTTGGCTAACTAATAGACTCAAACCCATTCTCAACATGCTTGTCGACTTGGTCCGGTCTGCATTTATTTTAGGGTACTCCTTGCATGATAATGGCTTAGTTATTGCGGAAGTTACTCATTCCATGGGTGCGGGTAGAGAGAAACATATGATTCTAAAAGCTGATGGTCAAGGCTTACGATAGAATCTCTTGGACTTTATGCAACGCACTCTATGTACTATGAGCATTCCTTATACCTTCACAAATTGGATCATGAACTGTGTCGGATTCCCCTCTTTTCATTGTCACATTAATGGGACCTCTTCTGCACAGTTGTTTAGCTTTAAGGGCATATGCCAGGGAGATCCATTGTCACATTACCTCATCATTTTGGTAAATCAATCCCTAACATCTACGTTAAATCAGCTGAGGAGGCAGGGGACATTGTTCCCTTTAAAATTAATAATACAAGCATCGACCATATGCTATATGTCGATGACCTTATTTGCACGGTTGTCACTTTAAAGTAATGCATAAACATTAAAAATGTTTAAAATTTAATAAATATCGGACCCTTCCCTTCATGTAACTGGCCCTATTTTCTTTAAATAACAATCTAGAAAACACCAGAACTCCTTGTTGGATAAGACAACATGTAAACTGGTGGACTGGAAAAGAGAGTATATGAATGTACAATAACATTGATTAATTTTTTGCTAAATTCCTTACCTTCTCATTTTTTTTGCTTTATGGTACTACCTTAGAGGCACTAGGAAAAGAGAGTATATGAATGTACAATAACATTGATTAAATTTGTGCTAAATTCCTTACCTTCTCTTTTTTTTTTTTTTTTTGCTTTATGGCACTACCTTAGAGCCACTAGAACTCCTTGTTGGATAAGACAACATGTAAATCGGTGGTCTGGAAAAGAGAGTATATGAGTGTACAGTAACTTTGATTAAACTTGTGCTAAATTCCTTACCTTCTCATCTTTTTGCTTTATGGTACTACCTTAGAGGCACTAGAAAAGCTCAGTAGAAAGTTTCTATGGTCCTCGACAGAGGGGAGGGGGTGACTCAGAAAACTATGCAGCTCTCTCTTTCCTATGGTGGTCATGGTATACGTAATTTTAAAAACATGTGGTATGCCTTGTTAGACAAAAAGGCAATGGAAGTTCCTAATGGGTCCCATTTTTGGTCTATTAACCCTGAGTAAGTATGGGCCTCTACGTTGTTACCTTTCAGATTGGTAAGGCCAATGGCGCCCTGGAGCTAGAGAAACGTCCTCGACACAGAGAATGCTATGAAGTTGGGCATCACTCAACATGTCGGTAACAAAAACTCAACCCACATCAAGTCTGATCTGTGGTTCTTCTCTATATAGCTAAGTTATGTCAATGGTGTTATAAAGAAACTCCTTAAAATATTATGTAATAAAGCAAAGAAAAACATGATATGTAAAAGAGAATGTTCAGGTATGACCATAATATTATGAATGTTTTTTTTCGATCGAGGTCCACCAACGTCTAGGGCTACTAGCACCGAATAATAATGTTATGAGTGTAATGTTGCATAATATTATTATGAGTGTTATGTTCTCTCCTATGTTAAAAATTTATGATAATAATGTACCATGTTGAATATATTTATGATCACCGTATGATGAATATAATGAATAGATATAAGTTTTATATGTATCATATTATGAATGGATAAATTTCACTAAATAAACTCGAATTTTCAACTTTATACTCAAACTTTACTTTCTAATTAAACTGTGCTTCAACTATTAATTTGTTTCATCAAATATCCTTTCAACCGAGTATGGGGCTCCCTCTCACTCTAGCCGCTTGAGCGCCATCATTGGTGCTTAGGCACCCAAAGGGAGAGGGGGATGGGGCGCCGCCCCCCTCCTCCTCTCTTCTCCAGCATCGGAGAAGAGATGGGGAGGATTGGGCTGCCACCTCCTCCTCTCTGCTCTGGCCCAGGTAAGAGAGAGGGAGGGGGCGTTGCCCCCTCCTTTGCACGCACTGAGGGGGAGGGGGAGGGGGAGGGCGAGCTGCCCCCATCCTTCTCTCTTCTTGGACATCGGAAAAGAGACAATGCCTGCCAAAAGAAGTTAGAACTTAGAAATGCCTCCCGTCAAAAGAAACCACGAGCAGTGACACCGTCGAGTCCACACTCATCCATCTGATGGAGCGTGTCGACCTGTGATGCCTCCTCTGCCCATCACACTCTGCGTGCCAGTTGCAGTGGCGCCACCGTCGGCGGTGCTCATCTCCTTGGTCAAGAATAGGAACACAAAGCTTTGTCCCAACTCGTAAGAGAACCTCTTCTTTTTGTCCTGGGATCCTTCCTGGTGCTGCACCCTTACCTTGACCACAGTAGAAGCCTTCAACGTCATGTAGTTCGACTCTTCAACGACAAAAACAAACAGTTGGTGAGTTTGGCATCGACCCACAGTCTGTCGGCCAGGTACGAGTGGCGACGGGGCTGCTGTTGTGCCAAGGAAATGATCGTGGAAGAGCATGGCATGGCCGCGTCAACGTGCCGGCAGCGATTATGCTCACGAAAGCATCATAACCGAAAATCGAGGTCAAGCCCATTCTTTTTCTTTTAAATTATTAAATTATTATTTAAATATTAAATTACTATTTTTATATTTATTTTATTTCTAAACATCCTGCCACATAAGCCAAATGATCGAAAGGGCATTTGTGAAATAAGTTTGTAGTCGGAGGATAGTGAGATTACTGATATCGATAGTGACACCTTTTTTCAAGCTCAACTTTGTGCGACTTCTCTGACTTTGTCACCATCGTGGAATTTTGTCTGATAGCTAATGCAAATACTTTGACATTTTAATCACTTCGTCTCCACTTCTGCTACATCGTATTTTTAATTGCCGCTGCCATATGTGATCGTATTTTACTATGGAAAATATTGTGTGAGACAAGTGTCTGTTGCAAATTGTGGCCTAAGGCTATTGCAAGTTTTCATTTATGCACTCCTTGTCAGATCGAGATTTTTTTTTAGCTTGCACATGGATTTCATTTTCTGGCAACATTTCTATCATCTACAGCTTTGCATGGCGGCGGAAGAAGAAATTGGCATAGATTTGGGACTACGACATATCACGGGTAGAGAGCCTCTAATGGAAGTTGAAGGGATTCTTATTCTTCTCTTCTTGTAACTCCTATAACACCCTCAAAATACACTCTCCTACTATGTGATGATAATTGGACTTCTGTTGAGCCAATGTTAACTACTATTTATCTCTTTTCATGAGTTTTCATATATCCATTTCAGAATAAATAATACAATAATAAAATTATCAATAACTAATCATCATAGAAGTGTGGAAGCTAACATGTATATTGTTACACAGTGGTCCTCCAAAACATACTATATTATCAGAGTAATGGACTAAAAATAAAAGAAACTAATAATAAATCTTGTAGAGCTCTATCTCATGTGCATCTGCATTGATGAACTGCTCTAACTGCCATGCCTTCATCCTTATTTGTTCAGCCATTTGTGGAAGTCAAACACAAGAACGTAAATATCTTTGAGTAAAGAACAATCAGATCAATACAAATGGATAAGAAAGCTCAATAAAAATAGACAAGATTTCAGCATGTAATAAAACTATTCCATCCATTCCATTATGTTCTTCTTTCTATTGTTTTATGTTCTTTCTCTTTTTTTGTTTTGTTCTATTCTTTTTTATTATGTTATGTTCTTTTGTACTCTATTTTGTTCTATTCTTTCACTACATCTTTTACTTTAACACTTTCCTAAGACATCTTTATGTATTATTCTAATATGAGCTTGACTTTTTTTATTATGAGCAATCATGACATTTTCATATGGGGTCAAGGTGAATCAAACCAAGACCGAAAGGAGTACTTCAAACCCAATAAAATGAGGATATTACTTTATAATTTTTACGAGTATAGGACTTTTATAATACCCACTATTTTGTTAGGGTGATGAGGCTATTAATATTCATCCTATTATTAGGATCAAGGTTGTGAAGATCTTGATTTAGATTTTAGTATCTTATGGTTTTATTTTATGATCTTACAAACCTTATTAATATTGATCTTATATTGAGGATCTTATGTGTAAGATCTTAATATAATTTTAATTTTAATTACGTGATCTTACGAACTAATGCTATATAATCTCATATGATTAATATAATTATTTAAATACTAATAAATATATTCATCAAGTAATAATTAATTTAGATGAAGTTTATTATATATTATTTATTTTTATTATGTTTTGAAATAATTTGGCTTAGCAATTGACAAATATATAACTTTGTGAGGTGTAATTTAAGATTGGAGTGTGACAATTTTTTTAACAAATATTTATTATCTTTAAAATATATTATTTTATTTATAGAATCTACGATCTTAGATCTTATGAACCCCCTCTGATCTTATCTAAGATATCGATCTTGATAGCTTTATTTAGGATGATGTGGCTATTAATGCTCACCTTTATTATGTTCTATTATAAATTAGTGCCAATGAAGTCCTATTTCACATCTTTTATCTTTTGACTTAATTAACATTCTTGATGTTTTTTGTTCATCATCATAAATAGGGTATGTTAGAACTTGGGCTGGGTTTGGATGTGTTTTGTGGAACTTGGTCATGTTCCTACGATTCACTTTCTAACTAATTATTCAAGCAGAACTAGGGTCAGGTTTGTTGATGTCATCGTTTGGCATATAACACTTGCCAACTCGGGCTAGGTATAAACTCAACTCAAGTCGGATCATCAAAAAGGGATCCACAAACTCGAAAACTATCATGGTAGAGCTTGGGCTAGGTTGTCGAGAGCCTAGGGCAGGTTCCCTCTGAATTCGGGTTAGGTTCGGAGCAAAACCCCATCGTGTTGCAATCCTATTATAGAACCCGAGCTACGTTCTTCCTGCATATGTCGGGTTTCAACTTATCGGAACTCTGGTGTCATTTTTCGAATTTTTAACCTATCATAACTTCCTGCAAGTGATTCATTTTAGCATAAATTTATATGAAACAATTCATGTATCATAAGAAAACATAAATCAATCCTAATTCATCCATCATCTTATTTATTTTATTAGAAAATCACACTGAAAAGTGAATATGAACTTTCATACTTTTACCTGAAACCTTCAATTTGTCGTGCATTTTTCTACAAGCTCCGACAACTATCTATCGCAAGTCTCGATAAGATATAATTTATTAGTTGTTATTGTAATCTTATATTTTTAGATTTTAAATTAGTTTAGATTTAATTGTAAAATGCCTATAAATAGGCATGAACTCTTTTGTTATTGATAGTCAATAATTCATAATCGACCTTTATTTTTGTTTCTCCATTTTGTTATATCCAATTCATTGCATCATTATCACTTTTTTCCTTATTTTTGTTCCCTCTCATGATTTGTTAGCTTATATTCTTTTTATCTTTTTTTTTTTATTTTATCTAACAACACGAGGATAGAACCACCATCATTTAATGGTTATTTTCATGTTGATGAATTTTTACATTGAATTTCTAAAGTTGATCACTTATTTGATTATTGGAATATTTCAGAATCTCAACAAACCAAATTAGCGATTATTAAAGTTTCAAATATAGCCTTATTATGGTGGAAAGATAATAAGCGCCTTCAAACTTATCATAAAAAATCACCTATTAGAACATGGCAAAAGTTGAATAAATTACTTATCCAACACTTTTTGCTTTTATCGTATCATTATCTTATTTTTCAACCGTCAAACAAGTCTTCACAAGATAAGAAAAAATTAATGCAAGAAGTTCAAACTCATTTGGAGAATATCAAGAATTCAATTGAGAAACTTCAGCAACGATTGGATAACATAATCAATAAAATGCCTGAGACACCATCAAATTCTATACAACCTTGTAAAGATAAATTATCTTTGGAAGTTATATGTGCTCCAATTGAAGAATTACAAGGAACTATTCAAAATATAAAAATCTTAGGCTGAGCACGATTCGGGTTGACTCGGACCGCACTGACCTAGAAAATCGGGAAAAAACCTGGCGCGAGTAGGATTCAGACCTGGTCTGGATCCGGTAATTTGAATACCTGGTGGGTTCAGGTAAGGGCCGAGTTCATAGCTTGGAAACTCGACCCGAGTAATGTATAATTTTATATTGTTAATGTCGACTCGCGAGGCCGTGACTCGTGACCCATTAACTCATGAGCAAACTTATTCCTAAATCCTAAATCCTAAATCCTAAATCCCTAGGTTGAAAACTTGAATGATCAACGAGTCGACACCGGACGTCGGCTATCGCTACTAGGTTACATGCCGCCGCCATTGTGTTGCCATCACCGCCGGCCCGCCGCTTTGTTGTCGTTGCAGCGCTGCTAGTTTGTCATGTTCTCTCTCGATATCCCTCTCTCACCTTTTATCTGTTCAATCTCTTTCTCTTCTTCTCCCTCTGTTCCTCTCTCTCTGACTCTCTGTGCAAGTTCGGCAGGCTGCGAGCATAGTTTTCTGCCTCTCTGGTGTCAGACTACCATTCGGACAATGGCTCGAGCCCCTCGAGGTGCGTAGTTCTCCGTTGGCATCAAGCAGCTCTTGTCCCCCGCCGGTTACGCCTTCAACTTGGGTGATTATTCTCTTCCTCATTCATCTACTCGGTATTTTTTTTCTCACGATTCTCTCTCCCTCTTCCTTGGTGTTCACTGGATTTGTTGACTCGTTGTCGACGACAGGCGGCCATTGTTCAGTTGCTGTTGATTTTGCCGGTGTAGGACTGCCCGTCGAATGCCAATCGAACCCCTCCTCAACGACTTTTGTGTTACTTGACGGTCAGTTCGCTGCCAGATCTCGTCCTCTTCCTCTCTATTCTGTCAAAGGTCTCATTTTCGATCGAAAACCTGCTCTCATTCCCGCTTTATCGAGTTCGTCCCGATCCCGGTACCGGTTGAGATCGGGATCGATATCGGGTCAGAAAATTTTTGACCCGGCAGAAATTGGGCCGAGTCCGGGTCCACCTAGACCCGAACTCCATCCCGGGTTTGCTTCGCTCTACAAAATCTATTCAAATATTGAAGAGTTGATTATTTTGAATTTTCTTGCAGAATTTTGACAATCTTGTGAAGATCAATTTTCTTTGGAAGTTGTGTCTGATCCAATTGAAAAGTTATAAAAAACTGCTCAAGATATATATCTGAATCTATCAAAATACTGAAGAGTTAGTTATTTTGAATTTTCTTTCTTTTAGGAGGTGGATAAAAAGTTGGTATTAAATTCATCAACTAACATGAAATATTTGCTTCAAAATTTTCAAGTTGATATGAGATGTATTGAAGTTTTTGTCAACAACAAGATTTTAAATTTTTGCAGATTGCAATTTTACGCCAAGTTTTGATAACAACATAATGTTAATTGGTACTGTTATACAATATGCTTGGTTTAAATGATCAATCTGATGAGTTGAGAAAGAAGATTAGACCGATGCAGGATATCAAGCGTGAATCTCCAGATTTAATTTTTCAGAGTTCAAGGTCGAACTCTTTTAAAGAAAGGGAGATTGATATAGGAGAGGTAAAATATAATTTCTTAGTTGTTATTGTAATCTTTGTCCTTTTAGATTACTTAGATTCTCTTAGTTAAGATTTTTATTTATTGTTATTTTATATTGTTAGATTTTAAATTAGTTTATATTTGATTGTAGAATGCCAATAAATAGGTATGAACTCTTTTGTTATTGATAATTCAATCATTATCCCATTATTTCATTAAACTTGTGTGATTTTGTTTCTCGACGAATCATGAGTTTATCAAGTTATTGATGGTGTTTTGAACTATTAATTTCTTTCGAAATTCATCCGAAAGTTATAATCTTTTTCACTTTGCGATTCGTTGCGTCACGTTCTTTGACAGAGCTCTATCCCACGAATAAAATTCCAGATCGAAATGGCCACACGCACGCACCAAGGAAGAAGATCTAAGAGTTCTAAAGTGGTGGCAAAAATCAATTTCCTAGATAAGAGAAGGAGTTCTATTTATAGGAAAATAATTAATTAGAGAATAATTAGTTTATTTAATCTGAAATTAAGTTATAACCCAACCCAAATGAACTCTATCTTTAACCTCTTTGATTTATCTCGAATAAAACATTTATTCTCTTTCTTTCTTTCTCTCCTTTTCTTCGATTTAAATTCTATCTCTTCACAATTTCTTTTATCCTTTATATAAAATAAATAAATATTTTAATCCGAAGTACACGCCTCATTTTTTTTATAAAGGTAGATTTCATATATGTTAGCTAGCACCAATGGTGTCTTGATACAAAAGGTGGGCGAGGCCCAAAGGTGGGCAATCAACCCAGAAGGTGTCGCCCGGAGAGTTGCGACCAAAAAATGCAAGGTAGTCCGCCGCCCGGTTACACATATATAGGGAATAATAGTAATGATGCTCCAAATGTCAGTGATAAGAGCCTTCAAGAGATGATATCAACGAGGAGCTTAGAGTCCGAGCGGAGCACGATGCGTGGCAGACCACGCGCAGCGCACATCTGGAGCCCGACAAAGACAGCCCATGCCTCTGACATGAGAGCCGAATCCGCAAAACGAGTGCAACAAAAGAGCAATCGTGAGAGCGGAGGAGGTAACCAAAGCCTCCCACCCCGTCTCCAAAGAAGGAGGCATCAGTGTTAAGCGCACACCAATGCAAGGGTGGAGCCTCCCACTGGACCCGGGGCGGGTCATTGGGGGGTAGAGGGGGAAGAGGTGCCTCAGGTGCATGGACGTCAGAGTAAGTTCGAAAATCTGCATGGGCGTCAGAGTATGCCGCGACCTAAAGTGAGCGTCATTTCGAAGATTCCAAATTCCCCAGAGGCAGTGAGCAAAAATCGACAAAAGGTGTTTTCTAAAATGCTGAACCAGATCAGCTCCCTCATGCATCCAGGAGCCAGAAGGCCAAGTGGACATAAGTTTGAACGAAAAGTGGAGCTTATTCTGAAAGATGGCCCGGAGCCGCAAGGCGAAAGGGCAAAGGAAGAAAAGATGTGAGCTTGTCTCAGGTGCAGAACCACACAGAGAGCACGAGGGGTTTATAGTGTTGTCAAACAAAAGAACCATGTCGAGAGTGGGAAGTTTACCATGGAGTAATTTCCAAAAAAAAATGTGAATTTTTTGGGGAATAGGAATCTGCCAAAGCGCGATCCACGGCTGCCAACCAATGGTAGTTGGCGGCATAGAGCGACATTAATGAACCTGTAAGCTGACTAGGCATTAGCTTGTCCATATCAATCACCCATACCCATGCGTCATCATCGGCGTGTAAAGAAAGATAAATGTTTAATGCGGAGCAGAGGGCAAGGCCAAACATGAAGGATAAGCGAGCATCATCCCAAGTGCTGTTAGAAATAAGGTGACTGACGGAGAGACCATCAATGTTTATATCAGAATTGATGTATGTAGGAGACCAGATGAGGGGTATCTCAGAGATCCAAGGGTCATGTAAGATGGAGGTCATGATTCCATTACCAACGTTCTTCTTAAAACCCAGCCGTAATATTGGGATGGAGTCTAGAACCAGGCGCCAGGAGTCAGCAATACGAGGGATGGGATGGGAGTTCCATAGATCCATCTTACCGTATTTATTCATCACAAGAGAAACCCAAGGAGACATATCAGAGTTTCAAACAGCTTTGGATACGCTTAGCAAGCATGGAGTATTTGACAATATGAAGATTGTGAATCCCAAGGCCGCGGCAGTTGAATGGTGGCCCAATTAAGAAGATGGGAGGCCTGACGTTTTCCCTCGGGGTCCTAGAGAAAAGAGCGGCTGAGCTTCTCAAGCGATTCGATGGTGCCACTGGCGAGACGAGTGGAACCCAGGGAGTAAATCGGGATTGAAGACATAACAGACTTAATGAGGGTAGCCGGCCCAGCCTGACCTAAGGTGAGTTTCTTCCATCCGGCAAGGCGGCTAGACAGCTTATCAATGATGGAGAGGTGGTGTTCGATAGGGATATGCTTTGGGGAGATGGGTATGCCTAGGTAGGTGAAGGGGAAAGTGCCAATTCTAATGTTAAGGGCATTATGAATAATCCTACGCCTACGAAGATCAAGCTTGGGAAGATATATTTCGGATTTGTTTGGATTTATCTTCTGGTCAGTTAAAAATTTGTATATATTAAGAACCTGCATAAGGTTTCGACAATTCTTCTTTGTGGCTTTAATACATATGAGCAAGTCGTCCGCATAGAGGATGTGGCTAAGGGAGAAGTCATTTATCCTGAAGGGGGATAGGTAGCCGAGGCTAGTGAATTGATGCATGAGAGAGGAAAAGATTTGCTATGTGAGAATAAAAATGTAGGGGGAAAGCGAATCCCCCTGACGAACCCCGCGGAATGCAGAAAATTGACTTGAAGCAGTGCCATTTATAACACACGAGAATTTTGGGGAGTAAACGCATAATTTGATCCAATTAATGAATTCATCAGGAAAATTCATAAGCTTAAGGATGGTGGTTATAGAAGGCCAGGAGATCCTATTAAAAGCCTTCTCGATGTCGGCCTTGACGATCATGTATTTATTCCTATCCGAGCTCAGGGAGTGGACTAATTCTTGGGTGATTAATATGTTGTCCTGGATACAACGCCCAGGAATGAAAGCCGATTGGGCGGGGTCAATGAGATTTCCAAGAGTAGGGTGAAGCCGATTGGCGAGAATATTAGACAGGACGGGATATAAGACATTACATAAGGATATAGGACGGTAATCCGAGATAGTGCTGGGCTTCTTTTTCTTTGGGATGAAAATGAGATTGGTGTTACCCCAGTCCGTAGGCATAATTCCATTGGTAAAAAAATTGGTAATTGTTTTGGTGATTTGTGGTCCGACGATATCCCAATACTCACGGTAGAACTCAGTGGTAAAGCCATCGGGCCCCGGAGCCTTGCTAGGGGGCATGCTCCATAAGGTCGAGTGGATCTCAGCCGGGGTGACCGGCGTAATAAGGGCTGGGATTTGGGAGGAGTATAGGGTAGGAAGGGTAGGCCAACAATCAAGGGGAATATTAGGTTGTTCAGAAGGCTGCCACAGATGCTTATAGTGGTCGATGAACATGGAACGAATAGTTGCAGGATTCTCAAAGACATTACCCTCAGCATCCTTGATTTGATGGATAGTATTATGCTGGTGTCTGATCATAGTGGAAAGATGAAAGAAACGAGTGTTTTTGTCCCCCATACAGGCCCAGTTGGCTTTGGCCTTACTCCACCACTTCAAGCTGATCTGCGTAGATACGCAACGTGCTGATGGTAAGTAGATCGGAGGAGGCCCAACTCATGACCAGAAAGGCCGCACATGGTATCAAGAGATTCAAGGTGAACAATTTTTCCAAGTGTGTCCTCGGCCCGAAGCTCGAGCCGACCCAAGTCCTTTTTGTTCCGTCTAAGGGTATCAATTTTAATTTTTTGCAAGACTTGATTGATAGAGGTGCTAGGAGTGGAAAAATTCCAGTGTTTGCTAACTATACTATGTGCCTCATGATGAAGGAGCAAAAAATGTTCATACTTAAAAGAACGGGGTCTAAGTGTTGAATTTTTCGTTTGGAGCATAATCGGTGCGTGATCCGATACACAATGAGGGAGTGATGAGAGCTTGAGGTCGGGGAAAGTCTCAATCCAGTGATGGGTTAGGAGGAGCCTATCCAAGCGACAATTTATGCGAGCGAGGCCTGACCGGTTATTACACCAGGTGTAATGCAGGCCGGTGAGGGAGACATCTATAAGACCATGGGAGTCAAGGAGACGCTGGAGGGTGCGAGTAGATCTGGTAGGGGTAAAAGGTTTTCCTCCCAGCTTATCATCCTTGGCAAGAATGGTATTGAAGTCACCAATGAGCGCCCAGGGAATATCCCCGGGGCGCAAGGCACAAAGGTCGTTCCATAGTTGGTTTCGTAAATGAGGGATAGTGCTCGCATAAATACATGACAGAAGGAAATTGAAATCGGCATGAGAAACAACAATATGAATGACTTGAGCAGTAACAAGGATAGAAGTCACCTGAGCTTCGTGGCCCCGCCAGGCCACGATGATGCCGCCACAGGCACCGATGGCATCGCAGAAGGTGCCCTCCCAGTCCAGGTCAAGACGACGGATAACTTGTTTAGTTTTTACAAAGCAAGTATGTGATTCTAACAAAATTACAAGGTTTGGTTTTTGAGTCCTTAGGAGGTTTGACATCCTATCTCTAACTTTGGAGCAGAATGCGCCGCGACAGTTCCACGCAAGAATGCGCATGACTAAACTATATGAGTGACGATCCTTGTCGTCGGTGGGGCCTTCGTAGACGACGCTAGAACCTGCAAGGACGAAGAGGCGTGTGACTTTCCCGTGGATGGTCTAGAGGAGGACTTACCTGTTGTAGCGCTCCCAGAGCGCCGCCGGACACTAAGGATCGGCGGTGATGCAAGGGGGCGCTAGATCCTGGATTTTTTCCGTCAGTCCGAACAGGTGGAAGGAGATCAACATCAACAGGCTCGTCGTCCGAGGAGTCCTTGCTGGTAGTGAGACCTTCCTGAGGCTCGATGGAGAAACAGTTTGTGACATGCTGGACAAGATCATCATGGCTTGCCTGAGGGTTCAAGCAAGGGGGAATAGACTTCCACGGATGACGAATATCAGGGCGTGGTGCGGGTATTTGGGTGGGGGTGAGGGCAGCCGACAAGCGAGGGGGGAGAGAGGAAGGAGAGCCTTTCCTAGCCCGGAGAGGAGATGGAAGGGCGAGGTGTTGGAAGGTGGAGAGGTGATCCCTGGAGGGGGAGGGTGGGTCTGTGATAGTAAGAAATTGATCCGATGGGGTGGGAGCGGCGCCGGTGCTCACCGACTTAGGAGAGTGAGGAGTGGGCTGGGGAACATTAGTAACTGTAGGATTTTTGCACGATTTTGAACGGCGAGGATGTGCCTTGGGGTTAGTGGGGGGCTGAGATAACTCCACGTGGCGGTTAGAGCTAATGAGGGGCACGGTATCAAAACGCAATTATTCCAATTATTCCATTAAACTTGTGTAATTTTTTTCCGCGACGAGTCATGAGTTTATCAAGCTATTGATGAAGTTTTGAACTGTCAATATCTTTCGAAATCCATCCAAAAGTTATAATCTCCTTCACTTTGTGAATCGTTGCATCACATTCTTTGATAGAGCTCTATCCCACGAATAAAATTCCAGATCGAAACGGCCGCACGCACCAAGGAAGAAGATCTAGAGTTCTAAAGTGGTGGCAAAAATCTATTTCCTAGATAAGGGAAGGAGTTCTATTTATAAGAATAATAATTAGTTTATTTAATCTGAAATTAAGTTATAACCCACCCCCAACTCAACTTGTGAACCCTATCTTTAACCTCTTTGATTTATCTCGAATAAAATATTTATTCTCTTTCTTTCTCTCCTTTTCTTCAATTTAAATTCTATCTCTTCACAATTTCTTTTATCCTTTATTTAAAATAAATAAATAAATATTTTAATCTGAAGTACACGCCTCATTCACTTCGCAACCCCTCCCCCTAATTACACATTCAAATAAATAGGAAAATGTCTAGGAAATTTACATCATTTGCTGCTTCGGGATAGCAGTTAGCTGCTGCGGCAGATTAGCTTTTCAAGTTAATCTTAATTAGTTTGTTCTTATAATCATATGATCATCCAAGTTAGTCAACAGGCTTTTCTGCAACAATGTAATTGAGAAAGCACATTAAGATCCAGAAGGAATTAATCAAGCAATTTAGCTGTTGAGTTTGAGTAATATGCGTGATGTTCTACACTCCAACAATCTAATGCTTCTCAAACGTAAAGGGTGCTTCTAAGCAAAAAAAAAAACACCTTTTGGATTAATTTCTGACCATTTTTTAAAAGGAAAAAAAAAACACACCGAAAAAAATTAAGTTTCATAGCTGTATTAATTTCTGACCATTTTTTAAAAGGAAAAAAACACACCGAAAAAAATTAAGTTTCATAGCTGTATTAATTTCTGACACCTTTCTAAACTTTCACAAGTTTGCGAGTGTAGATATTTTAGGAGACAACTCCTAAACATATGCATGACCATCCCATTGCTTCCGTCAGGAAATAAGCAGCACCAAGGAACTACAACTGAGTAACTGAGTTGGCAATGTGGAGAAAATCAAAACGCATGCACTTGACAATTCTGAACCAGTTTACCACAATTGATCAGAAACTACAACCAAGGGCTTATTGAAAAGGGAAAAAACACAGCCAAGAAAATTAAGTTCGTATTAATTTCTGATACCTTTCTAGGCTTTCACAAGTTTCTAAGCCATACAGAGCAGAAGCCTAAGCCTGTAGATCATGATCTTGGAGTTGATATTGCATATTGCATAACTATGTGAAGTAGACAACTCCTGAACACATGCCTGACCATCCCATTGCTTCCGTCAGGAAATATCTCCATCGACTGGAATTAAGCAACATCAAGAAAAAGATAGTGTAAAGAAAGACGCTTTCATGTACAGCAGTGAACATGTAACACATCTTTCTGAATAGCAAGCACATTAATTGATCAACAGTGAGAGGTTTAGCTAACTAATTATTGCTTCGGATTTTAGTTCATTTTATGCTTTAGTGCATCATTATAAGAACATGATCGTGACGAATTATGCAGTGAGCGGTGAATAATAGATGTGGATAAATAGATAAGGCATTAAGCAGTGAATCGTAATGTGCTCGGCACAGAGGCGTAAACTTATGTACTTTTTTATGCATACACGGAACAAACAAAGGTGGCAATTAATGTTGCATGCATGGAGATGTCATTTTATCTTGATCGTGGCAAATTATGAAACCATTGAGCTGTATACAAATTATGTTCTTGGCACGGAGACGCAAACTCGTATATTTTATGCATGGCCGATTGATGTTACTTACAGTTTCGAAGAACGCGAGGCTTTCACAGTGACGATCGCACGTCCTGGGGCAAGAAACCCAAGAATTCATTCTGCAGGTCTGGATGATCCCGGAGAATATCCATGGCTTCTCTTCCGACCTCAAGACTTGACTTGTGACCCGAGAGGAACATTTCCAAGAGATGAACAAGGGACTCGTAGGAGAGACCCGGCTGAAGCCGTGACCGTTCATTGACCCTGGAGAAGAAGTCGGTTGCCTGATCCCTTTCGAATGATACCGAAGACGGTATCCTGAGTTCCGGCGGCAGCGCAGCGATGAGCAACGGCTCGTCGGCCAGCAACTGCTCCACTTCCGTCCGGACTTCTACCGCGCTCCGTCCGCGCCTACTCAGGATGTCGAGCAGCGCCGCGTGCTTAAGCCGCTGGTCTTGCAGTGTGGTCGCGGCCAGCCTGAGGAATTCAGCGGTGCTATCCTCCGCCGACGACATTATTGTTGCTTGATCGGGCTTGTTGTTCCTGCAGTTTCGTCGCTTGACAAGATACCTTTCTTTTCATGTCAGGGAAGATGTTAGAGTATGGTGCGGTTGTGTACGCATAATTATGTTATATAATAATCTCGGCATTTTGTTGGTAAAAAAGATATCATATTTAGCTACTTCTAATACTATATATCTAAATTGCCATATTAGATATTTTATCACAAGTAAATGTACATTTATATTTTATTTATAAGATATTATTTTAATTAAAAAACATTTCTGCTCATGTTGAATTAAACTTTTTTTATTCTTGACATCATTTACTTCATAGTTATACATATAATAGCCATGTTTTTTTTATTTTATGGTTTAAAAAGATATTTTTTACTTAATAAAATTAAAACTCCAACTTATACATATATTAATATGTCATGAAATAAATAATTATTTAATAATGTCAATAAATAGAAAATATATATCTTTTTAAAAAATAAAATAAAATTTGTAATGCCATGTGACTTGATTATTTAAGTCGGGTAAATTAAATAAAATAAATAAAATTTTAAGTCGTGTAGCGCATCCGGAGAAGATATTCTGAGTGCCGGCGGTAGCACGCCGTTGAACGCGACGATACCGTAGCACCTCCTCCACTTGCGTCCGGACTTATACCGCGCTGCGGCCCCTGGTCAGGATGTTGACCAGCGCCGTGTGCGCTTGTGGGGCTGGTCTTCTCGCAGTATGATCCTGGCGAGGCTGAGGAATTCAGCTGTGGTACTCACCGCCGACGGCATTGTTATTGCTTGCGTGCAGGAGGGCGCCGGGCTTCTTGTTCCTTGTGTTTGGTCGTCGTTCTTTGTTCGTCGGGTGATCAAATGGGAGATGATGAGAGTTATTTCTTTCTTTTTTTAGCGGAGACGATGAGATCGAGTATATATATGTAGTGCGGGTGTGTACGCATAATTAACTTATATAATAATAATAGTCTCGGCATTTTGTTGGAAAAACAATATATCATGGATACTTCTAACAATAGATATCTAAATTGTCACATTGTATATTTTACCATAAGTAAATATTAGACTAATCCTCCTTCTGATTGTATATATTGTTATCTCTCTGCGTTAAATTATATATATATATATTTGAGTGCAATTTATATATATATATATATATGTATGTATGTATATATATAATATATATATGAGGACTATGGATGTACAGCACCTTCCTTATGCTGTAAAATACAGCAAGAGAATAGGAACCATAGGATAAAAATAAACCGTGCTGATCTCATGTGCCCCTTTCCGATATATTGAACGGTGGTTAAGGAAAAAAGATGGCAGTGCAGATCAGCAAATACTTCGACAACGAACTGAGAATGTCATTTCTTACATGAAATTATTTGCTTTCCTTCTCTGAGTTTTGTTCTTACATATCCCTTTTTCTTGTGAGCATCCAATCTTTCGCCTGAACAGTGAATTCCTCTGAGCAACAGTGGCAAGGGCAACAAATTCTAGAATATTGATACTAAACATCAGATCCCCATATTCTTCTACAGAGTCCAGAAGCGAGCGATGAATTTTTCCAAGCGAATGACCAGTAAACAAAATGTTAGAATAAATGGAGCCTAAACTATCATATCATTTTTCCTCTTTAAGATCGAACTAGACAACTGTAACAAATCTGTACCATTTCTTAATAACAAATTAAGAAAAGTTCTAAATAACTGGTTAAATGTTCAAATTAGAAGTCTTGCTTAGTCATCCAATTAACTCCCTTTTCTTAAAAAAGAAGAAAGAAACAGAACTAGTGTGTTGTTGTGCTAGGTAGTCACGATTCTCAAAAATAATGCCGTTGGGTATATTCGTCCAAGTTCAAGATTGTTGTTTGCCTCTCTCCTCCTCACGCCAATCTCTACAGCCATCGCCTCCTTGATGATGCGCCGATAGGTTGCTCACTTGTCTCTGCATCCAGAGTCCTATTCGCCTGAGTTCAACTCGCCTCCTTAGCGCCACCGAAGTGGTATGCCTCTGCACACGCGAATACTATCCGCCGTTCTTGTGTGTCATTTTCTTTGCTCGCTGCTAGGTTTTCTCACGATGCCTTTATCAACAAATCGAATGGTTGTGATGATAGCTGTAAACTACAGCTAAAAAACGAGCTCCACAAACATTTTACCCTATATATATATATATATATATATATCCACTAAATCATAGCCTCTCACTTTCCAAATAATTGAGTGCAATTAATTAAAATAAACTTGACATTTTGTTTATTTTTATTATATATCACCCTTCTTGATTGTAAAAAAAATATTACATAGTTATCTTAAATTAAGGTCTAAAATGACGGTTTTACTAAACAATTAAATATTAAATCCACAAAAATGAGGAATAAAATGTTAGGGGTGGGGCATGTCAGTTTTTTGGGTTCAAAAAATCACCCATTATTTTTTGATCCATTTTTTAAAATTGAAAAGGTACGCTAAACCAGTTAAAAAGTAAAAAAATCATCATCTTGCGGATCAATTTTTTGGGTGATTTTCTTGGTGCCTTATTTTTGTATAATTATATTTTAAAAATATATCTCACAAATTAATATTAATGTAAAAAAAATTTAATGTATAATTAAACATAAAAATATACTACTAAAATTTAATGTTATCAAATTAGAAATCCGTAATATAAAAATATATAAAAATTTTATATCTCTAATAAAAATTTAAAAATGTATGAGTTAATTATATAAATAAAATTCATAAATAAAACATGGGCCTGTTCCTATGGTTCATATATATATATATATATATATATATATATATATATATATATATATACAGGTTTATCGTTGCATACAAAATCTATGAAAGATGTTTTCTTATGCGTAAAAAAAAGTGATGATTACTAAGTATACATATCACTTATCACGCATCGCGTCAACAGGAGATGCTCTCGTATAATCTTTCTTTGATATAAGATCAATGAAATTTTAGCTGTTGAGTTCGAGTGATCTATGTCGATGTTCTACACTGCAATAATCTAGTGGTTCCAGACACGTGCTTATAAGCAAAAGATGAAACAAAAGCTGACGTCAGAAGCAGTTTCCTTTGATATAATGCATGCATCCTAGAGGTGTTTAAATTTTCTTTTGTTGATATATATATTTATTTAGTTTTTTTATTTAGTAGATTCGTAATATGTTTGTTTCCTGAGTTTTGCTTCTTTCAGATCATACTTCAATTAACTTCATCCCCGGAAGAACTTTGATCTCGGTGGAAGAAGAACAACGAGCGCTGCAGTAATCAAATGGAGAATAGTTCTGAGGCACCATTTAAGTTGGCAATGCAGAGAATCAACACTCACTTGACAATTCTGAACCAATTTATCGCAATTGATAAGAAACTACAATCATATTGAAAAGGAAAAAAAGAAACAAAACAAAATACACACACACACCAAAACAAAATGTGAAGTTTTGTAGCAGTATTAATTTCTGACACCTTTCTAAGCTTTCACAAATTTGTAAGATTGTACATCATGAGTTTATATTGCATATTTACATGAAGGAGACAACTCCTAAACGTATGCATGATCGATCATTCCATTGCTTCCGTCAGGAAATATCTCCACCACCTGGAATTAAGCAACATCAAGAAAAAGAAAATTCAGTTCTACATCATTAATGAAAGGTGCTTTCATGTACAGACGTACAGTAGTGACTAGTGAGTAATTAAGGCGCAAAACTCAATGAACAGATAAAGAAATAGTAACTCGTTCTAAATATCGAGCACTATTAGGGTTTCGCTCTTATGAAGCGGATCAAATTAGTTGATCAGCATTGGGAGCTAGGTTCTAACGAATTAAATCTTGACTCGATTGTAATGCATCATCTGCTATTTACTACAAGAACTTGATCGTGACGAATTATGCAGTGAACGGTAGATATTACATGTGGATAAACAGATTAGGTACTGAACGTGTTCTTAGCGCAGAGGCGTAAACTTGTTTACTTTAAAATTTTCTGCATGCGCGGAAGTAATAGTTAATTGAGAACGTAAGGGTTATAATCGTGGCAAATTCTGAAACCTTTCGACTACATGCAAATTAAGTAGATTAAGCACTGAACGTTGTTCTTGGCACAGAGACGCGAACAAACAAAGGCAAGAGCTTCTTGCATGGAGACGCTTACAGTTTCGAAGAACGGCCGCGAGCCCGAGGAGGAATGCATGGCGGCGCGGCGTTCACAGTGGCGATCGCAATTCGCAAATCCGGGGGCAAGAAACCCATGAAACGATTGCGAAGGTCTGGATGATCCCTGAGAAGATCCATGACTTCTCTTGCGACCTCCAGACGTGACTTGTGCCCCCAGCGGAACAGTTCCATGAGATTAAGAAACGACTCGTAGAGGTCCGATCCTTGACCCTGGAGATGCCGTGTGCGTTCCCTGACCCTGAAGACTGAAGAGCAAGTCCAAGGCCCGATCCAGGTCGGATGGCGCTGCCGGAGATGGTATCCTCAGTTCGGACGGCAGCAGGCCGTTGAACGCGACGATGAGCATCGGCTCGTCCCGTAGAAGCTGCTCCACATCCGTCCGGACTTCTACCGCGCTCCGGCCCTTGGTCAGGATGTTGACCAGCGCCGTGTACTTCTGGGGCTGGTCTCGCAGTCTGATCCTGGCGAGGCTGAGGAATTCAACAGTGGTACTCACCGCCGACGACATTATTATTGATTGCGTGCAGGAGGGCGCCGGGCTTCTTGTTCCTGGTGTTTGGTCGTCGTTCTTTGTTCGTCGGGTGATCAAATGTGAGATGATGAGATCGAGTATATATAATATCGAGTTGGAAAAACAAGATATTATATAACTTATATTATGTAACAATATATATCTAAATTGTCACATTGTATATTTTAGCAAGAGTAAATATTAGATTAATCCTCCTCATGATTGTATCTATTGTTATCTGTCTCCGTTAAATTATAAAAATATAGAATCTGACCGTCGGCCCACTATTTTTTTAAAAATTATAAAAATTCTTTACGACGGCTTTGATCGCCGAAACTTCGGCGCCGAAACTTCGGCGGTCGCCAGACGGCCGCCGAGATTTTCGGCGGTAGCAATCGCCGATATTTGTGGCGGTCAACGAAATCATCAGAAACTTCGGCGGTCACGACCGCCGGAGTTTTCAACGGTTTTGTAAATCGCCGAAAATATCGGCGGTCGTGATCGTCGAAGTTTCGACGATTTTGTCGACCGTCGCAAATATCGGCAGCCGCGACCGTCGGAAATCCGTCGAAATTTTCGACGGTTCCTTCCAAACCGTCGGAAATTGATTTGTGACGATCATTTTTCGGACGTCCCGAATTCCGTCGAAAACACCATTTTCGATGGTTTTTGGGGAAATTACCGACGGTTTCGACCGTCGGTAATCCCCAATTTTCTTGTAGTGTCACTTTCCGAATAATTGAGTGCAATTAATTTAAAGAAACTTGACATTATATTTATTTTTATTATATATTACCCTTATTGATTGTAGAAAATATATTATATTGATATCATAAATTAAGGTCTAAAATGACAGTTTTATTAAACAATTAAATATTAAATCGAAAAAGGAGGAAGAAATGCTAGGGGTGGGCATGCAAGCTTTTGGGTCCAAAAAATCGCCCTTATTTTTTTATCGATTTTTTTAAATTGAAAAGGTACCCTAAAGTCTAAACCAGTTAAAAAATAAAAATCACCATCTTGTGGATCAACTTTTTTGGGTGATTTCCTTGAGCCTTATTGTATACTAAATTATATTTTAAAAATATATCTAACAAGTTAATATTAATATAAATATATTGAATTTATAATTAAATAAAAAACAAACTATTACAATTTTAAAATTACCAAATTAGAAATCCATAATATGAAGAAAAGGATTTAATGGGTGTCCCTCAACTTAAATGAGGGGACTTTCCACCCATTTAATCCAGCCCGTCCACATGGCATCGGACGGGCGCTCATCTGAGCCGGCCTCCACAAGTGTGGAGGCCGGCTTAGATGAGTTTTCGGCGGTTCAACTTGATGAAAAAAATCGAGGATGGATTTCGATCGAGAAAGGGTCAGGTACAAAAGGGGCCGGGTAAATTTATTTTCACCCTTTCATCGTCTCTGTCTCTCTCATCCACTACTCTCTCGCGCTCTCCCCCTTCATCGGCGTCGTCGAGATCTACCGCCGGGTCCGCTGGACAGTCGCCAAGATCCACGCAACCTGATCCGAGCCTCTTGCTTCTCCCCCTTCCTCGGCGCCTGTCCATCCATTCTCCGGCCTCCGCCGATGACCGCTGCGAGGAAGATCCGCCCTCCGAGGGGCCCTCCGACCAGATCTGCCCGTTGGCCATATCCGCGATCAGATCCGCCCCAAGTTCAGCCCGTCGGCCAGATCCGCGTCCAGATCCGCCCACCGGCCAGATCCGCGTCCCGGCTAGATCTGCGTCCAGATCTGTCAACTAGATCCGCCCCTCGTTCAGATCTGCAGCTCAGAGATGCCCTGCGACCAGATCCGGCCGCCGCTGACGAGTAACGACGGTCGCCGACATAGATCTAAGCCTCGTAGGTGCGTTCCCCTCTGTTGTGCTTTACTTTTATTTTTCCCACTTTTCTATTCACCGACCTTTGTCATCGCATCCAGGAAAACCGGTGACTCTCGTCGCACGCCGCCGCCCCCGGTGACTGTCGTCGCACGCCGTCGCGCCGCCCCCGGTGACCTTCGTGGAATGCTGCCGCCCTTCCGTGACCGCTGACCGCTGTCGCACGCAGCCACCCTTCCGGGACCGCTGACCGCTGTTGCACGCAGCCACCAACCCTTCCGCTCATGCTCTCGCACTAAGCCGCCGCCGTCGAGATCCACCCGGCCGCCCCCGCCGTGTAATTAGTTAAACACCATGTTATTATTAGTGTTATTACCGTGTAAAACATAGTGTTATTACCGTGTAAAACACCATGGTATTACCGTGTAATTATTTAATAATCATTTATTAATTGTAAGTAGTTGATCACCTTATAAGTATTTGATCATCTTGTACTAAGTTAAACAAGGATTTAAAGGAAGTACTTAATCATTTTGTAACTAGTTAATTATGTTATAATTAGTAAATTGATGTGAGTTATAATCTTAAGACAGAAATATTGTGAATCACTGAAATATTGTGAAATATTGTGCATAATTATCATAATTATCGTTTTGTGTTTGTAATTTCTAATGAGATTTTGGTTGTATTTTTTAGGTTGTTTATAATTTTCAATATTCGACAAGCAAGATTGACAATGGACGATGAGAATAGTATTAATAACATGACAGAATTGACAGAAGAATGGGTGAACAAAGACTATATTGAACATGACAAATATGAAGAAGACAATGCTAATTTTGTAAGAGGATATGAATTACTGAAACCTTATGTTGGAATGCTATTCGACACAGATGAATATGCTTACAATTACTATAACATGTATGCTAAATTAGTGAGGTTTTTTGTAAGAAAATAAACTTCACATAAGCACAAGATCACAGGGAAAGTAAATGTGAAGTACGTTTGTTCTAAGGAAGCATATTTTTCTGGTTGGTCGAATTTTTGTTCACCCTTGAAATGTCGATAAATGAGTATTCTAAATTTGTCAATATGGAGACTTTAATTAAACTAGTTTATGTGGATGAAATCTTGAATCCCTATCGTTCACTAGTAGTTATCGAACTTATAAGGTAAGAAGAAAGAAAAATAGGGTTTTGGAAAATAGGTTTTATAATTATAAAATAAATACTAAAAATAAGATAATATTACAAAGGTGCTGAAATTAAATCTTAGGATGAAAAGTGATTCGAATAAATATGTAAGGAAGAAAAGATAAATTTAATATTTTAAGAAGTACTGGAGCCTTTCTAAATTATTAACTTTACAAGAGTCAATTTCAATTTCTAGTAGATGTATTGGAGTCTCACCCTAATCAAGTAGATTAAACTATTTAATTTAATAAAAAGTGAAGTCTCCACAAATTGGCATCCTATTAAATTGGATTAATATTAATACACATTAAATTGGATTCCCTAGACTATTATTACTCCACAAACTAGTATGGATTAACAAACTATACAAACTTGATTCTCCATACATAGTTATCTAATTTATGTCAATTAATAATTTCAAATAAAAATCAATTAAATTAATCTCATGAATTTGAAATGAAGCCTAATTCAAAAATTCAATTAACTATTTCAAAAGCATTAAATATAATTAATCATTGATTAGATGAGACTAAAACTAAAATAGGGTTCCTTGTTTCCCTTCAATAAAAATCTTCTAAAACTAATATCCTAAAAATAATAGAGTTCATCCTAAAATTTCTGAAGAGACAAAATAAAATAACAAAATTGGAAGAATTACACCCAAATACGATAACACACACTCGGAATATCTAGCCACAAAGTTTGAGACAAGAACGTCGGCCAATCGCACGTTCTTCCATCCTCGGTCGCAACCTCTCTCCTCTCTATCGTATTGCAGAATACAACTTGAACTTTGTAGAATAACATAATACTTCAGGGAACACTTGATATGACATATTCATGCTTTAATTTATAGGTGCCAAGTTGATCACAACTAGTAAACCAGATGGCTTAGTTTATCACCTTGCGATAGAATTTATCTTCGGCTTGGATAAAACTTTTAATTACGTCACACTTTCTACTTCATCCAATCATGTTATGATACGCCATAGCTTTCAATCATAAGAGAATAGGATGAAAACCTAGGCAATTGAATCAGTGGTATAGGCATGTGGCCGGAAGGCATATCATTTCAAAAAAAATCCAAACCACAAAGATGTGTGGCAAGTGAAAGTTGCATCGTGGACCTTGAAAAGTGTTTTGGCATGTGCAAGCAAAAGTCGTGATTACAACCAAAGGGTGAAGCGGCGGTAAGAGGCTCCTCCTCACTTAAGTAAGGTCTCAAGTTTGAGTCTTGTGAACGTAAAAAATTCAAAAATTCAAATGCAAATAATCCAGCTCAAAGTTCGAATTTATCCAAAAATTGTGCCTTGTGTTCGGTCTACTCGAGAGTTTGTGTTATAAATTTGCCAAACTTATTATTCCCTAAACAATAATCACGAATTAAGTTAATATGTCCAATTATTATAATATTTGAATAATCATAGCTCGAGATCAAATGAATTTGGCTTTACAATTAAAATCAGCAAAAAAAAAATGATGCATGCCATGATTAAATTATAAAAAAATTAATTTAGATAATATAACTAAAATATGATGTATTTTGTACACATCACTACTTCAATCCTACTTCTAATCCTTCTCAATTTACCTTTTAACTTATTTTAATTTATTAAAATTCTGATTAATTATTAAATTGCTAAATTGTCCTTGGGTGAAAACCATAGGGGTTAGAAATAAATTCATACTCGATTTTAAAATAAAACTTAGACCAATTCAACATTCATTCAATATCCTCATTAAAATAAATATTTATGTTTGCTATCAATTGTCTATATTCTTACATCTTTACTAATTGACTTAAACAAAAGAAGATAGTTGCACATATTTATATTTGGATAAATTTCACTAAATGGCCTCGAACTTTTCCTTTTTTTTTTTGCTATATCTTCCAGCTTTACTTTGTAACTAAATTTCCTTTCAACTATAAACTTGTTTTAATAAATACTTTTTGACCGAGTGTAGTCTATTATCAATGTCATTAAAATCGGACTGAACGGTTCAACCATGAACGGATGACTAGTCCAATCCGAATTAACTACAAAATCGAAATTGGAGTTGAACTGGCAAAAACTAGTTCGGTCAATAAAAACTGATTCATCCGTTGAAACGAAAAACTTGTTTCAAAATTTAACGTGAAAAAATTAGAAAATAAAAGTTAAAATAGGAAATAAAAAGTTAGAAAGAAAAGTAAAAAAGTGGAAAAGCATGTGAATTAAGAATCGGTAAAAATTGAAAAGGAAATAAATGTGGAAAATTAATAGGAGAGATGAATTAATGGAAATAAAAAGGAAATAATAATAACTTTTAAAATGAAAATTAATATTCTTTCCTTTGTTATGAGTAGAAGAAAGGAAATACTCATAAAATTAATAACTTAAAGTCTTTTTATTTTTTTAATATATGTTTATTATAGAAAAGGAAATAAATATGGAGATTAATAGTGAGAGAGGAATTAATGGAAATAGAAAAATAAAAGTATTAAGATGAAAGTAAAGAAAAAAAACAATCAGAGTGATATATGTCAAAATAAAAATAGTATTGAATAATAGAATAAAATAAGTAATATAACATTTCAATAATAATAATTCAAACTCTTTTTTATTAATATTAAACTTTAATTAATATCTATTTATTATATTTTATTATGAATTATAGGTTATGATTAATTTTTTTATTGGAAGAAGAGGTACTTCGCATAGATTGGGACTAATAAATTTTGGACTAACATACACCCAGCTGTGCCAAACAACTTTGCATAGATTTGGTTGAAGCTGGAGAAACAATAGGGCCCTATCCAGCGGTCGAGTCAACCCGTGAACCCGACGACCCGACCCTATCCAAACTAGTTTGGGTCGGGTCCGTGGTACACTACAAGAAAAATGTCTTTTTCCAACGGTTCCAACTGTCTCAAAATAAGAAAAATTTGTCAAAAAATATACTTTGCGACAGCTTTTCCGATGGATCAGCTCCTCATCGCAAAAGTTTCCCATGGCTGAACCGTGGGAAATTTCCACGCCCTGAGCCGTCGGAAGTTACCACGGTTAGAGCCGTGAAAAAAATTTTCGACGAATTGAGCCACGAATGGAGTCGATGAAAACTATTTCCACAGTCGGAGCCGCAAGAAATTCTCACAACTCTAACCGTCACAAGTTATCTTTTGAAAATAAAAAAAAAATTTGGCCACGCGCAGCCAGATCAACCGACGCGCAGATGGATCGGGTTGAATAAACATTATATAATATTATTACATAAACATTATTATATAATTTTTAAATAAATATTATATAATATTTTTATATTAAATAATAGATAAAATAAGAAAAAAAATAAAAAAAATGATGGTCTGATCCAACCCGACCTGAACCGAATCGGATTGGATCGGATCCAGCCTTCAAAAGTGGGTTGACCCGACCCGACTCGACCTGATCAAAATCGGATGGGTCGGATGGAGTCAAACCCTACTTGTGAATACCCCTAGAAACAATTGCTCAGATATGCTTTTGTAAATTTTAAGTGAAAAAAAATTTATTATTATTATTATAGCCGCCCTTAGAACAACCAAAATATCTTCAACATGTTACAGAAGTAGTCATTGAAAATAAACGAGACAGAAAATTTAGCGAATAAACATAAAACAGAACTAGTCATTTAAAATTCCATTATTTTAAATCTGCTTTTGTAAATTTAAAATGACGACAATTCATGTCTTTTTATTTTGGCATTGTGGCATGACAATCTCTTTGGAGCTTGATTGGTCCTAAAGCTACAAACAGCCACAAGACATCAAGGAGGCTTCTTATTCTTCTTCTTCAGTTCTCTTAAGCTCCAATATTAAAAAAAATAGGAAAATATGTAGGCAATTTACACAATTTATTGCTTGTTTTTATAAGCAAGGTTTGTTTTTAAATGAATATGGTCGTCCAAGTTAGTCAATAGCCTTTTCCACAACAATGTGAGTTATTCTAGTTGTGAAAGCACATTAAGATCCAAAACGTAATTAATCAATGCAATTTAGCTGTTGAGTTTGAGTGATATGTGCAATGTTCTACACTGCAACAATCAAATGCTTAATTTAAAACGTTAAAAGAGTGCTTATAAGCAAAAAGATGAAAAGGGAAAAAACCAGTAATCAAATGGACAATTCTGAACCAGTTTACCACAATTGATCAGAAAGTACAACCAATGGCTTACTGAAAAGGGAAATAACACAGCAAAAGAATTAAGTTCTGCAGCGGTATTAAATTGTCACCTTCTTTCACAAGTTTGTGATCTTGGAGTTTATATAATTGCATAACTACGTGAAGTAGACAACTCCTAAACAGATGCATGACCATCTCATTGCTTCCGTCAGGAAATATCTCCACCACCTGGAATTAAGCAGCATCAAGAAGAAAGAGTTCAGTTCTACATCGTTAATGAAAGGTGCCTTCATGTACAGTAGTGACTTGTAACATAGACACAAAACTCAATGAACAGACTACAGAGAAAGAGGTAGTAACACATCTTTCTGAATAGCAGGCACTGTTATGTTTTCGTTCTTGTGAAGCAGATCAAATTAATCAGCAGCGGGAGGTTTTAAATAACGAAATCTTTGTTCGGATTTTATCTAGGATTTAATGTTCGGGAACTTGATCGTGACAAATTATGCAGTGAACGGCGAACAGTACGTATGGATAAACAGATTAAGCAGTGAACTGTGTTATTGGCACAGAAACATAAACTTGTGCATTTTATGCATGGAAAGATCGATGTTACTTAACAAACGTAAAAGCTGCTTGCATCGAGACGCTTACAGTTTCGAAGAAATCACAGTGACCATCGCAAATGTCGAAGATCCGGGGGTAAGAAATTCAAGAAAGCTTGCTGCAGATCTGGATGACCCCTGAGAAGATCCATGATTTCTCTTATGCCCACAAGACGTGGCTTATGCCCGAGGCGGAGCATTTCCATGAGATGAAGGAACGATTCGTAGAGGCCCTCCTGTCGCCGTGACCGTTCCTTGACCATGCAGATCAAGTCCAAGGCCTGATTAAAGTTGGGTGGCGCTGCCGGAGAAGGTATCCTGAGTTCCGGCGGTAGCAGGCCGTTGAACGCGACGATGAGCATCGTCTGGTTCCGTAGCATCTCCTCCACTTCTGTCCGGACTTCTACCGCGCTCCGGCCCCTGGTCAGGATGTTGACCAGCGCCGCGTACTTGTGCGGCTGGTCTCGCATTCTGATCCTGGCGAGGCTGAGGAATTCAGTAGTGCTACTCACCGACGGCGACATTATCGTTGCTTGGGTGCAGGCGGGCGCCGCGCTTCTTGTTCCTGGTGTTTGATCAAATGGTACTTCTAGGATGCGCTTGCCAGAATCAGGTGGAATTCTCGAGGCGGAACCGAACCGTAATAAATTAATACGGCAGAATTAGATCACGTGACCCTGATTCATTTAGTTATTTGGTTCTTTTTTTTCTCAAACCACATGACTTTTTTTATTTTACAAACTCTTAGTTTTCTTTTAGTTTTTTCTTCTTTTTAGCTATCTTATATATAATAATTTATTTATTATGTGTAAAATATGAATAATAAAAAATTAATATAGTAATATTTATTACTTATTATTTCATTAAAAATTCAATATTTTATTAAATATAAATTATTAAAAAATAATTTTTATTTAAATAATATATTTTAACCAATTTTTCAATAAAAAAATTTATAATTTATACTTTATTTTTATTTATTAAAAATATTATATTTTTTATTTACAATAATAATTTTTAATTCAATAATTATCAAAAATTAATCAATCACATCTACTTTTTCTTATCAGATCACTCTTCATCGTTATGTTTCATTTTATTCAAACACACATCGAACTAATCTATCGAATCGAACTATTCATTATAACTCGAAGGAACTTTAGTTTCACTTGCCAAATGCAACCCTAATAATAGATATCTAAATTGTCATATTAGATAATTTACCATAAGCAAATATTAGACTAATCCTCCTTATGATTGTATCTAGTGTTGTCTCTCTATGTTATTATTAAAAAATGAAAAGAAAATCGTATACACAACATATCTACATATTTATTAAAATTCAATATTGAATATATGGGTTTAAAATTCAAGAATTTAATAGTGCTCCTCCTTGTAGGTAGGAGCCTCCTCCCTACTTAGTCGTTCGTACAATAAGGATGAGGAATGGATGCATGATGACAATTGTAGCAGTTTGGCATGGTTCGCGAGCTGATGGGAAAAAATCGAGCTCACTTGAAAGGTTTAGTTGTGAGAACTCGCTCGAAGAGAAGATACCCTCATTTTCTTTTCCACCTCCATAGCAAACCATCGTCTTCTCCACCTCTGGCTACACAATCTTACTTTGTCTCTAACTATCACTTTGGAGGTCCAAAAAAGTGAAACCGTCATGTCTCATCTCAGGGTCATACGGCTAGAACAAGAGGATTTGTCAATTTCGACGATGAAAAAGAAAAAGGCCATGTTTGTCTTTCCTCTTTTGTCATTTAGGAATGTCCATCTGCTTTCGTCGTTTAAGAAAAATACCAACGGATGTCCATCTATCGATAATTTCGAAGGCTAGACCCATCGAAGATATTAGTATTAAAGTATTAATAGTATGTTATATTATATTATAAATTTTATTATAAATTCAATTATCAACGTGTCTAATCTTCAGCGGATGTTTTATCTCTCGATAACTTTGAAAGCTACATCCATCTTGTGCCATTGGTACTAGCCATGGACGTTTTGCCATCGCAGATGCTGTTGAAAAATTCAAAGAATTTTAACACGTAAAAAATGCGCAATTTTCTTGTAGTGACATATCTCACCCATGCCATAGATCTCACCCGATATTTGTGCAACTCATCTTCGCCAATGCTCGATACCGGCTACTTCTCCATGTTGCTACTTGATCTCGCCGACTGTCGTAGATCTCCCCCACCTGGCCTCAATGGTACTCTACATTGTTGCCGCTCGATCTTGTCATAGGCACCCATAGGTGAGGTGAACATTGATGAGGATGGAACTCCTCTCCTTGACTCACATTGCGAATGATCAGGAAAGTTGAGGGTGGCGCTGTTGTTGTGACGGTGAGGAATGTTGAGGGCATCGCCCTTGCGAATGTTCTCGCTGCAGTGCACTTTTTGGTTTGTGGCGCTTCCTACTCCATCACTTGCTTCTCTTCCTCGCTCTCCCTTTTCCTCTTTTTATTGTGTATTGTCTCCCCACTTTATTTGGGTGTAAATTCATCCTATTTTATTTCTAGGATCCCAAATATAAAATATCTGTCCAAAAATTTCAACTTGGACTTCTATATGTATGATTATCAATGTTTTCATAATTGGATCGGTGATCAAATCAGACGATCAATTGAGTCGCGATTGGACCAGTTTGATCGGATTCGACCAAAATGAATCAAATTTTATTAAAATAATATTATTCATAATAATATTAAGAATATATACGTTACAAATATTATATTATGTATAAAAAGTTAGTAACCTACTAAAATTAAAATACTAACATATATATATATTATAATATTATTATTGATTAGATAACTACTACCAATAATATGTTAATTGTTTTACCATAAATTACTCTTATGTTTAATTTTTATTTAACGTTCTTTTTTTCATTTCTTCCTTTCTCTCTTCGTTAATTTTACTTTTCATTTTTTTTCAATTTCTTCCTCTCTCTCCATTAATTCTCTGTGCTTTATCATTTATGCTATTAACAATATATTAATTTAATATTGCCATAAAATCACTCTGTTCATTATTTTCTCATTGTTATTTTATTTTCATTTTTTAATTCCTTCCTCTCTCTCCATTTATTTTATTTTCCTTATTTTACCTTTCTTCTTCTCTCTCTTCATTAATTCTCCAGCTAAGTTTGTTTTTCTGAATTCAATTCGTTTTGTTTTCCTCTTTCCATATTTTTGTTTCCATTTTAACGGCTTTTAATTTTTTCCATATTTTTTAAGTTGAATGGTTCATACCAGTTCAATCGGATTTTGTCCAGCCAAATGATCATTTATTTTTTTACTTGGAATCGGACCGGACCGGCCACCGCTTCGTTGTTGAACCGGTCGATCCGGTCCAATTTTAATAATGCTTATATTTTTTTTCTTGAAAAATGAGCACTTTCATCCTTTCTTTTTTCCTAAATGTTCTATAATTTTTTAGACATTCAAGACTTCCTTTGTGCAGTGAAGGAAGATGAAAAAGGTAGAAATTATTGTTTCAGGGTCCCATGTTGAAACACGATCATTTCTTTTTTTTATCATTGCTAAAGTTAGCATTTGGATGGATATGTTGTGAGGAACTCACTCAACAACTCTCGATCTAATGTTTCTTTAAGTAAACTGACATTGAACCACATACATACAAATTCTTATATCAATTGAATGATTAAACCAAACTTGTTTCAATCCATCGTTCACTTTTGACCAGGCTGCCGGATCCGGCCTCCAGCGGCCGGATCGGCCGTCAGGCTGCCGGATCGGCCGCCAGGCGGCCGGATCGGCCGCCAGGCGGCCGGATCGGCCGCCAGGCGGGCCGGTTCCGGCCTCCAGCGCCCGGATCCGGTCGCCTAGCGTCGGATCCGGCCTCCAGCTGCTGGATCCGGTCACCTGGCGGCGGATCCGGCCTCCAGCGGCCGGATCCGAACGCTAGGCGGCCGTATCCGGCCGCTAACTTTTTTTATATTAAAAAATTTATTTACGACGGTTGCGACCGTCAAAAGATCGACGGTTGCGACGTCCGTCCAAAGTTTCGACAGTTGTGACCGTCGAAAAGTTGCGACGGTTCGAACCGCCGACCTTTTCCGGCGGTTGCAACTGTCGGAAATTTCGACGGCTCGGACCGCCGGTCTTTTTCGGCGGTTGCAACCGTCGGAAATATCGACGGTTCGGACCGCCGGCCTTTTCCGACGGTTGCAATCATCGAAAATATCGACGGTTCGAACCGTCGGGGACTTTTTCGGCGGTTGCAACCGTCGAAAAATTTCGACGGGTCGAACCGCCGGGGACTGTTCCGACGGCCGGAACCGTCGATATTTTCGACGAATTTTTTCAACCGTCGCAAATCCGTTTGCGACGAGCGTTTTTTCGACGGATCGATTCCGATTGAAAAACCGTCGGTAATTGCGTTACCGATGGTTTTCGGGCTGATTACCGATGGTTCGGACCGTCGGTAATCCGCGTTTTTCTAGTAGTGGATCCTAGGCATCTCATATTGGGCGTCTTCCTCCGCTCACAGAGAATGTTTCCTCCGTTCACGCCTTCTTCCCTCGCCGGCAGCCTGCCGCTGCTGCATCTATCACGCTGACGAGTGCAAAAAAGGAGGGTTTAGGGAGGGGGCTCGACGCGACCCTCTTTTCTCTGCCACACCAGAACTCCATTGTTGTGTAGGTTGTGGGGGCTAGACCAAAGGCCGTCCGCCGGCACATCCAAATGGAGTGGTCGCGGCGTGGTTGGAGACTATTGGCTCCTCACAAGGCTGGAGGGATTACTCATCGTCGACGACCCAAATCGTAGAGGAAGGGAGACGTGTCGTGTAGGTCCCCTCGTCGGCAACGACGCACTCTGCACGACAATGATGGGCGATGACTTCGCCGATGATGATCACCTCATAGGTCGCAAGTCGTGCTAAGCCCACGATCGCTCAGCCCTCGCTTGCATCCCCTCAGCCCTCGCTCGCAACCCATCAGCCCCCCTCACAAATGCCATTGGAGGAAAACTCGATCGGAGGTGACCACCGGAGCTCTCACCTCCGACGTGCCAACCTCGCCCCTCAGCATCCACTGCAGCCGCGTCCGCCACAGCCGCATCCGCCGTAGTCATCACCGAAAATAGAAGAATAGAAGAGGAAGATGCATATATATATATATATATATATATATATATATATATATATATTCACTACATATCCTCTCGCCTTCCAAATAATTGAGTGAAATTAATTTAAAGAAACTTAATATTTTGTTCAGTTTTATTATATATTATCCTTCTTGACTTAAAAAATATTACATTGATATCTTAAATTAAGGTCTCAAATGACAGTTCTTTTTTTAAAAAATAAATATTATGATTGAGGAAACAAAATAAAATAGAAGTTTTAAAAAATCCACATAAATGAGGAAAGAAATGTTAGGGGTGAAAGTAGTTCGAGGTGGGTTGGTTTTTGGGTCCAAAACATCATCCTCTATTATGTTGGTCAAATTTTTAAATTAAAAAGGGACGCTAAAACCGATTTTAAGAAATAAGGATCGCGGGCCAAATTTTTGGGTGATTTTCTCGGAACCTGATTTTTATATAATTATATTTTACAAATATGTAATAATTAAAAATCCAACATGAAACAATTTAATTTTATAACTAAATAGAAAATATACTATAAAATTTGAAAGTTACCAAATTAGAAATCCATAATATGATAGAAAGATAACATAAAAAATATTATATCTCTAATAAAAATTCATGAATTAACTATATAAATAAAACATGGCTCCACCGATTCCCATGGCTTTTTCAGGTTGGTCCTAGTTTTTTTTGAATTTTAATTATTAAAAAATATCCTAAATCAAATTCGAATTCCTCATTTTTGGTTTTTTTTATTTGATTATTTCGAGTCGAGTATATTTTTCGGGTTGGTCAAATTTTTGTACACCCTTGTAATGGCCATAAATGGATATTCCAAGTTTCTCGATACGAAGACTTTAATTAAACTAATTTCTATGGATGAAAACTCGAATCGCTATCGTTCACTAGTAGTCATTTGCGTTTTCCTATCGCCTTTGAGAGTATGCTTAGAATAGCGCTACTCATGTGGATCAGGTCTTAAGACAATGACCTCCATTTGCTCGAACACTTGAACTGCATCTTGCGTCATATTCGATCCAGCGTATGTGAACACCAACCAGCTCAGAACCTGAGAGTTTAACCCTGGACTCTCATAGTTGCTCAGCAATGCGCACAACACCAATAGCGTCAACAGGAAATCCCTGCAGACAAGCTTCTCTAGCAGCTCCCTAGCAATCTTGAACTGCTTGTACTTGGCGAGGAGATGGATCATGATTCGAATGGTGTGGACGGAGTGCTGGTAGTGCGGAAGTGATTACACCCCTATGAAGAAATCCCATGACATGGCGACATCGGCGGTCAAGAGATGCCGCAGGATGCGACGAACATTGGAAGTAATGAAATCGTGGGTTACTGACCGACAAAGCCTTATTGACGTAACAAATCCAAGTAACCAATTCACCTGATGTAACAATCGTGTTGGCCGAGCTCCAATTCTCAGTAAGCCAAATAGATTTATGACAAACTTAGAGTTTATGTTGAAATTCCCTAATCTGTATCTATCAAGACTCACTAGATGTGCTTCAAATCACTCCCCTATTATATTCTCTTCAACTTATTCTCTTAGGAAATGTCGACCTTTTGGTTGTGTTTGGATTAGAACTTTCGTCAAGTTCTGTCAAACGCGTGATAGAGTTCCGATGGGTCCCATCAGAACTACGCATGAAATTCACCCAAATTTCCATTAAGAAGTTCTCATGTGCTACGAGAACTTGAAAGTTCTCTTGTCGGCAACCCGAACTGGCGTCTTCTCTCTTTTTTTTACTATTTACATATAAGCCTATATGTTACATATATAATATTATTTACTGTAATAATATATATATAATTATTTTTTAATTTATTCAAGTCTAATAATAAAAAAGTGTATTAATTAGTTATCACAATTTACTTTCTATTATAACAAAATTAAAATTTCCATTATTATTTGTTATAAAAATATTATTGACATGTTCTAATAAAGACGTACACATTTTTTTTAATTATTATACATCTAACTAGTATAATATTACAATAATTAATAATATTAGTATAATATTATTAAAGTATTAATTATGGCTTTCTAAATAAGTTATAAATATATAATTATTTTATATAAATGGTGAGGTTAAACTTTATTTTATATTTCATTTTTAGTGATCAATTAATTTTCCTTAAATTTATTTTTTCTTGTATCTAATTTATTAATTATAAAAATATTATATAATTAATAAAATAAAAATAATCCTCATATAATTAATTTTTCTTATATTTAGTTCTTACGTTTTATCCAAACACCCACTAAAACTTATTCGTCTAATCAAATTTTATTTTTCCACCATTACACTTTTTATCCAAACATCAAATTTAAACTTTTCTATTTAATCGATTAGTTCTAAAAAACTAATAGGAACTTAAGTCCTCTCATCCAAACACTACCTTTAAGTATGAACATTTTTTTCTTAAATATAGTGAACCCCATAATTTATCAGGCTTGAACATTGGGACTAGAACACCATCATCGATCAACCTCTTAGTTCTGTTAAAATTAACACCCAAAAGAGGAACCGAAATGTTAAGGGGGATTTGGAAACTAGGGTAGACATTTTTTCTTGGGTGCCGACCCGAGTCTACGATGCCTCCAGTATTTGAGGCTACTAGCACCCAACTCGAACAAAGGACTACTAGCACCCGTCGAACGTTTGAGACTCGACCCTTACCAATTGAGCCAGGAAACATTAGTTAGGGTAGACATTGTGTTAATGAATGTTATAAAACATATTGAGGCTCTGGATGAACAACATGGTCTTTCTTAGAATCAAACCATCCGACTTAGAGCATTATACAATTTGCATGCCCCTCTCCATCAGATCAATTTGAATTGGTCGAGTAAGTCACATGTGACCAAAATTTCAAGTTTTTTCATCTATCTATTTTGACGAGGATAGACGTAATCTCATACACTCGTCGGTGGATAAATATGGGGCACTTATCACTGAAGAGAGTCATGGACATATGAAAATCGATCCCCAAACAGGATGGATGAGTAATTGACTGGCCAAACCTATCCACTCTGGTACAGACCTACCACCCATGTCTCAGAACTTATCACTCCCATGGAGACTTAGAAGACCCATTGGAACATGACTTGTGTAAGATCCCCAAGCATGATGAATTTACACTCGAATTGTTTAAAACCTACTGGGATATTGTGGGACAAGATATTACAAATGAAATCATCTCTTTCTTTCATACTGGAATCATGCCTTCTGAATAGCCCAAAAGGAATTTGTTTTTCAGTCCTAAAAAGCCTCAGCCAACAAAAGTTACATCCTATGCAATGTATTATATCATGTCACGTCTAAGATTTTAGCTAATAGACTCAAACCCATTCTCAACATGCTTGTCAACTTGGTCCGGTCTGCATTTATTTTAGGGTACTCCTTACATGATAATGTCTTAGTTATTGAGGAAGTTACTCATTCCATGGGTGCGGGTAGAGAGAAACATATTATTCTAAAAGTTGTATGGTCAAGGCCTACAATAGAATCTCTTGGAATTTATCCAATGCACTATGTACTATGAACATTCCTTATACCTTCACAAATTGGATCATGAACTGTGTCGGATCCCCCTCCTTTCATTGTCACATTAATGGGACCTCTTCTGCACAGTTGTTTAGCTTTAAGGGCATATGCCAGGGAGGTCACGTTACCTCTTCATTTTGGTAAATCAATCCCTAGCATCTACGTTAAATCAAGCTGAGGAGCTAGGGGACATTGTTCCCTTTAAAATTAATAATACAAGCATTAACCATATGATATATGTCGATGACCTTATTTGCACGGTTGTCACTTTAAAGTAATGCATAAACATTAAAAATGTTTTAAAAATTGATAAATATCGGACCCTTCCTTCATGTAACTGGCCTTATTTCCTTTAAATAACAATCTAGAAAACACCAGAACTCCTCGTTGGATAAGACAACATGTAAACTGGTGGACTGGAAAAGAGAGTATATGAATGTACAATAACATTGATTAAATTTGTGCCAAATTCCTTACCTTCTCATTTTTTTTGCTTTATGGTACTACCTTAGAGGCACTAGGAAAATAGAGTATATGAATGTACAATAACATTGATTAAATTTGTGCTAAATTCCTTACCTTTAGAGCCACTAGAACTACTTGTTGGATAAGACAACATGTAAATTGGTGGTCGAAAAGAGAGTATATGAATGTACAGTAACATTGATTAAACTTGTGCTAAATTCCTTACCTTCTCATCTTTTTGCTTTATGGTACTACCTTAGAGGCACTAGAAAAGCTCAGTAGAAAGTTTCTATGGTCCTCCACAAAGGGGAGGGGGTGACTCAGAAAACTATGCAGCTCTCTCTTTCCTATGGTGGTCTTGGTATACGTAATTTTAAAAACATGTGGTATGCCTTGTTAGACAAAAAGGCAATGGAAGTTCCTAATGGGTCCCATTTTTGGTCTATTAACCCTGAGTAAGTGTGGGCCTCTACATTGTTAGCTTTCAGATTGGTAAGGCCAATGGCGCCCTGGAGCTAGAGAAACATCCTCGACACATTGAATGCTATGAAGTTGGGCATCACTCAACATGTCGGTAACAAAAACTCAACCCACATCAAGTCTGATATGTGGTTCTTCTTTATATAGCTAAGTGATGTCAACGGTGTTATAAAGAAACTCCTTAAAATATTATGTAATAAAGCAAAGAAAAACATGATATGTAAAAGAGAATGTTCAGGTATACCATAATATTATGAATGTTTTTTTTTTTTCGATCGAGGCCCACCAAAGTCTAGGGCTACTAGCACCGAATAATAATGTTATGAGTGTTATGATGCATAATATTATTATGAGTGTTATGTTCTCTCCTATGTTAAAAATGTATGATAATAATTTACCATGTTGAATATATTTATGATTACCGTATGATGAATATAATGAATAGATATAAGTTTTATATGCATCATATTATGAATGGATAAATTTCACTAAACAACCTCAAATTTCACTATCTTTTTCAACTTTATACTCAAACTTTACTTTCTAATTAAACTGTGCTTCAACTATTAATTTGTTTCATCAAATGCCCTTTCAACCGAGTATAGTCAATTACTTGATTATTTGACTTACATGACTTAGTATTTAAAAAGAGGGGTCTCGGCTCCCTCTCACTCTAGCCGCTTGAGCACCATCATCGGTGCTTAGGCGCCCAAAGGGAGAGGGCGATGCCCCCTCCCCCCCCCCCCCCCCTCCCCCCTTCTCCAGCGTCGGAGAAGAGATGGGGAAGGTTGGTCTACCACCTCCTCCTCTCTGCTCCAGCCCAGGTAAGAGAGAGGGAGGGGGCATTGCCCCCTCCTCTGCACGCACTGAGGGGGAGGTGGAGGGGGAGCTGCCCCCATCCTTCTCTCTTCTTCGACATCGGAAAAGAGACAATGCCTACCAAAAGGAGTTAGAACTTAGAAATACCTCCCACCAAAAGAAACCACGAGCAGTAACACCGTTGAGTCCACACTCATCCATTTGATGGAGCGTGTCGACATGTGATGCCTCCTCTGCCCATCACCCTCTGCGTGCCACTTGCAGTGGCGCCACCGTCGGCGGTGCTCATCTCCTTGGTCAAGAATAGGAACACAAAGCTTTGTCCCAACCTGTAAGAGAACCTCTTCTTTTTGTCCTGGGATCCTTCCTGGCGCTGCACCCTTACCTTGACCACAGTAGAAGCCTTCAACGTCATGTAGTTCGACTCTTCAACGACAAACAACAAACAGTTGGTGAGTTTGGCATCGACCCACTGTCGGCCAGGTAGGAGTGGCGGCGGGGCTGTTGTGCCGAGGAAATGATCGCGGTAGAGCATGGCGTGGCCGCGTCAATGTGTCGGCGATGATGATGCTCACGAAAGCATCATAACTGAAAATCGAGGTCAAGCCCATTCTTTTTCTTTCAAATTATTATTTAAATATTAAATTACTATTTTTATATTTATTTTATTTCTAAACATCCTGCCACATAAGCCAAATGATCGAAAGGGCATTTGTGAAATAAGTTTGTAGTTTGAGGATAGTGAGATTACTAACATCGGCAGTGACACCTTTTTCCAAGCTCAACTTTGTGCGATTTCTCCGACTTTGTCACCATCCTAGAATTTTGTCTGATTGCTAATGCAAATACTTTGACATTTTAATCACTTCATCTCCACTTCTGCTACATCCTACTTTTAATTGCCGCTGCCATATGTGATCGTATTATATTATGGAAAATATTGTGTGAGACAAGTGTCTGTTGCAAATTGTGGTCTAAGGCAATTGCAATTTTCATTTATGCACTCCTCGTCAGATCGAGATTGTTTTTTGAGCTTGCACATGGATTTCATTTTCTGGCACCATTTCTATCATCTACAACTTTGCATGGTGGCAGAAGAAGAAATTGGCATAGATTTGGGACTACGACATATCACGGGTAGAGAGCCTTTAATGGAAGTTGAAGTGATTCATATTCTTCTCTTCTTGTAACTCCTATAACACCCTCAAAATACACTCTCCTACTATGTGATGATAATTGGACTTCGGTTGAGCCAATGTTAACTACTATTTATCTCTTTTCATGAGTTTTCATATATCCATATCAGAATAAAGAATACAATAATAAATTTATCAATAACTAATCATCATAGAAGTGCTGAAGCTAACATGTATATTGTTACACAATGGTCCTCCAAAACATACTATATTATCAGAGTAATGGACTAAAAATAAAAGAAACTAATAATAAATCTTGTAGAGCTCTATCTCATGTGCAACTGCATTGATGAACTGCTTAACTGCCACGCCTTCATCCTTACTTGTTCAGTCATTTGTGGAAGTCAAACACAAGAACGGAAATTATCTTTGAGCAAAGAACAATCATATCAATACAAATGGATAATAAAGCTCAATAAAAATAGACAAGATTTCAGCACGTAATAAAACTATTCCATTATGTTCTTCTTTCTATTGTTTTATGTTTTTCCTCTTTTTTTTGTTTTGTTCTATTCTTTTATATTATGTTATGTTATTTTGTTCTCTATTTTGTTCTATTCTTTCACTGCATCTTTTACTTTAGCACTTTCCTAAGACATCTCTATGTATTATTCTAATATGAGCTTGACTTTTTTTATTATGAGCAATCATGGCATTTTCATGTGGGATCAAGGTGAATCAAACCAGGACAGAAAGGGGTACTTCAGACCCAATAAAATGAGGGTATTACTTTATAATTCTTACGAGTATAGGACCATTATAATACCCACTATTTTGTTAGGGTGATGAGGCTATTATAATTCTTACGAGTATAGGATCAAGGTTGTGAAGATCTCGATTTAGATTTTAGTATCTTGCGGTTTTACTTTATGATCTTACCAACCTTATTAATATCGATCTTATATTGAGGATCTTATGTGTAAGATCTTAATATAATTTTAATTTTAATCACATGCTAATTCTATATAATCTCATATGATTAATATAATTATTTAAATACTAATAAATATATTCATCAAGTAATAATTAATTTAGATGAAGTTTATTATTTATTTTTATTATGTTTTGAAATAATTTGGCTTAGCAATTGACAAATATATAACTTTGTGAGGTGTAATTTAAGATTCAAGTGTGACAAATTTATTTAAAAATATTTATTATCTTAAAATATATATTTATTATTTTGTTAATTAATAGAATCTTACGATTTTCGATCTTATGCACATCCTCTGATCTTATCTAAGATATCGATCTTGATAGCCTTATTTAGGATGATGAGGCTATTAATACTCACCTTTATTATGTTCTATTAGAAATTAGTGCCAATGAAGTCCTATTTCACATCTTTTATCTTTTGACTTAATTAACATCCTTGATGTTTTTTGTTCATCATCATAAATAGGTATGGCAGAACTTGGGCCGGGTTTGGACGTGTTTTGTGGAACTTGGGTCATGTTCCTACAATTCACTTTCTAACTAATTATTCAAACAGAACTAGGGACAGGTTGTTGATGTCATCGTTTGGCATATAACACTTGCCAACTCGAGCTAGGTATAAACTCAACTCAGGTCGGATCATCAGAAAGGGATCCACAGACTCGAAAAATATCATGGTAGAGCTTGGGCTAGTTGCCGAGAGCCTAGGGCAGGTTCCCTCCGAATTCGGGTCAGGTTCGGAGCGAAACCCCATTGTGTTGCAATCCTATTAAAGAACTCGGGCTAGATTCCTTCATATGTTGGGTTTCGACTGATCGAAACTCTGGTGCCATTTTTCGAATGTTTAACCTATCATAACTTCCTGCAAGTGATTCGTTTTAGCATAAATTTATATGAAACTATTCATGTATCATAAGAAAACATAAATCAATCCTAATTCATCCATCATCTTATTTATTTTATTAAAAAATCACATCCAAAAGTGAATATGAAACCTTTCATACTTTTACTTGAAACCTTCAATTTGTCGTGCATTTTTCTGCAAGCTCTGACAACTATCTATCGCAAGTCTCACGTTCTGATGTAGGAGAGATAAGATATAATTTATTAGTTATTATTGTTATCTTATATTTTTAGATTTTAAATTAGTTTATATTTGATTGTAAAATGCGTATAAATAGGCATGAACTCTTTTGTTATTGATAGTTCAATAATTCATAATCGACCTTTATTTTTGTTTCTCCATTTTGTTATATCCAATTCATTGCATCCTTATCATTTTTTTTCCATTTTTTTTGTTCCCCCTCATGATTTGTTAGTTTATATTCTTTTTATCTTTTTTTTATTTTAACTAACAACATGAGAATATACCACCATCATTTAATGGTTATTTTCATGTTGATGAATTTTTACACTGAATTTTTAAAGATGATCACTTATTTGATTATTGGAATATTCTAAAATCTCAACAAGCCAAATTAGTGGTCAATAAATTTTCAAATAGAGCATTATCATGGTGGAAAGATAATAAAAGCCTTCGAACTTATCATAAAAAACCACCTATTCGAACATGGTAAAAGTTGAATAAATTACTTATCCAACACTTTTTGCTTTTATCGTATCATTATCTTATTTTTTCAATAGTCAAACAAGTCTCCACAAAATAAGAAAAAATTAATGCAAGAAGTTCAAACTCATTTGGAGAATATCAAGAATTCAATTGAGAAACTTCAGCAACAATTGGACAACATAATCAACATGAGACTCCATCAAATTCTATACAATCTTGTAAAGATTAATTATTTTTGAAAGTTATATCTACTCCAATTGAAGAACTACAAGAAACTACTCAAAATATCAAAATCTTAGGTTGAGCACAATTCGGGTTGACTCAGACAACACTGACCTGAAAAATCGGGAGAAAGACCTAGCTCGAGTAGGATTCAGACCTAGTCCGGATTGCGGGTTCCGGGTAATGACCGGGTTCATAGCTTGGAAATCCGATCTGGGTAATGTATAATTTTATACTGTTAATGTCGACCCGTGACCCATTAACTCGTGAGCAAACTTATTCCTAAATACTAAATCCCTAGGTTGAAAACTTGAATGATCAACGATTCGACACCGGACGCCGGCTACCGCTACTAGGTTACACGCCGCTGCCATTGTGTTGCCATCACTCCCGGCCCGCCGCTTTGTTGCTGCTACAACGATGCCAGTTTGTCATGTTCTCTCTCGATCTCCCTCTCTCACCTTTTATTTGTTCAATCTCTTTCTCTTCTTCTCCCTCTCTTCCTCTCTCCCTGACTCTCTGTGCAAGATTGGCAGGCCGCGAGCATAGTTTTCTGCTCTCTCGCGTCGGACTACCATTCGGACAACGGCTCAAGCCCCTCCAGAGGTGCATTGTTCTCCGTCGGCATCAAGCAGCTCTTGTCCCCTGCCAGTTACGCCTTCAGCTTGGGTGATTATTCTCTTCCTCATTCATCTGCTCGGTGTTTGTTTTCTCACGCTCTCTCCCTCTTCCTCTCCCTCTCCCTCTTCCTCGGTGTTCACTGGATTTGTTGACTCGTTGTTGTCGGCAGGTGGCCGTTGTTTAATCGCTGGTTGATTTTGTTGGGTGCAGGACTACCTATCGGATGCCAATCGAGCCCCTCTTCAATGGCTTTTGAGTTAGTTATCTGTCCGATTGCTGCTAGATCTCATCCTCTTCCTCTCTATTCTGTCAAAGGTCTCATTTTCGATCGAAAACTCTATCTCATTTCCGCTTTATCGAATCCGTCCTGGACCGGGATTGATATTGAGTAGGAAAATTTTTGACCCGACAGAAATTGGGCTAGGTCCGGGTCCACCTAGACCCAGACTCGATCCTGGGTTTGCTCTGCCCTATAAAATCTATTCAAATATTGAAGAGTTGATTATTTTGAATTTTCTTGCAGAATTTGTACAATCTTATGAAGATCAATTATCTTTGGAAGTTGTGTCTAATCCAATTGAAAAGTTACAAGAAAACTACTCAAGATATTAGAATCTATCCAAATACTGAAGAGTTAATTATTTTGGATTTTCTTTCATTTAGGAAGTGGATAAAAAGTTGGAATTAAATTCATCAATTAACAAGAAAGATTTTCTTCAAAATTTTCAAGTGATATGAGATGCGTTGAAGTTTTTGTCAGCACCAAGATTTTAAATTTTTGCAGATTGCTATTTTACGCCAAGTTTTGATAACAACATATTGTTAATTGCTACTATTATACAATATGCTTGGTTTAAATGACTAATATGATGAGTTGAGAAAGAAGATTAGGCCGTTGCAGGATATCAAGCGTGCACCTCCAGATTCAATTTTTCATTGCGGGATATCAAGCGTGAACCTCCATATTCAATTTTTCAGAGTTCAAAGTGGAACTCTTTTGAAGAAAGGGAGATTGATATAGGAGAGATAAAATATAATTTCTTAATATTGTTATTGTAATCTTTATCCTTTTAGATTACTTAGATTCTCTTAATTAACATTTTTATTTATTGTTATTTTATATTTTTAGATTTTAAATTAGTTTAGATTTGATTGTAGAATGCTAATAAATAGGTATGAACTCTTTTGTTATTGATAATTCAATCATTATCCAATTATTCCATTAAACTTGTGTAATTTTTTTCGCGGTGAGTCATGAGTTTATCGAGCTATTGATGGTGTTTTGAACTGTCAATATCTTTCGAAATTCATCCAAAAGTTATAATCTCCTTCACTTTGTGAACCGTTGCATCACATTCTTTGATAGAGCTCTATCCCACGAATAAAATTCCAGATCGAAACGGCCGCACGGACCAAGGAAGAAGATCTAGAGTTCTAAAGTGGTGGCAAAAATCTATTTCCTAGATAAGGGAAGGAGTTCTATTTATAAGAATAATAATTAGTTTATTTAATCTGAAATTAAGTTATAACCCACCCCCAACTCAACTTGTGAACCCTATCTTTAACCTCTTTGATTTATCTCGAATAAAACATTTATTCTCTTTCTTTCTCTCCTTTTCTTCAATTTAAATTCTATCTCTTCACGATTTCTTTTATCCTTTATTTAAAATAAATAAATAAATATTTTAACCTGAAGTACACGCCTCATTCACTTCGCAAACCCTCCCCCTATAGGAAAATGTCTAGGAAATTTGCATCATTTGCTGCTTCGGGATAGCAGTTAAGCTTCTGCGGCAGATTAGCTTTTCAAGTTAACCTTAATTAGTTTGTTCTTATAATCATATGATCATCCAAGTTAGTCAACAGGCTTTTCTGCAACAATGTAATTGAGAAAGCACATTAAGATCCAGAAGGAATTAATATGCAATTTAGCTGTTGAGTTTGGGTAATATGCGTGATGTTCTACACTGCAACAATCTAATGCTTCTCAAACGTAAAGGGTGCTTCTAAGCATAAAAAAAAACACCTTTTGTATTAATTTCTGGCATTTTTTAAAAGGAAAAAACACACCCAAAAAAATTAAGTTTCGTAGCTGTATTAATTTCTGACACCTTTCTAAACTTTCACAAGTTTGTGAGACTGTAGATTTTTTAGGAGACAACTCCTAAACATATGCATGACCATCCCATTGCTTCCGTCAGGAAATAAGCAACACCAAGAAACTACAACTGAGTTGACAATATGGAGAAAATCAAAACGCATGCGCTTGACAATTCTGAACCAGTTCGTATTAATTGATCAGAAACTACAACCAAGGGCTTATTGAAAAGGGAAAAAAACACAGCCAAGAAAATTAAGTTCGTATTAATTTCTGACACCTTTCTAAGCTTTCACAAGTTTCTAATAAGCCATACAGAGCAGAAGCCTAAGCCTGTAGATCATGATCTTGAAGTTTATATTGCATATTGCATAACTATGTGAAGTAGACAACTCCTGAACACATGCATGACCATCCCATTGCTTCCGTCAGAAAATATCTACATCGCCTGGAATTAAGCAACATCAAGAAAAAGATAGTGTAAAGAACATGTAACACATCTTTCATGTACAACAGTGACTAGTAACTGAGGCACAAAACTCAATGAACATGTAACACATCTTTCTGAATAGCAAACACATAATTAATTGATCAGCATTGAGAGGTTTAGCTAACCAAATATTGCTTCGGATTTTAGTTCATTTTATGCTTTAGTGCATCATTATAAGAACATGATCGTGACGAATTATGCAGTGAGCGGTGAATAGTAGATATGGATAAACAAATTAAGCAGTGAATCGTAATGTGCTCGGCACAGAGGCGTAAACTTATGTACTTTTTTATGCATACACGGAACAAACAAAGGTGGCAATTAATGTTGCATGCATGGAGATGTCATTTTATCTTGATCGTGGCAAATTATGAAACCATTGAGCTGTATACAAATTATGTTCTTGGCACGGAGACGCAAACTCGTACATTTTATGCATGGCCGATTGATGTTACTTACAGTTTCGAAGAACGCGAGGCTTTCACAGTGACGATCGCACGTCCGGGGTCAAGAAACCCAAGAATTCATTCTGCAGGTCTGGATGATCCCGGAGAATATCCATGGCTTCTCTTCCGACCTCAAGACTTGACTTGACCCGAGAGGAACATTTCCAAGAGATGAGCAAACGACTCGTAGGAGAGACCCGGCTGAAGCCGTGACCGTTCATTGACCCTGGAGATGAAGTTGGTTGCCTGATCCCTTTGGAATGCTACCGAAGACGGTATCCTGAGTTCCGGCGGCAGCGCAGCGATGAGCAACGGCTCGTCGGTCAGCAACTGCTCCACTTCCGTCCGGACTTCTACCGCGCTCCGTCCGCGCCTGCTCAGGATGTCGAGCAGCGCCGCGTGCTTATGCCGCTGGTCTTGCAGTATGGTCGCGGCGAGCCTGAGGAAGTCAGCGGTGCTATCCTCCGCCGACGACATTATTGTTGCTTGATCGGGCTTCTTGTTCCTGCAGTTTCGTCGCGTAACAAGATACCTTTCTTTTTCATGTCAGGGAAGATGATCGAGCACACATATATATATATATATATATATATATATATATAGTGTGGGTGTGTCGCATAATTATGTTATATAATAATAATCTTGGCATTTTGTTGGTGAAAAAAGATATCATATTTAGCAATCGGCCGACCTCATCTCGTCATGATCGTCGGATCGGAGAGAAAGGGGAAGAGATCGGATCGTTTTGTCGCTCGTGCCTCGCCGCCGCTGTCGCTATCGCCACTTGTGCCTCAACGTCGTCACCTCACCCTCGCGCCTCATTGCCGTCGCCTCGCCGCCCACCGTCCGATTGGGCAGGCGTGTATGGTAAATCCTATATATATATATATATATATATATATATATATATATATATATATATATCATGGGTCCCCAAATAATTGATCAATCATCAATTAATTCAAAACACTTGACATTTTCTTTTTCTTTATATATATATATATATATATATATATATATATCGTTAAAAAATATTAATTGGATATCTTAACATAAGAGGTAAAGGACAATTTTACAAAAAAATAATAATAAAGTTTGTGATTGAGGAAGCAAAATGAAATAGAAATTTATAAAAAGAATCTAATGAGTAGGCATTTGTAAAAAAAACTGATGAATATTTCCTAAAAAAAACTTTTCAATATCGAGATTTTAATTAAACTCGTTTGTGATCTCCGAATTCAAATGGTTAAATTAATCTTAGAGTCTATTTTTTTATTAAATAATAAATATATCACTAGAACATATAAGATAAGATCTCTTATATATTGTCTTTCTCGTTGCCATGAAAAATCCTAAAACAGAGATGATACAAAATAGAAATAGGAGATTATAAATTTTGGAAATACATTTGCTGTGGACCCTTTTCCTGGAGATCAAATCGAAAGCCCAATTCAGATCGGACGGCGCGCTGCCGGATGAATGGATATTGCAAAAAATAGTTATCTTATAATTATAGTATTATAATTTATAATAATTATAGAAACTAATTTATTATTTTATTATGATTAAATGTGATGAAGGGGTTAGTTTATTTAAAGAAATTTTAATTGAGTTGATATAAAAAATAAATTATAACATTTAACCAAATCAAAATTTGACACCACAGTGTAAATTGTATTAAACTACCTCTTTATATATATTTATTTCTAAAATATACTTTATAAAAACTAAGTAAACCTCAAAATCGATCAATGTCATAGTACATATGCTCTCTCTGTTTTTTCTTTTGGAAAAGATATTTTCCAATTTTAATTCTACACAAACCTGCCAATTTGAATTAATTATAATCATTATAGTACTATCTTTAAGATGAAAGTATAGTAATATTAAATCAGCATATATATACACATTTTCTTATCATTATATTTTATTTATAAGATATTATTTTAATTAAAAAACATTCCTGCTCATGTTGAATTAAACTTTTTTATTCTTAATATCATTTACTTTTTAGTTATACATATAATAGCCATGCTTTTTTTATGTTTTAAAAAGATATTTTTTACTTAATACAATTAAAACTCCAACTTATACATATATTAATATGTCATGAAATAAATAATATTTAATAATGTCAAAATAGAAATATATATATCTTTTTAAAAAATAAAATAAAATTTGTAAGCATGCCACGTGACTTGACTATTTACTATTCTATACATTAGATGAATGTTAAATTTATTTTTGAATGGATGGAATTTTAAAATATGAATAAAAACTTAGGAAGTCGAAATGATCTATATCTTTGTTATAACTTTCCTACCATTGAATCTTAAGTTTAATCTCAAGATAAAAGTCGTGATTTTCATCTCAAACCGAAACAAAAAAAAAAAGAGGGGCATAGCTCATGCAGAAGAAACCACTACTCTTAATTGGTTGTTATTGTTCTTCGAAATAGGGACATATCTCCAATGGCATGCATCCCAGATATATTATTAATTTTTATTTAGTTCTTTTTTATTTCATAGCTCATGTTTGTTTTCTGAGTTCATCCCTCTGCTTCTTCAGATCATAATTCTGAACCACTTTACCACAATTCATCAGAAACTACAACCAAGAAAATTAAGATTAAGCCTTCACAAGTTTGTAAGCCATACAGAGCAGAAGCCTAATTAAGCCTGTCGATCATGATCTTGGAGTTTATATGGCATAACTACGTGAAGTAGACAACTCCAAAACACATGCATGAAACAGAATTCATGTAACTGAGACACAAGAAATATCTCCATCACCTGGAATTAAGCAACATCAAGAAACAGAATTCAGTTCTTCTATATCATTAAAGAAAGACGTTTTCATGTAACTGAGACACAAAACTCAATGGACAGTAAACGCATCTTTCGGAATAGCAAGCATTATTACAGTTTCGTTCTTGTGAAGAAAAGCAAATTATTAATTGATCAGCAGTGAGAGGCTTTCAATAACTAAATCTTGCTTCGGATTTTAGTGCATTAATTTTATGCTTTAGTCATCATTTGTTATTTACTACAAGAACTTGATCCTGACGAATTATGCAATGAACGGTGAATAGTAGATGCGGATAAACAGATTAAGCAGTGAATCGTAATGTGCTCGGCACAGAGGCGTAAACTTGTGTAGTTTTTTTATGAATGCACGGAACAAACAATGGTGGCAATGCTGCCTGCATGGAGATGTCATTTATCTTGATCGTGGCAAATTATGAAACCCTTGGACTATATATAAATTAAACAGATTAAGGATGAATGGTGTTCTTGGCACAGAAACGCCGATTAACTCATGCATTTTGTGGATGGAACAAACAAAGGCACCGATCGAACTTACTTAAACAAAGACGTAAGAGCTGCTTTCATTGAGACGCTTACAGTTTCGAAGAACGGCCGCGAGTCCGAGGAACGCGTGGCGGCGTTCACAGTAACGATCGCACGTCCGGGGGCATGAAATCCAAGAAATCACTCTGCAGGTCTGGATGATCCTTGAGAAGATCCATGGCTTCTCTTACGACCCCAAGACGTGACTTTTGCCCCGAGAGGAACATATCCAAGAGATGATGAAACGACTCGTAGACGAAACCCCGCTGACGCCGTGACCGTTCCTTGACCCTGGAGTTGAAGTCGGAGACGCTATCCAATTTGAATTCTAATGCAGACGGTATCCTGAGTTCGGGCGGCAGCGCGGCGATGAGCGACGGCTGGTCGCGCAGCAGCTGCGCCACTTCCGTCCGGACTTCTACCGCGTTCCGTCCGCCCCTTGTCAGGATATTGAGCAGCTTCGCGTGCATGCGCCGCTGGTCTCGCAGTACGAACCCGGCGAACTTGAGGAATGTAGCAGTGTTATTCTCCGCCGACGACATTATTGTTGCTTGTGTGCAGGCGGGCGCCGGATTTCTTGTTCCTGCAGTTTGGTCGTCGTTCTTTGTTCGTCGCTTGATCAAATGGGAGATGACGTGAGATCCTTTTTTCTTCATTCAGAGGGAGATGATAGATGATAATAATAATCTCGGCATTTTGTAGGTAAAAAAGATATTGTAGCTACTTCTAATAATAGATATCTAAATTGTCATATTAGATATTTTATTATCATAAAATATTACACTAGTCCTCATTGTATCTGTCTTATCACTCTTAATTAATAAATCGTAATGTGTATAATATATACTTATTAACATCAAGTATTAAAACTATCTATAGATACATATCAAATCATGAACCCCCCCAAAATAATTGAGTGCAATTAATTCAAAAAACTTAACATTTTGTTTTTCTTGGTATATATGTTTTATTGTTAAAAAAATATTCATTTGATATATTAAAATAAGATATAAGAGGATAATTTTAGAAAAAAAGAAATTTGTGATTGACGAAGCAAAATGAATTAGAAAATTGCAAGAAATCTAATGTGGCCACAAATAGGTATTTGAAAGCTTTGAATATCGAGATTTTAAATAATCTCGTTTGTGATCTCCGAATTCAAGTGGTTTCTATTTTTTATTATTAAACAATAAATATATCACTATAACATATAAAAGAAGACCCCTTATATGTTGTCTTTCTCATTGCCATGAAAAATCTTAAAACTAAATAGGAGATTCTAGAATTTGGAAATACATGCACATTTGCTTGCATCAGGAGAATTTGATATCCACATTATGTCACATTGAAAAAAAGAATAAATTAATATTGAGGGCACTGAGCGTGTGCCACGCTCAGCGTCGTTGGATCTGCGTGTGAGCCAGATCTCCACGTGCAAATTTAGCCCACGTCCAGATTCACCGAAAGCACGCATCGCTGCATACTGATTTTTCCTATTAATGTAAAGAACAAAATGAAACAACTTACATTTCACATGGTAGGTCATAACCTCATTGGATTTCAGCAGTTCAAACTTCGAATACTTGGAGCCTTGAACTTGGAGGGTTAGATTCAAAGTTATCATTGTCTGAGGTCACAATTATTTGAATTTTTAAGTTTGATTAATCTTTATATTCAAAGGATGATTAACATACATTTTTTAGTCTTTAGGTTTTAAAACACTACAAGAAAATTAAAATTTTTTAACGAATAATTTTCGACGAATAGAAATCCTTTGCAATTTGTGACTGATAAGAATCCGTCAAAATTTTTTATGGTTGGGATCGTCAGAAATAAAAATAATAAATTATAAATTTATTATATTATAATTTTATTTTTTGATGTATGGAACGTCGAAATTTTTGACGAATTCCTATCCGTCGAAACTTCCGGCGGTCGGACCCATCAGTAATTAAAAAATAATTAAATATTATATAATATAATTAGTATTCTTTATTATAATTACCGATAGTTCGGACTGTCGATAATTGGAAAAATAATTTAATATTATATAATATATAACATCATATAATATATAATATAATTAATATTTTATTATTATAATTACCGACAATTCAAACCGTTGATAATTGAAAAATAATTTAATATTATATAATATATAACATCATATAATATATTATATAATTAGTATTTTATTATTATAATATCTGCGAAAGTTCCGACAATCTCGACCATCGATAACTGAAAAAATAATTAAATATTATAATTATATATATCATAATATATAATATATAAATTATTATTATTATTTTATTATTAGTCTTTGCGATAGTTCGGACAGTCAAAAGTTATGACGGCCTAAACCTTTGGTAACAAAAAATATATATTATTATTCATACTATTTTATTATTAATCTTTCCGATAGTTCTGATGGTCGTCGATAATTAAGAAATAATCCCGCCAAACTCTCCGGCCTTTTTTTCCCGCTACCCCCCCCCCCCCCCTCCACCTCTTTTTTCGCCTATTTATTCACCCTCTCCCTCTCTCCACTTTCTACCTCTTTCCCTCACTCTCCCTCATCGGCACGGCCATCTACCTCATTTTTGGCGATCGGCGCGATGACCTCCGTCCCAGACGACGACAATTGGACGACCCGCCCGGCGATCCTCTCTCTCTCGCCCGTGATCGGCGACCCTCTCTCTCTCGCCCTGGCGGCTTGATCCGGACGGGAGGCCTAGAATAGCAGCCTAGCAACCTAATTCGGCCGCGTGCGGCCTGGAACGGCCCTCTCAAAAAAATCGTCAGAAACTTCATTTTCTAACGGATTTTTCAAAATTTCAAACGGTCGCGACCATCGGAAAAGTTGATTTTTCTTATAGTGAAAGGGGACTCGGACTTGGGCTTTATTTCTCCCTTCCAAAGAGATTATAATAAGTTTTGAACATAAATGATAGAAGAGTAAAACAAACTATTATTTATTATTTCACAAAATATAGTGTACATGTATTTAAATAATTTTGTCATGCTCATGATCACATCTATGTACATCAATATTTCATATGATATTATTATATGTAGATATATAACATTAAAAATGATAAATCATTTTTCTATTATTTTATAGATATTGAGAGCACATCAAATTTATGCCTAAATTTAGTTAAAATTTAAGTTAAATGTCACTTTAGACTTTTATATTTTTTTTTTCAATCTTCATCCAACCACCTATCAAAATATAAAATGAAAAACACTTTCTTTGTACAAGCACATATTTCTTTCCAATTATGTTGATAGAACTGCCTCTAAAATGTTCATGAAATAATTTTCTTTGTTCAGTTGATACACTGATTGACATGCACAAAAAGTAGAGTATTGAGTGGTGCGTAATGTTTTGATCGAATCAAAACGCTACTATAAGTATTTGGTAAATATTTTTTTTAGTGTTGAGAGGTTTTGAACATAAAATGTTATACGCTACTACCACTATCTTATATAGTATAGAGGTGGTGATTTCATATTCTATTCCTATTATATCCTCATTCTTTTAAAAAATAAGAAAAAGCTTTAATTATCAAACATCGTATATTATTTTTATTTTAATACGTTCCATCTTTAATTTTACTTACAACCCAAATAAACAATCTTTTTATATTGAAATAATCTTTTTTAAAAAATATTACTATTTAGAAAAAAATATTTTAAAATTAATTATTATGAATATAATGTGTATAAGTACGATAGTAAATTATATCTTATGTCTATTTTTGTCATTTTATACGATACACTAATTTAGTCGCTATATTTATCAAAAAGTTCTTTTGAATTTATAAATAAATCTCTATTTGTTATTCGTTAATAACTAATTGATATATTCTAATCAAATCACTATACTTAATTAAATTTCTAAACTTTGCAAAAAAAAAAATAGTACACATTTATTTAAATGAATGTTACTAAACTCATCGCATCTTTGTTACATCGATATTTTGTATGATATTATTGTATGTAGATATATATCATTAAAAATTATTTATTATTTTTCTATTATTTTTCTATTATTTTATAGATATTTTTCTAAATTTAGTTAAAATTTTAATTAAATGTCACTTTAGACTTTTATATTTTTTCAATCTTCATTTAACCACCAATCAAAATATAAAATGGAAAATGTTTTTTTGTACCTCTCATAATAATTGTACACATTTCTATCCAATTATGTTGATAGATTTGCCTCTAAAATGTTTATGAAATAGTTTTCTTCATTCGGTTGAGGCACTGATTAGCACATACAAAATGTAGAATATTGAGTGGTATATAATGTTTTGATCGAATCAAAATGTTATCATAAGTTTGGTAGATATTTTTTTAAGTAGTGTTGAGAGGTTTGAACACAAAATGTTATAAGCCACTCTCACTATCTTATGAGCTCAAAAGGGAGACTCTAATCGAGGGTTACAACAATATGGGCAGAAATTAGTTTTTCTTTCAAGAAATTATAAGCTTCAAGACATTCAAAATTTAAATCAAATTTTGCATCTTTAGTTAAGAGATTATTCAGCAATTTTGAGATTTTTAAGAAGTCTTTTATAAAGCGGCAGTAGAAGTCAACATGTCCGAGGAAACTCTTGATGGCCTTGACATTTGTAGGAGGAGGAAAGTTTGGGATAACGCCTATCTTGACCTTGTCAACTTCAATATTTTTTTTCGAAATTTGGTAGCCAAGAACTATTCATTGTTTCTTTTACCATAAAATGACATGATTCCTAATTGAGGGACAAGATTAGTTTCTTCACATCTCTACAAAATTAAAGATAAATTCTGTAAATAATTATCAAAAGGATTTCCAAAAAAAGGTAAAATCATCCTAAAAACTTTACAAATCTTCTCATTCATGTCACAAAAATTGACAGCATGCAACGTTGAACGATTTTTGGGGCATTGCATAATTCGAAAGGCATTCTTCGATATGCAAATGTCCCATAGAGGCATGTGAATATCTTTTCTCTTGGTCTTTGGGTGTGAAGGCAATTCGGTTGAAACTTGAATATCCATCTGCAAATAAATAGAAGTTATGACTTGAAACACGCTTAAACATTTGATCAATAAACAATAAAAGAAAGTGATCCTTGTCTGTGGCATCATTTAACTTATGATAATCAATACACACACGCCAGATGGTCACAATTCTTTGTGGGATTAGTTCATTATTTTTATTTGTAACAATTGTCATACATCCTTTCTTCAGTACTAATTAGCTAGACTTATCTAGGGGCTATCAATATGGCATAAATTATACCCACATCTAACAACTTTATGACTAACTTCTTGATGACTTCTTTTAGAGTTTGATTGAGCCTATGTTGAAATTGTGTTGTGGGCTAAGCATTCTCCTCCATAAAAAATTTGTGCGTACAAATTGTAGGTGATATGCTCTTGATATCGAAAATAGGCCATGTTATGGATTTCTTGTGTGTTCTCAGCACTTCCAAGAGTTGGCTCTCCATATCCTCTATAATATAAGAAGAGATAATCATATGATAAGATTCATCTTCAAGAAAAGCATACTTGAGGTGAGAAGGAAGTTTTTTTAAGCTCAAGTTTTGGAGGTAGATTAGTAATGTCTTCTTCCTGAAATTTGACTTTATCATCTTCAAGATTTTCATTTGCAATTGTTGTCTCAACATCTTTATTGTTCTTGGAGCTTCATCGACACCTACATAAAGATCATTAAGAGTATAAAAAATAATGCTATCAAGATCATCATGTGTATCTTCTTCAAGACTATCAATAGCAAAACAAGAAGAATAATCAATAGAATTTTTTAGAGTTCTTCATGCCAAAGCTGGGATCTTGATTATCAACTCAAAGCATGAGTTTTCCTTGCCGGACATCAATATATAAGAGTATTTCTTGTAGCCTCGTAGCTAAAAATGGGTTTCCTAACATGATGATGCTTCATGTCTAGTGTTCATTTCTCATGAAATTTGTCGGAAATACAAAATTTTCAACTTTTGCTAAGACATCTTCTAGCAACCTTTTCGATTTCTTCACTAATTAGTTAACCATTTGCAACAAAACTGAGGTAGGCACAAGCTCTCCATAACCTAGCTTCAAAAAGAAAAAAATAAGGCATTAAATTTATGTTGGCTCCTAGTTCACAAAGGGTCTTGGCACAATGGTAATCTTCATTTGTGCAAGGTATGGTAAAGCTGTCAGGATCAGCCATCTTTGTCGGAAGATCTTCGTTATAAATGACACAGCACTGTGGTGTCATCTTCATAATGCCTTCAACGTCGATCTTGCATTTGCAAGATACCACGTCTTTAAAAAACTTTGTGTAGCTAGACATCTGCTACAATGCTTCATAAAAAGGAATGTTAATATGCAATTGTTAAATATTTCAATGAAACGAGAGAGAATTGCTTATCTAATTGTTCATTGCATTTTTCAGTGTGAATGATAAGTTTCCCATCTTGGTTGGTATCTCGATGGTTACTGAACTTTTTTCTTTTGCTTTGGAAGTTGAAGGTAAAGGTCTTTGTTCGTCTTGAACCATCGATTTTGTTTTAATTTCAGCCTTATTGTTGGTGTCGTTGTTTAATTATTGAGGCTCTAGACCTTCTAAAGTCATTCCTCTTCCCAGGGATATAATTTTGTCCTCTTTTCTTGAATTCTTTTCGATGTTGTTTGGAAGAGAACCTGGTGTGCATCTAGCTAAAATGTTTGCTATCTGTCCCACTTGAATTTTCATATTACAAATAGAAGCATCTTAGTTGGAAACCTTGATTTCCATTATCGACATAAACTTTGTCATCATCTCCTCTAAGTTAGACTTTGTTTCATAATGTGGTTGTTGTTGTAATGGCTAAAAATTACTGACACTGGAAGTTATTTTGTGGAGACAGTTGTTGTCCTTGATTTTATTTCTATGAGAATAATGGATGATTCCACCAATTCGGAATTGAATTGAAAACAATAAAACAAAGTTAGCATCTTCAACTTGATTAGAAGAATCACCTCTGGGCATTTGGAAACCCAAGTGCCTTCTCACTTCGGAACTCTTATTTTTGCTAATAAGCTTCTCAAACTTTTTATTTAGTGACTCCAACTGAGCCACTACTAGATCACTTTAAACCTTGTTTACTTCTCTTATCTGCACATTGTGTTTAAATTGCCATGAGTTAAGAGCAACGTCATCAATAAGATCATAAATCTCCTATGGTTTCATCTTGCCCGTAATTGTTCCTCTAATTGAGGAATCATGCTTATCCTTGCCCACTTGATGCAACCCATTGTAGAAGCCTTGAAGTTTCTCCCAAAGTGAAATTTGATTGTTAGGAACCTCAGCCAATAGTTCCTTGAATTTGTCCCAAAGTAAATGCTTTATCTTATAAATAAAAAGAAAATAGGGTCAAATGATAAGCATCTTCACAAACATTAGGACTCTTAAAAGTGTTACAAATGTGCAAAAATTTATCAAGATGATAATGAGCGTTTTCATGGAAAGCTCGACCAAATTAATGAGCTTCAATCATGCGAGTAATGACGGAGTTTAATTTGGAATTGTTTGTTGTGATTGCTAGAATGCTGGAATTAGTGTTCAAATATTTGGTAGAAACATAATCTCTTATGCCCAATTCTTCTTCTTCGTGTTCAATTTGGCGACGTTATTGTCGTTCAGCCATCTTGTTCTTTCGCAATAATCACGTTGTTCATTCAATCTCAAGATCAAATTTCAGAAAGGCCATAGAGATTCATGTATTATGTGGAGTGTCATGATCCAAGGATTCCAGATTAAATGGTCTCTGAAAAGAAAATTCTTTCTAACCTACTCAACTGCCAAACAAAAAATATAAAGTAAAGAGTCTCAAAGTAGCATAAAATAAAAGTGGAAAGTAATAATTAGTTCCCCAACAATGGCGTCGAAAAATTGATGAGGAAATTGATAATAATATATGTTAGCAAGTGCACTATTCGCTCAAGTAATAAAGTAGAAAATATAGGTTGTGAATCCCACGAGTAACTATCTTACTTATCTATCCAATTCCTGAGACTAAGCGGTGACAACATACAAGTTAGCTAAAAGTGATCAAAAAAAGTAATTGACAAAAAGATAAAATTCTAAAACTAACGATGCATAGGTATGTATAATGATTAGAATCGTAAAAATGATTGCGATCAATAAACTCAAATTTAGTCTTTAGGTGGATTAGGAATAATATATGATTTCCCTTACAGGTAAACTAATTATCTTAAACCAATAATAAACTAAAAACACTCCACCCAAATTTACTCTAAGTTGAACTAAAATTAAGATGGTATATGATGTGATTCTTAAACTACTTCATTATTCACCCGAGTCAATTAAACATATCATACAATCTAATATTCCATCTAGTTCTATTAAATTGTGGCATGCATTGTTTCAATAATCAGTTCTAATAGATAATTATGAACCAAGAATTGATTGGAATTGATTACACTACCCAGTTAATAACCCATCATTCAAATATGAAGATAAACATTAAGCATAACAATCATGTTACATATTATTCAATTAATAGAAATCCAAAAGTTGTTATTACATTAATACTCTTGCAATTCTAACTGAAAGATAAAACATAAACTACTATCATATTACAGAGATCAAATAAATTAAACATTTAAAGCATAAAACAATCCCAACATAATATAGAACAAAGAATACTCTTCAGAAATGACAACAAACCACTACGCAATCCTCGCCCGAGTGCTCTACGCAGAAGTCTTCTCCTTCGTTCTTCAGAGACGCCCCTTTGTTCTTGGCATGAAAGCTTCGATTGCAAGCCCTAGCATAAGTTGTTTTTATCTACCAGTGTCTCTATTTACAGTGGTTTAGGTTTCCTTGTGATCTAAGAAGAAATATTAACATTTTTCTTATAGAATATGGTAAATTCAGAGACCAATTGATTTTGAGATTTTTTTCTTGTCAAACTCCAAATTTGATGGTCTAATTCGTTTCCAATTGATACATGAGATCTGTGGTTAGAATTGAAGTCCTTGTGCATTAATAATTTTTTTGAAAATAAGTTTCCATGTCAAAATTTGTGCCTATCACGCCTCATGAAACACTCATCATGGCTCAATATGAATCAAAATTCGAATTCATTTGTATCTATCATGGGGCATGAGGAGGGTTTCATGATCGTGATTCGGAGACTTTTTCGTTTAGCCTAAGCTATTTCATGGCCGTAATGAAATTATAACGGCCTGTGAAATTCAATTTCCTAATCCGTAAATATTTTGTGATGCTTGTTATCTACGGTTCACAAACCGTTATGTTGTAGATGTTGCCCTCAACCTTTCTATGATATCTATGAAGATGATGTAATGATCCATAAAATATTCGTCTTTAATCCCCCTTCAACTAGTAATGACCTATTGCATATTTTCATGGTTCGTGATGATGTTTTCCTTACATGATTCCGTGAAACTGCGATATCCATGAAGATTAGCTGCAATGGTCATGAAAGATATATCATGGCCTGTGAAATTTCTCATTCGAAAAGTAATGGTTGTGTGGTCCATGAAATAGTGTCGCTAATGTGTGAAAAACTATTGTCACGATCGTTGAATAATTTTTCGCAGCCTGGTAAATTCTAAATCCTTGTCATATAGCTTCTATGAGAATCGTGAACGCCGAGTGTCAGTCCGTGATGACTTGTAATGGCCGTGACAAAAAGTAACGACTTTTGAAAACTTTATTTTTATATTCAAAAGCTAATTTGACTCCTTTTGTGTGATTCTTCTTGTATCCCTTCTTTTGTCATTTTTCATCGATAATTCCTATAAAATACACCAACTATAGGTATATTTCTATTTCAAGGAATTTAAAGAAAAAAATATAAAAAATATATATATGCGTTCTATGATCAAATTACTCAAAATAAACATAAATGCAGGTCTAATTATATGTTGTAAAATGCATGTATCAGCACTACAATAAATTTATCGAATAGTTAAGAAAATTAATGTCTCAAAATAGGCAACACTAAGTTGACACTAATAGAATCGAAACAGCGACTTCGTAAGTGCCTCGCAATAGTCTTGAATTAACGTCACAATTGCATTATGAAGAGTTGACACCAAAACTTGTGCCTTCTCAGTGCTAGGGAATCACTATTAATGCGCGTAGAAATACAAAATTCATGATAAAATATAACACTACTTTGACATCAATATATAAAGTGTAACGCCCCGAGACCCACGCGATTTTCACGTGCTCAGAGTCGTCCCAAAGGCGCTACTCAATTTTCTATAAAATATTTTTGCGAAATATAAACAATAAATGCGGATGCTCCATTATATTCAAAATAATTAAAATATTAATAAGTTCACAATTCTAATAAATGCGGAAATAATAAAAATTAGACAACTCAATTTAGAACATATGCAACATCTGTCTATTACTGAGCATAGCCACCTGCAGGATCATCCTCTATCAAAGTACTCTCACCTGCACGGATCCAGGTACAGGAAAATATCCATGAGTATAAAAATACTCAGTACGTAGGTCTACTAAACAATCAATATTCTCAATCGAAAATAAGATATAATCAATGATGAGTCAATTGAGCAATAATACAATAATCAATTTACAATATAACAATTTATCAACATGAGCAATTATATCAAGTTATGGTCAAAAGAACAATTAATAGAGATAGCAATTAATAATTGCCTAATCAATTGGATCGATAATTCAATATAACAATAGGACAATAAAGTCATAAATCAATAGGAAGGATTAGAAAAAGATCAGATGATCGATCAATATTGATTTAGCAATTAAATGTCTGATCGCTATGACACTATTCAATTTAATAATTTTCAATTCAATATCAATGGTCATTGGTCAATAATAATTCTATTCGATTCAATAGGCGGAGGCAATGCCAGTCAACGCCAGTATCCAAATGACCATGACCTATTCAATTCAATTCGATTTCAATCCAATTCAATTCGATTCGATTTTAATTTAATTCAATTCAATTTATAATGTTCGGAGTTATCCAATTCAATGGGGAGCCCTCGGTCAATTAAGGAAACTCCATGTCTCTTTCATGTAGGCCAGTGGGGGATCAGTGCCACGGTAAGCCACCCAACAATATAGCACTAACAATTATTCGTGAATGACGGGGGATCATGACCAAACACAGGACAGCCATAGTTTCTCTAAAGGATGATGGCGCCTCAAACCTTTAGGTCCACTATCTTCTCCATTCAATTCAATTCAATTCAATAACAATATGACCCGAGGGCTTGGAGATAATCAGAGAACATTGAGATCCAGCAGCTTTCAGCTTTTATCTTGTTTATATAAGACGTCTATCTTTCATCAATTTAATTTAAGTGAAACAAGACCCAATCAGAAAGACTACTAGATCGGTATCATAATCAATTATATGATTGGATATGATGATAATATGATTTGATAAAATAATATTATTATCAGGTATGATAATAATGTACTCAAGTATGATAGCAATTTAATCGGGAGCAATCAATAATAATAAAATCAATATATCATATTCCAATAATAATAACAACAAAACAATTATAAAATTGATAATAAAATAAAATCGATTAATAAAATAAATTTCAATTGTCTTTCTTCTCTATTTTTTTATTCCTTTTGTCATTGACCTATAAAATTTCAATAAATATTTTCCTCAGCGAAAAAATCATAATTAAAATAAAATCACATTTCCTATCTAATTCCTTTTCCTTTTTATCCTCTCTCACGTTTCTCTCTCCACATACCCAGCACGCACGTTTTTTTTCTTTTGATTTGCTCTCTATTCTCTCTCCAATTCCCTTACACCCTCACCTCTTTATCTCTCCAATTCTTTTACACCCTCACTTATTACTTTTTCGTTTGCCCTTTTTTTTCTTTTTTTTTTCTCCTTACATTACGGCCGATTTCTCTCCTTCAATCTCTCTCTCTATTTTTTTCCTCCCGTGTCACGGTCTCTCTCTCTCAATTATTCATTTCTTTTACTCCTCTCTCTCAACACTTTGGCGCCTTCCCCTTATTCCTTGACCTCTTCCCACCGTAAAATTTTCCCCCTTTTTTTACGCCAAAGCGACGTGCGACGTGATTAAATTCCTTTTTATTTATTTCTTCTCAATTCTCTCCTTGCGCCCTTAATATTTCTTTTAAGGTATTATTATTTCTTTTCCTTGAATCGGTGAGCAAATCGAAGGCATAAACGTCCGAAACAATAAGTGGCGCCGATCGATTTCAATGGAAATCAATCTTTCACCAAAATAAATAATAATGTATTACGATAAACCTACGGATCCCCCCTACGTACCTCGTAGCCGTTCGACGTTGAATCATGCTTTGCCATCACCTGAACATCCTGCCTCTGCCGCCGGACACCGAGAATCAAAAAGGAGAAAACTCCTTTGACGACCGGCCCTAAAAATTTATTTATAGGGTTCTAGATCCTAGATTTTCAATCTATCTATACCTTCCAATCCCGATCAAATTTAATCTTTTAATTAATCTCTTTTAACAATTTTGATTTATTTTAATAATTAAATAATTCCGAATTTAAATAAATATCTCATAATACATTTTTATCCTTACTTAAACTCCTCCTCTATTTTCCTTTATTTTCGGAATTATTTATTATAATAATATTAATGGTCATTTTTCTCAAAATAAATAATAAAATATTATTTTTTCAACTCTCAAAAATTGGGGTCGTTACATAAAGTCACTAAAGTGTCTAAAAGAGTGTCGTGATGTTGTCGATGCTTTAATATCCTTATAGGTGTGATAAATACAATGTGATTGTGGCATCGGCCGATGACACTAAAGTTTGAGCGTTGCGACAAAGGTGACGCTAATGTGACTCTAAGGTTGTGAAAATGTAGGGCATTGCTATTGCGACCCCAATGTGGTACCAATGTGTGTAAAAATATAAATACATATGTTACATATGCTAAAGTTTAATTAATAAATTAATTAAATGTTAATTATAATTATATTCATATATGTTATATTTAGTTTAATTAATACATATTTAATTATATTCTTTGTTAAAGCTACTGGTTTGTATTATAAATTTTGAGCTACATCATTCACATAGTAAATTTCTCCAATTCTTTTAGTTTCATCAACTAAACATAGTTTATTGTCAATTGGGTATTTCTATCTGTGAATTTTGTATTTCATCATTTTTGATCTTGTAAAAATGGAGATTCATTTTAATTGCAAGTTATTGCAAACTCTTTTTTGTTAAGATAAAATATTGTATATGCTTAACAGGTTAGAATTTTCAATATTCTTAGAGATAGTTTGTTACGACCCTGAATTAAATCTTACTTTAGTTCTAAGTTCATGACTCATTAAGAACGATCAAGTCAAATTTTGAAATATTGTGAAAATAAAATGTAATAAATTTTTTTATAACATAAGAAATATAAATATTAATAAACATATCACACAGTTTATGCAATGTTGTAAGACCCGACCCGGCCATCGACCCAGATTGACCGATGCGCATCGTATTTGAATTTACAAATACATTACATTTTATTTTTAATGAATAACAATATAAATAATATTTTTTATTACCATTGATTTTAAATGTGTATATAAACATAATATCTTAATAATTTGAATTTTTGTAATAATAATAATAATAATAATAATAATAATAATAATAATAACAATAATAATAATAGTGGTAGAATAGATGATGAGTGTGCCATTATTAAATGTTAGTAATATAATAAAAAGCTTGAAAATTTGATAATTTAAAGTTAGAAATTATAATATTTTTTTAAAAATTAGCTAAACTCTCAAACCCGGCCGGGTCACTCAAACCCACCGGGTTGACCGGTCCAACCAGGATTTTGATCGAGTTTGATCGGGTCAAATCGGGTCAATCATCCATCCGGATTTTGAGTGACCCATGACCCTACTAAAGGTCAATTAATTAATACCGAGGGATATATTTTAGGGTTATTTCTTTAAGCCTCCCCTAAACTATGGTGAATTTTCGCATATAACCCTAATATATGAACTCCCTGTAGCGCCTCCCTAAATTATTCCGCAAATTCCACTTTAACCCATCCATCTAGATCTATTAATTTTCTCATCATTTTCAATTTTTTGATTTAGTAAATGACTAAACTACCCTTCTCTTTTTTAATGTTTGAAAAGATATATAATAATAAATAATTATATAGAATAAAAATAATGTAAAAAGGGTGTTGCTCCTCTCCCTCGCCAGCGTTGGAGTGAGGGAAGAGCCACGACGGGGGAGGGGAATTGTCGCCAGCGTCGGAGGGAGTGAAGAGCCCACGTCCAAGGAGAGGACCCCACGATTGTCACCACCGCCGCCGCCTCTCGGCCATCGCCCGCGCTAGAGGCCCCCTCGTCTCTGATGACTCCCCGATTGCCCCCTAGTCATCACCCGCACGAGAGCCCCCCTCCACACACATAGTGATGGCTCTCCCCCATCACTTCCCGCAATATCATCGGCGACAAGATCGTAGAGGGGGGACCCCCATCCCCTCGCTCGGTGTTGCCGGGGAGCAAAAAAGGGGGTGAGATGGGGGGACGTCTTCCCTCGTGCGAGTAGATGACGTCGTGTTTTTTGTTTTTATTTATTATATTGTATTATTTTAAACTTTTAAATATTACAAGAGAAGGGAGAAGTATAATTTAGTCATTTAATAAATTAGAAAATTAAAAATGATGAGAAGGTTAATAAAATTAGACGGATGAAAAAATGGAAATAACGAAATAATTTAGGAAGATGTTATGATGAGTTCATATATTTGAAATAGATACGAAAAATTGTAATATTTTATATCAGTTTTTTTTGTTAAACTATATTTCCTTAGAATGGCCCGTCGGCATTTAAATGTCATTGCATAGCATGAGAGGTTAATTTTTTTTATTCTTAACGGCCCCGTCTGCATTTAATGTCATTTCCCATGATGAGTGGTTTGTCAACTTGAACATTGTCAATGAGTTTCGGTGTTGCCAAAACAATTGTTTATCTAGAGAGAATGTGTGATAAGGTGAAAAGAAAAAAAAAACAAACTATCAAATGTGATCTGGTCCTGCTAAGACGCATTGATATAGTCCCCATTTTTAGCCACATCTTCATGTTGTATCAAATGAAAACTCATCAAAACGAGAAAAAAAAACCATTCCCTGGATAGGTGTTTAGCTTAGGTACGTTGGAGCCCTTTGGTTCGTGGATAAAGCGCGGAACATCTTTCGATGAATATTGTAAACATGTGGCAAAATAAAGTTAATTCGGTCAACGTATATTTTTTATGAAACCATTATGAAACTCATGATATTATCATTTTATTTTACAAAGGTGTAAAATTTTTATTCCATCAAAACAAAAGAATAAACATATTCTCACATTTTTCATTTTTTACTATTTCTTTTAATTTTTTATAATATATTATTATTATTTATTATTATAATAATAAATGTCAATTAGTTATAATAAAATAATTTAATTATAAAATATAATATATTTAAAAGTTATTCTTTTACACCGAAGAAAATAAGAATATGACAAAAATGTTATATTCTTATGAATACTTTTATTACTCTCTAAAAATTATTCTTTATCCAAACGGTTAAATGAAAACTGGACTATATGTGAAATGAGAAAAAAGATCACTATAATAGCGCCAACGAAAATTATCATTCTGTTTATACAGAAACTTTCAGACTTGCACCTTCACAATAATATTAACATTAATGTGTTACACTATTAATCTTGATGTACAATATCTTAACATAGTCCAGTTGTTTTAACATATACCTCAAATAAGAATCATCCATCTAACTGATACGCCTTGTTGCAGAAGGAATTAATTAATCAGCCCACGAATGAGACAGCTACCTGTTGAAAAGTTATGGTACGGTGGTGACGCCCCAAGTTATGATGTGAAAGTGACGACGCCATGGACGAGACTCTTGATCTTGCATTAATTTGTCTCACCACAACGTCTTGAACTTTGATTAATTCATGTCTAAGACGAAAGAATTGATCGAGCCGTAAATTTTCTTTTTTTTTTCATTTTGGTTCTAACTTCTGAGCATTTTACCACTTGTTCTAAAGCATGTGAATGTTGGGTTTTAACTTTAGGCTTTTCTAACTTGTCCTAATGCTTTCTTTGATCGTGGATTAAGTGGATTAAACATGTTGGAATAAGGGTTTAATCTTTAAAACACAATCAAAACAGATGGTGGATTAAGATTAATAGGGAACAAAGTGTGCACGTCTGTGATAAATATTTAATCTGGTCGGATCATTATTTTTCAGATTATTATATTCTTCAATTTCAATGAAATACAAATAATCAACCACTCACATAATTCACTCGTCTTTATGGGTTAAATAGTTTTTCAAATGGATTAAGGGTGAGTTTGGGAAAGCTTGTTAACAAAGCAAGATTTGAAAAAAGCTTGCTTTCCTCGGCTGCATCCCATGGCGAGCATTTCAAAAAGCACAAAATTTGCTTTCTCGTAGAGACATTTGTCTGAAAAAGCAAAATTATTAAGTGTTCATCAAACACCATATTTACAGAAAGCAAGTTTTCTGTGCGGAAAAATAACTTCGAAAAGCTCTTCCAAACGCAGTCTAACTCTGTGGGATCATGGGGCCTTAATGTGTTTGATTAGAAGGAAAAGGGTAAAAAAAAAAGAACTGATGAGGATTACCAAGAAAACTTTGAACATATGTTTTCCAGTTAGGCCTGTTTGGCGCAAATGTAAAATTTTTTACACAATTCAAAATTCTTGCACTTTTTCTTCCCACGTCTGAAGTAAATTTTACATTATGATGTTTGGATGTAGAAAACTTTTACAAAAGTAAAAAATAAAAAAGTTAGACCAAAATGATGATAATAAGATGATATGAAAATGACTGATGTCTTCCTAGCACTCATAGAAAAAATTATTCTATGAAATTGAATAAAACTATTGAAGAAAAAATTCCTCATGGAATTGACATAAAACTATAGTATTGTATTCTTTACTTTTTAACATCCAAGCAATTGTATTTTTTTCTTTGTAAAGGAAATTATACTACAGAATATCAATTATTTGATTTTCCAATGATTTCAAACAAGCTCTTATGATTTTTTTCTCGTTCAATTTATTATATTTTACAAAGTTTTTTTTTATTTTTCCAATAATTGATTTTCCTTGTGATTTTGGTTCCTTGGAATAATTTATTTTTTGACATTGTGTTAACTTTTTTGGGGTGGGTGTGGGAGTGGGGCTGAGTAGACTGTTTGAACTCTGAAAAAAAAACAATATAATTCGTGGACCAGTTCATATAACGTTTGTTCTTAGAGAAAATGCAATTATCATCTAATGATGCAAAGAACAAATGCCAAAATTGTTGTCCATGCTCAGAGGAAATTGTTTGAGTATCTTGCACACTTACTATTCTTTTGATATGAGTTCATATGCAACCTTAAATTAATTATCATGCTCAGGTGGATTCCCTGTAAAGCCACTTGATGTATAAGATCATAAGATATATACCTCGGTGAATGGAAAGCATGCAATTACTTGTTTAATTACAATCTACTGCAGGAGGGATTTGAGATGACAACTTGATCAACCGTTGTCTAATATATTTTATGAGCAACATGGATGGCCCACTGATCCATATCATAATCTAGATCAAATTATAAAATTTGACAATAAGTTAAAATTTATATATTGATATGTCAATACATTTTATATATCATGAGGTGTAAAGACTGGCTTGGTAATGCACTTTGTGAAATTAAAACATATTTTTGATACTTTTAGTAACTTATCATGTTTTATACTTTTTTCTTTATCCAAATATAAATTTTATAATCTTTCCTTCATCTTTTTTGTTTTCCCTCACCCTCCACTCTTCTACTCCTCAACTTCTGAAAGATCTCATGGAAACTACTGCAAAGGTGAAAACATCAACTTTAGGAGTCATTTCAAGTACACAAAGCACATGCTCCTCCATCTTTTGGCAGCAAGAAGCCAGGAGGAAGTTCAACAAAAACAGCTAAAAGGCTCTTACAATTTCACAATCTTTTTTTGAGGGGGCTGTATTATCTGCTGTATTTCAGTTTTGGCTCTATGATAAACATATGTTTAAAGCTTGAGCTCCCAAATGCTAAAGTCTAACTTGGATCTATTAACTTTCCTGTCTTTCAACCAACCATTCCAATCTACCAATCAAATCACCTTATTTGTGCTTTTGTGCTACAATTGATTGACATCCTCTAAGCGAATCTCAACTTTCAGTTACATAATGATGTGCATTGCCATATCTTGACATGATTACATGCATGACAAATCAAAGAAAATACTTTCTTTTGTTCAATCAATGATGAATTGCGTGGGAAGATCAGCTCCCCTCTTTACTCACAAGCGAGGAGAAAAGTTGAAATGCATGCCCCAAAAAGCAGAAGAAAAGAAAAAAAAGGAGAAGAACAGGAGAACAGAAACATAGTTGAAAAGTTGGAAAGGCAGGCAATAATTCCACTCTTGCATGCTCCTCAGTCAATCAGCATCTTCTCTCTCGGCCTCTCGCTTCTCAACTTCTCATTCCCAGATGACAGTGGAAAATAAACATGAATCTTATTTTTTCTTCTGAACCGTTACATTTTGTTATCCTTTTTTATAGTGGCGCCATGTGACTGTTCTGATCAGGGATCTCCATGTCTGGACCTCGATATGTATAAAAAGATGGTCCAAGGGCTACACATTCCAACCAGCAGACATTTATTTATCAAGCTTGAAGTGGCTTGACCACTGTCAGTGGCTCTAGGTCAAGCTAGGGTCCAAGATATTCAATACCTTCTTCCATCCCTCCCCCCCATTCCATTTCTGTCAAACGCCAAGTGGCTTCTTCCAAGTTTAGTAGCAGAACTATATAACAAGCTCATTAATTCTTTCTAGGTTGATGAACTCATTACTAATTGTTTCAAGGGGCATTTGGCCAATAAAAGAAGAGTCAGAGTTGCATTCTTAACACTCTATTCTTCCCTTTTTACGTTCGATGCACACTTCTTCTTCTTCTTCAGTTTCTGATTTATAAAATCATTCAATTTTTTTTTGATCTTTTTGAACAACTCGACCTCTTTGTTTACAATGGCTTATATTGTAATCCATATGAACACCAGTACCTTACAGCTGGTCAGAGTGTAGGATGCATTGTACTACTCAAAATATTCAAATAAGGGAGTATAAGTTTTATTGCTATTAAATTAGGGATAAGGAAACGTAGAGGAAATTCATCTTAAATTCATCAGTCGAGATTCACTATTAAGCATATTATTACAAAAGTTAGCAGCAAAAGAAAAGGAAAAAAGGCATTTATTAGTTCATGTAACCCTCACAAAATTGTGACCTTAACTTTACAGAAATATCACCTTTTTATCTTCATGGGAACAACAACAAAAAAAAAAAGGATTGATAGTGTGGGACCTGTGGGTTACAAAAACACTTCCACCGACACTACAGATGCCACAATATAAGTTGCTTATTTTTTCATCCACCAGCGAAAAAAAAAAGAGAAAAGTTTTAATGAAGAAAAGTCTAACTACCTGCACAACAGTACAATTTGATGTTCAGACACAGACCAACCATGTTGCAGTTGTACTGTTTTTCATCTCAGAAAGATAAATAAATATATATAATTCATTTAGACAGGCATCAATTATGTGAAGGATCCAAAAGACTTACACCCAGTAGAAAGCTTTTAGCTGTTGGGACTCTTGTGACTTGTGAGTTGCATAAGAGATATAGAACAAGCATTCTCCTTCTCTCCATGGAAATACAAATATGAGTGTTAAATTAATTAATTAGATTTTTTTCTCATTTCATGAATATATATATAGAGAAACAGAGACAGTACACTCTCACATAAAGGCAGTAGACCCCTACTTCCAACCTCACATGACATGTTATGTTTTTTTAAAAAAATTTATAAGTGAATTATGATTGATTATTTTCATAATGTTAATAATATCTTGAATTCTATCATAATTAAAAATTCATTTGAATTTCGAGACATTTCGAAATAAAAGGTGTCATCGAGATTCTAGATAGGTCAAGGGGGATCCTTATGGGAATTTGAAATTGATTTATTCTCTTGTCGCGATACAGATGCCCTAATTTTGAGAGATTAATCTTAGTATGTAAAGAAAGTGTATATATAAACTCTCTAAGAATCCGAATAGAAAATAATTTGATTTATAATTTTTTTTATTTTTCATCTAATAAAGCTTTGTATCGCTTTGCATTTGGTCGGTACGAAATATCTCTAGTACAAAAATCAAATTTGAAATATATATGTATGCAAGTTTAGCTTTTAAATGACTTTTCAGTGCCTGATTCTACAACATCATTTTTTCATCCATCTTGACATATTAAGGTTATGATTACATTCTTCTGTAGCGGAATAAGAAGGTGCAGTGCAAACTTTCGCTCGGTTCGAATACTCATAATTGACTCATTGTGTGTTCTATAATGTATGCATTACGAGAACTGAATATATTTAAATGGAATAAACAATCATAATATCATTATATGCTTAAAAGATCAATATATTTTTATTTTAACTTAAATCTGAATTGCAGAGAATAAAATTTGAAAATATAATATTCTATAATAAACTATTTTATTATAAATAGTCGATGTTCGTTAATCGTTATGATACATTATCATAATAATAAAATTCATAGAAAAATAATATATAGTTAGAAAATAGAATAACTGCAGTGAAAAAGTGAAAAGCTTGAATATAATTATTCTTGTAAAATAATACTAAACTGCAGTGAAATGAATATATGCTGACTTTCTAAAATAAGACATGAGATTTAAGATGGCTTTCACGCCTTTTTCGGATCACACATAAAAAAAAAGTTACTTAACTTTATTGAAATTAACCAAAAATAAGAAAAGAAAACTGTTTTATCTCACTACATTTTAATTTTCAAGAAACTCCTCATAATTATGATCATGAGATGTGGTTAATAGCTATCATCTATTTGTTTACATTCTTTACCAATAGGATTTATCACCCTATCAAGGAGATGGCAAACCTCTCTAAAGTATTGTCATGTACCATGTACCATACCTGAAATCTTTATGTGATAAATGGTGCAAAAACAAAGCTATTTCCCTCTGTCCTCATCTGTGGGCAAAGACAAGGTTCCCTTGCTGTCCTAATCATCTGCCTCTTGGATCAATCTTTGGCTGTCCAAATCTCAAATCTTCTTCTCATATATCCAAAAGCAGATGCCAAAAGCTTATGTGGTGGCATGCACACTCAGAAGGCATTAACTGCCATTTTAGTCTACCACCAAGCATCATCTTTAATTCATCATCCCCCATTTCCCACATCACACTTCAATTCACTAAGATGAGTACAATATGACATATTTCAGACCATGAAACAAACAAAGTTAATGTATCCCATCTTTTCTACTTCTTGTTTCCTAACCATCTTGGGAACTTCATAAAAAATATATAAAAAAAAGGTAAACCAAAGTGTACTGCAGAAGCAATAACAGGGAATTGGTTCAAGTATCCACAGATCAAGTGATTGGGATTCAGAATAACTTATTCATTGAGATGAGAAAATCTTTCAATGTTCTTCCTTTTTTTTTTCAATTGGTCATCAGTGAACAAAAGTTAATATTTTGTGATTGATTCGGTATTAATAATATAAGCACTAAAAGTTAATATTCTCCAAGAAATATTTTGATACTTGAATTTTAGGATTACTGACTCATTTATCACAGCTTAACTCAATCCATCTGCTTTTAAAGTTTGTTAATCTTTTTACATTTTGTGGTTGCAAAAAAGAAAAAAAGTTACCCTTAAAATGAAAGGTCCTTAAAATTTCCTTTTCCTCCTCTTTGTCATTTTTGCTTTGCCTTTATTTTTTTCCCATTTCCTTTCTGTAATAATAATTACGTTTCCGGCTTCCTTAAAGACGCGGTTCCTCTCACAGTGGCGCCTCTTTAATGCTTCCTCTCATTTCCTCCGTCACGCTCCGTCCATTAATTCCGTCGACTTCCTCCATAAAAATCCTTTCTTTTCGATCACTCTCGACCCCAAATCGACTCACAGGCCCCTAATGCTCCAAAAGGTGCCACCTTTCGCTGGATCCTTAGAGCCCCGGTGGTGAATCACAAGCCGGGATGCACGGCCACAGCCGGCTCGGGCGGCCTTCGTCCACCGGAAGTCGCACGCCCTCGCCGGTATCTTCCCCCAGGTCGTCCTACCGAGCGGCCCGGGGCTTCAAGGGAGAGGCCGCGCTGAGCCTGGATCGGGTTGTGTACTGGGTGGCCGCGGCGGCGCTCCGGCGTCGGGGGGTGCTGCTGCTGGTGCCTCTGTTGTACTTGACTCTGATGGTGACGTTGGTAGGAAGGTGGGACCTCGAGGCCGTCCCGGTGCGCGTCGGGGTCGCGATCCTGCGCCGGGCGCCTGCGGGTTCCGTCTACCGGAGCCCGCAGGTGTTCGAGAAGCTGTGGCCCAGCATGCAAGCGGACGTCAACCGCTCCAATGCAGTAAGCAGTGCTCGCTCCTTTCATGGATTTTCCTGCCTTGATCCCTTTGCATTTCATCGTGATGCTTAAAAGTTGCATCTCTTGCTTTATATGAGCCGTTTCTTTTTTTTTCTTATGTTGTGGTTGTTCATCTTTTGTAGCAAAAAGAATGTATCTGCCCACCTAATGTCGTGTTTCCAACTTTGGCTTTTAGATTCACGAGGACTCGCAATGAGGTCCTAGATATCTTGTACATAAAAACGGGAAAAAGGAATACAAGTTTTAGTTCTCTCCATCTTTTCTTACTTATATTCATTATAACATTCTAAAAGAAGGGGAGTAAATTTTGGAATGGAGTTTTATGTGATCAGAAGACACCTTAGGGGCCTCGATTCCTGCTTGGAAACGGATCAAACATGGTGCACAAAGTAATGCGTATAAGGAACATTTCTAGCCAGCGCTGTGTCAAAATGTTGGTGGCTGTGTTTAAAGAAATTAGATCGATGACTAAACTAGTTCTATCTTATGGGCAGCATCATATCAGGGATTTTAATTTATTGTGCATATATGCTGATAGTTTATGTTCAGTAAAAGTTTCAAATTCGATGTGCTGATCCCTGGGCGATAGAGTTCCTAATGTGCTGCTGTAGGATAGATTAGAAGACTTGACATGCTTCTGATGAACAGAGTAATAACAGAACGTTATGCTGCTTCCTAAAGTCTTGTAAATCATAATTCTAATAGAATGATGGGCTATTACAATTGGATTCTCTGCAGTTTTGTTTGCTGGCGTGATTTTCTCTGTAACTTGACATTACAAGATGTGTTCATTCTAAGTCGGTACTTTCACAAAAACAGGAATATTACCTTTTTTTCCTTTTTTGAGCTCATGTGTGCAAGGTTGCTGTGCGTGCAGTTGCATGACATGTGCATAGTTCATATAGTTGAATTAAACCCTTTTTTAAACCTGTATGTCTACACTTTGTTGTTAATGTTCTCTTTTCCTATTAGTGTGTTTCTGTTGGTCACTATCACATTGTATGTCCATGGTATTATGTAGTTGATGACAGCATGGCATCACAAATCAGCTCAAAAATGGAGACCTTGCTTGCAGAAGAAGCTTTCCCAATCAGGTCAGAGTTTACAAGCTTCATATACAATTCTATGTATGCCTTAAAATGCCACTGTTAAAAGCTTGCTGTTAAAAATTATGCTAGCAGAAGGTTGTGTTTCCAATTCATTATTATGTTTAGTTGCTTACACATTGTTAGGCATGCAGAGTTGCCTCCTTCAAATGGTTTTCTTATAATTGAAGCAAATGGGGGTCTCAATCAACAGCGCCTATCAGTAAGTTCTAAATAAGCATATATGAAAACCTTGTCAGAACGTTAATAGAGTTTATAAATATATGTTGCCTTCATTCTCACGTACTTTTAGAGCTCAACTCTTCTCTGTGTTTCTTGTTGACATTTGCATGAGTTACCATTGACTCGTAACCTCTAGCCAGTTTTTTTTGCTTTCAATTGAAAATATTTAGGTTTAAAGAGATATTTTCTTTAAACAAAATGTTAAACATCTTATATGGTCCACTGAAAACAAATAATAAACACTAAAGCTATGCGCTGAATGTTTTGATCAGCTGTCAAGATGTTTTCCTATACACCTTGAACCTTTTTCCTTTTGGTGATCATTTTCTGTTTTTTGAAGCTTATAATATTTTGTCTTATTTTCCTTATTCAAAATCTGATGCTCTTGTTCAGATATGTGATGCTGTAGCCGTTGCTCGCATATTGAATGCAACACTCGTCATTCCAATATTTCATCTGAATAGTGTTTGGCAAGATTCCAGGTATTACACTTTGTCTGCCTCTTTCTATAATATGTTCCATGGTTGCTAGATCCCGATCCGATCCTACCCGGAGGATCTTAAACATGGGATCTATACGCATTGGTACAAATTTCTTTATTCAAATAAAAAAATTAAAAATAAACATAAAGGACCTTGAGAAAATTTGGTTTAACTATTTTATTATATATATTGTACATGTTAGTCTCACTTTCATGAATTTTAATATCTTCTAATATATACGTGTGGTTTGGTCGCGGTTGGCCTTGGTCGGAGGCCCTTTTCATACAACGGTGGCATTTTGGCAGTTTCTTAGAGCCCGTGATGGATGGAGTCAGAGGAGAGTTTTGTTAGTGACCTTCCTAGCCGGTGCCTAGGCTATTTGGCTCCAGCGCAACTAGATTATTTTTTGTGGGGAGAGATGTTAAATTGACGATATTGTACACCATTTCTCTTTCCTTCTTCGTGAGTGGGGTTTTGGATAGTGGTTGTACTTTTTCACCTTTTTGCCACTCTTTTAGTGAGAGCTTACACTTGTACATTTTCACATCATAGTGATATATATTTATGGATGACACCCTAACTTGGTGCTCATCCTTCTTTTCCTCAATATATATATATATATATCTTCTAATTATATATATATATATATATCTTCTAATAATACAATGTTATGTTATGAATCTAATACTGTCAAAATAACAGTTTTCCTCTCTTAATTGTTTCAGCAAGTTTTCAGATATCTTTGATGAGGACTACTTCATTGACACACTTAGACAGCATGTAAGGATAGTCAAAAAGCTGCCAGATGATGTTCTACAACAATTTGACTATAATATCAGCAGTATAATTAACATGAGAACTAGGGCCATGTCATCCAAATCCTACTATCTGCAAAAGGTTCTCCCAAAACTCTTAGAACTGGGGTACGCGTACTTTCTCTTTGATGATCATATTTGTGGATTTTCCTTGTTTTCTCAATAGATTGGCTTGCTTAAATATTGTATTATTTTAAGAATATCGGTCAACAATCTATCTCTCAAAAAGAGGAATACCCTACAACAAGGTTCATGTTTTCTCAGGAAGGTGGCCTATTCATGTGCGGTAACGCTATTTTTTATGTGCAGGGCTGTACGTATAGCACCTTTCTCTAATAGATTGGCTCACTCAGTTCCACCCACTATCCAGGGATTGAGATGTTTGTCAAATTATGAAGCATTAAGGTTTTCACAACCAATGAGAGATCTTGCAGCAGTTATGGTTGAACGAATGGTAAAGAACAGTTCCATTAGCGGTGGAAAATACGTCTCGGTTCATCTTCGTTTTGAAGAGGTGTTCGCTGCTGTAATTTTAGCATCATGTGTGCACTTCTTTACGACTAAAATGTTACAAATGTTTGTTCTTTTGCATTGCAGGATATGGTAGCCTTTTCATGTTGTACTTACGATGGTGGACAGAAAGAGAAGGATGAAATGGATAAGGCCCGTGAAAGAGGCTGGCGGGGAAAATTTAACCGACCTGGCAGAGTGATAAGTCCAGAGACTAACAGAAGAGAAGGAAAATGTCCTTTAACTCCTCTAGAGGTTGAATTCTCAACCAAAATGTTGTTTGCTTAAGTGATAAGAAGATTGTACATTCTTGATTTCAATTTCACTCGATTGAAATAGCTACAATATGCTACTTTGCTTTTGAATGTTAGTAATTGTACATGCCTTTTCATTCACAGAGTTTTTATTTCCCTTATCGTGCTTCAGGGTGCTACTTGGTGCATTGCATATTTACTAATGTCATTTGTTCTATGGTGGACATAATTGCTTTGTTGCAGAAGGAACTATTTATCTTTTAAATTTACCTCTTCCATGCCACACGAGACCTGATATGTGTTCTCGACTTCAGTGATCCCAAGATTTCTATTTTCTCCACAGTTTTTTTAAGATCTGCAAGAAATTCTTGAATCAGCCTTAGTAGGCCAATTTCCATGCATAAACACATGAATATCTTTTTTTAATTAAATACCAATTAGAACCTCATGAATGTGGTCACCATACATAACTATGATCAATATTAGGAGAATACTGTCATCTCATGATTTTGTTGACAAAGGAGCATTGCAGGTCGGAATGATGCTTCGAGGCATGGGATTTGATAATACCACATCAGTTTATGTTGCTTCTGGCAAAATCTACAATGCAGAGAGGTACATGGCTCCTTTACGTCAGTTATTCCCTCGCTTGGAGACCAAGGATACTTTAGCCTCAGCAGAAGAGCTTGCACCTTTCATGGTATTGAATTCTTAATGATCCTCTCTTTCAGCCTTGGACTTTCTTAGTTAGTTTCCAGCAAAAATATGAAATAAACTTCCCAAAGGCTATTCGCATAATAGATTTACATTTATATTCTGCTTAGGTGTAGTGTTTTTGCATTTTGCTGCCATAGTACATATGTTTTCACCTTCCATATCTATCTGTAATAGTATTAATGCTTCCTGTGATAATCAAGTGGTTTTCCATTTTGAAGTTCTGCTACCACAATGATTTAAGCTGTTAGGGCATAATATATTGTACTTGCTACTGATTTCTGTTCCTCATAGGGATATTCGTCAAGGTTGGCGGCACTTGATTACACAGTCTGTCTTCATAGTGAAGTATTCATCACAACTCAAGGTGGCAACTTCCCCCACTTTCTGATGGGACATAGGCGATATCTTTTTGAAGGACATGCAAGGACAATAAAGCCTGACAAACGGCGATTGGTGTTATCATTTGACAACCCAAATATCAGGTGATTTTTCAAGCTCATAGGTTCCACTCTTTCTTTCTGAGTTGTATTTGCTCCTCAAAAAGGAAGAAAAGCCGTAGTACTCTGTTCCGATATAGGCTCCTCAAAATCATAACAAGCATATTCTAAACTTCCACGATTTATGTTTCACAAAGAAATGATGAAATAACAAATAGGACATTGGAGTCATGAGTTTTGGAAGTTTTGTCGCATCGGGGCGATGAAAATTTACCTTATGTCATTAGTTAAAATTATGTTTCTCATGTTTCCTTGCAGATGGGAGAGGTTCAAGCATAATATGCAGGAAATCCTTCACCATAGCGACGTAAAAGCATTTGGACTGCGGAAGCCGGATTCATCTGTGTATACGTACCCAGTGCCCAATTGCATGTGCCAAGAATCAGAATCATAAGTTTGCAGATGTTGTAAATGGTGTAGCACTAGATCAGATCCCCTTCCCCCTTTAACACGCTTGAAGGTAGCCCTTGATGTAGTTCAAGTGTATTGATAATTCATTCAATTAACTTTAGGTCAAGCGAGCAATTAATCACAGTTTGCTAGGCTGCGTCAGGTTGTTCAGGTCTTGGGCTAATTCCACTCGTTTGCTGTACATGTAAAAATTTACATCTTTATATATGATAACATTCTTTTTTTTATGTTGCCCTTGGTCTTCTTCTTAGATTGTGCTCGTTGCTTGTGAGTTCAATGTTTGTCATGCACCATTTTTTTTACACCATACCAAGCAATATCATAATTATTAGATATAAAATTTACGATTGCGATTTATTATTTCAACTATCAATAGGTGGGTAATTTATATTATGGATGATATATTGTTTTATAGGAGTTTTAATAATAAATTAGAACGAGATTCAATGTGGTGGATCTGACTTGTATGTTCAATATTGAAAGCTTCCTTGTATTTTCAACTTTGTTAACCAATGTTTTTAAAATTGGATCGGACATCGAATAGATTTTTTTAAAAAATAAATTAAATCTATATTATGAATAATATGTTAAAACTAATATAAGATTATTGTCTTATTTTCCAAATGAAATTTAAATGCATTTATCCAAAATCTATTAATGAAAATAGAAAAAAAAATGTAGACTCGTTATATTAAAATATGTCAATTCATGAACTCCATAGTCATAATATCTAAAAGGATTTAAAGCTAAATGATTTGTTTTTTATTTAAATTTATTATTACAATGTACATATTATAAAAAATTGAATAAATTATTTCATGAAATACGTATTGAGAAAAATTAATGAGTGAAATTGAACTCTATTAGATTCATGTAGTCGACCCCACCTAGTGGGATAAGGCTTTATTGTTATTGTTATTGTATTTTCTTATTAATCTATTTTATTTTATTTTAAAGTAAGTATTCTTCTGTTAATAACTTTCCTTTTTTCACATGTTCTTATTAAATTGTTTCTCCTTCCGTTTTTTTCTCCATTCAGTTATTTTAATATTTACTTTTTTTTTCTCACTTCCTCTTTTTTCTTCATAAATTTCTCACTTCATTATCCTCCTTAAATTTTTTACTTCATTTATAACCATCATCTTCTTTTTTTTTTCACAGCTATATTTTCCTGTTTTCTTTGACTCTGTCATTCAAATTCTCGCATTTTATTTTTAATGCAAAAATAAAAAAACATCTGAAACTAATTTTTTCCTTTCGCAATTATTTATTTTCTTTCCTTTTTTATTTGATTCTATCTTTGAAATTTCCATTTTTGCAATTTTTCGGTATTAACACTGTTGTTAACAAATGAATCAATTGGCTTTTAATGTGTTTTTTGGTGAAACTATTGAGCATCTTTAGGAGAAAGTTAAGAAAAAGCATTAGCATCAAATACTTGTGTTTGGTTTTGTTAAAACTAAGTTATTACTTTGAAGGTAGATATCATCACTTAATAAAAAAATGTTTTACGTGGATAAGAAAAGTTTGATATTGTGTAGTCGAAAGATTGATATAAAGTTTGAAATCTTATCACATTAGTTTTATAGTTTTAATTTCATTGAAGTAATTTTTATATGGATAATCAATTTTCAAATTATGTGAAGGCAAAATATTTTCTCTTAATAGTATTAGGTATCATTTTATGAAAATGATAAGTGATGAGGTCTCCTATCACATGAAGAATTATTACATGTGATCTTTGAGAAGCTTTTGTCATGCGTTTTAGGGGGCCCAACTGCAGGTGGTTTTTGTAATTATAAAAGAGTTTAATACTTAAATATTTATCACAGCTCTTTTTTTTACTATTACTAACACGCTTAAAATTACAATTTCTTCAAGTTTAACGTTACATTATAAAGTTTCCGACTTCTCTTTGTTCAATTTCCAATTCCATCAAGTTTCCTATTCACCTATTTTTATCACAATAATTATTAAATAACATTAATTTCCTTTGCATAAATGTACTCCATAAGAATACTTAGTTATTTTCCCCTTTTCATCTTTTACTTTCAACGATTTTTTCAATAATAAAATCATATATGTGTTTGAAGTTAGACAGGAAAAAAAGGGATTGCTTAAATATTTAATTTTTTTACGCTTGATAAATGATTAATGCCTCTTTCTTTTTCCTTTTTTTTTCGGAAAGTCAATTTTTTTAGTCAAACCAAACTAGTTCAATTAGGCTTTTAATAAGATTTTTTTACATTTATAAAAGGGAGAAGTCAGCTTACCACTTTTCCATTTTAGAGATCAAAAGCTCAAAGGATTTTATTTTTTTTAAAAAAAAATACATCTCACACCTGTAACTGTAAAAGAAAATCAAGCAAAATGTATCAGTGGAGAAAAATATAAAATCATGATGCAGTGACATATAATATTTTTAGAAACTTGCATCTTTAACAATATTTTAGCTTATATCAAAATATTTTGCAACTGATACTTAGTTTCTTTTAATGATCTCATTTGAATCTCGGTCTAAACAAATCTCATTACTTTGATATGCATGATATAAATATATTTTGAATTCAATTTTCAGGTTTTTGACATTGATCATCCAATGTTGCACAATAAGTTTTCCAGAAAGAAAAAAAGGAAATATTGTCATTGTTATTAGTGCAACATGATATCATAGATTTATGACTATCCAATGACTCAGAAATAAATATTGCATAATTTAATCTAAAACCATGTCTTAAATATTATTCTTTGATCAAACAAACTTTACATTTTTCCTTTGCTCCCACTTTTTTTTTCCTGGTTAAAAATCTCCAACTCCCAGAAAAAAAAAACAAGGAAAGAAGGGAGCAACTTTGGGAAACACAGGGGGAATTTAGTTAACTAATGACAAATGTGACATCTTCGTCCCCTGCGCAGTTCTCGTCGCAGTCCAACGCCGACGCCACCACCAGCTCGAGCTGATCCTCCAGGTACCGCTGCAGGAGCTCTCCCTCCGTCACGCCCTCCTCCTCCTCCTCCGGCGGCCCCTCCCCCGCCTCGCCTTCTTCGCATCGCTTCAGAAAGGCGGCGCCGTCCCAGTCCGCGTGGGGTTTCCGCCGGCGCCCGAGCCGGAGGCAGAAGGCGGCGACGCAGAACAGGGGGAAGGAGAGGCAGGTCAAAGGGAGGAGCACCGGGGAGCAGCAGATCAGGGCGATCAGGAGGCAGACCCTCCGCCGCCGCCCCCCGGAATAGGCGGCCGACAGGACGGCGATGGCCAAGCCGATCGGAAAGCACCACCGCCGAACTCTTCCCATCGCAAAGATGCCACCTTTGGTTCTCTTTCTCTTCTCCTTCTCACATCTCTCTCTCTCCCCTCTCTCCCTCTCTCTCTCTCTCCCCTCTCTCTCTCTCTCACACACACAACAACAACAACTAAGAAAAGAGGGCCGAAAGAAGCACCAAGCGCCTCTTCTCCACCCTTTTAACGCTCCTTAGTATATCTTATTAAAACCCGCTTGGAATTTAATTAATTAATTAATTGTGATCAAGATTCATCATTTATTGTATACCAACCATTTTATGCATTTATTTATTTTGAGTTAATTAACTTGTTGTTCCTGTTTTCCTTCATAATTTTTTATTCGAATTATTCTTTTCCTAAAAATTCAATTGCTCCTTTTCTTTTAAAAGAATGTGAGTAAAGATATAATATATATATAATAAAACTGATTTTGTTACTTGTTAATAATTAATTGCAAAACTGATAATAGTATGTGGTTGACATGTTTTTTTGGTGTATTATATTAGATTAAAAAAACCCGAAGCATTTTTTATATCAAAATTATGAGAATTTTGAGTCGATAACTAATTTATTCCTTGTGATGACGAATTTGTCTATTCATACGTGTAAATGGATCAAAGTGGGCCCCCTTGTGGGCATCTCGGCTTCTGTCGGTCCACAGTCCGTCTAATTAAATTAATAAATAAAAGTTTTTCTATTTAAGTTCAAAAAGGTTCTCAAAGCAATTTTTAATTGAACTAATCACTTATTAATCACGCATTTTAGCGCATTCCCGTGGTTTAAGAAAAAATATAATTAAAATTATTTAAAAAAATAAAAAATAATGTAAATAAACTAATCTAATGCACAAAGTATGGAAAAGAATCTTACATCACCTTCCTTATCTTTTACACAATCAGATTTTTTATTCATTCACCATTGAATCAAATTTTCTCTTTCAAATAGTTTATCAACAATTGGATGAAAATATAAAAAAAAATATTAAATATGAGTAATAATGTTGGTGCTTCAAGAACGAAATTAAAAAAATTAAATTTTATGAGAAGAGTTAAAGAGTTGGAATAAGATAAAAGTTGTGACAATAAAATCCACAGATGCATGGAGATCTTGAAAATGAAGTCTGAGGTGGAAGTTATGTGGAGTAGGGTCATTATGGATGATGTCGGAGGATTACATTTGTAGCATGATGTGGAGAGTTTTGGGGCATCATGCTTTTATAATTGTTCACCAATTCCTAGTGCATTGTCATGTCTGAGAAAAGGAACCACAAAACAATATTAAAATCCCAAAAAAATTAACTACGGTTTATTCTCGTTATAATAATAAAAGAATATGTCCACACTCATATTGCATTATGACTGTGACTCCTTCTTCTTATGGTATTTAATGGATTATTATCAAATTTTAGGTTGTGTTTGGACTGAGAGCTATAAGTTTTCGTTTATTTTACGAGAACTAATCGATTAGATGAAAAAGTTTTAGTGGATGTTTGAATAAAAAATGTAACGATGGGATTTTAAATAGTTGATTTGATCAAATTTTAATGAGTGTTTGGATAAAAAAATAAAAATTAATAATATAATTTATTATTTTAAATATATAAAATTATAATAAATAAATTATTATATGTATTTATTTAAAATTTATGCATTCAAATACAATTTAAAGTTTTCTAAAAATAATTAAACATTATAATTAGTAAATTTATATTATAATAAATTTAATATTATACATGAGATTTCACATTAGTTTATTTAATTGATATTATAGTACAATAAATATAATTAATATAATGTTTACAACAATTCAGTTAAATAATATGAACTTTTATAATTTTATTGTACTATAATACTAAGTAAAATATTTTAACTAATTAATAAAATAAAATTTAACTATTAGTACTAAAAAATTAATTTTTAATTAATGAAATATTTATAATTTATGTTATAAGATGAATAATAATGTATTAATAAATAATCTATATATATACATTAAAAATAATTAAAAGAAATAAAGAAAAATAAAAAAACAAAAAAGACCGAGTTCTTGTCAAGAACTTCATAAAGTTCTTGCTGGAGCTCACATGATGAGAGCTTATGAAATTTTCGTCAAATGCTCTAATTAAGCAAAGATCTGTCATTCAAACAGAGCTCTAATAATTTTTCAAACTAGTCTGACTAGATAAACCTTAATGACCCGACGAAACAAAAAATAGTTTAATATTTTTTTAAAATTAGTAATAATATTATTATTTTTTATGTTTAGACATTAATAAAAATAATATAATAACTGAGGCATAATTATTTTTCAAGAAATTTCAAGAAAGAAATTATAGGTAAGATATTTTCAAAATAAATTCAATTGTCATGTTACATGAGGATAAAACTTTATAACAATGGCACCTTTTGTAACGCCCTCGAATCGCACTCCGCCACGTGGCAGAATACGCTTCGGAGACGCTACGGATCATCCTTACGTATACATCATGTTGATCGAAATAAAGACTTTGACTGGTCAACTCATTAACGATAAATGCGGAATAGCTAAATCATCATTAGAAATAAAAATAGAGTAACATCTTGAAATGCGAAAGATTGATAACTGACTTCATAGGAGTCCAAAGAAAAACTAATACATCAAGTGATAAAAAGAAAAGAAAAAGCTATTCATCATCTAAAGGACTCGATAACCATGTGCAGCCACTTACGAGCTCGATCTGTCACCGTTGGTCACCATCATCATTGAGACCTTGGCATGCATTTAAGAACATACATGGGAGAAACCTTCCTATGAGTTTTACAATTCAGTATAGAAGTAAGATAAACATCATAGTAGGATCATGATACTAAGCATAAATTATAAAGGTAATATCACAAGATAACATCATCATCTGATAGGAAAGTGAATCATGATCATAAATAGAATGATAAGAGCATGTAAAGAGACATATGAATAAAGATCATAAAGGATTCATCATAATAAAGGCAAAAAATCGGACATCATAAGAAAAGTTTTTTATTCATATGTGTTCATCTTCTTCTTCATCTTAATTTCATCTTTGACTTATTTGAAGTATATTTAAACCCACGGAGAGGCCTACCTTAACCCGTTCATCATCATCATCATAACTGGCAGAGCCAGTCCATAACTGACAGAGATCAGTCCATAACTGTCCGAGGATAATCCATAACTGATCGTCACCAGTTCATCATAAAAGAGCTCTCTATTTAACGTTTTACATCTTTTATCTTCCATCTTTTAATTAAACAAAATATATTTTGATAAGAACTTTAAAGTAGAATAAAGGACATAATCATGGAGAGTAAATCAGGGATAAAATTCGACATCATCATCATCATACATAGATCAGGATTAATCACATGGAATAAAGATTAAAAAATCATAATCATATGCTTAATCAGGTCGAAACTCGGGCCGAGTAGGGAGAAATCCGAGTCGGGTTCATGAGTGATCATCTTCGGTAAAATTAGGGAACAGCCCGGGCCGGGTTCGGGTCACACCCGGGCCGGGTCGAGTCATCTTCTTCTCGGAATCGTCGTTTTGCCCGATTGCTCATCGTGCAAGGAACTCGGTCCGGGTCATCTTCAACTCGGGCTGGGTTCGTCCGATTTGCAGAGCACGAAGAGCACAGCAATGGCGATCCGGGTCGAGTTCCTTCGAACTCGGTCCTGCGAAGGACCTGCCCGGGCCGGATTTAAGTGAACCCGGGTCGGGTTCATCTTTCACAGCATCATAACTCATCATGCAATAATCAGTAACGACTTAGGACATGGTTCAAGTCTAAAATCAAGATTCTATTACGAATCTATCCTAGTTCCATAGTTCAAAGTTTCTGTCCGAGAAACTTTATTGCTATCTTCTTCTTCCTCTTCCTCTTTCTCTGCCCGTTCCTCTCTGTTCGTGTGCACGACCGACGTCGTTCGCGTCCTCCGGTGTGTCCCCTGTAAGGCGGCGGTCGTCAGGGACGAGAAGAATGAAAAAGGGCGCACGTAAAGAAAAAAATAGGGTCGGCTTCATGAGGAAAATGAAAAAGGGGGTTTGATTTGATTTGGTCTCATATTTATAGGGAGAGGATTAGAGTTTAAATCAGAATTTAACTTCTCCTTAATCAAATCAAATCCAACTCAATTTTTTATCTCTTCTTTTATTCCCCTTTTTATCTTTTCCTTTTGTTTTTTTTCTTTTCCGATAAATGTCTCGGGCGTTACATCATAAACTCCTTAAAATAAAATTCATCCTTGAATTCAGTCAGAAGTCAGGACTTACCAAATAATGCGAGAAATTCCCTTCGCATCTCAGACTCGAGTTCCCAGGTTGCCTCGTCATCTCGGTGATGGCTCCAAGCCACCTTGACCAGTGGTACATCTTTGTTATTGTGACGTTGAACCTTTGTCTCTAGAATCTGGATGGATTGCTCCTCATAGGTCAGGTCATCTTTGAGGTTGGATTCTTCATATCTTATTACATTGGCATCATCATGTTTATACTTCTGGAGCATAGAGACATGAAATACGTTATGAACTCGCCCATAGGATAGAGGTAAGGCTAATCTGCAAGCACCCTCTCTGACTAGTTCAAGTACCTCAAATGGACCAACATATCTTGGGCTGAGCTTTCCTCTTTTACTGAACATCATCACTCCCTTGGTTGGAGAAAACTTCAGGAGTACTTGATCGCCTGTCTGAAAACTTTGTTCACGTCGTCCTTTATCAGCATAAAATTTTTGTCGAGTTTGGACTGCCTTCATCCTTTCTTGTATCAACTCGACCTTTACTGAATATTCCTCTATCTTTTCCAACTCTTTATCATCCAAAATCTTCCTCTCACCTACCTCATTCCAGTATGCAGGTGAATGACATAATCTCTCATACAAGGCTGTAAAGGGAGCCATACGAATGCTGAAATGATAACTATTATTATAGGCGAACTCGATGAGTGGTAGGTGATCATCTCAGTTGCCTTTCCAGTCAAGGACACAAGTTCTTAATATGTCTTCAACTGTTTGGATGGTCCTTTCAGTCTGACCGTTCGTTTGTGGATGAAATGCCGTACTATAATTCAGCCTCGTTCCAAAAGAGTCTTGTAAGCCTCTCCAGAATTTGGCTGTAAACCTTGGATCCCTGTTTGATACAATAGAGGTGGGGATCCTATGAAGTCTGATGATCTCTTGTACATATAGATCCATAAGACTCTGCACTGATTGCTTTGACTTTATGGGTAGAAAGTGTGCAGACTTCGTTAACCGATCCACCACTACCCATATGACGTCATGTCCATTCTGAGTACGGGGTAGACATGTTATGAAATTCATAGAAATGTCCTCTCACTTCCACTGTGAAATGGCGAGAGATGTGATCTTTCCATAGGACTTATGATGTTCCACTTTTATCTGTTGGCAGACCAGGCATTTGGAAACATATTCAGCAATCTCTCACTTCATGTCATTCCACCAGAAGGTTCTTTGCACATCCTTGTACATCTTGGTACTGCACGGATGGATCGCAAATTCAAACTTGTGGCATTCATCCATCACTTCCCTTTTAAGAGCTTCATCACTTGGAACCTATAGACGATCTCTATATCGATTTCCACCATCTGCGGAGAGCTTGAAATCCTTTTCTACCTTCTGACATCTTCCTAACATCTTCGTGTACTTAGGATCTTGGGCCTGAGCCTTAATGAGCATATCCACCAAATTTAGTTGTATCTGGTGAATCATCAGTACTGCTCCATTCCTTCCAGGTCTTGGCTTCCATAGGCTTAGCTCATTCATCATCTTATACATACCCATCATCACGTGAGCTAGTGAGCCTTCTCACTTACGGCTGAGTGCGTCTGCAACTGAGTTCGCCTTACCAGTATGGTAATGAATGGAGAACTCATAATCCTTTAAATATTCCATCTATCTTCGTTGTCGCATATTAAGGTCTCGCTGAGAGAAGACGTACTTGAGGCTCTTATGGTCAGTGAACATCTCGAACTGTACTCTATAAAGGTAGTGTCGCCAAATCTTTACCGCGAAGACTACCGCTGTCAATTTCAGGTCGTGAGTCGGGTAGTTCACCTCATACTTTTTCAACTGTCTAGATGCATATGCGACCACTTTTTCATGTTGCATAAGCACGCATCCTAGACCTGTGCCGCAAGCATTACTGTACACTACATACCCATCTGTACGTTTCGCAATGGTGAGTATGGGTGCAGTGGTCAGTCTGGCCTTCAGCTCTTTGAAACTATCTTCGTATTTCTGTGTCCAGATGTACTTCCAGATGTACTTCACTCCTTTCTTCGTTATGTTCGTCAAGGGAAATGCACTCTTTGAAAAATTTTTGATGAACCTGCGATAGTAACCTGCCAATCCGAGGAAGCTGCGGATTTCAGTGGCATGTTTTGACCTTGGCCAGTGGAATACCTCTTCTACCTTGGAAGGATCCACAGAAATGCCCTTCTTCAAAATTATGTGTCCAAGAAACATAATCCGATCCAGCCAGAACTCGCACCTGGATAGTTTTCCATACAACTTGTGTTGCCTTAACTTTTTCAAAACTATCCTTAAGTGTTCTTTGTGTTGTTCTTCATTTTCCGAATAGATCAGGATGTCATTTATGAAGACGATGACGAACTGGTCTAGGTATGGTCTGAACACCCGGTTCATGAGATCCATGAAAGCTCTAGGGGCATTCGTCAGTCCAAAAGGCATCACTAGAAATTCATAATGATCATACCTTGATCGGAAAGCCGTCTTCTGTACATCTTCATCGGCTACTCTAAGCTGGTGGTACCCACTTCGTAAATCAATATTGGAAAATATTGTGACATTGGAAAGTTGGTTGAAGAGATCATCAATCCGCGGTAGAGGATACTTGTCCTTGACTGTGACTTTTTTTAGCATCCGGTAGTCGATGCACAGTCTTAGAGAGCCGTCCTTCTTCTTAACAAAAAGAACTAGAGCATCCCAAGGAGATACACTCGGCCTGATAAAATCCTTGTCTAAAAGTTCATAAATTTGCTTCTTCAGTTCGTGCATCTCGGCCGATGTCATCCTGTATGGGGCCTTCGAAATCGGGGCAGTGCCTGGAAGGAGATCGATTCGAAAATTAATCTCTCGTGGAGGTGGTAATCCGGAAATATCGTCAGAAAAGACATCCAAAAATTCTCGAACTACGTCCAGTTGTTGTAGTTGGGTCCATGGGTTGTCCGTCGTCATCACATTTACAAGAAAACCTCATCATCCCTTCTGTATCATCCTCTGTGCTTTCAAGACAGATATGATCACCTTCTCATCCCTTCATGTGGTACCTCTAACGGTGGCCTTGCGTTTACCTTGGATACCAATGATCACCTTCTTCTATTTGCATAGTACGACTACGTCATGGTAGGATAGCCAATTCATACCAAGAATGACACCATAGTCCGTCATAGGGATGACTACTAGATCTGCAAAAAAGTTCTTGCCCTGTACCTCTACTGGTACCTCGGGAAGGTACTTGGTGGCGTAGAGCATTCTCATAGGAGTAATTATCTTCATAGGGTGACTTATATCATGTAAAGGCAAACTTAAAGCAGTAGCACAGTCTTTAGATATAAAAGGGTGCGATGCACCCGAATCAAATAGCACTGTAGTAGGAAGACTGGGTATGAATAATGTATCTCTAATGACTTCGACGTTCGCCGGTACTGCATCTTCCTCCAAGTGGAAGACTCTTCCACGCACCATGTTATTTCCAACTCTTGCGTCACGCTGAGCCGGTGCGGGTTCATTCTTTTTAGTAGGACAATCACGAATAAAATGTCCTTGTTGACCACAGTGCAGGCATACCCCAACTTTCATCCTACATTCCCCAATGTGGAACCTCCTATAGTGGGGACAGGCACCAGTGCCCTGCGCTTGCTGTTGGGGCTGTTGCTGTTGGGGCTGTTGCCGTTGGGGCTGCAAAAAGGGGTCATGACTTAATTCTTCTTCATCATAAATATCTTTTAACTTCATGTTTATCATCTTTACCTGATACTGGGACTGTTGTTAGTGGTTAGCCTCACGAGGCTCATAAGGCCTTGTCCGGTTATCCGGACGTTAGTTCCTACAGTCGGGTCCTCTTCGATTCCGACGACGGTCATTCCATCGTGGTTGGTTTTGAGCAGAGGGTTGCATGGGAGCCTTTCCTTTCACATCTTTCAATTCATGTTGCTCCCTGGCATAATTTCTTTTCATTGTGGTTGCTAATTCCACTGTCAGGCTCACATTGGCACATTGGTCAGCTAAGGTGCTAATCCTGATGGTTGGGTTCAAGTCTTGGAAAAAATTATCTGCCTTCTGTCTATCACTCATCTTGAGAGTATTGTACCTCTCCAGACGAATGAATTTGACATGATGCTGAGCCACTGTCATCTGATCCTGGCTCAGTTGTAGAAACTCTCTCTGCTTCAGCGCACGCTGGTATGGTGGAAAGTAGCGTGCCTCAAATGCCTCACAGAAGCATTCCCAAGGAATGTCGTTCTGTCCCTCGTACTGTGTATCAATCACCGTTCTCCACCAGTCCAAAGCATCCTCTGTTAACACGCTGGTGGCGAATAGGACCTTCTTATCTTCACCACAGTTCATCTATTGTAGCTTCTATTTAATTGTCCTCAGTCATCTCTCAGCCTTGTCGAACTCGCCCAAACCATTGTACTCCGGAGGGCGTAACTTCATAAACGCTTGAATAGTGTCCTTAGAGGGCACAGGTGACGTAGGCTGTACAAGAGGAAGCTGCACCGATGGCATCAGGATTGGTACGGCCTGAACAGATGGTGTCGGTACGGGCGAAATCATTGGTGCCCGTGATGGTGGGGGCGGTACCAGTGGGGACTGTACAGTCGGCTCTACAACTCGAGCCTGACTCATCTGAACATCATTTTGGTCCGTCCCCTCTTGTAGTGGATTTTCCATCTCGCCGCTATTTCGTGGTCGCCTCCGACCCCAAGTTTTAGTAACAGGTGCACGGCGTGGAGGCATCTACATCATCATACATTATCATCTTAAAAAAATATTCTACATTTTAAGAGACAAGATAAACTTACTTGACTTCAGGTGACGCGGTGACTGCTCGTAGCGCTAGTACATGGACTTGACATCATACTTTAGCACATGAGAATGGCCTAACCTTATACTCTAATACCTAACTATAACACCCCCAAATCGCACCCCGCCACGTGGCAGAATACGCTTCGGAGACGCTACGGGTCATCCTTACATGTACATCATGTTGATCGAAATAAAGACTTTGACTGGTCAACTCATTAACGATAAATGCGAAATAACTAAATCATCATTAGAAATAAAAATAGAGTAACATCTTGAAATGCGAAAGATTGATAACTGACTTCATAGGAGTCCAAAGAAAAACTAATACATCAAGTGATAAAAAGAAAAGAAAAAGCTATTCATCATCTAAAGGACTCGATAATCATGTCCAGCCACTTACGAGCTCGATCTGTCACCGTTGGTCACCATCATCATTGAGACCTTGGCATGCATTTAAGAACATACAGGAGAGAAACCTTCCTATGAATTTTACAACTCAGTATAGAAGTAAAATAAACATCATAGTAAGATCATGATACTAGGCATAAATCATAAAGGTAATATCACAAGATAACATCATCATCTGATAGGAAAGTGAATCATGATCATAAATAGAATGATAAGAGCATGTAAAGAGACATATGAATAAAGATCATAAATGATTCATCATAATAAAGGCAAAAAGTCGGACATCATAAGAAATGTTCTTTATTCATATGTGTTCATCTTCTTCTTCATCTTAATTTCATCTTTGACTTATTTGAAGTATATTTAAACCCACGGGGAGGTCTGCCTTAACCCGTTCATCATCATCATCATAACTGACAGAGCCAGCCCATAACTGACAGAGATCAGTCCATAACTGTCCGAGGACAGTCCATAACTAGTCGTCACCAGTTCATCATAAAAGAGCTCTCTATTTAACGTTTTACATCTTTTATCTTCCACCTTTTAATTAAACAAAATATATTTTGATAAGAACTTTAAAGCAGGATAAATGATATAATCATGGAGAGTAAATCAGGGATAAAATTCGACATCATCATCATCATACATAGATCAGGATTAATCACATGGAATAAAGATTAAAAAATCATAATCATATGCTTAATCAGGTCGGAACTCCGAGTAGGGAGAAACCCTGGTCGGGTTCGTGAGTGATCATCTTCGGTAAAATCAGGGAACAACCCGGGCCGGGTTCGGGTCACACCCGGGCCGGGTTGAGTCATTTTCTTCTCGGAATCGTCATTTTTCCCGACTACTCGTCGTGCAAGGAACTCGGTTCGGATCGTCTTCAACTCGGGCCGGGTTCGTCCGATTTGAAGAGCACGAAGAGTGTAGCAATGGCGATCCGGGTCGAGTTCCTTCGAACTCGGTCCGGCGAAGGACCTGCCCGAGCCGGTTTAGGTGAACCCGGGCCGGGTTCATCTTTCGCAGAAACTGCGCGTCGCGCAGTTCGCGTTCCGTTCATCTTTGCCGACGATGGCCAGCATCAATTAACATCATAACTCATCATGCAATAACCAGGAACGACCTAGGACATGCTTCAAGTCTAAAATCAAGATTCTATTATGAATCTATCCTAATTCCATACCTCAAAGTTTCTGTCCGAGAAACTTTACTGCTGTCTTCTTCTTCCTCTTCCTCTTCCTCTTCTTCCTCTTCCTCTGCCCGCTCCTCTCTGTTCGTATGCACGACCGACATCGTCCGCGTCCTCCGGTGTGTCCCCTGTAAGGCGGCGGCCGTCAGGGACGAGAAGAACGAAAAAGGGCGCACGTAAAGAAAGAATTAAGGCCGGCTTCGCGAGGAAAACAAAAAGGAGGTTTTGATTTGATTTGGTCTCATATTTATAAGGAGAGGATTAAAATTTAAATCAAAATTTAACTTCTTCCTGATCAAACCAAATTCAACTCAAATTTTTATCTCTTCTTTTATTCTCCTTTTATCTTTTCCTTTTGTTTTTTTCTTTTCCGATAAATGTCTCGGGCGTTACACCTTTAGACGGCCTCCTCCTTGTTTCACCTCTGTGATGACTGTATGAATATATACTTATTGTAAAGGTTCTTGATCCACGGGTAAAGTTATGAAATTTCAAGTATTCTTATGAATATATACTTAACAAAAGAGATTACACGTTTTGAATCTAACTAAATGATAGCTATTTGAAGGAATAAGAACAAGAGATAAGTGTCGTTGGATTGCGCGAGGGATATCCAAACCTAAAGAAGCCAAAATTAATTGATTCTTCATCTACGCCTCGAAGTAGCAAGCAACTTGTACTGGACAAAACTTGGAACATGCTCTTGGACGCGTTCTGGTAGTAAACTTGAACTGCATCCACTTGTAATTAATCTTGCAGTAACTGATGACAAATAAGTTTCTTCATGTCAAGGGAAAAAAGAGGAGCAGAAAATGTCATTAAACAGCAAAGGGAAAAAAAAAGTTGATGATAATATGGCTCTTTAACCAGTCCAAGTCCAAGTCAAAGAAATGGGCAATGTTAATGAAAAAGAGGAGCAGAAAATTTCACTATCCAATTGATAACTTGCCGGGTACGCGGCTGACTACTCCAAGTTCTTCTTCCTGGAAGTTCCAAACTACTGCAGTCCAGAAACATGGGTTTGCATGCTGGTGACCATCACTGCGTTGTTCTCCTTGAGACATGTGACATGTCTAGTGGTGAGTAGTTCACAACGTTGTATATGTAACCAACCAAAACTAGAACCATATAAAGGCGCCTCATTTATTCAGGCATCATAACATTCTAGAAAGAGATCGTTAATCAAAACTAAAAGGCTTTCCTTTTGACTGCATTTAGTTGCAGCAACGGAAATTTATAAAGTCCCGTTACAATTAGTAAGAACTTGAAAAGTTATTGCTAATTGAAAGAACAATCATATTTTTAAATTTTTTTTTCATGAGTCTAAAAGTAACTCCAAAAATAGGTAGAACTACTTTTAGACCTATAACTTATTATTTTAATAATATCATTATATATATTATATTCTTATATATTATATTATATATTATATACATATATATTATATTTATTTATTATTTATACATTATCATAAATTTATAATTTATTTAGGTATAATAACAAAAAGTCCATTATTATTTATTATGAAAATATATATTTTCTTGTTTAAGTGTTAACGTAAATATTTTTATTTATTTTACTTATAATATATCATAATAAAAATTAACTAGTATGATATTAGTATAATTATTAATTATGGTATTCAAAATAAGTTATATTTATATAATTATTTTATATAAATATGATGTTAAATTATCTTTTATATTTAATGTTTTAGTTATTAATTAGTTTATCTTAAATTTTTTTCTTCTATCTAATTTGCTAATTATAAATATTTTATTAATTAAACTATTCAATTAATTTTTAAAAAAATTATATTATATTTGAATTTTAAGATGTACGTAAATTATAATATTAATAATATTTAAAATATTTAATAAAATAATAATATAATGATAATATAATATTTTATATACATTATAATATTAATAACATATTTTTATTTACTATAATTTTATATCTCATAAAATAATAAATTATATTCTTAGTTGTTACTTTTTATTCAAACACCTACTAAAATTTATCTATCAAATTAATTTTTTTAAATCTTATCATTACACTTTTTCATCCAAACACCAATCCAAACTTTTCTATCAAATCTATTAGTTATCGAGAACTTACAATAACTTAAAATCTCCAATCCAAATATAGCATTTAAGTAACAATAACACACTAACACGTGAAAGTGTGAAAACTTCATGAAAGTTTTGTTTATGGTTAATAAAGAAGAAATTACATGCTACATGCTTTACAGGTAAATGTAACTGGAGAAGTAGCAATGCTACATGCTTTAAGGTAAAAGGACAAGGTCTACCACAGCCAATTTTACCTTAACTCGGTTTGCACAACACACAAAACATTATTCACCTTGATGTTTGAACATTTCACGAAGGAAAGCATACTGATTTTGTGATGCAAATAAAGTGTGATTTGAGCAGCTCTATTTATAGGAGGCACGGAAATGTCAAGCACAACCTGAATTTTAGCTATGAGATGTGATTTTTGAGTTCAAATGTCTGGGACATCGACATGGTTGCTCCATCATCCTACACGAATTCTACAAATGAGACTTCAACAAATCCATCTCCTTAATTCAGAAATATCAAACTTTGGCCTTTTTTTCTTTTCTTTTGGATGTCAACAAACAGTACCGTCAGTTCAATCCACGGCGTTAATGTCTAATGATTATGTGCACTATCCACAAATTTGAGATCGACTCATCATCGAGCCCAACTAATTCAGTAAGGTGGACCCGCATCGCATACTTAACAATGACACATGATCCTTCCAAGAAGATATATTTCTTTTCTTTTCTTTTTTTTTTTTACTTTCACTTCTTTTCCCATCCTAAAGTTGTTCTTCATAAGGCACTATTTGGTAGCTTCCAAGTGACAAGACCGGACCAATGTTATCAAGATCGAATCAGACTGATCGGTTCAATCGTGGATCGGCCAGTGATCTTGTCCGATTAGATGTGAAAACCAATTTTGACATTGAATCGAGGATCATCGATTGAACAACCAGCCGATTGAACTGGCCGGTTGAACTAGTACAATTCAAATTTTGAAAAAAAAAATTAAAAAATAATAAAAATAAGAAAGTTAAAATAAAGGAAAAAAGAAAGAAATATAAGGAAGGTTAAAGAGGAAATAATATGATATGTATACAATTAAATAAATTGAAATAAAAAATATAAATATTTAAAATTAAATAACATTAAAATGGAAAATTATCAAAGGGCATAAATAAAGGAAATAAAAAGGAAAGTATTAAAGAAAAAAAGAAATAAGAAAAATTTAAGAAAAATTTATTAATATAACATCTATCATAATTAAATAATAGATACTTAATTAATAATAATCTATTTTTATATTTATATGTTAATCATTATTATAATGTTTAATAAATAAAAAATATTTTATTTAAATTTTTATATTTTTAATAAGTTATTAATATAATATTCATATACTACATCTGTATATCATATAACTTATACTATATCTTTATAATTATTATAAATAATATTATTTAATAAAATCTAGTTCAATCTGATCGAACCCAGTCGGATCAGTCCAATCACGACCCGATGATGAGGCCGATCCAGTCGCCTATTCGGTTATGAAAATATCGAACCGGACCATGGGACAATGAAAATTCAAACATGTGGACACACGAGCCAATATGTACCGTTGATAGCTTGAGTTAAGGGATAAAATTTTGGTGATCCAAGATTAATTAAAGATTAAGAGTATTGAATAAAAATATAAAGATAATCATGAACTTATAATTATCCATATTCTTCATTTATTAAGGAGGATTTTAAATTCGTGCAGACAGAGAACTCAAAATGAATAATCTTTTGATGGACTGAAGGTGTTAATTCGACCACATGAGTGAGAAAAAAATTGTAAAAACCTAAGATTAAGAACAAGCTTATAACATTTTAACATATTTTATTTATGCACATTTTAATACATGTGGACAAAGGATTTAAAGTAACAACATTTTGATGAGTCAAGAGTGTTACAAATACCATCAACATGAGTGTTACAAATCCTGTATCGTCTTGCAACACAATATTTGATGGAATTTTCCTCAGTCGAATGAGAAACGGATGAAAAAATAAGGCGTTTATGGGCCTTCTGCCCAAAACTCATTGGTCTTTATATGGGTCTTTAGAATGAGCCCATTAGTCTAAGGCCTTTTCATTATTTGTTTTTTTTTCTTTTAATAGATTTTAAGATTTCATTATTTCCTAGTTATTTGATACACAGATACTATTTGGATGGAGATTTTAAGATGAAATTTACTAAAATTTGGCCAATGACTAAAGTTTTCGTGGGTCTCATGAAAACTTTGGCTCCGATCAATGGAGATAGTTCCGCATAATCCCCACAAAAAAGTTTTCGTCAATGGCGAGAACTTTGCAAATTCCCAAGCAACGCTTGAACTTCTCTCGTCCAATCAAACACTAAAGTTCCCATTGCTAGAATTTTTACCTAAACACATAACTAGAACTTATCAATCATAATTTTTAGTTGCATCTTGCATGTTAATGACAGATCGATACATCGTTGTAAGAACAATGATGACTAAAGTTAGATCACAACATTGAATTGTAAAATGTATAAGTATCTAATACAGGTGTTTCCTTTCTTATCTTATTTTTTTATCTTTTTTATCATTAAAATTTTAATCAACCGTGATAAACTATTTACTGTTGGATGAAATTTTAATGATGTAAAAGATAAGGAACACTAATATTGAACTCTATTATAATATTCAAACTCAATCAATAAGACCAGATATGGGCATCCGAAAAATGTTTCAACCATTGCAGTTAATATCATCGATCACAAATCTCGATCAATGTATAATATAAAGTTATCTATCATAATATATTTATTACTAGATGAAGTCCACTCTTCTTTCATCGATTTCTCTATTTTCCTTCAATTTTCAACTTTTTAATCAAAAAATTAATATGATCACGAATAATACATTTTAACCACTATATTAATTTATGTTTTCCCTAAATTATTTATTATCATATTGACTTATTATATTCTGCAACAAATTTTATTTGTAATAAGAAAATAAATTATGCCTTTTCTATAATTTTTCTTTTTCCCATTTTCTATATATCGCTGGGCCATTCAATTTTAGCGGTTTGAACCGGGGCGATTTAACTGCATTACTGGGTTTTTTTTTGGCATCTGACCAAGCCGGACAACGAATCCGTGGAACGTACAAATGCATCATTAATTATATAGAGATTTGGTGAATATGCATTTGACTAACAATGGAAACGTTAAACGTAAGGCATCCTTTATCCTTTGTTATATTTAACTTCCTTTCCTTGTAATGAGAAAAAAAATATAGTGTTGAACAAAAAGAACGGTCCATGTTAAGATTTTGTGATTGAAAGTTCAGAATTTTTGTAATCTCCAAAACAAGTTATTTTAGAGACTACTTAAAAGTCAATCAATCCAAATATATGATTGACTTTTTTTTGTTGTTGTTGTTGACACCTTCCTTTCTTAACCCTTTGAATTGACTTACTAAAGAGGACCACATCATAAATAAAGATTAGTTAGCACAAGATCATATGCAGCATTGCAGCACTACCCCCTTAATGCATTTATAAGCTTCCTTGCCAAACACGTATAGGCATTGGTTTTGCTTTGTCATTTAATGAGAAATAGCTAGGCTGCTTAACATCCCCGTCGTATCTACAATTTTTCTTAATTACTTATTAACTAATTTGATTGACTATATCAGATGAGATTTCTTAAAACAACCCTCATTTAATGCATACAAAAATTTAAAGCCGAGCTTGCTTAAGAATAATGTTATTAAAATCGGATCGGACTGACCGTTTTGGCCTGATTACAAGTCAAAATTAAATTGGTTGTTTGACCGAATAAAATCTAATTGAATCGGTATGAAGCGGTGAATAGAAAGAAACTTGGTTCAATTTAAAAAATAGGAAAGAAATTAAAAACTACTAAAATGAAAATACGAATAAGGAAAGAGGAAAAAATAAAATGAATCGAATAAAAAAAAACGGAGAATTAATGTAGAGGGGGGGGGGGGAAGAAAAGTAAAATAAATGAAGAGAGAGGAAGGAATGGAAAATGAAAATAAAATAGTAATGAGAAGATTAATTAAGAGAGTGATTCACTCAGTAATAAAATAATATATTATTAATAGCAATAAATGATAAAGCACAGAGAATTAATGGAGAAATAAGAAGAAATGAGAAAAAAAATCAACAAAGAGAGAAAGGAAGAAATGGAAAAAAAAGAAAGTTAAATAAAAATAAAACATAAGAGTGATTTATGGTGGAGAAAAATTAATATATTATTAGTAGCATTTATCGATAAATAAAAATTTAATAAAATCAATCAATATTAAATATTAAAAAATTGAAAGTCATTGGCTTATATATAATAATTTATTAATATATATATATATTAGTATTTTAATTTTAGTATGTTACTAAGTTTTTTATACATATTATAATATTTGTTATGTATATATCCTTAATATTATTATAAATAATATTATTTTAATAAAATTACTCTGATCGAATCAGTTCAATCACGACTCAATTGGTTCGATTTGAAAACATTGCTTAAGGGGTTATCATACATTGTGTTTCTTTTTTTCGTCACATTTATAGCAATGCTTAACTAATTATTAGGTAATAACTTGTAGTTAAGCACAACCATGCATGCCACTATGCATACTCCTCCCATGTGCAGTTATCAAGCGGTCAACGATCTAATCCTGACTAAAATTTGACTAGTAGACACGAGCAGATGCATAATTTTATGGATGCCTCACCACTAATTATTATTATTATTATTATTATTATTATTATTATTATTAGATGGAGTAGGGGACATATATATAAGAAGTTGCGCAGAAAATTATATAAACTTATTATGTTATTTTCTTAGACAACAACAAGCATAATGCACCACCTTTTTGAGAGAAATGGTCGAATTAGTAAGAAATTGTCATGACATAGAATTAAATGTCCAATTCAGTAAAAAAGAAAAAGATTCTGTCATATATACAACATCCACAAAATAATAGAAGAAATCAGTGAAACACATTGATCGATCAGGAAATGTTCAAATCAATTTTGTTGTTACGAATACTGATACTCAGAAAGTGCCCATTAATATTTTTTCTTTTTTTTTCTAAGATTTTCTTTGTTAACTTGAAGACAGATAAAAAAAATCTATGCTTTTCTCACTCTTTTAGGATAATAAAGGAAATATCTATCAAGAGAAAGAAAACTCGTTTAATATAAAATCAATTTTGTTGTTACGAATACTGATACTCAGAAAGTGCCCATTAATATTTTTTTCTTTTTTTTTCTAAGATTTTCTTTGTTAACTTGAAGACAGATAAAAAAAATCTATGCTTTTCTCACTCTTTTAGGATAATAAAGGAAATCTCTATCAAGAGAAAGAAAACTCGTTTAATATATATATATATATATATATATATATATATATATATATATATATATAAGCTATAACCTATACGAAGGCAAACATAGGATATCCTATCGATAGGATAATAATTTGAAGGAAAATATCTAATCATAAAATTAAATTCGAACTAACAAAATTAGGATCACGCACTAAGCAGTTTTCTTTATTTATAAAAAGGTATAACATTTCAGTTGGGAGTTTCAATCATAATAATCAGGTGTGTGAAATCACTCACTCCGAATGGCACAACCGTAACAAAAATAAAATTAATTTTAAATAATTAGATTACTTATTAGCTAAACCTATTATTATTATTATTATTATTATTATTATTATTATTATTATTATTATTATTATTATTATTATTATTATTATTATTATTATTATTATTATTATTATTATTATTATTATTATTATTATTATTATTATTATTATTATAAAGTCAGTCTGTCTTTCCCTGCAAAACAAATATGGACAGAAATATGAAAGAACAGAATGGTTGGGTAAGATTTCCTTGCTTCATGGCATAAAACTGCATGCATCTGCCTTTCCTGTCTACCCAATCTCTGATCTGGCGACATCACCTGCTGTTGTTTCTCCCTTTTCTTCTCTTTTTTCTTCTTGTTCATAGTGCATTCTTCTACCTCGCGGTAGAAAAAGAAAAATTTTGCCTGCACTGCACTGCAACCTTCGCCTGCATGCTTTGCTTAGAAGGGGATTAACGCTCCATCACACAAGCCCCCTATACCTACTCGCTTTAATTGCATGCGATAATGCATCTCAACACCCGGCCGTATACATCTTAATCGCACGTACGAAGGCATATCATTAATCAAGTACGGCCATTTAATTTCAGGTCATACGAAGGGTCATTCCTTGCCGGTTCATCCGCTGTAAACTTTGCTGCGAATGAATGCTACGAACAACGCTCCAAACTGTGTTACGCAAAAGGAACAATGTTAAGAAAAAGGAAGAAAGAGAAATGATCAGAAGTTAGTGCTGATTTGGACCAGTCACTGCATGCAGTCACTGCAAAGTGGACATCCATTTCATGCTCCCTCCGTCTGACTTTATTAATCTTTTTACTGATCACTTTTTCGTTCGGTCGATCGATCGAGTCTCTCATGCATGCATTGCCCTACCAAACCTTAAAGCAGATCGCATCCGGATTTGTGGGCATTTTGCACTGGTCAGTAGTGGAATTAGGCTCCTTTACGTTTCAATAATAGTGACCATGCAGGCCCTCCGACAGGAGAGACTACTTAACCGGCCGTCTGCAATAATTTCAGTGCACCTTTTGTGTGGGGCATAAGAGCTTGACACAATACCAATGAGATCGAGAATACAGACTTTTATATCTCAGTAATTAGCATTGCACCTATTTAATCTCAATTCACGTAGAGAGTGAGAGAGAGAGAGAGAGAGAGAGAGAGAGAGATGCATGGGAGGTGTGGAGGCCAGAAGGCATGATCGATCCCTGCTGAGTTCCAATACATTTCACATGACTGAACTTCTACTGATGATGGCTAATGATCCTTATTGCATGCTTACGTTGTAGTCAAATTATGTCTGGCAGTCAGTTCATCTGGATGAAGATAAGGAACCGAGGCAAATTAGGAAAAAAATGTTAATAAAAGTGATCTTAAGTTCGTTCATTAAGGAACATAAATTATTGTATTATTTCATTATATAATAAATTTGCAGTGTTTGGTTATCAGATATGTTTAGGTGAGTGATTTATGCACAAGTTAATTTCATATCAAAATATGAGTTGGTAATTATCTATTGAATGAATATGAACAAATATTTATGAGAATCAAACACTTCAGGGGTACTTGTCAAATATGTTTGATGTTTATTTGCAGTCTAAATGAAGTATATAATTAAAAGCTCAAATGAATCGAATTGTCTGCTCGATGATGAACATGTGGTGTTGATCACATGAAGACACAGAATGGGTCTGAAATGATGATAGATGCATGTGAATAGTTGATCAGACTGTAACTATCTCATTTCATATGCATATATTTCTTCCCATGGATGGCAATACTCGGCTATATATATGTGCATTGAAAACAACTCCTCGAAATTATATCATGTCCTTTTTAATTTATATTGAAGTGACAAACAAAATTGAGCCAAAAATGGATCAAATCTCTTGTATTATTAATACAGCCTTATTTGTCAGTAACAACTCAAACAAAAATGGCAAACCTGATAACAACATATATTACATGTAATAATACAAATAACTACTAGCACCACCGGCATGCTATTTGTAATGCTCTAGATCCAAAAGTACTCAAGACATGACAAGGATGTCCCAATCTCTGTCTCTTTTGCCCTTAATTAATCTCCTAGACAACACCAAATCACAAAAAAATCAGGGCTTTACTCCTTAATCACAAGTTAATTTGGTAAACTAATTCCATAAATAGTTAGCTTGTAAACTTAAAATTTGAAAAAAAAAATTAAATATATACTTCTCGACGGTGGACATTACATTTTTTTCTTTTCGTATTACTTATAGTTTATTTTGAATATTTTGATTATTTTGCAAAAAAAATTCATGATGCATTAAAAATCTTATGCTATTTTTTCCTTTTATTATCAATCATGAATAATAATAATAATAATTGGTAATAATCTCCACATTAAATGGTAGCTCCCCTCTTTCACTCTCTTCTGCATCGCATCGCTTTGAATATTCACGTGGATGACGGATCTCATCCGACGGATGTGATGCGATCAGGTACGAGTTAGGACATCGCCCTCGCTGGACCACGTTAGCATTACGAAGATCCCGAGCGGCGACTTATATAAACTCCCCGCTCGACTCCCAGCAAACGACTACGATGACGACCAACGCCGCTGCGCTCGCTACGTCTCCTCCTCGTATCTGCATCCCGGCCGTCGGATCCGATTCCATGACGAAATCGACGGCGGAAATGGCCCCGACGCCTGCGTCCTCCGGAACGCCGCCGGACTCCCTCCCGTCCGCCGCCCTCCGTCACCGCCGCGCCCGCACTGCCTCCCAATCCTCCGCTTCGTCATCCTCCATGTCGTCACTCTCCTCCTCCTCCTCTTCTTCCGCCACCACCACGCCCTCCGGCTCCACCTCCATACGCTACTCCGCCGTCCCCTTCTCCTGGGAGCACCGACCGGGCATCCCGAAGAAGATCGCCGGAGGCGAGGACCTCGCGGCCGGCGCAGCCGCCCTTCCCCTCCCGCCACCGCTCCGGTATCACTCCGACCTCTCGTCCTTCCCTCGCAAGAAGCGCTCCGGCGGGCGGATCGCCATCTCCCGCGACGACCCCTTCGCCATCGCACTCGCCGCGTGCGCCAGGGATCTCGCCGCCGGCGACCACGACAACGAGGAGCTGGAGCGGCTGTGGGGGAAGTCAGTGGGCGCGCGGCGGCCGAGTCGGGTGGCTTCTCCGACGACGGCTATCGCCGGGAGGTTCGGGATCTTTCAGTTGTACGGGTCGTGCAAGACCGCGTGCTCGGTGGCGGAGGCGACGGTCCGGATCCCTCGGCCGGTTACGGGCTCCGTTTACGCCCTGCTCGACCCGCCCCGCCGTTCCGGATCCCGCAGGAACTGAAACCGCACCCGTTTCATACCCGCAGCAGGAGATAAGTAAATAAATAAGCAATAACTTAATGTACTTAATTACATGCTCAAGTGTGGTTTTGTTGTATTTGTTAGTGTGGAGACTCTTGCTTTACATATTTAGGATTATATAAATTGCTGTAAAATCTAACGATGTGAGGGTTAAAATTTCTTCGCTATCACACTTTTCCTTCATCCACATCTCTCATACAATTAATTACGTTACCAATTACAGCATAATATAGTCATTGATGCTTCACTGGAAACTTAAATATATAGATGGGTAATTAAAGTTACCTATGGAGATTAAAATGCATTGACATGTGGGTTGAAGGCATCATGATTAGCTTGATTAAAGTGGTCTAGGACTTGGAATAGTAACATAGTTGTCAATATATATTGTAAACAGTAACGTCTACAGGTTGTATCTATATAATTAATTAGTGGTGAATGGCTAATGCTCATGGGAAGGGGAGATCACGGGGGGGCTATGTGAGGGGGATGCTGCATGATGGGATGGCATAATTATGATCATGTTTAGCTGTTGCTCTGACACAAGATGGTGGTAGGTTCCACACCTTGGAGAAGGCTTCATTCTAAAGCAATTGCTGATCAGTCCAAGGTCAACACACGTGATATTTTGTTACTTCAAGTTTATACCCACAATGCAAAATATTTTGCAATTTCCCTATTTAACTATTCTTTCATCCCCAAGTAACTAATATCTTGTGCCTTGCTTTCTATGTTGCTAATCTAGTGCCTTCTGACTGGTTTAAACAATTATATAGTAGCAATTAAGATATATGCTATAGGGTAGGCGATAGCCTTTTAATGAGCTTTGAGTAGGCGTAATAGATCTCCAATATTTGGTTAGTTCTCACATAGCCACATGCATCAATTTACCTGTTTGTAAAGTATCTTTAAGTGCTGTACTCCCATGGATTCCAATAGTTAACTACATGTATCTATATAGAGTATTTACATTAAAGGTCACAAAAGCTTAAATTTTAAATCAACTCTTCTCGCATTGTTGTTCATTATAAAAGAAAATAATACGTGCAGACAGCTGCATATATAACTTGGACATATTTTTCATAAGTCATATATTTAACTCGTTGATACACTATGAATGTTGCAAAGATAATTAGACCTTTGCCCAAGACTAGTTAAGACTGTTAAGTTGTTTTCCTCTAATGCTAATCTCGACCAATCAAATTCCGAGGCATGGCGTTCCAAATTCATCTGGATCTTTGGTAAAGTTGGGTCAACCAGAGTTTTTTTTTTCTGTTCTATTGTTTTTTCGATAGCCCAATCGATTTGGTGCCGACAAAAAAAATGTTCCAAGCCATGCAAGAGTTGTCTTTAAGCATGCATAGGATTCTCCTAGTTTAGATGAAGACAATCTAATGCTACGGTATCGGCGTCCTTTAGATCTCTACTTGGTTGTGGGTCTTTCTTATTACGTGAAACCACGTTCCAATCAATGGATTATAGCGTCTCTAAATTAATTTATTGCCAGAATTATTCTTCTCGAGTATCATGTCAAGGGATCGAATTAGGACTAAGAAATATCATTATTGAATTTACTTTTAAAACAACCAACAATGTTTTTTCTATGTAGAGAATCATGACAGCAATGATGAGAATAACGATCTATGAGAATTTCTAAATCCTCATAAACTTTGAGCCTAGGAATTCTCCTAATTCTCTAATTCCTCTTAGAAGTTGATAAAATTATAGCCCATGCCATTACGAGATGTTAAGCTGATTTTGAAGTAAAAAATTAGGCCGATATAGCCAGAGTCTTGATCTATTTAGCAACATCGTTTATCATAAAAGAAATTAAATTTCCTGAGGAGTGAACGAATTAACGAACAGAAATCTGTAATGGAGTGCAATGTAAAGCTTATGGCCTCCTTTTATAACCAAAAAAAAAATATTTAATGTGTAGTCAGCGTTGTACTTGGGGAAGTTCAAATTAGGGCAAAAGAATAAGGACTAAAATATTGTGACATCCTTGCCAAAAGAAGTATCGTGACAATGCACCCGCAATTAGTGATCAGCATACAGAACATGTGCATGATCAGAGAATATATTTATGGAATTGTGCGTTGAACATTCTGAGCACTGTTGTAGTTGTAAGTGGAGGTGGTTCACAAGTCCATTCAAATTCCAACTACGGCTCACTCCGTAATGTTTCAAGCTTCACAAGCCTGCAATGCCTCAACTTCGCATTGTTAATCTATTTGGCCTTTAATATCCTTTGAATAAAAATTATTTATTTATTTTTAATACATAAAATAAGTTTTCAAATAGTAAAATTTTATTTTCATAAATATTTTATTTAATATTTTCAAAAGTGTCAATCAAATATAAGGTTAAGATTAAATAAATAAAAAAATAGGTCATCAAGATGTATTGATTCAATTTGGATTGGAAAATTTCAACTTTAATCGAGTTGGATCGTGTAACCAAGTTTATTGGGTCGACTTGATTTGAGTTAAACAAAAGTTCATAATCACGATTATATATAATTTAGGGTGGAGGTAAGTTGGGACTAAAGATAAAACACTATGTAATGTTTAATTTGAATATTTACAATTTGTGATTAAAAATTTTAATTTGTATTACTTTTTATAATCCAAGTTACGTCCCTCTTATAAAAATTCTGTTCTCTAGCCTTAAGTGAGAGATAGCGATGGTTCTAACTAGAATGAGTTCCAGTCTAATTATGCAATGTTTTTTTAAAATGGACTGAGCGGACCAGCACGTCAATTGGGTTAGACCGGTTTAATTGAATTGAACCAGATTTTTATTAACTTATAATTTGCAAAGCTATATAATGAATAATGCTTTAAAATTAATATAGAAAATATTTTTTTTAAAATATTGCCTTACTTTTTAAATTATATTTAAATACATTTATCCGAAATATATTATAGTTTTATATAAGTTTAATATGATTGATTGAAAATAGGAAAAAAAATCTAGAGTCATTATATTAAAATATGCCAATTCTCGAAGAGTTGAACTCCATATTTATTATATTTAAAAGGGTTTGAATCTAAATGATTTGCTTTTATTTAAATTTATTAACATAATGTACATATTGTAAAAAAATTGAATAAATTATTTCACGAACTATGTATCGAGCAAAATTAATGAGTGAAATTGAACTCTATTCTTTTGATTTAAAATATTTTTATTATTTTATTTTCTTATTAATCTATTTTTATTTTATTTTAAATTTAATTATTCTTCTCTTAATAACTTCCCTTTTTCCATATATTTTTATTAAATTATTTTTTCTTCCTTTTTCTCCATTCAATTATTCTCATTTTTACCTTTTCTCTGGCTTCCTTTTTTTCTCCATAAGTTTCTCACTTCATTATTCTTCTTAAATTTCTCACCTCATTTACATGTCATCATCTGCCTTTTTTTTCAGAATTATATATTTTCTTTCCTTTTTATTTAAATTTTCAATTTCTCTTTTCTTAATGCAAAAATAAAAAACAAACTGAAACCAAAATTTTCCTTTCATAATTATTTATTTCTTTCCTCTTTTATTTGTTTCTATCTTTGAAATTTCTATTTTTGTAATTTTTGAATGAAAATTTTAAAAATCAAATTGAACCGATTTAATTGGTTGAATCGGTGACTGATTTAATTCAACTTTTAATCAATTTTAATTTTAAAAGAAAATCGAACTGCACTAGTGATCGGTTCACAGTTGAACTAGTCTAACCTTGTAAAAAATCCTGTTTAATTTTAAAGACACTGTAATTTTGTTGAATTGTAAACAACCTTGTCAAAATAGAAGGCTGCAATCTAATATTGGTTGGGGGTAGTTGAGTAATAGAATTGCGTTTCATGTAATTTGACGAGTGTAGTAACTTAATGATATGGCGTCAAAATCTGAAGTAAAAGAACATTTTTTTAAGTGACGACAAATGCTTTGACTTTTTTTCTTTTTTCTCTTCTCTTTTTTTTCTCTTTTTTATCCTGGCACAAAATATATTTATAATATATTATATGAAGATTAATTTACTACTATTTATTGCCTATCATTTCATAAAAAATTCTTATATCATAAAAATATAATATCTTATAAATATTTTATATATTTTAAAAATATATTCCTTATAAAATTTCTTTAACATAACATTTTAACTCAAACTCAATATTTATTAATCAATAAATTATATTTTATATTTACTATTCTTATTTTTATTCAAACACTTACTAAAATTAATTTAGTTTTATAACTTTATCATTGAATTCAATTACATCAGTATTCTACTTATTAGAGGCAGCCTTTTCCTTTATACAATTGAACACCGGAACAATTCAAAACTTCAGTGGAGCATCAAATTTGGTGAAAACGACCCAGGTAGACTTGATTTATTAATTTTTTCACTTTTAACCCAAAAAAACATTTTTTATTTACACATTTTTTTAACCCGAAAAAACAAGTTTTTAAATTTTTCCCACAAAAATAAGTTTTTGCTTTACCTAGAAATAATGTTTTTTCCTTTATAAAATTGTTTATTCACCTTTTTTTTTGCTTCATCCAAAACATTTTTTTCTTCACAATAAGAACACTTTTTTACCCAAAAGCAATTTTTTTTGCTTTACTCAAATAATTTTGTCTTTACCCAAGAAAGTTTTTTTTCCTTATAAAAAAAGAGTTATATTTTTATCTACCCAAAGCACAATCTTTTTTTCTCCATACATTAAAAATATGGCTTTTACTTTATCCAATTTTTTTTTACTTTAAGTTTCATGGTATGAAGGATAATAATGTGCAAAAAAAAAATCGTAAAAATTTAAAGATGATGAATATAATTATTGTTGATAATTTAAATCATGTTTTTATTTTTATCAATGATATTATAAACTAAGAAAGATATTTGTGTAAAATTGTTTGATATGTATTTGATATATATATGGCGTGATGTAATTATGGTCGGAGGACCGCCGGAATCGGAGATAAAGTTTGGCGGCCCTGTTTCATCGCAGTGACCGGTCGATCGATTCCAAAGAACAGTCGATCGGTCTGCGTACAGAACCATACGAACCCTTCCGTATCGTCGACCGGTCTCACCATGGCGGTCGACCGATCCAGAGGACCGGTCGACAAGTTCCAGAGAACGGTCGACCGGCCAACTGGAAGGTCGACCGATCACCCGACCGAGAAACGATCGATCGGTCCAGAAACGGTCGACCGATTTTGACAGTGAACCAAGTGATCATTTTTAAATCACAACTGAGACTCTGACCAGTTAACCTTCATCGGCTGAGTTCTAATGTGCAAAGACCAACGTTCTGTTGGACCCTAAAGTATAGACTTTGTAATGACTAAAGATAAATAAAGCAAGGACAAAGACATGGGATTGTTATGTGCCGCCCCCAAAGTTAAAGCAAAGATCAGAGATTAAAGCAGAGGAGGGATAGGTAGTTAGCTGAGGGGACAGTGAAGTTACTGTCTTAAATGACTACTATTCCTGAGATTTCAGATCTTCTTCCACTTGTATCTCGAATGAAGGATGGTGCTAAAGGTCATACCCCTTCCCTTTAAAGATTAAAGTATTATGCCAGAGGGACATGTAGCTAGCTGAGGAGACAGTGAAACTACGGATCTTCTAACTGACCACTGTTCCTGCATTGTAGAATTCTTCCCCCCTACCTTCCGAACCGGGTGAGGTAGTAACACCCACCCCTTTTCTCTTTATGAGCTTACTGGCATCAGAGATTTAGAGAGGCACCTCTGACTTTCCAATCTAATAAAGTCGGGCTCACATAGGACAACCAATTCTAAGGATATTCTAGTAATGTAAAAGACGTAGTACAACTCACAGCAAAGTAATGTACATCAGAGCAATGTAAAGCAAAGTACAGTAAAGTAAAGTAGAGATGATGTAAAGTAAAGTATTGCATAGCATAGCAGAGACATTGTAAAGTAAAAGCAAGAGTAATGCAAGGACAAAGTATTGTTATAGTAAAAAGACAGAGTATTGATATAATTAATGATTGATACGTTGATTTCATGATCATCACTGATCCTTATTTCACCGTCTATTGCTATTGTACTGGGCATCTTTGCTCATGGGTATTCTATTCCCATGCATTGAGATTTTGCAAGTGAGAATGCCAACTGAGGAGGTGATAGAGGGCGCAGAGCTTGGAGAACGCTGCACATGACTGATATTCCTGCTCTGAGCTTTATTAATGCATATTTGTTTCATCCTTCCATTGTTCAAAGACATTATGTTTTCTTCCGCACTTAGAACTTTCCTACTAGCCTTATCATATTCCACATATTTTCTTTATCAAAAGACATCATGAACTTCTGCATATTTTCTATATTATATGACATTATGAACTTTCGCATTCAAGGTCCTTCATCGTGATGTTTCGGCTGTTAAACTTTTGCATTTAAAGTTTTTTATTATGTTTATTATTATTATATTTATGCCACGTAAGCTGTTTTGTTGAATGGTCAAGGTCAGTAGAGCAATAAACAATGTGTAGCGTCTCCAGGGTCAAACTGACCGTCTACGTGGCGGGAGGTGTGATTTTGGGGGTATTACAAAAGTGCACTACAACTATGTATGAATCTGATGATAATTTCTCTTCATGTGCGTAGAAAAAAACCAAATGACTTTTCTAGAGTGTCATTGGAAGCATCTGGTATTTTATACAATACATTATTTTGGAATTTTTTGTTGGGTTGTTATCTTCCTCATGTCCAAAATTCCTCATTTTATACAAGCATCTGTCCCGGAGCTATCTTGTTCTGCAACGCCAACTTGGCCTGAAGGAAGGCCGGCTCGACCAGGCTGGATATGGCCGAGGCGGTGTCGACCATGACGCCGGTTCCGGCGCCGCGCCGCCTGAAGATTCTCTTATCAAGCTTGAGACTCTTGCCGCCCACGCTGACGTTGTGCAAGGTCACGTAGTAGTTCGGAGATTCCTGTGGTATCTCTCCCGAAGTGCGGGTAGCCCATGCGGCGGGGCTCATACGTCTTGGGAGGGAAGCAGTAGGAGAAGACGCCGTTGACGCCGTCGGCGAGTTGAACGGCGAACGACTGGGGATCACCGTTCATGCCCAGAATCCCGTTCGTGAGGGGGTCGGTGGGGTGCATGACATTCGAGTTTGAGCAGCCGAATGTGAGGTCCCGCAAACTCCGGATATTTGACAAAAGACGAAGGCTAACATAAAATGACGATCATTTACCAATGTGGAGAAAGCTCAATGATAATAAATATAACACAAGAGTTTACATGATATCATAATGTATAAATGCATACACTACATGAAAATCAATATTTCCAATAGTATGAACCGTCCAATATTGTGAAAAATCCATGGGAAAGGAAAGTCTGCTATGGATATTTCGATGTGAGACAACCGTCGGGAAATGACTCATTGCAAATATTACAGAGCCATCGAAAGTTCCCGTGATGGAATCCATCGGAAAGTCCGTAGGAACTTTCCAAAACTTAGGCCGTGACAAAAGTTTTTCACAGCTCAACCCGTGGGGACATTTCGGTTAAGCCGTGGCAAAAGTTTCCTATGAGAATTTTTTTCTTTAATTTTTTTTGAAAAATTTAATAAATTCAAAAAATAAATTACAATTTTTTATTAATTTGAAATTTTTTATAAAGTACATAATTTTGAAAAAAATAAATTACAATTTTTTGTTAATTAAAAAAGTTTAATTTAAAATTTAATAAATTACATAAATTTGAAAAAAATAAATTAAATTTTTTAGTAATTCAAAAATTTTAATAAATAAAATAAATTTGAATATATATATTGAGAATTCACAGATTTTTTTTCTAATTTTGCTCATATTCTTGTCGAACCTTTTCTCGAAGTTTTTGTTGGACTTCCAATAATCATTGTTCTCATATGTTACCGAATACTTGTCGCACATCTTGACTTGAATAACCAGATATTAATTTTCGACCATATCCAATATCTGCATGACTAACGTAGGATTCGAGACTGTAGATGCGCCACTTCTTCACTCCGACATGATCCATCCGTAATTATCGAGAGATCAATGGTGTCGCCCCCTCCTACGTGACCTATGTATGGCGCTCCGCTTCTTGTGCTTTGTAACTCTTCTGTAAATTTTCAAAGTGACATTTGTTAATTCATTCCAAATAAAAGCTATGTTCACTACAAGATTTTTCACGATTTTTGGCGACAAAATTTGTCAAAAAATTGAGTTTCCGAAGGATTTTCTGATGGATAGTCGGACGTCAAAAAAGAGCTCGTCGATAAGAAATTTCTGATGGGTAACAAAATCAGTCGAAGGTTATCTGTCGAAGGTTCCGAAGGACCTTTCAACGGGCAATCGTCGGACGGGAAAGTCCCGTGGTTCCGACAGATCCTTTGTAATATTCATGATCTAATCCATATTGGATTCTATATGGCTATAATCAATTGAATATATGTGTTGTAGTATATGTTGTAATGTCACGCAGTGATATAACAAGAATTTATAAAATTTAATTAAAGTACTAAAGTATGATTAATAATCATATTATGATAAAATATATATGTTAAGGTTGGATTTAAGTCTAGTGGACCAATCAAATGTCGCCAAGTGGCATATGAATATATATATGTATGTAACAAAAATTAATATATAAATATATGAATAAATTACATGGAATGTATTATAGTAGTTAATATCAATTAGGAATGAAATTAATGATTTTTAATGTTAAATTTTAATTGGACAAGAATTTCAACTCTTGACATGCAAGCTGCCAGCAGGCTAGCAGCTTGCCACCTCATGCTTAGACTATTTTTCCAACCGACCTATTCAAGTGATAAAAATCTGAAAAAATTCGTATGGTCTTATCCTTCTCTTTAGACAACACACAAAAAATTTCAGACCGTGACTCCTTTCATGGACGTTGAAAGAAATTCGAGAAGGAAGATCATTAAAGGAGTAGAAGAGTAAAGTAGTGAAAAAAAAGAAAAAAACTTTTGGTAGCTCTTATAGGTACTTTGGTTTCTCCTACTCTATGTTTTCACCTCTTTGAATTCGGGGTGACATCGATTATTATATGTATTGAATATGCTTTGGATATACTATGAATTGATTTCAAAAAATGCAATGATGAAAAGTATATCTGAATGATTGTATGATTGCACATTTGAAAAGCATATGTCATATGACATAAATGGATTAGTGCAATTTTATTTCGTTTGAAATGGTATTTGATATGATTCATCTTTTGATATTTGAGATACAATTGTTATATGTATTAAATTCATATATCGTCAAGTTTATATAAAAATTATGTTTTGAATGATTGATCAATTGATGGTTCATTGGTAAAGTATATGTGAAATGTTATGGAGCCATCTTATGGGATGTAATCCTATTTCGTTTGAATGAGTTTGATTCATCTTTTGATATTCGATATATGTTCGTTATGTGATGAATCATGCATCTGCATATGCTTGCATTGCATGTATGATGGTTGGAGCTAAGTGGTACATCGCTGATCATGATGAGAGCCACTTTTAGAATCCAATGCATCATTTTGTTCCCCATATATGGGATGAGATAGACTGGAGCTAAATGCTACATCGTGGGGAGTCACGATGGGAGCCACCTCTAGAATCCGTAGGGACCACCTCTAGAATCCACCTATCGCTATATGATTGTTCCCCGAAAGGGATGAGATAGAATGGAGCTAAGTGCTACATCGCCGATCACGATGGGAGCCACCTCTAGAATCCACCTACCGACCACTGACCGGTTGGTGATTCGTGCATTCATATGGGAGTGTTGCATTTGCATACATATGTTTGATGTGATTTATATGATATTGATTGCAAGTTGAGTGTGATGTTTCTGATTAGTATGTTTATATGTAATTATCAAATATATAAAAATACCTATTTTGCTATTATGATTATTGCATGTTTTTTCTATGTCCCTCCAAATTGATTAGTTGGTAACATATAGGCTATGAGTTATCAACTTACTGAGCTATTTTAGCTCACTCTATTGTTCCTAACATTTTTCAGATAATTCTTGGGAATCATACGATATGATATTATTTGAAGGGTTCGTGGTAAGATGAAAAGATTTGAATCCTTTGTATCCTTCTATTAGGATGTCGAGGGGTTTAGTTATCTACAATTCATATGTATTATTTTGTAAGAAGGCAAAAACATTTTGTGAAATGTAAAACTTAAGGATTATTGGTTTGCTCAGAAGGATCATCATAAATTGTGTAGTTTATTTGATGATATTTTCATTCTTATGTATGTTAAAAAAAAAAATTTACATCACGTTTCCACAATCTTTCCCAATTTTATTTGATCATTCGTAATGAGTCGCGAACTCCAGTTTAAACTAAGGTTTAAATCAGGATCGTGACATCCTTCCCGTCGGAGCGTTCGAGGGCACTTGCCCCACGAAGTTTTCAATGGAAGCTTACCATCGAAACATCCAATGGGAGACACCCGCCATAGGTTTCAATAGAGGGCTCCACCGTCAGAGGTTCCGACGGGGGCACCCATCGCAAAATTATTTTAAAATATAAAAAAATCAAACCTACGGCCAGATCGGCCGCCATGCGACCCGATTTTACGGCGCAGGTTGATTGGGAAAGAAGGGGAGAGGGAGAGAGAAAGTCTGCCGCCAACGGTTGGATCTGCGCGATCTTGTTGAGAGGGGGAGAGAGGACGGGGTATGCCAGAATCGTTAGTCGCCCAAGTCGGATGGGTCACCGGATCTGGGTGCCTACGTCGGATCAAGGCGCCTATCCGATAGCCATGCATCAAATCTGGCCGCTTCTGCGCAGAGATCCATCGCTTGCACCGGATCCGGTCGCCTATGCACCAGATCCACCGCCTACAGCCGGATCGGGCTGCCTATACACCAAATCCGTCACCTACGGCCGGATTGGGCCACCTTTGCATCTGATTCGCTGCCTATAAGCTGGACCCGGCCGATCCGATAGCCTATGCGCCGGATCCGGCCACCTGCGGCTGGAGTCGAGAGAGAGGGAGAGGGAGTGCGGGAGGGCGGCCGGGATCATCGAAGTCTCGCTGAAGTTGTGAGAGTCACCGGAGCCGTGGGAGTCGTCGCCCCCATGGGGGGGAGAGAGAGAGAAAGGGAGAGGAGGAGAGATAGAGTTAACAGATGGGATATAGGGAGTGAGGGCGCGGGGGAATGAGTAGGGACAGGGAGGGAACACTAGACGGAAAAATATTAGAGTTAGCGACGGGCATGCCCTTCTGTGTTATCGACAGACAAAATTTCGTCAGTAACTTTGAAGGGTAAACCCGTCGGTACCTATAATATTAACATATCAATCATATATTTCATATTATATTATATAATATTAAAATATTACTTACCGACGAGGGAACCCTTCGGTATTACAAACGAATTTGAAATCTATCGGTACTATTGAAGGCTACACTTGTCGATTATTAAAATAATATTACTTATTATTGATATTTATATGTAAAGTTTTATTATTAAACATTAATAATATAATATAATATTATAAATAAATGGAAGATAGACATGTATTATATTATAAACATTAATAATAAATTAATATTTTAATTACTGACGGGTAGTTCCTTCGGTATTATCGATGAACTTAAAATCTGTCGGTACTACCGAAGGCTAGACCCCTCAGTAATTAAAATAATATTTATTATTATTAATATTTATATGTAAAATATTATTATTAAACATTAATAATATTATATATATTAAATATATGGTTATAAACATTAATAATATAACATAAGATTGTAAATAAATCGAAGATAGACATGTATTGTATTATAAACATTAATAATAGATTAATATTTTAATTATCGATGAGTAATTCCTTCGGTATTACCGACGGATTTAAAATTCGTCGGTATTACTGAAGGCTACATCCGTCCATAATTAAAATATTATTACTTATTATTAATATTTATATGTAAAGTATTATTATTAAACATTAATAATATTATATGTAGTAATATTGATTATATGTATTAAATATATGGTTGTAAACAATAATAATATCATTTTATAAATAAATGGAAGATGGATATGTATTATATTATAAAAAATTATAACAAATTAATATTTTAATTACCGATGAGTTATTCTTTCGGATTTACCGATGGATTTCATATCGGTCGGTAATAATGAAGTAATTATCAAACGATAAGTAAAATAATATTATTTATTATTAATTTTTTATATAAAATATTATTATTAAGCATTAATAATATTATATATATTACTATTAATTATATATATTAATTTATATGATTATAAATATTAAAATATAATATAATATAATATTATAAATAAATTGAAGATAGATATGTATTATATTATAAATTAATATTTTAATTACAAACAGGTAGTTCCTTCGAAGGAATTATTCGTCGGTAATTAAAATAATATTATTTATTATCAATTTTTATAATACATATCTTTCTACGTGTTTATATATTCTTTTCTTAATGCAATAATAAATAATATGATTGAATAAGTTATCATTATTTTTTATTTTCTCATAAAACATCTTCAATTTGTTTATCTTTTTACTCATTTTCCCTCTAATATATATATAGATTATAAATAATGATAAAAATATAAAATAGATAAATTTTAATATGCACTAAAATTTTAACATAATGATTAATTTTAATATAAATCACAATATGACTCTTTAAAAATATATAAAAGGGCATATTATGAAAGACATAATATGCTTTTTATATATAATTTTATCCATTTTCTCATAATTGTATTTTATTTTTTTAATAAATATTTATTGTAATAAGACAATAAAGATTAAATTGACAATTCACAATTAATAAAAATTAACTTAATAGATTAAATTTATGACTAATTTTATAAATAATGATGAACTTTTTTCCAAGTCACAAATTACCCTTCAAAAGTGTACAAAATGAAATATTATAAAAGACACATGTATCTTAATATTATATATCTTAATTTCATAATGTTAATGTATATGTAGTACTAATGTTAATCAATATGTGTGCATACTATCCATATTATATATCTTAATATTATCATTAGATATAATTATATAAAGGATAAGTGAATTCTTAGAACTTAGAATACTTATCATTAACAATTTTTAAGTGTATTTTATTTTAAAATAATATTTTCCTATGAATAAGTTGTAAACATAAATTTATAGTACTTATGATTAAAACTAATTTACATTATGATTAAAATTAGTTATCTCATGATTAAGATTAGTTATATCTAGGATAGGAAGTTAACATATTTTAATTTTATTAAAATTTCTGAATTTATTTATAATCTATATTCTATAAATATAAATATAGTGAAGGAAATGAGTATGATGATAAAATATTAAAGACAATTATGAGAAAATGAAAATATTGATAATTTATTTAATGTGTTATTTTATTAATGCATCGAGAAAAGAACACAAGTAAATGTAGAAAAAGAAATATACATCATATTATATTATGAATATTAATAATAAATTATTATTTTAATTATCGACGGGTCTAACCTTTACCGACGGATCCATATCCGTCGATAATTCCAATGCTAGGATTAATTACTGACGGATTTAGCCTTCGGAATTATCAAAAAGTTACAAATGTTTATCGGTTTCCTTGCAATTGTCAACATAGATACACAACCACCCACATGCAGGCATACTTCTTGGTCGGATTCATGATTTGTCTTAGTTTTTTTCGCACGAATTTGTACGCCTCAGTGGACCACTTAGCTAATAACTCGGTTCAAACTGCCTTTGAAATTCAATTAGGTCGTTCTCCTACAACCCGTGCATCCAACAATATTAAGGACAATCGTCTCGAGCACCTAGAATTGGATGTCTTCCACATTTGCTCTGTGTGCTCGAAGTCCTACCACATGTCAGTCTTTAAAGAAAGACATTTGTATTAAAAATAAATAATAAAAAATTGTTTATAAGTCATAAAGGTTTGTCAATATGCAAATGAATATTATAACCTGGAATTCTCTAAATAACATCTATCTCATAGCATAAAGAATATCTCTCTATGGAAGTCATGCCTATGTATACCACTTTCGAATTATCTTAGTGCAATTAGCTGTAGCAGGTTTTGACGGGTAAAACCTGTAAAAACGTAATAAGATGCTATAAATATTTCTCGATGTCAATAAATATCTCTTCATGTACAGTAACTTATCCACAACTACCGCCTGACAATAAATATTTCTTATACTGATTTCTCAATGTAGAAGCATCGTTGGAGTCTTTTAACATTTGGATCTCCATGTCAGCAATGTTAGGCATATGTGTCCCCATGTCCTCTGCCGAGTCATCGTCTAAAGGAGGGTCCAGTGCAGTCTGTCGCTCTATTATGAGAATCCCTATAGGTCTAGGCATAATGGCCTTTCTCTCCACCTCCCTCTTTTTCTTTAGAAGGAGTGGCTTTCTCTTTTCCCTTCTCTTGTCCCTTCTATTTCCCCTTACTTTTTCCTTTACCAAAACGAAACATCTAGAAAGAAATAATATTTGCATAATAAATTAACTTGTTAATGCACAATAAAAGTATAATTACATCACATTAACTTTAAATTCAGCCACATCCTCTATCACATTTTTAGAAATTGAATTATATGTATAATTCGAGAATCAAATTCTAATATCTGGAGGCGCTTTTGAAAAAGAATGAATTAATCTAGATTCTTGTGAAATGCTAAATCTATTGAATAAAATAGAAACACTCGTGAGAGGGTAAAGAATACAGATGTGATTCACTCTCATCAGGCAACCGTTGGTTCGATGATTTGTGTGGAGACATCGTAAAATCTATTTGCAACAATAGAGAAGAATAAATAATAACTAAATAGTGCTTTGACATTTTAAACAAGAACACCTAATAGTTCCTTCCGGTTCAAACTGTATTGACTGACATGCTTGTGTCAATCCTACATGATCGATATTAGTTCTATTGTACATCCACCAATAATTAACGCATGTCCGTGATAATCACATTACATAAATTATTAACAAAAATGAATAAATAATTTAAATTAATAAAATATATAACAAATAATAATATGAAATTATTAACATAGGCAGATCTCGCCGGTCATGGCCGTCACAATCGTGCACGGTCAGATCTAGCCATTATATGTCAGATTTGGCCATTCATGGTCGTGACGACCGTGTACGTCCAGATGTGGCCGCGATGGCCGTGAACGATCGGATCCGGACGTACATGGTCATCAACGGTCGGATCTAGCCGTTCATAAGCGTGATGACTATGAACGACCGAATGTTGCCGCAATGACCGACCTCATTTGGCCCTTCATGGCCATGAACGGGTGGATCTAGTCGTGAACAACTGCGATGACCGTAGAAAGCCAAATGCGCCTTGCAACGACCATCTTTAGCCAAATCTTGTCGGGGTTGAGAGGGGGAAATCACGAGAGGGGGCCGTAGCATCCCGTAGATGGTGGGATCGATCGAGGGGTGCACACGTGCTTCCAAGGGGATCGTCAGAGCATGTGGGAGCATGCCGGAGCGGGAGCAAGTCTCCGGTCACTAGATCGTGAGTGGGTGCAAGAGCAGGAGCAGGTCTTCGATCGTCGGAGTCCACAGGGAGTTGCACACGGGAGAAGTGACTAGAAGAAGAGGGGTCAGGTTAATTTATGGAAGAGATTTCGATGGGCTTACCAACGGTTTAGCCCGTCGCTTCTTATAATATAAAATATTGTTTTTAATTTCCCAGCCATGCGAGGAACACCATCCTTTTAATATGAAATAGGTGTTATCATATAAAATATAATTTAAGTTTTCCCATGGCTAAAGCCATCAGAACACCATCCTTTTAATATGAAATAGGCATTATCATATAAAATATAATTTAAGTTGACCTATGGCTACAACCGTGGGAAGTTTCGACAGCTGCGGCCGTCAGAACGTCATCCTTAAAATAAAAAAATACGTTATCGTATGAAATATTATTTTAGTTTCTTCACTGTTGTAGCCATGGTATGTTCTGACGGCTCACATCCTTTAAATATAAAAAATACATTATCAATATTATTTTAGGTTTCCCACGACCATAGCCGTGGGAAGTGCCAACGACTCCAACTGACGAAACACCATCTTTTAAATATAAAAAATACGTTATTGTATGAAATATTATTTTATGTTTCCCACGGCCGTACCGTGGGAAATTTCGATGGTTCTAGCCATCACAATGCCATCCTTTTAATATAAAATATATGTTATCATATTAAATATTATTTTAAGTTTCTCATGACTATGGTCGTGAGAAGTTTCGGCCTTGGGAAGTTTTGATTAGGGGTGTTCACGAGTCGGGTTGGACCTAACTCATGAACAAATCTGACCCGACCCGACTAAATTTGGTCGGGTCGGTCAAGGTCCCTAGGGGCAAAAACTCCGACCCCGGTTCGGGTCGGGTTGGGTCGAGTCGGGTGATCGGGTCACCCGACCACCCTCTTTTTCTTTTTTTTTAATTTTTGTCTTACTTTTTATATGTATTTTAATATAAAAATTTATTTAATAATTATTATAAAATATAAAATATCTTTTCTGAATATTTGTTGCATTATTTTCATAATTAAAATGTTTTATTTAAATATTTTTTCTATTTTAAATTAAGTATAGGACTAAAATTAAGAAAAAAATAAAAAGAAAATTAAAAAAAATAATAAAAAAGTCGGATCATCGGGTCGGGTCGGATTGACTCGGGTTGAAATTTTCCAACCCGTACTCGACCCGAACCACCATCAGGTTGGGTTCCGGTCGGGTTGGGTCCTCCATGATCCGACCCGACCTAAACTAGGTCAGGTCGGGTCGGATCGCCGGGTTCACCAGGTCGACTCGACTCGGTGAACACCCCTAGTTCTAATGGCTCCGGCCGTCAGAAAGCCATTCTTTTAATATAAAATATAAGTTATCATATGAAATATTATTTTAGATTTCCCACATCTTTAGCCATGTGAACTTCCGTTCCATAACCGTCAGAAATTTCGACGGTTGCAACCGTCGTAAATGTCTTATAATATAACATAAAATACTTAGACCTATATTCGCATAAAATATTTTTCACAATTTGAGCCATGAGAATTTCTGATGGTCTTGCAATTGTTGGAAGTTTCGATCGTAGCGGTAGAAACTTACGACAATTATTTTCGTCGTAAATTATGATGATTTAAGTCGTAAGAAAGATTTGCATTTTTATTTTAAAAAGATATTGTTAATCGTCCTAAAATTTATCATTTTTTTCGTTTCCCATGGCTTACAAAGTCATGAGAGTCATAAAAGTGTCTAACACGAGATTCGATGAGCATCATGACAAATGCTGATGTAAGCACTAGGCATCATGAGCTCACCGCAGGAGCTCACCACAGGCTGAAGTCACTCCGTACTTTTATGTTGGGAAGGTCCACATTCCTTTAATTTTATGTAAGGGTCAAAATCAGTTGAAATAATTTATAATTCAGACAATTTAAGTGTCCGATTGACAATTGCACCTATGTGCAAGTCCCCAAATTCAATTCAATTATAATTAGTCTTTTCACTTTTCATTTGTTAAGTAATTATATATAGTCAATATTTAGCGGCTCATTCCATTCATTGAGAATTTGAGATACTTATCATGCCTAAAGATGATTATGACAAGTTAGGTCCAGACACACTAACATCCAATTGACGCTCCAAAGGTGTGCGAATGCAATTACCTATGCCCAAGTCTAATTCAATTTGATTAAACTCTATGATAAGAGTCAAGTAAACCATGTCCCTTTGAGGGTGTTATGTTGGCCGATAGACGGGTCAAACTAGATCATCAGTTGTTATACATGTACACTATGCTTTGCGTTAAGCTCCATTTACACTTTTTGATTGATATGAGTTGAAACATTTAACTTACTATTGAGTTCGACTATTTTATCTCAATACAAAATTATTTTTAACTCTACAACTTAACATGCAATTTGATATATAAGTATGTCAATCAATCATGTCGTAACATTGCTAAATAAATAATTTGTTGCACTGTATAGTCGCGGGGAAACGTTTATCGAATTTGATCATCAAATCATGAAAAAAATCGTCATGGAAAAAATTAAATCGGTAAACAAAATCAATGAGCATTCAGTTTGAAAAATAAAGGCATTTCATAATTATGGTTCTCAAAATCTCGAGTTAGACATGCAAACATGTACCATTGAACAACTTTAGCCATGGAGTATGTAGAATTGGCCTAGTTATTAATGTAGGATGAACTTGAAGTAAACTCGGTAAGCTCGTATAAACTTCTTGGACTAGGTTGAACTTGACATAAAATTATAGATTATAAAAGTTGGATATTTTAGTTTGAATTTGAGGGTGAAACATGAATAAAAGTATGTAAAAGTATTTTGTTCTTTTGAGAACTTATGTTAAATTTTATTTTTTATTTTAGTTTTTAGTAGTTAATTAGGCAAGCACTATCTTGTTTCTTCTATCTTTGCAAACTATTATTCTTTTCTCTCTAATCAGTAGTTGTCTAATTCACCTTGTTTATTTTATTCATACTATTTTTTAAATTAAATTAATACTTTCCATTTCAATTAAGCATGTGTTTATATTGTAATGTAGCTACCATTTATTAATGAATCCATTAAAGCTTGCAAGTGTTGTATGACATAAATTATAATTAGGTATTTTAAAGACGCCCGCTCAACATCCGTCCGATTAGATTGGACGGTCCAATGTTGAGCGGGCGTGAACCGGCCTCTTCACGTGAGAGGCGGCCAGTTCATTCATTTTTTTTCGTTTCGCCTTTGAACGGGGTCTTTTTTTTCATTTCATTTCGTTTCGTGCTCTTACAGGCGAAAAGGCGGCCCCTTTTGTGCGACAAACGACGATCGGTGATCGACGTGGAGAAACGAAATGGCAAGGTGAAATGTTGCAGCAGACGATGGACCCGTCCTCCTCGCCGGTGAGTTTTCTTCCTCGCTCCGATCGCATTTTCCTCTCGCGCGTCGCCCTTGCCCTAATTCCGAAGATTTCTTTTCTCCTCTCCGATTTGTGTGTTTTGCGTAGATCCCGATTCGTGTAACGATTGAGCGGTAGTCCTTCTTCATTTTCTTTTGTTTGGCACTCGAGACAAAAAGGCAGCCCCAACGACATCCATTCTGCATGAAGGGCATCGAGGCAAAACGTTGCGACGAGGGGAAGTACACATTTTCAACAAACGATCGACCCGTCCTCCTCGCCAATGAGTTTTCTTCCTCGCTCCGATCGCATTTTCCTCTCGCACATTGTTAGGGCAAAGACATTGAGGAAAATGCAAGAGGAAAATGCGATCGGAGTGAGGAAGAAAACTCACCGGCGAGGAGGATGGGTCGATTGTCTGCCGCAACGTTTCGCCTCGCCATTTTGTTTCACCGCGTCGATCGCTGATCGTCGCTTGTCACACAAAATTGTCCGTCTTTTCGCAGCGCGAAATGAAACAAAACGAGAAAAAGACCACGTTCGAAGGCGAAATGAAAAAAAAATGAATGAATCGGCCTCCTCTCACATGAAGAGGCCGGTTCACGCCCGCCCAACATCGGACCGTCCGATCTAATCAGACAGATGTTGAGCGGGCATATGTTTGTCATATGCCCTCCATGCGTATGACAAACATTATTTTCTATTTTAAAATATAATAATTTTTAATTATGTACATAAACTCTACAAGTTTATATTTTGAATTTACTGACATAAAATCGAGTGAATGTAAACTCTCGAGTTTGAAAATCTTAATCACGATCGTGAATTTATGTTTTCACAAGTCGTAGCCTTGTGATCAAGCCCCTACTAGTGAGTTCACCTTGGAACTTAACGGCTCGTTACCTTAACCTAGTTACTTACATCTAAAATATCCTTAGTAATATCATGAAACATCGTTAGTCACAATGCTATCAGTGAATATGGAACTTAACAATCATGGCCCGTAACTTTAATTTTCATGGACATATCAATGAGCCCACGGATTTTCATTCACCAATTCATTACAGGTAACTCTTGGGTCACATGATAGTCAATGGGCTAAAGTTTAGGTGTCAAATGTCAAGTTGTGACATTATTGTAATGACCCATGAAACATTCTAATAATTGTAGTGTTACAAGCCTTCGAGGCTATTCACTTCCTGATCATATTTCATAGCAAAAAAAGTAGATAAAATGTAGAAATAAAAAGAGACGAGGAGGGACTAATAGGTTATATAAATTTTATAAAAAAATAAAAAATAAAGTTTTTTACCCCTTTCTGAAATTTGGTGTGGACTATAGAGAGATGTAAGGGTGTTCACGAATCAGGTCCGAATCCAATCTAACTCGATAAAATTTGATCGGATTGGATCATAGGATTTTTTAAGGTCAAATCCGACTCAACTCGATCCGATTCGGATTGGGTCATCGAATAACCCGACCATCTAATTTTTTTAAATTTTTCCTTACTTTTTTTTATAATTATTTAATATTTATTTTAAAATATAAAAATAAGTTTAACTTCTCAAATATTATTACGAAACATTTTATTTTAATTTTTAATTTTTTTAATCAAATATATGCTTAAATTTAAATAAAAATAATAAAAATACAAACTTAAATCGTCGGATTGAATTGAGTTGGATCATTGAGTTCATCAAGACGACTCGACCTGAGGAACACCCTTTGACTCGGGTCATTGGATTCATCAGGTCGACCCGACCCAATAAACTCGGGGTCGTAGGATTCCAACTTGAATTCATCTATATTTATTTCTTCATTTCCTATATTTATTAGCTGCAGCTTTATCCTTTTTTTACAATTGATTGTAGCCTTATTTCATTTTTCATATATAGTTTATCTTTTTTATTGATTACATCCACTAATATCTAGAAAATTCATTTCTTTCCTTCCCATTTAACTGTGAATAAATAACTGGACCATTTATTTTAATGGGGACCATCCGCATCAACAGTAACATCGGATCATCAAGCTGCAAATATGGTGCTAGCGAAAGTTGAACACCTCGTCATCATCTTCTTCTTATGCTTCCATGTAGCCCTGCCGGACACTACCGCCGACACCAACACCAGCAGGGGGCTAGAACTTAGCTTAGAAGTCATCCATCGGGACTCCGAACGCTCTCCCTACTACACGGCGGGGCTTTCCGACCACGAGCGGCACGAGAGGCTCGTGAAGCTCTCGAAGGCGCGCCTGCAATGGCTCAAGTCGTCCTGGAGCTCTGTTGCTGGGATCGTAAGCCTCATAGACATACGGCCCCGGTTGTACCAGAGCACCGATGCATACTTGGTCGTCATGAGGATCGGCAGTGGCGCACGATCGAAGGAGTACATGCTGGAGCTCGACATGGGGAGTCCACTCACCCAGTGCGAGCCCTGCAACCCCTGCTACTCTCAGCACACCCCCCGTCTTCGATCCGAGGAACTCCTCGAGTTACCGTCAAGCCCTCTGCAGCGATCCCCTCTGCAAACTAAGAGACCCGAGATATGCATGCGTCAGTAACGTCTGCACCTACCAGTTGAGGTACACCGATCAGAGCTCCATCGCGGGCAGGCTCTCATGCGAGACGTTCTGCTTCTTGGATGCCTAGGGCAGCGTCCGGAGTGTGCCGGACCTCACATTTGGCTGCTCGAATTCGAACCACATGAGCCCTGTCGACCCCTTCGCGAACGGGCTCCCGGGCATGAACGGCGACCCCCAGTCGTTCACCGTCCAACTCGCCGGCGCCACCAACGGCATCTTCTCCTACAGTTTCCCTCCCCTGGGGACGCAGGCCCGCCACAGTGGCTACCTGCGTTTCGGGAGAGATATCCCGAGAATGCCCAGGACGCAGATGACGCCGCTGGAGATACCACAGGAATATCCCAACTACTTCGTGACCTTGCTCGATGTCAGCGTGGGGGGCCATCCTCTTAAACTTGATCCGCTAATCTTCAGGCGGCGTAGCGCCAAATCCGGCGTCATGGTCGACAGCGGCTCAAGCGTAACCCACCTGGTCCTGTCGGCCTTCCGTTCGGCAAAGATGGCGTTGCAGATGTACTTTGTAGAAGTTAATGAACATAATAATATGGAGGTTCACGGAGTACCTCAATGCGGAAGCGGATGATCCATGCGGCTTCTCCACGAACGGATTGCGGGTTGCACTTGTACGCGTGGCCGGGAACCAAATCACGAGGAAATGGAACACAATGTCACAACTCAAATGCAAGGGAAAAAAGAGAGAGTACTTAAGTGACTAATAGATGGAGGAAGTGACTACACAAGCACAACACACCTCAACACCTTACACTAGGAGAGCACCACACTTAACATACTAAGAGATCTCATTCTCTTTACCATAGCTTATGGGGCAGCACCTTGGTGCCCTTTTTATAGAGGTGCTTGGCCATATAAGGCCAAGCACCGAGAGGAGATCGGCCATGCCATTGCATGACCTTAAGATCATGCCAAGGCCATGCGATGGCATGGCCTTGAGCAAGGCCGACATCAGCATGGTCATTTGACCATGCTGCTGTGCGTGATGTCAGGCCATGTTTGGCATGGTCGATGAACCATGTCAAGCATGGTCCATCACTGTGTGGCCAACAATCTCCCACTCGCACATGATGGGCTCAATGCTTATGCTTGATCTCTTTATATCTCATGAAAGCAAATGAGTTGTGCGACCCACGAGTACAAGCACAATTTAAATGTGGGAGCTTTTGATTGTGACCGATTAAGGATGCACAATCTCTCGACCACCTTGAGAGCTAAGATAATGATCTATGATGAATCCATGATTGCTCAATCGATCTTTGAGTCATAACTACGTCTCACATAGCTGCTCATCATATCATACGATATACATCACGTGTGCTATAACTATGACTTACATGGCTTTATCCTACGAGCCAAATCATGACTCACACAATCGCTCAAGCATCATGTACTCGATATGCCCCAGATTTGCCTTGCTTCATCATCTAGACACTCTCGTGTCTGACACCGCGGTAATTAGTTCTGTATGCAAAACTACTTATCTTACACAAGGAGAATAGCTGGCCAATTGCATGCAGACCTCTCATGCAGCTCTCAACAAATCTTTCCTTTGCACTCATATTTCTCAGTTCAGATCGGCTGCTTTCCTAGACATGACTCAGTGGACCTCTTCACTTTGGGTCTTGAAGTATTATGCTAAAGTAGCAACACCAATCGTTACTTTGAAATATAGCCAAAGTTCAAAGAGCAGTAACTAGACCATTAAGTCTAGAGAGACTCACACAATGACGAAGATCAACATCGATTCGTCATTTCTCAAGGTCGACTTAGCATACTTGGTACACAACACAACTATTACGGTGGAGACTTCCACTAAGGAAGTGTGTGTCTAACTCAAATACCGCACAGACTTAAGTCCAGTCGCCTTCACTAGCGTCTGACTAGAGACACCTAACTGCTTGCGATCACTTGGCCTCAAAGTTAGAGTCTCAAATCTGGCTATCATCATCAGGCTTCACCGAGTTACCAAACTCATGCTTTCATCATCTTGAACACATCAAGGTGGTTTAGGTCATTTCTCATAAGAAATGTTTGGGTCTAAACCATTTCTTCTCCGCGTGCAATCACATAAGCACTGGAGGCGATTACTCGTGTGAGTGAGTAATCTTATACCTGATGGACACACTTAACACATGCATAACATAATTCTCTTATGAAAAACATATTTTCATTAATATGATTAATTTTGAGTACATATTTCTTTTTATATTCTATGCAGTCCTAGTGCATGTACATGTCTCAAGAATACATCTCTAGGTAGTGATTTGGTGAACGGATCAGCAACCATGTTGTGCGTAGATATGTACTCAACAGAGACCTCCTCTTTCACATCATTTCTTATAAATTTGTATTTGATGTCGATATGCTTTCCTTTGCAATGATATTTTTCGTCCTTCACATAGGCAATCGCCGCTTGATTGTCGCAATGTAAAGTTATCTTTTTCATTGCAGCATTCAAAAACCGCAGATGTTGAATGAACCTTTTTAACCATAGGGCCTCTTGCACCGCGGCTGAACATGCCACAAATTCAGCCTCCATCGTAGACAATGCTATGCATTCTTGCTTTTTGTTGCTCCATGTGACAACACTATTATTGAGCAAGAAGACATATCCGGAAGTGGATTTTCGTTCATCAATGTCGCTTGCCCAATCGGCATTTGTATATCCAACCAGCCTTAAGCTTCTTCCGTGATAACATAAAGCAAAATCAGCAGTGACTTTGAGGTATCTCATGATTCTCTTCACCGCCTTCCAATGCTGGCGTCCTGAGTTTGCCTAATATCGACTTACCAGACCCACTGCATAGCATATGTCCGGTCGAGTACACAACATAGCGTACATCAGACTGCCGACTGCACTTGCATAGGGGACTGAAGACATCTCTCTTTGTTCTTCTACAGTCTTTGGGCACATATTGAGGTTCAAAGTCTCGCATCTCGCAATAGGAGTATCAATGGATTTGCAGTCATCCATCCGAAATCGTTCTAAAATTTGTTAATATATGCCTCTTGCGACAAAGCAAGAAATCTCTTAGAACGATCTCGTTGAATTTTCACACCCATTATGAAGGCTGCTTCCCCCATGTCTTTCATCTCAAAGACAGAGGACAACCATTTCTTAATGGTGACCAAAAACTCCATATTATTCCCGGCTATCAAGATGTCATTTACATATAGAGTCATAATGACGAACATATCCTTGGATTTATAGACATACATGCAATGGCCTTCATCAATCATTTCAAAACCATATGATATGATTGATTGATGAAATTTAATATACCATTGCCTAGATGATTATTTAAGTCCATAAATGGACCGGCGCAATCTACAAACTTTGCGCTCTTCTCCTTTTACTATGAAGCCTTCAGGTTGTTTCATGTAAATTTCTTCATCTAGTTCTCCATTGAGAAATGTAGTCTTTACATCCATCTGATGTAATTCCAAGTTTATATGTGCGACAATTGCTAGGATAAAGCGAATAGAAGAAAACCTTACAACTGGAGCAAATGTTTCTTCATAATCAACACCCTCCTCTTGGGTGAAGCCTTTTGCCACTAAGTGAGCTTTATACCTCTCAATGGATCCATCACCGTCTCGTTTTATTTTAAGAACCCACTTGTTCCCAATTGCTCTACGACTAGGCGGGAGATCAACCAAGTCCCAAACTTGATTTGCCTTCATAGACTGTAATTCTTCTTCCATTGCCTTAATCTACTTTTCTTTATGACAAGACGAGAGAGCCTCATTGATTGAATTAGGCTCAAGATCTTCTTCATGACCTACTATATGAGCTTCATGAATTCCTTCGATGTCAAATCGTCGACGTGGGATGCTCTTTCTTGTGGTCCTTCGAAGTGAGCACTATGGATTCTCGTTTGGCGATGAAATGCTCCCACTCGGATCAAGGTGTGATGATGAAGGGACAAACACTTCTACACTATGATCCACAGATGTCGCCATTTCGAGATTTCTGACTTCATATAAGTGAAGTGTTCTATCAATCTCGCCTTGCTTTGGAAATTCATTCTCTATAAATGTCACATCTCTACTCACAATTTTTGTAATAGTTCCATCATCCCTTTTTTCTATGAACGCATAGCCTTTAGAGATTTCAGAATACCTGATGAAGACACACTTCTTGCCTCTAGGGCCCAACTTCCCATACTTATGAGAGTTGTCAAGGACATAGGCTGCACATCCCCATGGACACAAGTAACTTAGGTCAGGCTTACGACCTGTCCAAAGTTCGTAGGGAGTGGAAGAAACAGACTTTGATGGTACGCGGTTGAGTATGTAGGCAGCTATAAGCAATGCATCTCCCCAATATGAATTTGGTAGGTTTACTTGTGCCATCATAGACTGGACCATATCGAGTAGAATACGATTTCTCCTTTCCGTAACACCATTTTGTTGTGGAGTTCCTGGAATTGTTAGTTGCATAACTATTCCTTTTTCATCACATAACTTCTTGAATAAATCTGAAAGATACTCACGACCGCGGTCGGTTCGCAAGGACTTAATCTTGCGATCTAATTGATTCTCAGCCATGTTCATAAATCGCACAAAGTAATCTATAGCCTAGGACTTATGAGACATCAAGTATACGACCCCATAACGTGAATAATCATCAATAAATATGATGAAGTATGAGAAACCGTGTTTTGCTTGGACAGTCATTGGACCACATACGTCTGAGTGGATTAATTGCAATGGAAACTCGGCACGCTTTCCTTTTCCAAATGGTTTTCTTGTTTCCTTGCCAGCTAGACATTCTTCACAAGTTGGCAGATCGACTTTAGCGAGGGAGTTTATGAGCCCTTCTCTAATTAATCTATTCATTCGATCTTGTCCTATATGTCCTAGTCTGGCATGTCAAGTCTTGGCACTTTCATTCACATCAACGAATGACATAAATGAATAACTACTAGCAACACATGCAGTATTAAGAACATATAAACCATTTTCAAGAAAGCCATTGCATATAGGAACACCATCCATTGAGATGTTCAGATGTTTAGAGCAAAAGTCATTACATATCCATATGCATCAAGAGTGGATACAGATATTAAGTTTCGTCGAAAATCAGGGGCATACAAAACATCGTGAAGGTAAAGGGTTTTTCCATTGCTAAGTTCTAACTTGCAACTTCCTATCCCTTTGACTTCCACTCTTTTATTGTCTCCTACGTAGATGTACTTAGAGCCCGCACTGAGTCAACGAAACTCGATAAAAGTCTCACGTTCCTTGGCTACGTGGTCTGTTGCTCCGGAATCTACAATCCACGAAGGATGAGTTTCAGCAACCAGAACACAGCTAGAAACATACGCAAAGGAAATATGGTCAGGACAAACCTTCTTCGGCTCAGTGCACTCACGAGCGAAGTGACCACGACTACCACAATTGTAGCATTTCACTTTGCTTTTATCCACTTTGCCACCACGCTTCTTCCTTTTGTGCTGTTGGTGCTGGACCTTCTGTTGTCCACTATATCCGCTCCTCTGGCTGGGGTGCGACTTACGCGATCTCTTACGTGTGGAACATGTTCCATGCTTTCATCCACCTATTTCAGCAACTAATGCTTGACTAGACGATTTCTGAGATTCTCGTACCTCATCCTCCATTTCTAGGTGACGGGCCACATCATCAAAATTCTTAATATTATCATTATGCATCAGGTTAACGCGCATGTGTTCTCAAGATCTGGAAAGAGAGCGGATAACTGCTTGCACCTGTTGCTCATCAGTGAGCACATGTCCGGCATTCTTGAGTTCGCGTATCATGTTCATCATTTCCCTTAGGTGCTGTCTCATGGTGTGATTAGGCCGCATCCTATAGGAATCAAATTTGATGGACAACATCCTCAACTTGGAAGTTGATGTGATACCGAACTTGTTCTGGATAGCTGCCCACATTTCAAATGTTGTTTGGTAAACCTCAAATTCGCACATGAGGGAGTCTTCCATTGTACTTAGCAACAGAATGCGAGCAATACGACTCTTCTTGGACCAGGCCTCGAATGTCTCAGCATCCCTTCTATGTTGGGCAGTATTATCAGGTGCCGGTTGTGGCATGATATGTTTGATGGTCTCTAAAACATCTTGTTCCTCTAACAGATACTGAACTTTTCGATGCCAAATATCATAATTTTCACCATTCAGTTTATCCCCTTTGTTCAGGTCGGCAATTATGGACTTTGGTGCCATGGTCAATAGTCTAGGTTCATTAAGAGAAGAGGAGGAATTACGTTATGCATGTCTTAATTTGTCACAAACATTCAAAATAATAAATGACACAGTCCAAGGGTAATGACATCGAGAGGTCGCTATGCTCCCACTCATCTCCCACTATCCCTAGGATAATTACCATTTATTAAATTTATAATGTGACAAATCATTTCCAAATTTTGGATCAACGGATAATCCAAAAATATTATGTCCTATGTCTTCTCAAGTAATTAGGCATACTAATCACTTCATGTTTCATTTTCTATGTTTAAATAGTTTAGAGAAGATTAGCATAAATTTATTTCTCTAAATTTGATGAAACATGATTATCTATTATAAGAAAACATGATAGAAAAAATTAACTAATTATCAATTTTTCTCACATAATACATATGGCATGTTTTTCTTTTGTATTTTCCACTAAGGAAAATAAATAACTACGCAAATCATATACATGATAAAATTTACAAAATATACATGCCTCTCGAAAAACATATACAATTAATTACATACTCAAAATTTATGTAATTAATTTTTTTTCATGCATATGTTCAATTTCTCATAAAATTAATTGCAATGATTAGCACTAAATTGAAAATGCAATTAAACTTACATATGCATTTATATTCTGATAGAAAACTTCTAGAAAAAGATTCACAGTTATCCTCATTTTCCTTAATTTTCTATCAATTTCCAAAGGGATAATTTAATTGTATAAATTGTTACGAAGAAATAAAATGCAATTGAAATTTCTATAATCATTCATAAAACGAAATAAAGCTATAGGAAAAATTTTCACATTTTTCCGTGACTTCTATAATTTTCTTATTTTTTGACTTTTCAGAATTAGGAAAAAGGGAAAAAAATATCCTTCTGGGCTGGACACAGCATTGGCCCACTTCATTGGGCTGCGCGCCCACACGTGTTGCATCCCCGAGCGCGCGCCCAGCTGGCCGCGAGCCCTCGCGCGCTGACATGGCTCTGATACCAATTGTAGAAGTTAATGAACATAATAATATGGAGGTTCACGGAGTACCTCAATGCGGAAGCGGATGATCATGTGGCTTCTCCATGAACGGATTGCGAGTTACACTCGTACGCGTGGTCGAAAATCAAATCATGAGAAAATGGAACATAATGCCACGACTCAAATGCAAGGGAAAGAAGAGCGAGCACTTAAGTGACTAATAGATGGAGAAAGTGACTACACAAGCACAACACAGCTCAACACCTTACACTAGGAGAGCACCACATTTAACATACTAAGAGATCTCATTCTCTCTACCATAGCTTATGGGGAAGCACCTTGGTGCCCTTTTTATAGAGGTGTTTGGCCACATAGCACCGAGAGGAGATCGGCCATGCCACTGCATGGCCTTGAGATCATGCCAAGGCCATGTGATGGCATGGCCTTGCGCAAGGCCGGCAGCAGCATGGTCATTTGACCATGCTGCTGTGCGTGATGTCAGGCCATGCTTGGCATGGTCGATGAACCATGTCAAGCATGGTCCATCACTGTGCGGCCAACATACTTCAAGGAGTATCTCCGGTAGACAAGAGTCATGATACGTGCTTCCCTGCGGCGACGGGCGTGGAGAGGTTTCTCCCGTCCTTCACGTTGCACTTCGAAAGGGCCAACTTGGAGGTCGCCGGCGCGCACATGTTCGACTATGACGATGAGCTGCACGCCTACTGCTGGGAAATGGAACCGGACATGGACATGACCGTGATAGGGGCCGCGCAAATGGTGAACACGAGGTTCGCCTTCGATCTCAGGCAGAGGGTGATGTTATTTGCTCCGGAGGATTGCGCCTCCACCTCATAATTACTTCGATCTCAGGCAGAGGGTGATCGTCGTCTGTTTGTCTAATAATTCATTAAGATATATATAAAGAGCTCATCGAGCTTTCCTCGACTGCAGCGAGGGCTTCTATATGTGTAGTTTAAAATTTTCATTTGCAACCGACTGGAGTTGGGTTGGAATGGTGACTAACAGCTGCCATCTGGAGTTCGAATCTTCGCCGCTGGAGTCTCACCCGTCAACCCGGCACAATATTGGATTAATTAGTCGGATTCAATAATAATGGACGAAGACTTCAATCAGTGAGTAATTAGTGGGTTTCTTGGCGTCGCATGATTTAAACCATCGACGTCACCTCCTGACGCTCCTGACGCTGAGGTGGCAATAGAAAAAAAAATCATTTGCATTCACTATCTAATTCAATCCCCATATTCAACAAGTTTTCTTTTTCTTTTTTTGTTTTTACTTATTACTTGTTTAGTTGGATTCCCAATAGCTAACGATCGTTAGTTCATCTCTAGTTCAGATAAAAGTCTAACACCCCAATATTCTTTTTGAATAAATTGAATAGATAAATAAAATATTTATTTAATTAATTTTGAAATTCAAATAAAAGATAATTAAAATTATGAAAAAAGGAAGTTAAGTACGAACCAGAGTTTGATAGAAGAAAAAAGAAAGAAAGCAGAAAAAACAATTAACTAAAATAATTAGTTATAGTTATAGATAAGGTTAATTTGATTAGGAGAATGTAAAGTAACTAATCCCAAATTAAGATTTAGCCTCACTCAAAGTCAACTTCCTCTTCTACAAATAAAACCTTCCACCAAAATCACCCTCTCTTATCCTGAAAATTAATTTTCTCTTCATTTTGCGCTCTAGTTTTTCTTTTTTTTCGGTGCATGTGTTTGGTTATTCCAACCGGTTATCTCCTTCTGATTATTTTCTCTGTCAATAAATGTCAGACGATAAGTACTTATCATCCGAAGCCTCGCCATAAAAATCACGTGTAAAGTTTGAAGTTCAGATAGTTCTACTTAAATAAGATATGAGTAGATTCGGATTCACTTTTGCATGCAAATTTTTAAAAGAATAAATAAGATGAAGAAGACCAAAGCATGGACTATGTTATCTAATGATAGAAGAATATATTTCTTTTGATTTTATGTCAAAAACATGATTAGAAAAACCAGTGTGGCAGAGTCCGACCTAGATTTGGACTTAACTTAGCCCAAACTCTATCCGGATTCCTCCCCCGATGATCTGCGGGTTTCGACTTCAGCTACGTCAATCCAGCCTGCAATCCACTTGGCCTAAGTTTTTTGGAGCCAGAAAAGATAGAGTTAGAAGTTTCGACACCTGGTCCGAGCCACCTTGAAACCCGGCTAGGATTTCAATAAGAAAAAAGTGATTATTATAAGATTTAGGGCTCGGTCCTAGTCACCCTTGACCCAGCTTGTGTCCAAAGCAAACCCTATCTAGGTTTGATCTTATCCGATCTGATTTTTGATGATTTTTCAAATCTAATTTTTCAAACTTGGTCTAGTAATCCTAATAATGAATATCAAGTTTTTACGGTCCTACTTTAATATCCATATGATTCCAAGTCTTATTTTCTCAAGAAATAAATATTTACCAATTCTCATTTGAACCACCTTGACTCTTATAGTCACATGAAAGTAGGAGGTAATTCATGATAAAAAATTTGAGCTCGTCTATGACAATACATATAGAGCTTTATACGAATTATTTAAGGCAAAATATGTAGTGCAACCCATCATAGAAGAATTGATAAGAATAGAAAGAATGAAAAGAAAATGAAAGGAAATGAAAGAATGATTTGTTGTATGATTTTTAGTATTTTAAAAGATAAATTATTCTATTTAAGTTATGAATATTTTATGTTCGTGTGTTTGAACTCCAAAAGTAATTGAAGTCAAGTTGAAGGTCTGCAAAGGTCTGCATCAAAAGAATATATGGTGATGCAATTACATATATGCAATTACATATGAGAGTCTACTACTACTACTACTACTACTACTACTACTACTACTACTACTACTACTACTACTACTACTACTACTACTACTACTACTACTACTACTACTACTACTACTACTACTACTACTACTACTACTACTACTACTACTACTACTACTACTACTACTACTACTACTACTACTACTACTACTACTACTACTACTACTACTACTACTACTACTACTACTACTACTACTACTACTACTACTACTACTACTACTACTACTACTACTACTACTACTACTACTACTACTACTACTACTACTACTACTACTACTACTACTACTACTACTACTACTACTACTACTACTACTACTACTACTACTACTACTACTACTACTACTACTACTACTACTACTACTACTACTACTACTACTACTACTACTACTACTACTACTACTACTACTACTACTACTACTACTACTACTACTACTACTACTACTACTACTACTACTACTACTACTACTACTACTACTACTACTACTACTACTACTACTACTACTACTACTACTACTACTACTACTACTACTACTACTACTACTATTTGATCTAAAAAATTTTCTCTTTAAATAATAATAATAATAATAACAACAACAACAGACAATGCAATACAAGAACATGGAATCAAGTTTACAAAAAGATTTCCTTTATGTTAATCAACAATTTCTCAAATCATTTTCCACTCCAACTTATGCATGCATGCGTCTCGTCTAAAGATAATAACTACATTCATGTCTTTCCTTTCATCCACTGAAGAGATATTGGCCTCAGCGGAAGAAAAACATCGTTTTGCATGTAGTGATCAAGTTAATGGTTCTGAAACAACGGTTGAAGATATACGTAAAATGAAGAATCCTTTTTAATGCAAATTGATGAGAAATTGTCAAAAAGGAAAGGCTTATTTAGAAAGAAAATAGAAACATGCAATTCTATATATTGCTACTAATTTCTAGCACTTTTCCAAGCATTCACAATTTTCCAGTCTACCAATAATAGAAGCATATATACGTGATAATGATTTTTGAGTATATATTGCTAGCATGTCTCCTCAAGTAATAAATTTCAAATTTGACTCTTGTGTATACATAATCCCTTCCATCATATTAAGTGTAAAACCTACAATTTTAAGAATTATAAAATGCCCTTCAAAGTGGAGTTAGATATGGGGCAAAATTGTCCTTTGGCACTATAAGACTAGAAAACCCCAAATTATTGTCCCATCTTCTTCCCTCTCACTTCTCTCCTACTAGCAACTGACTGACAATTCTCTCGCAAGTATACAGAGTCAATGTCGTAGTATATAAAATATCATCCCACAGGGAAGAGTTCAAGTATTAGAATTATATGATTCTAATTGATATCTAAATGGTTAGAAAGAGGTGAAATAATAATAAAAACTAAATAAAAGTGAAATGCCGAAATAAGTGCAGAAAATGATGAGAAAGGACAAGAATTGATTATGAGAAATAAATGAGAATAAAAGTTCTCGGGTTTTGAATCCACCTAGGGTATTGATCATAGGGAATTTAGAGATAATAAAATCATAAGTGTTCTACTCAATCTTCAAAAGTCATGCATCTCTTTTTCAGGCAAATACAATTCTAATTAAAATAATAAACACCTACTTTCGTGATCATTTAAATTATTTTAATTGCATTATAAGCCAAGATTCATAAGTGAAATGATTATTCTTATTTCTAAGAAACAATACATTTCATGTCATTCATTTGAACTAATCTTGATGAAATACTTTCATAATCAAGAAAATCTTCGATCGCTTAACTAAGTGGCCAATCTAATATAAGCATTTCGTCAAGCAGAAAAGAGAATGAGTTTAAGTCTAAGAAAGATACAGAAATGCGGAGAAAAATAAACGTTCGTCCCAGCCATCTTGATCTCCTCCAAAACAAGGTCTGACCCCTATTTTCATCCCTCAAAGTTCTTTTTATAGTCTCCTCAAATTAGGGTTACAAGAATGCTCAAAATACCCCAAATATTAACCCAATACGGCTAAAATAAGTCCAATACGACCTACGATGAAGCGTTACGGTCTGTTGGATCAAGCTGTATTGATTCTGGAGTGCAATACGATCTAAGGGGCTTTAATACGGGCAAACCGGCTTAAATACGACTTGCCCGTATTTTTTGGTGCGCGAACATTATGACCTAACTGGCTTTAATACGGACAAGATGGCAAAAATACGACCAAACTTTATTTTTCACTGCGAGCTCAAGGACTTTAATACTGGCTGGAAGGCTTTAATATTGGCTGCCCGTATTGGGTCTCTATACATGTGTTTTTGCCAAACTTTTGCTAGATTTTTACCGTTCCTAAAACAAATCAAACAATAATGTAGATTTCGAAATCTTTGATGATTAAAGATGAAATAATATAAAACACATCAATCTTGACAATAATTATATTAAAATAATTGAATAACTTCACGATTATCAACTCCCCCAAACCTATTTATTTGCTTCTCCTCAAGCAACAATTAGGAACTTAGGGTCAACAAAAAAAAAATTTAGACTTTCCTGACCACATTATAGATAACATTATATCTCCCTAGCCCTCAGACTTCTCTACTTGAACATTATTTATGCATTAAATACTTGTTAAACTCTTGACTTGAAACCATTGAAGCATGTGCTATATGGACGTCTCATCCTGCAGACTGACCTTTCACATAACTACCTCTTAAGACCTTGCACTAACTCCTAACTTACATTAACACTCAAAGTTGATCTACACATGTAGAGGACAATTACCTGTCCTTGGGCTCAACTAACCCTCTTTTCATTTCGTCCATATTTGTCACTTTTTTTCTTTTGTAATTTTGGGAATTGAAATTAAAAAGAAGACTTCCACTGAGCACGAGCCTCGCTTTTCTTCCAAGAATACTTGGCTTGGGTGCTAGCGGTGCCATAAGTGGCGTACTCATGTTTTCCTCAGGTGAGGGGACAGAGGAGTAGTTATTTATAGAGAAGAGAAGTTGCCCACGATTTTCCTCACCCTTTTGTTTTTCATTGGGTGAGGCACTTGGGACCTTTATTAAATAAAGAATAAAAAAAACATTCCCCAACTTACTCGAGAAGAGAAGTACAATTATGAGGCATGTATTAACTACATAACTTATTATATCTACAATGTAGTAGGTCAAAATTGAGCATCATATAAGTGGGTGCAAATGTAAGATCCCAGACGAAGTTATGTGCGAGGTCAGACTACATGTCACTCGATTTGGTTTCAAGTCAAAGTCATTTATGTTTTTATGTTCTTTTTCAGGAATGTTCAAAATAAATCAATCATGCGAATTAGAGGATTAACATTGTCATGTATAATGTTTCCTAATTCATACTTGATGACATGCACTATTCTTTGGTGATATGAGAAAATGCAAACAAATATATATATATATATATATATATATATATATATATATGATAAGATACATTAACTCATGCATATTCAAAATATGCCAACAACATGGATTAAAAGATAAGGGGCTCATACATGACAGCTGGTTTAACCGACACATGCAAAAGCAAATACTTAACGACACAACTAAATTCACTACCGACCAGTAGACACTCATAACAATACATCGACTCATGCTAACATTAGCTAACCTCCTTTTCTCCCAAACCTGAAATAAACATTGTCCTCAATGTTTTTAACATGTCAAAACATAAAATTATGATTGAGGTAGAGAAAGCTCACATGCCATGTGATGGAGGTGGGAACGCCGACCAATCACTATGCTCAATGTGTTAGTCATTAATCTTGCAAACAATGGTCCAATCTCCTCCTAGCATGTCGATATCCTATAATGAGCATACATGTGTTGATGAGCGGCTATTTATTCCAAAAGCGCAATTCAAATAACAAAATGATAAGAGAAAAATCTTGGGTTGCCTCCCAAGAAGCGCCTTTATTTAACGTCCTTGGCCCGACGCATTGAAGGATCATCCAGGTGATGGATCAGGTGGTTTCCTCCTTTCAAATTCATCAACTAATAAGTGCGGCTTCAATTTTTTGTCTGTCTTTAATAATCTCATAGCGTGATTATGGTGAACTCCTAATGTGGCACTTAATTCATGCAATTCTTTACATCCGACATCAATTGAGTTTAGCAATGGGCGTTCGAATGTGTTCTTCTGCGGCATGTCTTGCAACACTTTTTGCTCCTTTTCATCAATGTAATTTACAAAGAAAATTTGATTAGTAGGAGTTCAAAATTTGGGAGATTGTGAAAGGTCAAATTTCACTTTTTCTTCTCCAATAGTGAATGTCAACTTTCCATTCTTGACATAATGAGGGCACCAGCAGTGACAAAAAATGGTCTTCCCAAGATTATGGATATTTTTTCATCCTCCTCCATGTCCAAGACAATGAAGTCTACTGGTATAAAGAACTTATCCACTTTCAGCAGTACATTTTCTACAACTCCCATTGGATAGATAATTGAACGATCAGCCAATTGTAGTGAGATAGTAGTAGGCTTCAATTCGTTCAATCCTTATATCTTGTAAATAGAAAGGGGCATCAGAGATACACTTGCACCTAAATCACACAAAGCTTTGTCAATGTTCAGATGACCAATAATACAAGGGATTGAGAAGCTACTTGGGTCGCTCAGCTTTGGTGGCAACTTTCTTTGTATCACTGCACTACACTCCTCTATCAAAGAAATTATTTCATATTCCTCAAGAGCCCTCTTCTTTGATATAATCTCCCTAAAAAACTTTGCATATGTAGAAATCTATGCAATGGCATCTGCAAAATGAATATTTATATACAGTTGTTTAAATAATTTTACGAACTTTTCAAATTGTTGATTCATCTTGGACTTTTGGAGCCTTTGAGGGAATGAAATTGGTGGCACATATGGTGGTGGAGGCTTGTAAGGAGGCTCTAGTGGCTCTGTAGTGTCATCCTCCACAACTTGCTTTCCTTTGTCTATAATTTACTTCAAAAGTGGCTCCAATGCTTTGCCACTCCTCAATTTCACTGCATTGCAATGTTCACGAGGGTTCACCTGAGTCTTGCTCGGAAGGCTGCCCTCTTCTCTGAATTTCATGGAGCTAGCTATTTGCCCCCACTTGATACTCCAAATTCCTATTCGATGTGATTAATTGCTCCATCCCTTTCTCAATCTTTTCAAATCTGTCATTTGTTGCATTCGCCAATTTTTTAATTGCAAGTTCCCAAGATTGTTTCTTTTCCACCTGAGGTTGCGGGGGTGATTGTTGATATGGTGGTTGGTATGGAGTCTGATAGTGTGGCCGATGTGAAATGTTTGGAAGTGGTGGCCTTGCTTGCTGAGATGGCTCGATTTGATTTCCCCAAGAGAAATTGGGATGATTCCTCCATCTTGAATTATATGTAGTGGCATATGGATTATTTCCCGTGTTTGTATTTGCCATGACATTGGCTTGTTCATGGTGCATGCAATTTAGGATATTGTGAGGTCCTCCACAATTGTTACAAATAGGTTGTGATGTATTCATACTTGCCACCAACTGCACTAGAGAATCCACCTTAGCACTCAATCTTTGTATCCTTCGTGGTCTCTAACAGATGCTGCTCTTGATGGTCCTTCTTCATCATTCATAGCCAACTGATCCAACAAATTACAAGCTTGTGAGTAAGGAAGGTTCATGATGGAACCACCTGCCGCTGCTGAATCAATGTTAAATTTCAAACTAAGAGAGAGACCATTGTGGAAGGTCTCTATCAGGAGGAGCCAAGCAGGTACTGCATGATGTGGGCACTGCCTCTGTAATTTCTTGAATCTCTTCCATGCATTGCCTAGAGATTCTTTTTCTTTTTGCTTGAAACAAGTGATTTCATTCCTCAATATAATGAATTTTCCCGAAGGAAAGAATCTCTTTATAAAAGCTTGAAATAACTCATCCCATGTGTTGAAAGCTCCATGAGGTTGAGAGTCCAACTAGTCTTGTGCTTGATCCCTGAGAGAGAATGGAAAAAGCTTCATCTTGATGGTGTCTTCTTCAACCCCATTCATCTTGATGGTGGCACACATCTAAAGGAAACGATTGATATGAGATAGAGGGTCTTCATTGCGTTTCCCTCTAAATTGATTTAATTACACCATCTGAATGAGTCCAGACTTCAGTTCAAAATTATTTGCAGCAATCCTCGGACCCACAATACATGGGATGGTGCCTCTATAAGACCTTCTGGCAAGGTCCCTCATTGGAGGTTCGACTAATTCCTCCATCTGTTGTTGTTGTTGACCTTCTTCCATGTTCGGTATTCTATTCTGATTATTGGCCATTTGATGTTCTCTTCTTGCTCTTCCATTTGATTTGCTCCATCTGTCTTTCAATTTCAGGAATATATGGTTCAAGTGCCCTGTTTCTACGGTGCATACACAAAAAGAAAAGAAATTTTTATCTAGATTAACAAATAAAATCAAAATTCTAATATTAACGCTCTTCCCCGGCAACGGCGCAAAAAACTTGACAATTCTCCCGCAAATATACGGAGTCAATGTCGTAGTATATAAAATATCGTCCCACAGGGAAGAGTTCAAGTATTAGAATTATATGATTCTAATTGATATCTAAACGGTTAGAAAGAGGTGAAATAATAATAAAAAGTAAATAAAAGTGGAATGCCGAAATGAGTGCAGAAAATGATGAGAAATGATGAGAATTGATTATGAGAAATAAATGAAAATAAAAGTTCTCAGATTTTAAATCCACCTAGGGTATTGATCATAGGGAATTTAGAGATAATAAAATCATTAGTGTTCTACTCGATCTTCAAAAGTCATGCATCTCCTTTTCAGGCAAACACAATTAATTCTAACTAAAATAATAAACTCCTACTTTTGTGATCATTTAAATTATTTTAATTGCATTATAAGCCAAGATTCATAAGTAAAATGATTATCCTTATTTTTAAGAAACAATACATTTCATGTCATTCATTTGAACTAATTTTGATGAAATACTTTTGTAATCAAGAAGATCTTCGGTCACTTAATTAAGTGGTCAATTTAATATAAGCATTTCATCAAGCACGTGAAGTACAAAGAACACATCAGACCCAATAAAAATATTTCCTAAAAATCAACCCTAGGTTTCATCAAACTTGAGAAAAAGAAGTTTAGCCACACATAGAGAAGGAAATCATCATTGAAATGTAAGAGTTCATAAAAAGAGAATGAGTTTAAGTCTAAGAAAGATACAGAAATGCAGAGAAAAATAAATGTTCGTCCCAGCCGTCTTGATCTCTTCTAAAACAAGGTCTGGCCCCCTATTTTCATCCCTCAAAGTCTTTTTTATAGTCTCCTCAAATTAGGGTTACAAGAATGTTCAAAATACTCCAAATATTAACCCAATACGGTCAAAATAGATCCAATACGGCCTAGGATGAAGCGTTACGGTCTATTGGATTAAGCCGTATTGATTTTGAAGCATGATACAGTCTAAAGGGCTTTAATACGGGCAAACTGACTTAAATACGACTTGTCCGTATTTTTTGGTGCGCGAACAATATGACATAACTGGCTTTAATACGGGCGAGATGGCAAAAATATGGCCAGCCCATTTTTTTCATTGCGAGCTCAATATGATCTGAAGGGCTTTAATACTGGCTTGAAGGCTTTAATACTGGTTGCCCGCATTGAGTCTCTATACATGTGTTTTTGCCAAACTTTTGCCAGATTTTTATGGTTCCTGAAATAAATCAAACAATAATGTTAATTCCGAAATCTTTGATGATTAAAGATGAAATAATATAAAACACATCAATCTTGACAATAATTATATTAAAATAATTGAATAACTTCACGATTATCACCGACCAACCCCATGGTGCCCCATTTTTTGTATGCCCTCCAAAAGATGAGGAAGAAGAATAAAGAAGAGGAGGAGGATGAACAAGAAGAAACAAGAAGAAGAAGAGGAAGAGGCTTTGAATAAGAGATTAAGGAGAAGAGTTTATCCCTAATATTCATTAGGGATTAAGCTGTGTTATGAGTGAACTCTACCCTAATCCAACTCAAACTAGGATTATGGGTTGTTTTTGTATGGTTGATGCTTTGGGTGTAGCTTAATTATTCGCCATGGTGATAGGAAATTGATGTTTTTAGTCCTTGGACTTGTATCTTAGGGTTCCAAGCATGAACGTATCATAAGTTTTTGTTTTCGGCATCTTTTGAGCTAGACTATGTCAATTAGATGATGCATGTTATAGTTGTAAAGAGAGTGCATAAAAGAATCCCATAGTTAGGGGTAGGACCAAATGTGGTATTCATTCTTTGTAATGATAGGCAAGTGGATGTAATGTTTTGGGGTTGAAATGGAAGTTTTAGTCGCATATCCATCGACTAGTCTAGAGATCATTCGAACATTCTGTCACTCGGAGAAGTGGGAGAGAAATTTACCTTAAGAACGGTCGACCAGTTGGTAAAGTGGCAATAACATAGCATGTAGTCTCGACATTTTTCTAATCGAACTTTTGATCGACCGATCAAGGGTCTCAGTTCGATGAACCATAGGTCGGAAGACTCGACATTCTTCTGGTCAGACTCCCGATCGATCGCTCAAGAGTCAGTTTGATCGTTCATTAGCTACAAGTCTTGATATTTTCCTAATCAAGCTCTTAATCGATTGGATTGGACGTCCTACTTGTCGACAAGTCATTTGAAAACTGCTCTAAGGATCCAACGAATAGTCTCAACTAGTTCAATAGCCGGTCATGCTTCAACCCTTTATTTTTAAACTTGAATCGGCGAATTTTCTTTTCAATTATTAATAAGTTGAATGTTATGAATTATTTATTGATATAATGTTATGATTTTTTTACTCATAAATTAATGATCAATTCAATCATGTTTCACATTTTCTTATGTATAGATTTAATTTTTGCTATGAATTGCTTATTGACGTTATGACATGATTGATTGACACACTTAGACAACGAATTTCATGCTAAGTCGTAGGGTTAAAAGCAATATTGCATTGAAATGAACATGTTGATGGGTCCTTGCCTCTCATCATATTGTTAATCAAATTGTAATGGACCTAGACACGAGTATTTGGGTGCAAGTGTGACACGACCTGACCAGTCATAATCGGCGTCGAGGCAAGCCAGTATCCTCAATGAATGAAATGACTCACTAAATATTGATTGTTTAATGATTGCCTAATTGAATGAGAAGTTAAAAGACTAACTTTAATTGAATAGGAATGGGTGGCTTGAACATATGGAACAATTGTCATTCAAATTGCCAACTAATCGGTGTTCTAAGTCACTATTGATATTGAATTGGACAATAAAATGAAATAATGCTATTGTTCCAAATGGATATGATTATAAATCATGAAAAATTGATACTATGCTTAATTGTTAAATTGTTTATTGACTGGATTGCAAGTTATCCTAAATAATAATTGTTATTGATGATAAGTTGTTTAATCATTTTTATATTCATAAAATCATAAATGATTTTAATGAACATTGCCCTTACATACAAGTAATAAGAGGTGGACATCTACCCCTGCATCCAGGTTCGTGTAGGAATGAGTAGAGGTGGTGGCATGCTTATGACAACGGACTACCCATGGAGTCGCCCTCTTTTGTTGGGTCTTTTATTCAAGGTCCAACGTGTTATGGATTTTAGTGTTGAATTCCGTTGTTGTCCTAAACCTTGTGTTCTCGCAATAAAAAAACATCTATGAGATTGATTCGTATGATTTAATGGGCCTTCTGCGCCAAGTAATTTATTTTATATTTTATATGGACGTTCCACTGCAATATGTTATCATATTGGGTTTTTAAATTTTGACATATTAAGATTGGCTCTCTTCATGTTTGAATATGATCTTCCGCACGCGACTATGATATTCTCTTAAGTTTCATGGATTGTGTTTTATAATTTATTATTCTCTCGTCATCGCATCTTTATTGATGAACTGTAATTGATATATTAAAAGTATTTTAATTATTGTTTTTATGTTAATGAGCTTCCGTCGTATCTTAAATATGTTTTTTCTTTTTTAAATCGAATCGTTTAATCGAATTTTTTATGAGTGACAAGACTCACCCGTGACACATGTCATAGGATGGATTTCGGGGGCAAAAGTGACATAATAATACACATAATAATACAAAAGTGACATATCTAAGAGGTAAAAGAGAGCGTGGAAAGTGACATAATAATACGCATGTGTCAAATTTTTATATGTGAATATATATATATCTATATATATATATAATATTTTTTCAGAAAATAAAAATTCTCTTATAATAATTTTTATATCAGGTAACAAAAATAAAAGAAATTAATGATTAAAAACAGATTTTTTAATATTTTCGTAATTTTAAAAAATAATATAAAATAAATAATTTAATTGAGCAAATAAGATTAGTCTTTTCTCTTTTTTATCAATTTGACTGTGATTAAAATAAATAATATTTTCTTTATAAAAAATAATGTACAGGTAAATAATAATTTCTTTTTAAAATATAATTTGTTATGTTCGGAATTAAAGAATGATTTAAAATAAAGATTACAATTTGAGTCAAATGATAAATATTACTATTTTTTATCAGTTTGACTACGATTAAAATAAATAATATTTTCTTTCTAAATGATAATGTGCAAGTACTTCTTTAAAAAAAAATATAATTTGTCATTTTTTTAATTTTAAAAAGAAAATTTTAAAATAAATATTCAATTTGAGTCAAATTAAGGTTAATATTTCCTTTTTTAACAATTTGAGTATCATGAATAAAATAAATAATATTTTTTTTTCTAAATGATAATGTGCAAGTACTTTTTTATAAAATATAATTAGTCATTTTTTTAATTTAAAAAAGAAAATTTTAAAATAAATATTCAATTTGAGTCAAATTAAGATTAATATTTCCTTTTAATCAATTTGAGTATCATGAATAAAATAAATAATATTTTCTTTCTAAAATTTGATGTTCAAGTAAATAAAATAATTTCCCTTTAAAAGATGATTTGTTATTTTTGTAATTAAAAATAATTCAAAATAAAGATTTCAATTTGAGTTAAATTAAGATTGATCTTTTCTTTTTTTTTTTATCAATTTTAGTATGATTAAAATAATTAATCTTTCCTTTCTCAGGTAATGGACAACGTTTAATAAAATAAATAATATATCCTTTGTAAAAAATAATGTATTATTTTAGGTATTAAATAAAAATTATTTCATTTCTAAAGGCAATGTACAAGTGTAATAAAAATAATATTTCCTTTCTAAAAGGCAATGTACAAGTACAATAAAAAATAATATTTCATTTTTAAAATTATCTTATAATAGTTTATTATACACGGTAACAAAAATAAGATTAAATTAAATTTATGAGTATAATTTGATTAGAAGGAGATTTTTATTATTATTGAAACAAATAGTATTTTCTTTATAAATGATAATGTACACGTAAATACTAATTATTTTTAAAAATCTTTATTCATTTGAATATGATTAGAATAAATAATATTTTCTTTCTAAAGGATTATGTGCAGGTAAGTAATAATTGTTTTTAAAAATTAATTTGTTACTTTCAGAATAAAAAATTAATCTAAAATGAATATTTTAATTTGAGTCAAATTAATATTAATCTTTCCTTTATAAATTTGAGTTTAAATATATAATATTCCCTTTTCTAACAAATAATGTACAAATCAAGGGGGATTGAGGTTAAGTTCTTGCTTAAGAAGGTTTCGAATTCGAAACATGTCGTATCCACACTACAAGAAAATGTACGAATAGCGACCCAAGAAACGCGATGCTAGGGAGGTGCTATTGCGTCTCTGAGCCGTATAGCGTCTCATTGGTGTCAAACTAGCGCCACATCCGTGGGACGGTGGAAATCGGTGGCTAATGGCGTCGCAACAGAGCCAACACAAAAGGAGACGCTATGAACGTCACTTGTTGACGCTATCTCGACGTTACTAAGTCGATGCGCACGTGGAACTCGTAATGAGGCGCTATTCCGATGCCCAAGAGTCGCTAGCATTATGATGTTTGCGTCTTCGATGAGACGCGAACATGGCGCTAAGAACAATATATTTAACTTAGCGTCTATTCTTTCAACGATGCTAATGTGATGCTATGGGGGCGCTACCGGGTGATTTTTTTTATCCATACCAGCCACATTTTTCCTCCTTCTCACACCATACAATTATATAATGCATATAAATGCATTGATATTCATCACAGGCAATATGAAAGTATTACATGCATAATAGGAAAGCATCACATGCATGATATTTAACATAAGAATATGAAAAGTAATAATATGAACTAACAATTAATACGCATATCCTAAGTTTGGGAGTTATTGTTATCATTCTGGATGTTCGACCTAGATGTGCTCGGTCCATGGCCTCGCGGGGATGAATTATGCGTCGGGAACAATTCCTGAATCACATGCAATAGCGGAGCCAACTGCTGTGACAACTGTTGCGACACCTGCCACGATATCTACTCCGATAATTGCTGCGATAGCTGTTGTGATAGCTGCGTCATATCAGGTGCAGCGAATGAGTTTGGAGCAGATGGACCGCCTGCATATCCTCCGATCCTCCTAAATATCTAAGTGGTTATGCCGAGGCCACGCAAGTACCCTCATCGTGTTGTGCCGGCCACCTCCTCTCAAACAGTAGGGTCCTCTATGAAATAGAAAAATTATCCAATCACATAATATATATATTATATATCAAGAAACACACAAATTAAAAACATGACAAAACTAACAAAAAAAATTACTTGGTGAGTACTCAGATCATCTGCATACTTTTCAACCATTTTCGCATTATACTCATTCTAAAAAATTTAAACATTGTGTATTGCAAAAATAGTGCACTAACGTCAACAACCAAATGAACATGTCATGAGACTTATCAGAAACTTACGAGCAATGGACGTGACTAAATCGTTTGTCTTCCGACTCTTATGCGTGGCCTCATAGACCGCACGAAAGTTTATGTCAATAAATTTGTGTACTTGAAACGTGTGATTTTAAAGTTACGAAGTTCAAAATCACATGTTTCAAGTACTTCATCGTCGAATCATAATCTCATTTTATCATCAAGAATGTCGAAGTACATCCTTAGTAAAATTTATGAGAATGTGATCAAAAAGAGGTTCTAGAATTATGAAAAAAAATTTACCTGCATTAATAATTTATCAAAAAGAGGTTCTAGTAATTAAGTTAACTTGCACTAATAATTTACTAATAACTAACTTAACAACACTACTTTCAAGTAATTAAGTAGTATTAATTTAACTTAACATGCATTAGTAACTAACTTAACAGCAATAGTTTCAAGTAATTAAGTAGTATTTAACTTAACATGCATTAGTAACTAACTTAACAACAATAATTTCAAATAATTAAGTAGTATTTAACTTACCATGCATTAGTAATTAACTTAACAACAATAGTTTCAAGTAATTAAGTAGCATTTAACTTAACATGCATTAGTAATCAACTTAAGATGCATTTGTAATTAACATAACATGGTGGTGGACTCGTACCTTCTTAACCGGAGAAGGATGGTGGCAGGCGGCGAGCAGTGATGGAGGAAGGCGGCGGGCAGCGGTGGAGGAAGGCGGCGGGCGACGGCCGACACCCGACAGAGGAGCACAGTCAGCGGGCGGATGAAGCAAAGGGTGGAGGAGGAGGCAAAAGGTGGAGGGCGGAGGAGGAGGCGGAAGGCGGAGGGCGGAGGGTGGCGGAGGAGGCGGAGGGTGGTGGAGGAGGCGGAGGGTGGCGGAGGAGGTCGAGGTGGAGCTGACGGAGGTAGAGGAGGCGAAGGAGGAGGAGGCGGAGGTCGGCGCGGTGGAGGAGGGGCGCGGTGGAGGAGGCGGAGGCGGCGGTGGAGGGTGGCAGAAGTGCGCGGTGGAGGAGGCAGAGGGGTGCGGTGGAGGAGGCGGAGGCAAAGGCGGCAGAGGCAGAGGATGTGGAGGAGGCGGAGGGTGGCGGAGGCGGAGGAGATGGAGGTGAATGGCGGAAAACGAGGTGATGGAGGTTGGCGTAGGGTGGCAGAGGAGGCGGTGGATGAGTCGATCGTTGACGTCGCTCATCAAACAGCAGGCGAAGGAAGCGGAGGGCATCGGGCGTCAAACATCGGGCGGAGGGCATCAGAGCAGCGGCCGTCGGACGTCGAGCGTCGAAGCGGAGGGCGTCGATCCGTCAGCTTCATCGGCGCGATGAAAACGGAGCGGTAATAGTAAATAGTGAAAACGAAGAAGAGGGGTTAGGGATTTAAGTCAATTCTTTAGCGTCTCATCCAAACGCGACGCTACGTAGATGCTAGATAGGCGCCCAATTAAGTGAGGGTAAAAAAAATTAATGCGACGCTATAAAGAGGCTAATGTGTTGCTAAGATACTGTAGCGATATCATAGCGTCGTAGTGGCATCGATTTAGATTTAGCGTCTCAAAATTGTGACGCCAGAGAGACGCTAATTGTTTTTCTATTTCTAATTTTTTTATTATGTATGTAATTTTATTTATCAATATAGCATCTCATCGCATTGTGCCCCGTTCCAGTTGTTTTATTCCCTTCCCACAATCTAAAAATTATGGAATGCATATATAATTATTCATGTATGTATATAAAATTATAAGTCTATATGTATATGTGTCTATGACAAAATTATGTGTGTGTATATATGTAATATATGTGTATGTATATGTTTACGTGTGGGAGATTAACTCACAACAATGTGTTTATCTATATGTATTATAAGTATATATGTGTACGTATATATCTATACATGTGCGAGTCATATATAGATAACGTGTATATGTATACGTATTCTAAGTGTATATATGTATGTATATGTTTATATGTGTGAGATTAAATGATAATAATATGTATCTATGTACTTATTATATATAAGTATAAGTATATACGCATATTTATATATCTATATGTGCCCGATTAAGCGAGTGTGGTAAAAAGTCGGCTACTGCGGTGCAATACAGATGCTATTAAGTCGCTATAGTGGTTTAACGACCACATATAACGACCACATAGCGCCGAACTAGCATCTAAAGGTTGTTCACGTTTCAAGATGACAACGCTATAGAGACGTCAACAGTGTCACCCTGGCGTCGACAATGTCGGCGGCTCTAGTTGGACGCTAAGTGGACGCTATTGAGCCTCCACAGTGATGCTAAAATGAGATAATTTGTAGCAAATCGCTCTCTTAATTCAACAATCATAATTTCATGATTAAGAATATAAAAATAATATATGCATAATTAAGATATGATATATATTGTATGTATAAATAACATATATAATATAGGTAACAAATTATATATTTAGGAACACTCCTATGATGTAGAAATACATGTATATGTAATCATGTAGTACATATATATAATATAGGTAATCATGTAGGAATACATATATATGTTGAAGATACATATATAATATATAATTTATTTATTGATTAACATATAGTATAGATAATATATAGGGTTTAGGGTTTAAATATAAAACATATAGCGATATAAATATACATAGCCTATATATAGTTATCTATTTCTAAGTAAATTATATTGGCGTCTACATAGCGTCATTTCTTATGTGATGCCAGATAGCGTCTCCATAGTGTCACTTGGTATGCGACGTGAGGTGAGCGTCGAACGCTGGCGACGCGAGAAGAGCGCTAGGTTCTTTCGCGCACTTTCGCTTCACGACGCGTAATAATAGCGTCTATCTGTCGTCTCTAAGGCGCCTTCATTAGTGTCTATTTCCTAAAACACTAAAAACACGCTAATGAGACGTTATTGAGAGACAAGTAGCGTCTCTTATTTGGGACTCAACAGGGACATCATGACGGCACTAGTGGCATCGATTTAGCGTCACCATATTTGGAGACACTACTGAGCGTCGCTAATCACCAACTTTCTTATAGTGACAGGATATTTTCGTTGAGAACTTCAACTACCATAGCTAGACATGCAACATGAGGCGACACAATTTAGTCGAATGATAATGAATTTGGATCTTTATCCGGTCCATTCCAGATACTAGGGTGGCAACAAGAAAATGTAATGTACAAAATATAATAAAATAAAGAATATGTCCTTTCTAGAAGATAATGTATTATTTTTTTAGGTTAAATAAATAATATTTATTTTCTAAAAGGCAATGTACAAGTGTAATAAAATAAATAATTTTAATTTTTCAAAGATAAAAAGTTTTATTCTTAATAGAAAAAACTTAAAGTAATGAATTCAATTGAGTCTAAATAATGGTTTGTTATATAAGGTAATAAATACATTTTCTTTCTAAAATATAATGTAGAAGTAAATAATATTTCTTTTCTTAAACATAATTTGTTATTCTTTAATGAAAAATAATTAAAATAAAGAATTCAATTTGAGTCCAATTAAGAATAAACTGTTCATTTCTAAAAGATAATTGAGAAGTATAATAAAATAAATAATATTTTTTAAAAATAATGTATTATTTAGTAAACTAAAAAATAATGTTTCATTTTGATTATGATTAAAATAAATAATCTTTCCCTTCTCGAAACTATGGTAGAAGTGTAATAGAATAAATAATGTTTTTTTAAATGTTAATGAGTTATTTTTTGTATTGACAAATAATTTCAATTTAAGAAATTCAGGCCAAATTAATATTGATTTTTCCTTTTTAAAAAACAATGGACAAGTATAAACAAAAAAAGTAATATTCCCTTCTTAAAAGATAATGTATTATTTCAGAAATAAAAAAAATAATTTATTCAATTTGAGTATTATTAAAAGAAATAATCTTTTATTTCTAAAAGGTAATGTACAAGTACAATAAACGATTATACTTTTCCATTTTTAGAATGTACTATTTTATTCCCAAATTTAAAAATAATTTTTAAAAAGAATTCCCTTTGAGTCCAATAAAAATTAATATTTCCTTCTAAAATAGGAAATTATAAATCAGAAAATAATTCTATTTCTAAAAATGATTAATCATTTAAGCAGAAAATAATTTAAGTAGAAGTTGGGATCTTGATATTTTTAAATATTGAGTTTTAAACTTTTGAAAATATACTAACCTACTGCTAATAAATTGGTTTTGATCGTTATTATAAATTATAAGATTACAATGATATAGTACATATCATTTATAATATCCGTCGTCCATGCATGGAATTTTGCACTATTAGCCATCCTGAACCTGTACCCGACCCCCACCTCCGACTTGACTTCGACCCGACCTTGAATTCGATCTGACCCAATTGTCCGATTTTGATCGAATCGGATTAGTCATCTTTGGATGCTTGGATCCGATCCAATCGGGTCGAGCAGGGATGAAAGTCGGCTTTAATGATCCGACGGTGCCGAGTAGGACGAGTCGGGTTGGATTGGATCGAGTTGAGTGGGCAGATAACTCGGCCACTATTTTTTTTTCTTTTTTAATTCTTTCTTACTTTTTCTATTATTTAATATAAAAATTATTTTATAATATTTATTTTAATATTATTTTAATTTTTTAATATAAAATATAAGCTGAAAGTTAAAAAATTTAAAAAACTAAAAAGTCGAGTCGTCATCGAGTTGATGGTCGATCCGAGCCGTTGAACATCCCAAGCCTAGAGTATAAAAGTCCAATTCGAATTCATTATATTTTTCGTTTCATATATATATCTATATATATTAATTACAACTTTATCCTTTTTTCTTATTAATTACATGAATACGATTTATTGTATCATTTTCTTATTAATTACATGAATTAATATCGACAATTCACTTTTTCTTGCCATTTAGCTGTAAATAACTGGATCATTTACTGCTAAACTATTAATATCTTTTCTGCCACTTAATTAATTAATTCGTGTATAAATATTCGGTCCATCCGCGTCAACACTAACATTCAGATCATCAAGCTGCAAACATGGTGCCAACTAAAGTTGAGCACCTCATCATCATCTTCTTCTTCTCCTTCCATGTCCTCCTCCCGGCCACTACCTCCGGCACCAACACCAGCAGGGGACTGGAAATAAGCTTAGAACTCGTCCATCGGGACTCCGAACGCTCTCCCTACTACACGGCGGGGATCTCCGACCACGAGCGGCACGAGAGGCTCGTGAAGCTCTCGAAGGCGCGCCTGCAATGGCTCAAGTCATCCTGGAGCTCTGTGGCGGGGAATGTAAGCCTCACAGACATACGGCCCCCGGTGTACCAGAGCACCGGCGCCTACTTAGTCGTCATGAGAATCGGGAGCGGGGCAGGCTCGAAGGAGTACATGCTGGAGCTCGACACGGGGAGTCCACTCACCTGGACCCAGTGCGAGCCGTGCAACCCCTGCTACCCTCAGCACGCCCCCGTCTTCGACCCGAGGAACTCCCCGAGTTACCGTCAAGCCCCCTGCAGCGATCCCCTCTGCAAACTAAGAGACCCGAGATATCAATGTCTCAGCAACGTCTGCACCTACCAGTTGAGGTACGCCGATCAGAGCTCCATCGCGGGCAGGCTCTCACGCGAGACGTTCGGCTTCTTGGACACCTCGGGCCGCGGCATCCAGGGTGTGGCGAACCTCGCATTCGGCTGCTCGAATTCGAACCACATGAACCCCGCCGACCCCCTCTCGAACGGGATCCTGGGCATGAACGGCGATCCCCAGTCGTTCGCTGTCCAACTCGCCGGCGTCACCAACGGCATCTTCTCCTACTGTTTCCCTCCCCTGGGCTCCCAGCCCCGCCACAGCGGCTACCTGCATTTCGGGAGAGATATCCCGGGGACACCCGGGATGCAGATTACGCCGCTGGAGATACCGCCGGAATATCCCAACTACTTCGTGACCTTGCTCGACGTCAGCGTGGGCGGAAAACGTCTCGGCCTTGATGCGCGAATATTCAGGCGGCACGGCCCCAAAACCGGCGTCACGGTCGACAGCGGCGCGGGCATAACCCACCTGGTCCAGAAGGCCTTCCGTCCGGCAAAGGTGGCGTTGCAGAAGTACTTCAAGGAGAACAAATTGTCTCCGATAGACAGGAGCCACGATACGTGCTTCCCTGCTGTGACGGGCGTGGAGAAGTTGCTCCCGTCCTTCACGTTCCACTTCGACAGGGCCAACTTTGTGGTCGCCGGCGCGCACATGTTCGACTTTGACGATGAGCTGCACGCCTACTGCTGGGACATTGAATCGGACGAGGACATGACGGTGATAGGTGCGGCGCAGATGGTGAACACAAGGTTCGCCATCGATGTCAGGCAGAGGGTGATGTTATTTGCTCCGGAGGATTGCGCCTCCAACTCATAATTAACCATCGTGCGTTGTTCGTCTAGTTATCCATTAAGACATAATAAAGAGCCGATTGAGCTTTAATTACTATCCCCTTAGGGATACTATTTACGTACTCTCCATTTATTATTTTCTAGAGGACGTCACTTAACAAAATCATTATTAGCAAAAAAAAAAAAATGCTCCTCTCTTCGATATATATCCCCTTACATCATGCATATTGCATGGTTGCGCACTCCCACCTGTAAGCGTCTTCATGCATATTGCAGCTGGAACACCGGTCCTCATTTTTGTTCCGTGCATGAATAAGGTACACAAGTTTACGTCTTGTGCCAGGGCGCGGTCCGTTCACTGTAAAGTTAGTTAAAACCTCCGACTGCTTATCATCTAATTTGATCCGTTTCGAAACTGTAAAGTTCTTCCCATATCTTGTGCTAGTTATTCAGAATGATGTCTTCATTATAATTATTTGTTACTCTGCTCAGTATTTCTTACTCTTCATTTTAGTTTCCTCCAGAAATCCTCATTCTAGCTTTAGTACTAAAGGCACAATGTAAAACGTAAAATGCATTTACAGTGATAGGAAGAAACTCGGCAGCACATTAGAAAAAAGAATTTAATGAGCATGCTTACTACTCAATTGGGTAGCAGTAGCATCCTATGCCTGAATTTAGATTGAAAGTGGACAATAGATCAGAACGTGTGGTTCAACAATTTTGATGTTTTGGATTCAAATGGAAAAGAGTAATTTGATTTGCCTCTTTCTCTATCCTCCTCTCTCTCGAAATTGTTCATGTCAATGGCCTCCTCCTAGTCCAAGATCTGCTCCTGAAGTCTCTCGAAATTGTTCACGTCAATGGCCTCCTCCTAGTCGAAATCGCCTCCTTGGCAACTTAAGGAGCGAGAAGGAGATGAGGGCACGAGTGAAGAATTGAGAGTGGATATGCACGATGGGCTCGACGGTGCTTAGCTATATGGCGCGGGGGTCGGTCGGGCGATCGGGCCATCGGTCCACCATGGGAGAGACTCCATGAATGTGGTGACAGCGGGGGAGGACGCCGAGGTGAGAAAAGGAAGGGACATGGGGTGGGGTAGCCGTACACATTGCGGTCGTCGAGGGCGTGGTCGAGGGAGCGATGGCAGCATCCCCGTGGTTCGCGAGGAAGTAGGAGGTGCACGCCCCGATGATGCCCCCACTGCACGCAGCCACCCGCTTCGAGGGCACGCCGCTGCCAGCGGAAGAAGAAGAGAAAGCAAGAGCTGAAGAATAACTTGAAGAGGAAGCAATAGCGGCGATGGACTGGCGAGACAGGGCAAGGATTTGGGGAAGATGCGAAAGATGAGGATGCAATCAATCACGTGGATGTTCCAGCGATGGAAGCTTGTCGAAATCATCTTGATTAGTTATGTACTAGTGATATGCTCCTCGTCTGTGATGGAAGCATGTTGAAATCCCCGTTTCACGTCTCCTCCCTAGGGATGGAAGCTGTCCAAATTGTCATCACCAAACTAACCGAAGTTCGACTTCCATTATCTTTTGCAAATCCTATGGTAAACCGTACCAAAAACTCAAGTCTCCCGATGAACGGGGCATCCTTTGACCTATTGTCCATTTTCAATTAGACGTCTCCGGATCTAGGCAATAGGATGTTACCCAATTGAGTAGGTTGGTCATAATTTTATCTTGTATTTTGTTGGTTTTGAATTGTGAGATCGAAATTTGAAAATTAAAAGATTCATTAGATCTTGGTCAAACCTAACACATTGTGTGCACCCATGTATCATACTTTTTTGTTTATGTTTTTTATCGGGTTGCCTTTGGAGCATGGTGTCACACTCCACAATCAAATGGCGACTATCTGATCACATGTCATGTGGCATTTTTTCATGACACAATGTGCAAAAGCATCATGGTGCAAACACCGGCATACTTAAGCTTGTGGCCACTCAAAGCCATCCAATGTCCTGCAGCCACCTCGCACTAGGTAATCTTGGAAAGTATCAAGTAATTTGCCCTTGTGACATAATCTTGTAAAATCATCCTTATGAATGGCCAAATTACTTGTAGAAGTGTAGACTTTGACATTTTCACTTTTGTATTAAGACTTAGCAGAGTCGGACAATGACAATCTTGTAATAATATGAATAGGTAAAATTGAACCCCCAAAGATGTTCTTTACGTCATATGTCGCCAAGCTAACTTCCATACCTACAATATTTTTAGGAGTTCATTAGTACCTCCCCAAGCTCATATATATTTTGTGTTCCTACATAATACAAACAAACTTCTTAATTATAGTGTTTGTGCCTTGAGCATTGGGTGACCACACACATCGTTTACCATTCTCGATACTCCGTGATTTTTTGAATGACCATTCGTATGTCAAGTGCTCAAGTGCATGCATTGGTGTCTCAACATGCTAATATCACGGTTCCATGACGTGTCATTGAACACTCATCATGTCCATGATTGCAAGAGTGACTCCCGATAAGTCATCTCAATCATAATATTTTCATCACATACTTAAGATAGACTTGGCAAAGGGCCATTCCACCTAGTCGTTGCGCATGTTCTTGTGACCGATATTGACCCTATGACAAGTGGTATCAAAGCAGTTCATCATGCTTGGATCCATGCGACGATGACCCACCTGTGTCATCACAATGTGCCCTAATATGAAAAAAGTGCTTTTGCTCGCAAACCCCTACGTAGGGAAATATTTATATCTCTATTTTGGAAGGATATTGTTAGTTGTCGCAAAATCCTTTGGAAATTGCGAGGCATGTATGACCACCGATAATATTCGTCATGAATAACGATTTTTCTTGTAGTGTACTACGCCCAGGTTCATTGGTGCCACGGTGATGGATTCCTGACAAGCTTCGTGCACGCCTAAATGTGCCCCAATGCAACCTTGGGTATTAGTGACACAAAAAGATCATGGTTAGGCATGAGAATACTCTTCATGACGCAGTGTGACAATTTAAGATTCACGATTGAATATTCAGAGTGACGACTAGCTCGAGTGAATAATGCATCTCCATCCCAATTATGGGGGGGCGATAATCTGTCATGATAGTGCATGATGGGTGTTCCTTGGTGCGACACAGGAATGCCCGTCATGCACTATCATGACAGATTTATCGCCCCGCATAACTAGGATGGAGATGCATTATTCACTCGAGCTAGTCGTCACTCCGTATATTCAATCGTGAATTTTAAAGTGTTGCGCTGCATCAAGAAGAGTGTCCTCACGCCCAACCATGATGGTTTTGTGTCACTAATATTCGAGGCTGCATTACATGCCCATCCATGTAACTCGAAGTACACGTATCACATTCAGAGATTGTCATAATGTCTAATCATGATAACTCGGCGCTGCTCAGCATTTCGTGATGTGGCATCGCACACCTAATCGTGCAATGTGAAGCTAACACAACGAAGGATCGAATAACTAGAATACTAAACAAATAAACAGAAGATGCGGTGATAGGAAATGGCCTATCTCGAATTCAAGCAACAACTAAGGAATGACTCTCGAGCTCGAGAACTCTTCAACATGGGTTGAACACAAATAGCAAGGCGACTCGGCAAATCTCAGGATTTAACCAAGAGAAACACAATTAAAAGTTTGAATCAAAAGTTGTACTTCATGACTCCAACACCATCACAACTCCTATCCAACGTGACTAAAAAAATCGATTAATGATAAAGAGCACTAACAGAAATCACCATCAAAATTCTAACTAATTAACCATTAGATTGAAACTAATTATTCTGCATTAGTCTCTCCTCCATGAGAAGAGCTCGATCTTGAGCTTGAAGCTGAAGAATAGTATTCCGTCAAATAAGAGACATTGAAAGTTGGAGAAATACCAAACCCCTTAGGATAATCTACAATATAAGAATTATAATCAATTTTCTTGAGGATTCGGCAAGGTCCATATTTTATGTGTTAAGCTTGGAATAGGATCCAATTGGAAATCTTGCCTTGTGCAAAAAACTTCGAACATTTGTCTTTGTCTGTAGAGAGTTTGTACTGTATATTAGAGGATTCAATATGCTAGCGTGTGTCCTCATGAATCTGAATTAGCTTAGGCAGGTTATGAACTTACAAAACCTTATCATAAGATTGAAGTGTCACAAGATCTAGGACTTGCTGAGGGAGTCTTCCATACACAATTTCAAAAGGAGACATCTTTGTAGTTTGGTTGAGCATACTATTGTATGCAAATTCAACTTGTGAGATCACCATGTCCCAGCATTGGGCTTTGCACTAGAAAGAGCATGTAAGAGATTACCCAATGATCTATTTATAACCTTTGATTAACCATCCATTTAGGATGACACATGGTGATGAAATTAAGAGATATGTCAAAATGAGTCCATAAGACTCTCCAAGAATGTGATAAGAATTTGCTATCACGGTCAAAGGTGATCATTTTTGGAATTCCATGTAAGCGAACAACATCATAGAAGAATAACACATTGTAACACAACAATGTGACTAGCATCTAAGGTCTTGCGTTAGGAAATAAAATGAGTCATTCACTATAAGTAAACTGACGATTAGTTATGCCAAATAGCGTCTCAAAACATGGTGACGCTAAATCGACGTCACTAGTGTCGTTATGGCGTCTCAATTGAGTCACAAGTAAGAGACGCTACTTGCCTCCCAATAGCATCTCATTAATGTTTTCTTAGCGTTTCAAAAAATAGGCGCTAAAGCAAGCGCTATTGTGATGCCAGATAGTTGTTATTATTGCATGCCATGAAGCGAAAGTGCACGGGAGAACCTAGCGTTGTTCTCGCATTGACAACCTTCGACGTGAAGCTAGCGTCGCACAAACTGAGAGGCTATTGAGACTCTATGAAGACGCTAACTGGCGTCACACCCACGACGACACTATGTAGACATCAATGTGATTACTTGGCATACCTGTATATGTTAATTAAGAAATAGATAACACAACGCTAAGTAGACGCCAATGTGATTACTTGGCATATCTGTATATGTTAATTAAAAAATAGATAACTATATATAGGCTATCTATATTTATATCGTTATATGTTATCTATTTTGAGGCAACCCTATATATTATATATACTATAAGTTAAGCAATAAATAAATTAAATATTGTATATGTACCTTCAACATATATATGTATTTCTATATGAATACTTATATATGTATACATCATAGTAGTGTTCCTAAATATATAATTTGTCACCTATATATACCTATATATATATGTTATTTATCCATACGATATATATCATATCTTAGTTATACATATATTATTTTTATATTCTTAATTATGAAATTATGATGGTTGAATTAAGAGACATGACTCGCTAGAAATTATCCCATTTTAGCGTTTCCATGGAGGTTCAATAGCATCTACCCAACGCCATACTAGAGTCACGATCTTGGTCGATGCTAGGTAGACACTATTGACGTCTCTATAGTGTCACCTTGCTGAGACGCGAATACGACTGAGACGCTATTTTAACACTATTGTATCACTAATACACTTTAGCACTCAATAGCATATGTATTACGCCGCAGTAGCCAACTTTTTATCACACTCACTTAATCGAGCACATATAGACATATAAATACACGTATATACTTATACTTATATATAATAAGTGCATATATACATATTATTATCACTTAATCTCGCACATATAAACATATATATACTTAATCTCGTTCTTTCCCACTTTCCGGAAGGGTAGGATCCTGAAAAGATGTCCCAATTTAAGTACGGGATGACATCTTTCGAGACTTTACGATACGATCTTCTATTTGGGTTACATAATTTATTTTATCTTAATTAAAATTATTAAGTTTTAATGTATTTTGTAGGAGGCAAATCATTTTCATTCGGATCTTAGTTTAGGGATGACCCGGAGAACTTTTGAGGAGGTCATTGCGAAATGCCTCCGAAATAGATTCACTACCAGAAAACTTGGGATTACAGACGGTTTCGACCGTCTGTAATTTCCTCAAAAATCGTCAGAAACATCCGACGGTTTTTTCAACGAAATCGGGACGTTCGAAAAATGATCGTCGCAAATCAATTTCCAACGGTTGGGAAAGAACAGCCAAAAATTTCGATGGATTTTCGACGGTCGTGACCGCCGATATTTGCGACGGTCGACGAAACCGTTGAAAATTCGACGGTCACAACCGCCGATATTTTCGACGGTCGACAAAACCATCGAAAACTTCGGCTGTCGTGACCGAGGGCGGATCCGGCAGCTGGGGCCAGATCAGCCGTTGGGGGCCGGATCGGATCCGACCGTCCAAATGCCCAGCGGCCGATCCGACTGCCGCGGCCGTATCCGACCGCTGGGGGTCGGATCTGAATGCCCGGCGGCCGATCCGACCGCTGGGAGTCGGATCCGGCCACTCGTGACCGGATCCGACAGCTGGGAGCCGGATCCGAACGCCCGCGGCCGGATCTGACCGCTGGGATCGGATCCGGCCGCCTGGCTGTCCGGGTCAGAGAGAGAGAGAGAGACGTTGGCGGGAGAGGGTCACCGGCGGTCGACGCTGACGTCCGGTCAGAGACTCGCCGGCTGGGAGAGGGACAGGGAGCTCGCCCGGCAGGAGAGGGAGAGGGAGAGGGAGGGGAAGAGAGAGAGAGAGAGAGAGAGAGAGAGAGAGAGAGAGAGGAGAGGAGAGGATGGGGAGAGGAGGGGTATTATATATATATAGGTGGAAAGTTGAGAAAGCGGGAGAACAAAAAAAAAAGCGGGATAACGAAATTTTAATTACCGACGGCTCTGGCCATCAGAAAAGTAAATATTAATTATTTTTAAAATTATCGACGGTTGTGACCGTCGAAAATTATTTAATTGTAAAAATAAAATACTATATTTAGTTATATATAATATTTATTTTTTATTTTATCGACGATTTGAATAGTCGCTAATTATTACCGACGATCAGAACCGTAAAAAATTGTGACGGTTTGTACTATCGCAAATTATATTAATAAAATACTTCTCATATTATATTATTATAAATTTACCGATGATTACGATCGTCAAAAATTGCAGCGAATTTTGCGACGGATGGATATCCGTCGGAAATATCGACGTTCCTAATCGTCGAAAAATAAAGTAATAATATAATAAATTACATAATTTATTATTTTTATTTTTGACGGTCATAACCGTCGAAAAATCCGTCAAAAATTGTGGTGGATGGATATCCGTCGGAAATTACGATGGATGGATATCCGTCGAAAATATCGACGTTCCTAATCGTCGAAAAATAAAATAATAACATAACAAATTACATAATTTATATTTTCATTTTCGACGGTCGTAACCATCGAAAATTGTGACAGATGGATATCCATCGAAAATATCATCATTCCTAAATGTCGAAAAATAAAATAATAATATAACAATTTACATAATCTATTATTTTCATTTCCGACGGTTGTAATCGTCGAAAATAATTCCGTCACAAATTACGACGGATTTCTATCCGTCAAAAATTGTCTGTCGGAAAATGACAATTTTCTTATAGTGATTATACAAGTTTCGCAAGGTCATCACGTCTGTAATTTCCTCAAAAATCGTCAGAAACATCCGACGGTTTTTTCAACGAAATCGGGACGTTCGAAAAATGATCGTCGCAAATCAATTTCCAACGGTTGGGAAAGAACAGCCAAAAATTTCGATGGATTTTCGACGGTCGTGACCGCCGATATTTGCGACGGTCGACGAAACCGTTGAAAATTCGACGGTCACAACCGCCGATATTTTCGACGGTCGACAAAACCATCGAAAACTTCGGCTGTCGTGACCGAGGGCGGATCCGGCAGCTGGGGCCAGATCAGCCGTTGGGGGCCGGATCGGATCCGACCGTCCAAATGCCCAGCGGCCGATCCGACTGCCGCGGCCGTATCCGACCGCTGGGGGTCGGATCTGAATGCCCGACGGCCGATCCGACCGCTGGGAGTCGGATCCGGCCACTCGTGACCGGATCCGACAGCTGGGAGCCGGATCCGAACGCCCGCGGCCGGATCTGACCGCTGGGATCGGATCCGGCCGCCTGGCTGTCCGGGTCAGAGAGAGAGAGAGACGTTGGCGGGAGAGGGTCACCGGCGGTCGACGCTGACGTCCGGTCAGAGACTCGCCGGCTGGGAGAGGGACAGGGAGCTCGCCCGGCAGGAGAGGGAGAGGGAGAGGGAGGGGAAGAGAGAGAGAGAGAGAGAGAGAGAGAGAGAGAGAGAGAGGAGAGGAGAGGATGGGGAGAGGAGGGGTATTATATATATATAGGTGGAAAGTTGAGAAAGCGGGAGAACAAAAAAAAAAGCGGGATAACGAAATTTTAATTACCGACGGCTCTGGCCATCAGAAAAGTAAATATTAATTATTTTTAAAATTATCGACGGTTGTGACCGTCGAAAATTATTTAATTGTAAAAATAAAATACTATATTTAGTTATATATAATATTTATTTTTTATTTTATCGACGATTTGAATAGTCGCTAATTATTACCGACGATCAGAACCGTAAAAAATTGTGACGGTTTGTACTATCGCAAATTATATTAATAAAATACTTCTCATATTATATTATTATAAATTTACCGATGATTACGATCGTCAAAAATTGCAGCGAATTTTGCGACGGATGGATATCCGTCGGAAATATCGACGTTCCTAATCGTCGAAAAATAAAGTAATAATATAATAAATTACATAATTTATTATTTTTATTTTTGACGGTCATAACCGTCGAAAAATCCGTCAAAAATTGTGGTGGATGGATATCCGTCGGAAATTACGATGGATGGATATCCGTCGAAAATATCGACGTTCCTAATCGTCGAAAAATAAAATAATAACATAACAAATTACATAATTTATATTTTCATTTTCGACGGTCGTAACCATCAAAAATTGTGACAGATGGATATCCATCGAAAATATCATCATTCCTAAATGTCGAAAAATAAAATAATAATATAACAATTTACATAATCTATTATTTTCATTTCCGACGGTTGTAATCGTCGAAAATAATTCCGTCACAAATTACGACGGATTTCTATCCGTCAAAAATTGTCTGTCGGAAAATGACAATTTTCTTATAGTGATTATACAAGTTTCGCAAGGTCATCACGTCCGCCGGCCTCACTTTGGAGCAGGATTGCCCAAGGCATATTAGGCGCTCGGTTTGGGAGTCCTTATGTAGGAAGTGGTAAATATGTTTAATTTTAAATTATTTTTATTAAATTTATAGTTTTTGAGAGTCTAAGTATTTGATGTTCATAAAGGACAGATGAACGATGGCAAAGGAAGTTGAAAAAGGCAAGAGTTAACCGATTTTCGAAGCTCGAGGCCCACATCCACATAGGGGATCGATGCGATCTGGCGAGCATCGACGGCACATGGTAATTTACGTACAAATTCAATTTATCAAACTTTTGACTTATATTTATGTTATAAAATTTGAAAATTTATCGTAGGAGGAGAAAAAAGGCGATCTCGTAGACTTTCGTGTGGTCTATGAGGCCACGCATAAGAGTCGGAAAATAAACAATTTCATCACGCCCACTGCTCGTAGGCTTTTGGTAAGTCTCATTACATGTTCATTTGGTTGTTGACGTTATTGCACTATCTTTTAAACGTGCAATATTTAAATTTTTTAGGATGAGTATAATGCGAAAATGACTGAAAAGTATGGAGATGGTCCGAGTACTCAGCCACCGGGTAATGTTTCTTGGAAGGGATGTTATGTTTTAAATTTGTGATTTTTTATATATAATTTATATATTATATGATTGTATATTTTTTTTATTTCGTAAAGGACCCTGTTGTTTGAGACGTGGTGGCCGGCACGACACGAGGAGGATACTTGCGTGACCTCAACACAGCCGCTCAGGTACCTAGGAGGAGCGGAGGATATGCAGACGGTCCATCTACTCCGAGTTCATCCGCTGTACCTGATATAACGCAGCTATCACAGTAGCTATCATAACATATATCGCAGTAGGTATCACAATAGTTAGCTCCGTTATTATAAGCGATTCAGGGATTGATCTCAACGCTGAATCCATCCCGCGAGGCTATGGACCGAGCACGTCTGGATTGAACGTCCGGAATGATAACAATAACTCCCAAACCTAGGATAGAAACAAACTATGGATAGCTATGCTTTTATCATTTATAAACTTATTATTAGATATACGTATAGTTTGAAAGTTCAGTTTATTACTTTTCATATTCTTATCTTAAATATTATGCATGTGATGCTTTCAAATTATGCCTGTGATAAATATCAATGTATCAATGCATTTATATGCATTATATAATTGTATGATTTGGGAAGGGAAAAAAATGTGGCTGGTATGGGTAAAAAAAATTTGCAAGTAGCGCCTCCATAGCGTCGCATCAATTATTGACGCTATGTTAAATATATAGTTCTTAGCACCATATTAGCGTCCCATTGGAGACGCATAAACCATGATGTTTGCATCACTGCTGCGCCGAAATAGCCTCAACTAATGCATAATGTTAACGTCTCTTGGACATCGAAATAGCGCCGCTTGAGCGTCCACTTAGCGACCCATCTATACTGCTCCAGCCGGACACTACACGTCTTAATAACATCGAGATAGTGTCAACCTTTGGCGCTAGTAGCGTCTCCCTTTTTGTTGGCTCTATTGCGACGCCATTAGCCACCGATATGGGGCGTCACACATAAGCGGCGCTAGTTGGATGCTAAAGCGACGCTCTATGTCACAGAGACGCAATAGCGCCTCCCTAGCATCGCGTTTCTTGGATCGCTATTCTTCGATTTTCTTGTAGTGATTTTAGACAAACTTGTCGACAACCACAAAGATAGAATCAAAGTTGCATTGAGTTCGAGGCAAGTTTGGGATAAAATCCATTGTGATGTCGTTCCAAGATGCTTCAAGAATGGGAAGATGTGTATATAGCCCAATATTTTGTGCTTTCCCTTTAGTAGTTTGGCACATAGTACATCTTTTCACATATCGCTCAACATCCCATTTGAAGTGTGGCAAAACATATCGATGCTCCATTGCTTCAATTGTTTTATCACATCCAAAATTCCCTGCTAGTCCTCTGTCATGTAGCTCTCATATCAGTTGTTCACGGAGAGAGAACTTGGGGATACAAAGTTGATTGCCCCCAAATAAATATCCTTCATGAATATGGAAGTTATCAGCAACTTGATGAAGTTGACACTTATCCAGTATAGGCCCAATTTAGGATCACTTTGGTAGAGGTCCTTAAGGACCTCATAACCTATAATTTCATAGCATAGGATGACTAGTAGTGAAGCTCTTCTACTAAGTGCATCGGCAACTCGATTCTAACTTCCGATTTTGTGTTTAACAATGAAGATGAAACGATGTGAAAATTGAACCCATCGCATGTGCATATGGTTTATATTACTTTGTGTTTGTAGGCGTTTCAAAGCCTCGTGATCTGTGTATAAAATGAAATCCCATTGGATAAGATAGTGTTCCTAGTGCCTCAAAGATTGAACTACTACAAATAATTCAAGTTCATATGTGGACCAAGATCGTCATGCTTCAATAAAGATCTCTTTTAAGAAGAAGATGGATAATGTTAATGATAAATACGATAATGTTAAAATGACTATGATAATGATGATGATGAAACTATGTTCCTAATGTGATGAACCATGATGCTATGATATTCCCATTATGAGAGATGAATTACCATTTAATGTAAGAAAGAGGTGACTTCATTTTGGTTAAATGATAATTGCACAACTCTGTATTTCCCTCATCTATGTTGTTGTCCAAAGAACTATGAAGCCCCTATCATTTATATCATGGTTATGCTTCATTATTTACATATATATATTCTTTACCTATCATTTTATCATTTAAATGCTTATGCATATGAACCATTTTCATTGCTTATTCGATGTTATTACACTAGACTTCATGCTTACAGGAGGGCCATATCCCCTGTGTTGATCCCCATAAGCTCGACCGTTTTGTATTAAAGCACATGGAGTGTCCTTATGTTATTAGTCATTTCTTTATATATTATTACATTGTTGTATTAAAGCCTCGGACTACGAAGGCTTTGTGAAGTATAATGTACCTACGTAAAGATGTAAAATTTATTTTATGATCACCAAGCTTCCCATTAATTGAATTTAATATTATTTTTAAATTTGCCCTTAATGTGTTACCCTTCTTAATGAAAGGGTCAAGATATATGTCCATGTATTGCCTAAGAGGGGAGGCTCTACGACATGGAGAGGGTCAAACTTCGGAACATTACACATAATGTTCAACCTCCTTAAACTGAACAAAAAAAAAAGAAGATTTAAGTTCGAAATTTTAGAGGACAAGATGTATCTACGTATTTGAAAATTCTGATATGGTCCTTTAGTTCCTCAAAGTTTAGATAAGTTCTTTCAAAATTTGCAGATGTACAATGTTCATGCATATCGCGATAAACTAAAAATCACATCACAATTTCTTAATTTGTCCAAGAGGAATCAGTTATTTATTTGTCACAAAGTTTAATTATGCCTTGACTTCAAGTTGACTTTGTCACGTTAAGATCTTGGATTTTCCACGGCTTACATTTCATCATGAATTTAGTTCAAACTCATCATGCCTAATGCCCTTTGGTTGCAACTCCTATGTAAGCAAAGTCACGATAAGACATCGTCATGACTAATTCGAATTCTAGTTCTTTGGTTGATAAGTCACGATGCATACAATGTCTTTTCTAGTTGCATTTTTCATCTCACAACTAATCTCATGTGAAAAACTTATTACGATGTCATCATGCGACCATCAGATATAAGTTATGGTACTCATTGTGGGTTATGATTTCTCACTACTCACGATGAGGTTTGATCTTTGACCCTTTATGTTGCACTTATCATTTGTCGCTCAAAGCTTCTTTAAATATAAATGTTTGAATTATCCACCATTTCGGTACAACATGAAAAATATCACTAATTGGGTAGGTATAGAACTCAACAAAATTCAACAAATAAATTACTAAAAGTCAAGTATTCCATGGTAAAATTACAAAAAAATGTCTAAAATATTATAGCAAAAACAAATTAGATTTTGCACATATAAACGCCATTGACGTTGGTAGAGATCAAGTTTAAACGGACCAGATTTAATATAAAAATAAAGAGAATTACACGACCATTTTTTTTTACTTTTTATTTTATTTAATATAAAAATATTATGTAACATTTAGTTTAAATTATAAAATAAAATTTCCAATTATTTAATTATTATTTATATGTTTAGAATATTTTTATAAAAATAAATCAAATATAGAATTAAAGTTAAATACAAAAGTAAAAAATAAACGGATGAGTCTTTGGATTAAGTCGGCCCAACTCGAGTTGAAATTTCTCAATCCGTACTCGACCCAATCACTAATTGGATATGACACAATCAGCGACCTATTCCGATCCAACCCAGGGATTTTGCAATCCATATCCAATCTAACGACCACTACCTGAATCTGACACGATCACTGATTTGATCTGAGTCAGCTTAGGTCCGATCAAGTCATTAAGTTCACTGAGTCGAACTAATCCGATGAACACTACTAATTGATATTTTCAGTCCTTGATCTTGAGATTATCCCAAGATGATTTTAGTATGGAAGTAATCCTAAATAATATCATCTATTAACAACTCTTCTGTTTGTAAATATTTTTAGTAAGTTTGCTTCTAATTTTGTTATATTAACTCTTTGCTTCTAATTTCCTATTAATAAACAACAGACAAATTACTATTATATTATTTTCCACTTTTTTTCCATGATTTCATCTTCCCATGTTATCTCTAAGAGCACTGTGCAGATGTGCAATGGGGCATATGGTGCTCGAGAAAGTTCTCACTGGAGGCCTAGAGGGTGAGTTGCAGCTGGGGCCTCCAATTCAAGTTTTTGGCGTACAAAAGTTTAATCATGCGCCATTGATCAAACAAATCTGGACATAAAGTTCAAAATTTTATTTTATGTACCGTTTATCAAACATAGAGCATGTTTTTTATTTTTATGTTTCGAACGTACTATTTTTCTTCCTTTGAGCATATCTTGTTGAGAGTACATTAATAGAGCATTTGAAATGAACGTGGAACACTCATTTTATTTATTATATTAATAAAATAAATTTATGTTAATTTAAGTATATATTAAATAATAAATATGATTAAAATTAAGATCATCCAATTATTCGATGGTCATGATCAAGTTATTTTGACAAATATGTAAGTCAACGGTATAATTTATTTAGTCTTGTATGATACTTTTTTTATTATCGAATTATCACAATAAATATATATTACTTCATTTAAGAAGTATAAGATTAATTTAAACTTAAATTATAATTAAAAATTTATTTAAATAATAAACACTAAGTGCTATACGCCAAAGTATAAAGCGGGATGATCTACATCTCGTTAACCTCTTTTCTTAATTTCCATCTACTTGGTTTTTTTCTTCATAAATCAAAAGTCTCATTCTTTGGTCACTTGAAAAGACCTTCACAGTTGCACACACTAAGCACTCGGAGCTTTATAGGAATAATATTCTTCATAAAAAAAATTAAAGTTGTCGAAGCTGAAGAATCATTTCTGGCTCTAATATAATGTAAAAGTTTAAATTGATCGGAATAACGTTATCATTATAGTCATAATCTTAACAATATTTGAACTTACAAAATTTTTAATATCTCAAAGAAGATATATTATATTTTAGTGGGTGCCCCTAATCAATATTCTATTGAGTTATTTTCGTAAATCATCCTAAACTATCACGATTTTTCATATCTAATTCAAATTAGGAATTTATTCTTTTGGATCCCTAACCTATCGCGACTTTTTCAATTTAATCCTTCCGTCGGCGAACTCGGGGGAAGGCTCCAAGAAGTCACGGGATCCACCGATGAGGAGCGGAAGGAGGAGGGGCCTTGGCGAGCACGGCTTTTCACCGGCGACAAGTGGGCGCACTGGGTGATGGGGGAGAGCTCACGGATGGATGCATTTTTTTTTGTGAGGTGGGGAGTAGTCTCGTCTAGTAAAGAGGGGCGTCGCCCCCTGCGTCAATCTTCGCAGTGGAGCATTGCTCTTTTATTTTTTATTTATTTTTTAAAAATATTAAATATTAGAAGTGATGAGGGGAGGGGTAATTTTGATTTTTTATAAATAGAAAAATTGATAAAAGTCATAGAAGGATTAAATTAAAAAAATTATGTTAGTTTAGAAATTAAAAAAATAAGTTCATTATTTTGGAATAAATGTGAAAAATCATAATAGTTTATGGATGATTTATGAAAATAACCCTATTTTATTCCCATGCGTATTTTATAGATTAATATAAATAAATTATTCTCTTCACATCGAAATTAAAGTTTTTAAGGTTGATGATCAGGAATAATTACTCTGCGCCACCAACCATTTCTTCCTTTTCTTTATATAATTAACTGACATATTAAATAACAACTAATTAATTCAATATATATGTAAGGTAAAATTAAGTACAAGCACTCCAATATTAAATGATGCTATTGAGAACTTAATTCTATTTACATTATTTATCATGGTCCTTACTGTATTATTTTTATCAAATTTAATAATGGAGAAGAGTTATGTTTTTTATCTATTTTTTTAAAAAATATTTTCTCTCACCTTTCCATCTCTCCAACCTCAATATTGACAATAAAACATTATTATTTTTTAAAAATTAAATGGTTACATAAGTTGAATGACATGTAAATAGTTTATTATTTTTTCATTGTTTTGATTTATTCCATTTTTTATTATTTTAATTTTTTTAGGATGAACTTTGAAAAGTTGAATGACAATGTGGTTAACTACAAGATAAAGCTTGAGTGAATGAGAAAGAAAATTTATTGACATTGAATTTTTAATTTTGAAAACTGAAGTTGCAATAATATAAGTGCATAAAATGACTTTTAATATGGACTCTTCTATTACAAAGAAAGCAGACAAATATAGGGAAATAAAAAGAGACAACGAGACTAATTAACTTGTCCTCTCCAAAAAATATATTGGAACCTCTCATTAATACATAGATTTATATAAAAGAATTCATCTATTCTATTTCTTCATTTCCTATACATATCTATTGTAGCTTTATCCTTCTTTTACACTAATTACATGAATAAAATTGATTGTAGCCTTATTTTTTTTCATCTTCCATGTAGATGGATTTCTAGTTTATCACTTTTATTGATTACATGTATTAATATCAAGAAAATTCACTTTCTTTTATTCCCATTTAGTTGTAACTAACTGGACTATTAATTAAGCACTAAAATTTTAATCTCTTTTAGGGTTCTTAATTCGTGTACAAATAATTAAGAATGGTATGGGATTACATGTATTGATATCAAGAAGACACTTTCTTTTCTTCCTATTAATTAATTGTAAACAACTGGACATTTAATTATCAAAATTTTAATCTCTTAAAATGATGGGGCCATCCTCCTCAACCCTCATCAACACTAAGCATCATCAAGTTGCAAAGATGGTGCCAAGTAAAGTTGAGCACCTCGTTATCTTCTTCTCCTTCTTCCTTTTATGCTCCCATGCCCTCCGGCCGGCGACTGCGGCCGCAGCCAACGCCAGCAGGGGGCTAGAAATTACACTAGAACTCATCCATCGGGACTCGGAACGCTCCCCGTACTACACGCCAGGGCTCTCCGACGACGAGCGGCACGAGAGGCTCGTGAAGCTCTCGAGGGTGCGCCTGCAACGGTTCAAGTCATCCTCGAGCTCGTCTGCGAACGTAAGCCTCAAGGACGTAGACATACGGCCCCCCATATTCCAGAGCACCACAGCCTACTTGGTCTCCCTGAAGATAGGGAGCGGGGCAGGCGAGGGGGAATACTTGCTGGACCTCGACACGGGGAGCCCACTCACCTGGATCCAGTGCCAGCCCTGCGACCGCTGCTACCATCAGGACGCCCGCATCTTCGACCCGAGGAGCTCCCCGAGTTATCGTCCGGCCGCCTGCAACGATCCCCTCTGCAACTTAAATGACCGGACCTACAAATGCGTCAAGAACGTCTGCACCTACCGGATGGAATACGCAGATGACAGCAAAATTAAGGGCAATCTCTCGCGCGATACGTTCAGCTTCTCGGACTTCTCGGACCGAGACTTCCGGAGTTTTCCGGACCTCGCATTCGGCTGCTCGCACACGGCTAGCATGTATCCTCCCGACTCCGTCGTGAATGGGATGCTGGGCATGAACGGCGACCCCCAGTCGTTCGCCGTCCAACTCGCCGACAGGGTCAGCGGCATCTTCTCCTTCTGTCTCCCTCCCATTGGGACGTCGCAGCCCCGCCACATCGGCTTCCTGCGTTTCGGGACAGATATCCCGAGGACCCCCCAGGCGCAGATGACGCGGCTGGTGATACCACAGGACTATGCCAACTACTTCGTGAACGTGCACGACATCAGCGTGGGCGGCGTGCGTGTCGGCCTTGATGCGAAAATCTTCAGGTGGCGCGGCTCCAGGACCGGCGTCATGGTCGACAGCGCCTCGGAAATTGGCAGCCTCGTCAAACCGGCCTTCCGTGCGGCCAAGGCGGCGTTGCAGAAGTACTTCAAGACGCACGGTGTGTCTCCGATAAGCAGGAGTCAGGATACGTGCTTCCCTGAGGAGGCGGGCGTGGAGAGTTTTCTCCCGTCCTTCACGTTCCACATGGAGGGGGCCGACTTGGAGGTCGCCGGCGCGAACATGTTCTACTATTCCAGAGCGCTGCGGGGTTACTGCTGGAGAATGGACTCCGACAACGACGTCTTCGTGATCGGGGCTTCACAAATGGCCAACATGAGGTTTGGCTTCAATGTCCCGCGGAAGCTGATGATATTTGCTCCCGAGGATTGCCTCGCCTCCGCCTCATAATTAACCACGCCATTAGCGTTGTTTTTTTGTTTATTAATAATTTTAAGGCATGCCAATAAAGTGCTCATAAAATATTTTTTTCCCTGGGCTGGCTACTATATATTTACTCTCTTGTTTAACATTTTCTAGAGTTTTATTTATAAAAAATATATTTATTAGCACAAATTGCTCTTCTCTTCAATATTCCTTTTTTATTTTCAGTTGTGTGAAGAAATAAAAATTAGAACTCCTATCCTGAAAAAAACTGGATTACAATTAATAATTAGAAGATTAGTTTTTTGGTGCAGGTAAGCTCAAATTAGAACTCCTAACCAAAAGAAAAAGAATTTAAAGATCCCGTCCGTCCGAACCAAATATTTTTTAAAAGAACTATCATAATTAAATTATTAATTGCACTTTCAAATAATTATCTTACCCATATTTGTTAGAAATTGTAATGCTTGGAAATTTGATCCGCCACGTGATGAAATCTCTCGTGCGCTACTTCATGTGATCCTTCTTCAACCTTTAATTGACCTATATGGTCAAGAATTATGACAAGTAAGCGAAAGACTTTAAAATAAATATTATACTTACGAAAAACAAAAAAAAAAGGTGGAAGCTAGATAAAATAGTACGCTTATCAAATCAATTGGTTTATATTAAAGTCGTAATTATTTTTATGTATTGATCGGACCTCCGAAGATCGAGCGATCGTCCGATTGAGGTTCATTCAGTGGTCATTCGAAAGAAGAGTGGACGCTCATTTTGTCTATGTTCATCGGTAGATCGAAAAGATCGTGGTCGTTTGTTCTAAGTTCATCCATTGGCCGTTGCAAGGCCCTTAAAAAATGATCGATTGACACGAAGAAGTTCCATCGTCTATTATTACATGAGGAGGTTCTCGAACTTTCGATCAATTTCGGACGGTCGAAACTTAATCGATCATTCGTTTCGTCTTCCTCAGTCGATCAAAGTTAGTTCTTCATCGACTTTCAGAAGCTCTTCTGGCGTGATAATTCGGATTGGTCGATCGACTAGTTATCGTCGTCATTTTTTAGTCTCTGCATTTTTCAATTCAATCGTCTGAAAAAGTTTGGACTTTCGTTCTGGTATATCGGTCGTCCTATTTAGTTTTGATACAGAAGACGTTATACTCGTGTCAAACTGAATCAGATGTTCGTAGGAAGTTTCAATAGTCCGTTTCAGATTGGTAGAGGTGCATGTCATTGCGGAATCCTTACGTTTACAATCAATTTTGACACAAAACAAAAATCTAAACATCCTAAACATATTCCCACCATGTAGTATGATATGGTGACTAAATCATAGCATGATCATTTCAATTTGCATCATATACAGTATGTGAACATAGATCTAAAATCCTTCCATTTTTCATCGTTATACGTCTCAGTTTCATAATTATCTCACAATCTAATTCAACTAATTTAATAGATGTAGACATGGAATAATCTTCTCTTTCTCTACTCTAACATGCATGAAAGACCCAATAACAATCATCATTTAGAACATCGCATAACATCAATCATTCATCATTTGGTCAACATCATATAGTGAAGAAAATCATAACTAATCACTTCTGAGGGCAAACAAACATGATTTGTACCCATCTACACATGTTCCTAATTTGAATTTCGTCCATAAAAATGTTATTTCATCAAGAACTATCCTATCTAGATCTCAAAAATACACCTTTTTCTATATCGTCTGATTCTTCTTCTCGCCATATTAAGCTCTAGTTGTGTCCTCTTCTCCCTCCTTGCTCCCTTGCATCTTCAGCACCTGTAGAACCCGCCTCCACGTCTTCTGGCCGAAGCCAAACCACAGAGCAGAAACAAGAAGAAAAATGACAGAAAGTGAGAGATGGAGAAGAAGAAAGGAGAGAGAGGAATTGGGGGTTTTATAACCTTCATTTCGTGGGGATTTCATAATCTCTTTAATCTCCATGATCATGGTGGAGAGAATTACAAATTGTCTACCATTATGGAGGGGTAATGAGGGGAGATAAAGAGATCGAAACCGAGATTTCTTAGTTTCTACCCATTGTTCTTTTAGACATTCGAAAATATTTCAATCGTTCGATAGGGCATTGATTAAGATGGTCGATTGGCCGCGATAATGGTCGCCCGTTCTAGGTTTCGGTTCCGCCATTAATAAAATATAAAATTTTAAATTTTATGAAAATTTGAGTGAGTTACAGAAATCGTTGGCTAAAATTATTGTGTGCATTCGAATGTTAATGTTATCAAGCTTTTAACCTATTTCAGAAATTGCGACGTGATAATGCATTAACTTTATATGGTTAAATCGAAAAGTTGAATTTTATAAATTGACTTAAAACTTTTTAAATATTTTATGCCGCTAAACCAATGTTTATCATTTTTAAATAACGTTAATTTCGCTGTGTTATTTAGAGTTGAATGGAGGTGTTATTTTACCGCTCCACTATAATATTTTATATTTGGGGTAAATTGCACGAATGATCCCTCAACTTTTAGTCATTTTCAAACCGGTCCCCCAATTTTAATTTGTAACCGGAACGTTCATCATGTTTTATTTTCTTGCACGATTAGTCCTCTTGACTGGTGATAGTAGATTTCCCGATTGCCTTGTGTATGTGGCGATACGTGAGTCATTTCTCTCTCATTCACATCATTTAAGTCATCCACGTCATTTAACGCTTCAAATCGGATAAATTACACGGATCGTCCTCCAACTTTGAGTCAATTTCTAAACAATCCCCAACTTTGATATTATTGCATGATTCATCCACTTGACCCGTAAGAAATAGTCTCTCAATTATTTTGCTGATGTGGCGTAATAAAATATAATAAAAATTTTTAACTAGCTGACATCACATAATAAAAAATATTATAAAAATTTAAGGGCGCGGGCGAGCTGGCAAAGGAGCGGTGCCGGCCCCCATCTCCAAACTCGCCCACTGGCAAGCTTCGCACCGCCAACACCCCCTCGCGAGCTCGCCAGTGCCCCTATCATTTTTTATTTTTTTATTAATTTTTATAATATTTTATTAATATTGTCTTATTTTTTATTGTGCCATATCAATAAGTTAATTTTTTTATTATATTTTATTATACCACGTCAGCAAGGTAATCGGGAGACTGTCTCTTACCGGTCAAGTGGATGAATCGTACAATAATATCAAAGTTGGCAGACCGTTTAAAAATCAATTCAAAGTTGGAGGACGATCCATGTAATTTACCCGATTTGCTAGCGTTAAATGACGTGAATGATTTGAATGACGTAGATGAAAGAGAAATAACTCACGTGACGTCCACGTATGCATGACAATCGGAAAACCTACTATCACCGGTCAGAAGGACTAATCGTGTAAGAAAATAAAAAATGAGGGACGTTCTAGTTACAAATTGAAGTTGGGAGACCAATTTAAAAACAACTCAAAGTTAAAGAATTAATCGTGTAATTTTTGTCCATCACTTTGGCACATGTCACACGTCTTAAAGCCTTCTCACCAATCGTTTCATAATTGAATTCTAATTTGGCCACGATTCCTAATTCAGCCAAATTTGGATTTCTTTCCTTCCATGATTTTTTTATTTTTATTAATAGTTTCAAATTCTGTTCTAATAATTACTATTTTCTCAGTTTTCTTTCATTTTTTATTCAAAAAAAGTCAAGTTGCATCAGAATTTCCTGTTCAATTCTTTTTGAACTTATACCAATTTTTAACAAAAAAAAGATTGAAGTGATCGGTTAGCGGTCCTGCCTTGTTTTCAAACCATTGATTATCAAGGCGTGACATGCACCATCAATGTTATAATAATGGGGCCGTCCATTGAACTGGACGATCAATTGGATCCTGGTTAAATCAGTTTGATCGGATTCAACCGAATTTTATTAAATTAATATTATTATAATAAGTTTATAGATATATACATAATTAATATTATATAATGCATAAAAAGATAGTTCTAACTTATAAAAAATAATAAATAAATTTTAATATTCATAAAAAGAGTTTGAATTATTATTGATATATTATATTAATTCTTTTATTTTATTGTTCCAAAGTCTTTTTATTTTGACATATATCACTCTCATGTTTTTTTTCTTTCCTTGTAGTTTAATAATTTTATTTTTCTATTTCCATTAATTCTTCTCTCCTTATCAATTTCCATATTAATTTCCTTTTTATAATACACAGATATTAAAAATATATATATTCATATAAAAGACTTGAAGTTATTAATTTTATGACTATTTTCTCTCTCTCCTACTCATAAAAAGGAAAGAATATTAATTTTCATTTTAAGAGTTATTACTATTTCCCTTTTTATTTCCATGAATTCCTCTCTCCAATTAATTTTTTACATTTATTTTCGTTTTAATTTATACCAATTTTTAATTCAAATACTTTCCCATTTTTTACATTCCTTTCCACCTTTTTATTTCCTAATTTAACTTTTATTTTCTTATTTTTTCACTTTAAATACTAAACAGGTTTTTATGATTCAATGGTTAAACCAGTTTTTATTGGTTGAACCACTTTTTGTCTGGTTCAACTTCATTTCCAATTTTACAATAAATTTAGACCGGACGAACTATCGGTTCGTGGTTGAACTGACCGATCCGGTCCTATTTTAATAACCATGTGCACCATCAATGAGTGAACAACATACAGAACAAGGGCTTATCAAAAATATAAAAAAAAATAAGAACAAGGGTGTTTAGATTCTCTGGATTCGTAGCAGAGTTGACTCTCAAGCATCCATTCGATGTTAATAATTTCATATACAAATTTTAAAATCATCATCTTTGTCAGGAAATAAATCATTACTTCTCTCTCTTTCCAATCGGATTAGTCAAATGCTAATAGTATCAGACACCGAAGACCTTCCATAGATCCGAACCGAGATAAAAGAGAAGAAAGCCAGGCTATTACTATAAATAGATATTATCCATGAATTAGATATTAATCTATTACAAATATATTAGCATTCCTGGATATCTCGTATAACTTTCTTAGTATAAATAGATATACAAGTCCATCTTGAATTCATCTATTCTATTTCTTCATTTCCCATATATGCCTACTGCAGCTTTATCTTTTTTTATACTAATTAGATGAATATAATTGATTGTAGCATTATTTTTCATCTTCTATATAGAAACATTTCAAGTTTATCACTTTTATTTATTACATGTATTAATATCAAGAAAATTCACTTTCTTCTACTCCCATTTAGTTGTAAATAACTGGTCCATTAAGTGTTAAAACTTTAATCCCTTTTGCTGTTCTTAATTCGTGTATAAATAATGGCGCCATCCTCCTCAACCCTCATCAACACTAAGCATCATCAAGTTGCAAAGATGGTGCCAAGTAAAGTTGAGCACCTCGTTATCTTCTTCTCCTTCTTCCTTTTATGCTCCCATGCCCTCCGGCCGGCGACTGCGACCGCAGCCAACGCCAGCAGTGGGCTAGAAATTACACTAGAACTCATCCATCGGGACTCGGAACGCTCCCCGTACTACACGCCAGGGCTCTCCGACGAGGAGCGGCACGAGAGGCTCGTGAAGCTCTCGAGGGCGCGCCTGCAACGGTTCAAGTCATCCTTGAGCTCGTCTGCGAACGTAAGCCTCAAGGACGTAGACATACGGCCCCCCATGTTCCAGAGCACCACCGCCTACTTGGTCGTCATGAAGATCGGGAGCGGGGCAGGCATGCAGGAGTACATGCTGGATCTCGACACGGGGAGCGCACTCACCTGGATCCAGTGCCAGCCCTGCGACCACTGCTACCCTCAGCATGCCCCCATCTTCGACCCGAGGAGCTCCCCGAGTTATCGTCCAGCCGCCTGTGACGATCCCCTCTGCAAATTAAATGACCGGAGATACAAATGCGTCAGGAACGTCTGCACCTACCAGCTGACGTACGAAGATAAGAGCAAAATTAAGGGCAAGCTCTCGCGAGAGACGTTCGGCTTCATGGACGTCTCGGGCCAAGGCATCCGGAGTTTTCCGGACCTCGCATTCGGCTGCTCGCATACCGCTAAGATGGACCCCGCCGATCCCCTCGCGAACGGGATCCTGGGCATGAACGCCGACCCAAAGTCGTTCGCCGTCCAACTCGCCGACAGCGTCAGCGGCATCTTCTCCTACTGTTTCCCTCCCCTGGGGTTGCAGCCCCGCCACAGCGGCTACCTGCGTTTCGGAAGAGATATCCCGAGGCCCCCCCAGGCGCAGATGACGCGGCTCGAGATACCAGAGCAATATGCCAACTACTTCGTGTCCATGTACGACATCAGTGTGGCCGGCGTGCGTCTCGGCCTTGACGCGGAAATCTTCAGGCGGCGCAACTCCAATACTGGCGTCATGGTCGACAGCGCCTCGGGCGTAAGCAGCCTGGTCAAGCCGGCCTTCCGTGCGGCCAAGGCGGCGTTGCAGAAGTACTTCAAGATTCACAATTTGGCTCCGACAGGAGATACGTGCTTCCATGCGGTGCCGGGCGCGGAGAGCTTGCTCCCGTCCTTAACGTTCCACATGGAGGGGGCCAACTTGGAGGTCGCCGGCGCGAACATGTTCTACTTAAACCATATGCTGCAGTCCTACTGCTGGAAAATGAACTCCGACAAGGACATGACCGTGATAGGGGCTTCGGAAATGGTCAACATAAGATTCAGCTTCAATATCAGGCAGAAGCTGATGGTATTTGGCCCGGAGGATTGCCTCGCCTCCGCCTCATAATTAACCAAGCCATTATCGTTATTCTCTGTTGGTTAATAATTAATTAGATTGGATTCCAATTAATAGTGAGATTAATTTGTGGTAACAGGTAAACTCATCTCATCGCTTTAAATTAGAACTCCTAACAAAAAAAAATTTTTTTTTGAAAGGTGCCGTCCGAACTAAATACCTTTTCAACGAACTATCATAATTAAACTCTTAATTTCCCTTTCAAATAATATTTCATATTTTACTTGTTATCTTACCCATATTTTTAATTTTGATATATCACATCTTTAATTTAACTGACAACCCAAATAAGATTTTTACTTTAAGATAATCAATATTTTTATATAGACTATTATTTTAAAACTATTCAGAATAAAATGTTATAAATGAATTATTATGAATATGATGTGTACAAAAAAGATCGTAAATTACATCATGTATGTTTTATCATTGTATTCAATACACTAATTTAATTATTATGTTTACCAAGTAATTTTTGTTGAATTTATAAATAAATCACTATCTACTATGTGCTGATACTTAATCGCTATAATCTAATCGAACCACTATCATCTAATCAAACCGTTTACATCGCCGAACATGACCTTAGAATTGAATAGAGATTCTATGTCATCCTCCCTCTATAATATTTGCATTGTCAATGGCTTTGGCACACGACCTAATGCATTTTCATAACTCCATGATTCAATCAGATTCAACCTTTGATTGAAGATTTTATTAAAATAATTTTATTTTTTATTAATTTTTAATTGAGTCATCATATGTTTTTTGGCATCTGAGAGGAACACTCCCCCTCCCCCTTTGCTCACTACAAAAAAAATTAGAATTTTCTGATGAGCAGTTTTGATGGAACGAAATTCTTCTCAATTTGTGACGAATTTTACGTCATCGGCATAGAATAAAAATAATAAATTATGAAATTTATTATATTATTATTCTATTTTCTGACGGTTAGGAATATCGTCGGTAAGTGAAAAATAATATAATATAAGTAGTATTTTATCGGTAAGTGAAAAATAATATAATATAAGTAATATTTTATTAATATAATTAACTATAGTTCACGAAATTTCTGACCATCAGTAACTTAAAAATATTAAATATTATACAATATAAGTAGTATTTTATTATTATAATTATCGACAATTGAGACCATTAGAAGTTTCGACGGTCTGGACCGTCAGTAATATTAAAATAATTAAATATTATATAATATATAATATAAGTGGTATTTTATTATTATAATAATCGACACTTCAGACCGTTGGAACTTTTGATGGTCTGGACCATCGATAATTTAAAAAATAATTAAATATTATATAATAATATAATATAAGTAGTATTTTATTATTATAATTATCGACAGTTAAGACCATCGATACTTTTGATGATAGAGACCGTCGGTAATTGAAAAAATAATTAAATATTATAATCATATATATCATAATATATATTATTAATATTTTTGAAGTTTTTGATGGGCATGACCGTCGGTAATTAAAAAATAACTCTTCCGGTGCTTCTTTTTTCGTTTTCTCGCTTTCCCCTCTTTCTACCCCTATATATATCACATTCTCCCTCTCTCTCCTCTCTACTTCTTTCCCTCTCTCCTCTCTCTCTCCCTCTCCTATCTTGCCGGCGCGACGACCTCTCGGACAAAAGCCTTCTCCCTCTCTCTCCCTCTCCTATCAGTCGCCTGGCAGTCGGATCTTGCCACTGGCGGCCAGATCGGTCGCTGGTGGTCGGATCTAGTCACGAGGGGCAGATCGGCAGCTGGATCTTGCCGCTGGCGGTCAGATCTTGCCGCTGACGTCCGGATCTGACCGCTGGCCGTCAGATCTGATCGTTGGCAGCCGAATCTAGTCACAGATGGCCTGATCGCCCGCAGGTGTCCAAATCTGGCTGCGGCACCAGGTGGCTGAACTGTTTGCCCACAGCACAAGCGGCCAGCCGGATCTAGCGCCTAGCGGTGGGCAATTTTTTATATTATAAAAATTCATTGCGATAGTTGCGGCCGCCAGAACATTTTGACGGTGGCGACCACTGGAACGTTTCGATGGTTGTGGCCGTCGAAACATTTCGACAGTTGTGGCCGTCGAAACATTTCAACGGTGGCGACTATCAGAACATTTCGACAGTTGCGACAGCCGAAATATTTCTACGGTTGCGACCGTCGGACTTTTGTGACGATTACAGCCATTGAAACTTTTGACGAATTTTTTAGAACCGTCAGAAATCATTTTCTGACACCCTATTTTTCGACAGAACCTTTTCGTCGGTAAACCCATTGAAACATATGTTTTCGATAGTTTATCTCAATTTTTCGACGGTCAAAACCGTCGAAAAAAATATTTTTTTATAGTGGTTGTTGTGCACAATAGAGGAGGATGGGGAGGTGCCCCTCCTCTCTTCTCCGACGCCGAAGAAGAGAGGAGGAGGTGTGGCTCCCCCTCCACTATTGTCAAACATAGCATATAGGGAGGGGGACACTCCACCTCTCTTCTCTGGTGCCAGAGTAGAGGAAGGGAGCAACACCCCCTCCCCCTCTCTTGTGTGCGTAAAGGGTGAGGGGGGCGCCCCCATCCCCCCTCCCTTTGGTTGCTTAAGCATCGGCGCTAGTTCTTAGGCGATCGAAGGGAAAGGGGACTGAGCCCCCTTTTAATTTATTTTTTATATTTATTTTATTTTAAAATAGTATGACACCTAAGTCAAATGATCGGGTGACGGGCATATTTGGTGAAAGAAGTTAATAGTTGGAGGATAGTTTGGTTATAAAGTAAAGTTAGAGTATAAACTTAGAGGATACTTACTGAAATTTATCCGGTGATTAATCTTGCAATCATGATCATGATAACTTGGGATATAAACAACATGGTCATTCAAATTTTAAAAGGCTTTAATTAGGTGTCTAGAATGAGATTTTACTCAAGGGGTCACAAGATCGTAAAATTAGATCTAAAATTCTAATATCCTACTTATTAATAATATATATATATAAATTTTCGCACTAACCCTTAAATTACATCTCATGAAGTCATACATGTTTTAATATATTACATCAAAACATAATAAGGATGGAAAAATATATTAAATTTTATTCAATTAATCATTATTATCATAAATATATTTTTAAGAAATTTTATTAATCATATAAGATCGTTTATGATCGGATACAATGTTATAAAATCTAGACGGGACATTGATCCGAAAAATCTTTCGAGTCAGGTCGGACCGCTTTGACCCGAATGTCGAACTGGATAATAACAAAGTAATATAAAAATATAATTAACTAAATACTTATGAATATATATATTGATAATTAATACTATTACACATATCAAAGTAAAATGATATCATTAATATTTTTAACAAATAAAGGAACAACATAATTCAAATATTTTTTCATTTTAATTTTGAATAGATAAATTAAAATATAAATTATAATTCATGTACTTAATTATTAATATTTATTTAAGATAAAATGTTAAAATCTACACAAAATAAGTAAATTATTTAGCATTTTATTTTTATTAGAGGATGCAATTTTTTTGTCAACATTAAAATATAGTCACAAAAGTATTACCTTGATAAAGAAAGTTGGTAAGATAAATTTAGTAAGAAAAGAATTCGTATGCATATAATGGTCAACTGGTAGGTGTACGCATGAAGGTCTTAGAGGTTGTAGGTTCAGATCTTTCCTACGTCATATAATTTTAGAATAAAATTTGTTAAACCGGCTCAAGAACTCGACCGGTTCAATTGTTAAACCCTAATGTGACTAGTTCAATGCGGTTAATTGGTCCATCGATTTACTCTCAAATCCGGGATCGATCTTGTCCGAGTTTTACAACAATGATCGAATATGATTATAAGATTGTATTATGAAAATTAAGATCCTATTATGATCTTACAAATAAGACCTCGAAGTGAAAATTAAATATGCTACCATATCAATATTTTCTCTCTATTTAAAAATTTAAAAATTAAAATATAGGCAGTAGCCTCGTAAAGGATCTATTGTCTTTTTTTCAACTTATTTTATATATTTGTTTTACGTAACATGCATGGCCAGTGCATCTAATATAGGCTTTGGCCCGCACAATTTTACTAAGATACGTCACAATTATTCAAAAACATGTTCTATATATACACCATTTGTTTTTAAGAATGCGAGTCTCATTGAGTAATTGCATCTCAAAATGGATCTGAATTCACATCAATTAGTGTGTGATATTACTTCCTTTCGATTTCTCCTAGGATTTTGCTAAAACATGTCATAGCAAGGTCATATATCTCATATGTATCTAGCATCTCGCCTACGTCTTGTCTTATGGCCATGAGACTAATCTAAGTCAATTTTTTTTATCATTGTAAAATTTAATAGGAGATAGAAAATATTGATAAGTAGATACTTATAATATTGACATGATAATATTATTTTTTAAAATTAAATTGTTACAAAAGTTAGATGATGAGTAGATACTTATAACAATTCCCGCTTCCCCATCTTTCCGAGCCCTTCGAAACATCTATTTTTTCGTGGTGATCCGAGCGAGAAATGCAGAGAATCGATCGTTTCTATTTCGAAACTTTACCCATTTTATTGAATTTCTTCCAACCTCTAATCATTGTGATTCTTGTGTGAACTGACAGCTCGCATCGATCTTTACGAGACCGTAATTTCCGTTTCAACTGATTTTTGCCGGGCTCATGTTGACGACTATCATAAGCATTTTTTTCTAGGTTCTTAACTCTACCGTCCGACCTCCTAAAATCATCAAAAAATACTAAAAAATCTGTGTTGTCGTAATCTCACAATGATTCGACGGTCAAATCTTTGGTAGTTGCCCTTTGAATTCCTTGGAAAATGAAGAAGCACTATTCCCCCAATTTTAAAATTTGGAAATTGGATTATATTATATTATAGTATTGTATTGCATACTATACTACACAATATGTAACATATATTGCCAAAAGAGTGCAAACTAGTGTCTACTTAGCGTCGCCAAATCTATGATGTTAATTTAGCATCGTAGCTGTCGATGCCAATACAATGCAAGGCGTCGACTCTAATATTGTATCTTACTTTAGAGTCGACTTAGTGTCACAGTCATGGTGACGCTAACTTAGCATCGCAAGCTCGCGATGCCAATGCAACGCTACGATTTGTTGCGCGTTTTCTTATTTTCGCACGTGATAATAGCGGTGAAGTAGCATCGCGATAGAGCCTAATTTAGCGTCGATATACTTTAACACTAATGCAACGCCAAATTGACGCTATAGAGAGATAGTTAGCATTTATTTTTGATGACCCAATGTCATCACTATTGAGATGCTATTGGCGTCGATTTAGCGTCGTCCAGTTTAGAGATGCTAAATCACATTGCTATTCAACAATTTTATTGTAGTGTGATGTGCTCGAATTCTTCTATGGTGAAGTTGGGACGCTTCTTTTGATTTTGATATCAATCACCTTCATCTGATAGGTTACTTTTACTCTTTGATTATAGTCCAAAATATTGAGAGGTCGAACTATTGCCAAGTTATGTCAGATTTAGTGTCGTGTAGTTTTGTTATCAGATCTATCTCTATCCGTGCAGGGCAATACTTGTAGCTATGATCTCAATTCAGGTGGAGAGTTAGTTGAGTTTAAGTGTATTGTCTTGAGACCCACGTGACTTTCATGCGTTCAAAATCATCTAGACGTTGCACAATTTTCAATAAAACTAATTTTCAAAAATAAATTTTACAAAATACAAAAAAATATTAAGAACATCTAAACATCCATAATGTTAAAGATGCCGGAATGTTCATAACTCCATAATATTAAAAGTGTGGAAGACTAATGACCAATAAATCCATGTGCAACAAAGCCCGACCACCTACGTCAACATCTTCTATCATCACCTCACCTACAAAAATCCAGATACAGTGGAAAACTCATGAGTATAAAAATATTCAGAACGTATGATCGAACCATAACAATAAACAATAATCAACAATGCCCAATTGAATAAATAACCATACGATATGATGAATAATAGAACACTAAATGGATCACTAGGATAAGAGCTCAATATATTAATAAATTAATAAATCAATAAAGTCATAGATGAATAAGAAGATCAGGAAAGAGGTTAAACTACCAATCAATACCAATTCAAAATTAACAATAATCAATGATGCCTGATCGTTGTGGCACTATTCAATTTAACAATTTTAATTCAATATCAATATTAATGGTCATTGGCCAATAATAATTTTCATTCAATTCAATGGACAGAGGCAATGCCAATCAACGCCAATATCCGAATGTCCATGATTTAATTCAATTCAATTCCATTTTCATTCTATTCGATTCGATCTAATTCAATTCAATGTTCGGAGTTATCCAATATAATAAAGAATTACGGGAAATTACATATATGTTTCATGTATGCTAGTGGGAGATCAAGCCACAACAAATCGCCCTCGATTAGCTAAACAATAATTCGTGATTGTGAGGGACAATGACCAATCATAAGACAGTCATAGCTTTTCTAAAGGATGACATCTCAAATATCAAAGTACACAATTTGCCCCATAACCACGTCGGGTAGAACCTGACCCGAGTGTACGGTGAACCAGGTTCGAGTTGGCCAATTCAACTCCAATTCAATCGCACCGCATCCGAGCCGAGCCGAAGCCAGAACTTAGGCCGGGTTACTACACCTAGATCGGTTTCGGTTTCGATGGATAAAAGCATTCTGATGTGACTTTTCGATCACCATAACTATATTATACGATGTCCAAATAATGCACAATTTATATCAATTGATTCTCGATACATATATAGGAGAAGGGAATTAGATTCTATGTCACGAAAAATCGATTCCAAGGGAATTCTTCCTATATATTTAAAGTTGGTTGAAAAATCAATCGAAATTCCTCTGGTGCACAAGTTGTCTAGACGCCGAAGTTTGGCCGGCAATATCTCCACAATATGACCTTGAAACCCATGTCAGTACTCTTCTTCGATGTTGGAGCTTCGAGATCAATTGTCGAATGTCCTTTGGAACATCTCGATTTATGTGAAAATGGAGGACAAAGTGGGCCTCTTATTGCAGAAATTCTATTTGGCTGAAAAGAAATTTTCAACCACCTTTTAATATTTATTTATTGATGTAAACTAGAGTTACCACTTCTATTAGACCTTAAACTCGTTTAGAATTAAACTTGATCATTCATCACTAATTAATCATCCCATTTTTTTTTAAATTTAATTAAATCTGAATTAACTTAATAAATTCATAAATATTTCCTTAACAATTTCATCTATTCTCAGAAGTCTATTTTTCCTTTTCAATTTCTCATATAATTTTCATCAATTTCGGAATTAAATAATTTTATAATATTAAATAATAATTTTCTAGATCCTATTAATGAATAAAATATTTGTTTATTAATTTATCAAAAATCAAGGTCGTTACATTTAGCATTACGTTAAAAAATATAAAGTGCAAGCATCAGATGAAGCCAATAGGTGATCATGATACTTATGCTATCTGAAATCATGTGAATGTAACGGATACTTAATTGAGGTGGTGTGAAATCACTGCTATCTTTTCCAACTTTTATAAGACCATTCTACACGAGAGTGAGGTGGTGTGAAATCACTCCTATCTTTTCCAAATTTTATCAATTTAAGAAATGATTTTCGAAACATTCAATGTTCATTGCTATTGTTTTCTAAATAGAGCGTCTACTTTGCATTTTACTTATTGTTGTTTTATCTGAATCGCATAAAAAACTTTATTTTTAAAAAGTTAGTTTAGCTTACATTTACTATTATTTTTTATTTTAGTCGTACATTATATTATTACTTCATTTAACACCTTTAAATTTAGCATTTTATTCAAAACAATTTTTTATTAAATTTAGTTTCACTTAAGTACACAACTTTGATTTACCAAGAATTATAAACTTTAGAATTGATTTATAAATTTTTGATTGGGTGATGTCACTCACTCAAAAAAGGTCACTCCCCATTTCAATCTAACTTTTACAGGGTGACTAGTAATTCTATTCCCACCATATTTGATAGTTTAATATATAGGAACAGTTTTCTTCGGAAAAAGATTTAATTTCTCATGGTTGATGAGCATGAATATTCTAAGTACGTATTGAAACTTGAAACTAAGGTTGCAATAATATATGTGTATAATTAAAATGACTTTCAATACGGACTTTTCTATTACAAAGAAGTAGATAAATATAGACGACGAAACTAATAGGTTTGAATCGACTTGGTCCTTGTACGAGTGTAAGAAAAACCCCATTGAATAGAAAATTTTACTCAACTCGAAAAAATAAAAAATTAAGTGATCGAATATAATTTAGGATGATTTTTAAATAGAATAAAATCGATCCACTTAAACTAGCGCCCACCTGAAAAATTTGTAAGGACTCATGAAGCGCGTTTTTATTTATTAATATATATATATATTTATATTTATATATAATTAATTATTTTATTATTGGTATCATAATTTTTTATATAGCTTAATATATTTCTATCACATTATGAAACTTTAATTTAATAGGTCTAACACTATATCCTATATTTAGTTATAAAATCAAATAACCTAATATTAATTTTAATTTATTATATATTTTTTTGAAAATAATATTTATTAAAATAGAGGTCCCAAAAAACCATTCGAAAAAATGACTCGCTAGAGATGATTTTTCTTTTTCCTAAATGATTTTAGGATGATTTTTGTAATTTTAAAAATCAACTCGAAAAATAATAAATAATTTTTTTGAACCGAAAAACGAATCAGTTTCACACCTATTCCTCGCTCAAATGTGAAACTATATATATATATATATATATATATATATATATATATATATAGTCTATTACATATTACTATATTAGCTTCCTGGAAATCTCGTATAACTTTGTTACTATAAATAGATATACAAGTCCACCTTGGATTCATCTAATTCGATATCCTCATTTCCTATATATATATATACATAATGTAGCTTCATCTTTTTTCTTATATTAATTACATGAATATAATTGATTGTAGCATTATTTCTCATCTTCTATGTAGAAGCATTTCAACTTTATCTCGTTTATTTATTACATGTATTAACATCAAAAAATTTCACTTTCTTTTATTCTCGTCTATTTGTAAATAACTGGACCATTAAAGTGTTCAAATTCTAATCTCTTTAGCTGTCCTTAGTTCGCGTATAAATAATGGGGCCATCCTCCTCAAACCTCATCAGCACTCCAGATCATCAAGCTGCGAATTAAGATGGTGCCAACTAAAGTTGAGCACCTCGTTATCTTCTTCTCCTTCTTCCTTTTACGCTCCCATGCCCTCCGGCCGGCGACTGCCGCCGTAGCCAACGCCAGTAGTGGGCTAGAAATTATGTTAGAACTCGTCCACCGGGACTCGGAACGTTCCCCGTATAGTACACCAGGTGATACAATCCAAGAAGAAAAAGAGCAGCAGCAGGAGTTAAAAAGAGAAAGACAAGCACGAAGGGGAAGACAATCATCTTATCTTGAAGATTATATAACAACATGAGTGAAAATAGGAGTGAAAGGTGCAAGAGAATCAACTGTAATAGGAAGTAATAAAAATTGCAGCTGTAAAAGGAAAAGATGGCAACCTTTTGACAGACTTGACAAAATAAGGAAATAATGGAAATAAAATGATATAAAATGAGGTAAAGGAATCAGAAAGGTTTTTCACCTTCTGGTTGGCCTTTGGTTGGAGCAAAAACATAATTTTCTCCTAAGAGCTGTGGAGCTCGAATACCACAACTGCATTCCTTCTCATTTCTTTCATAATCTGCCTCTGCTGTCTCTTTTTGTATTTCCTGAACCAGCTGCCGTCAAAGGCACTAGGGCAAAATCCCAGCAAGAAGAAGAACCGGATCCTAATAAGTTTGGTATTTGTCTTTATATTTTTCAAGGATCTCTACAGTATTGGGCCAACGTTGTGGTTGATCTTAACAATTTGGTGCTCTTATTTTCATCGGATTCAACCTACAAAGTACATCATGGCAGAGGGTACAAGATGGTCAAGAATTGACGAATCTATGGGTAAATTGCAAACCTTTATTGAGCAACAACTTCATAATGTTAATGACAATATGAATGCTCTTAATTTGAAATATGATGATCTCCATCAGAAACTCCATTCATCTCATCATATCGGTTCATCTAGCTCTACACATGAAGAGCCTAGGATTCCGTTATCTATTGATTCTTCCTTTAATACATCTGCAATATTGAAAAATGTGAAGTTAGAGATACCAAAATTTTGTGGAGATGATCCTTTGGACTGGATTTTTAAAGCTGAGCAGTTTTTAGACTTTTATAACATCGCACAGGAATAAAAAATTACTATTGTTTCTTTTGCATTTGAAGGGGCAGCCTTACAATGGTACATGTGGATGTATCAAAATAAGAAGATAGTTTCTTGGCCTCAATTTATCAAATCCTTGGAAATTAGATTTGGGCCATCTGAGTTTGAAGATCATCAGGGTGCTCTATCTAAATTGACACAAACTGGTTTAGTTCTGGAGTATCAGGCCCGATTTGAATCAAATCGTGTGAATGGATTATCAGAATCTTTTTTGTTACCTTGCTTTATATCTGGTCTTAAGCCTCAAATCCATAGGGAACTGCTGGCTTTTCAACCTAAATCTCTAATGCAAGCCATTGGGCTAGCTAAGCTTCAAGAAGAGAAGTTTTTGGATGTTTCTATATTCCCTAAACAACAGCATGCTAAACCTTCCTACTCTACTTCTCCTTCTTTTTCTAAACCTTTACCTGTCTCAATTGCACCTACAAATTCTGGTGTTTCTTCTATTGCTCCTAACCGGTTTACAACTACATCCTTACCTGTTCGAAAATTATCTCCAGTTGAAATGTTGGCTCGCAGGGAGAAAGGTTTATGTTACAATTGTGATGACAAATTTCATAAAGGACATAAATGTAAACCCAAGTTTTTGCTACTGTTAACAATGGAGGAAATGGAAACTAATGTTATTGAAGAGGCAGTTGAACAAGAAATCTTACAGGATTCTATGGAAATTAGTCTACATGCCTTGTCCGGTGTGTCAGTTTCTCAAACTTTGAGGCTCTTAGGATCTGTTTCTGGGCATCCTATTATTGTATTGATCGATAGTGGTTCAACACATAATTTTGTTCGAGAGTCTGCTGTGCCAAGATTGGGTTTGCATATTACTCCGTCTTCCTACTTTAGTGTGATGATTGGTAATGGTGACAAATTGCATTGTGCTGGACTATGCGCTCAGGTGGATTTTCAGATCCAAGGCTTGACTTTTAATGATGATTTTTATGTCTTACCTATAGAGGGGGCAGATGTGGTGTTAGGTGTTCAATGGCTGCAAAAGCTAGGACATGTAACTATGGATTACTCTAAATTGTCCATGACTTTTGAATGGCAAAATCAGATGGTAATTTTAACGGGCCAGGGGAATATGTGTCCATCTTCGGTATCTCATCATCAACAAAAGACTATTTCAACTAGAAGAAGTGATGTCTTGTTTTCAATTAGTTGTTCAACCACAAGAACACCTTGAGATGTCTACATCAAAGGAAGCAGTGCAAGAAATTTTAACTCAATTTGAAGCTATTTTTCAGGAACCTATCATATTACCTCCTTTCAGGGATGTTCAACATCCAATTAATTTGTTACCAGGCAGTCAACCTATCAATGTGCGGCCTTATAGGTACCCACATTTTCAAAAGGCAGAAATTGAGAAGTTAGTCAAGGAGATGTTGAATCAAGGGATTATTCAGAATAGTACTAGTCCCTTTTCCTCTCCAGTCTTATTGGTTAAAAAGAAAGATGGGTCTTGGCATTACAGGGCTTTAAACTCTATAACTATCAAGGATAGGTTTCCCATACCTACCATTGATGAGTTGTTGGATGAACTCTATGGAGCCCACATTTTTTCTAAATTGGACTTACAAGCTGGTTATCATCAAATTAGGATGCATCCTAATGATGTTTACAAGATAGCTTTTCGAACTCATGAGGGCCATTATGAGTTTTTAGTTATGCCTTTTGGTCTCACTAATGCTCCTTCAACCTTTCAAGCAATAATGAATCGACTTTTTGCCCCATATCTTAGAAAGTTTGTTATTGTATTTTTTGATGACATTTTGGTTTACAGCTCAGATTTGCAATCTCATATGGAACACTTATCAATTACTCTACAATTGCTGCAAGATAATACTTTCTATCTGAAGAAAGATAAATGTTACTTTGCTAAAGTTTGCATTGATTATTTGCGGCATGTTGTTTCTGGCAAAGGAGTGGAACCTGATCCTCAAAAGGTGGTATCAGTACAGCAGTGGGCTACCCCAACTTCTGCCAAGCAGTTGCGAGCATTTTTGGGTTTGTGTGGGTATTATCGACGCTTTATAAAAGGGTATGCCACTATTGCTGCTCCTTTGACTGATTTGTTACAAAAAGATTCCTTTAGTTGAAATGATCATGCTACCATTGCTTTTCACACTTTAAAGACTGCCTGATTTTAGCACCTATCCTACGTCTTCCTGATTTCTCTAAACCTTTGTATTAGAGACAGATGCTTCGGGTTCAGGCATGGGTGCCGTCTTATTACAAGATAATCACCCCATTTGCTATTATAGTAAGAAACTAACCCCACGAATGCAAAAAGCTTCTGTATATGGACGAGAGTTGTTCGCTATTATTGAGGCAGTTAAAACATGGCGGCAATATTTGTTAGGGCATCATTTTGTCATTAAGACAAATCATAAAAGTCTCAAGGAAATTTTGACTCAAGTGATTCAAACGCCTGAACAACAATAGTTTCTAGCTAAATTATTTGGTTATGATTATTCCATTTCCTACAAACTTGGTATTGAGAATAAAATTGCAGATGCTTTATCCAGGCAGTTCGTAACAAAAAGTCAATTTTGTGGCCTTTCCATGCCAGTTTTTAAAGTAATTGATCAAATACAATCTGAGTATGTTAATAATGATCAGTTATAGAGATTACTATCAGAGGTTAAAGAGAATGGGACCTCTCCATCTAGATTATCTTACAAAAGTGGTTTGTTGTACAAGAATGATCGAATTTTTTTGCCTTCATCTTCAGCTATGGTTCCTTTACTACTTCAAGAATTTCATTCTACTCCTGTTGGGGGACATTTGGGATTTCTCAAAACCTATAAAAGATTGTCTTCTGAGTTTTATTGGGAGGGTATGAAGAAATCCATTATGAACTTTGTTCAAAATTGTTTAGTTTGCCAACAAATCAAATATTGTACTTCTAGTCCTGCAGGATTATTGCAGCCATTACCTATACCTGACAGAGTGTGGGAGGACATTTCTATGGACTTTGTCACATCTTTACCGAATTCTAAAGGTTATACCGTAATATTGGTGGTGGTTGATCGACTTTCTAAATATTGCCACTTTGGGGTCTTACCTACTCATTATACAGCCCCAAAGGTTGCTTCCTTATTCGTGGACATGGTGGTGAAAGTGCTTGGATTTCCAAGGACTATTGTATCAGATCGGGACCCAATATTTTTAAGCTCCTTCTGGAAGGAGTTGTTCAAGTTGAGTGACACCAAGCTCTGCATGAGTACAGCGTATCATCCTCAATCAGATGGACAGACTGAAGTGATTAATCGATGTCTACAACAGTATTTGAGAGGATTTGTGGACAAGCCTAGTAATTGGGTTAAGTATTTGCCATGGGCAGAATACTCTTTTAATACCTCTTTTCAATCTAGTGCGCAGATTACTCCTTTTGAGATTGTATATGGAAGGAAACCACCAACGATTCCTGCCTACACACGTAAGCTGTGGATGCTGATCTTAAGGATAGGGATGAGGTACTGAAAATCCTCAAACTTCATTTGCTTAAATCTCAAATTCAGATGAAATCACTAGCTGATCAACATAGAGTTGATAAAGAATTCAAGATTGGAGATTTAGTCTTTGTTAAGTTACAACCATATCGACAAGGTTTTTTGGCAGGACGAAGATCACATAAGCTGGGTAAAAGATTTTAGGACCTTTTCCTATTTCGAAACGTATTGGAGCAGTAGCCTATGAGTTGACTCTACCACCAACATCTCAAATTCACCCTGTATTTCATATATCTAAGCTCAAATTGGCTTTAGGCACTTCTACTCCAGCTCAAGATTTACCTGCACTTGGTGATGTTCAAGGTCCTATTCATCAACCTATGGCTATTATTTCTAAGAGGACTATTAAACGCCAAGGACAATTTATCCGCCAACTACTTGTGCAGTGGGAAGGTCTTCCACTTGAAGAGGCCTCATGGGAGGATTATAGTTCTATCTCTAAAGTTCTTCCTTCAATCCGCCTCACGGATGAGGTCGGTTCTTCTACAGGAGAAGCAATTGATACAATCCAAGAAGAAAAAAAGCAACAGCAGGAGTTAAAAAGAGAAAGACAAGCACGAAGGGGAAGACAACCATCTTATCTTGAAGATTATATAACAACATGAGTGAAAATAGGAGTGAAAGGTGCAAGAGAATCAACTGTAATAGGAAGTAATAAAAATTGCAGCTGTAAAAGGAAAAGATGGCAACCTTTTGACAGACTGGACAAAATAAGGAAATAATGGAAATAAAATGATATAAAATGAGGTAAAGGAATCAGAAAGGTTTTTCACCTTCTGGTTGGCCTTTGGTTGGAGCAAAAACATAATTTTCTCCTAGGAGCTGTGGAGCTCGAATACCACAACTGCATTCCTTCTCATTTCTTTCATAATCTGCCTCTGCTGTCTCTTTTTGTATTTCCTGAACCAGCTGCCGTCAAAGGCACTAGGGCAAAATCCCAGCAAGAAGAAGAACCAGATCCTAATAAGTTTGGTATTTGTCTTTATATTTTTCAAGGATCTCTACAGTATTGGGCCAACGTTGTGGCTAATCTTAACACCAGGACTCTCCGACGACGAGCGGCACAATAAGTTCGTGAAGGTCTCGAGGGCGCGCTTGCAACAGTTCAAGTCATCCTTGAGCTCGTCTGCGAACGTAGGCCTCACGGACGTAGACATACGGCCCCCCATGTTCCAGATCACCTCCGCAAAATTAAGGGCAAGCTCTCGCGCGAGACTTTCGGCTTCTTGGACGCATCGGGTCAAGGCATCCGGAGTTTGCCGGAACCTCGCATTCGGCTGCTCGCATACAGTTAAGATGAGTTTCCCCGATCCCTTCATGGACGCTGGGAATGAGTGGCGACCCCCAGTCATTCTCCGTCCAACTCGCCGACAGCGTCAGCGGCATCTTCTCATACTGTTTCCCTCCTCTGGTGTCGCAGCCCCGCCACAACGGCTAACCTACGTTTCGGGAGGGATATCCTGGAGATACCACAGTACTACGCCAACTACTTCGTAAACATGTACGACGTCTGCGTGGCCGGTGTGCGTCTCCGCCTTGACCCGAGAATCTTCTGGCGGCGCAACTCTAAGACCGGCGTCATGGTCGACAGCGGCATCGCCATAAGCATCCTGGTCAAGCCGGCCTTCCGTGCGGCCAAGGCGGCGTTGCAGAAGTACTTCAAGACGCACAATTTTGCCCCGATAAGCAGGAGTCTTGATACGTGCTTCCCAGCGAAGGCGGGCGTGGCGAGTTTTCTCCTGTTCTTCACGTTCCACATGCAGGCGGCCGACTTGGAGGTCGCCGGCATGAACATGTTCTACTTTGCCGATTCGCCACGGCGCTACTGCTGGAGAATGGACTCCGATAAGGACATGTCCGTGATAGGGGCTTCACTAATGGTCAACATGAGGTTCGACTTCAATGTCCCCCGGAAGCTGAGGACATTTGCTCCGGAGGATTGCGATCAGCCTCCGCCTCGTAATTAACTAAGCCATTAGCGTTGCTTTCTATTTATTAATAATTAATTAAGGCATGATAAAAGATAATTTTTTACATAAAAAGATTTGTTTATTAATAATGCTCATAAAAATATTTTTTTTCTAGAGTTAGCTATACTATATATCATATATGTAATCTCTTGTTTAACATTAATTTTCTAGAGAACGTCGATCTTCTAAAAAAAAGATATCTATTAGCACAAGTTGCTCTTCTCTTCAATATTCCTTTTGATTTGCAATTGTGTAAAGAAAATAAAAATTAGAACAACTTATATAATTTATTATCCAAATACGAACTTTCTAATGACATTATATTTCACCCCATCACTCATCATGCCGCTCCACTCCACCCCTCAATTAGTTATTTGTCAAATAAGCCCTCAAAGACGGACGACTTCACCATTTCCACTATGTGAGCCCCTGACTGACATAAGAGCTCACTAGGGTTACAATTATGTTAATATTCAAGACATTATCATTTGAATCATCTTCTAAACACAAATATATTTAATGTCACACTGTCGTCAACCCCCAAGGACTATTACCCAATGTTGATATTTATCAAGTACAAACAAAAATGGAATTTATTTTGAGGAATTGACTTTGTGAACATATCAACTGTATTGTCTGCAGTGTCGATCTTCTTCACTTTGATCATCTTTTCAAAACGGATGGAGTGATACTTGACATCAACGCACTTGATTTTTTTATGATGTATCCTTTGCTAAACATATTGCACTTAGGTTGTCACAATATACTATATCCTACTCCTGATGTAATTTGAAATCTCCAACTAGGCATTTCAATCAAACATTTTCCTTGGCAACTTACGTCAATGCCATGTAGATTGTGACTTCCTAATTGATAATCAAACTTTCCTAATTGGAGACATATCTTGTCATGAATATCTTTCATCAACATTTACAACATAATCTGAATTCGAGCAACATACAACCAAACACTCTTTACCATTTCTATTGATGTCAGATGTTCCTCTCAAATATTGAAAGATGAGTTTCACTACTTTTCAATGCTCTTTTCTTGAATTGCTAATGAGCTTACTAACAACACTAACTTCATGAGCAATATTATATCTCATGTAGATCATGATATACATCAGACTTTCAACTGCACTGCATAAAGAACTCGAGACATTCTTTTATGCATCTGGCTATGGTGCAAAGACTATAGAAAGATGTATATTAAAAGCTTATGGAATATTCAAGGACTTTGATATATACATTTTGAAATAAAATCTTCTAAATATAACTTTTTTGAGATAACAAAAGTTTACTCTAAGTGTGATCCTTAATATATCCATCCCAAAATTTTGTGTCCTGCATCGAGATCCTTCGTGTTCACTGAAGAGGTTATTCAGATTTTAAATGTCTGACATGTTTTTATCGGCAATGAACGTATTAGTAGCAAATATGGTGAAGCGGTAATTCACCTTCTTATGATATATACAATAATCATAAAGACTTACGATGAATCCTTTATTGATCATAAAGTTGTCAAATCTCTTGTACAACTATCTAAAAGATAGCTTTAAGCATACAAAGATTTTTTTTTTCAGTTTACAAATTTGATCCTCCTTGTCTAGAATGGAGATTTTCTCTGACTGTCCATGATAATGCTTTCTTCAAGTTCTTCATAAAGGAAGGTAATATTCACATCTAATTGCTTAAGATCTAAATTATAATGTACTACAAGAGCAAGTACAATAATAGAAGTATGTTTGATAATCGGTGAGAATATCTCATTATACTCCACTTCATCTTTCAAGTTATAGTCTTCTTGAAAATCCAACAAACAACCTTTCTACCTTTAGGCAAATTGATCAGCTCTTATGTTTGATTCTTATGAAGAGATTTCATCTCTTTACCCATAGCAATGATCAATTATTTAGTTTTAACACATGTGATGACGTCCCTATAAAAAGACAACTTTAGGAACTCTACCCTTTCAGCTATCTGCAATGCATAAACAACCATATCCTCAAAGTCATATCTCTTAGGAGTACCCACTTGTTTGTGAGGACATCTAGCAGCAATTGACTTCTCTTCTATTTGCTCATTATGTTCTTTGTATTTTGATCATGCTTCTTGATGTGATACTTCTGCATCATTCTTAATTGGAGTGACTTCAATCTACACATGTTTGTTGTACTCTCTTGTTTTGTGTCAACTCACACCGTGCCTTCAAGTGAAGCATTCATATTTTATTAAAGGTCACGCTTATATTGTAAATGACTTCATATTATGAAGGAGACCAGATCTTGTAGTCTTTTACTATTGTACCATATTCAACGAATACTCTTTTTGCTCTTGGCTCCAACTTTTCTGTTGGACAACAAAAAACTTTCATATTATTATAATTAGAAGAATTTTCTTAAGGAGACCAGATCTTATAGCCTTTCAATATTGCACCATATCTCAGGAACACACCTTTTGCTCTTGGCTCCAACTTTTTTTCACTGACATGATAATATTTTGGACAACCAAAACTTTCATATTATTATAATCAGCAATATTTTTTGACCATATGTCAGTAGAAGTCTTAGAGATCTTACAATCGCCAGACTCGATTCATCAAGCAGCACGATGTGTTAATAACTTCATACCATAATGTTCTATTCAAACTAGCATTATAGAGTACGCATCTTTCTCCATTCAAAAGCATTATGCTCATTCATTTTTTCACTTAGGCTGTTGTGATCCCTAACATTGTGATGTCTAGCAATGCCTCCATTTTTGTAGAATTGATCGAATTTAGCAGAGCAGAACTCTAAACTATTGTTAGTGCGGAAGCGCTTCACTTTCATCGACGTATGATTCTTCGCTAAAATCTTTCACTGCTTAAATATCTTGACAGAATCACTCTTCTTTATTAGGAGGAATACCAAATCATCCTTGAGTAGTCATCAAGTAACTAACACCTTCTAATGATAGAACACAAGAGACACCCCAACAATCAATATGAATGTAGTCGAGTATTGCCTTTGTCCTATGCACTACCTTGTCAAACTGAAGCCTTATCTTTTTGTAGGATAAATAATGCTTACAAAAATTGATTTCATATATCTTTTGACCTTTCAAAATACCTCTTTTGTTAAGGATGTTCATCTCGCTCTGACTTATATGTCCAAGTTGCATGTGTAACTGAACTTTTTTGTCTCCGATGAACTAACCACTGCAGCAATACTATAGTCTGTATTGCATTGCAATATGCACAAGAACGATTGTCTTACTCTTTTCAAAATTGTAGTATCACCCTTCATGGCCGTAAGGATGCCTCCAACAACACTGATTTGACACCCTTTAGATTCTCATACTCCTAATGATATCAAATTACTCTTTTGCAAAAATGATGAACATCCGTTGGCGCCTTCACCAGATTATCATGAAGTTTGATCTACACAGAACTAATCTCAACTATCTGACATGATAGAGGAATGGAAACTAACAAGCAGCATTTTCATCCTCAATCTTTACATCAATGTTTCTCAGTTTCATCAACAAACAATTCAACTTATCAATATGTTCCTTCAAAAGGGTACCTTCTTACATGCGGAGGATGAACATATGTTGTTTCAACTAGTTGGTGAGAGACTTCATCATATACATACTTTCGAGTCTCAACCACATACCGGCCATGATTTCTTTATATACGACCTCGATTACGTCCTCATCCACCAGGCACAACATAATCATCGAGTGTGTCTTCTCTTCCTACGATGTCAATTCCTCAAGTTTGGTCTCCTTGCTTTTGCCTTTCAAATAGATCTCATTTGACACGATCCAGATTCTCTATTGTTTCAAAAGTGCCTACATCTTGATCCCAATTATCTGACATGATGGAGGAAGTGAAATTGACAGAAGTAAGTGCAGCATTTTCATCCTCATTCTTTATATTAATATTTATTAGTTTCATCAACAAACAATTCAATTGATCAAAATGCTTTTTTAGAAGTGTGCCTTCTTGCATGCGAAGGGTGAATAAATGTTATTTCAACAATAACTTGTTGACGAGAGACTTCGTCATATACAAACTTTCGAGTCTCAACCACAAATCGATCATCATTTGTTCATTTACGATCTCGATTATCATCTCATCCACTAGGCACAATAGAATCATCAAGTGTGCATTCTCATTTCACAATTCAATTCCTCGAGTTCAATCTCCTTGCATTTTCCCTTCAAATAGGTCTTCTTTAATTTGGCTATCGTGATAGGCATCCAAATTCCCATTTGTTTCAGAAGCACCTGCATTTGATCTGTCACAATCTGAAATTATTTATGTCAATGAACTTCTCCACCTTAATGTTGGGTGATGTCATCTTTTTTCTTGATCGAGAATCGTTCATGAACCCTAAGACTCTAATAGTAGTTTATTACGAAAATATGGAGAGAGATGGAGAAATCACATAAGAACACAAGATTTATGAGGTTCACACTAAACTGACATATGTGCTCGGGCGACGACAATTTTTTATTATGGAATATTGATTATTACAAAAAATATTATATAGAAAACTCTAATACATAATAGAAAATAGAAACTCTATCATCGTTTAGAATTTAGGAGCTCCAAGACCCCCGTAATTAGATTAAGATTCAATGCATTATTAATAAAAGAGTTAATTCCTTAAATCTCTCCCGAACTGTAGCGATCTTTTACGTTTGTCTTTAATAAATGAACTTACCGAAGCGCCCCTCAATTATGTCTAATTCAATTAACTTTCCAACTACCTCTTTATTTTTTTTCAATTTATTAAATGATAAAACTACCCTTTTGTGATGTTTTAAATATTTAAATGTTTAAAATCATATAAATAACAAATAAAAAATTTAAAAAATCAGGAGCTCATGCCCCCCACCGACAAGGGGGGCCTAACTACTTCGCTGGCACAGGGAGCAAGGGAAGTAGTCTGTTACGCCGAGGGTGGGACGTTGCTACACGCCGAAAGTGGGAGGGGGTGGAGCAGCAGTCTGCTATGCCGTGGGAGAAGGGGCTCACTACTTCGTCGGGCGGGGGAGTCGTCGGAGTGGAGGGGCTGACTACTTTGTTGGCAACGCGGGGGGTGGGTGGCTGCTGAAGGGGAACCTGCTCTCCAGCAGGGGCACAAGCACCTCATTTTTTATTTTTTTTATTTGAAACATTTAAATATTAAAATAATTGATATAAGACTATTTTAGTCATTTAATAAATTAAAAAATAATGAGAAAGATAACAAAATGAGACGAATTTTTAAAGTGAAAATTGTGACATAGTTTAAAGGGGTCCTACAATAAGTTCATATACTAGAGACAAACATGAAAATTCGCTATAGTTCAAGAGATTTAAGGAATGAAGGTTCCATCCAAATCAAATATTTTTAAGAATAACTATCATAATTAAATTTTTAATTCCACTTTCAAATAAAATTTTATAGTTTTACCATTTCTCTTATTCATATTTATTAAATTAATTACATTGTTGACTAAAATTATTATGTACCTAAATATTAATGTTATCCAATTTTTAACCTATTTTACCAAGTTTAATGTGATATTTAATTAGAGTATCTTGAATTGTAATTTGACAATATGTTATCTTGATGTAGTTAAATTGAAAAATTAAATTTAAAACTTTTTAAATATTTTATGATGTTAAGTTAAATTTTTAAATAATGTTTTCCATTGTGTTGGTTAGAGTTGAACAGAGGCTTTATTGTCACTGCTTCTCTATAATATTTGTATTGTCAATTGCTTTTTCTACCTCTTTGGAGGCCTTGATCGTGGGATGAATATTCAGATGCATGTCGTAATGTATTATTAGCAATTTTTTCATAATTGGATTGAACATTGGGTCACAAGGCTAATTGGGTTACTATCGGATTGAATTCAACTTAGATTAAATTGAAATTAAAATAATATTATTTTATATTAGTTTTGAATATAAAAATTAATACTATATAGCATACAAATAGTAATAAATCACTAATAATGATAATATAATATGAAAAAATAATTTATTATGTTTCAAAATTTAATGCTTATTCAAAATAACAATGACAAATATATTACTATTATTTTATTATTTATATTAAATAACAATGCCTACGATTTATCCTTCAATGTTTTCCCTTCATTTTTACAAAACTTTTCACCCTAATTTCTTATTTTTTTATTTTAAATTTATAGTTGACTAATTTTATTTTTCGAATTATATGTTATGCTTAAAAAAGGTAATGCTTATGCAAAAGTAAATATGCTTACCCAAAACTTGTTTATTCCAAATGATGCATAATTTTTCTATTATTGCATTCTACATCCTTTTTTGCTCTCAATTTTTTAATCCATTAATAATATTTTGAAAAATATCTTATGAAAAAATTTATATAGAATAATAAAATGAATGATATAATCATTAATTAATTTTAGTTAAGAGATTAACTTTCAAATCTTCATCTATGATATATTTATATTTACTTTTTTTTAGCTATAATCACTTTCATCTTCTTCTTTCTTTTTGTTGATCTATTTTTTTGCAATATCCTTCTAATTTTCTATATTTCCTTTTTATTCTTTTTCGATTACAAAAGGAGATCCATGGACCTAATGCAAATAATTAATGACCTCTGGATCTTCGAGTGACGGTGTACAATACTGCACTACATTTTTGTTTCCATTTTCATTTTAGTTTTCATTTCTCTTTTGACTTTCATTGATATTCTTTGCATTTACTTATTTCCTTATTTCCTATTGTCTTCTTTCTTTAATTATTCTATTTCTTTTTTTTTCAAATCTTCTATACTTCTGATTTCTTCGTTCCATAAAATTTTTTATATCTTCTTTTATTAGGAGTTCCACATTCAATTTAAATATTTTCTATTTTATCAAATTTCATTTCACTTTTTATTCAAAAAAATTGGGTTGAATTATAATTTTTTATTGAAATAAGTTTTCCAAGTTTTCCAAGTTTACCTAGACATATGGTGTAACACCCGAAAAAATAATATAATAAGTAAATGTTGTAACAGAAATGGACAGATAGATATCGGCCGACCGATCATTTCCTTAAGAACAGCGCGGCTCGGCCGACCGACCGACCGAGACCCATTGAACGGACCCAGACCCATCGGTCGATCGATTCAGAGATATCGGTCGACCGGTGCCAAGTAATCGGTCGACCGATTGAGGAGAACCGATCAACCGAACCTTCAGTCAGATTCCAATTTGTTTGCTGCTTGTCCTTGATTCTTTTCATGAGCATGTCTTGTTATTCCCTGCTAATTGATTTGTGGTATGATTGAATCTTATGCTTTGTTATTGATTTGTTCTTCTTGTGATCCAATCCTTCCCATAGAACGAAAGAATGATAAATTGTTAAAGTTGATAACAAAGAGAGATGAAAAGATAAAGAGTGGGTGGCCAGCCCATGCCAAGTGCGTATAGTGAAGGGTCGCTCCCTTAGCCATGGCTTGATCACCCATTGGCTGCACATGGCTGTCTTGTTTTGCTCGGCATAAAACCCCAAAAGTTAAAGGCACCTAAAGTCACTTAGGCTAAGGAAAAGTACAAGGAATAAGAGTGTACAAATGATACGAATATGATGATAAATGAATTATGATTCCTAATCCAGCATGATTATTGTATCCTTGCATGATTATAATATGGTATATGATCTCTGATCTCTTTTATCCATTGATATCTCAAATCAAATGATCTTTTGCTCCCTATCTGATCTTAATATAAGTGATTATTGATTCTGACTAATTCTATTTATTGTTATGCATTGAGTACTATATTGATTCCCCACTAGGTTGTATAGCTTACGGAAGGACCTCCTCCTCTGTATTATTTTTCACAGGGCCAAGTCGGTGATGGTGTTGAGATTGTGTGTCGCAACTGAGCTCAAGCCATAATGAAGCACATGAAACAGAAAGGACCTGATTATTATTTTTTTATCTTTCCACAATTATGAATTTGATGTAATTCGACTTTCATTGTTATTATGAGACTATGTAGTATTTTGAGACTTCTGTCATTATGATATTTCTATTTTTCTACTTTATCTCCACTGATGACGTGTTGCTATTTTAATGGAGTTTTGGTCAAGAAAAGGTCAAAGTTTTAGTTGTTAGTAGCCCTCTCAGAAGGATCTTCGCCACGTGACGTTGGTCGATTTAGGGGCGTTACATTTATGGTATCAAAGCCGCTGTTCGGACTCTTTTGACGTCTTATTGTATAGTATGGTATAAGAGAGGTTCATGTGCTATCGCTGAGCTGTCGCCACACTCTCCACAGAAAAAGGACCGTAAGTCAAATTTATATTTATTATATGGTATTGGCTTTTAATGTATTGTTCTTTCATTATTAAAGGATAAAGATGTCGAGACGATCAGAGAGGATCCAGGAGCGGGAGGCCAGGTAGGCCCATATTGCTCCTGAGGCGCCAGAGGGGCCAATTACTAAGTCACAGACCTTAGCCCAGTGAGGTCGGGGACGGGGCCGTAGTCGAGGCCGCATTACCAGTCGCGGCCGAGGGCGAGGCCGCAGCACGAGGGCACAGACACAGGATGAGTACATTGATGAGACTAACCCACTGGAGGGCAGTCAAATTGGAGGCAGTTAGCCCGCGACCAGACGTCGCACGCGGGGACCTCGACAAGAGGTTTCTGAAGATACTATTCAGGCATTCCTAAAGCTACATCCGCCACAGTTCGAGGGCAAGGCGGATTTCTTCAAGGCAGAACAGTGGATAAAAACTCTAGACCGCATATTTAAGCTGATGAGGTGTGTCGAGGAGCGAAAAGTCCTATATGCTATTCACATGATTACTGATACTACCATGGGATGGTGGAAGACCACGAGAGCCACCAGATTTAGAGGGTTGGAGGAAGAGGAGATACCATGGGCTGAGTTTAAGAAGGCATTTGCTTACCGTTACACCCTTGAGCACGATCGGGTCAGCAAACATGAAGAATTTCTGGAACTTGAGCAGGGAACCATGACTGTGGTGGAATATCACACTCAATTCATCATGCTGGAACAATACTGCCCGATGCCATTTGTGGGGCGCATCAGGGCAAATAAGTTCATCAATGGCCTACAACAAGACTTGAAGATTGAAGTCCTATCTGGGGATTGCGACACTTTGGAAAAGGCGGTGAGACTGGCTACTCGCATGGAGAAAGACCAGGCTGAACGAAAAGCAAAAGCCCCAGCCAAGCCAGCAGAGAAACCACGACCTCGGACCGAAGATCGCCGACCGTTCAGGAGAGACAATCATCGCCATAGGCCTTACTACCAGAGAGATGCCCCACGCTATGCTCAACTCCAACAGCGCCCAACACCATTACAGCCCCAGGTATAAAGATTTTCAATTGTTAATTAAGAATGTGTTAAAGTGTGGCAATTAACTCACGTTCTGGTGTAATAGCCTCTGAGACAACTGCCACCACCTCCTCCTCGTTAGCATCAGCCACAAGCACCAGTAGTTCAGCAGAAGTCTCTCTGCCCTCATTGCGGGCGATATCACGATGGCGAATGCCGCAGGAGGAATGGCTCGTGCATCTAGTGTGGACAGTTCGGACATTTTGCCCGTAATTGCCCTCAGTTTACGAGGGGAGGCCGTGATAACTGGGGTGTCGGAGGCGCAAACCCCGTGGTCCAGGGCAGGGTGCATAACATGGAAGCAAACACTGCCCAGAATGATAACAATGTTATCAGAGGTACCCATCCTATTGCCGATGTGTCTGCTATTATCTTGTTTGATTCAGGGGTCATGCACTCGTTTATTTCGGAGTGGTGCGCCCAAGCTCTTGGCTTGTCTTTATAGTAGATGCCTCATGCCATGAGGGTGAGCACCCCCATGGGAGATCTTCACACGGCAAAGTACATTCCGAATGTACCTGTCACCGTGGATAAGAAGAACTTCTCTGCAGATCTTATTGTCATCCCGATGACAGATTATGACGTCATCCTAGGAATGGATTGACTTTCTTATCACGATGCAGCTCTACACTGCAAGCAGAAGAATATCACAATAGGTGCACAGGACAAGCCGAAGGCAGTTATCAGGGGTACTCCATCAGAAAGCAAGAAGATGATCGTCTCAGCTATGAAGGCTCAAAAGATGCTCCAGAAAGGATGCTGTGCATACTTGGCAAGTGTGGTAAAGACTGATGCACCAGCAATCACACTGCAATAGATAGATGTGGTGCGTGAATTTCCATATGTTTATCTTGAAGATACTTTAGGACTACCACCGAGGCGCGATATAGACTTCAAGATCGAGCTTCTACCTAGAACCGCACCCATCTCCAAGGCACCATACCCCATGGCACCTGCCGAGATGTAAGAGTTAAAGAAGCAGATACAAGAATTATTAGACAAAGACTTTATTCGGCCGAGTGTCTCACTGTGGGGAGTGCCTGTATTGTTTGTTAAAAAGAAAGATGGTTCAATGCGATTTTGCATTGATTACATGATGCTCAATAAGGTGACGGTTAAAAATAAGTACCCTCTGCCCCGCATCAATGATCTTTTTGATCAGTTGTCCAAGGCATCTGTATTCTCCAAGATCGATCTGCGGAGTGGCTACCATCAGTTGAGGGTTGCTGAGGAAGACATACCGAAGACAGCCTTCCGATCTAGGTATGGTCATTATGAGTTTTTAGTAATGTCATTTGGACTGACAAACGCTCCTGCAGCGTTTATGGATCTGATGAACAGGATCTTTCGGCCCCACCTGGATCAATTCGTCATAGTGTTTCGACATCCTGATCTACTCGTCCAGTCCAGAGCAGCATCGAGAGTATCTCATAATAGTGTTGGAGACTCTACGCCAACACAAGCTTTACGGCAAACTCTTGAATTATGATTTTTGGCTGAAGGAAATCATGTCTCTTGAGCATATAATATCCAAGAAGGGCATTTCAGTGGACCCCGCAAAAGTAAAAGTAGTGACTAATTGGGCAAGGCCGAAGAATGCATTCGAGATCCATAATTTTTTGGGATTAGCAGATTATTACAGAAGGTTCATCAGAGACTTCTCCAAAATTGCAGCACCGCTCACGAACCTCACGAAGAAAGCTGAGAAGTTCATCTGGTCTGATAAGTATGAGCAGAGCTTTCAGACATTAAAGGATCGTTTGACATTAGCACCTATCCTCACCATCCCGACGGGCAACGGAGGATATGTAGTCTACAGTGATGCATGTGGGACAGGCTTAAGGTGTGTGCTAATGCAGCATGGTAAAGTAGTGACCTATGCTTTGCGCCAATTAAAGAAGCACGAGGTTAACTATCCCACGCATGACCTGGAGCTAGCTGCAATAGTTTTTGCTTTAAAGATCTGGAGACACTATTTGTATGGAGAGACTTTTGAGATCTTCACATATCATAAGAGTCTCAAATATATTTTTGACCAGAAGAACCTGAACATGAGGCAGTGTCGTTGGTTGGAACTCCTAAAGGATTATGAATTTGTTATTAGTTACCACCGTGGTAAAGCAAATTCAGTTGCAAATGCGCTGAGCAAAAAATGGGAAAGTTCACTAGCATACATCAGAGTACGGGAGTACGAGATGTTACAGGAGATAGATTAGTGTTGTCACAGACTTGGCAATAATAGAGCTATGTGGATGATGCATCAGACGAGGCCCAGTCTGATTGACAGAATCATAGCTGCTCAAAAGAGGATCCAGAGTACCAGAAGGTGTTGAAGAGATGTCAGAATGAGCCGAAGGATTTTCAGATATCAGCAGATGGAGGAATTCGGTACAGAGATAGATTATGGATTCCCACTGATGTAACTATCAGACGAAAAGTAATGGATGAGTTCCATAAGTCCGAGTTTGTCATTCACCCCCGGAAGCACCAAGATGTACAAAGATGTGCAGCGCAGCTATTGGTGGTCTGACATGAAGAGGGAGATAGCGGAGTATGTGTCTAGATGTCTGGTGTGTCAGCAGGTGAAGATTGAGCATCAGAGGTCATATGAAAAATTGAAGCCTTTAGATGTCCCACAGTGGAAGTGGGATAATGTTACTATGGATTTTGTATCCAACTTGCCCAGGTCCAAGAAGGGTCATGATGCCATATGGGTAGTGGTGGACAGATTCACGAAGGTGGCACAATTCATCCCTATCCGGTGGAAGCAATCTGTGGAGAGTTTATTAGACTTGTATGTCAGAGAGGTGGTCAGATTACATGACATTCCAACATCGATTGTTTCTGATTAAGACCGCAGGCTCACAGTCAGATTCTGGAAGAACATGCAGCAGGCATTTGGCACAAGACTGAATTACAGCACTGCTTTACACCCTCAGACTGATGGGCAGTTTGAGAAGACTATTCAGACATTAGAGGATATGATGCGAGCATGTGTATTAGATTAGCAAGGCAACTGGGCTGAGCATATTCATCTAATCGAATTTGCTTATAATAACAGCTACCATTCTAGTATCGGTATGGCGCCCTTTGTGACTTTATATGGCAGACCTTGTCGTTCACTCGCGCACTAGGGTGAGGTAGGAGAAGAGAAAATTATGAGTAAAGAAGAAGTAAATGAGACAGTAGAATATACCAAGAAAGTAGAGCTGATCAAGCAGAGAATGAAGATAGCTCAGAGCAGACAGAAGAGTTATGCTGATAAGGGCAGACGTGAGCAGATTTTTTAGACTGATGATCAGGTTCTGCTGAAGGTATCTCCCATGAAGGGAATTATGAGGTTTATTAAACGAGGGAAACTCAACCCTCAGTACGTGGGACCCTTCGAGGTACTAGAGTTAGTAGGTGAAGCGGCATGCAGGCTAGCCTTGTCACCTTCATATGAGCGAGTGCATAATGTGTTCCACGTATCCATGCTTAAGAAGTACAAGCATGACGCTGCCAATGTTTTACATATCGAAGAGCCAAATCTAGCTGTTGATTTGACTTTCCCCGAATACCGGACACATATTGTAGAACGCAAAGTGCAACGCCAGAAGAATAAAGGTGTGCCTATGGTCAGGGTAGCATTATGTTTCCATCACGGCAACGAGGCTACATGAGAACTCGAATCAGAGATGTGCAAAGAATTTCTACATCTATTCGGTGAGTCCTCTACTTTTAAGGGGGTAATGATGTAACACCCGAAAAAAATATAATAAGTAAATGCTATAACAGAAATGGACAGCTAGCAAAGAATTCAAATCCACCTTCCTATTATCCTGGAAACGTATTGGCAGATATGGAGTGCATTAATGATAGGATTTAACAAATTTTATTAAAAATCAAACCCTCATACTCACCATAACAGCCATATCTGCATCAGAAATCCTCCAACCTGCAACTCATCTTTGAAACCTACAGACCTTCTTTTCGTGCACGTCCAGCAGGGAGAAATCCTCATTAGGTTGACAAGCACAAGGGTAGCAATTGGTTCTCCTTTCTTTCTGATGTAATCTTTGACCTCTGCACGTTTTCCTCACATTTTTCATTCGATTGAATGGATCAATAGGGGGAGAACAGCCCAGGAGGACGATCTTGCACCAGGACAGCCGAGAAGATAAGGGGGGAATCGTGATCTATAGAGTTCCAACGAAGAACAGGAAATCAAACAAAGAAAGAGGTGGATGAACCTGAAATTCTTCTGCATAACCTAAATATAATTAGGGCCGAATTATGGCTGTGATTTCCTGAAATATGACCCTTGTTCGAATAAAGAAAATGAAAGAAAGGAAAAAGGAATAGATTTGTTTGTTCGATTTGAAATGTGTGATTGATTTCTAAATCGTTACTATTTTGCAATTAAGTATGTGTTCCTCTTCATGATTCTAGGATTAGATGATCATTTGAAGGTAATAATTGCATTTAGGAATGATAACCCTTGAAAGTTTAAGTTCTGTACTATTTCTGATTTACACCGACCGGTCGACCGATCTAGAGATATCGGTCGATCGGTATTTTCAGTCCACCGTCTGTGAAGATCGGTTGACCGACCGATAGATATCGATCGACCGATCATTTCCTTGAGAACTGCGCGGCTCGGCCGGCCGACCGACCGACCGAGACCCATTGAACGGACCCAAACCCATCGGTCGACCAATTCAGAGATATCGGTCGATCGGTGCCAGGTAATCGGTCGACCGATTGAGGAGACCCTGTCGACCGAACCTTCAGTCAGATTCTAATTTGTTTGCTGCTTGACCTTGATTCTTTTCATGAGCATGTCTTGTTATTCCCTGCTAATTTATTTGTGGTATGACTAAATCTTATGCTTTGTTATTGATTTGTTCTTCCTGTGATCCAATCCTTCCCATAGAACGAAAGAATGATAAATTGTTAAAGTTGATAACAAAGAGAGATGAAAAGATAAAGAGTGGGTGGCCAGCCCATGCCAAGTGCGTATAGTGAAGGGTCGTTCCCTTAGATATGGCTTGATCACCCATTGGCTGCACATGGCTGTCTTGTTTTGCTCGGCATAAAACTATAAAAGTTAAAGGCACCTAAAGTCACTTAGGCTAAGGAAAAGTACAAGGAATAAGAGTGTACAAATGATACGAATATGATGATAAATGAATTATGATTCCTAATCCAGCATGATTATTGTATTCTTGAATGATTATAATATGGTTATATGATCTCTGATCTCTTTTATCCATTGATATCTCAAATCAAATGATTTTTTGCTCCCTATCTGATCTTAATATAAGTGATTACTGATTCTGACTAATTCTATTTATTATTATGCATTGAGTACTATATTGATTCTCCACTAGGCTGTATAGCTTACGGAAGAACTTCCTCCCCCGTGTTGATTTCCACAGGGTCAGGTCAGTGATGATGTTGAGATTGTGTGTCGTGACTGAGCTCAAGCGATAGTGAAGTACATGAACCAGAAAGGGTCTGATTATTATTTTTCTTTCTTTTCGCAATTATGAATTTGATGTAATTTGACTTTCATTGTTATTATGAGACTATGTAGTATTTTGAGACTTTCGCCATTATGATATTTCTATTGTTCTTCTTTATCTCCACTGATGACGTGTTGCTATTTTAATGGAGTTTTGGTCAAGAAATGGTCAAAGTTTTTGTTTTTCGTAACGCTCTCAGATGGATCTTCGCCACGTGACGTTGGTCAATTTTGGGGCATTAAATGTCACGGATGTGCTCTATAAATATTATTTTAATATAATATTACTTTTAATTAGCATTTTAAGTAAGTTTAGATGCTTATATAGTCATGGTTGCGTGTAGCAACTAACCTTTGGATTAAAGCATAATCATAATTAAATTATCGATAAGCATTATAAGAAATTATATAAGATTATTAAGAATAAATTATAATGTTTGTAAATATTATAATAAACATATTTAACTATAATTAAATATGATTAATTAGGGGTTTAACATTAATTTTTAACCAAATAATATGATCGGACCTTCATTGCAACTAATAGGGTTTCAACAGCTGAAGTAGGCAGCTCACCAGCTGCTAAGTAATGAATTTTTCGAACCGCCATACGACGTGTTAAAAATCTGGAAACAATATATAAATCAATTATCTGTATCCTTCGCAAGCAGAAAAATTGGCAAGATGAAATCCCTAGCCGAACGTCCTCAAGAAATTCGGCAAGTTTGCTGAGTTAAGGTCAATTTGCGGATCCAAAATCAACCCTCATCTGCATACGATTATATCTTCCTGATTAGTTCTTCATAAATCCTGAAATTTTATATGCTTCATTCTATCGAAGTTAGCTTTCCACGACCACAAGAATCATATAAAAAGGACTTGGTTGCTCAATATCGTGGGTTGCTCATCCTGTCTTGAGTCTGATACAGGTTCAACTTGTAAATTAGGGCTTGGTTCGAATATAATGAAATAGTGTTTGGAATTTGAATATGATTAATTAGACATTATAAGAGTTCGGTGAGAAGTAGAATCATACTATTTGGACTTGTATTTTGAGAGAAATGGAATTTTTCATTTCATAGTGAGTCTTCTGTCAGATTTCAGGACATTGACAGATTACGACCCGAATTGACTATTTTTGTTATAAGTCTATATAGCGAGTTAAATTCTCTAATTTTTGTGACAAAATACTAATGAAGTCTAGTTTTCAGGAAAATTATTCTCTAATTAAATGGACAAGTATGAAGAAATATATAAATTAATATTTCTGTGACACACAGTCTGCCAGGGCACAAACCCTAGGTCAGTTTGCTTAGGATATCCTAACTTACTCACTTAGAATTTGATAATAATATTTAGGGGATGGAAACCTTAGTATGCCTACTTTCTAATTTGTCCAGAATCATGATATTTCCTTTTGTGGTTAAGGAGTTATGAATTATTCATTGACAAGTACTCAGTCTAAAATTCTAAGACAGCACCTAGTTAAATTTTGGAAAATTGAATAGCTGGGAGTGTGAAGTAACATATGAACGTAAACACCTGAAATTACACATTAGTATTAGAAGAGATTATAGGCATTTTAGGGTGCATAAACATTTCTGCATCATGAGCATGCATTGTATATTACCTTATTAGTGATTGAGAAGTAAAAAAGCATTATTACTTGTAGGAAAACATCAAATTGCAAGTGAAATGGAAGAAATTTAATAAATCTCTTTGAAGGGATAAAGTACAAGGTGAGTGAGTAAATTTACAACATAGCAAAATATTATATATTAGTTCTTTTATTTATGGTATTACCTCAAGCAAAGATTATTATTGTTATTATTGAAACATATCTTGAACTATGAAAAGTATTTATGATATGTTTCAAGGATTTCATATGAGATGAAATAACATCTTATACAAAAATATTTTCAAGGAACAATGCTTGTGAAGTGAAAATAAGTTTTACTTGACAATGATATGTGATTATGACATATGTATTTTGATATTGTTAAACTCCATGTGTTCATTAGCCATGCTATTTGAAAAAGGTCTTTGGGACCGCATTCGATATACATGAAGCCTTTGGGGCGTATATCGGGTGTCTTTGCCCTTTGGGGGCTGCTCTGCGTGCACGTATTGACCCATAATTGCTCTGCGTATCTGAAAATTATAATTGGGGTGACACACAATCATGATTGGGATACGTATTGACACATGATTTTCTCTGCGTATTTGATATTCTTGATTATGAAGCTCTGCTTAACTGTATGACATATGATCATAGAGAGATACGTATTGATCCATGATGAGTATGTGCAATGACACATGTGTGGAGTTTGACTATGAATATGATGATATCTTAAATATTTTGTATTTATGTAAAAGTTTATATGATTTGGAAAGTTATGTGATAATAGTTATGCTTTAAATATTTTCTCATATGAAAGAAATATGATTATTTAAATATTATATGCACTCGTATTGTTCCCCTATGTTGTACATTTATTCCACTCACTGAGCAAACGATTGTTGCTCACAATACCCTTGTTCAATTTTTCAGATAATTCCAAGTTCTCGAGTTAAGTCGACTCGAAACTTGCCATGCATATAGAAGAAGTCGAGCCGTTGGAGCATTTGTATTTTCTCTTCACTTTCATTTTTTAAAAAGCAAGCATATGTAATAGATAGTCTTAGATGTTGCAATTAAGTTTGTGAGAGATTTTTTTGTAAGATTGTATAAAACTTGATCCTGTAGGGTGTTAAATGTGGAATGGATTATGAAATAATAGTGATAATATGTGATTATAATGTCTTATAACTGTTTATTTAAACTTTGATGAATATATATATGCATCATTTGTATGTATTGACAAATGACATAAGATAAATAAGGGAGGAGGTTTTACTTATTTTATTTTTGAAATTGCTAAACATAATTAAGGAAGAAAAATGTTGGAATTAGAATTTAGTCACAGAGTGGAGTGTGACATTACATATGGCCAATCTAGGATTGTTTCACAATGTTGCAATGCTAAGGCAGAAAAATACCATTGGATTGTATCAAGCAAGGATGAAATGCGAATGGCTTTGGGCGACTCGTGGTTGATAGTAGTGGAGTCACTAGCATGAAAGAAAAGAAAGAGTGAAGCTAGTCATAATACTCCTTCTGTCTTGACTATAAAAAAATTGACAAAAAACCTCTGGCTGTTTTGGTTATTATATCTATGGTGCTTTTTTTATGTCGGCCCGGGTCAGCATTTGATTAATCCGAAGTCGGAAAAATAGAGCAGCGAAGGTTAATTCCCTGACCAAAGGGCGACTCCAAGGTTCAAACTTGAGGCTACTAGCACCTAATGAATGCTTGAGACTCGGTCCTGCTAACAAATTGAGCCAACCTCGCTTAATTATATCTATGGTGCTTTTTGTAACAATTGCTTCTAGCAAGCGGAAAGGGTTGTATCACTTTTGATAACTAATAAGTTGGAATGACAAGTGACGTTAAGAGGGGAAATGCAAAAACTCGCTATAAGCTCCTTAAAATGAGCTAGAGCCACATCAAGGATAGGGAAAGCTATTCTTCATTGCAAAAAGACATTCTCTCGCAAATTTTCAATAATCGTCTACTTCTACTCGTGCTCCTGCTCGTAGAAGTAGGAAGAAATCAGGCTTGACGCCATCTTCATTCCCTACGACTGCGGCACTAGCAATCTTAAGGCAAATCAGAGGACTATAAATACTTTATGGTAACTTGATATTTAAGTTAAGTTCCCCCCAAACAATGGGAGGCCTAATATTAAATTATCAAAAATATTCTCAAGTCGTTCGACGAAAAGAGAAACTCTATGAATCGGGTATACAACCCGGCAGAATCCGTTTGTTTTTCTCTTTCCTTTTGTGGCTCGCGATTTCGTTATGGACAAGATCGAGTCGGAGGCAAGCAGATCTAATCTTCATAGCTGGCATAGAAAAAGAGCGTACGAGAGAATATATTTGTGAAAGTTGTGCGTTGAACGGAGAGCATTCTTGTAAGTGGAGATGGTTCACAGGCCGATTCAAGCTCGACATTTTGAACATTGGATCCTGTTAATTCCCATTCATGGACAGCCGATTCAAAAGCCTCCGAGTTCTCTCTCTCTCTCTCACCCTGTCTCTCCAGGATTAAAGAAAATGGAGATGGTGGAGACCTTTCAGGAAGACGATCCATTCGAGACCACAATATATTCTCCTTGTGCAACACTTAATTGAAAGTAATTAACTTCCTGGACAATTGGCGAATTACAGTGACAAATCATTGAAAACTTCCAATGGCAAATCCAGAAATGAACAACTGGTGTTAATCGCCTTGGGCGATCTGGTAATACGGAAGCATACTTCAATAGTTTTTTTGTTGCTTCCTGAGGCAGCACCTGCGGCTACACATTCTCTTCTCTTATTTACTGAACAATTCGTAGCTCATCACCTGCTTCCTGTTAAGAAACTTAGCATCTAGATCGATCTCTTACATGTCGAGCACACACTTGTCGGCTCTTTTATTATGGTAGCCCCACTGCGCCGCCGCCGCTGCCGGCCGACTATTCCGGTAGTGGAACCAGACGAGTCCACTCCGGGCATATGCTTCATGCCTTGACGCGCTTGAGAGCAATGTAAGCCAAAGCCCTGTAACCAATGAACATGGCCACCAGCGCTGCTACGCTCGCCAGCGTGCTCACATGTCCTCCCAGTTCCCACTCCACCATTTCCTTCTTGTTCCGGTGGAGAGAGACGCCAAGGAAGGAGGCGATCTCGTTGCCCTTGTACTGCACGCCGATGAGCAGCCGGTAGCAGTAGAAGGTGCATGATGCGTACTTCATCCAGGTCATGCAGCTCGGCACATTTTGGATGTAGAATCCGGCCGTGAGCAGGAACGCCAACATAGTTATGGTCACCACGGTGGACGCCTGCTTTGCATCCATGATCGCCGCGCCGAGGAAAAGCCCGAGCCCCTGGGCGACCAGGACGTAGCTCAGCAGTATCACGAGCGTGAGCAGGAACGCTGCAGGTTCAGACCTCAGGCCGGCCATCCAGTACAGTATCACGGCGAACACCGTAGGAAGGATGAGCTCCATGGGAAGGTCGCCGGCCATCCTCGCCATTAAGTAGGACGAGAGCGTGTACATGCCGGAAGACCTCTCCTTGATGAAGATTGCCCTCTCCTGCGGGAACGTGAACACGGCGTTGAAGGAGGCGAAGACGCCCCAGAAGATGGTTATGAAGAAGAGGAGGCCCAGCCGGTCGCGGACGTCGTGCATGCTCGAGTGCCACCACATGGACCCTGCCAGAACGGCGGCCGCCATGACCTGGAGGACCCTCAGGGAGTTGAAGGTCTCGTGCCTCCTCTCCTTCAGGCTCCTCTGCAGGAGGATGGTGAATTGGCTAAACCAGCTGATGCCACTGCTGTCCTTGTGCTCCCTCCCACTAGTCCTCTCTTTTCCTGCTTCGACAACAACCAAATCACGGATGCTTAACATTACAAAATCTTCTGAAAACACGATATAGATTGCAAATTTTGATGCTAACTGGAGCCAAGTTGCGTGCTATATATTCGAATAACATTCCCTCCTGTCCTGTTAAGCAATCGAATGTCTAAAGGTTTCTCCACATACTTTCATGTATTCAGAGAATCAGAATTTGAGCACACAAAACTAGTAATTACCATGCAAACATCTTCGGATCTTTAGTGTCATATCTAAGATCGATAGAACTTAAATGTCTTGGTGCTTGAGTTAGATAGAATTGTGATTGTTCCTAATTAGGATCAACTCGAGTCTCAGACTCTCATGAGATACGTATGATCCTATCTGGATTCTGGACTAAAACACAGCGATGTGCTCACCAGTTTGGGCTGCGTCCCTAGCAACAGAAGCACTGATGAGGGCCTTCATGGCTGGTGCCAGTGTCCTGCTATATGAAGAAATCAGAGACTGCTTCACAATGGTCTTCTCTGCATCTCCCTGGTAATCTGACTGAACAAACCCTGGGCCACAAACACATTACTTTTTTTCGTCAGCAACAAGCATAATCGTGCAAAAACGCAATTAAAGCAAACAAAGCGAATAGATTCATTAGTTCATTATTGTTCTAAAGGTATACGACTATTTTATCATTATATGCGGGTTTTTTAATGTTTTCCGCTCCCACTTTTTAGGCAAATATGAGCACCATTAGGACAATCTCATTGAATCAGGGTTCTTTTGTTGGACGCAAAAAGGATCATCACATCACGGGGGAAAAGATCCCACTAACAAAGAGGCCGGTTACAGTGCCACTAAGTGAGCAGACGAACGAGGCCATGTTTGTATGTGATCCTTGAGACCTTAACTGTAGTCCTTAGTGCTCCATTTTGAATGGTCCACCTGGGTCATATTACATATCCAATCCTATTTGTTTAGTTCCCACGTATGTCTTTTGACTCGGCTCTCCACTCCACACTCAATTCAGGTTGTACTACCAAACAATATAATCATGGCAATTCACCTGGTGTGCCTAGATTTTTATTTCCTCTCTTTTAAGGACACAAAACTTTGGGTGTCCTTGTGTGTAGCCATCAATGGAACATGAGCTCAGGGAAGCTGGGAGGGTTATCTTCACCTACAGGGCCTCCAATCAGATGGACAAAGAAGGAAGAAACCATATATAAGACCACAATCATCAATATCCATTTCACAACAAGGGGGTGGCCACCAAAGTTGGCCATCCATATTGTTCATGGCATGAAGCATGCCAAGGGAGAAGAAACAGAAAAAGAAAAAAAAAGAAAGGCTTAAGCATTCCACAAGCATGCACCACCTCAGATCAATTGACACGTACAGGACTCTATGTTGGACTCTGGCCTTCTTCCCTTTCCACCTGTCCAACGAGTTGGTTGGAAGAGAAAGCAATGGACAAGGATAGTTCCTTTTGGCTAATTAAATTATATATGAACTCTCTGTTGTGTGAGAAAGAGAGAAAGATATAGTAGATAGAAAGAAGTGACCAAACGGCAGTGGTAGCAGTGGAGACAGACAGGGAGATCCCCACATGACCAATAAGGTTGTGCTGATAAGAATTCTGATGCACTGGAATGAGAATTCACAAACATCTGCTATTATAATTAATATATTCTATGAAATTTTAGGGACCCCTGCCTACTCATGGACACCTACGTTTCCAAAAGCATGAAAAGATAACAGTCACCAACTTTTGTTTCATCTAATTTGTGCAAAAGATAGAGACGGAATAAATCCATTCCATCCTATCTCCAACATTGTGAGGCGCCAGTGAACAGTAGAATCCATGCCATCAATCTGGTCAAATCAGATAGCACAATGCTAAACTAATATTATTTCCAAAAAGAAGAAGGAAGAGATTTGCTGTGTGCAAGTCAGTTCTGCTGAGCAGAACTGCAGCAGCAGCAGGATAGAAAGAAGGGCATCATTATATTTTTTTTGTTTCGATTTTTATCATCGCATTCCAGGTGGTCAGATGAGAACATATCATCTGATACAGTAGTACTAATTAGAAGAAAAAATCTTTTGAGGAAAGAATACGAACAATATCTTGGATGAGAGTAGATGCCAAGGTCAGTCCTCATTCTAAATATATGCTTAAATCTACCTTTTTCCCTTGCTACACATTTCATGATTATTAATAAATAGTGACCTCTACGTCATGGACTCAATCAATTTGTACACTGTCATATCCATAGTACGATTATGAAGTAGCACCCATCAAACTCCCAATCGCAAACATATTCTATTCCCTTAATTAGCTTTGCATATTCCAAAGTGGGTGGTGATTCTTGGCATGGGATGCTAATTCACGTTGTTAATTTGATCAAAGAGATGCATTCACCTCTGTTCATGTAAGCTTGTTCAGGGCCATAATAAGTACTGTTTGAGCATTTATGTTGCCGGGAGTTACGACCGCTAGCCATAATTTATCACATCAGATTCTGAGTATTCAGCAAACAGAAAAGAGTGTGGAATAAAGGACACTAACGCATCAAAGGTAGAATAGAACTGCAAATTCCCCTATTTCAGATTTTAACGAAGGCTGGATACGTGGTAATAGTAAGAAGGTGGCGATAACTCACCATTGGCGAGATCAAGCATGAAATCTGCAGGATTGACATGAAACTTCGGTGCGAATCCGACGGAGCCGAAGTAGTCCATGGCGTCATTGGCCTTGCCAAAGTACAGGCAGCTGCCTTCCGAGAGCAGCAGCACCGTGTCGAACATCTGATACACCCGGCTCGACGGCTGGTGCACCGACGTGACCACCGTCCGCCCCTTCCTCGCCAACCCGCTCAGCGTCGCCACCAGCCTGCTCGCCGCCGTTGAGTCCAGGCCGGACGTCGGCTCGTCGAGCAGCAGCAAGCTCGGGTTCACCAGCATCTCGTGCCCGATGCTCACACGCTTCCTCTCGCCGCCGGAGATCCCCCGGACGAACGCGTTGCCGACCACGGTGTCCGCGCACTTGCACAGCCCGAGCTCCGCCATGACCGCTTCCGCCGCGGCCACCTTGTCGGCCTTCGACGCAGCCCGCGGCAGCCGGAGCATGGCGCAGAAGACCAGCGTCTCCCTCACCGTCAGGTGGGGGTAGAGCAAGTCGTCCTGCGTCACGAAGGCGGTCCTCCGGAGCACCGTCCTCGACGGCCGGCAGCCGTTGGCGAGCACCGTGCCGGAGTGCTTCCCTTGGAGCCGCCCGGCGAGCAAGCTGAGCAAGGTCGACTTCCCGCTCCCGGACGGCCCCAGGATGGCGAGCGTCTCCCCCGGCGACACCATGCCGCTAATCCCATTGAGTATGGTCCGCTCCTCCGGCGTCCCCGTCGAGCCGCCGGCGTTGAACATGCACCGGATCCCATTACTACCACTCCTGGCCCTCAGCGCAGGGTCTACTTTCACGCGATAAGACACATCAATAAACTGCACACAAACACAGAAAGAATGACGTATCATAACGCCGCATTGCAATCGATCGATTCACACACGGAGCACGCACTGTTTACCGCGACGAACGATCGCAAGATCAACCTCGTTAATATACCTGTAAAGTGAGAGGGAAGCAATTAGAAGAGGTGATGAGCGACTCCATGGCGGGGACGGCGACTGATCCGAGATGCCTACTACTATTTGAGTCGTCTTGCTGGTCACTACTCGAAGGCATTCTTGGTGCTTCTCGGTTGCTTTGCTTGTAGTCCTAGTCGTAGATCACAAAGATTGTGTGGGGGAGGAAGAAGTGTAATGATCACGGCCAAGAGCCTTGCTTCGAAGGAGTCGTAAGCAAATGTGCGTGAAACAAAAAGAGGGGAGAGAGAGAGAGAGAGAGACTAACAGTGAGACCATAGGAGAGAGAGGGAGGATGGCGAGAATGGATGGTATTTAAAGGTGGAGGGGAGGAGGAGGATGGAAGGAGGGTGGAAGACACGTCAAAGCGAAACGGCTACAGGACCAGTGAGGGGCAACGTGGCTAACTGTGGTGGGAATCAGGAGGGCCAGCTGGCCACCTTGTAAAGAAAGATGCAACAAAATTAGCACCCGGGAAGAAGAAGAAAGAAGACGATGAAGAAGAAGAATTGGAAGGAGAGGCAGAGAGAGTGAGAAAGAAAGAAAGAGTTCTAAATTATGATGTTTTGGGAAGGAAAGCCGCCTAAAAATTCTCTCTGTCTCACTCTCTCTCTCTCTCTCGACCATGCGCATCTGCTCAATCCTCGTCATGTTGCTTGCAGCTTGTCCAACTAGTGCAGCGTATATATACACATATATACATGGATCGAATTGTACTGTGCATGGCATGATCTTGTCAAAGGAGGCTTTTAACACACAAAAGAACGAGCTTGTTGCAGCAAAGCCATGGCCAGGCGGTGAACCATGCAAGTGAGACAAAAAGGATGAGAGCATCGTTGATCAATAGGAGTTGTGTTGTTGCCTTGGACGTCACTCGTACACTAAAAGATAAAAGAACAAAAAGAAACTGTATAGAGTGCGTACATATTAATTATGTATAAATGTGTTGTACGTAGTGTGTAATAATGTGTGTGCTTCCAATAGTATTTGACTCTGGCGCTTAGTTTGTTTACATTAAATTAATATTCAGAATATAATTTTTTTTTGTATATATAACATTATATTTTCATAAACCTCGTTAAACTATCACGATTTTCCATATTAATCTCAAATTATGAATTATTTTTTTAGATTCCTAAACTATCGCAACTTTTTCACTTTAGTTCTCTCATCCACTTCTGTTATGTTTTCGTTACTTTTACTTTTTTTCATTTATGAAAAGATTAAATTATCCCTCCCTCTAAAAAACCATGAAATAATAAATATAAAAAATAAAAAATGTTGGAAGGATCAAAGTGGTAAAAAAATTTATTATTTATGAAAAAAATTAAATTATCCTCCTTCGATATTTTATTTTTTTTATTTATTATTTAATGTATTATGGCGGGAGGAGTAATTTAGTCTTTTGATAAATGAGAAAAATCAATCGTAAGGAAAACGTAACAGTTTAGGGATACAAAAAATAAGTTCGTAATTTGATATTAGATATGAAAAATCGTGATAATTTAGAAGAGTTTTATGCAAATAACTCATGATTTTATCGAAAGTTCGAATATTTTTAAAATATTGGGATGATGATGGAAAAAGTTGTGATTAATATGAACTGTGTGCTGCTCGGCGAGTTCTACGTGGGAGGACGCGCTGCATGCAGGGTGTGTGATGGGTAACAAATGTCATGGTTTCTTAGGCAGAGTTGTTGATGTTAGAACTATTAATACATGATTAATTTTAATTTATTTTATATTTTAATTGGAGAAGCATTAAACTACTACTACAATTTAAATCCGACATGGATTAATAAATTGTCAAGTCCTCGATTAAATTGTGAGCCAGGTCTCAATGTCATATGCACACTGCTTTTTTTTAATTTGAAAAGTAATCTATATATAAATAATTTAGCTTGATCAGTTGTTAAATTGTTTGGTTATTAAAAAGTTTTGAATGCCTTTGATCTAATCAATTATTATATGAGGAAACTAATTCTAAAATTTAAGATATAAAGGAGGAGATGTCATAATCTTAACATTGATGATGGAAAATATCTTAATTCAATATAGTTAAAGAAAACTACAAAGCACCTCAAATGATAGAGTGTAAATTAATTAAATGATAGAGTGTGCATTAATTTTCTTATTTCTAGTTAATTTTTTTATGTTATAAAACTATTTTTTTGTTATCATCAATTATCATCTAAATTAGTAATGAAGAAATATATTGAAAAAAATAAAAAAAATGTGTGTAAAATCGTTTTACACGCACTTCTAAACTCATATAAGGGGCAAGTCAATCAACGGGCTCATCATTAATATATAATGTGTCACAAGTGTGGAATCCATAAGTCAAAATTTATTGCGTTAATTTAATATATATTTTAAGACGGAGGAATTGTCCACGTAATTAATTTTGGTTGAAGAAAAACAAACGTTGAATCCATAATTACTAAATAATGGCATTTTGTTCCCTAGAATTCAGATAGAGTTGGTGGAAATTATTCTTGATGCGACATGTCACTAACTAATATGGAAATTAATCGCTTAATTTAGTATGCTCTAGGGGCAGGCATAATTTTGATTTGTTCACGTGTATATTCCATGCATAAGCTTCCTTATTCCTTGGTCAAGAATTTACACCTAATAGTTGAATTTGCATGAAACTTGAAAGATGACCCCCCTTGTTCTCTTTATTCACACGATTTTGATTATTATAAAAAGACTAAAAAAATGTTTACATATGTTGCAAATTCCAAGTTTCGGACATTTGAGGTTTATACACATATAATAACTAATCAGATTACTATATGTATATTAATTACATTGGTGGATCATTATGTATTTGATTAACTAAATTAATCACAAATTATTACTTTGCTTGTGGTTTTCTTCTTCTTTCTTGTTCTAGCAACATGGACCCCTAATCAAAGTATTAAAGATCTAAAGTACTATGCTCTTTTGTAAGTCTTGGAATTATGTGATCCCAAAAACAGGAAAAAGAAAGCGACTTTGCTAATTAGAATTAATAATGGAGTGGGTTAATATCCATGAGCTCATCTTTGAGATGCTTGATCACTATAATTGTTCTCGAAGCAACATTAATTGGAATTGAAATGTGGATCTTTTTTTTCTGTTTCTTTTCAATTTCAGATTTTTTTTAAAAAAAGGAAATCAAAGATGAATAAAATCAACAAATTATCACAATTTTGGAGTTAGAAAGAAATTAATCGTGCAAGAAAGAGAATTTATAATAAAAAATCTATTAGATTTATTCTTAATTAGATTACCCTTTTTGGTGGCAACAGATTTATTCAAATTCAAATAGCAATTGTACTACTTTTGGATTGCTTATTCGATATTTTAATTGAACATTTTAGTTGACTAACCAAATAATAAAATAAAATTTACTAAAGTAATCCTAGTAAAATAGGTCATACATCTCACTCCAAATTTATTTATTTAATAAAAATTGCACTCAAACTCCAACATAAAGATAAAAAAAACTAACAGCAAGTTAAATTGGAATCTTTTAATTTAATGGCAAGGTACAAAAATTTATGTGCAAATTAATATTCGTGCATGCGTATACAAATGTCATGCTTGTGAGCTGTCTCAAACTGTTCTTTAGATGCCACTCCATAAAGAAAAAGGGAGAATAAAGGCCCTGCAAGATTTGGACTCATCATGAGCTCCAATTAATGGAGTTTGTTCAATGCAAACAAGAATTTCAGTTACATCTTTATTATGAGAGGATGCATCCCATCACATCATCATGACAAACAAATTACATATCACATCAATTCAAACCTAACAAAAATAAAACAATAATAATAATATTTGACAAGAATGGAAAATTTTCAAAAAGTAAGTGATTCTCTCATTGGATATCTAAGTCCATGCAATTAAATTTCTAAGCCCTTTTTTTCTAAAGTGGAGCCTTCTTTTAACATCTCATTAATTCAATCGACTCGACCTTTTGGTGCAGGATGTTTAAAATAATCATTAAGTTCAGAATATGGATTATTAGTAATAATTTTAATCTGTTCATTTCAAATTGAACTCATTAAATCGATGGGATTAGATGTTGTTGATATTTTGGTAAGTTTTTATTTATATTTTTGCATGTGTGACGAGGAAAGAGAAATAATTAAAATACTAAATGGGTCGACCTCGGATAAACTGACTACCGACTTTTTAAAATCCAAAGCTAAAGTCAAACTATTTTATTTCTTAAAATAAAACATTTAAGAAAATTTAGATTATCTCATAATTGCAATTTTGATAACATTTATATCATAACTCGGTTCGGACACATGTTGTGCATAACAACAATTTGTTTTCAAATATACGAAGAAACTTCTTCTCTTACTTATATTTAAATCTTTTTTTATATTTTAAAGATGACACATCAGCAAAAAAACTTAATCAATAAACTAATATAATTCCATTTACATAATGTGAAAACTGAAACAAATGATGATACATTAATTAATGCACAAACTCGATAGCCACATAATATCGGTTACATCATAATTCAAGATATCTAACATCACTTCAGTTTGTACAAACTAAGAACATAATAAAGGATCATATTTCCACCAAGCAATATTGCCACATACACTATAACTAGTCATGCAAGGATATTCCATACCTACAGGGATCAATATAGGAGAGACAAATAAGCAAAGCGCTTAGTGTGATAATAAAATAAGTTATGACATAGTTCTTTTAAGTATAAGCATATAAAGAATCATGAACCTCGAATCATCATGGTCATATGAACCTTTAAGAAATCTTTTTTTTTTTCATCATCATATTCTTAGTCTAATTAGTGAAACATCTCTCAATTCATACCTCGATATTCTTATCGTAGGGTATCATGAGGATTTATTCTAATAAAGGAGGTCCAATCATGGCTCCTAGACAAATACATTGATAAAAACATAATGAGAAAAAAATAGATCAACGTGATGAGTCATGAATAATTAATTAAACATCGATAGGAACGATGCTTGATAAAGATGCGATAAAGAATATATTTTATAGTCAATCTTTGACCACGAATAAAGATCACTTCTCAATTCAATCATGATCATTAGATCATCAACTATGTTACATTAAAAATAATCATATCATCATCTTTCATTAAGTTAATAGATCTTTGATATAATTTCAGTGATAAGAAAATCATAAGCATGACCTTCTTGCTTCAATAATAATAATCAGTAAATTGATATCATTGATCGATAAATCAATAGTAGTAATCCATTTACTAGTGTGCATTCTTTTATAACAGTAGTTCATTAACCAGTAATTAATAGTAGTTCATTCATCAGTAATGGTAGTTAAAAGAGCTCTCCATTATGCCTTGCAAAATAATATAATATATACCAGTGGTCATAAAAAAAACCAGTGCCATGATAAGTGTCCTATCATAAGGGGAGATGCATCATTCTTAAAGTGAAATCATAATCGCTATTTAAAATAGAGCATCTGCACAATAACAACTGTAGTTTTCAGTGTCTCTGTTGTTTTGCCTTCACTTACACTGAATGTTCTTCCACTAATAATATCATTTTTAGTTCTTCCCAATTTATAAGTATGTAAAAACAATCCTCTGCTTGCATCTTTTTTCCTTTTTAACATTAATTTTATTTTTGGGTAACAAGGGCCAAATCAAGTCATGAGGGAGAAAAGGTGGCTCTGATATATCGATTAGAAGATGAAGGATCAACATGGATGTCTATTTATATTGATATGATTTTAATATATATTCTGTATTATCCAATCATGCATTATAACTGAACATTTGGTAATGATCCATGCATATAACTAAGTAAAATTGATAATAATAAGCACTAGTTTGACCCTACTTTCTTAATTATCATAAAAGCATTTCATTTTCAATCAAAGTTTATCATTTCAATTATCATAAGGAGTCCTAAAGATGTTTGTGCTTTTAGAGACATTCCATGATATAGATCCATTATACACACCTTTTTGTCGACTTTTGTTCTTTCATTATTCATTCACTTCTAATCATTATTCCTTTGTTCTTCTTCCTCTTCTTCTCATCTAGAACATCCAAACCCTTCTACATTATCCTCAGGAGCACCCAACAAGGAGCACGGAAGGGCACTAGGGGAATGAGAAAGGGAAGTCGGTGAAAATGGTAAAAGAATGAAGAAGGGTGTGGAACATAGTCTTAAATAGACATGAAAGAGTGTGATTAGTGTCTTTTCATTTTTGGATTTATTTCAAAAGTCCCCATTTTGAATTCTCATAATTCAAATGTAAATAGCAGTGTCGTAAAATCTGAATGTCAATCGAACCGGTCGGACCGGAATTCAAGTTCTAAAATGAGTTATGGGTCAAGGTTGAGCTGCCAATGCAATTAGCCTGCATTGTATTGGCCAAGCTCAGGATTTGAATCGCCAAACTGACGATTTTATTGAAGTGACTTATATTTCCTATTCTAAAAATTATTAGAAATACATCTCCAATGGGTTTTTAACCTGACACGTCATCGCTTTTAAAGAGATCACTAACCACTCAGGAATTTTATAACATGTGATGCAATCCTTTTATTTATATTATTACCAAAGTCATAATTTTAAAAATAAGTCATCATATAATGAAAATTAAAAAGTTAGATAATTTATTTCTTTTTTTACATTTTATCATTTTTATTTCTAAATAAATCTTAATAATTATGTGTTGAATTATGATTTCATATATATATTCATGACCAAAGTAAAAAAAAAAATTGAACAATTATCTTGTTCCTTTATACATTAAATTTTGTTAATATTATTATTATACTTTGATATGTATAATCTATATTGATTATTGATGAATATATTTATTAATATTTTAGTTGAATATATTTTTGTATTTTTTATTATCATCCTGTCTAACCATCCAGGTTAATTGGTCCGACTTGATTGAACCTGACCCGAGAAATTTTTTCGAATCATGTCCAAACCGAGTTTTACAACCTTGGTAAAAAAAAATAGTGATAAAAGAGTTCAAATTTTAACTCCATTTACAACTAAGGATGAGACGGCCATATTTTAGTTCGGATGTCCGATCTTTCCACTTTTGAATGTCCGATATTTTTTTTAGACGCCCGGTCATGATTTTTTCACTTTTTTCCTTTTATTAATTATGGGGTGTTACATAAACAATAGATAAATTATGTAGATTAATAATTTGTATATCCAAATTAAATACCAGTCAAATGGGACGACTCGTTAGCGAAGAATATATAAGTGCAATATAATATAATGAACAAATTGAAGACGATGACTTAATTCGATGAGTGTCATTTATCGAATTATCAGTTTGTGCAATTGTGCTGAGACAAAGTTGGCAGTGAAGAGGTCAAATAAGAGAGAAGCCAACAAATTCGAATGAAAATAGAAAAATGAAGTATGATTAATCGATCATTCTAATAGTCAAATTCAGAATTATTAATGTTAATTCACTACAAGAAAAAATTGGATTACGGTCATAAATCCTTGAAAACTCGTCGAAAAAATTAGATTTCCGACAACTTTTCCAAAGGGAAGGAACCATTCCTTTGTCGCAAAACATTGTTGACAGATTTTTTAGATATGTCGAAACTTTCAACGGTCACAATTGTCGAAAGTTCCGACGGATAAATATCCGTCCAAACTTTCGATGGCAATGTATTCATCGAAACTTATAATGGATGAATAAGTTTCATGGTCACAAACGTTCGAGTTATCAATGATGATCCGTCCGTCGAAACTTTCGACGATTCATTTTTCGTATGAATTTTACTATGAAATTTAATTTTACTATGAAATTATCAATATTTTTTCGGTCATGGTCAGTGACCTACCGGTGTCCGAAATTACTATCACCTGACTAATCCAGTGTTCGGACTCAAACGGAAAGGTATACCCTGATCAACGGTGATGACTTTGAGAATCGAACCCGAGGCTACTAGTACATAGCGTCCCAGGACACAATCCCACTAACTAGTTGTGTCAATCAGCGTTGGTTATGAAATTGTCAATATTGACTATCAAATTTAATTTTACTAATTAATTATGTCGACAAAATTGATCTAAGGAAATACAAAAGAAATAAAAGAAAATTAAGGCAAAAAAAATGCATTCCGACGTGATAAAAAGAATAGACTCTTATGTCTTTATTATGTCAAACAAATCACTTAATCCATCATTTAAAAAAAATATTCTAAAAGACTAGGATAAAATTATTTTTGGTTCTAAAATATAAAACAAGTTAAACTAGAAGAATAAGTATTTTTGTTATTGGATTATTATTTATCAACCAAATCAAACAAGGTTAGTTTTTTTCCCTTGTTCACTTCAGTCAGGTTAATTAATTTAAGTGGTTTAGTTTAGTCGGGTGTACGTAAGAGAACTATAGAGATCAATCATTGGAAAACAAATCAGAAAATAGGTGCATGATTAGATTTAATTTTTTTAAAAAAATTTATAACCATCCGAAGAAAAAGTACAAGAACCATGTAATAAGAATTGTTTTGCTGATAAATCTAGAATTGTCTCATCATTATTGCCGTTGTCATATTCTTATATAATTTAATGGTTTGGTGGAGTTTATATTTGGTGTATAAGCCAAAACTAAGATGTTTCATTCCATACCTTTTTATATTATTACATACACTCGAATGATATTACGAATAATATCTTATTATTTGCCTAAACTATTTGTTTAACTTTAATTGAGTTTTCACCTTCAACTTTGAATACCAAATAAAGCCTCCTATATATTCGGTATTATAATTAGTAGTGGGTAAATAATTAAATATCATGTTCCAATCCTTTGACTACACGAGTAAACCGACCACCTAATCCGCTTTATAACAAGAGTTGCTTATAATTGCTTTCTTTACATGGCTTCCTAACTCTCTCAAAAGGTACTTAACCAAGCACTCAAATGTTGCATTAAAATTGAAATTGTACTTTTGAACTTGGATAAGTGGAATCCAAGCAACATCAAGCATGAATGTTGAAACTAAAGTCACTAATGTTACATACAACTAATTAATTTGGCTACGACCCTCCTAGCAAACCATATCCATCAGTTATCATGCAAGTGCCTTTTTTTTCCTCTAACAATGCATATTTTTTACATACACTTTTCCAAGTTATAAGGGATTGATCCATTAAAGCTTACATTTGTCTTAACGATAGCAAGCACTAGTTATCATTACATATGTACCATTAATCTCCTTACAGGTATACATGGTCCACCGTCATTTGTGGTAAGCATCATCATTTGGTTCCTAACCCACTTCCTTAATCGAGGGGTAATATTTTGATTTGACTAGGAAAGATCGAAGACAACAACAAACCTCACTCAAAGTATTGCTATCAACGGTGACAAGTGTGAAATAAATGCGAGATTAACTAATTAATTACTCGTGGAAAACACATTAATTAATACGTGCAATGGTAGTTAATCTATTAGCCGACGTCCCACGCACGCCGACGATCCAAATGCGTTTTTACATCTATGTTACGTACTTTTACATCTCCGATAATTAATTGTTCAACTTTGATTAATTACTTTTGAAGTGTCGTTAATTAGTGGACCCGAACATATATATACTTGTTAGCCACTTCGCCTCATGGTCCGGCCGGCGACTAGTGCACACTTTTGCTGATAGATAGACCATGCAAAAGTAGAGATCAATTATATTTAATCTTTAATTGCAACGTGTTGAGTAATTGTACGAAATTTTACTCTACTTGGTTACTTGCAATTTTGACAATTCATGTACAACTATTGACGTTCGGTGGGCGAAATTGTTTCATTGTCTGATTAATATTGACTCGTCTATTTTTAGATGAATGGTAGTGGTGAAATTAGTTCGGGTCTAGTGAGATTTTTCATCAATTATTATTTTTTAAGTTAATTTTTTAAATTAGAAAAAGTATTCTAAAATTATTTTAAAAAATAAAATCCTTTTAGTAGGTTGGTTTTTTCGGATAGTTTTTTTAGCTCTATTTTTATATAATTATATTTTAAAAATATATATAATAAATTAAAATTAATATAAAAATATTTAATACTATATTAAATATAAAATGTAATACTAAAATTTTTAAATTATTAAATTAGAGTTCAATAATATGATAGAAAAGTATGAATTTTTTAAAAAATATTATATATAATAAAAAATTTAATAACATATGAATTAATTATATAAATTAAAAATTAAAAAATGGGTTTCATGAGTTCCTACGGTTTTTTGAATGAGGCCCTAATTCTAGAATGTCTAGCAGGTGAATTTTAATTTATTAAAAATCACCGTAAGTCATATTCGAACTCCTAAATTTTTTTCAATTTTTTTGGATCGGAAAAATTTTTCGCGTTGGTCCAATTTTTACACCCTCTACCCCTATTGAATGGACATTAATAAGATTACAAGTCACCTTCTATTTAATTGGTTGTGGACGATGATAATGATGATAGCATGCCTAATTGGGTGATTTTGAAAAACAACGTGAAGACATGTTAATAATGAGATAGTCACAATTGCGAGAAGTTGACCTCCATCACTCAATTTGTGGGGCTGAGGAATCCACTACAAGTTTGATTAATTTCGTTGGCACTATGGAGGAAGTGCCACATGTCAACTTGGAATCTTCTTCTTCTCCTTCTTCTTCTACTTCATTTGGTGAATGTTGTGAATACATTGTATCTGATCGGAATGGAAACGTGGGAATGCAAATAAATCAACCGAGAGTTCACGACAAGCTTTGTATTACGGCGGGCTCCCAACATTCCGATCAGATACAATGTATTCACATTTTTTAGTAGGGATTTTTTAAAAAATGTCAATCGTGGTAGGCAAAGTCTTATTGAAAGATTCAAGTACAATATTATTACATGATAAGTTGAATTTAAGAATGAAAAAAAAAACAGAGATGTTTAACCAACTATGTCCATCATTTTAAATTGGACAAGTATCTTTGATCTCATCATTCGAAATGAATTAGTTAGCGTTTCGCTTTCAAAGAAATTATGTATAGAAGAAGAACGCACCACGAGAATTCTAAAACGATGCATAATTTTATTAGATAAAAAATAGAAGAAGGTTATAAGCAGATTTTTTTTTTCAGACTTCTAAAAGAGATATTTTTTTACATAGGTATTAGGGGTGTTGAACGGATCGGATCGATCCGTGAACTTGATGACCACCCGACTCGACCTTAACTGATTTGGGTCGACCCGACCCTACCATAGAGTCGGGTACGGGTTGGATTTTACCAACCCAAGTCGACCCGACCGATCCGATCAACTCGAATTTTTATTTTTTTTTTCCTTTTCTATTCATAATAAGCATATATTTGATTTTAAAAATTAAAATAAAATATTTTAAGTGTAAAAATAATATTAAATAATTAAAAAACTTATTTTATAATTTTAAATAATACTAAATAATATTTTTTATATTAAATAAAATATAAAAATAATAAGAAAAAAATTTTAAAAAAAGAAATTTTTGACCCGATCTGATGCGATCAAATTCGAATTTGTTCACCCAATCCGTAAACACTCCTGTACGAAATTACATATCGATAAGACTTTGTATTATATTGATTCTTTAAAATTAAGACATATAAATTAATTTCGAATCACAATAAAATGCATCTTAATATTTTGGCTCATGATGGATTCTCCCTACCCTCCATAGGTTGGTTGATAGGACAGCGAAATCCAATAGTGTCGAGCGTGGAAATATTTTTAAATGTGGAAATATTTGATCCTTTTGTCGTATATATATCATCTTAAATCACTTATATATCAACACGTAGCATCGCCTTTAAGTAATTCGTGTGAAAACGATGCTTTCATCACGAATATCTCGTTTATTGCTCAACATTTTTTAATGTGATCTCGTACTATAACTAGTACGAGGTTTGCATAAAATAATAGGTTGATTGAAAAAATTATTATACAATAAGTTGATTGATTAAGTCTAAAGATATAATTATGCGAATTTGATAACTCGATAGATTGCTTGACATTACAACATTTTCACACAAATTTTACTGTTGACGACAGTCAATAAGGCCAACCGTTCTCTCTCTCTCTTCTCTCTCTTTCTCTCTAAAATCGTCGACAGATCTATACTACGACAAAAAATGCGTTGTGTATTTTTCTTATCATATTTCTATGGAGTAATGGAATAGTAATTGATGGATTCTGACCATTGCCGGAAGATGCAGTTGGCATGCAATCTTACGGTTTTGGAAAAGAAGAGTCGCATCATGTCATGTCTAATCGTGGATGCAATCAAACTCTACATGACAAAGAGATTCTCAATTGTCAGCTAAGGAGATGCTTATTTTCTTTTCCTATTGATAAGCTTCATATCCATTGACACACAAAAAAAAATCCCAGTTTATCTACCAGAATTGCTCTGATAATCCGTATGCTAAATGAATAGGATTTTATGAACATGTGAAGCACACACTCTTATATTAGAAGTTGCATGTACGTAAGTTCGATCTCTTTGTTAAAAAGAAACGATGTTAGTAAGTGGTGAATGGATGAGGGATGTTAAACCATTATCACCTAACATTGTTCAATGTATGTTTGACATTTGATGGCGCCAACTCATTCATCATATTTCGGAGTTCGATCCGCTCCTGGGCAATTATTGGAAGTGCAATGAAGACTGATCCACTACCAAATAAAATTATCTCACTCTCTGATTTATAAATTCTTATTGATACCTTCTTATTGCATATTTTTAAATCAAATTGATAAAACAACTAGCACAATGACCGTTAAAGTTCAAGAGCTCGATATTTTTAAAGCAGACGATCGAAATATTTTCGAACATCCGTTCTAAGCAATAAAAGCAAAAATCATGTCGAAGGGATGTTCAAAAGAGCTGTCACAACAACCGCTAAAGTCTCGGAGGTCAATATTTTTAAAATGGGTGATCAAAATATTTTAGACACCTGTTTTGAATGACAAAAGCAAAAATCATGCCGGAAGGATGATCAAAATAGTTGTCACAACAAATGCTAAAGTTCAAGAGCTCGATAAATGGACGATCGAAATTGATCTCAATTAGTACCAAATCAAGGATCATGAAAGGAAAATTGGAGATTTTTTTCCATTGAGCGTTCATTCTGAATAACAAATGCAAAAAACATGTGAAGGGAGACCAAAAGAGCTTGTCACAAAAACTGTTGAGCTCGATATTTTTAAAATGGACGATCTGTAATGGACGTCTGTTCTAAGCATCAAAAGAATAGTATGTTACAGATGATCGAAGATAGGAGGAAAATAGATGACTGTGCAAAAAAAATAAAAATAATAATGGCTATTTTTTTATAATGGATGCTTGAATTAGAAATAACTGCTCATTTTAGATAAAACAAATGTATAACGAATAATTCTTTATACAAAACGGACGTCCGAATCTAAAATAAGTGCCCACTTCAGAGTTGGTAGCATAGGATTAGCTTTTCTAAAAAAATTGCAACAACCATATTTTGAAGAGAATCTTATAAAAGGGATGCCAACTCTGAAGAAAAATTATCCAAGTAAGGAAATCACTCTATAGTTTCATTCAAATTTAAGCGTTCTCTAAAGTTCTATTTTGCAAATCATTCACTTCCTCTTCTAAATTCTAAGTGTGAGCATTCTTTATAAGAGAGTTGGAAGAAATTCTTATGTTCTTTTTTAGTGATTATGTGAGCTCCTTATAAGAAGTATGTATTATTTTTTTAGCAAAGAATAAGACGGTGTGATGTAGAAAGGGTTATTCTCTTCTTATAAAAAAAATCTAGTGAATCTCTAACGATCTCAAAGTCGAGAAGTCGAGACGAAAACGTAAGTCAAGAAGTTGGATTGAACATCGATAATACACGTCTTATCTTTCTGAGTTTGATCCGTGATCTTTTTTTTAAAATTAGTTTTAATTCGAAAATTAGTTTTAACCGGTTATTTTCAATCCTATAATTAAAAAATTGTTACATACATGATAATTTCTCTCTATAATATATATAAATAAAGCTATACACTATACACTATACACCTTTTTGTTCTCAAATTTAGCTTAAACTGGACAATTTCATTCACGTCCCTTTTATCGTCGCAAAGAGCCGTCCGAGACAATGTCACCTTTTTTTCTCAAGCTACAATTCTGATGGTGGTGGACGGGAAAAAAATGCAATGGTCATAATAATAACAACAACAAGAAGAAGAAATTTAAAAAAAAAAAGAAAGGTTCATGTATTGCATGTACTTTTTCGAGTTGTGGCGTCGTGGGATTGGTGGTGGCTTGGTAGTTCGACACTTGGCGAAAAGTATCGGCCATCACAATGACACATACACATCTCCCAACTTAGATCTCCTCGTAGTGGCCATGGGGGCACACTTGAATCATGCTATGCTAATTTATGAGTTGATTTTGAGGACCATACAATATCGATATATATATATATATATATATATATATATATATATATAAGTCAAGAACAATATGATTTCAAACTTTTAATTATGATGGTCCATGGAATTAAGGATATGAATTGTCGACAACGTAGCTTGAGAAAGGTAAAGTGCTGCAAAAGTGCACCCTGCACTTTGCGTGGGGGCAAAAGGCCTCTCGCATGATCAGCGTTCCACTTGCTGACCATTAGGGTTTGAAGGATCAACTTCGTAGCTCGCCATTTCAAAGTCAAGATGGGCGTGGATAACTCCTTCGATTAATTTTTTATGAAAAAGAATTTGAAATATCATACAAACAAAATATTAAGGAGGTGGATTCTCATCACTAACAAAATTGTAACTAAATCAACTGTGATTTGCATAATTACATAACAAAATTGTATTCCGAAAGTTCTTCTTCTTATCGCTTCCGTCCGAATATTGAATATCAATCGGGTGCTAATAGTTTCAGACATCCATGACTAGTGGGCAAGGATAAAAGAAAAAAGAAAGTTGTAACTAAATTAGTTAAAAAAATCGAAACTTTATGAGTTTCATGGTAGATATTCCTAATAAGGTATTAGTTATAAATATAAATCATAGATTTATTTTTTTTCAAAGGCATGCTGCCATGGGTAGTGATGATCGCTATCAAATAACTAATCAGTCGAATCGCGTGCTCAATTCAAATATTTTCTAGGATTCGATTCTAATAACAAAAAATATATATTTATCGGTGTTGGGTTTGATCCAATTTGATTATGCATGAAAAGTGAAAAGTGAACAAGTTGGGATTCCTGGAAGATCCAATTTGATTCCACATGACTAAATTGCAATTCCCTTCTGCGCCCGGAGTCCATTCTGCTGATGCTGCTGATAAAGATGGGGTCATGGAGGATGAAGAAACGTGGAGTTTAGAACTTGTTGTGTTGGAAAGAGAGAAGAGAATGAAAATATTAATTGTAATCTGATTAAATAATTTATAAATTAAACTTGGGGGTAATTTTTTTTTTTGGTCAATTTGGGATTCACATCCTCTATTCCTATTCGCTAACCTACTTAATTAGCTCATATCAGATTACGTAAAAGGAAAATAATTTAAAAAATCAATATATACGGTCATAATTTCCTATTGACACAACATTTTGGGTTCTCAGATGGATATCATTTGGATCGTTTATATAAACATGCATATAATATATATCTATAACTGTTACACTAAAAATTGTTTTTTTTCATATTAAAAATGCCAATTTTTTATCGATAAAAAATCACACAATATACTTATTTAAAACAATTATCATATTAATTGAATATAATCAACAGAAACATGTAGAAGAAGTATGAAGTACAAAAGGTACTTTATATGTTTGTTATTTTGTTTAAATAAGAAAATAATATATATATAGGCCTTACTTGTTTTGGCCCGTTGCCTATTAAGAATTCATTGGAGGCCCGATAATTAACTCTCTTTTAACTGGATTGTGATCCAACTGATGTTTACTAGGCTCAATCGCAGTTGGCCCATTTGTTTGGCCCAAATTTTTAACTGTTTATGCCCAACAAAATTGGGCAAGTGTATCCAACCAATTGAGTCGGTCCATGTGAAGAAAAAAAATGTAAAGTTAATATTCATAGTTTAGGAGTCATCAACCTCAATTTGATAAAAAAAAATCCGGGGCGACACAAATTAGTCGAATGATAAGGAATTTGAATTTTTATCCGATCATTTCGAATACTGTGGTGGCAACCGAAAAAATATTATTCCGTTGGTTCATTTGAAATGCAGAATTAATCACCTAGGCTGTATTTCGATTGAGAATTTTACGTTATTGTAAGGTCTCTAGAACTAATCGATTTGATAAAAAAGTTTGGATTGGTGTTTGGATGAAAAAGTGTAACGATGGATATTTAAAAAGTTAATTTGATAGATAAGTTTTAGTAGGTGTTTGGATAAAAAGTAAAAAATAAGAATATAATTTATTATTTTATAAAATATAAAATTATAGTAAATAAAAATATGTTATTAATATTATAATTTACATAAATTATTATATTATTTATTTAGTTTATTAAATATTTTAAATATTATTAATATAATAATTTATGTAAATCTAAATATCCAAATGTAATATAAATTTTTATTAAAATAATTGAACATTTTAATTAAAAAATATTTTTGAATTATTAGAACTAAATATTTTATACTTTTTAATTAATTATATTTAATAATTTATTTTATAAGATAACTAATAATGTAACTAAATTATATATACTTATATTACAAAATAATTTAAAATGGATGAAAGAAAAAAAAGAGTCAAAAGTTGCGACTGAAAAGACGTAAAGCAGAAGAAGAAAAGTTCTTGTGATGGAAACTTTTTAAGTTGTTTGGTAGAACTTGGGCAAGTTCTACCCAAGTTCTGCCAACCAAACACAGTCCTAAAATTAACTATTTTTTTCTTCTTTAATATCTGCATTCTAATTTATTTTTTTGTTTTATTCTCATCTTAACTAATTAGAGTAAGATATAATTTAATCATTGGATTTTCGAGGGGCTGACAACTTTATATTTACCTTACCATTTCATACGATGCGATTAATGCATTTGTTGGTGTTTTAGTCCAAAGGGAATGAAAAAGAAGAGGTAGAGAGCGAAATAACTTAGCATCATTGTATCTCAAATAGAAACATGTTTAATTGAGGATAAGTTATTTACCACTTAATTTCAAATCTCTTTTCTAAGGGAAGTATTTTAAGAGTGGAGTTCAATTATAAAGAGTAAATTTCAAATTCATTGTTAATAGCATATTTTAAATTCGTTATCGAAAGAGTCACAAGTTAAGACATGAAAAAAATGGGAAAAGTAGCTTAGGAAAATAAGATTTCCAACATGGTCATAAATTGTTCTTTTGGATGGTAACTATAGTGATTTAAAAATCATGTCATTCCACATATAAAATTTCAAATTTGAACCTTGATCAGTAAATAATCGAGTGCCTCTTGAACCCATGATACAAATACATATTATAATAGATATTGAATGGTCCTATATATATATATATATATATATATATATATATATATATATAGAGAGAGAGAGAGAGGTAAAATGAGTGTGCTGAGCGCCAGTCCTATCACACACGTATCCGACCGTCGATATATGATCCGATGATCGAATTGGGTGTGTGTTTTCTACCATCCAGATGCAATCTTGTGGCTGATCTGAATTTCTCATGAGATGGAGCCCTCCCTCGTGGGCCTCACCTGCACAAACCTGCCCTCCCTCGCCGATCTCATTGTGCTCGTCTTCGTGTGCGGAACTCGCTATCGCTTCCCTTACGGACCTCACCGTCGCTGTGTGAAACTCGTCATCGCCGTGCGCGAAACTCATCGTCACCATGTGTGGACCTTGTTGTCGCCCCTCCCTCGAGTAACTCTTCGTCGATGTGCCCTCTTTAACTTGGATCTCGTTGTCACCCCTCCCTCGTGGACCTCGCCGTCTCCGTGTCCCCTCCCTCGTGGACCTCGCCATCTCCATCACCATGCCTCCTGGTCGCCTCACCTCGCCTCGCCGTTGTGGCCTTTAGGTCGTTGGCTCCGAGATCGTAGTGTCCTTCGCTTTGCTGGCTCCACATCAATGGTTGTCACGCACGAGGAGTTGTTGTTCGACCTCTCTTCTTCCCATTCATTGCACGAGGAGTTGCCGTTCGACCCCCCCCCCCCCCCATCTATCTTTGTGTGTCATACATTTAAGTAGAACTTCACAATCAAGAGTCTTGAATACATAGAGCAAATAATGAGTCAATATGTATCCCTCAATCTCGGATATGCAGAGTATATCATGCGTCAAAACGTGCACGCAGAGCAGCACCCAAATGGTAAAGATACCCGATATATGCCCCAAAAGTTTCATATATATCGAATGAGGTCTCAAAGACATTTTCAAATAGTATGGCCAATAAACACGTGGAGTTTAACAATATCAAAATACACATGTCATAATCACATATCACTATCAACTAAAACTTATTTTAACTTCACAAGCATTATTCCCTGAAAAATGTTTTTGTATAAGAGGTTACTTCATCTCATATGAAATCTTTGAAACATATCATAAATACTTTTCACAGCTCAAGATATGTTTCAGTAATAGCAATAATAATCTTTGCTAGAGATAATATCTTAAATAAAAGAAGTAGCATACGTCATTTTGCTATATTGTAAATTGACCCACTCACCTTATATTTTATCCTTTCAAATGATGTCTACTAGATTTTCTTCATTTCACTTGTAGTTTGATAGTTTCCTACAAGCAATAATGCTATTTCACTTTCCAATTATTATTAATAACAATATGCAATGCATGCTCATGATGCATGAAACTTTGTTCACCTTAAAATACATATAATCCCTTCTAGTAATAATATTTAACTTTAAATATTTATATTCATAAACTATTTCACACTTGGAACTTCTCAATCTTTCATAGTTTAAGTAGGAGTCTCAGAATTCCAATTTGAGTGTCTGCCAATAAATAATTCATAATTTCTTAACACTAAATGATAATCTTATGATTTTGGATAAATTGAAAACTAGACTTACTAAGGTTTTCAACCCCCAAATATCATTAACTAATTCCAGGTGAGCAAGTTATAAAATCCAGGGCAATCTGACCTAGGGTTTGTGTTATGACAGATTGTGTGCCACTGAAAGATTAATTTATATGTTTTTACATACTTGCCTATTTAACGAGACCATGATTTTTCTGAAAATTAGACTTCCTTATTATTTAGTCATAAAAATTAGAATATTAAAATTCTTGTATAACCTTAAAACAAAAATAGTCAATTCGGATTACGATCTGTCAATGTCCTGGAACTTGACAAAAGAATCACTATGAAATGAACAATTCATTTTTCCACATCTACACACCCAAATTGGATGATTCTACTTCTCAACGAACAATTATGAAGTCTAATTAAAATCAGGACAGAGTGAGCGACCCTTGAAGGTAGGTTCATAACTTCCTATACTTTTTTCGGTGATTTCAGAGGCCACGGAAAGCTATCTTCGAAAGGATGGACCATGTAAACTTTTAGAACTTATGGAGAAAGAAACATGAAACTATGATCTCATGAATTGAAAGGTCAGTTTTGGATCCAAAAATTCACCTTAAATCAACGACGTTTCTGAATTTCTTACGATCGTTCAATTAGGTCTATTCCCATGACAATTTTTTTGCTCTCCGAGGATACGAATCTGTAATTTATACATATTTTTCAGATTTTTAACACATCATACGATGATTTGAAAAAAATGATTTTCTAAGCAGCTAGTGAGCTGCCTGCTTCAGCTGCTTGAAACCCTATTGGTTGAAATAAAGGTCCAATCATATTATTTTATTAAAAATTAGTGTTAAACCTCTAATTAACCTTAGTTAATCATATTTAAACATATTTATTATAATATTTACAAATATTAAAATTTATTCTTAATATTTTATATAATTTCTTTATAACACTTATCGATAATTTAATTATCATTATTCTTTAATCCAAAAGTTAATTGCTACATGCAACCATGACTATATAAACATCTATACTAACTTAATATCCTAATTAGATGCATGATTACATAAAAATGATATTTGTGGAGCACATCTGTGACTCTCTCTCTCTCTCTCTCCATATTTCTTTACCCATCCTTCGGCACTGTGCAGGTGACTCTGAGACGTTGTTGAACACACACACACAGATGTCGATATTCGTTAGTGGGTGCTGGACGAGGAGCAGGGGACACACACGCAGAGAGACGTCACGACGACGAGTGCAAGGACGAGGAGGTGGGACTCTGGGATGCTATTGAACACAAAGAGAGGGGGAGGGAGGCAGCATCCACACCAACAACTGCTCATCACCTTGCACAGACCTTGTTGTCAACGTCTCTCATGGAATTCGTCGTCGCCGTGCCCCCTTTCACTTGGACCTTGTTGTTTTCCATCTCTCGATGACCTCGCCATCGCTGTGCTCCTTCCCTCGCAGACTTCGCCATCTCTGTCGCCATCATCGTGCCTTAGGTCACCTCGACTTGCCTCGCCATCAAGGCCTCTAGGTCACTGGCTCCAACATCACAGCCTCCTTCGCTTCGCCGACTCTAGATTGCCTCGCGGTCGCCCTCTCCGATCGACCTCGTCGTTGCCTCACTGGAGATTGAGAGATGGAGAGAGAACGAGATCATGTGTGTGTGAGAGAAAGAGAGAGATCATCATCGACTCGCCGGAGCTCGAGAAAGGGAGAGAGCTAGATCATGCACGAGAGAGAGAGGGGAATGTTGGTGAGCATGAGATGATGTCAAAACATTGTGTGTCTTCACTTGGACAGTTGGATCATATATCGACAATTGAATACGCACATGACACGATGTGAATCGCCTTGGCGCACACATTTTACCCCATATATATATATATATATATATATATATATATTCAAAAGATCTAGTTGACTTTTTTCCCTTTATGTTTGGATGCTAGAATTAGATCCCCTGGCTTTGTAAATGCTGCCCATAATTACTTTTTAAAATGGACTCCATTATAATTTAAGTTTTGTGCATTCAAATTTTTTTCAATCTCAAAATTTTAGTTCTTGAGTGAACATATTATTTTCAGTAGAAGACACAATGCGTCCAATTTCTTTTTTCTTGCAATAAAGAATTTTAATTCTATTTAAAGAACTTTTATGTTGCATCATTTAATTTTTGAGACATCCAAAGGCATCCCATCCTCATCTTTTAAAACTTATGTCATTTCAATACCAAAAGTGTTTTTTCCTGAATTTTCGATGGAGAAGGGGGCCGTCGGCCCCCCTTTTTTGCTTCATTGGCCACGAGCCGACGAAGGGGTAAAGACGGCCCCCCATCGGCGTCGATGGAGAAGGGGAGTGTCGACGGCCCCCCTTTTCATTTTTTATTTTTATTTTTAATATGACTTTATTATATATTTATATTATTTTATTTTTTTAGATGATGTGGATGAAAGAGAAATAGTCGATGTGGTAGTCACATAACCTAGGCAATCAAGAGACCTACTATCATCGGTCAAGTGGATGAATCGTACAGTAAAATTAAAGTTGGGGTATGTTCTAATTACAAATTGAACTTGTGGGACCATTAAGATATCAACTCATATTTTGAGGATGATCCATGTAATTTACCCTCTTTTTTAATACCTTCCTGTATCTGAGAAGCAATTCTAATTATTTAATTCACACATCACTAAAGTTGTATCGAGATAGGACTAAGGGGATCATAAGATCCTACTCTATGAATAAAAAATATTTTAAATATAAAATAATATATTTATTCACAAAGGTTATGTCTATATATGGGTTCAATTCACTTCCTTAGCACCCTCCTACTTTGGAGGGATGTTGAGCACATATGGATCATCCACCGATCAACGATTCAGATGACAAATGATTAAAACTCATCATTTAAACATATAATTTATCTGAATTGTTGATTTGCTGATCAACGATCCAGATGCGCTCAGAATTCCTCCGGAGCAAAATGTGCTCTGGAGGTGAATTAAACTCGTCTATATATAAGTTAATTAAACATTGATCATTAATGTTTTATTCATATTTTTCAAATATAATAAAAAAAATTTATATCATATGAAATACAATATGATATATTCTTAAAACATAGTAAAATAGTAATGTAGAATATTTTATCTTAATGAAGTACAATATATTATTAAAATGCAGTATAATTCTTATTATACATGTGATAATGAAGTTTAATTTTGATTAAAGACAATATATGATTAGATTCATAACATAACATTGAATTATTAAACGATATTAAAGTTCACGAAAATAAGAATAATGTGTACATAATATAAATATAAAATTGTCTAATCAAATTTTTTCAAGTTCTTTTATGTTTACTTTTAATTTTTTTTATTTGAATAAATAAATTTATACCAATATCATAGGATTAGTAGTATCATAAAATTCTATAGATCTTATGGTCTGATTATAGAATTGATATATATCCTACGTTTAAGATCCTCTGAATATGATGGGGATCATTTTCTCTTCGGAGAATTATAAGATTTTACTATTCGGATCGAAATCTGACAACCATGCACACCACTATTAAATGCACTTTACACATATTGAACGCTGGTCCATTATCAAGTTTAACTAATACGGTAGAATCATCATGTGTCACGTATTTGACAAACAAATGAAATTTTTAATAATTTTTTTCATATTCAGAAAAATTCAAATATAAGCCTATCACGAGTAAATTTTAGTGAATGCTCTTCAATTTTACCCAAAAATTGACAATGACAATAACTCACCACAGGTGAGTGCATGCGATGTGGTCTCCTCCCATGGATTGGCAATCTCTAGCGAAGCACTAGTTTTGCAAGAGAAGAAGGTTGCGATGCATCTGCGACCTTTCTTTTCCGTACTTCTATTTTTCTTTTTGGTTGTCGCTAACATCTTCTCGCTTTGAAATGATGAATTGTCACCTTGGTGACCAACTGATTTGGGGTATTGGGGTATTCCCTTCTGGTGGAGAGGTCAAAGTCTATGAGCATAATGTAGCCATTGTCTTGAATGAGGATGTTCCCCTCGCTTTTAGATGATGCCTAGGTCGCACAAAATAATGCCCAGGCCATGGAGGTACTCCAGCATGAGCACCAACATCCGGGAGATGGCCTTAGAGTTAAGATGGAGAAGTGTGCGGCCCCACAGTCCGACACATGGCCTGCACAGTTTTTTGCAGGCCATCCGATTGGGCCCGAGCCAAATTGTGCCGGCCGGGCTGCTCAACATGAAGCTGGGCACAGACCCGACGAGCATGGACTCCATCCGACAAGAACGAAATTTTTCTATTTTTTATTATATAGTTAAATATTTTATAAGTATATTATACATATATTAATCATATATCCTAAAATTTATAATTATATCATATATATAAAAAAATTATTATATATCTAGTCATCATAATATCATATGTTATAATATTTTTTATTAATCAAAATTTTAGGACAAATGATGTGACCTCTTTTTTTATTTTTCTAATTTAAAAAATACATACAAAAAAAATGGGCCCAAAAAAGCCCGAAGTGCTTGTCGTCACGAATTTGACCAGACAAGCATGGCCGCACAATCCGAAAGTCCATCTCTACTTGAGAATGAGTCAATGTTGGCATCGCTCTTTTCCTCCGCAACCCATTGCTTTGCGCGGCAGACGAAGAAGATGACACCCTTGGCGCCTTGGCTTGGCGTCGCATCCAAAGGACAGTGGTGCCTAGAAGGCCGATGAAATATTTTAATATTTATTTTTTATTTTTTTAATAACATGTCCTCGAGAAATATATCCGATCGAAAAGATCGCTGGCAAAATAAGTCAATACTTAGATAATAGTGTAATTACAAAATAAAGTTGAAGGATAAAATTAAGAAAAATGCAAATTTATCCTTCCCTAACTTTTCTTGTATAACTTTTTTTTTTTAAATCCAACAGGTGGACTTGAACTTTTAAGAAGAGACAAGTAGAATGAGGGAATGGCAAATTTTGTAGGAGGACAAGTGGAGTGACACTTTTTATATTGCGACAAGAAGAGTGAGGACATGGCAAAGTAGGTAGGAGGGGTCTCATATTAGATCTTGAGGACTCAAATGGCCACTACGATCTCTCTCTCGGGTAGTAGAGGTCCCCGAACATTCAACTGAGTTGAATTTCACGAAATTGTGATAAAAATATTCAATAGTTTTATTACCCTTCAATTGGTGAAAAAAACAGAGAGAGAGAGAGAGAGAGAGAAAGAAGAAAACTGTTGGTTGTAATTTTTGTATTTAGGCACTTAGAAGTTAGAACTATTTAGTCTCACTTGAGAAAATAATATTTTAAATATGTGATGTATTTAACTATTTATAGTGATGGAGACACGACCTTGCGTCATCGGATAAAAAAAATATTAATTATTGTTGTTAGATAATATAGTAAAAATGTCAATTAATTATTCAATCAAAGTTGAATAATAAATACTTTACTTATATGTAATATTCTTTAAAAAAATTGAATTTATAACACTTCACATATTAAAACAAATTGGAAAAACAGAGTAATGCATGATGTGTAGTATTGATACAGTTAAATAGCAGAAATATTTAATAATTTGGGTTTTTTTTTGGATTTAACGAGGGTCATGCGCCTTATAATACGCCTCCCCCCACTATCCGATCTAATCAGACGGTGGACGATAGAGCACTACAGGCACCTCTGCCCATCCCAGCGCCTCCCTTCGTTCTTGCCTCGACCGGGATAGTCCTAGACGCTGCCTCAACAACTGACTAGGGAATCACGAGGACGGGTGCAGTGAAGGCCTTGAGATCGAGCGGGAGGAGGACACGGTGGGGTTCAGATCGGGTGGCGATCGAAGACTTGAGCGCGGTCATAGAGGTGGAGAGGGATGCAACGAGGGCCTCGAGACACTGGAGATGGGCCTACTACTGGTCAAGGGCAGAGACGAGATCCTCGCTGGCGGAGTCACCGGAGATGAAGGGGACGGCGAGGAGGCGGAGGAGGACAAAGGTCATCCCTTTGGCCGCGGCCACCATAGAAGGGTCAAAGCGATAGGGCAAGGGGGAGAAATAGGAGATCGCGGGCGCCGAAAAAGGGGAGTGCTAGTCGCCAGTGCCGATGGGGAAAGCGGACGCCGTACGGCGCGGTCTGGATGGTGGTGTTGGAATCGTACGTGGTGGATGTGCCGGAGTGGAACACGGTGGATGACATGAAGCTCTTTGCAGACATCGTCGTCCGCTCAACCTCGAAAAGCTCGCGTCCATGGCGAGGCGAAGGGGCCGCCGAGGCTGTGCCAACGCTGGAGAAATCCAATTGAGGATGCGTTTTGGGAATGTAATTGGTTTGATTTGGGCGAATCCATCCAATTAGATCGGACACACCAAAAACGCGCGTACGATGGTGATACGCATAGAAGACGTATGATACACATTAAATCCATTTTTTACTTGTAAGAATATTGAATTAGTCTGATATTAATAATAGTGGACATAGACACTCAAATGCCTATATATATACGAGAAAAGAATGTATTAGAATTTGCATAACTTTTTAATATGTGTATTCATGAAAAAAAACAAATTGCAGTTAGGAAAACGAACAAATAATTTGATTTACATCGAAGATAAGTATTCTTTTCAAAATGTGAGGGTAATTAAGCAAGCAATAAACAATTTCAATTGGAATACAATAAGTATTTGGCAAGTGGGTAGGTGGAGAGTAAGAGATGGAAAAGATGAAAATAATATATTATTCCTTGGTTCACTTAAATGAAAAGTAAACATAACGATCAGAATAGAAAAGCTCATTTAATAAATTAATTTTAGTGGATACTTTATTAAGGTCAGGGAATCATGAATATAAAATATAATTTATTGATTATAAAAATTAAGGCTGAATTAAGAAAATTGTGCTAAATAATTTGTATAAAATATATTTTAAAATAATGAAAATTTTTTTACACAAAATATAAGATAATAAATAATATTAAATTAATATTTTTACAATAAAAATATTATATATAATAAATAAAATATGGAATAATTCTTACTTATAAAATTGTGTGTGTTGCATAATTGTTTTATTAATTAATTAATTAATTAATAATTTTATGTATTTTATTAATAAATCGATTAAGTTAATATTTTTAACAATAGGTTATTAGTTAATATAAAATATTATATTTATATAATTAGATTACTTATAGTAGAAAAATAAATTCCTAAATAAATGAGAAAAAAATGAGAGAGAGAGAGAGAAGAGATGTGACTTTCCGAGCGACAATAATAATTTCTGTCATTTAAATTTGGAAAAAAAAGTTGCCAAAGGGGTCTAATTACAGGATCATATGATCAATCATTAAATCAAGCATTGATCATAATTGCAGCATGAAATGGAGGAATTAAATAGTACGTACGAGAACATTACATAATTTATTTTATTAATTTCCTTTCTATATTCGCGTTCAATTACTGACAATCTGGATCAATTAATCAAGTCAGAAATTTATTGAATAGTATTTATAAATTACAAATGGAAGCTATTAAATGCCATCCATGATTCCCTCTATCATTCCTATCAATTCTAATATGGTAAAATTAATGAAATAAATAAACTTTAATTGTACGATATTCTAATTTTCATTCAAATTTGAAAACAAAAAGAAATCCTAACAACTCATTAAATGTATCGTAATTAAAGAAAGAAAAAAGAGAAAAAAAAGTTAAGTAATTAAATCGTCATTATGACGCCATACTGTCCCCTATATGTAACACCCTTCTCAATTCTCATTCCCATGTTCCATATTGACAGAGATAACATCGAGACATGGCTCGCGTCGCAACTACCAGTCCGTTCATCGTCCTCCTCATCCTTCTGACCCTCTTCCTCGGCAATGGCGCGAGCTCTGCGGCCGCCGCCTTCTCCCGGGGAGTCCGCGTGAAGGTGGAGGAGAACGTGACCCACCTCCACTTCTACTTCCACGACGTCGTCAGCGGGCCCAACGCCACGGCGGTGCCCGTCGTCCCCGCGGCGGCGCCGGCAACCCCCGGATCCTTCGGCACGGTGGTGATGATGGACGACCTGCTCACCGAGGGCCCGGAGCCGACGTCGAGGGCGGTGGGCAGGGCGCAGGGGTTCTACGCGTTCGCGGCGATGCAGGAGCTCGGGTTCCTGCAGGCCATGAACCTGGTGTTCACCGACGGGCCGTACAACGGCAGCGTGGTCACCGTCCTTGGCCGGAACACCCCGATGCGGGAGACGAGGGAGATGCCGGTGGTCGGCGGGAGCGGGGTTTTCCGGTTCGCCCGTGGCTACGCGGTGGCCCGGACGCACTCCATCGACGCGGTCACGGCCGTTGTGGAGTACAACGTGTACGTGATGCACTACGCAACTCCACTGTACATCTAGCAGCTTTCACTATCTTTTAGGTTTTTTCTTATCTTTCCCAATTAAATAGTTAAATTGAACAAATAATTAATTTACCTGTCTGAATTTTGGTCTTTTACATGTTTTAATATGTAATGCTTTGAAATCTTTTGAGCGTGACGTCGATAACATCATACTAGAATGATTTGGCCCCTTTTCTATTATTCCTGAATTCTGTCCTTTTTTTTTGCACAGCTATTTTTCTGTCTTTATTAGATGCTTAAATTTTGGTTTTTTTTTTTCTTGAAGATTTGTACTATGTATCTTTGTACATCTTTCTTCCTAATTTTAAAGTTATGATTTTTACCGACCAGATTTTCATCTCATCAAAATTTCAACGCCAAAATGTAATTGCTAGAGAGATTAATTTTTTTATACCCTCTCGGGCCTCTACTAATAATTAATTAATTTGAAATTATAATAAAAAATATAATCATATTTTCTGATTAAGTAATGATTTTAGAAATCGAATTTGGGGCTACCAATAAAGGTGCACAACCCTGTTAAAAGATGAAATCTTGATTATATAACATGTCAAAATTTTGAGGACGAGAATCAAACCTACCGCAATCATTCTCTTCTTCATTTTAACTTTAATCTCTCACCACATATACCAACTTACTCTATTTTAGATTACATCATAACAAAAAGAAGAAAAAAGGGGTACAAGTTTTAGTAAAGTAACAACTAGAGGTGATTTTTCAAAGTGAGTTGAGCTAATCCATTTTTTTTTATCTTGCACTAACTAATTAATGGGAAGGCGTGTTATACACAATGCTGTAAAACTCGGCTTGGCTTGGCCTCACCCGGACGATAGGACCAATGTCTGATCCTCATTCCTTGATGTCGACCTAGTTATTTTGAACTAGTCAAAATTTGAGTTCCATCACGAGGATCCAATGGATTTGGATAATTTGATTTAATTATATTCCAACATTTTTTTTATTTTTCATCACATAACATCGATATTATTTTATTTATAATTATGAAAATTCCATCTAATAACTATTTAATTGATACTTACTTTATTATATTATTTGAGTCTTAAAATTTTTATTTTAATTTATTATGTATCTTACAAGGCACTAAGAATAGGAAAAAAATTATTTAACATAGTTTTTTTTATTAACTTATATTATTCGGTTCGATTTAGTCCAATCGGTTCAACTTGACTTGGTCATCAATTCAGATCGATAGATAGGTCGAGTTTTACAGCATTGGCTATACTACAAAAATAAGAGAAAAAAAAGAAAACATCGTTTGTGGATGGAAGAATATGAATTTTTGTAGTTCTTTAGAACTAATTGATTACATAAAAAATTTTGATTTAATGTTTCGATGAAAAATATAATAATGAAGAATTAAGAACTTGATTAGAGGACGAGTTTTAATACATTTTTGGATAAAAATAAGATCGAAGGATATAATTCATTATTTTATAAATATCATTTTTATATTATTAATTATAAAATATTTTCACAATTAATTAATAACTTAAAATGAAATGCAAAAGAAAATTTTAACATCAAAGAGTAATTTGATTAAATGTAAAAAATAAATCAGTATATTATTATATTAGTTAATGACATCATATTTATATATAATAATAATATAATTATAACTAATTCAGAACACCATAATTGATAATTTAGCAGTATTATATTAATAATTATTATAATATTATACTAGTTAATTTTTTATTATTATGTATAATAAGTAAAATAAATAAAAATACACACATCTATATTTAAACATGAAAAAATATTTTTATATAATATTGGAATTATTTTATTTTATTATAACACTATGTAAACTATAATAAATAATTAATATACTTTTCTTATTAGGCCTAAATAACTTTATTTTACAAATTTATTATATGTATTATTATTATTATTATATATAATATGCATAATATATATATCATTAAACTAATAGCTAAATAGGTTTAAAAGTAAAGCCACAAATTTTTAAACCAATATATTAAAAAAACTTGCACCTTCGCGCTGACAATAAGTTCTCAAGTTCTTGTTGGAGTTGTTTGGGCACTGAACCAGGTGAAACCAACCCCTAATTTCATTCGATTCTTCAAACACCTCAAGGAGGTTCGGAATCGAGTCCTTTTTTTTGTTGGAATCAGAATGACTCCTTTTTTGCTTTACGTTTTTTTATTTGATGTTTCTTTTTTTTCTTTTCAACTTTTTTCTTTTCTTTTGTCATTTTCTTTTTCTTTACCTTTCCTATATAAAAGTAATTTATTTATTAAATATAAAATATTAATTATAAAGTATTAATATAATATTATTTTAAAAAATAATATTCAATTAATATAAATTATTTAAAATTTACTTTTTATATTTAAATAATATAATATTTAAAAAATTTTGGCATAATTTTTTTAATATAGATTTATTTTTAAAAATTTTAACAAACTTTAAATTTATATTTATGACATATTTTTTTAATTCAAACACCCAATAAAAATAATCCATCATATTTACTTTTTCATATCATATTAAATATTTTATTTCTTCTCATCAAATTTCACTCTATTCAAATACATAACTCAAAGTATTCACCGGAACTTGATAGAACTCAAGTTCTATTGCTAAACGACCGTTAAGAACAATGGCGGAGTACATGGGTACCGGAGGCTATCATCACATCTAAATGTCGGCTGAAGTAGTACATTGTGTGCCTATCAAGTGGTCTCCTAATTGAGTCTCCCAAGTTTTTCTTAATAATTTTTACGGTTATTCTTTCTTAGTCCTCTAGTTTACTTTTACTAATTTTCGAATTTAAGTTATTTTTTATAATTACCACTTGCATTTAACTTTTATTTGTAATTATTTCTCAATTAATTTACTCTTTGAGAGTTACCTTAATTACCACGTTGCTTTTTTCCTTAGCATATAATATTGATAGCATTTTATCAATCAATAAATAATTCATTTCTCTTTAAATTTTTTTATCAATACTTATTGTAGTGTGGATAAATCATTATCATCATTCTATCACATAGTTTGTAATATTTTATATTTAATTCACCATTTATTTTTTCTTTAGTAATTTGTAATAGATATATGTTAGATTATATATTGAATATCTATTATTCTATGACATAGTTATTATTACATAATGTATAATATTTAATTAATAGTGTTGTTAAGTAATTGTGTAACAATCCTGATTTATTTTGGATTTAATAAATGAATATTTTATCATTTTATTTTGAAAAAAAATATGGCCATTAATCTTGTTATAATTAATAATTCCGAAAATAAAGGAAAATAGGGAAGTAGTTTAATTAAGGATAAAAATGTATTATGAGATATTTAGTTAAATTCGGAATTATTTAATTATTAAAGTAAATTAGAATTTGTTAAAATAGATTAATTAAAAGATAAATTTTAATTGGGATTGGAAGTTAGAGATAGATTGAAAATCAATGATTTAAGAGTCCTATAAATAAAACTTTAGAACCAGCCGTCAAAGGAATTTCTTTCTCTTTGATTCTCGGTGTTCAGCGGCAGAGGCGTGACGTCCAATTGATGGCAAGACGTGATTCAATGTCGAACGGCTAGGCGTGAAACGAGGTACATAGGGGGGATCTGTAGGTTCTTTGATTATTTTTTTTATTGGAATTGCTATAGCTACGTGATGGTTTAAAAAGTATATAGATTAGTTAATGGCCGATACCGGCCAGAGTAAAGAACGGATTACTCGAAAGAAAAAAAAGGGTTCGGCCAACGATCTTTCGATGCCGAAGGGGAAAGAAAAAAAAAAGTGAAAATAGCTTTACGGCCGCAATAGGATTGGAGAAAAAAAAAGGCGGTGAAATTCATATAGAGAAACGTGAGAGAGTATAAAAGGAAAAGGAAGTAAAGAAGAGGGTAAGGCCGTAAGGGATGTGGAGAGAGAAGGCAAAAAAGAAAAAAAAATTAAGGCCGCAAGAAGAAGCTTGGAGAGAAATAATGAATTAGAGGGAGAATTTCTCAGAGGCAAAATATCAGAAGAGGAAGAGAGAGAAATTAAGAGGAAAAGAAAAGGGATGTAATGCGACGCTTGCACCCAAGAAAAAAAGAAGAAAAACGTAGGGAGAAAATAATATTTTTTTCTGAGATGATTTGCAGTGAAAAAAAAGAAGAAAGAAAGCAATGGGCTTTCTGTCATGTGGGAAGAGAGATAGAAAATAAAAAAAATAGAAAATAAAGATGTGAGAGGTAAAAGAAAGAAATGATAGAAAATTTTTTTTTCTTCATTTTTTTTATTTTCTCGGCAAGGTAATCCATTTATTGAATTTTCTTACTTTTATTGAATTCTTTTTATTAGCAATTTTGATTATTAGTTGTCTTGCTAATATGATTTAATTATAATACATTGACATGATATATTGATTTTATTAATATTGTGATATATTGATTAGATTACTATTGATCAGTCTTTATTATCATACTTGATTATATTATTTATCATTCTTGATAATAATATAAGCCACATCAGATGATCACATCGTCATCATATCAGATCATATCGTCATCATATTTTATTATCATTATCCAATCTTATCATGATGCTAATCCGATAGTCTTTTTTATTGGGTCTTGTTTCATCTAAATTAAATTATTAAAATATAGACATCTTAGGTAAATAAGATAAAAGCTGAAAGTTGCTGTATCTTCATGTTCTCTGATTGTCTCCAAGCTCTCGGGCCATATTGTTATTGAATTGAATGGGGCAAATAGTGGACCTAAAGGTTTGAGGCGCCATCATCCTTTAGAAAAGCTATGGATGTCATGTGTTTGGTCATGGTCCCCCGTCATTCACGAATAATTGTTAGCGCTATATTGTTGGGTGGCTTGTCATGACACTGATCCCTCATCGACCTACATGAAAGAGACATGGAGTTTCCTTAATCGTCTGAGCGCTCCCATTGAATTGGATAACTCCGAACATTGTAAATTGAATTGAATTAAATTAAAACCGAATCAAATTGAGTTGGATTGAAATCGAATTGAATTGAATAGATCATGGTCATTTGAATACTGGCGTTGACTGACATTGCCTCCGCCCATTGAATCGAATGGAATTGTTATTGACCAATGACCATTGATATTAAATTAAAAATTGTTAAATTGAATAGTGTCATAGTGATCAGACATTTAATTGCTAAATCAATATTGATCGATCATCTGATCTTTTTCTGATCCTTCCTATTGATTTATGACTTTATTGTCCTATTGTTATATTGAATCATCGATCCAATTGATTAGGCAATTATCAATTACTATCTCTATTGATTGGTCTTTTGACTATAACTTGATATAGTTGCTCATATTGATAAATCGTTATATTGTAAATTGATTATTGTATTGATTGCTCAATTGACTCATCATTGATTATATCTTATTTTTTATTGAACATATTGATTGTTTAGTAGACCCTACGTACTGAGTATTTGTATACTCATGGATATTTTCCTGTACCTAGATCCGTGCAGGTGAGAGTACTTTGATAGAGAATGATCCTGCAGGTGGCTATGCTCAGTGACAGACAAATGTTGCACATGTTTTAGATCGAGTTGTCTAATTTTTATTATTTTCATATTTATTAGAATTGTGAACTTATTGATATTTTAGTTATCTTGAATATTATGGATTATTAATTATTATTATTGAAAAGTCTTCCGCATTTATAGTTTATATTCCGCAAAAATAATTTATAAAAGATTGAGTAACGCCTCTGGGACGACTCTGAGCACGTGAAAGTCACGTGGATCTCGGGACGTTACAGAAGGTATCAGAACCTAACGAGAGGCACTTCTTAGCTGTCTCTAATAGATAGAATTGAGTCCATGTGCAACTATCACGAGCAACCACTGCAGCCATCTAGTAGGGTCAAGTAAGTTTTCATTGTGATATCGATATTGAATTCTTACTTATTAAATTGTATTGTATTATTTATTGTTGGGTGAGCATAAATGTCTCCCATGTTGATGACCTCTCATCAATTTTATCGTGGACCGAGAAGTAGATATCGACGATCCAATTCTCAAGGTGCACAGGAGGATGGCCAAGCGGCCCAAGGCTCATGAGTAAATAATGAATGGATTAATGAACATCAGGAGGAACGTTCGAGCCATGGATCATCATCATATGAATCTCGTTCAATGTACAGAGACTATAGTAATACTTAGAGTCATGATGTTCCACTTCACGATAATCGAAAAGGGATTGTTAAGCATTTTCTCAACGTACAGCCTCCCCAATTTGATGGGAAGGGCAACTTCGAAAAAGCCTATAAGTGGTTGGAAGAAATTGAACAAACTCTAGTGAAGATGGACTGCGGTGAGAACTGAAAGACTATATGTGCTACGAGGCGTTTAACAGGTGACGCTAAGCATTGGTGGAACGCAACAAAGGCTAGCACATTCTTCGGAAAGGACTTGATTCCTTGGAGAAAGTTTAAAAAGATATTCAAGTATCACTATTTACCTATTTCCCGAAGAGCGAGAAAATGGAAGGAATATCGAGATCTACAACATGATACCATGACAATCGAGGACTACACGATCGAATTCTTAAAGTTGGAGAAGTATGGTACTCGACGTCAATCAGAGAGAAATCGCGTTAAGCAATGGGTGGAAGGTCTCAAGCCAAGCTTCCGAGGACGGGTAAAATGTTGTAACTATCAGACCCTTTAAGTTGCGAAAGAGTTTGCTACCATGCTTGAAAATGACGACGTAACAAACGCAACTCAACCAAATCAAGAGGATATAGATAATGATCAGAATCATATTTGGAGTAAAGATAGAAGACATCAAAGAAGAGAGAAGCGGCATCAAGAAAACTACAACCGAGGAAGGCCATATCCAATACGGAATGATCCTCCACCACATAGAGAATCATGTAACTACTGCCACAAAATGCATCTCGGTAAATGTTATTGGGCGACGGGAGCATGCCTAAATTATGGCAAGATGGGTCACTTCGTAAGAGATTGCGATGAATCAAAATGGGTCGAACCTCTACGACAACAATAGGCCTCCAAGAATGGTGCTGAAATCACCCAAATAGATTGATATGTTATGACATATGACTTGAAGCTTAATCAAGTCGAAATTGTAATCTCCACTCCAACTAGTCTTTAGATATTTTGTATATCCAAATAGCATGTGTTATATGGAATGAATATAGTTTATAGTTTACTTTTCATAAAAAAAATTGACCATTGAAAAGTAGAGTGTTTAATGGAAGTACTCATATAACAATATTTCTAAGGAGGTTATCGATTAGTTGGTGCTCATAATTTATCGCAAAAAGTAGAGCACTCGAACTCAATAGAAAAAGTGATGAAGTGCACACATAATGGTATGGAAGAAGGACAACATCCAAGTATGTTGAAAAATTATAGTATAGTTATTACTACATTGATTAATCCAAGATCGATGATATTCTAATATATTCGTCAAGCCTAGAGGAACATGCAGAACATTTGCAGATTGCACTGCAAACATTAAGAGAAATAAGTATGCGCCAAAATATCAAAATACAAATTTTGGTGGAATGAGATAATGTTCTTTAGGAATATCGCATAAATGGAATATCAAAAGATGAATGCTATAATCAAATGGATTCAACCAAAGGACGTGTTAAAGAGAAAAAAAAACTTCCTTAGACTTGCAATATATTTTTGAACAGTCGCATTAGATTGTCATACGATAGTGTCACCATGGACGAACCTCATTAAAAAGGTTATAAAAAATTGAATGACTCAAGAAGGTTAAAAAATAGGTTTTAGAAATTGGAGAAGGAATTGACAATGATGTCCTTTTTTTTCTTTTTGAAAAGACCTTTAGACCAAGGAGGTTATTTCGCCCACAACGATGCATACAACTCCCACATTGCATGCATCTTGATACTACATAGGAAGAAGAGAATTGCCAACACATCAAGACAACTAGATATAGAATTAGCAATTGCGGTCTTCACCCCAAGAGTCGGTGACACAACGTGTAGGGTGAAGAGATTGAATTCTCCACGGATCACCGAGGTTGAGGTACACTTTCGAACATGTGTCGAAAAAAAAGGATCAAATTATTGAAAGATTACGAGTTCGTCAAAGCAAACTCAATTGAGAATATCTTAAGTAGAAATGTCACTTGCTCATTTGGGAGTGAGCCGATGGAATATGAGCAATGAGCAATTATATCATCCAAATCAGTCTTGTGATCAGCAATGATAGCGTAAGGATAGCAACACATCTTACATGCAATCGAAATTACTACGGAAGGTCAAAAAATGGAAGTGGAGCATTAAAGGTCGCATGGTGTATTACAAGAGCTTGAAAATCTTTAATAGCATTAGAAAAAAGGTAATGATGGATTTTGTTAGAAGGCTTCCAAAAACTCAGTATGATAACGATGTGATATGGGTAATAGAGGATCGATATGTTAATCCAACATCATACCCACTAGAAAAAGGTTAATCCATCGGAAGCCTCATGAATACTTTTTTTAAGGAGGTTATCCGACTACATGGAATATTGATATCCATTGCGTCGGATAAGAATCTACAATGCATAGCCCAATTCTGATGGAGCATCTATAGAGCAATTGGGATGTGGTTGAACTTCTACATCACCTTCCATCCATAGATGGATGAGTAGTTTGAATGGACAAATCAGACATTAAAAAATATGCTCTGGACTTGTGCATAGGACTGAAGTGACAGTTGGAATAATCAGCTCCCACTGGCGCAGTTAGTATGTGACAACAGTTGTGACTCTGACATTTGACATGACACCTTCGTAGCCATGTGTATATGGTAGATCATGTCACCCACGTTAGAGAAAAATTGATGCATAGTAGTTATCTTCACAAAAAGAAATAACTGAAGGAATATTGATAAAGTTTGTCTCATCGAAAAATATTGAAGGCAATTTACATGAGACAAAAATAGTAGGCTGAAATAGTGAGATCATAAGAATCGAATCGAAATGGAGATCTGACATAGGTAGGACACATAAAGATGACGATGCCTTTTGAGGACTAGCAGTTGAGATGAGAAAGTATTTCTCATATTCATTAGATATATGATATAGTTTCGTTTACGTAAATTCGAGGACGATTTTATTTTTAAGGAGGTTATGATGTAACAACCCTGATTTTTTTGGATTTAATAAATGAATATTTTATCATTTTATTTTGAAAAAAAATATGGCCATTAATATTATTATAATTAATAATTCCGAAAATAAAGGAAAATAGGGAAGTAGTTTAATTAAGGATAAAAATGTATTATGAGATATTTAGTTAAATTCGAAATTATTTAATTATTGAAGTAAATCAGAATTTGTTAAAATAGATTAATTAAAAGATAAATTTTAATTGGGATTGAAAGTTAGAGATAGATTGAAAATCAAGAATTTAAGAGTCCTATAAATAAAACTTTAGAGCTAGTCGTCAAAGGAATTTCTTTCTCTTTGATTCTCGGTGTTCAGCGGAAGAGGTACGTAGGGGGATCCGTAGGTTCTTTGATTATTTTTTTATTGGAATTGCTATAGCTACGTGATGGTTTAAAAAGTATATAGATTAGTTAATGGCCGATACCGGCCGGAGTAAAGAACGGATTGCTCGAAAGAAAAAAAAGGGTTCGGCCAACGATCTTTCGATGCCGAAGGGGAAAGAAAAAAAAAGTGAAAATAGCTTTACGACCGCAATAGGATTGGAGAAAAAAAAAGGCGGCGAAATTCATATAGAGAAACGTGAGAGAGTATAAAAGGAAAAGGAATTAAAGAAGAGGGTAAGGCCGTAAGGGATGTGGAGAGAGAAGGCAAAAAAGAAAAAAAATTAAGGCCGCAAGAAGAAGTTTAGAGAGAAATAATGAATTAGAGAGAGAATTTCTCGGAGGCAAAATATCAGAAGAGGAAGAGAGAGAAATTAAGAGGAAAAGAAGAGAGAAATTAAGAGGAAAAGAAAAGGGATGTAATGTGGCGCTTGCACCCAAGAAAAAAAAAAGAAAAACGTAGGGGGAAAATAATAATTTATATTAGCAATTTTGATTATTAGTTGTCTTGCTAATATGATTTAATTATAGTACATTGATATGATATATTGATTTTATTAGTATTGTGATATATTGATTAGATTACTATTGATCGGTCTTGATTATCATACTTGATTATATTATTTATCATTCTTGATAATAATATAAGCACATCAGATGATCACATCATCATCATATCAGATCATATCGTCATCATATTTTATTATCATTATCCAATCTTATCATGATGTTGATCCGATAGTCTTTCTGATTGGGTCTTGTTTCACCTAAATTAAATTGTTAAAAGATAGACATCTTAGATAAACAAGATAAAAGCTGAAAGCTGTTGGATCTTCATGTTCTCTGATTGTCTCCAAACTCCCGGACCATATTGTTATTGAATTGAATTGAATTGAATGGGGCAGATAGTGGACCTAAAGGTTTGAGGCGCCATCATCCTTTAGAGAAGCTATGGCTGTCCTGTGTTTGGTCATGGTCCCCCATCATTCACGAATAATTGTTAGCGCTATATTGTTGGGTGACTTGTCGTGGCACTGATCCCACATCGGCCTACATTAAAGAGACATGAAGTTTTCTTAATTGTCCGAGCGCTCCCATTGAATTGGATAATTCCGAACATTGTAAATTGAATTAAATTAAATTAAAATCGAATCGAATTGAGTTGGATTGAAATCGAATTGAATTGAATAGATCATGGTCATTTGGATACTGGCGTTGACTGGCATTGCCTCCGCCCATTGAATCGAATGGAATTGTTATTGACCAATGACCATTAATATTGAATTGAAAATTGTCAAATTGAATAGTGTCATAGTGATCAGACATTTAATTATTAAATTAATATTGATCGATCATCTGATCTTTTTCTGATCCTTCCTATTGATTTATGACTTTATTGTCATATTGTTATATTGAATCATCGATCCAATTGATTAGGCAATTATTAATTACTATCTCTATTGATTGATCTTTTGACTATAACTTGATATAGTTGCTCATATTAATAAATCGTTATATTGTAAATTGATTATTGTATTGATTGCTCAATTGACTCATCATTGATTATATCTTATTTTCGATTGAGCATATTGATTGTTTAGTAGACCCTACGTACTGAGTATTTGTATACTCATGGATATTTCTCTGTATCTGAATCCGTGCAGGTGAAAGTACTTTGATAGAGGATGATTCTGCAGGTGGCTATGCTCAGTGACAGACAGATATTGCACATATTTTAGATCGAATTGTCTAATTTTTATTATTTTCGCATTTATTAGAATTGTGAACTTATTGATATTTTAGTTATCTTGAATATTATGGATTATTAATAATTATTATTGAAAAGTTTTCCGCATTTATAGTTTATATTCCGCAAAAATAATTTATAGAAGATTGAGTAAAAGCCTCTAGGACGACTCTGAGCACGTGAAAGTCACGTGGATCTCGGGGCGTTATAAATTGTTTTAGAAGTTATCATTTACATTAATAGAATATGTTTTACTACACGGGGAAAAACTTTTTGTATCATTCTCCATGTCTTATATTATAATACTCCATAATCAATTATGGTTGTACTTACATAAAACATATGCATATTTCAATTATAAATATATTTATGTATTAAAATTCAAGATATAATTGTTATATTATATATATATATATATATATATTAAAAACAAAGTATTTTTATAAAACCATTATAATTGAAAAAGTAAATCGAGGAAGGTAAAAAAGTTAAACTAATTTGTGAACCCCCTAAGAAAAATGTCTAGCTCCCACTGATTCCAAGTGACACTAAATTATTTGGCATTAGTTGAATCTACAAAGTAGAAAAAAAATCACCCAAAATTATAAATGGTTTGTGAAAGTAGTTAAATATTACATAAAACTTCAAAATTAAATAAATGTATTTGTCATTAGGAACTAACTTGAAAAGATAAAAGTACCCTCCTCAATCCTCCCTGTAGAAATGAGAATTCAGTCAAATCATTTTTTTTCTATTACAAAAGGAGGTCCAAGGTCTACTATAATAAAAGAAAATATTAGGGTGTAAGAAAAACTAAACTGACTCCAAAACATATAAGTAAAAAAAAAAATAGGGGACCGAGTATGATTTATGATGATTTTTAATAGAACAAAATCGCTTAGTCTATTTTTATTTATATAATTAATTTATAAGTATTTTTTTATTATTGATATAATAGTTTTTTATAGTTTAATATGTTCATATTACATTAAGAAACTCTAATTTAATATTATAATACTATATCATATATTTAGCAATAAAATTAATGTTAATATTAATTTGTATTTATATATATTTTTTTAAAAAAATACTATTCCATTAAAATAGGGGCTTGAAAAGATCACTCAAAAAATCGAACCTTTAAAGGGTGATTTTTCTTTTTTTTAATGATTTTATGGTGATTCTTGTAGTTTAAAAAATTAATTCAAAAAGTAGTGGGTGATTTTTTTGGACCTAAAAATTGGTCCGATCCCAACAACTTTCACTCCTAGTAAATATAATATTAAAAATAAAATGATATAACCATGTGAAATCTAATAATATAACCATATGACTTTCTTCTTATATAAAATGAAAAAAATTAAAACATGAGGACAAGATCCAAACTCATATCATAAAATTATATTGTGAATTTGTAAAATTTATGTATCAAATAAATTTAATTATAAAATAATTATTATTCAATCACAATAATATGTGAGAATTATCTATGACCACAAGTAATAAACAACTTATTTATTTGACCAATATAAGATAGTTATTAAAGTAATGAAAATAAGTGTTATCACGATTCAAAAGTTCTATATAAGTGTAACTATCAACAAGTAAGTTTACTAAGTTAAATAAAAAGAACAAAGGTGTTTGCATTAAAATCTTTACTCATCACAACTACATTAGTTTAATAAAGCATCTAAGATTGCGAAGACTCGTATGAGCGTGTATAGTATAAACTATATAAGAGTACATAAGTCTTTGTAAATTTCTATAAACTAAATTTTAATTATATAATAATAAACTAACTTTTAATTGTATAATGTATGAGTTCAAGGTAGTCAAGATTGGGATATCGGAGGGAGTCATAAGATCAAAGATCGTGTAAAATTGAATCGATGATCATAAGATCTTACATATTAATAAAATATATTTTAAAAATAATAAATATATATTTTATAACTTTTCCACATTTAAATATTAAAGTACACCTCAATAAATCATTTTTATCAATTCTTAAATAAATTATATTAAAATATATTTAAAATAAAGAAAATATATTAAAATTCATCTAAATTAATTTTATTATCTTAAATATATTTTAATTAATATTGAAATAATTATATTAATTATATAAAATCGTATAGGATCAAAAAAGATCGTAAGCTCGCATAACCAAAACTAAGATCACATTAAGATTTTACACGTAAAATTCTCAAAATAATATCGAGATCGGTAAAGATCTTAAGATCTTGACTACCACGTAGCAACATTGCACAATATTACAACAGAAGTTTGTGACTAGATTGTTATATATCAATCTGTCTTAATTACCTTGTATTGCTAAAAAAATGGATTTTTTTTCAATTGATTAGGAAAATGCAGCATAGAAAGAAGAGAGAGAATAATAAATGAAATTGAATAATAATGGGATGAGTAAATATAGTTTCATTTAAGGATGGTGTGAGGGCGTGACATTAATTACTGGGCGTCTAATTAATGTAGTTTAATGTTTAATTAATTACTTTAGAAAAGTCCTTGCCATTATAAAATAGATTGAAACTAAAGAACCAGAATAAATTATATACAAAAATGGTGAAACAAGAGGTATGGAATTAATTCAGACAGTTAATGTAATTTAATGAATATTGTTTAAGAAAAAAATATGTTTGTTAAGGGCTAATATGAATGATTTTTTTTGGGGGGGATAAGAAAAATAAAAAAAATAGGGACGTTAAAAGAGAAACCAAATAACATAATTACAAAACTACTATCAAGAATTAAAATTATATACTTATAAAAGTAAAACATAATTATATAGATAAAAATAAGGCAATCGTCAGATGTGACACATTATAGGATTAGAAATAGAAATAAATAAATAAATAATAAGTTTAAAAATAAAAATGAGGAAAATAAATTATATAGTTGTCACTAATGATCCAATGTTACACTATAATTGAGATAAATTATGGGAGTGAGAGAAGAAATTTAAAAGAACAAGAATGTAATTAAAGAAAGAAAACGAAATAATTATTAATGACATCATTATTCTCAGTACAACACCCCTCTGGTTCCCATATTTTAATTTTTATATATATTATTATAATACATCATCACCTACTACACACCACAGAACCAGTTCCATACTGCACACAGGCATGGCTCAGGTTGCCACCATCCGTTTCCTCGTTCTCCTCGTCCTTCTACCCTCCGTGCTCGCAAATGGCATGAGCTCTGCGACTCGGAGAGTCCCCATGAAGCTGGAGGAGAATCTGACCCACCTCCGCTTCTACTTCCATCAAGTCATAGGCGGCCGCAACGCCTCGGCCGTGCGCCTCCTCCCTCCGGCGGCGCCGAACTCCGGGCGAAGCTTCGGCGAGCTCACGGTGATGGACAACCCGCTGACGGAGGGGCCCGATCCGACGTCGAGGCCCGTGGGCAGGGCGCAGGGGCTCTACGCGAGCGCCGCGATGGAGGAGATGGGGTTCATCCAGGCCATGAACGTGGTGTTCACCGACGAGCGCTACGGCGGCAGCTCGATCACCATCCTCGGCCGGAACGCCCCGATGCTCGAGGTGAGGGAGATGCCGGTCGTCGGCGGGAGCGGGATGTTCCGGTTGGCGCGCGGCTACGCGATTCTTCGGACATATTCCTACGTCGGGAACTCGGCCGTCGTGGAGTACAGCGTCTGCGTCATGCACCCTGCAACTCCGTTAAACGTGTAACATGCTGGCTCTAGCAGTCTTTGCTTTTTATGATATGGAGATTCGCATGTTCAGATCTCCCCATGCAATTTGGAACTTTTGATTTTGCTGACCAAAGTTGATTCCATCTTCTTTGTTTCTTTTTCATCTCTCTGGTGAGTGATCAATGTTACAGTAGTATCAGTTTTGTTGCATTTTAATCCTTGTACACCGCAGTGTGCATTCAATTAATTAATTACTGTTGAAGTGATCAATTGCATCCATAGCCATGGATAAAAAGAATGCATGCTTAGATGTGATATTGGGTTATGTAAACGTGGATTTTAAAAGAAAAGAAGAAATGAAAATAAGAGAACTTTATGCCTCGTCTACTTTCTTCCATCTTTTTACCCATTCGAGGTCCATTTTTTTCACCCTTGGAGCCCCAATATTCAAGACTATTAGTAATTATTTAATTTAAAGACGACATAAAGAGAATAATATTTTTTATTGTTTTAAGAATTGAATCCGGAATAATTAAATCAAACTTGATTTGTAGCTTCTTGATTGAGACCCATCTCTGGGTTTTACATGTTAGTTTGATGTAAAGATAACCTTAGTATGAACATCTGAATGAAGAATACGAATACGCATATGTGTGTATGAATATGCTTCTTCAGAGTGTAACTTATAATTTTACATAAAGGTCAACTGATTTCAGATGTTATGTAATTGGATAGCAAACTTTTCTGACACCAGTTCAGGGTAAATAAAACAGGCATACCATCACTGCTTCAGATTTATATACATTAAAAAGATCATCAGTACAGAACTGATTACTTAAAACAATCACCAACACTTGAAGTACAAAGCAAAAGTGATGGCACCAAACTGCTATCTTTAAGATTTTTTTTCCTTGACTTTATACAAATATTTTACATTTCCCTTGTATATGACATAAATCAACAAAGACCACCCTCCTACCTTTAAATGCAGCAATTTCTCAACCACTCCAAGACCCCTGTTATTTTTACAGAGATGCCTTTTCGCAAGAGCAGTGGCTTCCTCTAACAAAATAAAGGTGACCTGTCCGTGAAAGGTAACTTTCAAAAAGGAATTTGCATCTGATGCAGGTGACTAAACCACCACACCAATCACTTGGACATGCACCATTGTCGTTCATATTGTGGTCAGAGTGTCCACTCTATCAATTGCATCCAAAATTTTCATTGTATCAATGTCAAAAATGGCAGCACTAACCGCAGGCTGACTCATCGGAGATGGTTCTTTTTTTAGTTGTTGGAGAATGATTGCTACTCTTACTCAACCTGTCGTGCTTGCTCAGCCTCGAACCAGAAGTGTCAAATTCTTGGCTTTTGCTTATCCCTGGGGCGAGTTTCCTAAAGTTGACATCTCGCAGTATTTCTTTCTCTTCCAGTGTGAGCTTGGAGGATGGAAGTGTCACGTTATTTGGAGGTGAAGAATTAGGGGATCTCCTCCGCTTTGGTGGTGAACGAATCGGCGATTTATTGGGAGATCTGATGCCGTTCATCGGCCGACACTGGCTAATGAGGTGATGTAGCCAGATCACCAAATCAAGTATATATGCTTCAGTTTTCTCCTTGTCTGCATGGTGGAGTGTTTCAATCTTAAGTAACTCCATATGCCCACCAGACTTCCTACTTGTCTCAATCCTGAAAATAGGAAATGCATGCACCTCAGATAGCTTGCTCTTTTAATCGTAATTCTAAGAGAAAAAATACGAAATAGGTTACAAACCCGGTGTTGGCCCACTCCCCAACCCAGCCGAAACCATGATGTGCTCTGATTGTTGCGTTGCAGCAAGGCATAAACAGGAAATCATCAAAGAATAAAACTCAATAAATTTACAAAGAAAGAGTATTGTATAATTTGAGTGATCATGGACACATCAGACATAGGCCATTCAAGCAATGTTACCTGCTTGTGTTGGTCGCTACTGGGACAAGCCATTGCAATGTTTTTTCCATTTCGGCTTTGATTTGAGGAACAGTTAGCTGCAAGTAAATGTCCATAACAAATTAACACAAGACAAGGTAAAGCAATCTAGATAAACTAATGATTGTTATTACCTCTTCCTTTATCTCAAAAGATTGCAATTTTGGACGTAAAGCAATCTTTATACTGGCTGGCAATCCTTGGTATAAAGCATCCCTTGTATTTGGAGGTACAGATCCAGATCGTGAAACCTAAAGTACTCAAATAAAACAAAGTCATGCCATATTTTTGGCAGCCATGCCAAGGAAAACAATATAACTGGTGCCAAAGAACACAACATAACTGGTGCCAAAGAAAACCTATTGTAATTCCTTTTTTTAGGGAAACCTATTGTAATTCTTCATTTCTAAGGGAACAGAAATCTAATGCCATCATAATCCAAACACTTGCTCGGAAATTGAGTATGGATGGAAAGGATTAGTGATATATTTGAAAACTGCATGCAGTACTAAGTCAACAAACAAAATAGATGAATGCTCCACTTCCTGATTATTCATTTAATATTAAGGTTAAGGATGTTTAAATATTTTAAATTGAAAAGAACTTTTTATTTTGTAAAAGGAATTTAAACTACAGATTGATGAATATCAAACAAAGTATTCAAGAAATTAATTGTCCAAGAGACATAGTAATAGTTAAAGAGCCACTAAATTAGATGTCACAAGAAACTTACAAGAGTGTCAATTTGAGTAATGATATTTGCATAGTGCAAAGAGAGGCCTGCTGGCCCTAGTCGCTTTTGGTTTTTGTTTGATCCTTCGACAAGTTCTCCATCTACAACATCAAGAAACATATATCAACTTACTAGATAGTGAATGCATGTGCAAAATTAATCCCAAAAATAATACAGTAACCAGATCTGGTTGACTTTTATAGTAATGAAAGATGCACAAGAACAATAAAAATTAGACGTGAGAGTGAGATAAAGTACCAGCAATTCCAAATGCATCATGAATCTCTGAATGCAAGAAATGAACAATATCCACGAGTTTCACCATGATCTACATCAAAATTTGATGGCTCGATTAATCCAGAGAAAGCTACTCCCTATGGTGTGATAAGAACTTTTCCTATCAAAATTTTATTATGTTAAGCACAAAAGTAGCTTACACAACAGAACTAACATTTTCGAATGTAGTCCACCTGACAAGAGAATACAATAGATGGCTATTTTGAGCTATTCTACTTGGTAGTAGTATACAACATGTTATCTTGTATGGCATCAAGATGTATTATGTCAATTACAGATCAGTTAAAGCTCATTGAAATCAGTGGCATCAAACTCACATTTTCCAAAGTCTTAGTCCACAGTGATTTTTTCTTTAAGCTTTTGACATGTTTCCGTTGGCTTTTCAGTTCTTGCCTTAAAATTTGACTATTTTCCCCTGTAAAGAAAAGATATACAAGATGGTCATGATTGAATAGACATTTCTTTCTTATGTGTGAGAGAGAGACTTTTTAAGTCTCAAGATTTGTACTTAAAGAATGACACAGAAGTTTACAAGGGAGGCATACCTCTTTGAACTGGAAATGAGTTCCCTTCTTCTTGAAGTTTCCGTCTGTAATCTTGTTCAAATTTATCCAAGGCATGCAACTCATGGTACAGTTCCTATGGAGAAAGAAATAACTATTGTTTGTGGCGGAAGACTATGTTCAACAAAATAAATAAGTAAGAACATCTGGGACACACATTGGCAAGTAATAATAGTAGAAGATGGATTCAGCATTCCCAATGTCATCAAATTTTCATGAGAGGTGTGACTTCAGTTTTATTATGCTGCATGACTCTCAAATCAAATATGTGAAATAACTACGTGGAGAGCTTTAAGCCTCAGTTTCTCCACCAGTGGAAAAGAGATACAACTTGATAGAAGAGAAAAAAACTCGTACAAGGGCCAGTTTATAACTTGTGCATAGATATAATAAGAACTCGAGTATAAATTAATCATCAACACTGGATAAAAGTTGAAAAATCTGTGAGCAAGTTATATTCCGTTAGCACATTTGGTCATTAGGATTAACAATAAACATAAATAGACAATATTAGCATTTTCATCTACAGGAAATAACAAACAAGAACATCCTTACAGCTGTATATCGAACCAATGACATCAAATATTGCATCGTCATTGGTGCTGCTTCTTTCAACTGTGGTTGAGGGTTATGTTCTGACTCCATTCTGAAAATCAATAACGCCGGAAATGAAAAGATTATGAGCCTCTTCTGTTATCTCATTAAAAAAGCAGGAAGAAATGGGATGTTCTGTAACCAATCAAATATACTTTGCAAAGTAGCGGTCCAGATTATGCCACTGAGGATCTTTGCAGCGGTTGCCAAATCGAATGACCTCTCCAGCAAACACCTTCAACTCTTCTCTGAAGATGAATATAACTATATAAGGATCAAACAGTTTTTCTTTAAAAGAGGTGAAGAGCTCAGAAGTGGATTTAAATCATTACTGCTAGTGGTAAAATGCTCAAATTAAATTTCTAATAAAGAAAACCTCAAATTAAATTTCTGGCACGTGAATCACCGTTTGTCAGCAGCTGCAGTTCTCAACAATTCATTGATATCTTTGGAAACCAAAAGTTGTACACCGTCTGTGGGCAATACCACTTCTTTAAGATGTTTTATGCTTTCCTTCGAAAGTGATTGCATTAGATTAGCACCTTTTACGATTGTATTGGCAACCTCAAAAGCCAAAATTGATATTTTGTTGCCCTTTGTTGTGGCTACTGATACAAAACCACTGCCTGAGTTTAGGCTTGTCATACTACTACCAAGTGTGTCCAGTACCTCAACTGCCATCCCTAATCCAGCGTTACTTGCTCTCCCCAAGAGTGAGCTCACTTCTGAAACCTGTGACAAAGTACAATTGGTTCATTTTGACAACAATCTTGTAAAGGTAGTGTAAGTACAATTTGTTCTTTTTTTCAGAAGGATTTTTATTTGTGATATATTTAAAACACATATCCATGAATCATGCATTTGGATAGGCTTCATCTCTTGTACTAATGTGAGATAACTACTAGTCTTTATCTAGGAATTTTGTGGAGTTTTTTCTCTCATTTACATTTTCTGAAAGTAGTATCTTCGTAAATTGGAAGAGACCATGTTCAGCTGACTTAATCAAATGTTATAAGCATGATACTTGAAACTAAGTGAAGAACGTTTTTCATCTATTTGTTATAAAATCCAGAAGCATGCTTTTGCTAAAGTTGTACTTTCAGTTGATATTAATACGACCATCTATTTCTGAAAGTACTTTTAGCGGATTCAAGAGAAGAGATTAATACAAAATTGGAAATATGGAGAAATACGTTGGAGTCAAAGGGTTTTCGTTTAAGTAGGAATAAAACAGAATATATGCATAGCAATTTCACAAATAAACAACTTAGAGACGATTTGAAAGTTAGGCTAGGGGAGGATATAATTCATCAAGTGACAAAGTTTAAATATTTAGGATCAATTGTAAGACAAGATGGTGAGATTGATGACGATGTTAATCATAGAATTCAAGCTGGTTGGTGTAAGTGGAGGAAAGCCACTGGAGTTCTTTGTGATAGAAAAGTACCCAATAAAGTTAAAGGAAAATTCTATCGTACTGCTATAAGGCCAGCAGTGTTATATGGTAGTGAATGTTGGGCTATGAAGGGACAACATGAACGTAAAGTGGGGGTAATCGAAATGAGGATGTTGAGATGGATGTGTGGTCATACAAGATTAGATAAGATTAGGAATGACCATATACGTGAACGAGTCGGAGTGGCTCCTATTAGTGAGAAAATGGTAGAGAATCGTTTGAGATGGTTTGGTCATGTTCAGAGAAGACCATTAGATGCGTCAGTAAGAAGAGTAGATCAAATAATCTGGAGTCCGATTAAAAGAGGGAGAGGGAGGCCAAGGCGGACACTTGGCGAACTAATAGAGCAAGATCTATTGATGAATAATATACAGAAAGGTTTGGTTACTAATAGAGCGGAATGGCGTCGTATGATCCATGTAGCCGACCCCACCTAGTGGGATAAGGCTTTGTTGTTGTTGTTGCTGTTGTTGTACTTTCAGTTGATACTATAATAAAAAATTCTGAATCATTCACCTAATCTAGATTTGGCATCATGGTTGTTGTCTCCTTGTGATTAAATATACAACCTGTCAACAAGGCCTTGGCCTAATAGTTGGATATTACTTTTGAAAATAAGAACTCCAGAATGAGATTTTGGATGCAGTGATCCTAAGTCATTAATCAGTATTACTAAACAAATCAACTTTTATAACCCAAAGAACAATGCAAATTTGCCTTGTTTCTCAGTCTCCTTTCTACTAGTGGTGAGCTTAATCTCATTTATGGCAGGTCGATGTGTCTAGTGAGGCTTCAGTGTTTGAGTTCATAGCCTGCAGGTTTAGGAATTGCCTCGCACAGGAAAAGGGAAAAATAGAAAGAGGACTACGCTATCGATCTCTTATGATTAGAGCAGATATAGATATAATAAATTAGATTATATGTTAAGGTGTAAACTAAGATTTTAACTAAGAAGGTTATCTTGTCATAAGATGCCCAAAAGTGTGATATTGCATCAACCATCAAGGACCATTGACTTGCAACATAAAAATTTAAGAGGAATATCCCAATATGATCTGCAGTATCCTCGAAAAGTTATCAATTATGAATCAAGAATCATTATGATTAAAACTTCCCAAGAACCATAAAGTTATTGTTTATCCTAGTTTTTAATCAAATTGGAGGTGGAAGTAGTTGAGAAATTCACCAATAGAAGTCAAAGCTTTTCGGCTGAACAAACTATACTCATGTAATCTATTAAACATCCATTATGACATAAAGCATGAGACAGATAACTTAATAATGTAACCTTGATAGTTTTCATGCATAACAATTATATGTCTGTAAGACTCTCAAAAGTGGAAGAAGACTGGTAGAAGCAAAGTACCCTTTTCGGGCTGCTCCTTGGAGAGGCCGTCAGTTTGGATGCAGACGACTTGGATTTCTGGGAAGAAGACCTGGACAATCGGGACTCTCTGTCACCATTCTTTGAGCTCCCCAATGAGCTCGTCTGCGTAACCGGAAAGGGATCTTTGATGAACTGCATCTCCATGTTGTCCTCCAAAGGCATGGTCTTCTTGAAGCTCTGCACCTTCCCATGGCCCTCATAAGCTACCTGATAATGCTCCCCGGCGGTAAAGGCGTACCCGCGCAGAGTGATCTCGCTCGGCGACCTATCGACCACAGATATCTTCGAGCAAAACACGCCCATGGTTCCGAGTTCTCACTACAATCCCCTCAATTCTTCCTCTTCCTTTTCATGTATAATTGTATTGGTACTGGAAATTACGCGGCATACGGATACAATTCCCAATTGCGGTACGATGCACAGACTCCAGTTCAATTCCAGCTGTAGAAGAAGCACTAACACGTCAAAATTCGCTTTTAAAACGAGTAAAGATATGATCTTTGACATCAATTCAGTCAAAAAAAATTAGAACAAAAACGTTTGAACGCCTCAAAAGCGATGGAAACAGCCTAGAGATTGATGATGTGTCTCGGCAAAAAAGGCTCGACCTTTATACAGCACAGCAGGCGAAAACAAAAGGAAACTGAGATAGCAAGTGAATGATCCTCGCGATGGCTATCGACGGAGATGGAAAAGTACGCATGTATCGGATGGCCGGACGGACCAAGATGCAATATTTCTCTTCCTAATGGCAGCAGGAGAGGTTTGAGGTCGATCAAAGACAGGAAGAACCGGAGAGGATGGAAGACAGAAGAGGAAGGGGGAGAGAGAGGGCTAAAGATTTGGGAAGTGCTTCTGAATGCTATACAAATACCATTGATGGCCAATGCAAAGTCCACCCAAAAACAAATTAAAGTTTCGAAACTTTGGAGCTGGTCAAATCCAACCACTCTCTCTCTCTCTCTGCAAATTCTTAAAAACTTTCAGGAGTTAAATAAATTCTTAATTTTCTAGTTAAAGAAAATTGTATTTTGAGTTTTGAAGACGAAAAAATTTCTAGCACATTAGCCGGCAACTAGTAAAATAATATGTTTTATAAGTTAAGCTTTTCAAGTAAGTGATCAAAAGTTAATTATTTAAGTTAATATTATAAAAAATGTAACATGTATGCACTAATTCCCGTTTGACTAAGCTTATAAATAATTTATATGCTAGCTTAAAATAAATTTGTTTAGTAATATTATAATAGGATTAATAAGAAGATATCAAATTTACTTATAAATAAAAAACAAATGAAGGATGACTTAATTTTTTAAAAAAAAAAATAGTTATATCAGAACTAACTAATTATTGTTAATATAAATAAGTTTATTCAAACATATAACTATTTATTTTTAAAAATAAATTTCAGTTAAAAAATATAATCAAATGAATACTAAGATGTGTGTGTCTATTCGTTGATGTGGACCGTGATTAGACACATGTTATATAAATATGTATGTATTATCATGTATATATATATTATATATATATATATATATATCTTGTAAATTAATGTCATTAAAAGGGTTAATTATATTTACTCTCCTTTTTTATCACATGTTTTAAGATTCATCGTTGTATTAGCATTTAATTAATTCAGTGTCGAGACTTGAGCAATAAAAATAATATCCTGACCAATGTTGTGACTTTAAAAATCGATCTCGAACTTCACATAGTTAAATTTGATATATGTTAAATTTGAATCATCCATTTAACGACGATATGCATCATAATAATAACGAGATTGACTTGTCTATGCTTAATATACATTCACTCGATACATATTTATGATAACACTTAAGGGATAACACATTACTTTGAACAAAATAGATTTCATCGGAAACATGATGAGGTGATACAAAGAAAGAAGTCTGAAAAAAACATTATATTATATTATGTTATATTATATTATGATGTTGTTTATTACGAGATCTCAGAACAAAATCTTGTCCACCTAAAAAATTAATCGACAAAATTAAAATAATTTAAGTTTTAAGTATAAAGCGAGAATATACCTTCTATTTCTTGGCACGAATAAATACATATAAATCAATTCAAATGTTGTAATATTTGGAGTAGCATGCGGTTTTTAGCCAAGTCTTAAGCGGTTCCTGCTTCCATTCAAAGTCTACTTAGTGGTATTTGACTTTGATATTAATTAGGGTTTAAGGTATATGCTCATGTTGTACATTAATAGATAAGTTTAATATGCTTTTTTTATATATGTTATCGTGTCGACTTGTTGCCCCATGTGTTCTTTCTTTAATACGCCCCATCAAATGGGATCACGATGACTTAATTATTGTTTATTGCATTATTATTAGATAATAACTTAATACAGTTGAAAGGGGTCATTTGTTTATGATTAACCATGGAACACTTGTGCTAATGTTACATGGTTTGGTTGACAGTTGGCGAACGCGAAGAAGAATGTTGTGTGGAGAAGCAAGCTGGAAAATTATCTAATTGGCGAAGAAACCTTATTATATTGCAGTAATAAATTAATGAATTAATTAAGCTTTGGGGCTAGAGAGATAATATTTTGAAATTCGTTTTTGAGATAACATTGAAAGCATTAGTCAAATGACAACAAATTATTATTATTATTATTATTATTATTATTATTATTATTATTATTATTATTATTATTATTATTATTATTATTATTATTATTATTATTATTATTATTATTATTAAGCCGGCAATGAAAAGATACATATGCTTTTGGCCCTCTTAATTGACAATATCCTTTTTCCACTTTTTTTCTTTTATGTGAAGAAATCCTAACTAGAATCTAAAAAGAATTATTCCCACTCTGACTTTGTGATTTTCATATTAAAGATACAAAGTTTATAATTGAATCAAAATTGAAGAGGTGTAGAGAACTTGTGTTATGAGCACACTTGGTCTTCCAATTAAATTGATTAAAATAAGATTATGAAATAAGAAATATTTATAAAATAATAAATGTATTTTATAATTTTTTTATTTAATATTAAATTATACTTCATTAAATTATTTTTTATCGATTCTTAAGTCAAAATACATTAAAAATGAATCATCTAAATTGATTATTATTATTATAAATATATTTTAAATTAATATTTAAATAATTATAGTAATCATATGAAATTTTTTAAATTAAATAAGATCGTGTGATTAAAATTAAAATTATATTAAAATCTTTCACATTAATATTTTCATGTATTAGGTCATAAAAAAAATGGAGTACATTTAAACTATAGCAAGTATAGACTACATAATGAAAAAGAAACATGCTGTGCAATTTGCACTGAGACATGACTTTGTGCATATCTTTTAACAGTTGAGATGACAACAACACATGTGAATCATTAATTTGTAGCATTTAACTCCCATCTATTCACAACACCATCAATAGTTGAGTGGTTGGATGGATCATCACTTTCAAATTCAGATATGAATATATCAGGAATGTATTAAATGAGCATAATCATTGAAAGAGGAATAGCTAGGGCTGACAATAAGTTTGTATTAAATGATATGTCGGACATGGTATAAGATTAAATTAGTCATTTGACGGATAAATTTTACTAAATAATTTTAAATTTTAGCCTCTTTTTTTATTTTATTCTTCAATTTTACTTTATAATTAGATTATTATTTAATTATTGACTTATTTCACCAATTATCTTTTCGATCGAGAATAGTCCATTTTTCGATCATTTTATTTACATGCATATTATTTTAAAAAATAAATATAAAAATTAAAAATTTTAAAAGAATAATAATTGAAAAGAAAGGGATGTGTCCCCTCTCCCTCCAACTGCTCAGGTGCGGGAGAGGAGCGGGAAGAGGCCCTTTGGGCATCAGAGAAGAGAGGGGGAGCTGTCCATTGATCATCATGCTGAGAAGGGTGCCGCCCCCATCCTCCTCTCCTCTATCCTCTCCTCTCATCTTTGTGATGCGATTGACATACAAAAGGAGGAGGGAATGTCGTCTCCCTCTCGTCTCTTGTGCACAAAGGAGGGTGCCGCCCCCATCCTCCTCTCCTCTACGACGTCACCCCTCTCCTTTCGGCCACTTGAGCACTGGCTGACTATCGATCACAGCCGGAGTAAAAGGGTGCACATCCTTTTTTATTTTTATATTATTATTTTTATATTTTCTTAATTTTTTATATTTACTTTATTTTAAAATGATATGCATGATAGCAAAAAAAAATAAGAAACTAATTATTTTTTTAACAAAGAATAATTAGTAAAATAAGTCAATAATTAGAGATAATTTAATTACAACGTAAAGTTAGAGAATAGAGTTGGAAAAGAAGTTAAATTGCAAGATCTTTAATGAAATTTACCTGTCATTTGGCATTCGAAAGATTCAAAAAGAAGGTTAGGAAATAAAAATATATATATTATATTTGCCTATAAGCGGTCGTATTATTCTTAAAATAGGTCAAGACTATTTATCATGACAGATCACTGTATTATATATATTGTTGTAGGGATACATCAAACCACCATTTTTTTCTCACTTGGTAAATTGAAATCATCTTTTTTTTTTTTTTTTTTGCTATGAATTGGATGTTACCATGTGAGTGGAAATGGCAGTGTGCATGATAAATCCATGTCTCCTTTGCATCTTTTACATGGATCAAGAGGATACACCAAAATTTTTGTGAAGCTAATACAACTTTTATTATTTTTCAGAAATGTCAGAAACTATAAATCCCTACTTTTTTTGTGTTTTTTTCCCTCAGAAATACACGCGTTGGTTGGTCAGCAATTTGGAAATTTTCTTTGTTATATATGTAATAATAATGTAATTTTCACTTTCACATGTTCATCTCATTGCAGCCACAAAAGTCAAAAGGTAGAATAGTTGAATTATGGCGACATCGAGATCTAAATATATGTCAGAAGCTCGTCAACTGCACCTGCACAATATATATATTTAGATAAATGTAGATTTCAAGTATCTTAGACTTGAAGATATATATATATATATATATATATATATATATATATATATATAGTTTATGAAAAGTCAAACAGTTTTTTTTAAAGAACAATTCACTTATGGTTCAAAATAAAAGAAAGTAACAAATCTGAATTTTAAAAAATATGATTGGCGTGAGAATTTATCCTTCAAATCGAGTTCCAACCATGTTTTATACTACTCAAGAACAGCCAAAAGTCAAACATTAAAATATGCAATCCATGGGCAAGCAAAAAAAAAAAGAAATAGGAAAGAAACATCACGCAGGTACACATGTCACATATATTATATATAATTTTGTCAACATAAAAAAGAATGTAGCATGCATTTGTCAACTATATGTCTGTCACATATTATGGTTGATCACAATTCAACTATACGAACGAACAATTTAGCAGGCACAGTTGTTAAAGCTGAATTCCATGAACAATATTGAAACAACTTAGCAAAATGTGCTTCCAATCTGCATAATTGCTCAGTCGATTCCTTGTTTTTGCCGGTAGAGTTTTAATTTGACTTCTCCTCGTCAACAGGTAAATATTATTCTTCCATTGACCAATATATTTTGCAATACCATACAGTAGAAACCAGAAAATTATTTCAGAAAAGAACACTTTCATCAAATAATAAATGGGTCCGTGTTCAAAATAGAACATAAAAAATTGATGAATAATTAAGAAAGAAAAGTAGAAAAAAAGATAAATATAGAAATTTAACTGATTAAGAGGAAAACATTCATAGACAAAAAATACTATAAAATAGAGTAAGCCGCGATAAAATATTAATCCATATATATAAAAGTTCATACCACAAAGTCACACATCTTTTTTTATATAATTTTGAATACATAATATATAATTCAAGACACATCAATCAATCTAATTAAAATAAGCTCGGACCAGTTGGTCTGTTCTACCACGAACTGAAAAACCCAATTGAACAAAAAATAACCGGGACGGGTGAAGTGGAAAAAAATTGGGTCAACATTAATTTTGAAAAAAATAAGTTAAAATGGAAATTAGATTGAATAAAATGGAAAGAAATACAAATTAAAGAAGGCATGGATGAGGGAGTGCACTAACAGGATCAAAATAAAAAACGGAAATGCAAAAATAAATGTAGAAAGATAATGAATAGGAGGAATAAAACAAATTTGGAAGTGGAGAAATAAAGAAGCCATGAATCACGGTATGATGCAACAACAAATATTAAGAAAATAATTTTGGAGGTGAAAAAGTAAATAATAATAATAAAATAATTGAGTAAGCATTAGTTTTTTAATATAATATATAATTTGAAAAAAGAAGCCTAATTCAATCGTAAATATGAAAAGAAGGGAAAAATAATGGGTAAAAAATAAAAATAGAAAAAGAAATAAATATCGAAGGACATAAAATTAGAGGAATAAATGGAAATAAAAAAAAGAGATGAAAATAAAAAGTGACTTAGATTTAAATAAAATAATATAGCATCACCGATATTATATTAATAATAAAAAATTAGTAATAATCCACTCGAAATTGGATAGTTTAACTTTATACAATATGTAAATAATGATTTTATATTAATTTAGTAGTAGTAGTAGTAGTTTACTATTACAAAATATAATGTATTACTTGTAGTATTTATTCAAGATTAATATAAATAATATTATCTTAATAGAATTCAATTCTTTGCGATTGAACTCAATCGAACCAATCCAACTACGACTCTCGGCTAGCCGGTTCGATTATATAAATAATATTATCCTGATAGAATTCAGCTCTTCGCAATTGAACTCGATCGAACCAATCCAACTACGACTCAATGGAGATACCGATCCGGTGGCCGGTAGGATTATAAAACATTGATATCAACAGTCCTAAGTCTGACTTAATAAACCAGTTGAACTAAATGCGATGACTACACTTAAATACACTATTGTTGCTAGCAAAACGACAGCACCCATGACTGACCATGGCGGTCTGACTAGGGACCTGTAGCAAGCAAGGGACTGTGATCTGCCTTGTGCAGCATCCAATTTTGTCAAACTGTAACAGGTAATAAAAGTCAGGAAAGGGACCTTCAGATCTTGAAGTTGCAGCTGGGTCCTGTTGCGATTGTCTTCATCTGAGAAGATGGCCGGAAGTTGGAAAACAGGGGAGAAGTAGGCAGGTCAAAGTCTTCATATTCCCACAGGATAACGAGTGAGTTTGTGGTAGTAGCACATCAAATTTGATCGAAGAGTCCACCAGAAAAAAACACAGTCGTCTCCTTCGTTTCTGAGTAATTAATGCTAAACCACATGGCAACAAAACTTCAATGAAAGATTTTTAAAAAAATGACTAGGAAGAAAAAGAAGTAAAATACAAACAAACACGACCTTGCACATTACAATTCTTTCCACCCTTTTTTTTTCCCCCTTTCTGTCTTACAGAATCAGTATAATGGATATTGGTCTGAACTCTGACGCATATCAGGAGTTTGAAATAAAAATGCATCTACACCTCATCCTTCTCAAAAAGAAAAGAAAAGAAAAGAAAAATAAGAGCCTTTGACAACAGTGAACAGACAAAGGAAACGTCTATCTTTAAAAATGAAATTAAATCATTAACACTTCATCATCTCAGAGTTATAATACAATTTTATATTAGCAGACACATCCTTTTGGAAAAGACTGTGTGGAGGCCTCACAAATGCCAATTTTGTTGACGTACTTCTAGTTTTTCCATCACAAATGCGAGAACCAAAAGTATGCAGTTCAGAGAAACATGAGCGACATAAGCAGGAAGGATTAATTATTCCGCTTGCTTTCCACAATAATTCTAGACTCAAATTAATCGAGCAAAGATTAATTACTTCAGGTGACCAGAAAGAGGTAGGCAATGCTTCTCAAGGGAATCAAGTTTCGTCCTAAAAAAGGGACAGATGAGATGCGGAGCCTCAAATAACCCAGCAGTCATTACTATCATTTTGATATCTGAATCTGTCGAACAGTGGTATGAATTCCAACGTTTCATTTCCACTTCCAGCAAACAGCAGCATCATGGAGAATATGTGCTGTACTCCGAAGTTATCAATGTCCCTGGAGCAACCAGATTTGAGCCTTCTTCTATGCTACGAGCAGCCAGATGAATCTCTCTTTGTTCACTACAGGTCTAGGATATTAACAGGTAAAAAGAAGGATTGAGACTACCCTCAAATTTGAGACAAATTAACAAAAGTAGATATAATCCTCATTTCTTCATGACTAGTCACTTGGTTTGAGATAACCACACATGGCGCACAATGCACATCTCTACTATTAAACTTATCAAAATGGATTATCTATACTTGAAGATATACATTTACTAGTGAACTTATCAAAATAATGGACAAGGAAAAAGAAAGATACTGCTGTTTCAACTGTCCTTAACCACCGTGATCTGAAATCTGCTACATTTTTAGCCAGATCCAAAGAAGACATCACTAATGAGGACCCTTTAAATCGGGTTGAGAATAGCACAGTAGGTGCCGGTTCTCTCAATACCACGCTGGTAACATAAGAGACCACATTACACACGGATGCAAAAGAACCATGCATAACCGAATCTTTTATGAGGCTTGAAGCTGCAGTGAATAACTATTGGACCAATGTCAGGTGGTACATGATACATTATTTTCAAAATATCAGGCCATTCAGATATAGGATATTGAATATGGAGGACAGGCAAAGGTTCTTCTAAATATAAGAAAGAACAAAAGCAAGTGAGTTCAAATGAAAGATGAAAATTTAAAAAGCTGCATAATGTTTTTTAATGCATTTACATCACTTGAGGAAAATTCAAAAGTAGTTCATTTAGGGGAGTAACTTCACAACACAATTAACGTTTTCATGCAACTTTACAATAATTAATGGCAATAAAAAAGATTATCCTCATAAGGATTCAGATACATGCTGAATGAAAATGAATGGGTTGGCCTAATACGAAATATCCATTTAAATATCTTGTCAACAAAACAGTCTTTTAAGGACGCATAATTAAGGACACACAGTTAATCGTCGTTATTTTATAAAAAGTGACCATTATGAGGATGCTTCCTATAGTTAATTGTCTTTGTCACAAAATAATAGGGACACAATTCTAAGTAGCATCCTGATCTTTACAATTCCAATACCCAATTTTGTCTCTATATTAATTTAGAATGCATTGTTCTCCGCCAAACATGAAGGTCCAGAGTGTTATTTTCAGCTGCACACTCATCTCTGTGCAGTAGAATAGCACAATCTTGTAAATTCTTCTTGTATATTAGTTCAATGGTTACTTATTATGGAATGCAAATAATGTCACACTAAAATGCTAAACTGATAGCTCTCATGAAATTGTATATAGTTGGTAATCTGATTTGATCAAATGTGTAGTAATAATGTCACATTTCATTTGATTTGTACTAATGCACCAAACAGGCCAACGCCAAGAATAAGGACACTTCTGAAGTACAGGTGAATCTATTGGTGACGGTAATTAGCAATATATACGTGCATATATATATACGTTTATTGGAGCTCTCATGAAATTTTATTGGAGCTTATTAGAAAACCTCTAGTGTGTGTGAAAGGTTTCACATGCATATATATACGTGCTATTCTATAAAGCATGGATTATCTTGTGTGATGGAAATAACTTCTCCCTTTTTCAATAATAAGTTCTGCAACTTAATCAAATAGTGAATGAAGTCTGTGATCACCGGGAAATGCAATAATGAGCTATTAACATGTGATTTTCTTTAGAGGGATTAACATGTGAATTACCTTGGTCTTATCAACCAGAGTAAGCATCAGAATTGCAGGACACATATATTGGAATATCATTTGCCATAAACTTTTTCCAACTGTGTGAGTCTATATTGGAGTTGGAACATATCAGAAAATAATCCTTCATCAATTCAAGCGCGTCGAGATAACTGGAAAGATGCAATGTACCTTAATAAAACTTGCATTTGTATCACCATTCCCTGAACATTTATATCATGTCATTGAGTTCAGGATGTCCCTTGTATCATCAACTGAAAATAAAAGAGAAAAATCAGAAGAGAAAACAGGTCCGGGTATGGGAAACATCTCAGAAGCTTGATGCATGAATTATGCAGGTTGTCTATATTATTTGATGCCATAAAAAATATTAAAAAAAAAGGAAAAAGTCCTCATCATAGATAATTACATGGCATGATATCGAGATAGCGATTCAATCAAATCGTTTGTTAGGAGAGCCATGGCCTCACAGCAACCCATTATCATCTGTACTCAGTGGAATTCACATCCTAGCAGAAGAAGAAAAGATAGTCCGATACAAGAACCATATGATCACATCTAAGAAGATCTACATTACATTAAATAATAGGGACACTACGAAAGGAAACAATTCAAAAGACAGCCAGTTTGTTTCTTAGTTATCAGCTGTGATGCATTCCTAACAAGAACTTAAAATCCCTCATCATAATAATCTTTTCCTTAAGCAAGCATTCCTAACAAGAACTTAATTCCTTAAGCAAGCATTCCTAACAAGAACTTAAAATCTCTTATTTCGTTCAGTAGAGACATAAATGAATTGTATCTTCTTTCACCCAGTAAATTAATTAACACATGATGGAGAGGGCACCATAATTCGATATATTTTCCTAACTATGAAAAAAGTATCAACACAATCAAGTTCACCAAAGGTTCATCAATTCTTTTGGCCAAGTAAATATGCTTAATAATATAAAAAGTTTTTTTTTAAAAAAATCTGAGTTGGAGACATTTGACACCAGGAACAGCAGCTTCCCCTCCATGTCACTGCGTGGTCACGGGACTTCTTCTTGATGAAGTCAGGGGCCTCGGCGCAGCGGTTCAGCTGCGGCGGCGAGAGGCAGAGCGGCGGCGCGGGACCGGAGCAGAGAGCGGAGGGGTTGAATGATGACGAAGCGAAGGAGTTGCCACGGTGGCAGACTGATGCCGAGGCCATGGGGATCAATCTCCGGCTGCCGCCGGCGAGAGACTTCGAGTTCCCGGTTTGTTGGCGTCGCATTACTAGCGGATAGTGTTGATAACTAAAAAGAGCATTGCTCAACACTCCCCGCAAACTAGTCATGATAAACATTTTTCATGCCTAGTTTGGACAGTAGATGGCGATGTTGTTTGGTACTCAGGGCTTTTGTGAACACATCTGCAAGCTGTTATGTCGTCGGAACATAACATGGTGTAATCACCTTTTCAACGATCCTGTCTCTAACAAAATGATAGTCCACCTTTATATGTTTCGTTCTTTCATGGAAAATAGGATTGTTTGCAATGTGTATTGCAGCTTTATTGTCACACTCGACCTTTATCGGCCGCTGAACATGAACTCCCAATTTTGCTAATAGACGCGCCAGCCACACTATTTCTGCTACTAAACTGGCCATACTCCGATACTCTGATTCAGCAGACGATCTGGACATTGTCGGTTGTTTCTTTGATTTCCAGGAAATGAGAGCATCACCTAACTTGACACAGTATCCTAACACTGAACGTCTCGTATGGATGCACGCCGCCCAGTCTGCATCACAAAATCCCTGCAACTCACTGCTTGATGTTGCTGAGAAGAAGATTCCTTTTCCTGGTTCACCTCTCAAGTATCTCACCACTCGCAAGGCTGCCTCCATATGAGAATTTTTTAGAGAATGCATAAACTGACTGAGGTGATGTACAGAGAAAGCTATATCTGGCCGAGTAATTGTGAGGTATATGAGACGTCCAATAAGCCTCTGATATATTGTTGCATCTGGCAACACTTGATCTGTACTTGCAGAACTTTGTCCCATGAGGTTGTCAAACTCCACTGAAGTGAGCTTTGAACACTGATCCAAGGAACCTTCCACAACTTTAGCATCTGAAGCTCCCACATCTACAATAAGATCGAGAGTATACTTTCTCTGATTTAGTGTGATTCCCTATTTATTTCTTAAAACTTCTAGTCCCAGAAAAAAATTTAACTATCCAAGATCTTTGAGCTTAAAACTTGTAATCAGCACTTTCTTGGCATGTTGTATAAGATCTATATTGCTACCTGTAATAACAATATCATCCACATACACCAGGAGTATAACTATGTCATGCTGCGATTGTTTTGTGAACATGGAATAGTCTAAACGACTTTGCATATATCCAGCTGCAACCAATACTTCAGTCAATTTAAGGTTCCATTGACGAGATGCTTGCTTCAATCCGTAAAGAGATTTTTGCAGTCGACATACTTTAGTAGTTGAATGCTCCATCGGACTGCAAAACCCAGGAGGAAGCTGCATGTACACTTTCTTAAAAAGGTCACCATTGAGAAAGGCATTATTAATGTCCAAGTGAAAAAGTGGCCAAGAACGTTGAGCTGCAACAGAAAATAAACACCTGATTGTAGTCATCTTGACGACAGGAGAAAAGGTCTCTTTGGAATCGACCCCTTCTAGTTGTGTAAAACCTTTAGCCACGAGTCGTGCTTTATAGCGTTCAATCTGTCCAGAAGAATTAAGTTTAATTTTGTAGACCCATTTACAACCAATCAGTGTTTTACCAGCTGGAAGATCGATAATTTCCCAAGTATTATTGGACTGCAAGGCATCCATCTCGGCTTTCATTGCATCCACCCAGTGTGGGTCTGTCGCAGCATCCATAAAAGAGGTAGGCTCATGAATAGCATTAAGACAAACTAAAAAGGCTTTATAGTGGGAAGGCAAATGACAATATGAAGGTTATTTAGAAATGGGATGTGAAATTGAAGCAATAGAAGTATTAGTGATATAATAATGAAGCCAATTGGAAGGTTTAGTTTGCCTACGGGGGCGCTGAATTGGAACTGGAACAGAAGGTGACAGTTCAAAAGGCTGAGGAGAAGCATCAGAGGTGAAAAGAGGAACTGAAATAGGAGTACAAGGAACTGGAGAAATAGGAGGTGTGAAGGATCTTGGAGGAGAGACAAAATTCTCATCATAAAAGGTTGAAGGTTTAGACACCTGTGAAAAAGTGTTGAAGTTATCAGTAGTATTATACTGAGTGAGATCATAATAGGGAAAAACCTCTTCATAGAAGTGAACATCCCTGCTGATAGTGAACTTTCCAGTCTGAAGATCCATAACTTTGTATCCTTTTTGGGTTGTGGAATATCCCAGAAAAACACCAGGTGAAGCGCGAGGCAAAAATTTATCAGTGCAATTCAGAGTGGAGACATAGCACAAACAGCCAAACACACGAAAGTGAGCTACAGGAGGTTCAACTCCAAACAGAACTTGAAAAGGGCTCTTTCCATGAAGCACTGATAATGGCAAACTATTAATGATGGTAACTGATGTAAGTATGCAATCCCCCCAAAAATGTACTGGCAAACTGCTTTGGAATCTGAGTGCCCGAGCTACTTCAAGGATGTGGCGGTGTTTGCGTTCTACAACCCCATTTCGTTGAGGTGTGTAAACACAAGAAGATTGATGGATGATGCCTTTATTAGATAGAAAGGTTTTGCAAGTGTTATTAACAAATTCAGACCCATTATCTATCCTGATAACTTTGATCCGGGACTGAAATTGAGTTTCTATCAAGTTAACAAAACTTTGCAAATATAAGCCAACATCATTTTTAAATTTGAGAAGAAAAACCCACGTCATTCGATTAAAATCATCAACAATTATGAAAAAGAAATGATAACCATCATATGTTGATTGTCGATATGGACCCCACAGATCCATGTGAATCAAATCAAAATAAGATTTAGAAATAGAAGTACTAGACTAAAAAGGTAATCGTGTTTGTATAGACATGTGATATACAGAACAATGTGGCTTTTGTACTACTATGCTATTGATATTTAAAGAATCAATAGCTTTTAGTTTTTCAATTGGGACATGCCCCAATCTGCAATGCCAAAGAACAGTATTGTCATCCAGCTTAGTTGTAGCAGCATTAACTCCATCAAACTTCTTTTCTGCAGCATCACCAGTCAACAGGAAATAGTCCAACATGAGTGATCTGTGATACATTTCCATTAAGTAATTTAACTTGTTTTGCCTACTTTAACTCTATGATTTTAGAAAAACATTTTGGATTTGAAACCATATGGTTAGAGACTCCTGAGTCAACTATCCAACTTGCTGTGGAAGAGTGGAACTGAAACATTTCATTACAAGCCATATTAGTTAAGGCATCAGTGTTGATTAAGAATTTTTAATATTTGTTGATACTGATCTGCAGTGATTTTTGGTACTTGAGTATTCTCTGCTGAACTTGCACTCAAAGCATTAGGTGTGGTTATACTGACATCTTGAACATTTAAAATATCCACAGAGGAACTCTGAATCTCTAAGAACTGCATTTGCATTTGCATTTCCCTGATTCTTGTTTCTAGTAAATTTAAATCCTGGTAGATAGCCCACAATACGATAACAATTTGCCTTAATATGGCCCACCTTATGACAATGATCACAGATTATATTTCTATTCTTTTTCCCTCTCTGCAGTTGTGTTGGAGCTGAATTATGATATACCATATTAGCATTTGGAACAACCACAACAGAATTCAGCATACTCTGATTTATCGAATATAAATTGGTCCTTCTTTGTTATTCTTCTTCCAAGATCATAACATAAACTTGATTTTCTAAAGGAAAAGGCCTCATTAATATGATCCGAGATCTAACAGTTGCATAGGACTCATTTAGTCCCATTAGAAACTGAAACACTTTCAATTGTTGAAAATAAGCAACACTTTCTAAATCAGCTATGCCAAGCGAAGGAATCATTGCAAACAGTTCTTCCCAATATAATTTGAGTTTAGTATGATACTCAGTGACTCGTAAAGATCCTTGGGATAACCCTGCTATTTCTTTGTGCAGATGTTATACTCGAGATGCACTAATTGAATCAAATTGTTCCCGTAAATCTTTCCAGACAACTGACGGTTCAGAAGCATAGCCTATACTACCGAGTCCATCTGAAATTGTCGAGATGATCCAGGAAAGAACCAGGGCATTACACATTTTCCACTAAAATTGCAAATCTTGATTAAACTGTTCCAACCGACAAGAACCATCTATAAATCCCAATTTGTTTTTTGCCAAAAGAGCATTAGCAAACGCTCGACTCCACATGGAATATCAGATGGATGTAAGTACAATGGACGAGTATGATCCAAAGCCAAAACAGGTGAAGAATGTGTAGAATTTGATGAACTTGCAATGGATCCGATAGAAAAAACCACAAGATCGATCCAAGAAACGATAAAAAAACACAAGACCGATGCAAGAAACTGCAATCTGAAGCACAATAACTCTGGATCTATGAAATTAGACTACAAGAAGAACCTGATTAAGCTGCACGATTCAAAAAGATTGCACGAAGATGGAAGTATGCTAATGTCTTTTGATCGATCATAGAACTCCATCAATGCTTCGCCACTTGTAGATCTAAACTTGCTCTGATATCATGTTGATAACTAAAAAGAGTAGAATAGTTGGCCATAAAATGACTCATCCAAGAAATACGAGTCACGATTTTGTATTTATATGCTATACAGAGTAACATGCCTCGCGGCTACATTAATAACGCATAAAACGGTAACCACTTCTGATCACTGTAATAGTACTATTTAGCTATATACAAAATACACTTCTTAATCACCTATTAGTGCAACATTGCTCAACAGATAGTGGTTCAACTGGCGGATAGCGGATTAACTAGCAGATAGCGGGTTGCGAATGATGATTAGTGATTAAAAGTTATAACAAATAGTGTTTGATAGTGATAGAATTAGCTGATGAATATAAAATGACATAATTAGACATATCATAAATTATTTAATTTAAGCACGATATAAATTCTATTATAATACAAGAAATTAAATATTTATATCTTAAATTAAATAAAATAAAATTTTACAACTAGTTTTTTTGTTAAAATATATAAAAATTTATATTGACAATAAATTTTATATAATACACCGATGATATGAAAATATTAATTGTGAACTTATTTTTTGTTCATGTTAACATATAAATAATTTGTAATTAATTAAACATGAATATTAAAGGAAATATAATTAAATTATTATAAAATAAAAATGTGAAAATAATAAGATAAGTTAGAAAGAAATAATATATTTGAATAAGGGTAAAATTAGAAAAAATTATAAAATGCTAACCTCTAATTGCTAAACCCTAGTAGAAGTTCAATATTTTCGTATGAAACATGAAAGGTTATTTATTTGTGTCATTTACTAAATAAAAAAATTAACTTTTGAATCTCTAAACCTATATGAAATTTTAATTTTTGTGTTGCCAGTACCTAAGTCGAATGGGTCCAAATCACGAGCTGGAAGCGACTCAATTACTGTTGGTGGTAAAGGAAGGTAAATATGGGAAAAGGAAATAACAATAAGCCATAAAAATCCGAATAAATACAGTAGTTAAAATCGGTTTCTCTAAAGAAATAAAATAAATCGAATCAAAATTATATAGGCGATGAATGGTTATATTAAAGTATGTCAAAATTTATGGTTATCAACTTATTGACTAAAATATTTGTTAATAATGCCTTGAATCTGAACCCAATTGGTCCCCCCCTATATAGTCAGGCGCTTCAGCAGAAATCCCCTACGGGGGTCTCGCTGCCCGGTCAGCGAGCCTGTGGAGGGTGAAGGGGGGGATCCCCCTGCGGGGGTTGCAAGGGGGCGGAGCCCCCTGAGCGAAAATTTTTTAGGGGTATTCTGTTTGTGATTCGGATTTGATTTATTTTCTTATCACGAGATAGGTGTCCTATTTTCAGGGGATTTATTTAAAGTTCCAGTCCGTATGTAACCTATCATCTGTCAAAGGGAGTGCCTATATAAACTCTCTAGGGGTCTAGACCGAGACTCATCCTTGTAATCATCATTATTCCATAACAAAGAGCCACCGCCGTTTTTCCTCTTCGTGTTCTTCTGTATTTCGTGCGATCCCTCTCTCCCTCTTTTCGTAACAAACTGGTATCAGAGCCTTAGGGTTTGTCAACGATTCTCGATCAGCAGGGAGATGACGTCGCACAACGTGAGCATGGAGAAGTTCAACGGCAGAAACAGTTTCGGATTGTGGCAGATCAAGATGCGGGCACTTTTGAAGCAACAAGGAGTCTGGGCGCCGCTCTCAAACGTGTCGAAGAACAAGCCAAAGGAGGAAGACTCGAAAGGCAAAGAAAAGAAGATCGACCTCGCAACTTTGGCGGCACAGGAGGAGAAGGCGCACTCGATGATCCTGTTGTGTCTGGCGGATGAGGTGATAATCGAGGTCGCAGATGAAGAAAAAACGGTCGGTCTGTGGTTGAGACTCGAGAGTCTATATATGACGAAGTCTCTCACCAACAAGTTGTTGTTGAAGCAACGTCTGTTCTCTCTCCGCATGCAGGAAGGCACCCCTCTGAAGGAACATCTTGATCAATTAAATTCTTTGTTGATGAAACTCAGAAATATCGATGTTAAGATCGAGGATGAAGATGCTGCCCTAATTCTGTTAGTTTCGCTTCCTCCATCATATGAAAATTTCGTTCAGTCTATGATTATCGGGAAGGAAACTATAAGTCTGGAAGAAGTAAGATCGAGTCTCCATACTCGTGAACTTCGGCATAGGGCATCTGGAAATTCTACAGAGACTCAGGCCGCGGGTTTGATATCAACCGCAGAGAAGGGACAGTCCTCAAATTCAAAGAAATCCAAGTCGAAGAAGAAGAAAATCACTGCGAAAGACATCTGTAATTACTGCAAGGAACCAGGTCATTGGAAGAAGGATTGTCCGAAGAAGAAGAAGGCCCATGTCGCTGCGGTGGCACATGAAACAGAAAATTCCGAAGATGATTTGGTTCTGGCTGCTTCTGATCAAGGATGTCTGGCGGATAGTTGGGTTCTGGATTCGGGGTGTTCCTATCATATGACTCCGAATAAAGAGTGGTTCTCAACTTATCAGAAGATTGATGGTGGAAACGTCATCATGGGCAACGATGCAGCCTGTCAGATAGTTGGGATCGGTTCTGTGCAGATCATGACTCATGACAATCTTGTGAGGACGCTGACAGATGTCCGCCATGTTCCGCAACTGAAAAAGAATTTGATATCACTTGGAGTCCTCGACTCTAAAGGGTGTCAAATCAATGCTGCTGGAGGCATCCTCACGGTCATGAAAGGTGATGCTACGGTTCTGAAGGGAGGCAGACAGAAGTCCTTGTATGTATTACAAGGCAAGACAGTCTCTGGCGTTGCTGCAGTGGCTAGTTCATCCGAATCAGATAGGTCTAGTCTGTGGCACATGCGGCTTGGACATATGAGTCAAAACGGGATGAATATCCTCAGCAAACGAGGTCTTCTAGGGGAGAAGAAGATATCTGAAATAAACTTCTGCAAGCACTGCGTATTCGGCAAACAGCGAAGGTCTCAGTTTGGCAAGGCAGTGCACAGGACGAAGGCGACACTTGACTACATCCACGCCGATTGTTGGGGTCCCTCTCGTGTTCCATCATTAGGAGGTGCGAGGTACTTCCTATCTGTGATTGATGATTACTCGAGGATGACTTGGGTATTCATGATGAAACACAAGAGTGAGTCCTTCAAAGCCTTCAAGCAGTGGAAGGTTCTGGTGGAAAATCAGACGTTGAAGAAAGTGAAGCGTCTTCGCACTGACAATGGTTTGGAATTCTGTTCTGCTGAATTCGACCAGTTCTGCAAAGATGAAGGCATTGCCAGACATCGCACAGTTAGGGATACTCCACAGCAGAATGGAGTTGCAGAACGAATGAATAGGACACTTCTGGAGAGGGCAAGGTGCATGCTCTCTAACGCTGGCCTAAATAGGACATTCTGGACTGAAGCTGTTAACACAGCTTGTTACTTGGTGAATCGAAGTCCGGCGACTGCGATTGATCTCAAGACTCCAACTGAGGTATGGTCAGGAAATTCTGCTGATTATACTTGTCTGAAAGTTTTTGGTTGTCCAGCATACTATCACGTCAGTGAAGGAAAGTTGGAGCCAAGGGCCAAAGAAGGGGTGTTCATGGGATATGGTACAGGAGTGAAGGGCCACGGAATCTGGTCTCCTTCAGAACACAAAGTCATCCACAGCAGAAGTGTGACCTTTGATGAAGCATCAATGCTTCAGTTGAAGGTGGAGGCTGAAGAGAGTGTCAGTAAACAGGTGGAGGTTGAAATCACTCAAATTGAGGATGATGCTGAAGGATCACATCAAGAAGCAGAACCAGAAGGTGAAGAATCTGATGAGCAACCTGAAGAGGAGTCAATTGCTGCTAGACGTCCTCGCAGAGAAGTGGGTCCCCCTAAGCGATATGGTTTCGAGGACATGGTTGCTTATGCACTACAGGTAGCTGAAGAGGTGGAGTCCCTAGAGCCGTCCTCTTATAGGGATGCCATCACATGTGCCGAATCTGAACAGTGGATCGCTGCTATGGGTGAGGAGATGGAATCTCTTCACAAGAATCAGACGTGGGAGCTGGTCAAGTTGCCTAAAGGCAGGAAGACTGTTGGCTGTAAATGGATCTTCAAGAAGAAAGCAGGAATTCCGGGAGTTGAAGGCATGAGATATAAAGCACGACTGATTGCTAAAGGTTATAGTCAGAAAGAAGGTGTGGACTACAATGAGATATTCTCACCTGTTGTCAGACATACTTCTATCAGGGTGTTACTTGCTCTTGTAGCACAACAGAATCTAGAGCTCGAGCAACTAGATGTGAAGACTGCTTTCCTCCATGAAAAACTTGAAGAAGATATTCTTATGAGCCAACCAGAGGGATTCTCTATTCCTGGAAAGGAGAATCAAGTTTGTAGTCTGAAGAAATCTCTGTATGGCTTGAAGCAGTCTCCCAGACAATGGTACAAAAGGTTCGACAGCTTCATGATCAGTAAGGGATTCAGTCGAAGTCCCTATGATTGCTGTATATATCACAAGAAGGTGAAGGACGGCTCCACCATCTATCTGCTCTTGTATGTTGATGATATGCTTATTGCTGCCAGAGACATGGCAGACATTCAAAATCTGAAGAAGCTCCTCAGTGCAGAATTCGATATGAAAGATCTTGGTGCAGCACAGAAGATTCTGGGGATGGAAATTCTAAGGGATCGCGCACAGGGTAAACTCTTCTTATCTCAGAAAAGTTATATTGAGAAGATTTTATCCAGGTTTGGAATGTCTGGAGCGAAGCCTTTGAATACTCCATCAACTGCAAATGTTCATCTTTCTGTTGCCTTCGCACCAAAGTCAGATGCAGAAAAGGAGTACATGTCTCGGGTTTCATATGCTAGTGCAGTTGGAAGTCTGATGTATGCCATGGTTTGTACAAGACCAGACATTGCTCATGCAGTCAGTGTTGTCAGCAGGTTCATGAGCGATCCAGGAAAGGAGCACTGGCAAGCAGTGAAGCGAATTTTTTGATATCTGAGAGGAACATCTGATATTGGCCTCATCTACAGAAGTGATAAAGAGTGTTTGATTGCAGGGTACTCAGATTCAGATTATGCTGGAGATGTTGATGGAAGGCGATCTATGACAGGCTATATCTTCACTTTGGGCAGTTCAGTTATTAGTTGGAAGGCTACACTTCAGCCATCAGTTACATTGTCCACCACAGGGGCTGAATACATGGCACTGACGGAAGCTGCCAAGGAAGGCATCTGGTTAAAAGGCTTAGTTGGAGATCTCATATTACATCAGGAGCATACTATAGTGCACTGTGACAGTCTGAGTGCAATATGTTTAGCCAAGGATCAAGTACATCATGAAAGAACCATTGATGTCAGATATCACTTCATCCGCACTGAGAAGAGGATCAAGGTGAAGAAGATTGGCACTGAAGACAATCCAGCTGATATGTTCACCAAATTTGTTCCTTATGGCAAGTTCCAACATTGTTTGGACTTGCTTAACATAAATACTTGGTAATAGCTTCAAGATGGGACTGGCGGCGGCGTGGCGTGCTTTTGTGCTCTGAAGATGATTCAAGTCAAGGTGGAGATTTGTTAATAATGCCTTGAATCTGAACCCAATTGGTCTCCCCTACATAGTCAGGCGCTTCAGCAGAAATCCCCTACGGGGGTCTCGCTGCCCGGTCAGCGAGCCTGTGGAGGGTCAAGGGGGGGATCCCCCTGCGGGGGTTGCAAGGGGGCGGAGCTCCCTGAGCGAAAATTTTTTAGGGGTATTCTGTTTGTGATTCGGATTTGATTTATTTCCTTATCACGAGATAGGTGTCCTATTTTCAGGGGATTTATTTAGAGTTCCAGTCCGTATGTAACCTATCATCTGTCAAAGGGAGTGCCTATATAAACTCTCTAGGGGTCTAGACCGAGACCCATCCTTGTAATCATCATTATTCCATAACAAAGAGCCACCGCCGTTTTTCCTCTTCGTGTTCTTCTGTGCGATCCCTCTCTCCCTCTTTTCGTAACAATATTATTTAACATTTATCATAATGAAAATATAGTCAAAAAAACTATCCATCAATCACACTCTAAGCCATACCAAATTTCTTTATTTACCAAATTTCAAATTGAAAAAAGAACTCTTGATTTTCCGAAGGTGATTTATTTTAAATAATAAGCTTCATTTATTAGTCAATATTGCCACACAAATATTATCATAAATATAATATTAATGAAACTAATAGAATTAAAATAGCACATAATATTACTAAAATTAATCTTTTATTTTAATCAAAATAAATCAAGTGACTTCAAGAAATACGATGGTTCGCAAGGTATCACAAATAACTTAAATAATTGTTTATCATTAATGTCTAGTATAATAATGAGTCCACATTTATCGCCTGATTTTTTTTTGTAGCCGTCTCCAGTGTGGAAAGCGGAGCCAACAACTCGCAAGACGCGCAACTGATCGCAGGTTGAGAGTCAGATTATCATCGAGTTCAACTAATTCAATTAGATCGTCTTAGGTAGCGTATCTAGTAATGACAGGTGAGATTTCTAATAAAAAAATTTTACGATCACAAGACTCAAATTCAAAATCTTATTTAAACTAAGAGGAGTCGCTTTTCACTCCACCCAAACATTTCATTCCTTCCCAAGTCATGTTGATATTTATCACCTGATTTAATCAATAAGTGATCGTAGCATTCATGTTAAATAATCCATATGCCCTGTAATATCATCCCACATATATGAACCATTGCAAACAAAACAAAATATTGAAGTGAGACTTTTTTTCCCTATTTGTCCAAGCAAAATACTATCTCCTTCCGTCATTGATGATGTCATGAGGAATGTGGATAACCTTAATCACATCACAGGAAAATTTAAACTTTTTTTATTCTGTTTATACAAGACAATACTACATGTATCCGTCATCGATGATGTCATGACTGATGTCAAATAACTTTAATCAACTTAGCTGCTCAGCGCTGTCCGCATGAATTTAAAATTATATAAACATATGTATCACCTTTAGTATTTTGTTATTCACATAAAAACTAAAATCACACCCACATTGGGATTGAAAATTATAACGTCTTGATCACTTTAAATTATTGATCCTCGTGAACTTAATTTTGATAGATAAATATAAGGATTTAATATTTGTTCATCATGCATCTATTAATTATTATTCATTTCATGGTGGATAATAAATTGATTAATTAAATAATTTTTTTATTCACCATTCATTATTAATCGGAAGATGATTAATAAACGTAAGATGATGCTACCCTTAAAAGAGATAGTACGATTATTTTTCTTAAATATAAATCAGCGACTAACTTATTTAGAAATTAAATTTTGGATCCTTAGAAAACGTCCTACCAAATAAAAAATGTCAAAAGATTTCCCTCTTTTGTTGTAAATTTGATAATAATTATTCTACGGTTATTTGATGGATGGATTTAAACGGCCCAAGTAAACGTTTAAACGGGCAAAGGCTTGGGTTCACAATAGCCCAATCGGCCCAATCTAAACTTGCGAATGCTCCTTCAAATTGAAATTAAACCGCAAGCATATCTTTTCGCGCCCATTAACAATTTTGATCGATTTCGAGAGCTTTGCCTTTGGCGATCTCCGTCGGACGCCCGCCGTCGTCTCTCTCTCTCTCGTCTCTCTCTCTCTCTCTCTCTCTCTCTCTCTCTCTCTCTCTCTCTCTCTCTCTCTCTCTCTCTCTCTCTCTCTCTCTCTCTCTCTCTCTCTCTCTCTCTCTCTCTCTCTCTCTCTCTCTCTCTCTCTCTCTCTCTCTCTCTCTCTCTCTCTCTCTCTCTCACACACACACACACACACACACTCACTCACAAGAGAAGGCATCGAATGGCGTCGACCTTCTTCCAAGTCATCGCCGACGGCGACAACAACAGCGACGTAGACGGCATAAAAAAAGGGTTTTCCCACTTCCCTGGTGCATGAATCCCAGTCACATTTCTATATTCGATTAACCACATCTTTTTCTTCGTTAGGGAGCTCGATTGGAAGAAAAGGCCGTTCGCGACATCGACATCGCATGCCGCGACGCGTCCGTTTCTACCTTCAGCAGTCATCAAGGTTCGGCGGCCAATCCGGACGACCATATTGCTTCTTTTCTGAAAGAAATTAAGATAAAGGTATGAATCAATTCAACAATCCATCCGTTAACTTGTGGATCTAAGTATCTCATATTCTACGAGCTTGTTAACATTAGTTTATTCTTATCCCATCCTGTTTTAGTACTAAAGATTTGTAAATGGTTTAGTTGTCACAATAAACAAAAACGAGTCAATATCGCAATTAATTTTGATATGCTACACTTTTCTTTTAGACTAGAAATAGAATAAATAAATATCCTGCTTAGCCGAAAACATAACCAATCATCCACTGAAACAAGATTAAAAAAATCAACATCTCATTCTTTTGAAAAAAGATTATAAAACCGTAATGCCACTTAATCTGCATTATTTCCAGTACCAAAAATATCGATATTCCACTGTTTTTTAACCATATTCATTTTTTTTAAGGCACATGTTATTAGTTATTATTTGTTTATGCCAATGATCAATCAGTAATTCTTTATAGTTTTAATGTTTAGTTGTTTTTGTACAATATGATGATGCCAATACGTATCATATTATATAAAATTCTTAATTAATATTGTTAGTTATTAATTAAGTATTTTGACAAAACTAAAATAACTAAATACTTGATTGTTATTAAGACTATTTATTATCAAAATGTTATATTTAAAACTTTGTTCATGTTAATCCAAACATAACATAGATTAATAATATGCCTTAACTTTTGGAAAAGATATACTAAAAGTATCATATTTCAACTCCATTTTCATTTAAATCCTCCCCAAGTGTCTTGAAGATGTATAACATAAAAATCTCGAGATTATTTTTAGGGGCCATTTGGTTGAAAGATAAATTTCAATGGAATAAAATGATAGAATATCATATTCTTCAAAAAGCATATTCTCGTTCATGTTTGGTTCAAAGAAAATATAATTTGAAAATATTATATTTTATATTAAAAATATTTTATTATGAATAGTTGATATTCATTATTATTATAATAGTACAAAATAATATTATAATAATATATGAACAAATAATAAAAAATAAAGTACAATTGAAAAAACATTAAAAGAAGAGAATATTTTTATTCTTTCGTTTTGAAAAAATACACATATTCTTTTTTGTAGAATAAAAGTAACGATTTCATGCTTTTTAAGATGATTTTTGCAAAATCAAAGTTTGATCATTTTATATTTATTCTGCGTGATGTTTAATTATATTCCGATAATAACGTAATATTCTCTTACTTATTCCGAAACTATACTTATTCAAACGCCCCCTTAGGGCGAAACATGTCGACTGACGATGGCCACCACTTGTGGCCCGTGAAGAACTTGTACGAAGCCCAACATAAGTGAATTTTTTCACCCGCCACAGATTCTTCTGAGTAATTATGCGTTGCTATTTATTAAACCCTGGGTAGTTATATTGTCGGATCTAACATTTTTATTTCACACACAGCACTATAAATTTTGGTCTTCCATGACCAGATATAACTTCTGACTGATGATGTTTTTGAAGTGTGAAAAATTCCAAGACCTTTTGTTGATAGATTGGTGAGCAAAGTCGCACCTATAGGGGAGTGAAGAAAAAAAAACATTCTCGACAGTCAACACAGGTGCAACTAGAACATGGAAAATTATATGGAAATTGCATATGGATGTTTGGTTCAGAACTGTTCACAAAATTTTCATGGAAATCGATGCCCCATCAACTTAGATGGAAGAACACCGATGATGACATCCATGATCCCGAATGCAATCTATGTTAGAACAAACTTTCTACAAACTAGACACCCTCCACACTTCCACTCTCCAAAAGTACTACGCTGGCAGGAAAAGTACACGAGTAGCAGACCTCAAAAATTTCCTGCCATAGCGAACCACGAGTTACAAAATATCAAACCTTCTTGCCCCAGAAATTTACTCTAGTGTTCGTTCAACTGCTCAGCAGCGTAATTTTGAACCTTGCTCTTGCTCAAAGGTCCTAGTAAAACACATGAAAGATAATGAGGCATAGTTTCTTCGAAATCTTCAATAGTAAAGCCTAAATCGTAGTACGTGTTGACAAAAGAACTATTTATTTGCAAACTCATTCTACATTCATAAATGACCCATTTTAGTTTACCTGGTGGGGACATCCACACCACAATACTGTTCTTTGTGGGCACGGGCATTCTGTGAAGAATTTCTATTTCTTGTCCTCCATAGGTCATGACTAGAAGCTTGGAAATTCATTCGGTGAAGCTTAGTAGCATGTATTGCAAGAAATATTACGCCTAACAAAGAAATGAGATCAAATTGTGGCCTCACAAGCGTTACCTTGGTCATCATTGTTATCTGCAGATGGATAGTATGAAATGGATAGATTTCTAAGCTGGCTGTTTAGCCATTCCTCTAGAGCCGGTGTTAGGCAAACCGAGATAGAAGTTTGAGTTTCTGATGTATCACAAGCCTCTTTATCAGGGATGTGACAAAGATTATCCTCACAAGTTCCGACATTGTGGGGTTGATACTTACTCGATCGCAATCCATCATATTTTCCTGTCTTACCATGCAAGGAGAAGGAAATACTATTTATGAAGTATTAACGATCCAGAAAATTCTTAAAAACTATAACAAAGGATAACTTAAAACCAGGAAAAAAAATGCTAAAGGATAACCTCTCAGTTCATCTGAATCTTGACACAATTGCTTCTTCAACAATATGGTTCCTGGAAATGACACCAAACCGATCTTGCTTAGCTTCTTCTTCTCTTCATCTTCCACATGCTCAAATCCAAAATTTGATGTCCAGGTGCTAACAAATTCTGGAATTGCCGATAACACCAGCAATTCAACCCTCATTGATATTAGCATCTACTTAAAAAAAACAATATTAAGCTTTCAGGGAGAGAAAATGATATGTGAATAAAGGAAAGTAAATTCTGAAGAACTGCAAAAGAGGGATTTAATCAAATTATACATAAAATGGAAAAAATGCCCTATTATGATCCCAACTCCCAAGGTGAATCAACACAATTTTAAAATAATGAAGTTTGCTCCGAAGTGAAAGATGGCAATGCCTTGGTGCAAACTTATTAAGTGCGAATAAGAAGAGACATAACGTCTTAGTTGCTTTTAACCAGTAGTATCACAACAGAAGTTAATGAATGTATTTAACTGAAAGTTTTGATGCACCTCTTCAGTTGCATGCAAAAGAAGTTTACACATTCCTTGGTGTCGTCTTTCAGCGCAAGTTGCAATAAGAGGCATCTCAGCAACTTTGATTCCATGCACCCTGCACAAGATCATATCTAAGGGTTATCATGTCTAGAAATCGGGTTTGTGATCTATCACGATGCAGCAAAAGAAATTTAATAGTTTATTATATATAACACATGTAAACTGAGATGTCATGGATTCAAGCCAGTAAGTGGGCAGTGTGTCTCATATACTTGTTACCTAATTCCTGCTAGTCAGGTAGTTGAATACAGGAACTGCAAACTGAGTCATAGACAAGGTTGTCACCTTCACAATTCATTGGTACCTGATAGATGCTACAGAAATAAGTTCATCATTGGTCTCCAATACTACAGTATAGAACCCCTTGTAGTTCAGACGTGCAAGGTTAGACCTGAGATAAATATTTAGGGTGAAAAACTTCCCATTAAGAATTTAAGCAAGAAAAACCTAAAGGAGTTTATTGAGAAAAGAGATTTCATTGCTTGTAAATAATAGATAGTATTTAAGCCTTTGAAGATTTTATCACAGATGCATAAACATCTATAGCCAATTTAGCATCATCTGACAAATGGCAGTTGCGTTTAATGTAAGGAATTACTTTGTCAAATAAGTTATAACTGCATTTCAGTTGGTCATAAGATACAATAGTATAGGGAGTAGACAGTATCAAGGTACAACAGTGCATTAGACGAGCTCTACAACTAATAGATGAATTTGACAAGAAAAACGTAAAAATGAGGTTCCACGACAAAGACAAAAGGAAGCAGCACCTAACCTCCAGTTATACAAGATATGAGGAATGATGCTGATGCCTGTTTGAGAATCTACTATCGGAAAAAAGGATTCCTCCATAATTGTCAAAGCAACTGCCAGTTTCATGTTGCATTCTGCAATTAAAGCAGTTTTCTTTGCAGAGCGAACTATCTGATCACTGCGACTACATCTAAGAACAGTATACGATAAGCCATTTCCTATGTGCTTCTTTACTCCCACAAGAGAACGCAAACCTAAATATACCTGTAGAGACCATTAAAAACACTATATAACCTAAGAAGTGAACAATTAATAACAGGAATATCAAAGATCCATGCTTGAACAGCAATACAAATTCATCCACAACAAAGTGAAGTTATAAAACCACAACTTCTCACCAACATGTTTTCTTAACTGTTTCAAAATTTTAAGTCACCATATCCAAGACATGCTATGGCTCTTGATTTAGCACCTCATTTTACTAGTTAAAACATGCAATGATCGTTATATTGGAGCTTGCATACAGTGTGGCAGAAGGCCATGTAAGACATCCAATTTCTCAAAAGATTTAATCCATATTCCAGCTTAAGAAAATTTAAGAGTTCATATTGATTCACAAAATACAATGCGGATGATTACAAAATTTTTGGTCATCCTTTCATTTGTCCAAAAAAAAAAGACAATCGCCTAAAGAATGTTTAATTGTTTACCTTTTGGCAATTTCTTCCACAGAACCATAAATAAGGTTCTAGTTCACCTTTAGTCCCAAGCTTTTCCGTTATACACTTTTGATGATCTGCAGTTAATTATATCAGAATTTCACAGGTGTAGCTAACATAAAAGACACTTGTTGGTCAATGATAGATATGTGAAGGTTTAAGAGATAAAATGAGTCATTAGGGAATAGGTAATTCTTGTTGATTAAAGGTTGGAAGATATTACATTGATGTTGACACTGTGAGCATTCTAATGCACTCCTGGAACTTGTGCCCTTCACCTCAATAACAACATTCCTGCATATATCACAAATGCACCTTGGGCAATACCAGCTGCCTTCTGGAAGTTCCTGTATGGAAGTGGAGAGTTAGATTTTAAATATATATAAAGTTCCCCTCCAAAAAATATAGATAAAGTTGTCACTTCAACATTATGGGTACAACAACGAGTTACAAAAACGACTATCAATGATCTTAGCCATTGGATCAGAAAAAGGCAATATCATTCAATTTAGAAGAACAAATTGTTTCACCTACATAGTAGTTAAGTAGGATCTTGTCGAAAAAATTATTGATTGTAATAGTGTTGCTAGAACTAAAATAACCCAACCTGCAATGTTCAATTAGAAAAGAGGGAGTTTTATTTGGTTAGGTGTTTGAGCTTCATTTGCACAAGGAATGTATGATATATCATAAAACAACCCACAGTCAGGATGTAACAAGAGGCAAATTCAAAACAATAATAAAAAGGAAAAGAATAACCATCAGTCAGGCTGTAGCAAGTAGCAAGCAACAATGTGCCTAAAAACAATAGCGAATTGGAAATACATAGAATGTGGAAACCATATAACACTTCTATCGTTCATAAGTTTGAAAGTCAGCATGCCATATGAGTCTAAATTTACAGATTATCACAACCAGAATTTGTATAATTGTGGTACTAAAATTCCTATTGTCATAAGATAGGCTCAAATCCTGAGAGTCATGAACATGAAATGAGATGTTTTTGGCACATCATAGCAACTTATCTTGAGCCAATTCATTTCTAATAAATTGGATCATTGAAACTTTTAGTTTCATATGATCTGGCAGCCTTGAGAAAAACATACTGGTGGTTGGCTGGTCGCATGATGACTGGCTCAAACTACAATTTATTGTAGGGCATGTCTTTTGTTTAGGTTGCATGTGAATTCATCCAAGTTAGTATGATTTTCACTATATGAGGCTAAAACAAAGGTGTGCAATAATAATAAGCAAGCCAAACAGTAATTAATTGAGACGCCATACTAGTCTATTTTTCTTGAGTGCACATAACAGAATCATTGGAATTGTCCGAGACATAACTCGTGGATGTAAATGGACTAGTCGGATATACTACTTAGTTATAGAACATTTGTATAAATAAATACCTTCCATTTATTAATGACCACCTAATCTACTTTACTTTGCATGACTTAAAGATCTACAAATGTAACAAATTAAAATGGTAAAAGATCAAGTTAAAATGATATGTCGATACTGGAACCTGTGAAGGTAAGCATGCTTGATGATACGTAGATGGACAGTTATCACAGCATAGCAATTCACCACCATCACCACATAGTCCACAGGTATCATCATTCTCTCCGTTGCTCATATGATCCAATTCTGGAATTGTGTCTTTCCTTCTCTTGTACTCCATGGACCAAGCTTCCAGCAGACAAAGGACGTATGATTTACCAGAGCCCAAAAATAAGTTTAAACAATGTGCTTGCGGTCTGTGATTGGCATGAAGCTTGAACTCAGAGACTGAGAAAATCTCATTGCAACACTTGCAAATGATGCCATCCATACTAATCTTTCCTCTCTTTAGAACTTTATTTTCCTTTTTCCCTCGATACCGAAATGCATTGTTCATCAAAATTACACCCATATCAATCAATTTGCATAACACTGTTCTTGCTGCCAATAAGGGTTGTTTGCCTAGGTTCTTACGTCGTCTTCTTTCACATTGTAATGTAGAATTCTTTGGATTTGATCTCGACTTTCCCTCTAGATCAACAACTTCATCTCCAAGCCTCAAACCTTTTCCATATATAGCAGCAGAAACTAAGAAATCATCATCATATAATTGACATATACTTTTCTCTCCAGTCGTCCCATAGGCTTCTGGCATAGCAATTCTCAGATTTGTCTGACCAACCTGAGATTCTTGAATATTGGCTTTGTCTATATCTCCATAGTTTCTCCCATAATTGAACATCAATGGAACTTGATAGCAAAATTGTGCTGTTGTGCTTGTGTCGTTGGATTTCAAATCATGGTTCTTGTCCTGGTCCTTCTTGACTTTAGATGATTCTCTAGGATGAAACTTTATATTTTCTTTGCCACCTTCACCTATTGTTGATTTGTTTTCAGATATAATTTTTCTATTTGTTTTCAATGACAAATCTTCATCCTCCAAGGGGGGCAAAGAGTTAATCTTATCATATTTTTCATTAATCTTTTGCACTATGGTTGCTGATTTGGGAGCCTCACTATGTAACTCTGCTGATTGAACGTTCTTTCCAGAAGCAATGCAACTCCTCTTTCCAGGGCAAGGCGACTTATTTGAGAAATCTGAAAAGGACTTTATTGTTAACAAAATTTCTGACATCCTCTTTGTCTTGTTTGTATTTGACAGTGCAGTGATATCAGATGTTTGCCCTGTTCCATGTTTTGAAACCCTAGATCGTTTCCTTGCTTTTTTTGTCTTATCTGCTGATTGCTTTGTATTGCTTGTTGTTGCTACTTCCAGTGCATCAATGTCTTTCTGTTGGACTGGATAAGGTGTGCTCGTGCCAGCAAGATAAGCTCCAGTGAGTAGGCCTGGTTGATCAACTGCAGATAGAACTGGTTGTTGAGTATTATTCTTACAGCCACACCTAGCATTAGTTGTACCCAGATTAGTTATCTCTTGCGTATGATCGTTGGAGGGACTGTAAACAAGAGTGCCACACTGCTGATATAGAAGCTTTGCCTGCTGCCTTGTAGTTGAATGTTCAAGCATATGATTTGCTGGGCAACAGTCACCAGTGATATTGCTTCCATTTGTCGTATTGTTCAACTTCTTTTCCTTGTCAACTTTCTCAAGTCTAATTTCACAATCCAGAACAGCATTAATTTCATGATTTTCTTCAAGTGAAAATTTTGGTCTGTTGCTGGCCCCTTGAGTTTTATTCTGGATCCCTCTATCCTCCTGAGTAGCTGCTGTGATATAAGCGTGTCCTTCATCCTTGCACACAATTTGTGTTTTGTTTGTGAGATGATTCTCACTTTGATGTAATCTCTTCCTTTTGTGATAAACAATTGGCTGTTCTTGATGTCTTGTTGTATCATAAGGTTGAGTTGGTATTGGCAATGGACCGTAAGGATGAGAAGGCAAACTGCATTCCTGGCAATACAACTAAACGGATTTAGCTTCAAGAACAGCCAATATGAGGTTTCAAATATAAGAGTACATATGAGGTTTCAAACCTTTTGTCCATGTGTTGCTGGAGTGGGTCTAACTGAATGCCCCAGAGTAGCTTTAGGACCATCTGGTGACAGAACTGATACGTGTGTAGTAATGTTATCAATGCCGCTGAGTTCGTGTCTGCTTAGATCAGGGCAATCTTGCATACCAGATACCTTCAAGTCACAAGCATTTTCAGTTATCTCTGACTGCACGTCGGACGTAAATACAGGAAATAAACTCCTCCTTGAACTGCATGCTAAATGTGAATTATGCTTTGCTGGTTTATCTTGGTCAACATTCTTCTTTGTGAAAATCTCATCATTAGTCTGTTCAAGAATAGTTACTGAACTATTAACAGCTTTCATTGCATGCCCATTGCGCAGCATGCTGATCTTCTGATGAATACAAACAACTGCCACGAATGGGTCAAGAAGCAGCCATCTTTGCAGGAGAGAAAGAGACCTCTTCCTACACTGAATATCTCTGTCAATGTATGAAAGAATATCTGCCAGGTCGCCTTCAAACCCACCAATATCAATCCACACTCTTCCTGTTGCTTCCTCCAAGTCAGAGACATCACTCAATAGCAGCTGACCACAATGCATCCAAGCCTTGCAGAGAGAATTAAAACAGATTCCTTCAGGTGACCAAAATGTTTTATCAATTGTTCTGCTTTCGCGGGAATGTCTTGCCCGGAACTCGCTCTTCCATCCCGAGTCTTTGAGGAGATGATGGGCATGTGAACGTAGATGTGTCTGGAGATACTTGCTCCAGGAGTCTCCTGGTTTCCTCTTCCGTGTTAAGATGACTGCATCCTTTTCTGGCTGCCCTTTTATGCCTGCTGCGACTGCAACTGGAGTGACCTTTTCCGGCTGCTGTTTCATGTGTGTTGTAATTGGAGTGACCTCTGCAGGTGGAAGAGGCCTAGGACCATTATGATTATCTGATGAATCCACTACAGCAACGTCACCTTTTGCATCATGTTTGCTGCTGGCTCCACTTTTAGGAAAAGTATCATCCACAAATCCCCCACAACTATCCGTTTGAAGCTTGGTATTCAACACATGCAGCCTAGATTCGAAACCCTGAGCAGAGGATTCAACAATGTGGCAATGTATTTTTTGCTGGATACTCCCCAGAATATCATTCCCTGAGGCATCATTTACAGGAGATCCTTTATTTGATTGAGAATCAACTGCCTTTGAGGCATCGCAACTTCCACGAGGAGACTCAAAGAACACTTCTCTAAACATCTCCCTTTCGGAGCCCTCGAGTTCATCTCTTACAAGACTCATAGCCTCTTCACCAAAGAACATCTTCATCATCTCCATTGATTCATCAGATACCTTCCGTTTATCTGCGTCCATCGTCTTAAAAAAATCTTCAATTTTTCACAGGCAGCTTCTGCTCTATATTTGTGTTAAGCCACTTTCTGCCATCTGTATGGTACACGTACTACTGCAATCTGATAGATCAACACCATATCAAACACAGAGCTGAAGCAAAGAAAAAGCTGCATGCTGTAGCCAAACAAAAGGGAAAAAAGTTTGAAAAGCTAGAAATGCACAGTACCATCAACAAAGATTTGAACATAAAAAAATAAGTGCAACTGAGTCCTAGGAGGCCATCATGAACAATCATCAACCCATCAAAGCCTTCATATTCACTAATGAAACCTCCAAAAGTTTCATTAAGCAAAGCCAAAAAAAGGACTAACTTAACAATGCCAATGCATGTCACCAACAACAGGAAGAAGCAGAGCCAGATGTAGCTCTCGAAAGCCCAAAAGCACACCTTTTTAAGAGCTTGAAAGGTGGGATTTTCTCACGGGCTTCTTCCACACTCGAAGCAAGAACGAGATGGAATTCCTCTGGGTGGAGAGAGAGAGAGACACACAGATACAGAAGAGGACAGTGCGAGAGAGAGGAAAATATCAAAGGGCCGTAGCCTCGCGTTTCGGGCTTCCCGAGATCGTTCCACTCGGCGAGAGTGCGGCCTCCCCCTGTGGCAGGTGTGTTGCCGTGTTGGCTGGCGCGAGTTCCCGATCCATGGCGTCACATCGTCGATGAACTGTGGAGAGCATCTAAATTTTCCACTTCCGGAGCTTTTGACACTTTTTATTTAGTACACGCCCTCGCCGTATCTAGGGAACGTATCTACGCTTCCACGTCGCGAATCTAATCATTGCCCGTGTGCATTTAATCTTTCGTTGTCGTTTTCCATGTCCGAGTTCGAGTTGTAATTTGTAGTGAGATTGTGCTTCTGGCTACTGTCGTCGGATTCAACGGAAGGAAGAAAAAAAAGGACGTGGAATCCAGGCGTCGATGGATGGATGTTGTTCCGCTTGGTTGGATCCGCGTGCCGCACTCGGCGTCGTCGAGGGCGGTGCGTGTGGTAAAATGCATGATCTTATAAAGGGTGACGGCTAAAATGTAACGTGTTATCTGAAACTTAAACTAAAAAAAAGACGTATATGGTATATTCATCGTGAAAAGCTCATCTCTTTATCATCAACAAGTTGGAATGGAGTGACAATCGTAAGTGTGAAAAATCTTATCGGAATATGTGATCGAAGATGATCTATATTAAATTAGTTGGACTTATTGAGATCATTGGGCGCTGATAATTTTAAATTCGATTTATTTTGATCAAAATTTATTTATATTATTTATATTTAAATATTAGATTAATCGAGTACTAATAATTTTAAATATTAATAATTTAATAGAAAAAATTAATTGAACTTAATGATTGGGTGTTAGTAGTCATAAATATTGATAGAAAAAAAATTAATTGAACTTAACGATAAAAAATAGCTTCTTAAAATTCTAAAAATCGAGGACCGACCGCTAGAAAAAACTTATCTTCTTACCTTGTTTTAGTTCAATCTTGGAGTTCCAAGGATCCCAGCAAACTTGGATAAATCCTTGTGTAGGTATTGTGTCTATGCATGCGAAACTATTGCATGCCCTTAAACAATTAATACATAGCCATTCTTTTCTTTGTACTTTGTATTCTGTTATGGATGTCAGACCAAGAAAATAACATGATGTTCAGTCATGATTGTGATGAGAAAATCCGAGAACAAGGAGAGAAGATCGTAAAGAGATTGCAGAAAAATAGAGGAGACACACGAAATTTACCCAAGTTCACCTTTGAGATGAGGGCTACGTCCTGCAAAGAGGTTCCACTATATGTTTAGGTTTACAGCCGCCACACAAAATTACATCAGAAATTAGGCTATTAATAGCCTCTCCGAACCGGGTTTAAAACCCAAACAAACAGAGAAAAAACCTAATCCGAACCACACGGGCCGGCTAAACAAAAGCCCAAAACCCGTCTAGGTTTTTTCTCCGAGCGGGACCGCCGAAACCTAATCCGAGCGGGACCGCCGTCGGGGGGCGGGGCCCCCCGAACCCTCCCCCCCCCCCCCCCCCCCCCACCTCCCCCCCCCCCCCTTTCGTTCGTACGCCAGCAATAATATTAATTGGGTAATACTCAGATTCCCCTAAGCTCACGTGGGCGAACCCGGTGTGAGAAACAAGGGGCCCTGAAGTATTCACCAACTCTAACATTCTCCCACTTGGTGGATACTTCACACCAATGAGAGCCTTGCCAGCAACATTCTTCTTCAATCCGACAGCAGTAGAGCACCACTCAAACTTTACACATGTAACTGCTTTAGTCAGAAAATCAGAACTATTCTCTGTTGTATCAACCTTTTCAAGCTGAACCTCTTTCTTTTCCACCTTTTCCCGAATAAAGTGGTATTGGATGTCAATATGCTTTGTGCGTGAGTGAAATGCGGGATTCTTAGCTAACTGAATAGCACCTTGATTATCACATCTCACCTCTATAGCACCTTGCTCAAATCCGAGCTCCAAGCACAATCGCCGTAGCCATATGGCCTCTTTTGCAGCATGAGTAAGAGCCATATATTCTGCTTCTGTAGAAGAAAGTGCTACCACGCTTTGTCTCTTGCTCATCCAACTTAGTGCAGCCCCAAATAATGTAAAAACATATCCGCTAGTGGATCGTCTATTATCAATGTCTCCACCCCAATCAGCATCTACATGGCCCACAATATCAAGCATCTTTCCTTTTCCCGCACCTTCAAAGCACAAAGCAAAATCTGAAGTTCCACGAAGGTACCTGAAAACTCTCTTGATAGCATTCCAATGTTCCCTGCCTGGGTTAGACATATACCGACTCAAGACTCCCACTGCTTGGGCTATATCTGGACGCGTGCAAACCATGGCGTACATCAAGCTGCCCACTGCACTTGCATATGGCACACGGTCCATCTCTTCGGCTTCTTCATCCGTCTTCGGGCATTGCTCTGCAAAAAGTTTGGTTCCTAGAGACATAGGAGTACCCACTGGCTTGCAGTCCGACATGTTAAATTTCTTCAACACTTCTTTTATGTACTTCTCCTGTCCTAGCCACAACTTTCTCTTCTGACGATCCCTTCTAATCTGCATACCCAAAATAAAATTCGTTGATCCCAAGTCTTTCATCTCAAACTTCTTGGCCAACAAACCCTTCACTGAATTCACCATCTTCATACTGTTTCCAATCAGCAACATGTCATCCACATACAGCGTAAGAATGACAAACTGATCTCCAACTCTCTTCACATAAACACAATGATCTGAATCTGAACGTACAAACTTGAGTTCGAGCATGTACGTATCAAACTTCTGGTACCACATCATTGGCGATTGCTTCAATCCATACAAAGACTTCTTCAATTTGCACACCAGCTTTTCTTTACCTTGAACTTCAAAGCCTTCTGGTTGCCTCATATATATCTCTTCCTCCAAGTCCCCATGAAGGAATGCCGTCTTTACATCCATCTGCTCTACCTCAAGATTATATGCTGCTGCCAGAGATAGAACAAATCTGATTGAAGTCATTTTCGCCACGGGAGAAAAAATCTCATCATAGTCGACTCCCTCAACCTGAGAGTATCCTTTAGCTACCAACCTCGCCTTGTACTTCTCTACAGACCCATCCGGTTTCAGCTTTCGCTTGAACACCCATTTGCAACCAATTGCCTTTCTATCCTTAGGCAATTTACACAAACTCCATGTTTCATTCTTATCCAGTGACTACATCTCATCTGCCATAGCAAGCTCCCACTGATTTGCATCATCCATAGACCTTACATCTTTTACAGAACTAGGTTCTTCTCCGATGATGCTCAAAGCATGAAACGAACTCAGAGCACTAAGAGAGTATCTCAAAGGTGCTCTTCTTTCTCGTGTCGATCTCCTGAGAACTGGTATGGTAGTACCAATATCCGGGTCTTCATCTGAATCTGCATCTTCAACTTCATTAACCGAGTCTTCTTGATCCGGTTCTATAACAGACTCAACTGAAGTATCTTGTGCATCCACCTCTGAAGTTTCAGAATCAGAATCTTCTTCAAGCACTACCACTTTCTTAGGTTCATCACCTTTTTGAACTTCAACTTGGGAACGTGATTCACGAAAAACAACATCCCTACCGTAAACAATGGTCCTTGACTTTGGATTCCACAGTTTGTAGCCCTTGATCCCTTCCTTGTATCCGACAAATATGTTCTTTTCAGATTTACTATCAAGCTTACCCCGCTTTTCCTTGGGTATATGAACATATGCGTCACATACGAACACCCGAACATGAGACAAATTTGGCTTCTTCCCAAACATTGCCTCATAAGGGGTCTGATCCTTCACTGATGAGGTCGGTGAGCGGTTCTTCAGGTAGTTTGCTGTGGCTACAGCTTCTGCCCAGAATTCTTGCCCCAATTCAGCCCAACTCAGCATACATCTGGCCTTCTCTATGAGTGATCGATTTAACCTTTCAGCTACTCCATTCTGCTCAGGTGTATATGGAGTTGTCTTCTGCCTAGCAATACCATTGTTCACGCAGAACTGCTCAAATTTATCTGAACAAAATTCACCTCCATTATCTGTACGAAGGACCTTGATCTTGCAGCTCAATTGATTTTCCACCAAAACTTTAAATTCTCGAAACTTATCGAATACATCTGATTTATTCTTGATAAAATAAATCCAACTGTATCTCGAAAAATCATCTATAAAAGAAATATAGTACCTGGACCATCCAATAGATGGAGTCGGAGTTGGTCCAAAGACATCACTATGAATCAGTTCGAGAATCTTCGTTGCTCTTGAACCTGTGTGTTGAAAACTGACTCGGTTCTGTTTTCCATGGAGGCAATGTTCACAGAACCCGAAGCCCACAGAACAATCCGGAACTCCTTCTACCATCTGACTTGATGCTATAGTGGAAAGTCCGTTTTCACTGATATGGCCTAATCTCCGATGCCACAACATAGATTTGCTGTCTTCATCTTCTTTGGCCTCTTCAAAAATAAATCCGCAGCCCACAGATATTGTCTCTCCGAGCAACTTGTACAACGTGCCATAGCGAACCCCTCGTGCAATTACAATCGACCCTCTGATCATCTTGCACGAATCCTTATCGCAACTGAATATAACACCCGAGTCAGCCATTGTACCAACAGATAATAAACTCCTGCTCATAAGTGGTATATGCATCACATCTGGTAGAGTCTTCACCGTGCCATCATTCATCCTCAACTTCACCCTGCCACGTCCAACAATCTGAACCGCAGTGTCATCTCCGAGCATGACATCCCCACCATTATACTCCTCATATTCACAGAACCAGTGTTTATGAGGCGTCATGTGGTACGAAGCACCAGTGTCGATAAGCCAGACATCTTTATCTGACTGTGTCGTACATGCAGAAGCCACATACATATCTCCTGCCTCAGCCTCCTTTTTGTCCGAAGTTGACTCAGCTTCTTTCTTATGAACCGGCTTATTTTTGCAATCTCGCTTTAGATGGTCCCACTCTTGACATCTCCAGCATTGCACCTTCTTATCCTTACTCTTCGAACGCCCACGAGATTTGGATCTCCCTCTCTGATTTTGATTCCTTTCTGGTTGCCTTCCTCTGGCCGCCAGCGCCTCTTTACCAGAACTTGCTGATCCCTTTCTCCGTATTTCCTCTGATAACAAGGCAGCACATACACTTTCATACGAAAGTTCTTTATCCCCGCCATCAATTACAACAATCAGATTGTCCCATGAATCCAGCAGCGAACAAAGCAATGTTATTGCCTTATCATCATCTTGAAACTTAACACCGATTGATACAAGTTGACTGATCACCATGTTAAAGTTATAAAGATGGGTAGAAAACGAGTCACCCTCCTGCATCCGAAGATTGTACAATTTCTTCCTCAGAAATAACTTGTTAACCAACGACTTACTTTGATATAGGGATTCTAACTTCCTCCTCAGATCTCTGGCAGTAGGTTCGCCCATCACATTCGTAAGAATTGAATCCGCGAGACACAGCCGAATCAAACCCTTCGCCTTTCTATCAATCCGATCCCACTCTTCGATCGCCTTTGGATCTGCCTGACTGGAGGAAGCCGTATCTGAAGCCTTCGCCGCATCTGCAGCCGTCGCCGCTTCTTTGCCTGGCCTCTCCTTCTCGATTGCCGTCCAAAGATCTCGATCACAGAGAAGATCCTCCATCTTCATCTTCCAGAGATCAAATCGCGTTCCATCAAATTTTTCTATCTCAATCCGCGATCCTCCTGACATCTCAAATAAACCCTAATTCCTCGAACAACCTGTGCTCTGATACCAATTGATGGGAAAATCCGAGAACAAGGAGAGAAGATCGCAGAGAGATTGCAGAAAAATAGAGGAGACACACGAAATTTACCCAGTTTCACCCTTGAGATGAGGGTTACGTCCTGCAAAGAGGTTCCACTATATGTTTAGGTTTACAGCCGCCACACAAAATTACATCAGAAATTAGGCTATTAATAGCCTCTCCGAACCGGGTTTAAAACCCAAACAAACAGAGAAAAAACCTAATCCGAACCACACGGGCCGGCTAAACAAAAGCCCAAAACCCGTCTAGATTTCGGGGGCGCTGCCCCCGAACCCCCGCCCGCTCACCGGCGAGCGGGACCGCCGTCGGGGGGCGGGGCCCCCCGAACCCCCCTTTCGTTCGTACGCCAGCAATAATGTTAATTGGATAATACTCAGATTCCCCTAAGCTCACGTGGGCGAACCCGGTGTGAGAAACAAGGGGCCCTGAAGTATTCACCAACTCTAACAGATTGAACTATATATTTGGATGACAGCAAAGATTTTATTGGATGTCACAATATTTCAAATAATTTTTTATTTTAAGTTTTAGAGAGTTTCTATAAGTTTTTTTTTTCTTACTAGGCAATCGATTTTTTTTCAGGTTAAAATTCTACTTTCACATTTCCTATGACTCCTATTATAAATGTGGAATGGATGATTAACAGAATCTATATCATGTTCGAAACATGAATGGATAATAATTGAGTTAGGATTCGATTACACAAACGGCAGTTTCAGCAAAGAAATGCATTATATTTCTATTGGAAGTAGTCTACTAGATTCAATCTAATTCGCTCCCATATCCTGCAGGCGGGTAGCTTATATATGTTTCTGATCTGAGTTTATTTGTGCATAGATATTTCGTTAATATCTCTGTGTGCAAAGTTTAGCAAATTGATTTTTGCATCAGTGTTCTCAATCGTTTCTTGTGAGTTTGATGAGCTTTCGGAGAACTCGTGCAGCTGCTTGGACGAATACAAGGTCCAAGATGAACTTATATGCAACATTTTCTATGGGCTTCATTGGAGCTAATATGAGCTGCAAATAAGTTGGAAGTTTGCAGATCTCATTGGAAAATGCTTTATGGACATCATATGTATTATGAATAAGACTTTGAAAAGTTGTTTATGTTAATTAACATTCAAGTCCACACTTTAATTATAAATCATACTTCATATATCCACATCTTTGGAGCTATTATTTGTGCTAATGTATTGACATTTTTTAATGTCTCTTTACACATTAGTTATTGCTAAGTTGTATTTAGCAATAATTAGAGGCGCCGTGTCTCTTGTGTCTCCTGCCCTTTTATTTATCAAATTAAAATTTTATGGATCATATTTCACTCTCTTTTTTTAAAAAAAAAGACTTTTAATCTGATGGTGGAAACAAAAGGTAGAAAAGAACCAGCAAATAATGAAATGGACCTGGATGACCCAGTCGCATTAATTTCTCCATTTCCAAACTATTCAAGTAGACTTGATGATTAGCTTACCTTTGTTCTAATTTGGACTACTAATGTGTCAGCTTCCACAAACAAGTGTGGACTTGTTCAACTACCCTGCTTGGACTCAAATTTAGATTCACAAGCATCCAACAAAAACGAGTACTAGCTCGATGACTTCAAAGGAATCATGGCCAGTCTACATATGATGACACAATAAGAATCTCGTAGACATACTTTTCACCAATATGTTGTGCTTCCATAAGGAGAGTTCCTAGATCTGCATAACTTCTCTATCTTTGCCAACTAACCTGTTTTTATCTGAACATGGACTTACCAGTCAGCGGTATTACTAGAGGAAATCAACTGTGTCAAAAAAGATGAAAAGAAGAATAGTCCTGATCAATCAACATAATATAGTTTACTTTATTCTGGTGAGACTAATATGGCACCCAATATTTGCTCACACAGAAGAAGAAAAAAATAAAATAAAGATCAACATCAAATTGTCTGGTGCTTCATGAAATCAGAAAAAGAGAGCTCGGGTTAGTCTGAGTATTTCATCCACCATTTCAGGACATCTTGAAGGTTAGAGCATTTATAACAACATATATAATGTGGTTCAGCTGCTATCATTCTTTTTTGTTTCTTTTCTAGCCATTTATTAATCATAGGTTTGTTGGCCTATGTCTTTCCAAACTAATACGACTACAAGACAGGCAAGGGGGGGCGTTTGAGGTTGGTGGCGAGCTATAACTTGGCCATGAGATGAGGTTGGTGCACAGTGCACTTCACATTTTGTATGCACGCACAACGGGAATTCTGGAAGCCATCCAAGTGGTATTGGTTTGCATAGCATTAAGTATTTAGCAACAGCTGCTTCGGTTGGTAAGACGAAAAATGCCAAACTTAGTGCAGAGAGGCTTGTGAAACATTTTTTTATGGCCACCAAACCTAAAAAGTCCAGATCACAGGCGTCAATGTCGTTGGACTCATGTCTCATCCGGTGATCTGTCAAGAGCATTATCATCTGATGATTATGCCTTAATTTTTTGTGTGGCATGTTAGTTCACAGAAATTAGCAAGTGTAGAATGACATGAACTTGTGGCGATGGAGGGGCGTGTAACTCCTCTGCAAAATCACTGCCATAATGACTTCTGAAAGATGTCTATGATCAAAATTCAAAATTTGTATCCAGAGGACGAGAGGAGTACCTGATGCACTGCCTGGCTCATCATAAATCGTTTCATTGCCAATGGCAAACATATTCTGTCGTCTGAATCATCATGATCTGTCTATATTGACCAGGACAAGGCAAGAGAGATCCTTAATCGTGATTAGAAAACTCACTTCCCATGCTATGTATTATCATTTTCAACATCTCTTTTTTTTTTTCTCATCAATTGCCTCAATTCTCTCTGTTGTCAGGGTCGGTATGAGGGGGACTTTGGTGTTACTACATGTTGAGTGATTTACCTAAAACACTCCATTCAGATCTCTTATTTATCAGTTTGATTACTGCATCATCATGTGAGGAGTTCTTAAAAAAATGTTATACAAAACCTTGATTTACATTGTTCTTCCGGTATACATTTTGACTTTGGAATCACATGTCACAATCTAGTGGATCTGCGGATGGCTCTCGGTCATGTCCTTCCCTGTTACCACTTACAAGCAGGATTCATGCATGTAACTGTGTCACCTCGTTTCACGAGGACTAGGTGCATTCCGCAACTGTGGGCTTCCTACTTTTAATAATAAGAACTAGCCATTCAACACATTCTAGTTGAAAGTTGATCAATACTTTAAAAGGAATTCCAGCAAGGACTGATTAAAACCACTGAGTAGGTACACCAACACCCCATCCGTCCTGCTCCACTTTAGAATCTCTCCAACAGCCAAATGCGTCTTATTGCATGCACATTAACCACTGAAAGAATGGTGCATGCAGCATCATTTGCGGTGAAAGAGGTTAAAGAAGAGAGACCAATGAACATAAGCTACAGGAGGGATCAGTCTGAGGCTCACAGGAGAACATTTGGTGTTCTTCCGGTTCGGAGGATAGGAGCTATGAATGCAATAAATGAACTGCCTGACTCATGGATCAAGATTCTGTCTCTTGTGTTCAAGACTTTAAACCATCCTCTGCGGGTCTCAGCTCTCAAAGGACTTGCTTTTCCTTGTTCCTTCATTGCACCATGCTGGTGCTCCAATGTCCACTTGTTTTTGACCTGGTCAAGAGGACAGAATCCATCTACCCATTAGAAAGAATTGATCAGAGTACTGAGATGCAGATGAGGCATTGAATCCAGTGAAGTACACATCTAACTGCTGCATCCATTTATTGTTCTTGCATCACCTCATCTTTCAGGGAGGAGAGAGAGGGGGAGAGGGATCACTTGACTGTTTGGCCAAACTTGTAGCCTTTGGACCAGTAGGTAGTGGTCATAATTCTCTGTCTTTGAGGCTTGACACCAATATGAAATTGAAATTTCCTGATCAATAAGTTGGTTCATATCATATCAATGTGGGACCTTCAATAATATACAACATGGGACTGAAAGAAACACATTAGGACTAAATGTAGCTTGGAAGAGTGATCATTGGGAAAGAAAGGATATTGGATATCAAAATTAAGCACTGGTGGCGTACGGGGATTAATTATGTGCAACATTTATTGCAGCCTTTCAACACAGTTGGCCTTAGCAGTCAGTATTCAGCAACAAGTATGGCACAAGTTACATGTACATTTCTTTACTTGATAAAGTTGTGCCTGTTGTGTTAGGCCATGCCAATGCATGCACACTTGAACATTAATTATGCAATTAGTCCAAAATAGCTGAGCTTTGAGTTGTTAACCATTGGTCCAACATAGACCAATGGCAGTGGCCATCAATGGCGATTAGTCACATATCATTCTGGTCAGGCTTAATTTAATCTCTTACCTGCACAAAGCAGTACTGTTCATGCCTTTGCACTTTGTTTAACATGCAATGAATGATGAAGACTGTCCTTGTCAATGATGAGGCATCTTATGCTTAAAATCAATTGGCCTTAATACGGCACATCTTTAAAGTTGATAAACCAGAAAAAAAAGAAAGAAAGAAAAAGGATAAGAAATTGAAGTCCCAGGGTTGTTCATCCAATCATAATTATTATCCTGACTCATAAATATTAGTTGTCTCATCAAGAACTGCATCACCATAGTAGCATAAAAAAATATGAGATTGGAATGATTAAGTTTTTTTTTTCTTAAGACATCGATCTCCTAGTTGCAAAAATTTCTGCAATTACTGTGGATGCTTTTATATCTATTTCTTATTATAGTGAACGCCTAAAAACGCACAAAATAAAAAAAAACTCATGGGTTAATCCATCTTGATCAAATAAATAACACAATAATAAAAAAATGTTATATTCTCAAACTTTTTTTTTTGCATTATAATCATTTTTTGAACAATTAGAATTTTCATTCGAATTTTTCACTGTTAACTAGATACCGGAGGGGATGTTCAACCAATCAAAATTAACTAACATGTCCAACTCCCACGCTTGAAAATTGAAATGGTAGGGGTGAGGGAGAGAGGTCAGTAAGGAAAGTTCTCAACCTATTCCACAAGGACAGGAAGTGAGGAATGGTTGTTGGTCACCTAATTGATAACTCTCTCTCTCTCTCTCTCTCTCTCTCTCTCTCTCTCTCTCTCTCTCTCTCCCTCTCAATTAAAGGACTGAGATGACTGAGGTAATAAAAATGCGTGGTGGAAGAATTATTGGAGGGGTACACATCAACCGAGCAATATCAGGAGTTTTATGATATTGGGTACTAAAAAAATAAAATAAAAAAAAACTCAACCAAGTAAATCTATAATTGAGTGGGAAAAATAATTCTGAGCTTATCACAGCAGATGATAAGAACTAATACAGATTTTATTTATTTAATTGGATAATAATATTTCTTTCAAGGAAAAAATAGATGGGTGATATGAAAATGTATGATTTACAACAGGAAACACAGAGATATGAATAAAGAGGAGGAGAGAGGAGAGAGAGAAGAGAGAGAGAGAAAAGGGAGTTGGCCTACCTACCCAATCCCCCACTCTTCGTAATAACAGCAACAACAACTCGTCCTCGTCCCGCACCACCTCCACGAAGCGCACCAACCCGGTCAAATGGGCCTTCAAGGGATCGAGTCAATGGGCGCTCTCCTCCCTCCCACTCGTATAAATCCATCACCCTCTCTCCCTTCCACTCCTTCCGTTCAATCCATCTCTCTCTCTCTCTCTCCCTCTCTCTCTCCCCCTCTCTCTCTCTCTCCCCCCTCTCTCTCCCCTCTCTCGTCACACCCCTTCCTTATCTCTCCTCTTCCCATCCTTCTTCTCTCCCTCTCTCTCTCTCCTCTCTTGTTCCAGAAAAGGAGCAACTGCAAGCCAATTCAGATCACTGGTCAGTTCCTAGTGCTTAGTACTGTTGGCAAAAGGTTTTAAGTTTGGCCGACCGAGATGGGCAGGTCGCCGTGCTGCGAGAAGGCTCACACTAACAAGGGCGCGTGGACCAAGGAAGAGGACCAGAAGCTCATCTCCTACATCAAGGCCCACGGCGAAGGCTGCTGGAGGTCACTCCCCAAGGCTGCAGGTCAGCAATCTTCTTTCTTACTCCTGTGTGTGCGCGCGCGCGCGCGTGTGTGTGAGAGAGAGAGATGTAGCTGTTGTTTACGTCGATACTCATCGTGCGGCTTTTGTTTTGGTTTGATTACTTGTAGGTTTGCTTCGTTGCGGGAAGAGCTGCCGGCTCCGGTGGATAAACTACCTCCGGCCGGACCTCAAGCGGGGAAACTTCACGGAGGAGGAAGACGAGCTCATCATCAAGCTCCATGGCTTGCTCGGAAACAAGTATGTACATGCCATGCAAATCAGTTAGATACATAGAACAAAAGCTGGTCGAAGCTTCGTTCCTAGTTTTTGTGACGCGTAAAATATGTAGCTTCGGATGTCTTCTTAATCGCATGTGCCCTGTTGTTTCGTCGCCGCAGGTGGTCTCTGATAGCCGGACGTTTGCCCGGGAGGACGGACAACGAGATAAAGAACTACTGGAACACGCACATCAAGCGGAAGCTCCTCAGCCGGGGCGTCGACCCGCAGACCCACCGCCCGATCAACGCCGCCGGACCAGCGGCGCAGGACCACGGGAGCGCCGCCGTGACCGCGGCGCATCAGATCAGCGTCGCGGCCGTCGCGAAGCCCGCGACCACGGACTCCTGCGACGAGGCTCCCAGCAGCGGCACGGCCGGCGGCAGCCTGGACGAGGACGGCGCCCGCGGCCGGTTCCTGGACCTCAACCTCGACCTCACCATCAGCCTCCCTTACGATCGTTCCCCAAAGAACGAGTCGGCCGCCACCTCGCCGGAGCTGGCGTCGACGTCGTCGTCCGCGGTGAGCGGCGCCGGCGCCTACTCGTCCTCGGCGGCCGCCGTGTGCCTGTGCTGCCACCTGGGCTTCCGGCGAGGCGAACCTTGTAGCTGCCAAACCATCCAGAGTGCCTCACATGTCTTCAGATATCTTAGATCGTTGGAAGATGAGCAGCGCATAAACTACTAATTATTCCTCTAATCCTGCAACAAATCTAATGTACGATAACTTTTGGTAATCTTATTTTGCACCATCAATATATATATATGAAAATTTTGATCAATAAATTTAGACCTCTTTCTCAATGTCTCGAAGTTCATGCTAACAATCTACTTTTTCATCTACGTAAACCATAAATTTCACTATTCGATTATAAAATTCATTTCATTATCTTCTTTTCGGGCCTACTTTTTTAGAAACTTTGGATGTTCGAGATTATTATCATCCGACTAATTGAAATTCAGAAAGATACAATAGTAATGATTTATTTTTTGCCCAAAGCGATGATCCAAACTTAAACATAAATTTCTTGAAATACAGATGCTCAATAGATTAATTATTAGGGTGCAAATCTTCTCTTAGTAAGAGATTATTAGTGTGGAGCGAGTGTGCAAAGGGCTTTGATGTTTGGGAGGGCATCTGATCTGATGTCTGAGAATGCTTTTTTTTTAATTTAATTTAATTTTTGTCATGTAGATCAGGATTGCGTGGGGATCATGTGAGGTGTTCTTTGGGTAGGTAACCTGTTGATCAACTAATTAATAAAGCAAAAGTGCAGGGGGGAGATTAGAGATTGGAGAGAGTAAAGTAACTCAAATTGGGGGGGTTTCAGGGGTTTGTCATGTGCTTTGTTGGTTGGGTGATGGTTGGTGGGCTAGTTATATTCTTATAGTTAATCAATGGTAGCTCACTTAGTTTGCAAAATGAAAATATTATCAACCACTTAGGTCTCCTTTTGACAATTCAAAAATACAAAATGGGTTTGATAATCGACTCCTTAATTACTAATATTTAAGCATGTCTCGAGTTCGAACTTCTAAAAGATTTTCAATTAAAGCTTCACCCATTATAATCTAGAATTAAATGTAGAACAAGCATTATAGGTCAGTGGGAATTATAATTATTAGTCAATAACTCGTCCTTGCTCACTGAGGTCTCGAGTTCGAAATATATATATTCTTGTTGAAAATCTTATCTGTTCGTTATGATCAAGTATACAACTCAGGATGACATAACTATAAATTAATCGTTTCCGACCAACTCGAATCATGTGGTGGCAATAAAAAAATTCAGAATACTATACTTGGGGCAACATCCGATTGGTGATCATATAAAAATTAACCTTCAAAATCATTCATCTTAAAATTGAATTAGTTAGGGCGCCAAGAATTTCTGAATATAGGAAGGGGAAGAAAAATGATTGATGCAGGAGCTGTTCTTATGGTTGGTGGCCTTCCGCTTTTAGGATTCCTGTCCATTAATGGCCATATGTTGGATCAAACTATTAGAAAGGAATCGTCGGATGCCTAGATGTGGGTCAATCCACCGGCTTCGATGTTTGTTTTATGCAACATGATGGCTCCATGATAATTGATATGGACTCATTAATTATCCCTAAAACGTTGGATCCACGGTAATGTACAACGATCTCGTGGATCATAATTTATCTATGTAAGTTGTACATGGATCATTCATTGTCTTTGTCACATGCATGCATGCATGCATGGGACTACAACTGTATGAATCGTGTTCGTGAATGATTAATGTATCCAAACACTATTATGTTATTCGGATTTAATGTCATAATCTTAATTATTGATATGGGTTAATGACCCAGAGAGAATCTTTGATGTTAGGAGTTTTTTTCGATAGACTTCATAGAAGATAAAATTGTGTAAAGAAATATTTGTATAGGGAATAAGGACTATGTCGGATAAAAACTAATTGATATATACGAAATATTGATACGATTTTAAATAATCACTTCTTTATAAAAAAATCTTACGGGTGCTTATTTGTAGACAGACAATGATCCGATGGTCCATATATATGGACTAATTTTTGCTCCACATAATCTTTGTCACCATTTGTATATGGGGACATATATACAATTCAGTAGAAGTTCAAGTTTCAACTATATATACAAGGTTTAATGTTTGTCTACAAGGTTTAATGTTTGTCCACGATAATATCATCATACGCTTATTAATCATCATTTAATTTATTATGAATGATGAATTTATTAATTGATCAATTTTTTTATCCAGCATTCATTATAAATTGAACGGTAATTAATAGACGTGTGATTGTGCTACTTCTTAAAAAAGGTAACACAAAAAAAATTTTCCCATATATATATATATATATATATATATATATATATATGATTAGTAATTAGAATTGTTCCATGCGATAATACAATGTAAAACAAATATGTAAAAACGGATTTTGTAAGCATAGTCAAATATTTAGTTCCCAAGTCGATCAGTTGCACCAAAATTATGTAGTGAAAGTGTGACGCCCAAATTATTAAGAAACAAAATAATAATATTGTTTATTATTATAATTATAAAATAAGATATGAGAAGAATATTGCATTTATTATGATCCAGAAATTATTAAAAGATAATTTTTGCAATATTTATAAATAAAGGCATGCGAAGGAAGGAAAATATGAGTTTGAAAAAATTGGATGACATTCGAATTTAAATTAGTCAAAAGTTGTGTGTAGGACTCCATACATTAGAATTAAACATAAAATTCTAATCAAGGATTTACTAGAATTCACCTTCAATAAGTAGATCCCTGAGTGCCCTATGTCTTATGTATCCCTTCCCTACATGCCTTATCTACTACACAACGACATCCTCTAGAGATCTCTTCCCCTCTTTCATGCATGATCCTTATATATCTATATTTTTGTATCTTAAATATAGTATTGCATTTATGTATGCTATTCATGCATAGAATGAGAACACTGCAGAACCCACCTTAGGCTTGCAGTGAAATGAATATAAACATGGATATTGAATAGAGAATAATAGTTAATAATAATAAGAGAACAGTGTACAAATATGATTGTGTAATTCGCCGATCATTATATATTATTTATAATTCACTTTAGCGAATATTGGATGTAATTATACAAGTTTCTTTATCTCCTGTAAACATGTGTTAACTGATAAAAGTTATAAAAATAAATAGTGCATGTTCCTAAACGAGTGTTCAAGATCTATGTTTTAAGACGTTACACGAATAAAACATAGCTTAAAAGATCTCCTAAAACATAATCACATATATGAAGACTTTTGTTTTGGTCTTTGATAATCAAATAATCATTTATTACTTTCTACGAGTGTTTACAACTGAGTTGGAATCGAGTCGATCCCAAAGTGAATCTGACCGATTCAACCTTCAAAATAAGCTCCAAGTGGTTTTTTTCTTACTTTTTTTGTATTATTTAATATTTATTTAATCACAACATCAATTTGTATATGTAAATATTATTTAAATATTTAAAACATTTTATGTTAACATTTTTAAGAAAATAAAATAAAAATAAAAAGATCGAAATTTCAAATCGAGCTGAGTCGAGTCGCGTCCCCAACTCAACCACCAATAAGGTCATGATCGGGTCGGATCTCATTAGGTTCATCTATCGGGTCCGACCCAGTGGGCACTTTTATTATTTTTGTTTATGTACAGGATAAATAATTGGGTTGTTGAATCCGGATAAAAATATTTTTATTTAACTCTTAATAAATTCAATAATAATAAGTTGTATCATTATATACTATTGAGTAAAAAATAAGTGCATTTATAATTAGATGTTTGCATTATGGTTAAACTTATGTTGCACTTAATTGCACATTACTTTTAGCCAAGTTGTTAAATTAATTTGGAATTATAATACATTATCTTACAAATTTTATTGCAGTTCCTATCCGTCGAATAATCACACGATAAAAAAAGTAACATTTTACATCAATTATCCACTTTTTTTTCACCAATTGGTATTCAAGATTATAATCGTACTAATCTATATCTATATATATAAGTATGTATATATAAATAATACGTGTAGTAATATAAAATTTTGTTGAAGAATGGTGACTGCAGCAAAGATTCCATCTCGAGCTTATCTTTTGTGTTGATTAGGTGAAACTTTATGCAAAGTTAGGAGAAGGAACGGACAGCTACCGAAAGCATCAACCAGTGCACACACAAAATATCATCTCCACCAGTAACTGTTGTGCATGATCCATCCTTTGTGCTTGTGCATGAGTGTGTGTGTATGTGTTGTTCTAGGTTAAAAGCTTATTATTCCCTCCCTCCATTTGACTGTCCCAACATGTTGGGTGGGTGGTGGATATTTTCCATTTCCTCCATGTACACATATAAGCAACATCAACCATGCATTATCCAAAGTGCGATGATAAAGGAGATGCATTGTGTTCTTTCCATCCAACTTACTATTCCTTCCACAACTTCTTAACTTATCCTCTTGTTTAATTCCTACTTTAATTTTCTATTACGTCATCATAAAATGGATCACTTTTCCTTGTGTCCTTCTGGGTCTACCAAAAATCTCCGATGCCCGAGGCTATTGCTCGACTAATTCGAAATCGAAAAGATAGAATAGTAATAATGTTAATAACGATTTGAATCTTACCCTAACTAAAAATTCATCTAGTCCCTAAGATATTCCAAAATATTACGATGAATTTTATTTATGATTCAAAATTAATTCATTTCCTTATCATGAGATATGTGTTCTAATTTTGAGAGATTAATTTAGAATCGGTATATAATTATTATCATTTGTAAAGGGAGTGTTTATATAAATCTTTTAAGAGTCTGAACAGAAAATAATTTAATTTATAATTCTCTTTTATTTTTCATCTAATAAAATTCTACGTTATCTTCGTGCATTTGTTCGGTACGTAATATTTCTCGTACAAAAACTCTAATAAATGATTTATTCTTTGACCAACGTGACGGCTTTCAATATTCGAACCTGATGATATTAACATTCATGGAGTGCTTGAGACTCAATCATGCTATAGAACCATTTAAGTGGATAATTTGTTTTATTTTGTTGAGAATGTATACATGGTGCAACTAAAAGAGAGATGGTCTTTATGGTCAAAACTCAAGACAGCTTTTTTAACAAAGATACTTCTTAATTAGGAAATATCTTACTCAATAAGGTACTCGGAAAAAAAACTATCTTTGAAAGACAAAACGATATATCACTCTATTAAAAAAATTGATTAAATATATTTATACGTGTACGATATACTCACATAATACAGATAGATAATGTTGGGAAATTGTAGCATATGTAAGATGATCTCATGTGTGATGTTGGATCCTCCATTGGCTTCCCCCATCAATGATTCAATACTTGGGGGGACCCACCAAGGAGTCACTGTACCACCATTTATCATAAAATGGGGCAGATTGTTGCTTGTGTGGTTGCTGTGACCATACTGACAAGGAAATTGGACAGTGGAGAAAATTAAGAGGGGGAGAGAGAGAGAGAAAAAAAAAAAAAGAAAAGAAAGTAGAAAGGAGGTTGATTGGGCGGTGGTAGTTGGTGGTTGGTAGCCAAAATGACATCAGCCGGTTTCAACTACCCAATGTATTTTATTTCATGCACCCATGGGGGGTTTGTGCTTTGATGATCTCAAACTTTTTTTTCTGAGCTTTTGATTGCTTTCAATACTCCTCAAATGTCCTTTTCTATGTGGCCTTTGAAGAGAAGAAGGGGAAAGGTGCTTTGCATCATGGATGGATGGATGGATTGTATGGCTCTAGATTTCACTGAGAAAAAAGAAATTTAATAGTGTGGTTGGGCTTCTAGAAGGCTTCCACTTTTCTTCTCCAGCCAAAATTTGTTTATAAGTACGTAAGACTTAAGATTGGCTTTATTAGGCCAGCAGCTATCCTAATTCCCCATCACACACATATACATATATATATGTTATATAGGTAAAATGAATGTGCTAATTGAAATAGCATCTAAGTCGTCTAAGTCAAATCAGACAGCTCAAACGATCTTCATGATACACCGCAAGATTTTAACATGTTCTTCACTCACGAACCTGTATCTCCTCTCCCCCTTTCTTTCCTCCCCCCTTTCTCTTTGATCGATGGGGGTGACAACGAGGGAAGCTGGAGCGCTCGATGGCGAGGGCGGCAAACCTGGAGGTTGTGGCATCGATGATCGACGGCGAGGATGGCCAATTGCGAGGATCACGACGATGATCGGCGAGGCAAGATGAGGATCGTGATGACGGTCGATCAGGCGATCTCTCCCCCTCTCTTGATCTCTAGTGAAATGAATGCGATGGTGATCGGCGAGGCGACTGACGAGGAATGGCACGAGTCCGATAGAGAGAGAGGAGGGAGGAAGATCATCTCGTGAGATAATCCTCGACCGCTGGATCAGATTTGGACGACATCTGATTAGATCTACTCAGATCTAATATGAGTCGTCCAATCTAATATGGACAATTCAAATGTCGCCTTCACACGGAGCTAAACAGAAGATGCTTAGCACATTCATTTTATCATATATATATATATATATATATATATATAATTTAATAGCATAAAATATAGTTATATCTATTATGAAGAATAATGATGTACAAAAGTTCATTATTTTTTTAAAATGATTAATATAATTATAATGAATTGTGTTTTTGTTATCACGAATGATCCTCTAAACTATTAGTGAAAAAATATCGAAAAAATAAAAAGATGTATGTCTATAGTCATTTGATATACGCTTGACTCGTTCATTATACTTTTTTATTATTTAATTAATTTAATAATTATAATTTATGATTAAATTCATTATTCAATTTATAGATAAAAACAATATATACTTAATGAACTAATGTCACAATAAAAAGAAAGTAGCATCTAATACTAAATAAATCATTATAGTTGGATTAATCATATATATTAAAATGATTTAATAAAATAAAAAAATCGGATGATCTTAACTTTAATCAAATTCATTATCTAATTAATAAGGTAAACTAATAAACAATTATGTTATTTAATATAATAATAGTAATAATAATAAAGATTAATATTCTAGGCGAACACTCTCTGTATACATTTTAAATTTTTAATTACACTCTCTCTAGTGTAAATGAATTATTTAGTATTTAGACTTACTTTTCCTTGTTCTAATTATTCATTCAGGTGTTCTAGCCCCAACAGCATTTCTAATCATTTTCTAATTATTAAATGAATTTTAATTTTCTTTTAAAAAGGCCACATTTCATGGTTGCATTTTTGCTCCCATCAGCCTTCTGGTTAAGCATCTTACTTTGGTGAAAGGAAAAAACACAACTTAGAAAAATAAATAATCAATCAATAATATGCTGTGACTTTTTTCAGTGACTAGACTCACCGTTATTCGGGCCTACGACTAATCCGATGTCAAAGTGTGAGCGGAAATGTTTGATGCTTCAAAGATCGATTCCAAAATTATCAGCACCTGTCGAATCGACGCAGTCCGTTACCACTGTGACAATCGTCGTTGGTTATATTTGTCGAGTGGTTATTTTCTTAACCTTTTTATTTACAAGAAAATAATGGACTCGCACCGGCATGTTCATATTGTTGTATGGTATTCTGCGTTCACTCTCGTTGTCTTAAACGTCCAATTTCGATTGTGCACGCGTTATATATGTGACTTGCGTATGCATAAGATATTTGAGGACCACTCCACTCTTAGTGATATTGCTACAAAAGCCTCCTACCTACCAAGTAGTCCCACACAATGATGCTTTAGGTGTTCTCTAAAATATCATTTGTTTATACTTTTTATTAAAAGGAGATTGATTGATTATATAATTTAAAGGATCACCTTCACTTATATTTTTAATTTATTTTCTCTTTAAGTCGCCAAATTGTCAACTAAATTTTAGTATAAGTGAAAATTCAACAAAGGACCGTCCATAAAGTTTGATACAAATTGGAATTCTCATAGGAACATTCATGTTTGAAGAGAATCTGCTTTAGTACCATGAAAGTTGCTTTGGCAATTCAATGCGTGCTGAATTATTGAAGTTTTGGCAATTCAGTGCGTGCTGAATTATTGAAGTTCAAATTATATATATATATATATATATATATATATATATATATATATATATATATATATATATATGGGAAGAATCAGCACGAATCGAATTTTTTGAGGAACGTATCGAGAGAGAATTGGATTTGGTTAGGTAGCATATAACCAACTTTTATACAATTAATATACAACCATCAAATCAGGATCATTGAATCATGATTGTACGGTTGAGATTTAATGTCTATTTAATTTAATATCAAGTTATTAAATAATTTAAAAAGTTGCTTTGGCCATTCAAGTTCAAATTCCACATGCATAATAATATATATATATATATATATATATATATATATAACACTTTTGTGGCAGTAGTGTGTGCTCCTAGTTTCAGGACAATCCATTCGCAGATGGAGTGTGCCGGTTTGAAACAGTTTGAGCATCCGGTTCGCCAGGTTTTCATCTGGTTGAGAGCGCATCGCGTCTCGATCTCCCCTCCAGTAGCGACTACGCGAACTCCATCTCTCCCTCACAACATTCACCGCTAGTCGAGCTCTATTCGCCTTTGGTCGAGCTTTGTTTGTGCAATTCGTTAACCGCTCGTCGAACTAGCATCACCAAAGAAAGGCGAAGGATCTCAAAGTACCCTTCCATCATGCAGATCTAGATTTGCTCGCTCGATAGTTGCGCCCTCCGCTCTCCTTCACGCTCTGCCCTCCTTCGCAGATCAATCATCCATCACCCTCCGCCCTCTATTGCGCAAATCCAGATTTGGTCATAGCTCGCCGCTGCCCTCCACTCTCGCTTCACTTGTCTCCCTTCGCTCTCCATCCTTTGCCTACCTTTTCACCGCGGCCTCCGTTCACCACTGCCCTCCTTCGCCCTCCACTTACAGCTCCCTCGGAACATCGCCCTCCTGCTCATTGAGCTGCGCATCGACTCACCAAACCGCGTGCCGAACCGCCTCCACCCTGAATTGACGTGCATAGATGGCCCTCCATTTCAAATCAGATTATCCTAAAAAGTGGGGTACGCTGTGTTACGCACACTAGTATTCCCCTCTCTCTATACATAAATATATATGTATAAAGATAAGTTTTTTGTACATATCTTAATTATTCAACATTATTTTCATCCGCCTCCTTGTATACCCAAGAAAAAAATCATTGGTTCCCATAAAATCTCATATTGTCAAGAATTTGAGCTCCGAGAGGCATCGACCGTAGATCGTCGAAAGATATCAGAAAGAGGAAATGTGGACACGAAGAGAAGAAGAAAAAATTGCAGACAAAAGAAATGTGTTCTGTATATTATCACTTGAAGCAACTACAGAGGGCACCTATTTATACTAAAGAAATACTGATACAGGAAATGGTTAAAATGGTAAATCGCTAGACTTCTACGAAACATGAAAAAGAACTTTGGCAATGTCTCTGCCGCTGCTTTCTTCAGCTCTATCTGGAGACGATGATGAAGGCTACAGCATGACTTCCAATAGTCCCCCGCAAGTTGATAGCGAAAAGAAATTTGGACGCCAACAACTTGAAGAACAAGTCATCAAGGCTGCTGACAACTAGTTGATGATAACTTGTAGAATGAGCATGTTGACGCTGAGAACCACATCTTCTACAATAGAAGACACCATGGATGAGCAAACACAGCAACACTCACTGTCATGAAGGCCCGGTAGCTGGAGAAAACCAGAGCGGCTCGTTGAACATTTTGCAAAGGCACACGACAGCTACAAATAGAAGATGCTCTCGGGTGGTAGCTGGAGATCAAGAAGGTTGTTCGCACAGTGGTAGTCGACGATACATCAAGACATGTTAAGAATTTTGAGCTATGGTATGTTGACCGAAGCACTCGTAAATTCAGTTAACACAAAGGAGAAGTTGTGAGAGGTAGAAGAAAAAAAAGCGGAAAGTAAATTTTCTATTCAAAGGAAAAAGCAATTGCAGACTAATCGAACTCGTAGAGACTGTAAAGTGCCAGTAACCAGCTAGCAAGAACAAGAAATTGAGCATAGATGATGAAGATGATCATAGAATTGAACAAAAGACAAAGCTAATGATGAACAGAGTAGGCGAAGAACATGATAGCAAGTGAACAGAACCGAAGAACGTGAAGAAGAAAGAAACATATGGTAAACAAAAAACATGATCAGATCGAAGGATGAAAGCACATGAAGGTCATGAAGACAGAGAAGAAAAGAAAGCTTTAGAGAAGAAAACAAAGAGGATTGATCGGAAGTAATACATCTCCATATCTCAACAACTCATCGAGAACGTCGAAAAAACATCGACGTATCGAGAAATTTTTCAATACAGTCGAGGCGCCGGAAAACCAACGGTGAACCAAGACATTCCATTTCGATCGTTGACAATAACGTCGGTTAAAGGCCGATAACGGCAACACACCCTCCGACGATAACGTTGGGAAATCAACCGGTGATTACCATCAGGAAATAGAGACCCGAAGAACAAATTTGAAAAGAACAGAGACAAATATGAAGAATGAGATGAAAAATAGAGAATGAATTTTTAGGTCTGAAAAAGAGAAAATAGAAGTTACGATCGATGAAGAGTAAAAACTAGAAAACGAGATGCTGAAAAGGGGAATGATGCTGCTGAACAATTTGTCGAACACAAGCTGGGTGTCGGAGAAACAAAGAAGAACTAGATCTGAGAAGACAACAAAATGTAGATAAGTGGACACAAGAAATCATAGAAACACAGAAGAGAAGAAATGCAGAGGATGAAGGCCGAGAATATTGATGAAACAAAGGAATAAATGAGCAAAAAGAAAGGATCGGGCGCTGTTGTGACGATCGCCAGCCATGTCGAAGACAAAAGTGTCGATCTTGATGTCGGCCAGCAAAACACACAGATCTGATGCCAATTGCGCTCATCGTCGCTCAGATCGACTTCGTTGACCCGGACTCGTGGGTGCCATGTACACCGATGGCAGTTGACCGGGCGGCGATGAAACTGCAATTGCGACGAGCCGAGCAGACGGTGAAGGAGCTCAGAAGGATCGCCAATAATGAGGCTCTGATACCATGTCAAGAACCTGAGCTCCGAGAGGCGTCGACCGTAGATCTCCGGAAGAGATCAAAAAAAGGAAATGTGGACACGGAGAGAAGAAGAAAAAATTGCAGATGAAAGAAATGTGTTCTGTATATTATCACTTGAAGCAACTACAGGGAGCACCTATTTATATTAAAGAAATACTGTTACAAGAAATGGTTAAAACGGTAAATCGCTAAACTGCTATGAAACATGAAAAAGAACTTTGGCAATGTATCTGCCGCTGCTTTCTTCAGCTCTGTCTGGAGACGATGACGAAGGCTACGTCATGTCTTCCAACACATATCACTCAGACTTTATATTTCAAATCAAAATAAATTGACAAATGCACTTTCTAGGTGCACTATGTTTAATTAGGGATAACTAAATGGTTACGAGGTTGGCAATACAAAAATGATAGGTATTTGATAAATTGATGATAATTGAATTACTAAATAGTGATAAAGAAACTATAAAGTCCAACGGTTGACATTCCCAACTCAATTAATCAGTTCTAAATATTGAAAGAATAAAAAAAACCTACCACTATACCTCTTTTTTTATATTTATGTGTCAATTACTTAGATTTTTAGGAAGATAACACCTAGTTGTTAGTCATTACAATATGTTTTGTTGTGCAATGAAATGAAATTACAATGTTGGATTAATAAAAATATATCACAAAAGTGAGAGACAGTTTTTTATTTTAATTCCTATACAAATGGATTTTTTTATTATTTATAAGGAATATAGTTAGATGGAAATCACACTCTAAAAAATATATACATGTGACAATAAAGGAAAATTATTTTGCATCTTCCTATTTCCCCTTCATAAACATAAATTGGGTGGCCAGAATATTATGGATCAGGGTTATTATTGGTGATCTCACATTAATTTGTAAATCTATATGTGAACAGGTGACTCCTCACAATAATTGCAGATAAAATTTTGGTCTCAATCTGGATACTAAAGCAAAATGATAAACCTACCACTTGATTAATTTAATATTTAGATAGTATTTAGTCGAAAACAAAATGATAAATTTTGATTAAATTGATAATTCAAAGATCCATTGTTCACTAACTTTGTCAACCAAATTTGATTTGAAATTAATGCGCCAAAAAATAACAATTAATTTTGTCAACTACATTAAAAGCTTGGAAAAGAAAACAGCATACCAAATTCATTATCATTTAAGAATTCTCTACCAATACTATAAAAAATGTATTCACTAATGCAATGGAGCCAAGTTTTGAAATGTTTGCAGTGCATTCATTGCATGGTTGTCAATTTGTAATATTTGTTTATTAGAAGTTCGATCATTAATGTAAAATGATGGAATAAAAAGCATTAGTACGGAGTATTCACGGGTGAAGTTTTACCCGACTCGTAAATAAAATCGATCCAACCTAATTAAAAAAGACCAAATTCAATGCAACCCGATTCAAATTAGGCTCGATGGTCGGGATATCTGATTATTTAATTTTAAAAAATTATTTTTTTACTATTTTATATTTATTTAATATAAATTTTTAATATTTATTATAAATTATAAAATGAATTTCTATTATAAATATTATTTCTATACTTAAATTTTTACTTCATTTTTTAAAGTTTTTTATATCAAATATATACTTAAATTGAAACAAAAAATTTTGCATCATTCGGATCCATTCGAATTGAAAAAATTTAATCCATAATCGACTCAACTCAAACTAAGTCAGATTGAACGGAGTTACGAGTTCATTGCTTCAACTCTAATAGTCCACGTCCACAAGTCATTAGTGTAATATCCTGAAGTAAATAAAAAAAAAGGGAAAGCAAACAACAGCCGGCCCAAGCCCATTTCCGCCTGTAGCCCACCAAGCCCAAAACTTGAGTGTGATAAGCTAATGCCCTAAGCTTCCTTCTCCCCCATCTAACCAGCCGAAAGTAGCTCTCCCAAACCCCACCCTCTTCATCTTCTCACTGCTGACAACAACAAAGGAGAAGCTTGGAGCTACAGTGGTCGCTACAGTAATTGCTATAAGTCTTTGGAAAGCTAGAAGAAAGAAAGAAAGAAAGGAGAGGAAGAAGCTAGAAATTAGGACTTGCTATCAAGGTATGTTTGAGGGGATTCACTTGCCCTAATCAATTCTTAATGATGTATGTTGTGTGGATTAAGGGATACTAAGACCATCCTAGGTCTTATTAAAGTATGATTAGAGATTATGCATTAGATGCTTCATGTTTTATATGATTACTATTTTCTTGCTAATCATGCTTAGAATGCCATGTATTTTATAGTTTTATGCCCTATTGTTTATCTTGCCTAATGCTCTGTTGTTAATCAAGTATGGATGTATAATGCCTATTGTGGTTTAGTAACTCATTATGAAATCTTATAAAGCTTGTGTACATTTGTAAGCGTGATTAGCATGTTGGAAGTCCTTATGTGCAAACCCCATGTGGTTCATGATTAGAATGCTAAGAATGTTAAGAAATGTTCTATATGATGTGTAGAAGTCAATGTATGTTCAAAATAATGATGTATGCAAGATTTGAGAATGAAAACATGTAAAATCGGGTGTCTGTCGCCCCAGAACGGTCGACCGTTCTGGATGGGCAATCAAATTCTATTATTAGCGGACGATTATTCAGTCGTCCGATAGCAATGTAATGGTCGACCGATTTAATAACGGTCTTCCGATATGTATTATCGAAATGTTCGACACATTCTGTGATTAGCGGACGATCCAAAAACCCATTTCAGACGTCAGAAAGGACCAAGTAGCGATCGACCGTTATTCCAACGATCGTCCGATTTATGATGGTATCACATTCTGTGATTAGCGGACGAATCGAAGTCTCATTTCGGTCATCCGAAAAGATCATAACGGTCGACCAATAATCTGACCGGTCGATTGATACCCTTCCAATGGTCGACCTTTATCCAAAATGATCGTCTGTTCTAGAAGCTGATTGGTTATGATTGAATGTCCACATATAATATGATTTGAAATATATATGACCTTAAATAGGGTTAAAACAAGCAACATGTAATGAATGAATGTATACATTGATGGATGTAAGTAAAAGATGAATTGGCATGAAGGTGTCTTGTTGTAATCGTGGAGGGGAATAAAGACGCACATGCTAGCCAATGTGCCATATTTCTAGGGAAGAATCCTTTCAAGTATGGGGCAATCATCCCGGCCTAGCTAGCCAAGGTCCCGCGAATCAGCATAGTCTTCCCAATCACTAAGATAATAAACTATCTTAATCAAGATAGAAGATGAAAAGATGAAGTAAAGTGGAAAGTAAAGACTTATAAATATATGTACTTTTCAAAGATGACTTAAGACATAAAGATGAAGAAGTAGCTCCAATCGGATGCTAATGTATGTCCCATCGTCATAAGATGTTATGAAAGAAAATGATAAAGTAAAGTAAGATAAATGATGACATGCTTTAGCATAATGCCAAGTTATGATATGCTTTGACATAATGATGATAATATTACATGTTTATCTTACTTGCCATGATGATATGTTCATATGCCATATAGTGTGCATAACATGCATATGACTTATGATTTTTAATGTTGATATGCATGTCATGACATGTAGAGATTATATCATATGATCATAGTATGCATGGGTCTCAACATACTCTAACGAAAGAAATCTCATGAATCCGTGCAAGTATGGACGAGGCTTAGGTTCGACGGCGAGGACCTCATGACGGACAGGTTGCACATGGGTCGGTCGGGCTACGGTCTAAAGTTATCTTATTATTATGTCATTATGAACTCTTGTGAGAGTTAAGTATGTATGGCCTATGGGTCTTTGAGTCATTTACTTTGATGTGAGCACACTTATGTATTTTGAACCCTTTATTGGATCTTAATGTTAGAGCCTATGTGGTCCATGAACTAAACTTGTATCTTTGATTATCTTATGAAGTTTTTCGTTGTTTTATGATATTATTATTATGTTTATTGTTATTATGTTTTATCTGAAAAGTTTTATAAAATTAGGTCATATCAAGATCAAAGTAATGTCACCTAGAATTCGACAAAGCTTTAAATTAGAACCGAATTTTGAATTCGTTACAATTAACGAATTAAAACTACTCAATAAAATAATTATTGACGATTTCTACAACCAAATATCGAATCTTCAATAATTAAATTTGTATACTTTTTCATCTTTGTCTCGAACTAAAAGCTAGAAGTGGTTAATTAATTTCTCCTAAGAGATTAATTAATTTGCATTTAACATCGTCGGCTAAATCGAGTTTGTAGTTCACTGATCAAAATAGTTTCGAGATAAATATTTATTAATTAATAAATTTTTTTTGTTTTGTAACTTTTTTTTTCTGTACAAATAATATTACATCGTTTTTTCGGTAAAAAAAAGTAATTTCTTGTACTTACAGGAGAAGAGTGGCCATGTTCCACATTTGGGCCTTGATGGGCCGGATCGGGTCCGATGCTTCCTCCTCCGTTTAAGAAAATATGGGCCTGAAGACATTCTCTGGCTTGTCCATTTAAGAAAATATGTTATTTCTTTATTTATTGTTTTTTAACCTTCTTTTTTATGGTTTAATGTTTCTACTTATTGGAATTAAGTTTTTTTAAAAATGGAATTACAAAAGGTGATGCGAACACATTATTATAGGAAACGGAAAAATTGACGTAAAAAATCATAAACAATGAAAGGGAAAAATGGACAGAAACAAACATTATAGCTTTTATGAATGTATTTATATGTCCTAAACTCTAATTCATCGTATAAAAAAATTAAAATTTCATTAATCTAGATCAAATCCTTTTTTTATTGAACTGGAATTACCATATTTTATTTTTTTTTCCATATTTAGCTACATAACACATTTTTCGATAAATATTTATATATATAATGTAAATTTATTAGATAAGTACAATTTTTTTTTTCCAAAACGGTATTAAACTTGATGTAGTAAATTCATACTGATAAATGTATGCTATATTACATATATATAATTACGTATATTTCCTTAAAAAATCCCATTGTTAGTTTTAACATTAATCTTTATTTATATTATGTTATCAAACAATTAGATTCGTGTATGATATACTTGAGAATGATAATTATTAGTGACTCAAATACATGCCACTTTTTAATCTTTCGCATTTTAGTTTATAAAAATGTTTACTATATATATAATGAATTTATAATATAATACTTAATATATTAGGTCAAAAAATAATAATAATATGAGGCTAAATTTGAGGGGGAATAAAAAGATTATGCTTTTTCTTTCATCAATAATGGTTTATGTTAGTTTTAAATATTATGATTTAACATTCAAAATAATTACACTTTTTTTTTTGCAATAAACATAGACTTCTCTATAATTTTATCCCAGAACAATGCTAAAATTTTGACTTAACAATGGTGAGAAATAAACAATAAGAAATAAATTGAAAATACAATTATCAGCAAATACTGAAACTTTAGATGTGACTTAGTTACATCTCAATAACTCTTCTTTCTTATTAAAAATATTACATATATACAGACAAATTATAGTATATTTCACACTTTGAGCCAATTTGAAATTTTAGTAAAGATAAAATGTTTTTTTATTGACAAATCAGTTTTGTTTGTGTTCGGATGAAATTAAAAATATCCATGAAAATTTAAAATTTATTTCAATATATTTAATATAGTGTATATTAGGACGAAATTGAAAAGTATACATATAAGATATAATTATTAAAAAAATAAATGTAAATCGAATTAAAAATTATGATGCACAGATTTTAAAATAAAATATATTAAAATAGTCAAAAATATAAAATAATAAATAATATTCTTACTTCTAGTACTGTATTTCATATAATAAATAAATATTGAATTTTTTTATAAAATTATATTACACATAGTTAATTTTTAATTCTCACCCTAAGTCTGGATATCTTGTAATAGTAGCACCTGAAGACAAGATAATAAGTAAAATGACATTTCATTAATCAAGTTAATCAAATAAAAAACTAAAGTGATGACCATCAACCACCCCCCCCCCCCCCCCCCCCCCCTCCCAAAGAAAAAAAAAATCTGAACACAATTATGCTAATTGATTGTACTAAGCACACTTAATTAGAATACACAATTAATTAGTCAATCAACTAATGAATGTATTTTATGAGATTGGTATTTTTTATTATGTCAATCAAAGAAGCTAATATTTTTAAGTTGTAAAGTATAATTTATTAAAGATCTTATTGGTTCAAAATTTATTAAAGAAAGGTAAAGAATAAAAAGAAAAAATATGAGAAGAAAATGAAGAAGAATAGTTATTCTTATTTGGTTAACATAAATTAAAGGAAAGAAAGAAAAAAATGTTAAATGATATTTTATTTAGATTATTATAATTTATGTGATATTTATATGTTTAATTTTTATATGACTAAAGATGAAACATGTATTGAATATTTCTTTCTCTTTTTTCATTGATTTGAAGTTGAGAAAAAAATAAAATTTGAAAGAAAATAAAAAGAAAGAAAAATGAGGTGTCCTTTCTTGACTTGAACTCAGACAAACAAAAAGAATCAACCATCCTCTTTTTCCTTTCCCATTTCTCTCTCAATCAAATAAGTCCTAAAAAATTATAATTATATGAATAGAATAATTAAAAATAAGAAATGAAATTAATAACAATTACTAAGATCAAAGAGAAGAAAATAAAATGACGTGAGAGAAAAGTCAGGGTAAAAGATAAGTTAATTGCAATATGCAGGCTGTGATTTCAGTCTGATTTCATATATTAATACTACCTCATTATTCTGTTTAATTAATTTCATAGTTTTTTTAACAATTCATGTGTATATTTTAGAGTAAATTTCACTAAATACCATCCAATTTATCACTTTTTTAACTTTATATTTTAACTTTATTTTGTAATAAAATTATCTTCCAACTATTAATTTATTTTATTAAGTGCCCTTTTATATCAGATGTAGGTGATTTTTCAATTAATTAGCTTATGTGGCAAGTTATATTTTTTTTAAAAAATTAAATATTGAAATAATCATCTAAAATAAAGGGTATGTGATGCGTGTAAAATTGATAACAGATGCTAGTAATAAAGTGAATGAATAGAGTTATCGTTCTCACGAGAATGGTTAATAACTTATATTTTATTTTAACTTTGTTAATTGAAAATTTAAGAAAATATATTATTTCTGATGTGAATAAAAAGAAAATAATAAAAGTTAAAGAAATGATCGTCCTGAAAAAATAATGATTTGATGATTAAGATACCTAATTATCACCACTAAAATGTAATAAATTTTTTCAACTTAAAATTAGTTGAATCAATAATAAAGTGAATTTCCAAAATTAGTTAACTAATATTTTAGACTTTAACTACTATCTTATGAATAATTAGAATAAATCAATCCTTTCAGATTTTAATAATTAATCATAAGATCATTAAAACAAAATTAATATTAAGAGTTTTCTCAAGTCACCTTAATGACTTCATAAATTATGACATGCAATAATTAAGATCAATCATAGAAACTATTATGAAAATAATCACTTCTTCTCAGATAGCAATTAAATCATAAAATCAAAGGAAAACATTAAATATGAAATTATAATGTTATTAAGGATTCAAATTAAACTAATATTAAGAAAGAATTCAAAACATAAATAGAGTTTAAACTATGATGACCCTAATGAAAAAATAAATATGAGAATAACAACATTAAATCTAATGAAAAATATTGGAAAAAGAAAATGAAGAACTCTATCAGCCGCTGTGCACGTGCTCCTCGCGAGCTTCCGGCAGAGCTTCATTATTATTTTCTCTCTTCTCCTTTTTGTAGGCTTTAATTCTATGCTCCAGGAATATTTTTTCAGGTTCTCTTATGCATTCTTTTATAGGTTTTTCTCGTCCCCCAAATTGAAGGAAACCAAAAATTTTATCTGAAAATGAATAAAATTTGTTTCCAAACTGCCCAACCGTCCCGTCATCACGGCCGTGACATAAAGATGTCTTCAGGCAACTCACGCTCACAGGTCGTTAAGCACTCCAGTACGGCCATGATAGAACAAGATGTTTCCACACAATCACGATCGTGGCGTCTCTTCAGCACGATCGTGATGGAGTCGTCTATCTTCTAGTGATCACAGCCATAACATCACTTCAGAACGACCATGACAATGGCCTATTTCTTCTCGCAATGAAGGCACGGCCATGACCATGTTGAGAACGGTCGTGACCAGAGTTTTTGCTATTGTACTTGTTGTTTTCGGCCATTTTTCAATTGTTTTGATTTCCTACAATGAAATTATCCAAACTTAGGTAGAAATCAAATCTTAAAGAAATTATCTAAAAAATAAATTAATTCTCTCCTCCTTGAACACCAAATACTTCAAAAATATCAATTAAATAAGCTAAATTAATGCATGATTTTCCATGCATCAAATACCCGCAAGCTTAATATTTGCTTATCTAAAGCAAATTTCAGATACGGCATAAGGCTCCATCATAAAACCAATAATTTTCTCCTATTTTTCTTTTACACAACCATCACGATGGTATCTATTCTTAATCAATACCCAGCCTTGCAGAATTTTTAGCATATAAACATGTCCTTCCTGCATGTCTACAAATAATATTAGTTAATCTAGCATCAATATTGAACCACAAGTCTTTAAGGAGCTTATTTCCATACTATTATCATTTCACATTTCAACATTAAGGATTTTTTTAAAAACATTTAGAAATCCTTCATATTGCATAAAGTGGCCCATGTAACGAACTTTCGACCGACGGATCCCAGAGCAGATGCCCTTATATTGCCAGGCAGAAATCTCTTACGAGTCTAATCACTCAGACACACTAAGATTTCAGAGGATACTTTATACTTTTCACTTAACTGTTGGGGCTCAATTAGTCCTCTTTTCATTTTTATTTTAATATTTAAATTATATAGCATAATTATAAGCTCAAAACTTAATATTTTCAATAAAGATGCAATTATAATCAAGACTAACGTCATAGTAAATAATAGAGAAATTCATCATTTAAAAACTACTTAGCAACAAACTCAATCCAAATCTCAATACTCTGATGATACTCGATAAAAAACCAGTGATTGAATTTCATAGATTAAGCAATGTTCTAAAAATAAACCTAAAGACAATAAAATAATAAACAGGGAGAAATGAGATGACATTTTTAATTTTTTGTTTTTTTAATTTCCATAATTGGATGCATGCCAAACAAAATAAGATGATCGACTCAAAATAGACATTTTATGCAAATGCAAAACGAATTAAGTCCCTCCCCCAAATTTGAACCTGACATTGTCCTAGTGTTAGGCCGTACACATAGTAAAAGAAAGGGAAAATACATAAGTGGTAAAATGCAAAAAAAAGGAGGATAAACAATCCAAGTCTAATGCTCTGGCGGCGATGGCGGATATGGCACGAAGTGCCCCTGCCTCACATGTTAGTTGTACATTTGCTTGTTCCTCCTCTCTGTCCGATGTAGCTGTGCTGATATCAGCGAGGCTTTGTCGTTGCTCCTGAAAGAACTCCTGTTGCTGAGCCTGCATAGTCATAAGAATATCATGAAAGGTAGTGAAATCAATGATATAAGACGCGGCCCGCCCCGGCTCGGCCGGTCGGACCAGTGTCTGGGCACTAAAACGGCCCGCAAGTTAGTCAAAACTCGATCATGGTATTGACCCACTTTGACCCGGTCAATCCAATCAAAATCCGAGTTCAACCGATCGACCCGACGGGTTTGATCAATCATGATGGAAAAATAAAACATATAAAAATTATTATTTAAAATATCATATATATATACTTAAAATTTATGTTTTAATATTCTTCTTTATCATATATTTCATCAATATTTTTATTTTTTAATTAATTCATGAGATATTTTTAGAAAATATTTGATTAATGATTCAATTAATGCTTGCTTTATTATATTATTTGATATGAATATTATATTATATTATTGTAATTTTTGCTAAATAAGATATTATATATTAATACTATTACAATGATCACCTTAACTTATTTTATTTTTTATTCATTTATATTATCCGGTCCGACCATTTTGTTCGACTTGGTCCAACCGACCCGACCTAACCCGTTAGGTCAGGTCGGGTCTTACAACATTGAGTAAAAACATACGTCGGAAGTAGGGCTGAGCAAATTCGGGAACGGAAGACTTTCAACCCGGTACCGGGACCGGGTCTGACTAGGCAAATCGGGATCGGAACTGAGAATGAATCCTAGAACACCATAAACACAACATAAAATAAAAAAAACATAGTAGATAATCATTTGCTGAAACTGCCAATAATTAGACCTTCCATAAAAGTAAAATAGATACATAAAAGCAAAGCTTGCATCAAGAAATAAAAGCAAAGCAATATGCAACTAGTGAACAATGGGATTAAAACATAATCAGATCAAGCTTGCATGGGATTAAATATAGTGAACAATGGGATTAAAACATAATATACAACTTGATGGGATTACAATGGGATCTGCATAACAATAAAAGCAAAGCATACAACATAAAATCCAATCAAGTCCCGGATCTGCATAACATAACAATGGGATCTGCATAACATAAAAGCAAAGCATATTAGCATAACATACAACATAAGTTACATAACATAAAAACAAAGCTTGCATCAAGAAATAAACACAACATACAATCCAGATTCCAGGCATCCAATATCTTGCATCCATGCATGTCTTTCTAGATAAAATAGTTTACATTTCCACATAGGCATAGCAGCTTCTAAGTTCTAACTTCTAAAGAGAACTAGAAAAAAAAAGTGGCACTGGCATTGGCATTTGGCAATTTGACATTGACAGTTTCTCACTTGCAACTCCTGGTCCTAGTCCTGGAAAATCATATAGAAAAAAATGGAGATAGATACATCAGCAAGAAAGGAAGACTACAAGTTAGAAAAAGATTAGAATGACTACAAGTTAGAAAAAACATTATCAGTACAGTGTTTTGATATACACAAAGCAGAAAAAAAAATAATTGAATTCACAGATCTTCTGCTCTCATATTCTATTTCTATGAACTCAAAGCAGCACTGAGCACCCGGCACAATTGGCCAATTCATAACAATATAACATGACATTGACATTTTTTTCTTGGTACATACCGTGGTCATACAATGGTTTGCCAATGGTAAATTCAGAAAAGATGAAATCATCACATCAAGAGTTACAATCAAAATGAAAACTTGATATTAGCATATCATATCCAAACTTTAGATTCTATCACAACAATATCATAAAGAAGAATAGATTTCACAATATTGATTATTGGCAATTTCATCAAATGAAGGCAGGAGATAGAAAGATCTACATACTCACAACACAATTGACTTGAGAGTTGAGACAATTAATTGTCGGTTATCATTTGATCCAATGATGAACTTGAGGGCCCAACTTGAGTGCTCCCAGTAGCTTCTGTACAAGTGTCCAACAAAATTTCTTAATTAATAACATGACTAACATATAAATAAATTAAAGAGTTAGATAATATGTAAATAGAATAGTGTAACTTTAACCTATAATTATATTGTTTGTGAGCTCGAATTGATCAAAATCTTCTTCAACTTTAAAATATGGTGATGAAAGCCAACTTTGTGTGCACACGAGAGCTTCTGTCATTTTTTACGACAATGAACTTCTAAAGAAATCAAGGATGCATCCTCCAGTGCTAAAGACAGACTCTGAAGGAACTGTAGAGACTGAAATTGCCAAAATATCACGTGCCATTAAAGAGAGCACTCTATACTTTGTGGAATTGGTCTTTCACCAATTTAGGATATCAAAATTCTCATCACCCTCACAAGGTTCCATCAAATATCTTTCAATTTCATATTTGTTATCGGTATTCTTTTTCTCCTTTTGCAATCTACTCCATTAATGAATCATTGTTGTCTTCTCATCAACATTTACATTTTCAGCCCTATTTGTAGAATTTGTATTCTCCATTTGAGAAGTTGAGCCATTATTGACCTCATGTGCATAATAGTCATACAAACGAAACATACTATCTTGAATCTTCGTAACAACCATAGCAGCTATGGTAGAATCATAAAGATCTGTATAATTCCATTCAACATAGCCAAGTTTATATTTAGGATCTAATACAACAATAATAAATATCAATGAATTAATATGTTCAGGTTTTCCCCAATACTTATCGTATTTAGATCTCATGTCACAAGCCATTTTTTGCAAGTACACATCATGGTCGTTACTCCATTTTGCAATTTGAGATTGAACAGACACAATCTCATGAAAACAAGCACAAGATGTAACAAATGATGAGCCAGATAAGTTGCATGTTGCATCATAAAAGATTTTTAAAAACATCACAAAATTTCGAGCATTTTCTTAATTTTCAACCGTTGGTGGCACGCAATTATTCTCTTTGAAATGTATTTGGTATCCCCTATCTTTTTCATCTAGCCTCTCAAACACTTTTTGAAAATTTTCAACCCGTTCCAACATTAAATAGGTTGAATTCCATCGAGTTGACACATCCATAGTGACACTATATTGGCTGCTGATTTTTTCCTCTTGTACAAATCTCTTGAATTTTTCAAATCGTGCCGGAGATGATCTCACATAACGAACAGCCTCACGAATTGATATAATTGCTGATTTCATATCATGCAAACTATCTTTGTCTACAAGATTTAATGTATGTGCATAACATCTGATGTGAAGAAAATCACCATTACATATCAAACATTTCCAACTACTGAGTCTCTTTTTCAAATGACCAATAGCTTTATCATTTGTCGAAGCGTTATCAACGGTGACGATGAATACTTATTCAATCTCACATCTAACAAACACTTCTCAACAGCTTTAGCAATGTCCTCGCCCTTATGACATTCAATTGGACAAAGATTAAGAACTCTTTTGTGTAAAACACAATCTTTATCGATGAAATGTGCTGTGAGACACATATAACACAATTTTTGACAAAATGTCCAAGTGTCAGTGGTTAGGAAAATATGTAAAGAAGACTTCTTAAAAAGTGTCTTGAGTTTATCCATTTCATTAAGATATAACTGATAGCAATCTCTAGCAATAGTAAATCTTGAAGGAATCATGAATCTAGGTTTCAAGTATTTTGAATACTTACGAAAATTAGCACCTTCTATGACTTTGAAAGCTTGTTCATCATATATCACAAACTCAGCCAAGACTTTTCTACAATCTTCATAGTTATATGAATGAGGGACCAATAATTTGGCTACTCCTTGTAAGCTTTGTGCCAACATTTTTTGTCCCTTCACTTCACTTCTATGGAAATTTTTTTTGCATCTTTTTAAATGCTTAAATAAACCAGTGGTGCCATGCTTGTTAGGGTCCGCAGCAAAAGTCATTTTTACAATATTTGCATCTTGCTCTAGCTTTATGATCTGAAGTAAACTTTTCAAAATGATTCCAAACTTCAGATTCATTTTTACTAGGCCTCCTTTTAACTATCTCTATTTGATTAGAAGTATCATTAGTTCCTTTTGCAGGATCTGGATTAGATAGTGCAGATTTGATGACGATGTCAGTCGTAATAGGATTAGACCCTATACCAGTCATTGCATTATCCTCCATTTGTAAAATTATTACGCTGACTTTGTGTCTTTGAAAAAAAAATACACATGTGTTAATGATCTTTTAATCGAGGCAGCCGAGTCATTTTTATTTGTTTTATCATTAAATTAATGAGTTAGTGGGCAATTATAAAAAAATAGTACTACTTCTTTATAATCAGTCCACTGGCACTAACTCATTAGGTCTATGATAAGACTAAAAAATATATAATCACTGCCTAGAAGATTATTAAGGCATGGGATATTTAGGTTCATTTTCTTTACTCATTAGTTTCATTTCTTTTACTTTTTATACATTAGCAATGACATGAAACTATCAATGGACTACTAATGTTGCATAGATAAAAATAACATTTCAGCACATTAATTCAATGATTCACGCTGGCAAAAATAACATTGATTAAAAATAACTAATATCATTGATTATTTCATTATTAACACATATAGATTATAGCATATTGATTTAACACAATAGCACAATCTTTTTACATGGATTCACGAATTGCACAATCTACAAGATGTCAAAATTCATTGGTTCATGAGTGGAAACTTGAACTCAATCTCAACATACATGGAGAGAGGCACAGCAAATTCATTCAACACAATCCGGTGGCGGTAGGGAGCGATAAGGCGTACCTGAACGTCATCGACCGTTGTGTGTTGAAGAGGGGTGTCAGCGCAGTAGCAGCGAGTGGCGAAGACAACTACAATGGACTAAGCAGTCTGAGAAATCAGAAGTAAAGCACTCGTGAGTCGTGACCTTGCACAGAGAGAAGGAGAAGATGAGAAAAAGAAAATGAGAGGGGGACAGAACCTGTCAAGGGAGGGCGATGACGGCGACAGCAACATAGCACACAGCAACGACGTCGGCAACACAACGACGGCGTCGGCAACACAGCGATGACTGAGGTGAGGAAGAGGAAGAGGGAGACTCATGAGAGAAGATCGACTGCTCGCGAGTCACGACATTGCAAACAGAGGGAACCGAGATGAGATTTGAGAAAAAAATGTGAGGGAGAGAGTACCTTTGACGATGAGACGGTAGAACAGCGATGATAGCGGCAACGACAACACGACGGTGGCGACGGTAGAACGGCGGTCACACGGGCGATGATGAAATCAGCCCTAAAACACATTACACAGCGATCGCCAATCGAGAGTAATGAGATGAGATTTGAGAAAAATAAAAGGTGAGGGAAGGAGTACCTTTGACGACGAGATGGTAGAATGGCGATGGCAGTGGCAACGGCAACACAACATCGGCGATGGTAGAACGACAGCCATGGGTTACGATTGCCAGTCGAGGGTAACGAGGGTCGAGGGTTAGCCGGTTAGGGAATTTGGACAGACGTTAAGGCGTAGGTTTCATTCGTTTCAACAGGTCATGGAATCACGGGTTGGGTCGGAGTCGGATATCATGGGTCCAGAATCCAGACTCCGATTTCATATTATTATATATAACCCGAGCCGGGTCCGGATCAGGTTTCTACGTCGTGAACCCGGTCCTGACCCAGAACTCGTCTAGTTTCTGCGGAGTAGAACCGGTCCCGTCCCGGGTTCAATCCGGGCCGAGTTTATTTTCCAATTTTTCGATCCGGTGCAGGCCGGGTCGACCCGGTCCGTGATTAGCCTTAGCTGGAGGTGGCTAAGGCAGATTTGCGTCCATCTGAACTGGTGGAGTAGTATATGAAGGCTCTGCCTTTGCATCATAATCCTCTGGAATAATGGGAGGGGCCTCCTGTCCTACTCGCAATGCCGACAAAAATAGTCAATTATCACGATTGAACACTGTGATTCTATCAACATCCACTAAAGAAATGGGGATGGAAGAGTCTTTGAACTTGAATACATACCCCTTTCCAGATTCCTAAACTACCATCTTCATACAGTTGACAATCGTCCTGTCCAAGAAAATAGAACCTAGTACTCGTGTGGCGAGCTCCAAATCAATCTCCAAACGACGTGCAATCGGGGTAATCAAGCCACCAATAGTGATTTTTTCTTTGTCTCGTGTGGCATTCTTCTGAAAATGTTGAATCATATAATATCCCATATCTATAATAACATTATACAACATAGCCCACATAACAAATAACTGAAATAAAGTAACAGACCCCTCACTATCTCCTCTCGAAAACAAGCCACATGATAAAAATCTATGCACATATCTCAAAATAAGATTCTGAATACTCATATCTTTGCTCTTTTGAGATGTAGCCGACTCTCCCTCGTTATTTCTCTTCAGAATGTTGTGTCATTAAACTCTCTATCATAATCCTGCAAGCCTTCCCTAGAGAAGTTATAAATATCACTAAGCTGCTCACGTATAATATGAAACTCCCTGTTATGCATCCTAAAACTAAGAACTGAAAACTTGTCGTCAGTGGCAAAGAAAGATAAGAATTTAATTGTGAGCTTCTCATAGCTGTTCCAAGAACTCGAGGCAAATGAGTATAAGCCAATGTTCTCACACATTTGAAGCACATCGTCCTTCATACAAACTCTATCATAGTCGCATCATGCAGAAATCGAGTGGGAACAAGTGGCAATTGTTCAAGTATTCGTGCACGAACCAGTTGCTCCCTATCTCGGTACTCAATTTGATATGGCTGCACAATCAATACATGTGTCAGCTCTCCAAGCTGGGATTGCTTCCGAAGGTGGCTCACGGGCTTCTTTCGGCGAGGTTTGGACATCATTCAACAGTTTCAAAACTCGGTCATGGTCGTTCCTGCATCTGCAATCGTTCTCGCACCCTTCACGGTCGTATTTGTATAAGTTGTCGAATGGATCGGCCGACAGTGCCTTGCTAGGTTTTCGGAATTGATAGGGAGAAGAGATGCACCGTGTGACGACTATTGGAGGAGAGAAGTGGGTGGCAGCCTGTCAAACAAAGGATGCTGGTGTAGCCTGATGAAGAAAGCAGCCTCCGTGATGTTAGATGTGCCAACGGCTTGCGATGATCTTAGTGGCAGATCACGATCGATGAAGGTGGCAATGTGAGCCACTGCTTGCGGGCGGTTGGGGGAGACGATCGGCCGTAGAGTTTTTGAGCAAAGAAATTGCAAGCCGGAGATTGATTTGTAGAGCTCGACAATGAGACAGCCAGCGACGTCACGAACAAGAGATTCGCCGATTCTTTTGTCGGCGCAAATCAAGATGGCAGTGATGTCGGCAGCGAGGACTGAGCTACTAGTTGGTGTCTCGACGATCGATAGTAGAGGTCAGCGACGGGTGTTAGACGATAAAATACTAAAAGTGGGGGGCGTGTCTTCTTGTTGGCTAGTGGAGATCTGTCAGCGTACTTGTGGCGTTCAGTCGCGCCGGCGATGTACGATTGATGACGGCGTTGGGATCAACAATATGAGCCAGAGTCGGTGGAATCGGCAGTCCGAAGGTCTGTCGGCATCTGCCGGCGATGGATTGAGATGCTTATCCGATTCGCGAATGTTGCAAGGGGAACGGGTGGTGAGATTTGGGGGTCATGCCTATGCTGCTCATATGGAGGCAAAGGGAATGGTCAGATTAAAATGATCGGATGTGTTGTGCCCTTCAGGTTGCGCCACATGTCCTGGAAAAAACATTATTAAAAATAATGAACATGATAAACATCAACAGGCGTGCTCGATATGTTTCGAGTTCGTAACGACCATGCGCGATCCTCGGAACGGACGTGAAGGCATGCTCGATCAATTCTAGTGCGGTCGTGCTATCCATCGACATGACCATGCTATCCATCGGCATGGCCGTGACATGGACGTTGATGCTTCGAATAACAGGGCACGGTCGTGCCATTCTAGAGGAATGATCGTGTTTCTTCCTTCTTGGAGCAATATAATAAAAAATCACTAATGTTAACTAATCTAAATTAAATAATACAATACTAATGCTAATGAATGAAAAGTAAGGAGAAAGTCTAACCGAAATTCAAAGGAAATTTATATTTCTAATGCAGATGCTAAACTAAACTAATCACATACTAATGCTAAAACTAAGGGGACAGTTTTGAGTAGTTTTAAGTTATAGTCCTTGATTTTTACCCTTTTGTTACCTCAAGTATCTGGAAGGGATTTCCATCTTGTCTCTAATGTAATTCTCGAGGCATTGTCTTTCAACTTTGAAAGAATTACCTGAATATTCTTGTGAAGCTTGATCCTTGGACTTCCAATGCGTCGAATTTTGTGATGTCGTAGGTGATAACGGTGTGTTCCCTTCTATTAGTAAATGATTTGTAGGTAATGGTGGGATGATTGTTGGACTTTCTAGAGGTGGATTTCTTCTTCTCACTTGTCCATCTTTCATAATATATGCACTTGTCTCCTTGACTCCCATTGAGTAGTCCATGTCTTATGATAATAATTCTTTCTCGATCGTCTTTTTCTTGAATTAAAATATTACAAGTGATATGGGCATATAATGAGTGTAGAGTCGTCCCCAATAGTATCCCTCATGGTAGAAGTAATTTCAGAGGCTAACTCTTCAACTTTCTTCTCCAATGCTTTAAATTTAGTCTTCATAATATCAAACTTAACATTAAAATGTGGGGATTGAGGAGGAGAAGAAATAATAACTGGGTGTTGATTCTTCAACTGTGCCAATTGTGATTGTATATTACTGATAATTTGATTTTGTAGTGTAAATCTTTTCTCTATAACTCCAATCAATCGGCACAACTTTTCTTCGATGTTGAAATTTGACTCTAAGCGAGTGGGTAGAGGAACATCATTTTTCACTTGGATCTTAGTCTCCAATTGCTCTACTTGTCCCAGTAGTTTCATAAAGGTTTTTTCTTGAAGTTAAAATTTTTCTTCAGCTATTGACATAAACTTTAACATAATGTCTTCAATTGTAAATTTTCTATGTATCATGAGAATGAGTGGGATAATGTTATTTGCAATTTGCGATGTTTGTGCTTCATGATACTCAAGTGTCTTTCTTTGTTCTTTCAGATAGTAATCTCTCATAATCTTTAGTTTTGTTGTCATTCTAATTATCTTTTAAAGATATCTCCTGGTCACAAAAAAAAAAGAAATGTTAAAGTATGTGACTTAATAAGAATCTGCGTGAAATTTAACTGAAAAATAAAAGCTCTCAAATAATAAATAAAATAAATATAAAAGTTATTAAACATCGTTCTCCGGCAATGATGCAAAAAACTTGATGCGTGTAAAATTAATAGCAGACACTAGCAAGTGCACTAGTCACTCAAGTAATAAAGTAAATAAGTAGAGTTATCATTCTCATGGGGACGGTTAATAACTTAGATTTTATTTTAACCTTGTTAATTAAGAAATTAAAAAATATATATGATTTCATATATGAATACAAAGAAAATAATAAAACTAAAGGAAATAATCACTTGGAAAAATAATGATTTGATTATTAAGGCACCTAATTATCACAACTAAGATGTAATGAATTTTCTCAACTTAGAAATAGTTGAATCAATAACAAAGTGAATTCCCAAATTTAATTAACTAATGTTTTAGGCTTTAACTACTATCTTATGAATAATTAGAATAAATCAATCATTTCAATTTTTATTTTACTTAATTAATCATAAGATGTATTAAAATGAAATTAATATTAAGGGCTTTCTCAAATCACCTTAATGACTTCACAAATTTGATCTCTTTCGATTTTCCTAATTATGACATGAAATAATTAAAATCAATTCTAGAAACTATTATGAAAATAATCACTTCTTCTCAGTTAGCAAACAAATCATAAATCATGGAATCAAAGAAAAGTATTAAACATGAAATTGCAATGCTATTAAGGATTCAAATTAAACTAATATTAAGAAAGAATTCAAAACATAAATAGAGTTCAACTAAGATGACCCTAATGAAAAAAATAAATATGAGAATAACAACATCAAATCTAATGAAAAAGATTGGGAAAAAAATAAAAAACTCTGGCAGTCGCTGTACACGTGCTCTCGCGAGTTTTCGATAGAGCTTCACTATTGTTCTCGCTCTTCTCCTCTTTGTAGGCTTCAATTATATGTTCCAGGGTTTATAGATTTTCTCGTTCCCCAAAGTAAGAAACAAAAAATTTTATTCTAAAAGTGGATAAAATTTTATTCTAACCATCCGCCGTCATGGCAGTAACAGAAAGATGTCTTCGGGCAACTCGCGCTCACGGCCTTTAAGCACTCTGGTACAGTCATGACAGAACAAAATGTTTCCACACAATCACGACCGCGACGTCTCTTCAGCACGATCATGACGGAGTCGTCTATCTTTTAGTGAGCACAGCCGTGATAGTGACCTGTTTCTTCTCGCAATGAAGGCACACCGTGGCCATGTTGAGAACTATCGTGACCAGAGCTTTTGATGTTGTATGCTGTTGGATCTAAGTTTTAATGACATATTAAATTATATTTTGATGATATAAACCTCGAACAATTAAGGATAAAATACTAAAAAGTTTAAAGAAAAAAAGATAACTTTATGCACACTATACTTTGATTAAATAATTGTCATTGATCTCATTAGCTTTGGAAGAATGTTGAATGCCAGAGTTGTAGAGAATTCTGTTACCTTTCCGTAGACTCTAAGATCATCTAATTTGGATAACCGTGCAGAAAGTTATGCTCAAAATAGTGCAGGACGATCAATTTGCTGATCGAAGTTATGAAGGCCGATCGAGACAGTCCGGTCGACCGATCGGAGATACCGGTCGACCGATCAAGGTATAAACTGTTCAAATGAAAATTGCGAGACTGTACTGGTTGACAATCCGATCGAAGCGCCGATCGACCGATCAGCCCAACGGCTACAAATCAAAATCACGAGACTGTACTGGTCGAGACATCAGTCGATAATTCGATCGACTGACTATCTGCGGTAACGAAAGAAATCAGCGCAACGGTCATATAGTCTGGTCGACCGGTCAATTAATGCGATCGACCAGTCCATTACTGTAATGAACAGTAACGACTATATTTTGAGAAGAAAAATGTGAAATTAATTCTGGACGAATTTTTCACATACCAGAGCCTATAAAAGAAGTGTCAAGGCCAGAAGCAAAGTAATCAAATTCAAGCATTGAAGCAAAACTTCAAGAAAACAAAAGGAGATCATTTCTCTTGAAGTTATCATTTTAGAGCCTTCTTTGTTTCTCTCTTCTCTTCTTGTGAATGTTCTATTGTAAAAGAGATAAACTATTTTTCAGAAAGATTGTGAGAGCTCCTGTGTAAAAGAGGTTTCAAATCTTACCTCTTGAGCGAGAGAAAAGATTAGCTTTCAAGGAGGAGAGGTTGCCTTGCCTCTCGAAGTGGAAAAAATGTGATTGTGTAAAGGGCTTTCTTCCTTGCCCCATTTGGAACAAAGAAAGGGATTAGTGGAATCTCCGACGGTCTCGAGGTTGAGAAGTCGGAGCGGGAACGTAGATCAAGGTGTGGCCGAACCCGTCAACAATCACCCGTGTTCATTGTATTTAATTTTCCTCACTATATCTCCCTCTCATATTGTGTTTATAATCTGAATAGCAAATGTTTTAAGAATCGGTTTTGTGCTTCCATGACGAATTTCATAAAATTGACATTTTCAGATAAACACCAATTCACCCCCCTCTTGGCGCCCTTGGGGATCCTACATATGCGGGCCACGAGAGCGATACCAAATCGAGGCAAACTCTGAATACTAGATAACCCAAAAATAACAAGAATCAAGGTCAGACAGTGAGACGATGGGGGATAAGTTTCATCGTCGAGAGGGAAATAGCCCGGATAACTAGCTAAGGCCCCTAAATGACCGCTCAATGATAAAGGAGGGGTGAGATCCAATGTAGATCTAACTTTCTATTCACTCGTGGGATCCGGGCGGTCCGGAGGGGACCCTCACGCTTGGCGCCAATGGGTTTTTATTTGAAAAAAAAAGAAAGACTATGCCTTCGCCCATGTTTCTTCCCAATAATCATGATGGAGAAAGTGCCAATTTAAATAGAATAGATTCAAAATGCTGTTACAGATGATTCGCGAAGTTCTATGAGATCTTCGATTTGATCTTTTTCTAACTCTGTCTGTAACTCACTAGAGACTCGGGAAACTAAGAATGGGTCCTTTCCACATAAAAGGAGAATCTTTTGTTACAATAGAACCAGAAGTGATTTAGATTATTCAAGAATCGAAGTCAATTTGCTTTATATTTGAAGTTGTGATCGGATCTAGTCATTAAAGAAATGGAAGATGCCATTCGTTTGATGAGAAATAAAAAGGAATATTGAAAATTCGCGTGGCTGAAGCTGAAGCAGCTACTTTCGAAGTAATAGAAAGAAAAGTAACGACTGGAGTGGGAGAGTCAGAGTCGAAAAGAGGATTCCTCACTTCTTTCTCTCATTCAAAACCGTGCATGAGACTTTCATCTCGCACGGCTTCCTCATTAATTAGATAGAGAAGATCGTCAAGATTTCGTGATCCCCTGCCGAACCTATTCCAATTCCAATAGCTCAGACTCGGATCGTGGGGATTGTCGGAATACTTCATATCAACAGATAAGATATTCGGTATATCAATATTGATTAGATCCGAAATATGTTATTGAATTGCTCATTGAATGAGCATTTTCAATATTATGCCTTGAGGAGGAACTTTAGGACACCCTTGGGGTAATGCGCTAGGTGCAGTAGCTAACCGAGTGGCTTTTAGAAGCGTGTGTACAAGCTCGTAATGAGGGACGTGACCTTGCTAGCGAAGGTGTTGAAATTATCCGTGAAGCTGCTAAATGGAGCCTTGAACTTGCGGCTGCTTGTGAAATCTGGAAAGAGATCAAATTTGAATTCGAACCTGTAGATAAGCTAGATAAATAAAGAGAAAATATAAGTGTGCATAATTCAGTAATTCCTGTGTGTTCTCCTAATTGAATGCAATTAAATTAGGCTCAATCTTTTTTTATAGACATGCTGAGCTCCACAAATTTTTTAATGAGTATATAACGCAGCTTGGAGTAAAGTCTTGTGCTATGAATGCATAAGCGGGTAAAGAATACATGTGTTGAGCTCCTAAGGAAGTAATAACGCCCAAAGAGGTGATGAGTTGAGAAAGAGTTTGTTTTCGGCTGATTTTTGATCGTTTTGATTTGGTGCAATGAAATTATCCAAACTTAGGTAGAAATCAAATCTTAAAGAAATTATCTGAAAATAAATCAATTCTCTCCTCCTTGAAGACCAAAGACTCAAAAATAAAAATTAAATAAGCTAAATTAGTGCACATTTTTTCGTGCATCAATTTGCCCCATCTCCCTCTCTCTTTAACTGCTAGTGAGCCGACACTCAAGCGGTCTAGGGGAGAGGGCAAAAAACGGAAGCATGAATCCTCCTCTTTCTCGTTCATGCGTTGGAGAGAGTGAAAAAATGGAGTGTGAGCCTTCTCTGCGTTTATCGAAGTGTGAGAGAGAAAAAAGGAAGCGTCGACCCTCGTAAAGGAGGTGCTTCCTTTTTTGTGCTCGCTCTTCATGAGCACATAGAAAAAGAGGAGCATGACCCCCCTTTGTGAACTCATGGAAGGGTCGATGCCTCTTTTTTCGATCCTCTAGCTCTGGTCGTCTAAGTTACTTATTGGCAGCTAGAGGGAGAGGGGACTGAGCCCTCTATTTTTTATTTTTTAATTTATATAATTAAATTATTATTTTATATTTATGTTAACTAATTTGTCATGTAAGCTAATTAATCGAAAAACCTCTACATCCAATAGAAGTGGTAATAGTTGAAAGACAATTTAAAGAAAAAGTTGAAAAATAAAATAAAATCACAAGGCAAATTCCTGCACACTTTGACCTTTTAATCTTCTTATCATATTTTTATTTTTATATAAAAAAAAGTTTTTCATATTTTTTGTGCATCTCGGGTCTAGAGCGTGAAAGGTTAAAGTATATACAGTGAAAGAGTGAGTTTTTATTAGAGCGTCCATTGTGATAAATATCAAAGATCGACACAATTTCGCTAATTGTGCCAAATAATCTTAATTTATTTGGCAATATTTATGCACAATAAATATATAACTGGCTGCTACAAAACGAGGCCAAGGCCACGTAACGTGATTTTTTCGATATTTTAATTTTTAATTTAATCTTCACCCTTCGACCATTTGTTTCTATTGACTCCATCTGCATCCCCGTCACCGCGATTTTGTCCCCCAGATCTCCGGCCGCGGCGATGCCCTCCGCCGTCCGACATCGCTTTCTCCATCTCGCCACCGGCGTCCTCCCATTCGTTTTCCTCCTCCTCGCCGGCGGCCCAGCCTCCGCCTCGGAGTCGGATCACAAGGTAAGATTCCTGTTCCCCCGCCTCGATCGATCCGATTATTGCATTTGTCGATCCAGAAACTTTATATTTCTTCTCTTTGGTCCATTTGTGTGTTCCCTACGCGTGACCAAGCTAATAGAATGTTAGGGTTTTCGATGAATGTGGTAGTTGCGTCCATGCGTTGGACTGATTTAGTGAAGATCTTTGTTCGGTTTATTGAGTTCCATCTTCAGCTGGTGATAAATTTTTTTCTTAATTTTGCGTCGGTCTGTGCTTGCCGGAGGCGTACGGAAATGGTACCTTTTTTCTCGCGTACATTGATGGTGGTGAATCTTGTTGGCAATATGTCTTGATCATCCGGACGACCGTGTATTTATTAAGCAACGCGATAATTTTATTTCTCGTTCGTTGATTCCGTGTTAGATAGGGCTCGTTGTGATGTGTATTTATATCATTGCACATGTTGTAAATGGTAAAGGTGGTTTGGGTTAACTGTTCACTTACAAGTGTTCTCGAGATGCTCTTGATAAGGCATCTAAAGTTTTTTTGGCCATAGAAAAATCCTATATGAAGTGATTTTCTGTCAATGTTAAGTGGTAAACTTTCTACTAAATGTGTGTGTGTGTGTGTTTTTTTTTGTATCGCCCTTGTTTGGTCTTGATAAGGTGACTGAATGATACGTTCTTATGTTCATTTTTCCTCCTCATGCTCACCTTTTTCATTCTCATAATACTTGTGCTGCCGTCTTCCTTAATACATTATCTTTCAAGGCTAACGTGCCAGTTCTTTTTTCTCCACACAGATCATCAGCTGTACATGAAAAGGCGTCTATTTGACTGACTTGAGAAGATCATATTTATCTGGGAATAACATATTTGAAAGGCCATTACCTTCAAATCTGTCATGCCAGCTTTAATCTCTCACAAGATTAAGCAACCAAATTTTTGTCTAAATTTTTTGGGGTGGCATTGACAAGTTGCTAACAGAATGAAGAAACTCTGATAGTTGTCCAATCATTAAAGGTCCATATACGACTTGTTACTTATGAGGAAAGAACACTTATTTGTGTGTATAACAAAGAAAGTAGGATAATTAAAACCATAGAAGATATGTACCATACAATTTAAGTACCGTTCTCTGTTTCTTTTTCATTATGTGCAGTGGCGGTATAATATAATGTCTTGTTGCGTACGTGCATATGTGCAAATTTTTTTTTTTTGAGAAGAGAAAGGACGACTAGCAAGGAGGTAGCCGTCCAGGGGTTATATTAATGAAATGCATATGTGCAAAGTTACCTGACAAGGAACTGGCTTTACATGTCGTTGTTCTAGTCGGATATGTTGATTAGCATTAAATCAGGGTCTTGTATTATGCACTAAATGTCAACTTACAAGTTGCTACCTGCAGATTTGCAACTACTCATCTGAGAGGAATATCTTTTCAGTAGAGTTATATGTCTCATTGTCTCAGGATTTGATTGCGAGTTCCAGCTTGAGAAAATTATTCATCAGCTAATGGTTTATACTTTGAAAGAGGACTTAAGTGTCAATATGAACAATTAATTCTTATTATTTATATCCATAACAGTTACAAAGCGCCATCACCTCAGACGTATTCTCTCAAAATCCTCCATTCATAAGCTAGTCCTTCATGGAATGAAGATTGAAGAAGCTAGCCTGGATAGATTTGAGGAGCTCTTGCTCTGTGTATTCATCCCGCTCCATCTTGGGGAACATAGAAACATGTGTGAAGCTTTTAGAAAAGAGCAATCCCTCACTACCCTCCCATAAAGACAGGGAGCATGGCATTACTGGCAAAGACCATCTGGTGAAAACTTGGACCATACGGATCTTTCTGATCTTAGGTTCCATGTAACAATTTTGGGAATATTGTTAAACCAGCTTTATGCAAAGAAATGAAAAGTCAAATAGTGACCTACCTGGCGACCTCTTGCTTTAGTGAGAATGCAAGTAATGGGGAAGACACAATTCAGGATGCAAGGAACTGAATAATATTATCGACAAATTATCTTTCTCCCTTGGAATATAGTCATTATGTTAGATCAGGAGGCCCCAAAGAAATGCCAATGGTGTCACATGATCGTGTTTATGGATGTAAGTCAATAACTTTTTTATTGAATCTCTTTCTAAGTTCATGCCAATATTGAGTGGCCAAACTGACATCCAACCTTCTACAATTAGCAGCAGGCCTAATGTATCCAGAAAGAGGTCCACAAAAGAATAGATGAGTGCTATCTTCCTCTGATAATCGTACACAATCCAGGGTTAACATCGGGATCTTGGGCATATCTATCCATGTTTATGTTTTGGGTTCTTATATTATCACATGAATTTCTATACTAAATTATGTTTGGAAGCACATGACATAAGCTGGAATAAGATTTGTTTTATAAATTTAACTAATTACATATGGTTTCATAAAGTTCTGAATTTTCACAAATTTCATTAGGGTTGAAAATTCATATTTTCTATGTAATTTAGTGCATTATTATTGTTTCATTCTGCAGTACCAACCTGAAGATGCTGTCACACTCTGGGTGAACAAGGTTGGTCCTTATAATAATCCTCAAGAGACATACAATTACTACAGCCTACCATTTTGCCAACCATCTGAAAACCCTGCTCATAAATGGGGTGGATTGGGTGGAAATGAGTTGATTGACAGCCAAATAGAGATAACCTTTGGGAGTATGTAATCTTGCTCTATGAAATTTCCTGTTATGGTCCTTTATTATTTGGTTTGAATATATTCTTGTCGTTGCAACGAATACTAATTCTTTTATAGGATAATAATATGCAAATTGATATTGACAGAAAACGTTGACAAGGGCTCCATTTGCTCAATTGAACTTGATGCTGCTAAAGTGAAGCAGTTCATAGATGCTATAGAAAATTCATATTGGTTTGAGTTCTTCGTAGGTAAATATTTTATAGGTTGTTTTGCTTTATCTAACTCCGCCTATGTTTTATAGCCGGTCCCAAGCCCGGATAAAGGAGGGTTGTGTTAGGCCCCGACAGCCAGCGTAAAACCCTGTCGAATCTCATGAACATAGATCAACGAATGCGGAATGGCGTCGTATGATCCATGTAGCCGACCCCACCTAGTGGGATAAGGCTTTGTTGTTGTTGTTGTTGTTTTGCTTTATCTGTCTCAATATGTAAATTACTAATTAATTTTGTAAGTGTGTCCTTAATTAGCATTTTATCTATAAAAGAAAAAAAAGTGCAAAATCATAACTGTTTTTGTTTGTTAAAAATAGTACATGAAAAAAATATGTTTCTCCTGCTTCTGGTTACTAACTGGTTGTTTTATTGTTGTTTCCGGGACACCATAATCTAGATGACTTGCCTTTTTTGGGTATGTATCTGTTCCATTCCATTTTCTTGAAGTATTGATTAATCAATTATGTTTTGTTCTTGATTAATCATTTATATTCAAAATCAGGCTTTGTTGGAGAAACTGACAAGAACAGTGACAATAAACATTATCTTTTCACACACAAAAGCATTGTTGTTCAATACAATGGAAGTCAGGTACATTCCCGGTGAAACTGAAGTGCCATCTAAAAGCTTAGCAAGTGCCTTCAAGCACCTGAGATTATGGTTTTTGTTCTATTTTTACAGATTATTCACGTTAATCTTACTCAAGAAAGTCCCAAGCTTTTGGAAGCAGGAAAAACCTTAGATATGACATATTCTGTTAAATGGCTGCCTACTGATGTTGCATTTGCCCGCCGTTTTGATGCTTACTTGGATCATCCTTTCTTCGAGCACCAGGTTTTGCAGTTGTATATTAGTTATGAAGTGTTCTTTTTTTCTTTTGGTAAACTCATCTTATGCACAAGGCATTCCTTATCTCTTTCATCTGAATTTCAAACTTTATGAAGTGTCATGACATTTCATAAAATTTGATTGGGAAATAGCTGACTTGTTGCTAATATTTTCCTTCAAAGAACATTTTTAATGCGCTAAAATTAACATAATATGTATTTTCTTCTTTAAAAAAAAATTATTTATATATTTTCCACAGATTCACTGGTTTTCCATCTTCAACTCTTTCATGATGGTTATTTTCCTCACGGGCTTGGTATCTATGATTTTGATGAGAACCCTCAGAAATGATTATGCGAAATATGCTCGAGAAGATGATGACTTAGAGACTCTGGTAATTATCTGTCTATTAAATTCTTCTTGATAATTTTCAATCATGTATAGTTATATTTTGCAACCACTCATGCGGGGGATATTTCATTGTTTTGTCAGACTTATAAATTTTTGTGTTCATAATTATTCCAGGAAAGAGATGTGAGTGAAGAATCTGGATGGAAGCTTGTTCATGGGGATGTATTTCGACCTCCTCGCAGTTTGGTTCTTCACTCAGCTCTTTTGGTATTGGCTCCCAGCTGGCAATGCTCATTCTCCTGGTAATTCTGTGGGCCATTGTTGGAACACTGTATATTGGGTACGTAAGTTTTTGTTTTTTTCTTTTTGACAAAATATTGGGATATCCATGTGAATTATTATTATTATTTTTGAAAATAACGTAAGAAGATATGAACCATATTACCATACTTTTGATCTGTGTAGTTTGCATGGTTGCAATTTGCATCTGCCAAATAAATTGCGCACATGCATGCCTTTCTGCTATCATTGTCAGTTTGCTTGCATTTTGATGTTTCACTTGATTTTAGGTTAATGTTTTTAGTTTCATCACATTTAACGTGAGTTATATGTTTTTTTGTCATCTATTCACGAACTGGACTAAAGTGACCCCCAAAAGTGGCAGTTTTCAACTTAAAGTGAATTGATGTCTAAAAAGTTGCAGGTTCGCTTGCTTTTTTTTATTCCACTGGAATTTGATGGAATCAGATCAAAATTTTCATTATTGTAACTCAACTTGCTGAAAGTTGCATAGCTGTTTTTGTGTGTAATAGTTGGTGCACTGATTTTGACAGTAAGATGTGCATCATGTCACTTAAAGCTTTAGCCTGATTACTACTGTGAAATCTATATTTGGAACATCAGTAACAAGCTGTTGATGCCAGCCATCTTGTCAGTTATATGAAACCCAAGGCAACTAAAATGGATAAGTTGATAGGGAATCTAATCCATGTCATGGTTTCATCTTTAGATGTCATACTTCTTTCAAATTTTTGTCCTTCAATAAAGTAGGTATGATCTCAAAGTTTTGATTTCAGTAAAAGTGTTCCATTTTGATATGCATATTTGAGGCTTGAGACAAAAACAGTTTCACTGCTTATGTCTTCCTTGGACTTCCATTTTCTTCATCTTTTGTTTTAAATTTTAGGTAGACTAAGTTCTAGTGCTTAGGCATCTCGTGCTAAAAAAAAATGCCCATGTTTGGGTCCGTACCTATTCAGGACCCTGATGTGTGGTACCCCACTTGCCCTTTTGTCTTCACTTCAGCTTTTATTTAACATTGCCACTCTTGTTCCATCCAGGACCCTGATGTATGCTACTGGTATCGACAAAGTTGAGTTATGATATATAATGATGTTACTGTTATTCTATGCATAAACTACTAGCAAGTTCCAACAGTGCTGCCTATTGCCTTCAGCATCTACAAGACAACGCCGTAACTCTAAATTATCTTGTTCCATTGATACATTTACTCATGATGTGAAATATCCGCTATAAAAAAAAGATATGAAATGTCAGAGCTAGATTTGGAAATAAAGTTTGCTTCAAACTTGAATTTCATTCACTTGTAGGAAAAGTTGGTCTGCTTGAGCTAGCAGTGTCTAATAAACAAAAGACAGCTTATTAAATATTGGAGCTGGCCAAAATGTGTGAAGAGTGGGCAGAAACGTGATGTAATATTTGGCACTCACACCAAATATGACATAGCACATTATCAATAAAATGGATGGCTGCACACTCCTTTGTCCTCTCTCAGGAGAAAAAAAAGGATATTGGAGGTTGCTTGACAAGGTTGACCTCACCTGCCTTGATTTGCACTGAAAAATTGCAGTCGTGATTCAAGGAAAAAGGAAATACCAATTTGCTACACTTATAAAAAAGTACAAAGAAACTAAAATATTCTTTTAAGCATGTGGCAATTTGTCTTGACCTTCCAATGGCATCTAGACCAATTTGGTAAACTCATCAATAAGTAAACATCATTTAAGCAAGTGGCTTCTTCCTTGACCTTCCCTATTGTATCTCTCATCAATATCTACTTATTATGTATGTTCAATACAAAAAAAAAGAAGAATGTCCTTTAAGCAAGTGTGCATTTTGTCTTGACCTTCAATGGTGCCACTCATCATAGTCAAAATTTGACTTTGTGACAGGAGGGGAGCAATTGTCACAACTTTTATTGTGTGCTATGCACTTACATCATTTATTTCAGGCTATGTGAGTGGTGGACTTTATTCTCGTAATGGTGGTATGTTTCTGCTAAGTAATCTAGCTACCATTATTTTTTTTTCTCATGATTTCCAAATATTGTTATCAACTTTTTTCATTTTTATTGATACGTTGGCAGGTAAAAACTGGATAAAGGCTATGATCCTCACAGCATCACTTTTCCCATTTATGTGTTTTGGAATTGGCTTCATACTCAACACAATTGCAATATTTTATGGATCCCTAGCTGCTATTCCATTTGGAACGATGGTGGTTGTGTTCGTATTATGGGCTTTCATTTCTTTTCCACTTGCTCTTCTAGGCACTGTTGTTGGTAGAAACTGGAGTGGTTCTCCTAACAATCCATGTCGTGTAAAGACCATCCCTCGTCCTATCCCTGAAAAGAAGTGGTATCTGACACCATCTGTTGTATCATTCATGGGAGGGCTCCTTCCATTTGGTAGCATCTTCATTGAGATGTATTTTGTCTTCACATCGTTCTGGAATTACAAGGTAAATAACTTGTTCGCGATTTTTCACTTGTATGTCTTTTTTCAGAGAGTTGCGCAGTTAAATGCTTAAAATGATTAACGTTGTTGCAAACTTTTAATCTTCTTTTGTGTGGGTGAGCATGAATTAGCAAGAGTTAATCGCTTTCTTTTTTAATTCTTAGCCATCTGAGCATTGACACACATATTTCCCAAAAAGACATACTTGTCAGCAATGAAATACTTCTTGGAGAGCTAACCTTTGTAACTTTTCTATTGTACTTCTACAGGTTTATTATGTCTATGGCTTCATGTTGTTGGTTTTTCTTATCCTTATAATAGTCACTGTTTGTGTGACTATTGTGGGTACATACTTCTTGCTAAATGCTGAGAACTATCACTGGCAGTGGACTTCATTCTTTTCTGCTGCGTCAACAGCCATCTATGTATATTTTTATTCCATATACTATTATTATGTGAAGACCAAGATGTCAGGCTTTTTCCAGACTAGCTTCTACTTTGGTTATACCTTGATGTTCTGTTTGGGTTTGGGAATACTTTGTGGTGAGTATCTCCAACTCTATTATTGACATCATTTCGCCTTTTTTCCCAATTGTATATGTGATTCATCCTCTTTCTAATGACTGCAGGTGCTGTGGGCTATCTCGGCTCCAATTTGTTTGTTAGAAGAATTTATAGAAATATCAAATGTGACTAGCACTGACACATCAGGTGGTTGAAATATTATGCAAGCTGAAGCATCCCATCTACTCTAATGGACTACCCTGCTTCAAATGGACGCATCACTTCTTATGCATCTTTTTGCTGTTTTCATTTTGATGTGCTACTCAAATCTTTAGTTACCACTTTTTTTTTCTCTGTTGTAGGTGAAATCATGGACGTACTTAGTCAACACTTTGTTAAGAAAAATGCATTTTTTCATCAATCACTTTGTAATCATTGCCAGGAAAAGTACAGAAAAATGTTTAAACTTCATAGTCATGTAACAAGTATTATAGCTATCTCATTGTTAGCCCCTTGCAATTTGTTTATTGCACTAAGAAGCACCAGCTAAGAAAATGCTTCTCTATTTTTCTTATGTTTGCAACTTGTCGTAGAATTTTAATGACATTAATATGGTGGAACACATAATATATGCAGGCATGCGAAGTCTTGTAGGTAATATATGCATTGTGCCACCGGATCATTGGGGCTCCGGGAGAATGAGACTTTGGTGCATGAAGCTCAAGAACAACCCAGGTTGGTCTGCTATTCTAAAGATATCCAACTTATCTTGCTTTTTCATTTTTTGTTTTAAACTTAATAATCCATCCCCTCTTGTAAACCAACAACCCTTTTGTTGCTTATTTAAAGTTGAAGTGTAAGATACTGTTGTTTGCTTAGTTGAGTACTTGACTTGAACGCACGTTTGGGTCAAGAGTTCCCAACCAGATGTTCCAGTTATGACTAAATAATTAACCCGTACTTTAGAATGCACTAATTGGCCTGGGCATCAATGTCATGCGGTAGATGGCTGGTTCAAAAACCCACCAGAGGCTTCTAAGTTTGTTGAATGAACATGTGTCTTTCTTAAGTTTTTATGTCCTGTCATTAGTTCTATCCAACGATTACCTAAGGCATAAAAAAAGAGGGTGCAGGGTGCCTTGACGCAATTATGTTTACGAGAAACTTTGAGTCGTCAACGCAATTTGGGCGAGCTTAAGCAGGGCGAGCTTCTTCCTTGAGGAGGAAGCAAAGTTCCCTTTCCTGTGATGCAAACTGCTGAGCTATGCGAAGCTTATTTTATATTTTCTCAGTTGACGTTGACCAAATCCGGGTGAGTCATAATAATATCCACTATTTTTTATCTTTTTTGAAAATGGACGATTAAAATGCAACATCAATCGACGTCGATCCCGGATTTGTTTACGTTTCTTATATCATGCATTTATATGTAATTAATGCAGACCCGGAATGGCCCTGGATTTTGAGAACATTTTGTATCTTGGGGTCGTTTATAGAAGGAAAGCAACAAATTTGACTTGAATAGTCTCCTCCAATTTGCCATCGTCACGTCTTGGAAAGTTTTAGGTTCTTTTCTATCGGCGATGATAGACTCATTTATTTCAAAATTAACGTACTAATTTATTTTCAGTATCGGAGCTTCCAGATTTTGATATACTTTTTTTATCAGGATTCAGGTTGCTACTATTTGAATAAATGTCACAAATTATTTGTATAGCGTCGACAGTCGAGACGCTTGCGGATTAGAGGACAATATTAGTATTTAAGAAGACAAATTGCAAGTATTACTCGCAGCGTGGAAATAATTATGAAGTTTACAATTTTCTTTTGGAAAAAAAATACTGTTGGCCCAATCAGGATTATGGCAAGTTCCTTTCTGTGTTCCCTACCATCCTTATCGAACTCAAGTCGTTCTAAGATACAATAAATTTGATGGGTCAGTTCCACAACCAAAATCACTGAACAATCTTTAATTTTTCTAATTTGTTTTATATCATCTTCAACCTTCCAACAAACCAAACAATCATCCAAGTCAAGTCATCTCTCTTAAGCATTGTGAATGAATCAGTTGAATTTTATATTCTGATAAAATAAAAAAATATATCAGGGCTCTCCCATGCAGAGTGGACTATGGACCGAGTCATCAACTGAAATTGCAGACGGAAGACTCCGTCCTTGATCACACACCATGTCTCACCGATCTGAGTTGAACCCCTGAAACCTTTCTTTACTCTTCCTGATTCCTGAGCTATTACATTAGCAACCACTGCCACGCCCAAAAAAGCTGCACCACAAAACCACGGCCACGACCTGGAACAAGTCAACAGAACCAGGAGGAGGAGGAGGTGGTCATGAAGCTGGCCGTGGAGGTCGTCAGCGCGCACAAGCTGACGCCCAGGGGCCGCAGCCGTGGCACGGCGAACGCTTTCGTCGAGGTGACCTTCGACGGGCGCCACAGCCGCACCCTCACCAAGCACAACGACGCCAACCCCTCGTGGAACGAAACGTTGGTCTTCGACATCGGCAACCCCTTCGAGCTCGTCGACCGCGCCATTGACGTCGACGTCTACCATGAGGGCCACTCCTCCGACGGGAAGCAGCAGCGGAGCCCCATCGGCCGCGTCCGCCTCTCGTGGTCCTCCGTCGCCCCGTCGTCCCTCGATGCCCCGGTCCAGCTATATCCCCTTGAAAAGCGCACCCTTTTCAGCGGCGGCGTCGGCGGCGGCGAGCTTGCCCTCCGAGTTTACTTCGTCAACGACTACTTCGATGCGGCCGACCGCGCCCCGCCCTCCCCGGCAAGCAGAACGAACACTTACTCCCCCGTTTCCCCGCAATCAGCTCGTTCAGAAGGCGCCGCCGCGGCCTCTGTCAGTCGTGAGACCCCGAGACAGTCGCCCAGGGTGAGGAAGTTGCGCTCTGTTGGCGCCGCGTCGAAGCATGGCGCGAAAAGCGACATGAATCACGAGAGGATGCAGCAAAGTCGTCCGGGCACCCGTTTCTTCCATGCTCAGCCGACGGCTGCGCCACCAGTGGTGGCAGTGCAGCCACCACCATCGTCGTCGTCACCACCACCACCACCACCACCACCACCACCACCACCACCACCACCACCACCTTCTTCTACACATATTCCCCCTCCTCTGTTTCCTCCACTTTCTTCTGCACATAATCCCCCTCCTCTGTTTCCTCCTCTTATATTTCCTCCTCCTTTGAAACCTGTTTCAGTGGAGGCGAAGGCGCGGCCTCCCGCTCCGACGAACTTAACTTACCGTCCCATCCCGACGAAGCCTGACATCGATGCACTGCGGGAGAAATCCAAATTCGGATTCCTCTTCGGCGGTGGAAACGAGAAGATCGCCAACTCGTATGACCTCGTGGAGCAGACACATTACCTCTACGTAAATATCGTCCAGGCGCGCGATCTGCCGAACAAGGACCTCACCGGCAGTCTCGACCCTTACGTCGAGGTCAAGCTGGGGAACTACAAGAACAAGACGAAGCCCCTCGTCAAGAATCAGAACCCCAAATGGAATGTAGTCTTCGCTTTCTCCCAGGAGCACCAGCAGTCGAACCAGCTCGAGGTGATAGTAAAGGATCACAAGGATCTGGCGATCGACGACTTCGTCGGCAAGGTCGTCCTGGAGCTCGCCGACGTCCCCGAGCGGAAGGCCCAGAAGAGCGCTGTCTCCTCGCAGTGGTATCAGGGCGCTGTCGCCCCGCAGTGGTATCCGCTGATGGACAAGAAGGGTGAGCGGGTCTCCGGGCAGGGGAAACTCATGATGGCGGTGTGGGTGGGAACCCAGGCGGACGAGATGTACCCAACTGCATGTCACTCGGATGCGCTCGACATCAACGCCGTTCCCCAGACGCGTTCCAAGGTGTACTTCTCCCCTCGCATGTGCTACCTCCGGGTGCTGGTCATCGAAGCCCAAGACCTCGAACGCACCGTGGCGACGGCCCCAGTCGTCGTCAAGATCGATTTAGGCTCGCAGATCCGGTGCACAAACGCGAGTCCCCCTAGTAGCGGCAATCCCACCTGGAAGGAGGAACTCATGTTCGTCGCCCACGAACCCTTCGACGAGAAGCTGCGGATCACGGTCATGGAGTGCGTCGAGAGGAACAAGGAGGTGCCCGTGGGTGAATTGGTGCTGACCAAGTCCGAAATCAAGACCCACGCCGACCATAAGACCCGTGCCGACCATAAGAACCACGCCGACCATAAGAACCACGCCGACCATAAGAACCATAAGATTCTGCCCCATTCGCAATGGTACGACCTGTCGAGGCCCGATAGCTATGACATTCAAATCGGTAGCCACCACAAGAGCAAGATCCACCTTCGCGCCTTCTACGACGCCAGTTACCATGTCCACGACGAGTCCATTCAATTCAGCAGCGATTACGAACCATCCCAGATGAACATCAGGAAACAATTTAGCATCGGTTTCCTCGATCTCGGGATACTGGAAGCAAGAAACCTCCTAACCACGAAGCCCGGGAACGGCAAGGGCGCCATCGGCCCCAGTGCCTACTGCGTCGCCAAGTACAGGTCCAAATGGGTCCGGACGCGGACCGTCGTCAACACGCCCTCGCCGCGGTGGCATGAGCAGTACTCGTGGGACGTCTACGAGCCGTACACCGTCCTCACCATCGCCGTGTTCGACAACTGGCACGTCCACGTCAACGGCAACGGCAACGACGTCCCCAGCGGCAAGGATCACCTGCTCGGCAAGATTGCCCTTCGGCTGTCGACGTTGGAGTTCGGGCGCGTGTACACGTATTGCTACCCGCTGTTGGCCGTTCATCCCTCTGGCTTCAAGAACACCGGCGAGTTGCACTTGGCCTTCCGATTCACGTGCACGGATTGGACGAGAATGCTGTTACTGTACACGGAGCACCTTTATCCTAAGATACACTACATCTGCCCGATCCCGCAGTCCCACATGAAGTATCTCTTGCGTCAGGCCGTGCAGGTTAATTATAATTAATTCCGTGCATATACTCAGAGACACGCTATTATCGTTCGTTTGCTTTAGGCTCTGATGGAGCGCGCTCTCGTTCATTAACGTGCAGATCTCCGCGTCGAAGCTGGCACGGGCCGAGCCGCCACTGCGGAAGGAGGTGGTGGAGGCAATCCTCATCGGCGTCCACGAGTATGATACTTTCAGCATGAGGACGAGCAGGGCCAACGTCGAGCGCATCAGGCTGCTGCTCTCCGGCGTCCGTGACCTGGCCAATTGGTTCAACGACGTCCAACAGTGGAAATCTCCGTCCGTCACCATTCTCCTCCACGTTCTCCTCGTCATACTCGTCTGGTCGCCGGACCTGATCCTCCCGACCTTTTTCCTCTACCTGTTCGCCGTATGCGCCTGGAGCTACCGGTACCGGCCGCGCGACCCGCCGCACTACGACGTGCAGCTGTCCCAGGCGGAGACGGCTACGTTCGAAGAGTTGGACGAGGAGTTTGATCTACCAGGCTTGTCCGCCAGGCGGGACGACATCGTTGCGCACAGGTACTTCAAGCTACGGAACGTGGCCGGAACGGTGCAGACGATGATGGGCGACCTCGCGAATCACGGGGAGAGGATCTCCGCTCTGTGGAGCTGGAGAGACCCGCGCGCCACGTTCATGTTCCTCGTGTGCGCTGCCATGGCCGCCGCCTTCACCTACTTGATGCCGTCGAAGCTGCTGTTCGCCATCTTCGGCTTCTACCTCCTGCGGCACCCCATGTTAAGGACCAAGTTGCCGTCTCTGGCCATTAATTTCTTCAAGAGGTTACCCGGAAAATCTGATATGATGCTTTGAATGTGTATCACCCCAAAAAATGTGGCAGGGTGTTTCTGGTCTACATCTGATTTAAGAAGTACGTGAAATGCCATCAATTTTAACTACGGCACATGCATTTATTTATTTTCGAAAAACTTATCTCAATTTCTGGGTATCGAAAAAATCCAAAATCATTTCAATTTTAATTTCTATTTTGTTTACAGTGTCAATTTTGGCTCGCCCAATTCGTGGATCAAAAATAGGATTCATGTATTTTTTTTAATATTTTCAATTCGTATTTCCTCTTGAAATATATGTATCATGGTTTAAATGTGCGGAAATAAAAACACAGGGACTCTTCAATTGTATAGTTAGACTCGTTTTAATTTTTTAAAAAATGTTATTATTTGGTGAACAATATTTTTTGCTTCTTTGGTCACTGATGTGCAAGATTACCATCAATTGATTGATTTCATATTCTAATGAAAGAGATAATACGATTAAATGGACCTCCACTGTGCACAAATCAAGAAGGGGAAAACTTAGAAATAAATTATGAAAAAATTAAGTACACAAGGAAATGGAAAGGCTGAAAAGTGAAATAAAGACGAGAGGATTGGACGAAGAAAAGTAGGGGATAGAACAAATGGAAATCATTTCTAAAAATGGATAATGAAGAGGGAGGAGAATAGCAGTATTGAAAGAGAGGATTTTTCTAAATTAGAAAACCGTTAATATTAAAAAAATTAAAAGAAGGTCAACAAAAAATAAATGAGAAGTTGGGAGTGATTTTGGATATAATTGGATTAAAATATTTATATTACTCGTATAGATTATATACTATTTATCATTAAGTTGGATATTTAATAAAAAGAATGCTATTGTACTTATATATTATATGATAGTTAATCATTCTTGTTCAAAATGTACTCTCATATTTCCCTCCCAAAAGTTAAAGTAATACCCTTCAATGCTAATGGGCCACGTGCCATGTTGGAGAAAGCCCGACGGATCTCAAATTTATTTTGGGCTCAAGCACTAATGGCCTACCGAGAATTTGATGGTAAGAAAAACCTTTACTTTAGGTTAAAGGGAAAATAAACCTTAATGATAGTTGTTTATACGGGAAAGAAAACAATTGTGTTTATTCATATTCATTTCAATCATCATTTTTGTAGGTAAAAAAAATCACCAAACAATGAACTTCATAAATAAAACACTCTTCAGCCTAGTTAAAAAATTAAAGAAAAAAATGAAGTTGAGCCTTTTTTTATGCCGATTCGAGTCCACATACGTCTCCGATGTCCGATGAGCGTCTGACTAATTCGAAACCAAAAAAATAAAATAGTAATAATTTATTCTTGACTGATGTGATAGTTTCAAAACTCGAACTCAGAACTATTACCATCCGTCGAGTGCCGTTGAATGCTTGTGACTTAACTCTCTTATCAGTTGAGCCAAATTGATTTAAAATTAAAAAGGGGTGCACACTACAAGAAAAGTGGTCAATAATGAAGGGAAAATTGGCCGCTAAAAGGTAGATTCCGTTCGTTGAAGCTCATTAACGATGAGTTTTTCCCGTCGTCGCCGGTCGTTATAGGCTCCGCCGTTAAAGGTTAATAACGACGGAGGAAGTGGACCCGCCGTTAAAGCTTATTAACGACTAGCAAAAGAGTTGTCGTTAAAAGACTTTTTAGTGGCCACTAGTCCGGTCGTTAAATATCTTTAATGACGATCATTTTCTTGGCCACAAATAATAATAACGACCATTGTGCCTAGGTCACTAAATACTTTTAATGTCCAAAAATCTGGCCATTAAAAGTACGAACGATAAAGACAATATTTAAATACCAATAATCAGGTCATGAATAATGACCAAGACTACAATCTGATTCATACATAGAAATTCTATTACTAATGCAAAATTATTCTATTAGATCACAAATGTACAAAATCTAAAAGAATATTCAGCTTCAATAGGTACATATATATATATATATATATATATATATATATATATATATTAAACAAATGAGGTTGCAATTGTTATATTATCCAAAACTTATACTATCTTAATCAATGTAGTACACAACTTCAATACAAAAAATGTTACTTCCTAACATAAAATGTTACATTTTATTCTCCAATCTCTATCATAACTCTCACGATTCCATGTAAATTGTGCAAGCCTTATAGCTTGATGATCAAAGTATAACTAATCCTTCTGCCCAACTATTATTCTACATTTCAGCTAATGGAGCAAGCCTTGTAGCTTGATGATCAAAGAAGGAATCCTATTTCTCCAATGTTTCTTGTAGACATGAACGAGCAGATCATGAATGAACTACCTGCATGCATGCACGAACAACTTGAGCATTTGTTGAAACAATAGATATGCGACGTTTGAAGGGAACAAAAGCTAGAAATTACCTTTGGTGTCTAGTATCCAACAACTAGAATATGGCCCTATAATATCATAACATAGAGTTGGAGTATACAATCTTGTACCGATGAAATCATACTTTGTAATGGTTAAGACATCTAATATGCAAATAAAAAAAGATTCATGATATATAAATCAAGGGCATGAACATTCATTGTATATATATAGGTTGTAAATTGACCAAACACTCTAATCATATCATATCTTCTATTGGAGTTCCATTTGAGTGTTGTACATGCAGTTAAAAGCAACATTAATATAATAATCTCAAACATATGCAAAGATTTCATTGGACAATCCAATAAATGTACATGATGGACAAAAACTATTGTGTGGGTCCAGAGAACAACATTAGCCAAGAGTAATTAGACAAACTCGGTTTGCTTCATATGAACATACAACCCAATTTGAGAAAGAAAAACTCTGTTAGAATAATTTGGATTTGTTAATTGGTATCAAAGTTTAAAAAAATAAGCTAGAATAATCTATAACCAATCACATGGAAAAGAAAAACCAAAGTTGTTTTAATAAATATCCAATGATAGAAGAATAAAAATAAGATTACTACATAGAATTATCTTTCAAGTAGTTTCTTTTGAGAAAATTTCAAATATGATTAAATAGACATGCATAAATGTGAACAGAGTTCACATGTCTTAAGTTTTCAAATTAGGCATGAATTTTTTTTATGGGCAGGGATCAGTTCATCAAGTTACAAAATGTTTTCTAATAAGGCATTAATATAACTTTGATAGATCTTAAACTATGTTTTCGGATTAGGTAAGACATGAATGTAAAGTTTGAACATGGACCATCTTACCTAGAGGAGAAATGATCAGGTGATGTTAAGTGAGAAGGAGAACACAAGGTGGAGAAACCAGGGAATCACATAGTGAAGGGGGCACGTCACATGCCATGTTTTTTGAAAAAGAAAAAAAACTTATAGCAGAGAAATCATGAGATAAAATTATAATCAATGCAGTTTTCATGCTTACAACTTTCCAAATAATTGGTGCAAATAATTATAATCAATGTGGTTTTCATTTCTTGTTGTTTAACTCTTTGCTTTTGTCTCTTTAATAACATGAATGCAAAGCAAAATTAATGTACATGTCATGCTAATAGACAACTCATGATGGCAGGATGAATATTCATGCTCCACGGACAAAGCTGAAATCATACTAGCAATGCTATCATCTAATATTTTTCATTGTTCAACTCTATATTATAAATATGATATAACCAATCTCCCCCATCTCCATCTCCACCTCCATTTTTTATATTTTCTGCAGAGAGGAATCCAGCTTGCCCCCTGCCTTCTAATGGTTTCAGAGGTCGATGGGCTTCCACCTCCCTCTAATGATCACTTTCATGGTTTTTGTCCTATGCGAGAATGTCATTTAATGGTATTAGAATAAAAGAGGGCACCAAACATTCACAAGCACTCACCCTTTCGCGATGGCCTCCTTTTATTGTTTATTGTCATCCTTCATTTTCTCTTCGTCTCTACTATGTGATGCTTGAATTCTCCAACATTTTTAGTTTTATAGCTACAGCTGCAACTAATCCTGCTCATCAAGTTACTACTCTCTTATTCTTATTCTTGAAAGTTAATGCATAGAAAATGAATGGATACAGAACATTACTGGACGATTAAATGAGAACACATTAACATGACCTTATATAGAGAAACATGGAGAATTATTTAAAGAAAATTAAGGTTCAAGAGAAATTAGGGATTCCAATGAGAAAGAGTGTGTTAGAGAGAGTAGAATGGAGGGAGGGAGAGAGAGTGCACCATTGATAGCACAGGATCGACGACAGCAGCACACAGATGGAAGCAGCATCAATGGAGTTCATAGAGGAATGATCAGGGGACCACAGAAAGCAACATACCAGTAGGATCAACAAAGAGACAACAAGAAGTCAGTCTTCATGGAGAGGAGAAACAAGAGGTCGGTCTTCGTGGAGAGGAGACGATGTGGTGGTAGATCATTATTCTTTCCCTTCAAGCTGGCGGCGGTCATGTGTGCAACAATTTAGGGCTTTGTTCTTTTAATGGATCACACGGTTGACATTGTTTAGAGGAGCTTATTGATATTTGATTAATGGTGCAGATTTATTTTTGTTATCCAATCAAATTTGTGAGAGAGAAGTCACTTTAGGTAGCCCGCCATTTAATTCTATATTAACGACCACTTTATTAAGTGGTCATTATTTTTAACTTTTAACGACCGGAATTGATTTTTATCGGCGAGTATTTTCACCCGCCGTTATTAAAATATTTATTAACGATGACATATTTTTTTTGTCATTATTGATTATCAATAACGATAATTTTTTTGACTCGTCGTTAAAGGGTGGTCGTTAAAAATTACTTTTCTTGTAGTGGCAACACAAGTCAACATTAATAAAATTAAGGTTATTTTTTTTAAAATATTCTTTAAACTATCACGGTTTTTTACATCTAGTTCTAGAGTATGAATTCACCTTATGATATTTCTAAACTTTACTGCATTTTTCACTTAAGTCCTTTCGATTAATTCTATTAAATTTTTCCATTTATGAAAAGACTAAAATGCCCTTCTACAAACTCTTCTCTATTTTAATGTTAAAAATAATAAAAAATAAAAAATATAATTTTTTTCAATTTGTTATTATATATTAATGCCCTCTCTCGGATGAAAGTTTCTTTTTTATATTATTTTTTAACGTTAAAAGAGAGAAGGACTAAAAAGCAAAACTCAAAAAAAAAATAACAAAATCGTATGACGGACTAAAGTGAAAATTGTGGTAAAATTTAGATATTATAAGGTAAGTTCATACTTGGAGAATAGATGCGAAAAATCTCAATAATTTAGGAGAGTTTTAAGAGAATACCCCAATTAAAAATTATATCAATATTTTTATTATTATTTAACAATCATAATATCTCGGGCCCTCAAACATTTGGCGTTAATAATTATACTTTTGGACATAACTTCAATATATATTTAATTTAATATATATATGTTGTTTTGATAAAAAAAAATTAGTTAATATTGCTGAACCTTACTCAATTGGTACTTTCATTTGATTTCCCATTCCATTATGAAAGTATTGGTCGAGGGCGACAATGAAAAGCTTGTTGGTCATATCATCCGTTCAGCTTATGAAATTTCATGTATCCCGATTCTCGACAACCATACATTTAAAGATAACTGAGAAATGATGTAGCAAAAATTACGTTGGCAATAGGGTAATTAAGTTAGGTCAATAACGCCTATTTTTATTTTATATGCACAAAAGAATAGAACCAAACTATATCATTCCTTCAACACATGAGATTTTCTAAACATTTGTCAGAAATTGAAGCTAGTATTTGATATTTAACAAATTATTAGCTTTTGAAGGTGTTTTAAATGTGTGAGTATTTAGAGGATCTTTTAATTTTTTTTCTATAAACTATATTGGTCCCCATCTAAAATAGAGTAGAAATAATTTATCAACATATATATTATTTATCATTTTTTATTTATTCAATTATATATTATTTATTATGCCTCATTTAATCAATTATATATATTATTTATCTTTTTTTTATTAATCAATTACTATATTAATCAAAGTGGGCTTTGGGTCTTTGGCGGACTCAATGGGAACCCTAGTTTAGTTAGTGTCACTACAAAACTTTATGATATTATTTTAATTTTATTAAACATCGATCCAACAGTAGGTATCCCACGATACATATATCCCCCTCCCCCCGAGTTATTAAAGGACTATTTTTAATAATATATAAACGAGGAATATTTGGGTGCATACACAATTAGATGCATACATGTGCATACACTCACTCTCAGTTATTAGATTAAAATTATTTTAATTATAATGGTTGAGATTTAATCATCAATTATAATATTAATTTTGGTTAAAAAAATATGGCTCCTCCACCGCTCGTCGGCGTGGCAGCAATCGCGCTACCCGACGAGGCAGCAGAAAGGGGGCATTATTGTGCCGACCCAAGTCTAGGATGTAGAGTCCGGGGAAGTTCGCGGTCGGCAATCGACGAAGGGGAGGTCACCGCGTGGTCGTCAGGGTGCCAGTTTTTTTAACCGGATTTTTCATTAAATCAATATTATAATTAATGATTAAATTTCAGCAATTATAACTAAAACAATTTTGATCTAATGGTTAAGAATGAGTGTATGCACCCATATGCACCTAAGTGTGTATGCACCCTTTTATATATATACATATATATAACGGTTGAGCAAAACGTCTCAAAGTATAATCTTTGATGACAAATATTAGGGGTATTCACGGTCGGGTTGAGACCCGTGAACAAACTTAATTCGACCCGATCAAATCTGGTCGAGGCCCTTTTGAGGCCAAACTTGACCCGGTTTAGGTCGGGTCGGGTCAGGTGGTCGGATTATTCAACCACCTAATTTTTTATTAAATTTTTTTTCTTATTGTTCTATATTTATTTATTACAAAAAATATTTATTTAATATTTATTTTAAAAGTTTTCTAATTATTTAAATATTATTTATGCATTTAAAGTATTTTATTTCAATTTTTAAATTTTTTTAAAGTAAATATAAGCTTAAGTTTAAATAAAAAAAGAAAAAAATAATAAAATAATCGAATTATCGGATCGAGTCGGATCAATGTGGGTTGGAAAAACCCAACCCCTACCCAATCCGACACCCAAATTGATTTGGGTCGGATCGGATCATCGGATTCGACTCGACCCGCTAAACATCCTAACAAATATAGGCACATCTAATTGTTATTTCGAGTTAAAGTTGCGGATAAAATTATGATTAAAACCATTGGCAGCAAATAATCCCCAACGGTTACTTGGCCTACGAGGGTTGCATGAAGGGCAGTGCAAACACACACCGTTACTGCCAGCTTGCTCTTGCATGCAAGTTGCCGCTGGCGCTCTCTCTCCCCTCTCCTCTCTGCCGGTCCCTAATAGCAACAGCAATATTATTTTTTATTATTACTTTAGCCCAAGGATCGAATGATTTCATAATTTTTATCCTACTTGATCAATTCACATAATTTTGGACCATGTGAAATAATCATATATATAGTTCATGTAAAGAGCATATAATGAGTATGGGAAAATATGGTATAAATACTTGAATGAATACTAACTATGGATCAATAGTGGGTGAAACAGAAAGGTGATGAGATGCTAATACTTGAATTGGATTGAGCTTTTAAGTCCATACATACAGGTTCCTACATACAGTATATCAACTGATTAGGAATGGAGCCTTCATGATGCAAAAACCAACTTGGAACCAGCTGGAATGACAATATTATGACATTACCTGCTATGTCATCAACTCCCCTAACCCACATCATTATCATATTTATATTTATTTTTATAAATATATAATATATATAGATTTATGTATCTCAAGAGCACCTTCTGCTTTAAAGAGATGTTAAACGTATCACAATCGTTCATCCACTTATCAATGAATTTAATTATAAGTGATCAATTCTCATAATTTAAAAGTATTATTTATATATATCATTAATTAGTCAATCAACGGTTGAAATGTGTTGAAATTTATAATAGATATAAATCATAGAAATTGTGGAATACTTCTTGCAGCGGAAGCGGATCGTTGGAATTTTTTCACGAACGAGAACCGAACCTCGAAGAAATGGAACTATTGACCATAGTACAAGTACTTCTAGAAGAATCTCTCAAAAACGTGTTTAAGATATCTGATATTAGTTCCCTTTTATAAGATAAAAATTTAGACGAGAAGTTAGACAGAATGCATCAAACGCATCCATCGTGACGACGTTGCAGATGATCGCGTGCACGATCTGTGGGCCGCGGGCATGCATGACCCACATGCCAGAAGGGCACTGTTCCAACAAGATGTGTTCAACATCCGTCTATAAAGTTATATATGATATCTATATGCCTGTTTGAATGGCACGACAACAGCAAAAACGTCAATTTTTTTGCTTTTTTTAAATTTTTCTTTCAATTATTTTTAATGTATATATTTTTTATTTATTAATACATTATTATTCACCTTATAAACTAAATTATTCAGTAATTAAAAATAAAAATTATTTCTTTCTGATAATTAAAAATTTTTGCTATGTATTATAGCATAATAAAATTATAAAAAATTCATATTAATTAAATAAGATTAATGTAAGATCTTATGTATAATATTATATTTATTATACTATAATATTATTAATTAAAATGTTCAATTTTTGTTAGGAAAAACATTATAGTATATTTGGATTTTAAGATATTTATTTAAACATCCACCAAAATTTATTTATCAAATTAATTTTTTAAATCCTTATTATTATATTTTTCATCAAAACATCCACTAATTTTTTTTATCTAATCAATTAGTTCTTTAAAATTAAACGAGAATTTAAAGTTGAATATAATGCACAATATATATATTATATAATATTACAGTGAATATATAATGTATGTTTTATTATGCTCCCATTTTCTAAAATGATAATTGAATGATTAGCATCGACCTTCGTACCTGATACACATCATCTCACTAACTTCGATAAAACTCTATTGGAGAGGTAGGTTGACTCTAATTTTATTTTGTACAGCAAGATATTTGTACTGTTAAAAATTACATTTCTATCAATTTAACGTCCCAGACGATTTCCTTTGGTTGTTGGAAAAAAAAACTTTGGGTTAAATATTTATTAGAGCATAAGATATGATGGGTATAGAGCACTTTTATCAGTTTAATCAATATAGAAATATCATTTTAATCATATAATAATTGAACAATCGTACAATTAAATTTAAAATGTGATGGTAAGACAAATTAACGTTAAGTATTTCTTTTTAAAATTTATAAAATTGATATGAAAATAATGAGAGAAAAAAGTTTTTCACGAGTATTTTTATTTTTGTGGTAAAAAAATGTTTAGTACCGTTTTAGCTTCCTTTCGGTACCCTAAACCCTAAAAGCGTTTCATATCCTTTCCGTTACGATTTAATATATGTGCACATATAAGTATCCCCCGCTCTGCACATGGAAGTATCTCCCTCCATTTGCTCTCTCTCTCTCCTCTCTCTCTCTCCTCTCTCTCTCTCTCTCTCCTCTCTCTCTCTCTCTCTCCTCTCTCTCTCTCTCTCACTCAAACGAAGCAAATGGCCGAAGAGACCCAGACCCAGACGTCGCCGGAGCCTGCGCCGTCACCGACCGAGGAGGTCCTCGTTGCCGAAGTCCCGGAGACGGCTACGGAGAAGGAGGTCCTGAAGGAGCAGCCGCCGCCCCAGACGGAGAAAGAGCACAAGAGGTCCGATCTCGAGACCGCCCTCGCAGCTGAGAAGGCCGCCGAGGAGGAGGAGAAGAAGGTGGCCGAGGAGGAGGAGAAGAAGGCCGCCAAGATTCTCAAAGCCGCCGTCTCGTTCAAAGAGGAGAGCAATCTCGTGGGAGATCTCCAAGACCGCGAGAGGAAGGCCCTCGATGAGCTCAAGCAGCTCGTTCAGGCTGCCATCGCCAACAACGAGTTCTCGCCTCCGCCTCCGGCTCCACCTTCGGACTCCACTCCCGCTGACGCTTCGAAGGAGGTGCCCAAGGCCGAAGAAGCGGATGCCAAACCGGAAGAATCCCCAGAACCCCTGGTAGACGAAACCAAAGCTGAAGAAGCCCCGAAGCCGCCGACGGCCGAGGAGACAACGCCTGAAGAAGATGCCTCCAAGCCAGCGGCAGAAGAAGTCAAGCATGAAGAAGAGGCCTCAAAGCCAGCGGCGGAAGGGGTCGAGTCAGAAGAAGAGGTCTCCAAGCCAGTGACAGAAGAGGCCAAGTCTGAAGCAGATGTCTCAAAGCCAGAGGCGGAAGGGGCTGAACCACAAGAAGAAGAAGAAGCCTCCAAGCCAGCTGCGGAAGAGGCCAAGGTTGAGGAGGATGTCACCGAGGCAGCTGCAATAGAGACCAAGGTCGAGGAGGAAGCCCCGAAGCCCACGGCGGAAGAGCCCGCACTACCATCCGACGAGGCCAAGGACGCAACGCTGTCACCGCCACCCGTGGAAGCAGAGACGAAATCAGTCGTCGCCGACGACGACGGTGCCAAGACCGTCGAGGCCATCGAGGAAACCGTAGTCCCAGTTGCTGCCGCTGCTCCGACGCCAGCTGAAGCCACCCCGGCCGAAGCTGAGATACCTGCGAAGGAAGAGGAAGGTAAGCCATCCTCGGAGGTGCCAGCCGTGGCGGCAGAACCGCCTGAGGAGGTTTTCATCTGGGGCGTGCCCTTGCTTGGCGATGAGCGTAGTGACACGATCCTGCTCAAGTTCCTACGGGCACGGGACTTCAAGGTTAAGGAGGCCATGACCATGCTCAAGAACGCCGTACTCTGGCGTAAGGAATTCGGCATTGAGGCGCTCCTGGCTGAGGACCTCGGCGTCCCAGAGCTGGAGAAGGTGGTCTTCATGCATGGTGCCGACAGGGAGGGCCATCCTGTGTGCTACAACGTCTATGGCGAGTTCCAGAACAAGGAACTGCACACCCTCGCCTTTGCGGACGAAGAGAAACGGAAGAGATTCCTGCGATGGCGCATCCAGTTCCTGGAGCGGGGCATCAGGGACCTGCTTGATTTAAGTCCCGGCGGCGTCTCGTCGATGGTGCAGGTCACTGATCTCAAGAACTCGATCTGGTTGGCAAAGAAGGAGCTGCGCCAAGCACTTGATCTGCTTCAAGATAACTACCCTGAGTTTTCTGCCAAACAGGTATTCCCTCATGAACATTTACTGCCTTCATTTAATACTTGACCCTTTCTGTACCTCAATCTGAGTTCTTGGAATCTGAGAATAAAGATGTCATGAAACTTGTTACTGCTCCTTCATGGATAAATTAACTACTGTTAGCTTTGAGTATGCGAATTTATGGGATTCTACCTCAGCAATATCTCACGTTACTACAACATGGGTAAGCTAGTTGCTGTTAGCTTCAAAGAATGGAATTCTACCCGGTAGTAGCTGAGGATAATTGCATCTTTGTCTCTCTGAGGCTGGTTTTGATAGGCCTTTGGACTTCTCTCTCTCTCTTTTTTTCTTCTGGGGATTGGGGCGTGTAGTTCTCTTGTCATGTTCTCCATTCTGGTTGTCTGATTTTTTTTCACGTTTCATACAATTTAAGCTTGTAGATTTTGGGGTCTTCTCTCATTAAGACTTTAAATGCCTATGACTAATTTGCACTTTGAAGCTGAGTTCTATGGTTGGGGCATTGGAGGGTGTCATTGTTTGAGGGCTAACTTTGGTTCTTGTTAGATCTTCATTAATGTTCCCTGGTGGTATCTGGCCTTCAATCGGATGATCAGCACATTCTTCACACAAAGGACCAAGAGCAAATTTGTCTTTGCAGGACCATCAAGATCAGCTGAAACTCTCTTCAAGTATGCATCAACAAACATGTTCTTTGTGTTAAGCCCATTTTAGTAACTAGTTGAGAAATTTTAACCTTTTTTTGTTTGATGATTCTCACAGGTACATTGCTCCAGAGCAAGTCCCAGTTCAATATGGTGGTCTAAGCAAGGAGAATGACCCAGAATTCACCACTGCTGATGCTGTTACTGAGATCAACATCAAACCTTCAACTAAGCAGAACATAGAGATACCAGTTTCTGAGGTAAGGAATTCCCTTATTGTGACATGGTGTACTAAACCTTACAAGGAAGTTCCATTGGTAATCTTCCGTATCAATTTGATGCTTCTGTAGCAATGTCTTCCCCTCTGGGAGCTCCGAGTTATTGGTTGGGATGTTACAGTCGGAGCTGAGTTTGTGCCAAGTGCGGAAGACGGATATACTATCATCGTGCAGAAGGCGAGGAAGCTGTCACCAAGTGATGAACCTGTGGTGAAAGGTAGTTACAAGGTTGGAGAGGCTGGGAAGGTGATTCTCACAGTGGACAACACCACCTCCAAAAAGAAGAAGCTGCTCTACAGATACAAGATAAAGACCTCCACTGAATCTGTATGAAAGGAGTTGTTTGTTGCCTTTGAAGAGAGAAAAAGAAAACACTAGATGTGCAAGAATACAAAGAACATCTATGGATTGGATACAATATATGTATTTCTTTAGTCTTTTGGGTGCATATTGTTTTTACCTTCAATATCTTCTTAGTGAATTATGATGTAAAATCTGTTTCCATTTGTGTTGTTCTTCTGGGAAATTTTTGTATTAATTTCTGGGGTTGAAGCTCCCCATCCTGCTGTCCTGTAAATTAATTGTACACAATTGTTGTCTCTGTGATTACTTTTGCTAGCAACTTTAATCATGGAAGCATCCATCCTTGTCTCATGGTTTTGGTAGTACATTCGCTGGATCTCCATATGCCTCTTTTTCCTTTGTTTCTTCTTTCTGCATCTGCCATTCTGCACCAACCTGTTTCCTGTCCCATTGTTCACTACGACATTTGCTAGTCCTTGTTTTTTTTATTCAATCACATGGTCTAACACTCCCAAAACATTTAACTCTTTTGCTCGATTGCGAAGTGCAAGACATATCAAAGCTGACAAGGCCTCAAGAACATCCATCATTGCCCTTTTACTTTTGGCCTTTGGCTAAAGATATCAAGGAATAAAATGTTATGTAGAAACGGAATTGTATCAGGCATCAGGCACTGGGGTTATCCTGCGCACTGTGGTAGACAGAGGCATCTCCCCTTGGTTTTATGACCGTAGGTGAGTGAATCCTATGTTAACTGGGTCTGGGTATCTTGCAATTTATTAACAGCTTGGGAATAGCAACAAGATGTTGTGGCTCTCTCTTATCTGTTTCCGGAGAAAAAAACACAAGTCAGCTCCTGGTTTCAAGTCGTGCCCCTGCGATTCCTGTGGGAACAGTAAATTAACAGGGTTCTCTGTTCAAGAATGTCCACAGCATTGACTGCAGGCAGAGTGCTCCTCCAAGAACAACCATGTCCATGTGCACTTTACTAGCTCGCAATGATGCAAATAGGAACTAAAGGTGCTCTATGTGTGCAGATAACTTGAGGTGTGACAAAGGATGTAACTTTTGCACTTGCTGCTTAAAAATATTTGAGCTGGAAAGATACTTTGTGTTGTTTTCTATTGAAATTGCACTAAGGATAACTGCATCAGTGAGTTGGTCTATAATTATGCCAATTCTGATTATTGTTTAAGTATGGACACAGCTCAGAACAGTTGTTGGAGATGCACCACTACCCCAGGGGGGGCATGCACTAATTGCAGCTGCAAACAATGCCAAGTTGCCCTTGCAGTGCATATCCAAATTGAAGCATTTAGTAATTCATGACTCTTAACAAATTCTACTCTCTATGGGACAGATCCTGAGTTGGTTCCTTTCTGTTGAGACACAGCAGGTGACTTCTACCTACACAAATTGTTCAGTCTTAAATGGGCAAAACAACCAACTCTCTCTCTCCCTCCCTCCCTCCCTCCCTCACAGCTCATAAGAGAAACAAAAGAGTTTGCAAAAGCCACTTTGGACCACCATATCACTTTTACTATCTCCAAGAACAGAGCCTTTAGCTTTTGCTGACTTGGTCACTATGCTTCCCCCTTTGCCAATTTCTGTGTGTGAGTTTTTTTTTCTTGCTTGTTGTCAGCAGAAAGAAGGGGGGGTTTTCTTTATAGTTAACAAAGGTGATTGCCAGTGAGAAAGGTGAACTCCAATTTCAACTTTTATTTTTTCATACCTTTGAAGTTTAGGGTTTATTGCCTATGTGATCACAATCATTGGATACCTCTTTGCAACCCATGTGTGTGGTATGTGTGGCCTTGACCTAGGGGCCCCTCTTGTACTCCTGCAATTGAACAGTGGAGGTCCACAATCTTAAAATCTCCACCGATCAACTACAATATCTACATGCATGTGCTCCTGTCACCAGCATATTGTCTCAACTGTTCACAAAACAAAATTTTCTTCTTTTTTTTTGTTCTTGAGTGGAACCATGGCATCCATAAGTTTGATGAGCTTCTCGCTAATCCAATTTTGAAGTTGAATTGTGGCCCTTTTTTTCAAAAATAATAATAATCAGATTTCATCACTTTACTTAATCACTTGAACAACATGGTAATAGAATAGAGTTTAACTTTCCAAGTCTCTCCAAATGACCTTAATCTGGATGCCATACTATTGAAAGCCCATTTGAAATCATTAGTGTTTTAAACTATAAGATGTTCACAGTGTCATAGTGTTCTCTAAACTAAATTAGAGTGTTTAAAAGTATTCAAATACGATTCTTCGAGTCTTGACATTAAAATTTGCTAATCAAACTTGTTTAAATATAAATATTGGTTGTGATATTGGATTCACTGGGAGTTGAATCTTCTCATTCGGGCCAAGGCATTTATTCTCGTTAGGTATCAATCTTTGTATTTTCGTTTTAGTATTATGTGGTTAGTAGAATTAATTTAATAATAATAATAATAATAATAAAATAATAATAATAATAATAATAAAATGGTACTATTTGTTAGAGATTTTATTAAACAATGTAAGTAAGTGATATAAAGATTACTCCTTATTAAATTATCAATCAGGTGCATTATCTTATTTATTGTGTACAAATAATTTTTTCAACAACAACAATAATAATAATATTTTATTTTTGTTAAAATGCGATTCCAAAAATCAAAGTTAAATTGATGGCCATTTAATTTTCGCCATCGGATTTAAAATTTTCTGCTGGAGATAGAACACTGAGGATCCAAATCCATCAATGCACAAACGTATCATTGTTATTTTATTTAATGCGATATTCTAGAGAGAAGAAAATAATTACGATCAATTGATTATATGAAAACTCGAGTCCCATATCAATTTTTTTCAACTTGGGAGAACTTATTTTTCTGTTAAGTTCCCAATGAAATAAAGAAAATGATGTTCTTTCTTTAAGAAGATAATATCAAACAATTATATTAACATGGGGGGGGGGGGGGGGGGGGGGGGGGGGTTAATTTAATGCATACTTACCCATAATTTAATAATTGCATTAACTTTAGTCAGTAAGTCTAGTTTTTTAATACTACACAAGCAATTCTACTTTTTAGTTATATGTTCATTTTCATCTTCATTTTTTATTAACCTCTTCTACTTTTTTTTTTATAAAACATGAAATTTAATTTAAAATTTTACATGGTCTCTAAAATTTAATAAATTACAAAAAAATTATATCTTAAGCTAAATAATCAACGTATTTCTATTTGAAAATTATATTTAAGATACAAGTAAATTTAACTCCGGTCAATTGTATATAAAAAAATATTGTCAATGCTTTTCTTAACAAAAAAAGGAGTTAGTACTTAATTGTATGTTAAGACTAACTAGATAGCTAGTATTGACATTTGTAACGAAATGACATGTAAATAAAATTCAGTGATTAAAATATTAACTTTGTTTCGCTCGTATTTTTTATCTTTCAATTTTTTGTAATAAACTTGTTAATCAATCTAAAATTTATAAGAAAATGATCTTCCAATTAGTGATCATAAGTTTATCAAGTCATTTTGCTTACCTGTTGTAACATAGGACCCAAAATTCTAAATATATAATGTTATTTTAAGATATAAAAATCAAGAAAAAGAAAGAGGAGGAAGGGGAGGGGGCACTCCTCTCTCTTTCTTTTTTATGTTTTAAAGTTAATACTACACATTAATCTATTTTACATTGTATTATATATTTGAAATTTTTGTTCCATCTAACATTTACATGAATATCATCTGTGAATTTATAGTTACTAATTAGGAGATAATTTTGTTATAATTAAGTAATTGTTATTTTTTATAACTTAAAATAATTATAAGTTTGAAGGGTACGTTAAAGTTGGAGGGTGGGGAGAGAGATTAAGTTGCATAATTGTACTGGCGAAAATAACTTCTTTTATATAATAATTTTATGAGTTAAAGGAGTATACAATGCTTTTTGGACTATATATAATTAATAGCTATGTACTCATGGGACAAAAAGAACAAAGGCTGCATTAATTAAATTTTGTTGGATTAGCAAGGTTGTGTTTAGTCTCAAGTCCGATTTATAAAATAATGTCGGAGAGAAATATTATGTGTTTTAATATTTATCTCTTTTAAATTAGTGGGGTATTAATAATTCTGGATACCAACTCTAAGCATAAAAAAATAAACCATTTTTGTTTGATCCACAGCTGGCCAAGGCAGTAAGCTGCAAAAGCCAGGTAACTAAACGACCACAAGCCACTAAACTTATTTTTCTATATATAAATGATTAGCAAGGGATAAAAAAATCACTTAAATTATGATACTTTTGGATTTGTCCTTTTGTTCCAACATTACATCATATTTAAGATATTAGCTGCAATTTGATTGCTAAAGTCAAAAGTAAAATCATTCTAATTAGAGTAGTTTAATAATTTAGAAGTCACAATAACATCTACTCATCACAATGAAAAAAAAAGTGATCCTACGTTATATCCTATGTAGGGATCATTATATATGATTAAAAAATGTTAAGTTTTTATTTCATTGTAATTGAAGTATATTAGTATCTCTTCATGAATATCATGGTCCACATAAAAATAAGTAGTGTGAAGTTAGAATATAAATTAGGATATATATACACGAAAATTACTTTTCGGATATTTTTCTTTATTTTTTTATATGTTTTGAATAATAATTTAGAGAATCATTAGTGATGATGAAAATAGTTATACAACATAATAAAGTATATATAGAACATGATAATATCCATTGTGAAGGTTAATATGCTCAAAATTTTATAAAATTTTCAAAATAAAAAGAATAATTGTTATTGATGATTTAAAGATTATATATATAGAGAGAGAGAGAGGATGTATGCACTATGCATTCAACTTTGTAGTGAGAGGAATCAACCTCTTTTTTGTTTTGTTTTGCATGTGTTAATAGTTAAATGAAGTGAGACAGATGGAGACACCATCAGAAGCTTTGGATTCTATGGCCGTTGATTCATATGCATGTGCTTTGTGGTGAAGAAGATTCGTAACGGTCGCATGCACGCGAAACGTGACTAACAATTAAAATCCACGGATCCGCCTTCACGCTCTCACCACCTTCGTCCCTATTCTTATCTACTCGCTTCCTTCTTCTTTTAATTTGTTTATCTTTGCATGCACGGCGTCTATCGTTTTCATGTCGCATTACATTTTGACAAAGTTTTCGTTATTATCTATGAAAGATTGGGACCTTCAAAGTCTAATATTCATCACAAAGCGGACCCACCATTCTTTTTAAGAAAAGTTAAATAGTATGTGACTTGTAGGCCAATTTGGCAGCATGGTGTATATATACTATCTGAGTTAATTTGATCAAAAGTCTTAGAGGATTTTTTTTTATGATGAAAGATGTAGCTTTATGATCGTATTTTGTTCATGTGGACGAGATTGGTTCAGATAACCTTTTCTGGAATTTCATAACTCATTAGGATATTATTGACTTTGAATTTTGGGTTATTTTTATAAATCACTCATAAATTATCACGATTTTTCACATCTAATTTTAAACTACGAACTTATTTTTTTTATATCTTTAAACTATTATGATTTTTCTACTTTAATACAATTTCCGTTACTTTTAATTTTTTCATTTATGAAAATACTAAATTACCCCTTTCTTCATAGCACATCAAATAATAAATATAAAAAGGATAAAAATTGGGGGGAGGGTAATTTAGGATTTTTTTATAAATGATAATTTTTTTGTTTACCATTTTAATTCTTCCAATGATTTTTTTTGTTATAACATGTTTCTCTAAAGCGAGAGGTAATTTAGTTTTTTTATAAATGAAAAATAGTAAAAATAATGAAAAAATATAACAGAAGTAGACGGAATGATTAAAGTGAAAAAATCATGATAATTTAGAAATATAAAAAATAAGTTCATAGTTTGGGATTAGATACGAAAAATCGCGATAGTCTAAGGAAGGTTTATAGAAATAATCCTTGAATTTTCAACCCACATCAATTTAGAACATGCCTTCAAAAACAAAAAAAAAAGTGACAAAATATAAATTCTGTTCACTTCCATATTTTATCCATGTGAAGGTATTTGTTCTTTATGTTTTAACATTCGGTAATCATATTATAATTTTACTAGTCTTTGTAAATTAGATAACTTTATTTTGATTGAGTAATTTTTCTAAGGGAAAAATGAAAGAAGAAAGTAAAAAAATATTTTTTTAGAGTTATTTCCTTAAATCACCCCTAAAGTATCACGATTTTTTAAATCTAATCTCAAATTACGAACTTATTTTTTGGATCCCTAAACTATCACGATTTTTCCAATTTAATCTTTCCGTTCAATTCCGTCAATTTTTTTATTATATTTGATTTTTCATATTTGTGAAAAGTCGAAATGCCCCTGTGCGAAAAAGAGGTCTCTTTCTGCATGGTCTGCGACCTTCCTCCGGCGAAGGTCGAGACAGGGGTGAACCCCGTCTCTCTCTCCTTGCGCACGCCTCTTTCCCTACGCCGACAAGCGCCAGGAGGGAGGGGGTGGAGGGTCGCCTCCTCTCGTCGGATGAAGGTCGAGAGGAAGGGCGACCCGTGTGCAGGGAAAGAGGGAAATGGGGGGGGGGGGGGGGGGGGGGGGGGCCTTCTCGACCTTCGTTTGGCGAGCGCATAAGGAGAGAGAGACGATGGGGTTTCGCCGCCCCCCGTTCGTCGCCTATCTCGACCTTCGCCCAAGGAAGGTCACACATCATGCGGAAAGATACTTTTTTTTGTGCAGTGGTATTTTTGATTTTACACAAATGCAAAAAATTAAAGATAACTGAGAAAATGACGGAATTGGACGAGATCAAATTAAAAAAACCATGATAGTTTTGATATTAAAAAAATAAGTTCGTAAGTTAGAGTTAGATCTGAAGTTCAGTGGTGATTTAAGAAAATAACTCTGGTTTTAATATTAGTAAGATTGTTAATCTTTTTATTAATTCAAATTTTAAACTGTTAGTTCAAAATTGAGGAAAAAACGAGGAGAAAAGGTACCCCATATCGTTAATGTTGGCCCAATATTTTAAATCAACCAAATCTAGTAATATAATAAGTAGGCTTTATGAAGCCCATTTATTGAGGCTTTAAAGCCCATAATCCCATTTATTGAGGCTTTAAAGCCCATATACGTCTTACCGCCTCGGCCTCTTCTCGAGGTGAGGACACCTCCAACCACACGTGGCGACGTACGGGACACGTGTCATTCTCAGCCAAGTCCTCGTTGCTACGTGTAACCGAAGGGGAGCTGTTCCAAATCTAAAGGCGCCGAGGACGCCGGAGAACCGATCGGCGGAACCCACTTGGTCTCCTTTCCTGCATGCTCTCCGCGTCCTCGCCCTCTCCCTCGTCTCTCGTCACAGGAACTAATTTCCGCAGCCGACGATGATGAACCTGGCGGCCATCGCGCTCCTTCTCTGCTCTCTCGCCACCGCCGGCGTCTTCGAGCCGAAACCGGCCAACGACCATGCTCGGCTGCAGCAGCAGCAGCAAGCCCGACCGGGCGACCCGCTCCTCGTTCGAGAAGGGCACCGACTCGTCGTCGTCGAGTACGAGCACCAGGTCGCCGACAAGGCCTCTCGACCTGCGCCCCATGAGGCAACTCATCGACTCATCGAGGAAGCTAAGGGTAAATTCCAGGAGGTGGCCGAGCTCCTCCCTAGCATCGGACAGGGCATCTCGACGCCGGAGGTCCAGGCTGAGGAGCCGAAGGCCGGGGCGGCGTATTCAGTTAAGGATGTGGTTTGCGACGCTTATGGGGTGTGCAAGGAGAAGCTCTCCTCTCTTGTTGGCAGAGGCAAGGAGAAGGCTTCTCATGTCGAGGAGGGCCTTAAGGAAGCCGCTAAAAAGGCTGCCGATAAGGCCGGCGAGCTCAGGGAAAGCACGGAGGACGTAGCCAAGGGCGCGAAAGAGAAAGCGGCTGAATTGAAGGAGGGGGCAAAGGGCACCGTGATGGAAGCCGTCGATAAGGCGTCGAAGGTGAAGGATGAGACGGCGGATGCCATCAGGGATAAGGCCTCCAAAGCCAAGGAGAGGGTTAAAGGAACAGCCGAAATGGTCAAGGAGAGAGCCGCACAGGCGGAGGAGGGCGCAAAGGATAAAATGGAGAAAGCAGTCGATTCCATGAAAGAAAGTGGACAGGACTTGGCGAGTAACGCCTCGGACATGGCCAAGAAAGCGACCGAGGCAGCGGAAAGAACAACGGCGGAGGCGCGGCGCAACCTGACGGACATACTCCGCCGAGCGCGGGATGTCGGGTACGATGCCGCGGCGTACGTCTGGCCGCCGGGGACGGGGCGCGCTACCGCGGCGATCCTGCATCTGTTGGGGTTCGGCATCGCGTACGGGACGTGTGTGTGGGTGACATTCGTATCGAGTCACGTGCTGGCGATGGCGCTGCCGAGGCAGCAGTTCGGGATGGTGCAGAGCAAGCTGTACCCAGTCTACTTCCGGGCAGTGGCTTACAGCATCGCCCTGACCTTACTCGGCCATTTCCTCGGGCGCGACCGGAAACTGGCGGCTGAGAGGGTACAGAGCTACAACTTACTTGGCGCTCTGGGCCTCGTAGTCGTGAACATGCTCTACTTGGAGCCTCAGGCCACCAAGGTCAGTGAATGCAGATCTTGGTGCATGCATGCCTAGAAATGATAGGTTCTTGTGCAGGTTCGATTTTTGACTCGGCGCCATTTTGCAGGTCATGTTCGAGCGGATGAAGATGGAGAAGGAAGAAGGAAGGGGTAGGGACATGGCTGACGTGATATCCGAACCCGCCGCAGCACCAGCGGCCCCTGCTGGTGCGTCTCCGGCGGCGGCGGCGGCGACGATGCACGCAAGAGACGGGGTGGCAGCGACAAAGTCTACTGTTTCGCCGGAGCAGGCGGCGGAGAAGGGCAGGATGACGACGCTGAACAAGAAGCTGAGGCGGCTCAATAGCTACTCGTCGCTGCTCAATGTGATGACGCTAATGAGCCTCACCTGGCACCTCGTGCACTTGTCCCGCCAGCAGCAAGTGAGCTGCTGAGGGATCTCCTCGCGGTGGGTCGCATGCATCATTGGGTCGTGGCAGTTATTTTGTCGTATGCTGCTAGATCTTGTTGGAGGCGACCGTGTTCTCTTTATCGATCGTGTGTAGATGATTTAAGCTGACTTGTTGTGTTCACAGATCTTTAGCTGACGACATCATGTGTTTTTTTAATCGTTTTTAGCGTGCTTTGTAATGACTTGTATAGCAACCTTACTGTATGATCTTTGTTGAGAGGCAGACACTCCACAACCTTAGATGTGTTCCTTTTTTGTGTTAGTTATGAACAGATCTTTATGCTTTGTATGCAATATGCACTCGAATGCCCAATTTGCAAATGTGGGTGTGTTCCTTTTCCGGTGGAATGAGTGTGTGATCTTTTCATGGTCGGTTGGTGGGTTCTGCTTGGTTAGATTCCGATTGAATTCGATCAGGTTTGATCGACTCGTACAAGATCGTGGTGAGTTTTAATTTGGAGCTTGGTTTTAGTTCAATTAAAAAGACCATGGGCCATGGACTTAATCCGGGTCTGGAATGGGTCCGATTTTTTTTTATCAGGCCACTCAATATTTTTTCCCGAATTTTTTTAATATATTTCATTTTGGAACATGAAAAATAATTTTCAAATATTTCATTTCTTACTTTATTTTAATAGTTTTAAAATTTGTTAAAACCAGATAGAAACTCTGTAATTTTTTTTTAAAAAAATTGAGTCATCGGAGTTACAATTTAATTTGTCAATCAATCCGGGCCAACCCAATGGGTGGGATCTGGTTGGGTAGTTCAACTCAAAACATAAGATCCTTCTCACCATTTTGGGCTTTCATTACTCAACTCATTAAGGCAACTCATTATTACGCCTTCATTAATCAGCCAGCTGTTCAACTCAAAACAATAATCTAATGCATCATAAAGTTACAACACGTGCATCCATGTGCAACCATTTAATCATGTTTATCTATTGATTTAAAGATTCCAAGATTGGACTTTGAATCCTAGTCTTCTATATGGTCACTTTTCAAAGATGCGCACATTATTTAATTTGGCCCTGGGTCACATAAAGCACACATGCTTTGGATTACTCTTTGGGTTATCTCAAACAAAATGAGGCACATCTTGCTACAATTTAGCTGCAAAAAATTAATCGAAAATTTGGTAAGCAAAGCTTTTGAATTTGTAGATTTCAAAAAAAAAAGAGAGGGGGGGATTACGGCCTTTGACAGGTGCATGCATGGACTCGACGGCGGGTTTCCCTCCATCTCCTGCTTTAAATTCATGTCCCCCACCATCACCCGGTGTCATCTCTTCTCCTTCTCCGCTCTTTCGCGTTCTCGCACACGCCATCAATCGAACACCTGGCCGACCGTCGCACTCTCCCACCATGTGCTCTGTTCTGGTCGCAGTTCGCATCCACTTCACTACTACTATTTTTTTTTAACTCTCTTCGTTCTTCCGCTTGCTTCGGACACCCTCACGAAATCACTGCCCGCGCAATTAAAAAAGAAAAAAATTCTCGGTCTTGGAGCTCTGTTCCCCCACCCAACGCCCCAAACAAAAATGTCGCACGTCCACTTCCACTCGGATCGCCACCACTTGGTTCGTGACTGTGAGCTGAGGAGGGAGGAGAGCTGCGCGCGGGGGCATGGGGGAAGGGAGGACGCTGGCCGAGACCCCGACGTGGTCCGTCGCCACCGTCACCACCGTCATGGTGGCCGTCTGCTTCCTCGTTGAGCGTTCCATCTATCGCTTTGGAAAGGTGCCGCCCCGACGATCTTTGCACCCGGTTAGAACGCATTTCCGCGAACATCTTGGATTCATTCCTTCTCGTGGTTGCTTTTTATTTCTGCTCGCAGTGGCTGAAGCAGACAAAGCGGAAGGCCATGCTCGCCGCGCTCGAGAAGATCCGGGAAGAGCTCATGCTGCTGGGACTCATATCGCTGATGCTGAGCCAGACGGCGCATTGGATCTCGGAGATCTGCGTGCCATCCTCGCTTTTCAGCAGCCGCTTCTATATCTGTTCTGAGAGCGACTACGAGGATCTCTTCGTCCCTGGCTCGGATTCGTTCGTTCCAGTGAACCGGACGGTGGCGTCGAACGAGCTGGTTGGAGTTGTTGGGAATGCTTGCCAGGAGGTGGGATGGGGACACTGCATCCAAAACATCACCTGTTACAGTTGTTAGCTTGTGTTTCCCTGGGGTGAAGAAGGTGTTGTGTTTGCTTGCAGGGTTATGAACCGTTTGTGTCCCTGGAAGGACTGGAGCAACTCCACCGCTTCTTGTTCATACTTGGGATCACCCATGTGTTGTACAGCTTTGTTACCGTAGTTTTGTCGATGATCAAGGTACTTGGGGCCATGGGTTCTGCGTCATTTTTTTGTTAACAATTCTGTAGCAGTGATTCTGTAGATTCTTTTTCTTAATGAAGATCTATAGCTGGAGGAAATGGGAGGACCAAGCTACCGAAAATTTGCAAGGTAATTGTTCTAAGCTGTGTTCTCCTTTCTGCCTAACCCATTATCAAATTCTCAGAGAGCATGGCCGGTTGATTGAATATCCTCAGGGAACACATGACTTATGTGGGTGCTAAAGTCTTGCCAGACAAATAATGCTCGAAGGATTTCAAGCTCTTAAAGTGTGCTTAAATTAAGATGTTTATAGCGAATAAAGAAGGCTCATAACTTTTTATTTTGGATAGAATTGTGATGCCTCTTTGGATCATTCAATTGTTTTTTCAATAGCTGTCTATTTAGATAACTTTTTATGCTATTTATTTTTATCCTGTAGCAAGAAGGACCAAAATAATGAGGAGGCAATCAACCTTTGTGTTTCATCATGCATCTCATCCATGGAGCAAAGACAAGATTCTAATTTGGATGGTAAGATTGCTGACAGCTTTGACATATTATTAAGGATTACAACATGTTTTTGCTATATGCATTGATATCACTGAGGTGATTCAGTTTGAAATATAACTCCTCAAGTATTGAAGTTGTTACAGCAATGCTTCCTCTCTACCTTATGTTTGTTAGAGTTGGTGAATACTTCAGGGCATCTTATTTCTCACACCGGGTTCGCCCACGTGAGCTTAGGGGAATCTGAGTATTATCCAATTAACAGTATTGCTGGCGTACGAACGAAAGGGGGGGTTCGGGGGGCCCCGCCCCCCGACGGCGGTCCCGCTCACTTTGGGCTTTTGTTTAGCCGGCCCGTGTGGTTCGGATTAGGTTTTTTCTCTGTTTGTTTGGGTTTTAAACCTGGTTTGGAGAGGCTATTAATAGCCTAATTTCTGATGTAATGTGGTGCGGCGGCTGAAAACCTAAACGATATAGTGGAACTTCTTTGCAGGACGTAGCCCTAATCTCAAGGGTGAACCTGGGTAAATTCGTGTGTCTCCTCTATTTTTTCTTGCAATCTCTCTGCGATCTTCTCTCCATGTTCTCGAATTTTTCCATCAATTGGTATCAGAGCACAGGTTGTTCAAGGAATTAGGGTTTATTCGAGATGTCAGGAGGGTCGCGAATCGAGATAGAAAAATTTGATGGAACACGGTTTGATCTCTGGAAGATGAAGATGGAGGATCTCCTTTGTGATCGAGATCTTTGGACGGCAATCGAGAAGGAGAGACCAGGCATGGAGGCGGCGAAGGTCGCGGACGAGGCCTCCTCCAGTCAGGCAGATCCAAAGGCGATCGAAGAGTGGGATCGGATTGATAGAAAGGCGAAGGGTTTGATTCGGCTGTGTCTCGCGGATTCAATTCTTACGAATGTGATGGGCGAACCTACTACCAGAGATCTGTGGAGGAAGTTGGAATCCCTATATCAAAGTAAGTCGTTGGTTAACAAGTTATTTCTGAGGAAGAAATTGTACAATCTTCGGATGCAGGAGGGTGACTCGTTTTCTACTCATCTTTATAACTTTAACACGGTGATCAGTCAACTTGTATCAATCGGTGTTAAGTTTCAAGATGATGATAAGGCAATAACATTGCTCTGTTCGCTGCCGGATTCATGGGACAATCTGATTGTTGTGATTGGTGGCGGGGATAAAGAACTTTCGTATGAAAGTGTATGTGCTGCCTTGTTATCAGAGGAAATACGGAGAAAGGGATCAGCAAGTTCTGGTAAAGAGGCGCTGGCGGCCAGAGGAAGGCAATCAGAAAGGAATCAAAATCAGAGAAGGAGATCCAAATCTCGTGGGCGTTCGAAGAGTAAAGATAAGAAGGTGCAATGCTGGAGATGTCAAGAGTGGGACCATCTGAAACGAGATTGCAAAAACAAGCCGGTTCATAAGAAAGAAACTGAGTCAACCTCGGACAAAAAGGAGGCTGAGGTAGGGGATATGTATCTGGCTTCTGCATGTACGGCACAGTCAGATAAAGATGTCTGGCTTATCGACACTGGTGCTTCGTACCACATGACGCCTCATAAACACTGGTTCTGTGAATATGAGGAGTATAATGGTGGGGATGTCATGCTCGGAGATGACACTGCGGTTCAAATTGTTGGACGTGGCAGGGTGAAGTTGAGGATGAATGATGGCACGGTGAAGACTCTACCAGATGTGATGCATATACCATTTATGAGTAGGAGTTTATTATCTGTTGGTACAATGGCTGACTCGGGTGTTATATTCAGTTGCGACAAGGATTCGTGCAAGATGATCAGAGGGTCGATTGTAATTGCACGAGGGGTTCGCTATGGCACGTTGTACAAGTTGCTCGGAGAGACAATATCTGTGGGCTGCGGATTTATTTCTGAAGAGGCCAAAGAAGATGAAGACAACAAATTTATGTTGTGGCATCGGAGATTAGGCCATATCAGTGAAAAAAGACTCTCCACTATAGCATCAAGTCAGATGGTAGAAGGAGTTCCGGATTATTCTGTGGGCTTCGGGTTCTGTGAACATTGCCTCCATGGAAAACAGAACCGAGTCAGTTTTCAACACACAGGTTCAAGAGCAACGAAGATTCTCGAACTGATTCATAGTGATGTCTTTGGACCAACTCCGACTCCATCTATTGGAGGGTCCAGGTACTATGTTTCTTTTATTGATGATTTTTCGAGATACAGTTGGATTTATTTTATCAAGAATAAATCAGATGTATTCGATAAGTTTCGAGAATTTAAAGTTTTGGTGGAAAACCAATTAAGCTGCAAGATCAAGGTCCTTCGTACAGATAATGGAGGTGAATTTTGTTCAGATAAGTTTGAGCATTTCTGCGTGGACAATAGTATTGTTAGGCAGAAGACAACTTCATATACACTTGAGCAGAATGAAGTAGCTGAAAGGTTAAATCGGTCACTCATAGAGAAGGTCAGATGTATGCTGAGTTGGGCTGAATTGGGGCAAGAATTCTGGGCAGAAGCTGTAGCCACAGCAAACTACCTGAAGAACCGCTCACCGACCTCATCAGTGAAGGATCAGACACCTTATGAGGCAATGTTTGGGAAGAAGCCAAATTTGTCTCATGTTCGGGTGTTCGGATGTGACGCATATGTTCATATACCCAAGGAAAAGTGGGGTAAGCTTGACAGTAAATCTGAAAAGAACATATTTGTCGGATACAAGGAAGGGATCAAGGGCTACAAACTGTGGAATCCAAAGTCAAGGACTATTGTTTACAGCAGGGATGTTGTTTTCCGTGAATCACGTTCCTAAGTTGAAGTTCAAAAAGGTGATGAACCTAAGAAAGTAGTAGTGCTTGAAGAAGATTCTGATTCTGAAACTTCAGAGGTGGATGCACAAGATACTTCAGTTGAGTCTGTTACAGAACCGGATCAAGAGAACTCGGTTAATGAAGTTGAAGATGCAGATTCGGATGAAGACCCAGATATTGGTACTACCATATCAGTTCTCAGGAGATCGACACGAGAAAGAAGAGCACCTTTGAGATACTCTCTTAGTGCTCTGAGTTCGTTTCATGCTTTGAGCATAATCGGAGAAGAACCTAGTTCTGTAAAAAATGCAAGATCTATGGATGATGCAAATCAATGGGAGCTTGCTATGACAGATGAGATGCAATCACTGGATAAGAATGAAACATTGAGCTTGTGTCAATTGCCTAAGGATAGAAAGACAATTGGTTGCAAATGAGTATTCAAGCGAAAGCTGAAACCGGATGGGACTGTGGAGAAGTACAAGGCAAGACTGGTAGCTAAAGGGTACTCTCAGGTTGAGGGAGTCGACTATGATGAAATTTTTTCTCCCGTGGCGAAAATGACTTCGATCAGATTTGTTCTATCTCTAGTAGCCGCATATAATCTTGAGGTAGAGCAGATGGATGTGAAGACGGCATTCCTTCATGGGGACTTGGAGGAAGAGATATATATGAGGCAACCGGAAGACTTTGAAATTCAAGGTAAAGAGAAGCTGGTGTGCAAATTGAAGAAGTCTTTGTATGGATTGAAGCAGTCGCCAAGGATGTGGTACCAGAAGTTTGATACGTACATGCTCGAACTCAAGTTTGTACGTTCAGATTCAGATCATTGTGTTTACGTGAAGAGAGTTGGCGATCAATTTGTCATTCTTACACTGTATGTGGATGACATGTTACTGATTGGAAACAGTATGAAGATGGTAAATTCAGTGAAGGGTTTGTTGGCCAAGAAGTTTGAGATGAAAGACTTAGGACCGGCGAATTTTATTTTGGGTATGCAGATTAGAAGAGATCGTCAGAAGCGAAAGTTGTGGCTAGGACAGGAGAAGTACATAAAAGAAGTGTTGAAAAAATTTAACATGGCAGACTGCAAGCCAGTGGGTACTCCTATGTCTCTAGGAACCAAACTTTCTGCAGAGCAATGCCCGAAGACGGATGAAGAAGCTGAAGAGATGGATCGTGTGCCATATGCAAGTGCAGTGGGCAGCTTGATGTATGCCATGGTGTGCACGCGTCCAGATATAGCCCAAGCAGTGGGAGTCTTGAGTCGATATATGTCTAACCTAGGCAGGGAACATTGGAATGCTATCAAGAGAGTTTTCAGGTACCTTCGTGGAACTTCAAATTTTTCGTTGTGTTTTGAAGGTACAAGGAAAGGAAAGATGCTTGATATTGTGGGCCATGTAGATGCTGATTGGGGTGGAGACATTGATAGTAGACGATCCACTAGCGGATATGTTTTTACATTATTTGGGGCTGCACTAAGTTGGATGAGCAAGAGACAAAGCGTGGTAGCACTTTCTTCTACAGAAGCAGAATATATGGCTCTTACTCATGCTGCAAAAGAGGCCATATGGCTACGACGGTTGTGCTTGGAGCTCGGATTTGAGCAAGGTGCTATAGAGGTGAGATGTGATAATCAAGGTGCTATTCAGTTAGCTAAGAATCCCGCATTTCACTCACGCACAAAGCATATTGACATTCAATACTACTTTATTCGGGAAAAGGTGGAAAAGAAAGAGGTTCAGCTTGAAAAGGTTGATACAACAGAGAATAGTTCTGATTTTCTGACTAAAGCAGTTACAGGTGTAAAGTTTGAGTGGTGCTCTACTGCTGTCGGATTGAAGAAGAATGTTGCTGGCAAGACTCTCATTGGTGTGAAGTATCCACCAAGTGGGAGAATGTTAGAGTTGGTGAATACTTCAGGGCCCCTTGTTTCTCACACCGGGTTCGTCCACGTGAGCTTAGGGGAATCTGAGTATTATCCAATTAACAGCATTACTGGCGTACGAACGAAAGGGGGGGTTCGGGGGGCCCCGCCCCCCGACGGCGGTCCCGCTCACTTTGGGCTTTTGTTTAGCCGGCCCGTGTGGTTCGGATTAGGTTTTTTCTCTGTTTGTTTGGGTTTTAAACCCGGTTTGGAGAGGCTATTAATAGCCTAATTTCTGATGTAATGTGGTGCGGCGGCTGAAAACCTAAACGATATAGTGGAATTTCTTTGCAGGACGTAGCCCTAATATCAAGGGTGAACCTGGGTAAATTCGTGTGTCTCTTCTATTTTTTCTTGCAATCTCTCTGCGATCTTCTCTCCCTGTTCTCAAATTTTCCCATCAATGTTGAATTGTTATTAAACTTTTAGCCTCTAATTTTACTATTTGCTTATGGAGGTCCCTGTTGGGAATATATATGATATTTGAGTCAAGTTTTCCTTGAGTACAGGAATGTGATGAACTAATAATTCCGACAAACACAAGGAAATAAGTATCTTCATAGTCATTCAGATATCTTATGCTCATTTGTGCTGATAAAAGAAGGCATAAATTCTTGTTGAATAAGACAAAATTCTGTCATATTCAATTGGTCATCTATTATTAAATTTTGTTAAATTTATGATATAGATTCACACTGTTCATGTATCAAATATGGATCCAAAAAAAATAAAAATTAAATGTGTTACTGTATTCTCAATTTCAGTTGATTGAGTCACTACAGTATCGACTAAGACAGATAAACTTGTTATGCACGATATGTATGCTCTCATCTATGCCATAAAAAGGATGCTGACACACTTCAGGTGGTTTAATTGATGAGATCATGGAACTAAAGCAAGTGCAACTCTGAATATTCAGATATAAGTATAAGTGTATAACTACCCTGTGATGATAAATACCCTGCATAAGCAAAAAAAACCCTGTGATAGATAAACGAAAATTTACTTTGATGATGACTTTTTATTATCGAATAAATGATCGAGAAGCTCTTGGATGAATGTTTAGTGGAGATTTCTTACTTTTTTTCCTTTCAATAAATGATTGAAGTACAAATTGAGAGAGTTAGGAAATTATGTTATCTTTCAATAATATAATAGTACATCTCATGGCGGTTTGGTTAATCTTTTTATCTATTTTTTGTGTATTTAAGTTTCAATTGTATCTTCCATCTTTCTATGAAATTGTATTAATCTGATTCTGACAATTGGTTTTCAAATTTATGTAGCTTTGTTTCATACGTCAATTTAAAGGCTCTATAGCAAAGTCAGATTACTTAGCTCTTCGCTTAGCTTTCATCACTGTAAGTATCTCAGACAGTCTGTCTCTGAGAACTTTGATTCTTGTGTGCAACTGATTACCTGAACTTTAGCAACTAATCTTTAGTTTGGAGAAGAGAAATCCTAAGAATCAGTGAACTTGCTTATATCCCAAGATAGGATAGCGAATCTTTTCTCATTTATACTAATGATCCCAATAAATCATCATTTAGCTAGGATGTCCAGCAGGAAAATATTTCATTGTTTTGCTTGTGATTGCACTTCAGAACCACAAATTGCCTCCTTCATATAACTTCCACAAATATATGGTGCGGAGCATGGAGGATGAGTTTCATGGAAGTGTTGGCATCAGGTACACAATCATCTTTGTAATAGCTATCCTAACTTCATTTTATTACCTTTTTGGCATTTGACAAACCATGTAACTTATGGGCCTAAATTTTATGTCTTCATCCTGTTACCGTGCATGCATATCTTATTATTGCTTGGTGTTTTCACCGGACTTAAAAGAATTTATAGTTATTACTTTGTATTCTTTTCTGTACATAATACTTGGCTATATGGAAAATTATATTCTACAAAGACTTTGTTCCCTTGTTTCTGTATTTGTGACCGTTAGCTTAAAATTAAACCATCATAAGTTCTTTTTAGTTTCCATGGCATTTTGTTAGGTTGCACATAATCTAAACAGTTGTATTCAAATGCCTTAGGAATCTACTTTCTTTTGTGGTTATTTTTGCCCGATGATTTGAAGTTTATTCAATACATTGATTACTGTATATTTGCATATTTTGAACTTTAGTGGTTTGGATACTGGAATCCAATTTCAATTTTAATTGATGTTGCAGCTGGCCGCTGTGGGCATATGCAATTGTGTGCATCTTCGTAAATATCCATGGCAAGTTCTATTATGATTGAAAATATTTTCTTCTAATCATTTGATGACATGGATATTAAAGTTCCCTAACTCTTGTATTTTTCTTCCTAATTAATATAGGGCTTAATATCTACTTCTGGCTATCTTTTGTCCCAGCAGTTGTAAGCTATTTGTTTCACATTTTTTTAATATATTGGAAATTTTTCTCTGGTACCTTATGCCAATTATCATATTTTTTTCTTGGGCATATAAAGTTGGTTGTGCTGGTGGGCACTAAGCTTGAACATGTTGTTGCACAATTAGCTTTAGAGGTTGTTGAGGCAACAGGTCCATTTGTTGGGACACAACTAAAGCCACGTGATGGTTTGTTTTGGTTTGGAAAGCCAGAAATGCTGCTGTGGTTGATACAATTTATTTCATTTCAGGTAATGTTGTAGTTCTTCTTGGTCTAGAATGATGAAATTAAGCTTTAAGCACAAGTGCACAACTATTGCATGGAATATGGGTGCTCAGTTGCTGATATTGTTTCGTTTATTTCAGAATGCATTTGAGATGGCAACATTTATTTGGTCCCTGGTAAGATATTCTGTCTGTTCTGGTCCTTGAAGTCTATTGGATTTGCTCAATCAGCCAATTGGCACTCTAACTGATCAAGTGCTTTAGTTCCTTGAGTTAATATTTAGACTTGTTATCTGCAGTGGGAATTAAGTGCACATTCATGTTTCATGAAGAACCATTATATGGTTGTGTTTCGCTTGATTTCAGGGTAGGTCAATTAATATTTTACATGTAATGCAAGAGGATGTTCAACGGTCTGATAATTGATGAATGCTTTTGCCCATCAATCCATATCCTTATCATGCTGATATATTGCAGGATATTTGTCCAGTTTTGGTGCAGCTACTGCACATTGCCTCTTAATGTGATCATAAGTCAGGTTATATCATGTTTCAACTTTTGTTTATCAACTTCTTAGATGGTCAGCATACTGCGTGAATTTATTTACACCCAATTCCATTTGTGAAAAATACTATTAGGACATTTTATTGCATTAGTCAATGTTCCTCCAGTATCGCAAGTGGCGTTGAAGGCTATTACTTTTTACATTTGCATGGTATCTAGTAGTTCTGTATCTGTTTAGTGTTTGTGTATCTGCCTGCTAAGTGCATACATATCTTACCTTATGATGCAGAGGGCTTCCCATCTCTCTGGCTCTCCAATTCTTCTAGATTTTTTGAAACATCGCATTTCTGACATCTTTAACAATAGATGTAGTTGATCAGTTTTATTTGTGAAAATTGGCCTTTATATGTCCAATCTTTAACTGTTTCGTCTTTGATTTTCCTTCCAAAATGAAGATGGGATCCAAGTTCAAGAAGTCTTTGATTGCCGAAAGCGTGAGGGACTCACTTCACAGTTGGTGCAAAAGAGTCAAGGATAAATCCAAGCGCAACCCAACGCTTTCCCGGACTGGAACTGTCACATCAATCTGTTCATTGGAGTCAACCATAATTGATGAGATGGATGAAACCATTACAATTGGATCCGGCACCTTGTCCCGATGCTCATCGAGAGCCTCATTGGAGGATTTCACGGTTGGAGCTGATTTAGATGAGCAGACCAAGGCTAACATCCCTCCAGTAGTTGGAACTGATTGATTGTGGTTAATGCAAAAAATAAATATGTTACTTGTACAGCAGTTATAGAAGATTACTTGCCATCTGGAGATCCAATGAAAGGATAAAGACAAGCTGGCCATGTCCTATGAATGATAACACGAGAATCATGAAGAAGGTGCCATTGCTGACAAGTCGGTCTGTTTGCTGAGTTGGCTGACTAAAACTCCATGAATCTATGCATTACTCTAACTATTTATTGTTGCAAAGGAAGACGGAGCTATTTTTTGTTGGATAATAGACGGTCAGAAATGTACTTCTGGAGTCGGGAGATGTATAATAATAATTAGTGCATGATTTGTCTATGACAGGGTCTGATGATGGGCTGGCATTACCCGGCTGCTCAAGCTCGCATCAGGCCAGTTTTCTGAATGTGGCTGAATGCATTCTAATCGGGCCGGGTGATGGGTCTCCTATTTAGAAAACTAAGTTGGGTTGGTTTTGGATTGGGTTCAGATTCATGAAATTTTATATGTTCATGTTTATATTATACTACAATTATATATATAGGATTCAATGCAGCTTCAAAATATCCTATACTTTGAAGGAAAAAAATATCTTTTGCTTTGGAGGAATGCTAATGATGGCGAGTGATTAAATCTAATCGGTTGAGTGTGTAGTTTGTAATTCACCAAGCTCAGCACCATGTTCTGAAACCGTGACCAATATATTATACTATATAGTTTTTTTTTTGACAAAATATTATACTATATGGGGGAACAAGACCATCCGGTGCTAAACTCGATTAAGCTGAGGCCTAGGCGATGAAGGCCCTGAGTTTCAAGTTTCTAGTTTCTTTTATTTTATTTTTTGGAATGTCAAATCCGGTGAGGCTTGCCTTTTATGGTGTGAAGGTTGAGATTTTAGACCTAGGCGAGCCAAGACAGATGAAATGGAACGTTTGCGAATCCTTGAGAGAGGGTGCAAACGATCCAGACCCCGGCTATTTGACCACTTGCTTCCTCCAAAGCCTTCTTGCAACCTTTCCACTTGCTTCTGCTCGGAATCAAATCCACATAAAATTCAAGCAATTATCTAATTCAAATGCACGAACTTATTTGAATTACATTCTCCTCTTAATTTTTTAAATTACATTTTATGGTGTTTCTATCATTGTCACAGAAGATATTATTACCAATTTATTTTATTACTTATAAGTATTTTTACTCTTATTTGACAAAATATTGAAAGTGTTCCCAATTTTTTTTTGTTAGCCAGAATACTTTAAAGGGCTTAAATTTATATTTAATTATTCTTTTGTGCTTTCACCTAACCCATTTCCTTGATAAAGGGGCGGATCGATATTTATATTTATTTTTAATTGTTATTTCCTATTATTGTCATGAAGATTGTAATAATAACGATAAAATTATTATTATTATGACGATTAATTAAGTTCGTGAGGAGAGTGAATAAATTTTGAAAGAGAATTTTACCATGCAATAAATTTATTTTTCGTGGACGGAACTCGAGTCCAAGGATCACAAACCGACCCAAGCGAAGGAGAAGAGGAGGAAGAGGTGAAGCCGGAAAAGGGTGCCATGGACAAGATGTTGCGCCCTTCTTGCTGCGTCGAGGCTGCCGCCGCCGCCGCCTCCTATGCCGCTTCTTCGTCTTGCTCTTCGTCTACTCTCTTACGCCCTATCGCCTTTAAGGTCTCCGTCCCCGTCCTCCTCGTTCTTTTTATTGATTTCATGAGGCAGGAGTCTTCTTCTTTCCGCCAAGTTTTTTCCTTTGTTATTGATGAGTTAATAACGATGATGATAGGACTGGGGATTCAGGGGGACCAGGATTCCGGTTGCCGCTGTTGGTCGTTTACCGGCGGCGGGGCGTTCTTCTCCTCTTCCTTCGCGTCTTCGCGCCGCTTCCAGATCTACAAGGTCGCTTGGTGAGTCCTTTTAATCTGTCCGATCGACTCAGTTCTTATGGATTTAGGGTGTGTAGGATGGGAAATGATATGAACGCAATTTTATGGATTAAACATCTCAAAACTGTGGATTAGTTCAACGTGCTACCGTCATGGTCCTGTTCCGTCCTTTAGGTCTGGTTGGTTAAGAGAAGGAAAGGGGAGAAAAGAATATAATTTTCAAGTCTTGTTTGGATGACTTTCTGAGGAGGATCATCCGTCTCCATTCCGCTCCAACATCTTATTTTTCTTTCAGCCAATTCCTGGTACTTTATTTTTCTTTCAGCCGATTCCTGGTGTGACCTTGTTCGATTAAGCATATAAACATGAACGTTATACTTTTTCCACAAAAGTTATCGCAACTTTCATTGTTCTTCCCCTTTTTTAGTTGCGTCATTCAAATAATTAATTGTTCAAACTCCATTAACTTCCATTTCCTTTCTGTAATTTTAGTGGGTTTAGGTGAGAGAACTAGGTCCACCGGGATTGGAATTCAAGCATGTGCAAGAGATTCCAGGCACTTACTGCTATTTTCTAGCTATGTGGTTCAATGGAAATCAATTCTATCCTGGATTCTTTTATGATGTGTTCTGCAACACTGATGAAATTATTCAACATGTAAGGATATTTTATTTTTATATCTTCAATATTTATGCCTGATTGGTTATTCTCACCATGCTGCAGTGGCAAAAGCAATAGCAACGCCAGGTCCTATAGTGGAGCTGCCCTTAACTGCAGAAAATGTTGAGTTGGTACTTGATGAAGTGCGACCATATCTTATTGCTGATGGGGGAAATGTTGCGCTGCATGAGATTGATGGAAATATTGTAAGATTGAAACTACAAGGAGCATGTGGATCCTGTCCAAGTTCTGTGGTGACTATGAAGATGGGAATTGAGCGCCGGTTGATGGAAAAAATTCCTGAAATTGTTGCTGTTGAGCCCATTGCCGATGAGGAAACGGGTCTTCCTTTGAATGAAGAAAATGTTGAGAAGGTGATAAATTCATCTTACTGCTGTCATTGTCATTCCTGAATTGATGTGGGTGCATTCATCTGTTATATGGCATTTGGTTCATCCCTGCGATGTTAATTTATTCATTATGGTTTCTGTTTTTCTCATCTGATGGATATTTATTATTTAATACTGCAAAAACCCTTTTGATGCATACTTACTGGACATGCGAGTACCGTACTTCATATCTATGCTTCAACGTAAGCCACTTTTGTTGTGTATCTATCATATTATTCACCATAGGATGTCAGAAAGATTGTCGAGTATGGCAGGATGAATAAAACATTGTAATGGTGTAACCATCCCTTTTTCCTTCTCGAAAGGAAGATTGTTGAGTATGATAGTTGAAGCATTGTTTTGTTGTAATTTGAAGAACTCGCCAAAAGATACCCTGCATTCATATTGTGTCACCTTTTTTAGTACTCAAATTTCTTTCTTAAAAAAAAGGTAAACAAAAATCTTTGATGTGTACAGTTAAGTTTGTTTTGTGGTTGTAATTGTTTATTCTCAATGTTACAATGAATTTTTTATCAGAGGAATGCTACATTGAGTTTTCGGTCAATACAGTCCACAAGTTATTATATTGTGCAACACTAAGAATAAATGGGTGATATTAGAGCCTGATTTTATTGGTCTAATGAGTAAATTCTTCAAATCTGTATTACATACTATGTTTTGTGGTTGCCCTGTGATAATTCATGCTAGCGTTGATGTGTGGTAGTCATAATACATCTCATTAATTGCCAGAACCCTTTCCATGTTAGAAGGTGTTAATTGTAGTCTAGATAGACGCCGATAATCATAGCATACACGAGCCTATGGACTATCAAAAACATCAAAATATCACTCAAGTACTTAATTCTCCATATACTCTATCAATTATTGTTGACTTCATTCTTAAGGGTTAGTCAAGGTGGCTTCTTGGGGTTTGATCCATGACCCTGGAATGCTGCGAGGGCGTCCTTGAGGTGATCTTGTACTTACTTTTCCCCTGACTTTAGATGGCACCCTCAGCTAGGGGTGTGAAGAAAACTACAGTCCTGAAACCTTTGGCCCTTCTTTTTTTACTACTGTTTTGTCCTACTTTCTGTTGCAACCTTCAAAGCACCTCAAGTTTTAATTTTTTAACATCAACCAGCGCTCGGTTCCAACTCTTCATGGGTGTTATCTTTGATTTTCTCATTGCAAATAGCTGACAGTGGCCAATGCTAACTTGTTCCATTCTATTGCTCTGATGCCTGAGGTTTCCTACCCTATTATGTTTGTGTTTGCACATACTTGCATTTATCTATCAACATGTGTTTTCTATGAAGAAATATTGGTAAAGATAATCCAAGCGCAAAAGATGCATTAGTTGGAATCAGAGAACTTCTGGTCTTATTTTGATTATAGGATCATGGACAGTTGACTAGTTATCCATGGTGTTCTCTGAGGTCACAGACTTGAACCAACGTTTCACACTGATTTCAACCTGTTGCTTAGGAAAGACAGTCTGCATATAGAAACATTGGTATGAGTGTATACAGACTGTTTTTGCAGATAACTATGGATTATGATCCCTGACATGCCGCGATGAATGATTGTAGGACAACTGATGTCCGGAGTCTCTTCTATTTTTACTCATGAATTATAGATTTATTGTTTACATTTTTTTCAGTCATTGGACTATTCCAAACTAGCTTTTCAACCACTAGAGGTGCTCCACCTTTTTTGTAAGGGTGTCTCTCTGTGTTATTAAGGTCTTCTTTAGGTAGTAACCTTGATGTAGTAAACTAAACTTTGCTTGTATTAGCGCTTTTTGCGCCTCTCATATGATTATATGATCATCATAACACAGCCCCCTTCCAACTTTGAAGATAAATCTTATAAACTAGAAAAGTCGGATTAACTTGTACCTTATAGGTCCAGAGGAATGCTTACATCTTTTTTAGGGCGGAGATCTTATGTGGAAAACTATTCACTGTGGTTACTCTTTAATTAGAATGTGGAGTGGAATGTGAGACAGGGGACTTGATGTATCAGCTTCCACCTTATATGATTTCTTATTGGGCTAATAATATTGGATGACTACACCTGTGTTAGGCATCCTCCCTTTGTTCATAACAAAAGGACCTATACTTTGTTTCTTCACAATTCTTAATTTTATGCTGTGTTCCTGTTCCAAGAGCCGATTTTTAAGAAAAATTCCTTTAACTTCGCCGCATGAAGTTGAGGACCGTTGTGGTGAAGTAATCAGTCCTTACAGGATGGAGACATAGCTGTGATCTTTATGATAGAAGTAAAAGCTGTAATGCTCTTTGTTATTCTCCTTTAAAAAAAGATCCTTTGCACTTCTCGTCGTGTTCCATAATTATGTTCTGAATTTCTGGTGGGTGAACTCTAATCTAAGAGATTAATCCATTTTGCACTTGCATGCAGTTACAAGTTCAAGTGGTTTGATTCTTTTCTTTGGATGCTGTGCAGGTGCTTGATGAAATAAGGCCATACCTTGCGGGCACCGGTGGAGGGGAGCTGGAGTTTGTCGAGATCGAGGAGCCTATCGTAAAAGTTAGACTTACAGGCCAGGCTGCTGGAGTCATGACCGTTAGAGTAGCAGTCACACAGAAACTCAGAGAAAAGATTCCTGCCATTGCAGCTGTGCAGCTTTTGTCATGACCGCTAGACATTTCCTTGCCATTAAAAACCTTATGTATAGTTGTCTGTATTATCTCGACATTAAATTATGGGTTTGTAACAGAATACTCTGATGCGACTCTCAACCAATAACATGGTGACCATCAAGAAGCTGAGCATTTGTGAACTTTATACATTTCACTGTTACTTTGATTTTCTTTTCTCCATGCCTGCCATCTGGTTGGTTCGTTTCAGAATTGTAGCGTGTGTTGGTTCTTATACATTAATCGTGTGTCTGATTCTCTCATTTATCATTTTCTTAAATGAGCACCACCTCTAGAGTCGAATAAAAGATTACGATGATGAAATATCTGTAATATAATATGCATGTACACGTAATTGTGGAATAAGCGGCTCCTGAAGCAAGATTTCAAGTTCTTAAATTTTAGTGGGAATTTTATTTGTTGTCAGTTGATTTTATGGAATTAGTTGAGTCGTCGACTATCACTTAATGTGAGCGTGAGTTGAGTCGTCAATTATTTAGGGTTTTATATCTTTATCCTCTTGTCTTTTCCTTGGATGATCCATTGAGAAATTAGTCTTTGTGTTATTTTGATTGCTTTGGAGCAATTGAATGATCCAGATGGAGCAAGATCCTCCTGGAATATTTTTTTTTTGTCGTCAGCCTCTGAAAAGTGGAAAAGTGTTGTCGACGTTTTAATACGTTAATGATTAAAATATAGATCCATCATCTAGCTCGGCAAGATGAAGTTTCCAATAAAAACTCTTTGCATTCACAAGATGTCAGACTTGAGACATCTTTGTTGGCACTGTTGGTAGCGATGGACTGGGGACAGCATGGTGCCAATTCATTACTCTCTGTGTTCATTTGTTGTATCGCCTCTAATTTAGAGTTTAACTTTTTGGGATGTTGTAATTTTTCCTAATTTATTCATTCTTATCAATTGCTTCATTTTTTTCCTAAACAAAAAGCAAAAAGATAATGCTGCAAACTGACTTTGTTCATCATCGGTGAAAATCGAACTTAGTACGTGAAATTGAACGGCAACTTGTATACAAGTTTTCACTTGTGATAACAAAAAACTTAATCAACAACAAAACATTTCAAAAGCTATAGATCGAAAACATCAAAATAATAATTTTATTTTGCAGGCATATATGAATTGTTTCGTTCTCCCTCTCTTGTTCTCTCATCAAATCAATCCATTGTGAGCAATGCAGTGATCAAAATGTTCCCATATATTCTGAAATGATGAGCTACCACCCACCAACAGAAGATTCCTGAGAACAAGCAAATGCAGAAAGGCGATATTTGGCAGAATGCCATATGCATGATAAAAAGAAAAAAAGAAGACCACAAATCCTTTGCATGGATTCCCTGCACCTGCCAATCCACAAGATCTTTGCGGACCACATCCAAAGCATATTTATGTCGTGTGTCATACAAAAAACAGATATAAATGATCAGCAACAGGGACAGAAAAAAAAAAGAGGAGAAAATAATATTGGTACTAATAATCTAGAAGCCAAAAAGAGGAATCTTAGGGTGGCATTTAGGATCTTGGAGGAGAAATCCGAATGATTTGTCGCGGTGTTCTTCCATCAATATGTCGTGGTGGTGGTGGTGGCTGATGAGGGCTTGAAGGGCCAGATCTTGAAAAGGATGTAGCACATGATACAGAAGAAGATGAGGAGGAAGACGTAATCCACCATGACGAAGAAGGCCGTGGAGCCATGCCGCCGCCGCAGCTGCTGCTGCTGCTGCTTCCCCTTCTCCTTCTCCTCCTCCTCCCCCTCCTCCTCCTCCTCTCTCTTCTTGTCCATTTCTCTTTCTTTTGTGTTTGTTGTCCGGAGGTTGCACTGCAAAAACTTCCTTGATGAATTTTTCTTTTGTGCCCGTCTGCCCAACAATTGGAGGAGAGAGAGAGAGAGGGCGTAGTAGATCTGAACATGAATGCGAAACATTAAATAAATCCTAACTTAAAAATTTCTTCTTTGGGCCGTAATTTTGTCAGCCTGAATAATTTTGCTTGTGGGCCAATTCTCTGTTGGATATTTGCATCTTTGTGTGTTCTTTGGGTTCAAACTAAAATAGTATGCCTTTTTAAATTAAATTCATACTACTAAATTACTTTTTATATTTAATGTTTTTTAAAAATAAAATCTTTATCTATTGATAGTTAAACCAGAAGAAATCTCATAAAAAATACAGAGAAGTTCCGAAGGAAGAGGATGTGACTCTAAAAAAAATCGATGATTTGTTCGAACAAAATTTGTCAAAAATCACCATTGTGATTAGATTCACAGTAGCAAGAACAAAATAAGTCCTAAAAAAAAATCAGCACTGTGATTTAATGTTTTGATACGATCGAACAAATTAGTTGTTGACATGATTGTGGAAAGGTGATCGATCACATATTAAATGACTGAGATCAACTTGATCCTTGAGAATAAAATTCAAATATACAGTACCATTGAAAATTAATAAACATAAGGTTCTTGAATACTTCAATTGCGGAAGTGGATCGGCAACGTGGCTTCTCCACGAGCAGATTGATAGTTGCACTCATACGCGTGATCGGAAACTAAATCAAGAGAACGAGGAAGAAGAAATAGCATGAGAGTGTTGTGAAAAGAGTGACTACGCAAGTCTTCTTTTTCCACACACAAAACACTCTACTCATGCACCATCATTCTTACTCTACTTAGCACACTATCAGTGTGTTCACCATGGCACAAGGGGCAGCAAGAGTGTTGTAATGCTCCAAAATTTAATCCTACCACATGGCGAAATATTTTTTTTCAGTCGTTACTTTCTTCGGTTCTTTTTTGTCTTTTTCGTTGATTTGCCAATAAAATTGATACGTAAGTAGCAGACTAAAATGAAATTATTACAACAAAGAAGATAAGAAAGATGGAAACTAGATAAATAAAAATTGCATCAAATGTCGCAACATAAGGTATACAAATGTCCATGACATAGTACAATATCAATATGTCCCATACAACTTGATATCAAATAAAAGACTCAATAATGACTCTAGATAATCATGTGCACATGCCACTCGAACTGTAGTCGTCACATACACATCAATTGGCTTGCAATCATCTCATGTACCTGTGAAAATCATGCAGAGAAGCAAACTTAACTGTTAGCATAAAAGCTAAGTGTAAGTTTGTATTGATCATAGGATAATCCATCAAATTAAGCACAAAAGTAATCATAAAGATGGAGATATGGTAATTGATCAAGAGTCATCATGGTCTCATGTTCTTTTATTTTATTTTATTTCATTTTCATATTCATAGTTCATATTTATAGTTCATATTCATCTTTAGTCATTCATATTCTTTCATATTAGTCATGGTTTAAAAGAGCTCTCAACTTTTAAAAAATATCATTGCAAACACACATATGTGTACTATCTAAATCATGATGGGATAATAAGGGATCAAATGCCATAGCCGTCAGGCAAGATGGCATCATGCAAGACAAAAACATATGTAGGGAGAAACTCCCATCTAAATAGAGAAATGGTAATCCTTCTTTTATCTTATTATGCATGAATCTCTCTTTCGATCACTTGGATCAATCAAAATTGTATGGAGCAAGGCTCCAAATCATCCTTTAGGTTCATAGTCATCGGTATCAATCAGGTGGACAAAAACTTATCAAATCAAGTGGTTTAAATTGAAGTCGTATTTTTTTTATCCACATATCGAATGCTTGAAAGGTTTGCGATCATCCGTTTGGTATGCATTCAACGATCGTCCGAAAGAAGAGCGGATGCTCATTTTTGTTTGTGTTCATACAATCGTCCGTTCTGAGTTCATCCATTAGCTATTCAAAGGCCATATATGATCGATCGATCGAAGAGGTCCAATCATCAATTATAACATGAGGAGATTCTCAGACTTTCGATCGGTCGAAACTTGGCCGATCGTCCGTTGAAAATAGTCATTTTCCTCGATCGATCAGAGGTAATTCTCTGTCAACGTCAAAAGCTCTTCTGATGTGATAAGCCATATCGGTCGCTCAAAAATGTTTCGATTTGTTGACTAATTATCATCACCATTTTCGAATTTCGACATTTTTTAGTTCGACCGTCCGAAAAAGTTTCGAACTTCTATTTTTCTCTATATTCTGATCGAGATTCGGACGTTCGATATAGATGTCACTATACTCTTGTTGAGCTAAATCAGACATCCAAAAAAAATTTGGTCATCCATTTCAGTTCGACAGAGCCATAAGCCAATGCAGAATCCTTACGTTTTCAATCAATTTTACAATATAAAAGTTCTAACATTATCCCTAATATATAGCACGATTCAGAAACAATTGTTAACATAATTTCATCATAATTATATAATTAATGTTAAATGCTTCTATACATAATGCTCTTTCGGTACTTTACGGTCATGCACACAATAATTCTAACTTCAAGCAAATTAAAGACAGTAGTATTTATCAATTCAAAATACACCAAAATCAATCATTTAACTACCTAAAGCATATATTCATCCAATCAACACATCACAACAGCAATATCATTCGATTCATATTATAAGAGAAATATCTATATCTTCATAAAACTTAAAGCGTACAATTTCTACCCCATCTAGCATGAATCCTAATCATGAAAATTATCCTTAAGGCATGCATAATAATCAGGAGACTACCCATGATCTAGATCCCGAATCTCACACCTTTTTAGTCGTGTTTCATGGTTCAACCTCGCCAGATCAATTCTAGGTCCTTCCCCTTCGTTCTCCTATGTTGTCCGCTCTTGATGGACCTTCAAAGCTTCCGTCTTTAGCTCCTAGCCGAGCAAGACTGGGGCAAGAACACGGATAGGCAAAAGAGATGGAGAGAATGAGAGGAAGATGAGAAGATGAGGAAGAGAAGAAAAGAGAGAGAGTGGCTTTAAAGGGCATGATTGTAATATCCCTAACTTGAGCATGTATGATTAGAATATTATATTATGTTATTGATATGTGTTATGAAGATTATGTTAAGACATAAGCTTCAATGATAATTATTGGAGTCCGAAAAGTGATGAAAATTTGTTAAGGCATGAAAAGTGTTTATGTTAAGGCATGAAAATCTGATTTTCAAAAATGCAAGAATTTAGAAAACTAAAGTCCCGGTAATTGTTCCTATATGTTAAATTATTCTAAAAGTGATTTTTAGGAATTTTTAGTAGGTGTGTAAGTTAGGTAAAACGTAGACACAAAATTGAAAAATCTATGAAATCGTGATTTTTGTTCTTCGAACAAAAATTTAGATTTTGATTCCTTGGTTATTTAATTTTCTAAATATTTTATTTGAATCTAAATGTAGGGTAGTTTCTTATTTACATGTAATATCCTAAGTAAATGAATAGATAACACATAGCTTATGAGTTATCAGCTTACTGAGCTATTATTTGCTCGCAGTGTTGTTGTACACTTTTTCATATCAGTAGAACTTTTGGGATCGCGAGAGTAGGGTGTGGATTCTTTTTGCTGCTAAGGTATTGAGAAATCACGTGCCCCACTGCGCGCACTAGATAGAAGATCTGTAACTCTCATATTCTTCTGTTAGGATATAAAGAGAGTTTGATATGTGCCATGTATAAAAAGTAATTTTGTAACTTGTAAAATATAAAATTTTTATGACTATGCGGTGGTGTAAACCTTAGGATTGTTACATGCTCTCAATGATCAATATAAACTATGTGGTTTGGTTATATGTGTTATCACTTTCTTGTATTATTTAGAGGAGTTATGAACAATTTTTTTAAAAAAAGAAAAAAGATTTTTTATCGTCTGTAAGTAGTCGTGAGCTCTGATTTAAATCGATTTAAATCGAAGTCGTGACAATGATAGTGAGGGGTTTCAACCATTAATCATCTCAATATTGAGTGGATGGAAATTACATATCTCCCAATTTAATGGACGTGAGAGAGAACATTGAAACCAATCTTCTTCAACTTCTGTCAAAGCGAAAGTGTTTCGATCATCCGGTTGTACATCGCAACATTGAGCGCGAAAGTTTGCCATTAGATATTTAAAATGTTTTTAAATTTTACAAAAACTTTAGTGTGTTACAAGTGTTGCCCCTTTAATAGAGTGGAGCTCGGCCATGATTTGTCATGGCATGGTGCCTTGACATGGTAATCAATATTTTTAAAATAGGATCAGACTGGAGTATGATCGGTTCAATGGCAAATCAACAAAAATCGATATGAATCGGGAAAAATCGAGTTGAACGGCCATTCTGGTTCAACTCATTTTTTTAATTTTTTGGTTTAAAAAAGAAATAAATAGTATAAAAATGAAAAGTATTCAAATAAAATTTGAAAAGTAAAAGGAAACAAAAAACCAATTCATGATATGGAGATTAAAAAATTAATTGGAAAAAAGGAAAGCAAAGCTGAAAAATAAGAAAGTTACTCCTAATAATAAAATAATAAAAATCTATTAATGACCTTGATTTTGGTAACATTAATGTTTTGAAGCACAAGAGAATTTTTTTAAAAAAATTAAATGAGTCATCTCTAAATTTTAAAAAATAAGAAATTAACTTAATATTTAAAAGTAGACTAAAGTATAACTTAATAAAAAATAAGAAATTAACTTAATAAGAAAATTCATGAGTGAAATATAATAAAATAACTTAATATGGCATCATTAATATTATATAATTATTAAAAATATAATGATAATATATCTGTGATTATGATTTTGAATAAGCCTTAAGTTCTATTATATAATAAATTATATTGTTGCATTTAATTTATTGTTATTTATATATTATATTATATTAGTTATGATATTTTTGTTTAAAATTATTAAAAATAATATTATTTTAATAAAATTCAATTGAAGCGGTCCGATTATAACATTATTGATGGTAGCCATGTGTGCCAAGTGCCAACAGCCACGCATAAAGCTGACTTGACTTATCTTTCTTGCATTCCAGAAAACGTTCGTATTTTATATTTTTTTCTTTTTAAATCAACAATTACAATGCTTTCTTGGAATTTAATTTTCTTCAGTGTTACACGAACGGAATTGGTGTTCAACAAAAGTGAAAAAAAAAAAAGAATTTGTGCGAAGGCGAATAAGAAAATTGTAATATTATCGTCAACGATGCGCACATTGAGATCACATGAAGGGGCACATCCATTCCTTGTGCGGAAAGGTAGTTCAATAACCTTACACAAAGTATATATGCTGCCTTCCTTGTGTACGTCTCTAACTTCAACCTTCCATTTCATAACATTTGAAAAATGTACATAATCTATTTATTTTGAAATAAAGTCTTCTCTATCTCAACTTGTTATTTATTTTTTTCATCAAATTTTCATCCAACTATGATAAATTATTTGAAAAATTCAATTGTAAATTATTAGATAAAAATTTGATGACATAAAAAATAAAAAATAAGTTGAGATAAGAAACATTAAAATTGAACCCTTTATCTCTACATGTTCTATCTTGAAAAATGTGTATAGTTTTTAGACACGTTCGAAATAAAATGTGTACATACTACGTTGTTACGTGAAGCATTTGACCATTTTTTAAAAATAAAATAAAAAATGATCCGGAGGGCATTATGTTTATAAATGCAACCTTTTTTATTTATGATATAATAAGATGCAATGATTAAAAGTCTAGTCATAATTCATATTATTATATTAAACACGTCACTAGTTAATAATATTGATCGATTTATGAAGAAATAAAACGTTATTGAATGCCTCATGTACGGGAGTGGACACAAAAATTATGGGGAAGGATAACATAATAAGTTAAAGAAATATGAGTGCATTAGCATAGGGGCGAACGTGATTTTGATCGAATACATTTTTTAAATACAAAAAATCACTTTGACATTTCTCATATGACCTTTTAAATTTAATAAAATCAGCAAAAACAATTTTGGGATAAAAGAAAAATCACCACTTATTGTATCATTTTGGGCCTCTAATTTAGTATGATAATATTTTAAAATTTAGCTAATTAGAGATAGAATTTGATACCACTACATTTATTATTACAACTAAAGTATGAAATTTAACAACAAAATTAATGTATCAAATAAGAGCTCCATGATGTAGTAGAAGATATATATATATATATATATATATATATATATATATATATATATATATATGAGAAAATATTAGTGTGGCATCACATCACTGTGCGTCCGCGCTTCCAGGATGGTCGAATTCGAGATTGACGGATGATATTCGATCTTGAATGGTTTGATTTACACGATCTTCTGCGGTTCATAATTTGCGCAGTTCACGATGGGGGCTAGGATCTATGGTTCATGATCTTGCCTGATTTGCAGCTCACAGAGGGTGGCATCGAAAAGATGTTGGAGGGCGACGATGACGAGTAGATAGTAGAGGGCGACGACGACGAGTGGTGAGCGACGAGCGGATGGTGATGATGGTGAGCTGCGAGCGGATGGCGATGACGACGCAGAGATCGGCGAACAGAGGGCAGAGGGTGGTGGTGAGGGACGAGCGAAGGGCGTAGGATGGAGGGCTTGCGGTGATCGATATGCGTGTATCGATCTTAGAGGAGGGCAGAGCACGCGGCGGAGGCCGGCGATGGCGGCAATCTATCTGCACGTCTCGCCCATCTCGTCCATCTAGATCTCGTGCGGACGATCAATTTGCGACAAAAAAATCGTCGAGATCCCGCACCATCATCGCCCATCTCGTCCGTCGCGCAAAGACCCCTCTCTTTCCTTCATGAATGCCAGCGAGCTATTGTCGCCTGTAGAGGAGACGTGTTGGGCGCAAGGTGCGAAATTTTCCCTAGATCCACTCGCCGACGCCTGAGAGCTGGTCGCCGACATCTGATCATCTCTAGATCTCGCCGCTCCTCATTTCACTGAGAGTGCCTGTCTGCTCCTCCTCCCTTTGCCCAAGCCGAGAGAAAGAAGAGATTGCACACAAATCTCGTCGTGTCGACATTCGATCGGAGTGCCGATGTTCGCATCGTGAGAGAGAGTGGCCACCGAGAGAAGAGATCGTCGATGTTCGCGTCGTGAGAGAGTGGGCGGCCATATCATGTGAGAAAGAACCTGAACCACCATCCACACTCTCGCAACCACTGAACCGCCAGCTCGAACCCTTCGAGCCCATCTTGAACTGGCAAGCCTCAATCTCAACCGTCCATCATAGATCGAACGATTTTAAAGATGTGGACGCATGGTGCTACCACAAAGATGTGGTGCCACCCTAATATTCCCCCCTCTCTCTCTCTCTCTATATATATATATATATACGCGCACAAAAATGATAACTCATGAAGTAGTATTATAAATAGAAAATGGGTCTCACATGCCCAATGCCATCGGGTAGTGGTGTTCACGGGTTAGGTTGGACCCGACCCATGAACAAACTCGACCCAATCAAATCTGATCGGGTCGGGTCAAGCTGTCCATGGGGGCCAAATTTGACCCACCCGACCTGGTTCGGGTCGGGTTCGGGTGGTCGGGTTATTCAATTTTTCTTTTTTAAAATTTTTTTCTTACTGATTTTATAAATATAAAAATATTATTTAATATTTATTTTAAAAGCACAAAATAAAATTTATATTTAAATATTATTTCTATATTAAAATATTTTATTATATTTTATAAATTTTTTTAAAGTAAACATAGGCCTAGATTTAAAATAAAAAATAAAAAATCGGATCGTCGGTGACCCGGTGAATACCCCTACGGTAAGGTTGTAGTTTAAATGGATTGATTGATTATACAAGTTATTAAAATTGGCATTTTTTGTTTTATTGGTTTTTAAATTGGATGGGATTTTGATTTCCAAATAAAAAATGGCAAATAAAGCTCATAACAAAAAAAAATTACATTCATAAATATTTAAATTCGAAACATTCCTTAAATGAGAAAATTCACTTACCACTTCACCTCCATGATAATTATTAAAAGTGCATTCACAACATCCAATGGAGTTGAAAGGACCGTTACACAAAAAGACACAAGAAAAAATATATATGAAAATAATTTTATTGTGGGATGAGCGGTGAAGTTGCAGAATAGACAACAAAATTGATGAAAAATGATGAATTATGTGGTTATGTATCTATAAGTAAGATTTATAGGCAGCGTTTGATTTGGGAACATTTCGTGAAAATATTCTTAAACACCTTACGTGACGGAAATATACGTGAGTTTGATTTCGAAATGTTCTCGTCAAATGTTCTTGCCGAAGTCAAGAATATTTCTTTTTTTTCTTCTGGGCATCCTTAATTTTTGACTTTGACCTCTTTTTTTCTTTCATCCATCTTTTAATTATTATGTAATATAAGTATATATAATTTAACTATTTATTAATACAATCAATCATCTTATTAAATAAATATTTAAATGTAATTAATTAAAAAGTTTATGTTATAATAATTCTAAAATATTTTATAATAAAAGTTCAATTATTTTAATAAAAAAATATATTATATTTGGATATTTAGATTTACTATAATATTTAAAATTATAATATTTAAAATATTTAATCAAATAAATAATAATTATCCAAACATCTACTAAAACTTATCTAAATAAATAATAATAAAATAATAAATTATATCTTTAGTTCTTACTTTTTATCCAAACACATACTAAAACTTATCTATCAAATCAATTTTTTAAATTCTCATCATTACACTTTTTCATTCAAACACAAACTCAAACTTTTATATCACATCAATTAATTATCGAGAACAAAAGTTCTCTCAATATTCCCATACCATAAGCTGTGTTTGGTAGAAGAATTTGAAGAGAATGTTGGTTTTCGAAAACTAATTGATTTGATAGAAAAATTTGGATTAAAAAGTGTAATGATGAGGATTTAAAAAGTTGATGTGATGAATAAATTTTAGTGGGTGTTTAGATAAAAAATGAGAACTAAGTATTATATTATTTTATGAGGCATAAAATTATAGTAAATAAGAATATATTATTAATATTATAATTTACGTAAATTGTTATATTATTAATATTATTTTTATTTATTGATTAGATCTTTTAAATATTATTAATATTATAATTTACGTATATTTTAAGATCCAAATATAATATAATTTTTTAAAGAATAAATGAATAGTTTAATTAATAAAATATTTATTAATTATTATAACTAATTATTTTATAATTTTTAATTAATAATATTTAATAAATTATTTTATAATATCCCTAATAATGTATTAATATGTTCTAAATTATATATACATATATTATAAAATAATTAAAAAATAAATGAAATTAAAAAAGTCAAAGAAAATAATTGGAGTTGAAAAAAATAAATGTTTTTATCCAAGGTAAAAACTTTTGACTGGAATATTTGACCAAATATCACGTGATAAAAACTTTACAACGCTAAAAGTTCCAACCAAACGTGCCAAAACAAACATAACCTAAATGCAATAATACAAGATGTTCCAATATTTTAATGTAAAAATCATACTACTTTGCAATATGTCATCAAACCGTTAACAAGGCACTTTTAACATTTTCGGTAGGTAAAGAATATTAGCATGTAGGTGGCCCCTACGTTTGACATCAATGTCAATGAACTCATCACCTCACATGTGTACTATCACAAATATTTGCCTTTTTCTTATGTGCAAATATATATATATATATATATATATATATTTCCGGTGATAAAAAAGTTTTCTTTGTTGTTTATGGACCAACTGTAATCTGAGACACACACTTTTCAACAAACTTCCATCCATGAACATGAACCAATCACAACACAAGCTAACTTGTGATAATATCTTGGTCAGTTATATAAGTGAAAAAAATGCAATTTTTATCCATTTTTTTGTTAAGTCTAGTGGAATAAATATGATTTGAAGAAAAAGAAAACATATTCTACATGTGCCTTTTCAAGAATAGTATGACATTGAGTAAAGGAACAAAAGGGAAAAAAAATGAAGAATCTACATTCTACACCTTTACCCTTTGAGTGGATTCATCCTTAAATTTAGATTTAATCAATGAATATTATTTTGGCTGTTTTATTTAATTAGATTTGCAATTTTTTCTTCAATGCAAGGCTGGCATGTCTTACACCTTTATCTGATTATATATAATTATATATGCATAATGTATTTTTCATTCTATTATTTTATAATAAGGATAACAATTCTTAAACCACCTTAATGGTTTAATATCTAACTATAATATAATATATTTTATCTTCTAGTAAAGTTATTTTTAATAATAATAATCCTCTACTGGTCAGCCATATCACATAATTTCTCTGGATATCCGCATAGAAACCCATAAAGGTTAAAACATCAGCACCGTCAAATAATACGCGAACGGCGTACGAGACTTAACGCACACGGCTCTCTTATGCGCGACCCATTTTAGGGAATAAATAAATAGAAAAGGGAGCCTGCGAAGGCGACCTGCTGTCCCCGGTGACGCCGACCGGGACTCGGCTCTCAGAATCCCGTCCGGGTTCATTTCTTACACTAAATGCGTCCCGATTCATTTCATCACTTCCCCAGGTCGCTTCCCTCTGACCGCGTGCGCCGGTCGTCGTCTCTCCTCCTCTCTCTACTTTTCCCCTCTTGGGCCTTTTGCCTCCTCGTGTCTCTCAGAAGCTGCGCCCAATCGTAGCCACTAGGGTTCCTTCGCTCCCCCGCTGCGACCCTCGCCGAGCTCTCCGTAGCCGTTAATGGAAGCTTGGCCTCGCTCGTCTTCGTCCACGCTCTGTTGTTGCCATTGTTGCTGTCGTCGCGGCGCCTGCTGTTGTTGCTGCTGTTCCGATCTGTAGGGTTGAGTTCTCATCTGCTGCTCTTGTTGTTCTTGTCTTTGATTTCGTTTGAGTCTGTTCGATCGATTTGCCATGGACATGAGCCTTCCCCCATCGAGTCTCTCGCTGGGATTCCACGCGGTAGCTCCCCTCCCGGCGCCTCCGGCGGTTGCTCGCCCTCCCCTCGGCGACGATTCGATCTCCTTCCAGGTTGAACCCGGGCGCCGGGTTCATCCGCAGGATCACCGGCCGATCCCTTTGCAGCTCCTCGATCAACAGTCCGAGAGCCTCCGGGACGCCTCCGTCGGTCCGAGCGGCTGCGGCGCGGACGACTCCGACGACGGGGAGCAGGGGGAGGAGGAAGAAGTCAAAATCCTTGGGTACTCCATGTGCATCAAGAGGCAGCGTCGGGGGGAGTCTTCGTCGTCTTGTTCGTCTTCTTCTGTCGTCCCGGCGGCCAAGAGGGCCAAGGGGGAGGTGGATTTGGAGGCGCGGAGGGCTGGTGTCAAGGCCTGGGGAAATCAGTCGCTGCACGAGGCTGATCCGGATGTGTACGAGATCATGGAGAAAGAGAAACGCCGGCAGATGATGGGTATCGAGCTGATTGCCTCCGAGAACTTCGTCTGCCGTGCTGTTCTCGAGGCCCTTGGAAGCCACCTGACGAACAAGTACTCTGAAGGGCTGCCTGGTGCCCGCTACTATTTGGGAAACGATTATATTGATCAGATCGAACGGCTTTGCATTGAACGCGCTCTTGCTGCATTTGATCTTGATCCTGAATGCTGGGGTGTCAACGTCCAGCCCTATTCCTGCACATCTGCAAATTTTGCAGTATATACAGGGCTTTTGCTGCCGAAGGACCGAATTATGGGGTTGGATTCTCCCTCGGGTGGGCATGTTAGCCATGGATATTATGTTCCCGGTGGCAAAAAAGTATCAGGGGCTTCCATATTCTTCGAGAGCTTGGCATATAAAGTGAACCCTAAGACAGGATATATAGACTATGATAAGGTGGAGGAGAGGGCAATGGACTATCGTCCAAAGATACTAATTTGTGGCGGGAGTTCATACCCCAGAGAATGGGATTATGCTCGGTTTAGGCAGATTGCTGATAAGTGTGGTGCAGTTTTGATGTGTGATATGGCGCATATCAGTGGCATTGTTGCAGCAAAGGTGAATTTCTTCTCCTAAGATCACCATTCTTTCGACTTAAGTTCTTCATGGTCAATTCTTCGCTTCATTTGAATGCAATCCTTTCTGAATGATTACTGGTCTGCACTTTATACTGTTCTGTGTATTAAATAATATATATGTGCTAGTTATTGATGTTTCATCTAAGAAGGTTTACAGCCAAGAACTGAGGTTTACTTTATATTTTGTTCCATCTCCTCTTTTTACAATGGTTGTCTCATCTTTCCCTGAAACAACTTAATATGAAGATGAAAAATGATAAGGAGGATTCTTTGGTGATGTATTTTCAGCTCTTAAGTATTTTAGTTATCCAACCTTGTGCAGATATGCTTGAAAACTTATACATAAAATAGAGAATGTTAAATTATAGAGTGGACGGGAAATGAGGGAATTATCAAAGTTCATGTATTCGTGTTGAACACTTAATGCAAATGATTTTATAATGCTTTTAGTCCTTCAATTCTATTGGAGATTCCGTGTTAGTGGTAGTTTTTCTTAATTGTTATTATCATTGTTATTATTATTATCTACAATTAGAATGTCTACATGCTTCTCCCTTTTTAAAGCTTATGTAGGTATACAAAAGTATGCTGATAAGATTCAATTGTTGTTAAAAAAAGGACATGCAATTGAATATTTCTGATACAGTCAAGTTTGTCTTCATGCAGGAGTGCCTCAGTCCATTTGACTACTGTGATGTTGTTACTTCAACTACACACAAGAGTCTCCGAGGCCCCAGGGGTGGTATAATATTCTTTAGGAAAGGAAAGAAACAGAGAAAGGCAGTTTCTTTTTCATGTCAAACAGAGGAAAGTACGAAGTATGATTTTGAGGAGAGAATAAACTTTGCCGTTTTTCCATCGCTTCAAGGAGGACCTCATAATAACCATATTGCTGCTCTAGCTATAGCATTAAAGCAAGTAGCAACACCTGAATACAAAGCATACATCCAACAAGTTAAGAGAAATGCTCAAGCTTTAGCTTCTGCTTTGATGAGAAGAAATTGCAGATTGGTCACTGGGGGTACTGACAACCACTTGGTACTTTGGGACCTTAGGACCTTTGGGTTGACAGGTACTTGATAAGAAAGATGATTTATTTTCCTTTCTTTTGAAGCTTAACCACTTTCCGCTGTTCTTTATGTCTTGGCTTGCCACTTTAGTTGCCTGTCGCCTTTAGGGAAAAATATAGTTGTTTTCTTTGTGAAAATCAGTAAGGCTCAATAGGCATATTTTGTCATTAATTGGGGAAAATAAATGAGGATTTGTAGATTAATAAGCCATCAATCCCTCAAAAACAGAAAATAAAAGCCTTTAAGGATTGTTGAGATGAGATATATTCCTTGAAAGAGGTTTGTCATGGTAAGATGGAGAGATTAATTTGCTGTCTTAGGTTTCTTTAGAGCTTACCGGATGGTGCCACAGTTTGAGTCGTGTAATAAGTGACAATTTTAAATTCTCTTTGTTCAAACAAACAGGAAATTATGAGAAAAAAAATCTCAAGTTGACTGACCATTTTTTATTGTTTCTTTTACAAAATTTTATTATTTGGTATGAGTTAAAGAAGAAACTGAAATTCATCTTTGACCATCGAGAAGAAGCGGAGATACTTCTTGGATCTGAACTAGATATGGTCCTTTGATTTTTTTTTCAAAGGATGTAATCCTTTGATTCTAGAACAATTTTCCCCACTTCACAACATATTGTGTTGAAATCTAACCTTTTTCCTCCTTTGCTCTGGTGTTTCTTGCAGTGGTCCACTGATTTTTTAAGTGTTGAATAAAAGAAATTAATTTTATTCTTAAGAATGCAGAAAATCAAAATCCTTTCCAGCAAGTTATAATAAATATTCAATTTGTTTATGGATTACATTTGTTTTCTCAAGAGAAAGGATGACTATATATACTGAGCAATGGTAATTTGGGAATTCTAAATTTGTGTTTATGGATTACATTTTTGTGCACATTATAGGTATTGTCAGATCATCCTTTGTTATTATGAATTTTTCCATGAGTAAATTGTTCAGATGGTATTGTTTTAGTTTTAAAATATATTTTTCTCTATCCCAATGACTTACACATGGTTGTTCCAGCTCTACTTATTTGTCTCTGATTGTAATCTATCCAGTACAATTCGACAAGTAGTCTTTTGAATGGGAGACATTAAGGATAAACTGTATACCTAATCTCGTCTCTAGACTATATGTATTATAGAAATATATAAACGCACTTTAAATTGAAAGATTTTTGGTTCCTTAGTGTAGGAGTTTGTTTTTTGAGGTAGAATATTTCTGGATTATATGCCATATCCTTCAGATGCTTGTGGCCCTAAGTTTTTTTCCGTCATCTTGAACAGGTAAGACATTTGAGAAGGTTTGCGAGGCATGTCACATTTCTCTGAATAAAGCCCCAATATTTGGTGACAATGGTGCTATTTGTCCTGCAGGGGTGAGAATAGGTAATGGCTAATAGATTTTTGTATATTTCAGAAGTTTCAATCTGTTGATGTTTGGTAGGTTTAATCCACTTGTTCTTCTTCAGGCACGCCTGCAATGACAACTAGAGGCTGCCTAGAGGGAGACTTCGAAACGATGGCGGAGTTTCTTCTCAGGGCTGCTCAGATAGCAAGTCATATACAAAAGGAACATGGAAAACTACAAAAAGACTTTCTTAAGGGCGTGGAGAGCACTAAAGATATTGTAGAGCTCCGCAACCGGGTCGAGTCATTTGCTTCTCAATTCGCCATGCCAGGATTTGATGTATGATCATTTGAAAGAGACAAACCCAGAGAGCGAGATGTCTTGGCGAGGCATGCTCAAGCTTTTGCTTTCTTGACCTTTAGTCTTCGTTGTACATTTTAGTATTGCCAATTTTTTGGATAATTCTTGAAATAGTTTTCATTGCTTTCCAAAAAATCAAGATCACCTCTCTCCCTCCTCTCCTGTTATTGCCACTAGACATCAACCAATCTCTGATTTCTTAGCTGTTGTTATACTCTCATATTATTTGTCAAATAAACATAAATGATGGAAAATTCTGTTAGATGTGTCATTGGGTTGGAAGTTGTCGCCCTCTGATTGCTGTGGCTTTTTGTACATGTACTTAGCACGTACCTTTATCCTACAGCCATTCAAATCGATTCGATCGTGACATTTTTTTTGAAGGGTTTTTGCCTCATTGATGATGAAGATACCAAAGCCCAGGTATTTTGATCTCTCCTTGGCCTAAAATTTTTTTCATCTACATGCATGGAAGGCACTGTTTTGATCGTCAAGTTGCTTGTAGTCTGGATTCTCTTGAATGAGATGTAGGACCTCGTCGTATCTTGCCCTGCTTTTTGAAGAGCATATGTACCGACATGACTGAACCACCAGAACAATGCGGTTGGGCAATTTCTGTTATTATCGCCTTCCAGCCTTCTATGTCAGAGCCGAAGCTTTGCATTCACGGGCCTAGAAATGTTCCAGTGCTCAGGAACAATAGAAACGACGGAAAGCTACGACAGCTCTCTGAGCCGCGAGCATAAAAGCTTGAGCAGTACAATTTCAGGTTTTTGGGGCTCTGTCAGGTAGCTTGTTCAGAAAGCTTGTCTTACCATTTCCTCGTTTTGTTAAGGCATGCCAAACAAAAATCCTTCCCTCTGTTTCGCTTGTTTGCAGAGTCTTTTTCTTCTGTTTTAATTGTGTTGGCACATAATTTGCAACCGTATTTCTCTTACCTTGCGTTTACAGGAATCGTATGTATCTTAGGATGAAAAGAAAGATGACCACATTCTACATGTGTCAGTTGGATGTATATGTTTGTCTTTCTTCTGTCTGAGGTGTTTGTATTTGTTTGAAGGAAGAAAGCCAACTTTCCACAATTGAGCGAGCCACCTTTCCTTTTTCCGTTAGAAAGTATTTACAGTAGAGAGAGAGAGAGAGTTATGGTTCGGTTGCACGTCACTCAAAGCTTATTCTGGCATGCCATATATGCTTCCACCACTGAAGCTTCCACCAGCCACTCACCACCTCTACGGGACTAGAATCGTTATTCCTCTCCTTTTAATTGCAACACAAGCATCTAACTCTGGCTCCTGTCACCCAAATCTTTCTCTCCTCAGAAAAGTTTGCTAGAAGATCTTCATCTATAATTGGAACATTTAAAAGTCGAAATGAACAGAGAAAAGAAAACATCACACAGAACCTATCTTAGCTTTATTTATTTTTTCTTCTGAATAATATGAGGGGTATCTTTTCTTTCCTCTGTTCCTGTCTATCGTCCATCTTTTATCTACGGCTACATATATCCAGGAGCTTCTTCCTCCCCTCGACGATCTCATCAAACAGGTCATCGAGGTGCACCGTGATGCTCTCAGTTCCAGACCTCAAGGCCTCAAGCCACCCCTTCAAGCTTTCCACCTTCTCCTGGAGTTCCTCCCTGTTGCCCGCAGATATCCCACACCTCTCCAGCTCCTCCACGCAGGCCTTGACCCTTCCGAACTCGTGCAGCAACACGCCAGGCCTCGCCTCCTGCATTCTCCCAATCTGCCCGATCAACCTCTGCTGCACTCTCGCCATGGACGCCATGAAGCCAGAACTGATCAGACACTGCGACGCATCAACGTCGTCGGGCACGGCCGTGGTATTCGATCCGGATTGCGGCGGCTGCCAGTGCACCAAACCCCACAGAAGGGTCAACAGGAGGAAGGAGCTCACGTTCCTCGTTGCGTACAGCACTCCCCTGAACCCATGGAATCCGTTGATCAGCTTGGATTCCATGGGGGCCTTCTCGTCGAAGCGGAGGGCCAGGGGTTCGATCCTCGTCTCCATTAGCACCCTGTTCTCCTCCTCGAGCCCCGTGGCTTCTCTTAGACAGACAGAGATCGCCCGAGTTGCCTGTTAACATCAACGAAAGGCGATCACTTTAGCATCGTATACTTTACGGCGAAGCAAAAAAGTTTTACGTAAAAGTAACTAGTGTAACTGGCGAAAGGTCGTAGGACCTGTCGAACGAGCTGGCCGTTAACGCTGTGGTGGCCGGCGGCGGCGTCGAGCGAGGAGGCGACGACGGATCCGGCAGTGCAATAGTTCTCCATGCCGGAGATGCCGAGCTTGAGGACATGGCAGGCCTCCAAGAGCCGGGCGCTCTCGTCCATGTACTCGTCGAGCCACTTCTCGCCCACGGGGAGGTGGAGCTTCCGTACCAAGCTGGTCATCTGCGAGTGGACGGACCGGAGGAGCGCTACGCACCGCTGCATGAGCTGGACCGACATGAAGCAGCTCCCCGACGTCGCGAAGGCGCGCTCGAGGTCGTCGAGGCCGTGGGAGACGAAGGCGTAGAAGCCATTGACAGAGGCGGAGGAGGAAGGCACCATGGAGGCCAACGGGAACGGATCAGAAGAGGTCGACCAGATAATGGATATGGAGAGGGAAGGAGACGAGCTCGAGCACTATTTAAGCAGGGGGGGGAGAGAGAGAGATATATAGAGGAAGAGATGATGAGAGCTTTAAGAGCTCAAGTTCCCAAGACTAGTCGGAAAGGGAGGCGGAGTAGTCTGATAGCAATGATTAGTGTTTCCTTTTGAGAGGAAAGGGTGACTGGAACTGTGCCATCGCATTGTTATGTTTAGTTTTAGTCTCCTACCATTCTCTCAACCTATATATATCTCCTCATTCTCTCTCTCTCACTTCGAGACCTGAGCGAGGAGGAGGTGGTGGTAAATATTATGGTCTATAGTTGTAACCGGACAAAAAACATTATGATCTATTTACAAAAAACATTAAACATGTAATTATAAAAAATGAAAATAATTGGTATGTCATTAACCAAATGCTATAATGCTTTTTTAGTTGTTATATTTGACGCGCATAAATATTAACTGATACTAAACATATAATAAAATGAGGATATTCAATAAAAGTAAAATTTATTGGGAAAAAGTATACTTGTTAATTTTAGTTTCTACAAAATTGAGAATGGTTAATAACTGAAACGACACATTATAATAGCGCAATGTCGTACGTTTTTGGATATATTATGTCCAAAATAATTTCTCTAATAAAAAGGTAAAATTAAATTCTTCAACTTTAATTTGTAATTAAATTATCCTCTAAGTTTGTTTCTTTTACTTTTGATAGCAAGTTTCTTAGTTGATTTGCCCAATGAAAAAAATAATATTAATATATAATAAATAAATAAATAAAAACAGGCGACAATCTCATGGATGTCAGTCCTTGGCCGAAAATGGAAAAAAGAAGGGGCGCCACCCCCCACGTTCGTAGCACATCGCATGCTTATCTACTCCATGTTATTCATCACTGTAAGTCTCCCGTCCCACGCTGCATAGGAACAACATGAACAACACCCAAAAAGTTTGACATCCTTAGTGCCTCCACAATGGAGTGGTCATCCCGGACCCATTCTTCTTCCCCTTTGCGCCGGCGGGTTGTGAATCTCCCTTCTTCTCTGCTTCCACCATTGCCGCTGTCGCCTTTGTCGTCATCCCTTCAATTAGTAGTGGCTGAGTGATCTGACTGTTCTCCACGTCCAATCCGCCCAAAGCCGTCTTCAACTTCGAAGCAACCACTAGGGCAATATGGAGTGGAACTGTAACGCCCCGAAATTCGATCCCGCCACGTGGCGAGATCTTCTTTCGGTCGTTACTTTCTTTGGTCTTTCTTTGACTCTTTTATTGACTCAAATGGTCAATAAGAGTGACACGTAAGCAGAAGACTTAAATAATAAAATATTATACAATGATATAAAGAAATGCAGAAGCTAAATAAACAAAAGGTACATCAATGTCTCACATAGGCATATAAAGGTCCATGTCATAATACAACACTATAGGTTCCATCCAAATGAAAATACAACTCGATATGATGAAAGATAAAGACTCCATTTAGACCATACGATAATCATGTGCACATGCCACCAAACTGTAGTCGCCGCACACACATCAACACGGCACACATCCATATTAAGTACCTGTGGGGATCACACAAGGGAGCAAGCTCAACCGTTAGCATAAAGTTAAGTGTGAGTTCGTATAAATCATATATTAGTTCCATCAGAATAAGCATGAGGTAAGCATGGGAATCAAGTATAAAAGTGAATCATAATAGTGGAGTTGATAAGATGATCATAGTTCATTCTTTTTCATTTTTCTTTCTTTTTCATGTTCGAGTCTCATGTTCATTGTTCATATTCACGTTCATAAGGATAAAGTCATTTCATTCATCTTTTGTCATTCATGTCCTTTCATCATGTTCATATTTTAGAAGAGCTCTTCTTCTTTTAGGGAATATCATTGCAGGCACACAAGTGTGCATCTATCTAGACCATGGTGGGCTAGTAGGGGATCAGTGCCACGGCGAGTGCCCCGTTGGGCAAGATGACCTCGCATAAAGCGGAAACATCCGTAGGGGAGAAACTCTCATCTAGATAGGCAATTGATAATCCTCCTTCTTATAAATCATGGACCTGTCTTTTGATCATTTTGATCAATCAAGGTCGTAGGGAGCAAGGGCAACTCCGAATCATCTTTTCGTATTCATATAAAATAAATCATTCATCAGGTGGACATGACTTATAAAATCATGAGGTTTGTTTATGGTCATACGTCCTCCGTCCACAAACCGGACACTGAAAAGATCGAGCAGTTGTCCGTTTGAAAGTTCATGGTCGTCCAAAAAGAAGATCAAGATTAGATCATAACATGATGAGATTTAGAAATCATAGACATATCCAAATTACAATATTACAACATAATGGATGGTAAATTAACCCCATCAGTGATGGATGATAAATTGACCCAATCAGAACGATGACATTGAAAACAAGAATCATTATATTTATAAAAATATAACATGAACGTAGCAGAGACTAGTAAGTCTTTTGTTATAGTATTGCTAGTGTTATAACACGTCAAGCATTATAGTCCTATAGTGCTATATGGTATTGTAACTATAGTGTCACAGTGAGGTGTATGTAGCATTTTCTAAAATGCTTCATATGCATCACGTCACAAGTACATTAATGCTAACCTTATGAATGCAATGGTGCACAATCTCAGGTATAAAATAAAGGATTAAGTATGTAACACTAATGAGATGACTAGCACAGTCCAAACCACACATATAACAAAATAATAAGATTTAACTCTAATTATTATGGCATGCGTACTTATATGCATATGCTACAATAGTCATGAAAATATGATTGGCGCATTTCTAAGAGCATGGCATATGTATTTAATGCTGCTAATTCATTTGATGGGCAATAATCCTGTAGGAGCAGGTGTAAAATTAATTATATATATATATATATATATATCACATGAACTTAAGAATCTGCACTATTCTAAGTGCATTTTTATTTCATTCGTTCTGCCCCGTAGTAGGCCTTGCATTTTATGCACCCGTCAAAAACTAAGTCTTTCTTCGTGCCTTACCTATACACGACAATAGTAAATAGAAGGAAAACTGATTTGACGTGATGAATCTAGATAAACAGTAAATAAATCGATAATGCTTAATGGTATATTATTTTACTACTTGATCGTATATAGTTCGGTCCTGATACATCTCATACAGGAACAGATTTATAATATTTGTCTCAGGCATCGAATAAAACAAATAGGCTATGCGATTCCACTAAAATTTCATGATCGATTTCTACTCTTCCTAATATTAATGCTACATCTAAATAAATCCTTAAGGCATGCATAAATCTTTTAGGAAAATAACCTATGAGTTAGATCCCAAAAACACACACCTTTTTTTGAATGAATTTCGGTTGGATCTTCAAATGGATCGTACTAGCTTCTTCCCCTGTGTTCTGCGTCGCTAGAAGTACTTGCCGGTGTACTTCTTCCCTCCTTTGGCCGAGCACAAACATGGCAGGAAATGAGGCAAAAAGGAAATGGTGAGTATGAGGGGAGGAAGGGACAAATATCATGATTTAAGATCATCAATGTGGGTATCGTGCTCATTAATTCATGATTCCATGAATCATGGGGACGTGAGTTACTCCATATTAGTAATTATGACATGGATTTGAATTTTGAATTTTTTTTTGATGCATTACAGGAACTGCCAAGGGGCAACCACCCCCTCCCCGTCTCTTTGCGCAAGTTGGGGAGGTGGGCCGCTGCCTCTTTCCCCTCTACTCTCCAATGCCTTAGGGGAGAGGGGAAGGGAGCCCCACCCCCTTCCTCTAGCTCCCACGAGGGATACCATTTATATTTTTATATTTTTATTATTTTATTATATATTTATATTAAGTTTTGTTGCATCATGTCGCTAGTGTAATTGGAAAACTTGCTATCGATGGGCAAGAGGACAATAAGTGTAAGAAAAACAAATTTCATAAAATGAAATTAGAGGACTGATTAAGTACTATATAAAAAAATTGGAGCACATTTTGTATAATTTACTCGTAATAAAATGATCATAAAATTCTCATTCTCTAAGAGGCTTTGATAAAATGAATATACTTATATTGAAACTCATTTCAGTATAAGTATATTCATTTCAATATATTTAGGTAAGAAAATTATTTGTCTTCTAAATCAACTGGTAATTAGATAGTATGAAAGACCTCATCCTGGGGTACTCAAAATTCAAACATGAATATGGCATGGAGCTGGAAGATTATGCTAATGACATTGCATGAGATTAGACTGGCCTGAAAGTGCAAATTGGAAATGGGACCTCGATTATGATTCTTGGCTGATGCTTGAATTTTTATATTCCCATTATGTGAAAACCTACTTTTGTGAACATGAACGTTTCTACGGACGATCTCTTGATCACTGTATTTATTCAAAACCAATGCTGGAACTCAAACCTGTTGTATATTTTTTTTGGTGAGACCATGATTTTATTTTTGGGATTCACCTCCCCTTGTGGCTTGTCTAGTGCTAGGTTTGTGTACAACTATTTTAACAACCGACTTATTCCACCACGGTCTTTGGAGGACGTGTTTGAAAGGACTTTTGGAGCATTCAAGTTCTCCCCAAAAGCCATATCTTTCTTTGGAGACTTGCTCTTAATAGACTACCTACTTGCCAACTCTGCGGTGCATGTTTGGAATCAAACTCTCATCTCTTTTTCAAGTGCCAAGTCTATCATCAGCTCTCTATTTTTCAATCAAGGGCAAAATTTACCTTTGCACTTATTGATACATGGTGCTCGGGCACTTGGATCTCTAAGGGCCAAGACCTAGACTCAAGCTCAAGGCTAAAATTTCACTCTCTTTTTGCTTTGTCTTTGCGGACTATGGAACATGCGAAATGATATTTTCTTTAGTACCAAGCATGTAACCGTTCTCATGGTCTGAGAGCGAGCCCTGGAGTTCAATGAGTATGTTGCGCACCATATACCTGAGGCCCTTAGCCCCCATGACCCTATACGGGTCTGATGGGAGCCCTCGTCAAATCTCTGGGTTGAACTCAACGTTGATGGCTTCTTATCGGAGCTGACAAGGCGGGGGGCACTGGTTATATAATTCGAGACTCTGATGGAAATTTCATCTTTGCAGGGGCCGAGAACTGAATTTGGGAACATCATACGGTTCTAGAGCTTGAGGCGATGGCGATGCTCACGGGTGTTGTCGTTGTTGCCGACAACTACATTACTCACCTTGTCATGGAGATAGATTTCGGGATTTTGGAGCAAATCATCCATGCTGATTGTTGTTGTCCTTGGCATTTAAAGCATTTTGTAAACACTATTTTGTACCTTCTTTCCTCTTTTGTGTGAGGGGAAGTCCGTTATTGTTATCGGGAAGCAAATCGTGCAACTGACTACCTCACAAATTTTTATCGCATTTGTCAAGATGACATATTTTGGGACCTCCTCCGGGACTCGTCCGTATGACAACTTTGGACTCTTAATTAATAGATATCATTTTTTCTCTAAAAAAAAGAAATGTGCTATTTTAAATAGGATTATTTCCTCTTACCACCCTTAAACTATCACGAATTACCACATCTAACCCCAAATTATAAACTTCATTTTTTGGGTACCTAAACTATCACGATTTTTTCAGTTTGGTCCTTCCGTCCAATTCCGTCGACTTCTTCGTTATTTTTTATTTTTCGTATTTGTGAAATGTCCATTATACCCTACGTTAATCCACTTTAATATAAAAAATATAATAATGAATATAAAAATATTTTTTTTAAAAAAAGAGGGTGACGACGTCAACGACGACACAAGGGGAGGGGGGGGGGGGGCGTTTCCCCCCGCCCCCTCTCTCCGACGTCGGAAAAGAGAGAGGTGTTTGTGGGGGGGAAGGGGGGGCTTTGCGTCGTCGTCGACACAGAGGGGAGGGGGTCGCCGCCCCATGTCGTCACTCTCTTTTTTTTAAAAAAATTATTTTTGTATTCATTATTATTATTTTTTTATATAAAAGTGGATTAACACAAGGGTATAATGGATATTTTACAAATACGAAAAATGAAAAATAACGGAGAAGTCGACGAAATTAGACGGAAGGATCAAACTAAAAAAATCGCGATAGTTTAAGTACCTAAAAAATGAAGTTCGTAATTTAAGATTAGATATGGTAATTCACGATAGTTTAGGAGTGGTCAAAAGAAACCTTTTAGATAGTTTATTTTTGTGGGCAGGGCAAAGTTTGAACTTTGAAGGGTGCAATCGTATCTGTGCATGTGTATCTTTCTATCTAAAGTCCGGATCACTTTGACTGGATCCCGGAAACGGCGCTGTGATGTCCTGGGACCAAAAGGAAGATGACTTAGCCAAGAGAGGAAAAAGGTCCGATCTCTCTCTCTCCTCACTCTCTCTCTCTCTTGGCCTGATCGACTTTTTTTTCCCTTCATTGTTGGTCTCCCTTTGCTTGTATGCAATAAGAAAGGAGGACCATTGGGGTGGAAAGACTAGCGTTCCATGTGAGGGCTCTTGTGCAAGTTTCCCCTCGTTGGTCCTCAAACAAGTCTTGTCATAATCCAACTTTCTTAACTTTCTCTGAGACAGAAAGGAGAGAGAAAGAAAGTGGAGTGATATACACATATGATAACTGAGGTCTCTTTTCCTTCCTTCTTTTGATCATAAAGAAGACTCATACTTCTGTAAACCGAAAATAGAATAGAAAAAAGCACATGATAATATTTCTACTAAAATCTAATTTGATACCTCTAAAATCCAGACACAAAGGCAATCACATTTTTAGAATGAGCGTCCCCTTCTTGTTTTCCCATTGGCCGATTGCCTTTCGAGAATATGTAGCAAGTGCTTCAAGAATCATTTCACTTCCTCGCTTGTTCTGTGCAATCTGCAATGTCAAGTGTAACTTTTTATTTTTATTTTTAAAAACATTCTAATATTTTGTTTTGTGATAAAAAAAATTCTGCAATCAATTGGCACATGTGGCCATGATTGGGGGCACATCTTAGAGGAGAAAGGATTCATCCCCCCAAATGATGATTGATGATGGTGGCTCAATGGACTGGATTCAAAGGCATAAATATATAATAATATCAGTTAATCTTCACATTCTTTTTAAAATATAAAATTCTTGAGCACGTTCTCTCTATCTCTCTCTCTCTCTCTCTCTCTCTCTAATTGCGAGCTGTTAACTTTTTTCTACCTCAAAACAAAACAATTGATTATATATAATATAATAAAATCGGCGTTTGGCTTGTGGAATGTGCCCCTTATAAAGCTTCAATCCGTACAAGGTCGGCGTGATCCTAATTAAGGACGTACGTGCTCAAATATGATATGCCGCTACCTAATTCTTTTTGTATGACAACAAAAGTAAAGGAGCAATTCAAACAAAAACAAAAAAAAAAGCAAGAAGCAAAAGAATTCTTATCTATCTCCAATATGAAGTGCACTGGTCTTGTTCAAATTATTTGATTGCCAAATAATTCTTATGCCATTTTTTTCTTTGCGGTTAACTATTTCGATTGCAAAATATTTCTGCATAGTGTTATAGGAGTTGCACTTTGCATAAAAATATGCTTGAGATGTTCTACTATGGTAATATTACAGAAGAGTGTTTGTTTATAGGGATAACCTGAACATCAAAATTTCTAGATTGATGACCAGTTTGGAACCAAGATGTATGGAGCATTGAATGTAGGAGCAGCATCCTCTGAACAGGCTTGATGGCCTTCTGAGAATGACAAGGTAGACAAAAGGAGAGATATGTGAGGATGAATTGATTAGAGGGAGATTAAACGTGTGCTTTCCGCTCCTTGCAGTCCTCCCCAAAATGGATGCATCTGTTGGCAAGTTGCTGTTGTCAATTGGAATGTTGGAAGACAACAAGAAGTCAATCTGTAGAAGTTACTCATGGTTTTGCACTTTGTGATAGGAATCATATAATGCGCGGATACTAAGTCTCACATTCATTTATGAATTGTATTTTGATCCAAGCGTCTTTATATCATTAATTTTTTATCAGTAGCTTCTTGCTAGTCATAAACTACTGCAGATTTTAGCTCTACATTAACAGAGCAAAGAGTTCAGATTTCAGTGACTATCTCCTGATCATAATATGGGAATTTATGTAGTATATATTGTGATGTGAAATCCTAGAAACTTGTGTCAAAATTGAAATCCTGAATTCATTGTTCTCCCTTAATTTATGCTTTCAATGGTACATGCAATGAACTGCAAGGTAATCCTGCAGATAACCTTTGTGAGCTCACCTTTCCTCCTATCAAACTGTTTTCTTCTCTACCTTTTCCTTGTTTGTACGCCCCTGGACGACGAACAGAGTCGTTGTGAATCCGGTGAACTCACAAAACACTTTCGGCGCTCTCCATTCACGGCTGCTCGAGATCTGAAATTGACGGTGCCGGAAGCCTCCCATGCCTGCTGCGAACCTTCTCCGACCTTCAACACTGCCTTCGACGAGCTCCGGCCAGCGATTCCAGCATCCCCTGATCTTCTGCCGGTGAAAGGTACGCGCGATTCTTGTTGATCTGTTAATTTAAACAAATCACAACCGTAGATTTACTTTATCAAGCTTTGATGGTGTATTCACAGCCGTTAATTTAATAGTGTACTGAATTTTTTATCGCTGCTGCTGTAGATTTACTTTAGTTATTTTATTGCATTCCTATATATATGCTGGCATTTTGGGCTTAATATGTGTCATCCATGTTTTTGGGCCTTTGACCTTGTTAAAAGCCATAAATACATTCTTTTTATAGCCATTTTTTAGCTGTTTTTGGTTCTATTGTTTAAACATATTAATTTTCTTAGAATTATTTAAAAAGAAATAGTTATCGTATCTTGACAAAGTTATATCATTATACTCTTGATATTATTGGCAACCATTATTTTTAAATTACCCTACACGTTTTTTTTTTCACGGACATTTTTTTTTGGAATACTCTTTCTCACAATTTTTGGCAGACATATTTTTTATATGTAATTAAGTTTCAACTGCTATTCTAAATTTAAATTTAGAGTTAATATATATATATATATATTTGAAATTACACTTTTAATGTTATAACCAACTATTTTGATACATTATTTTTTAAACTTACTGATATCTGATCTCTGATGCAAAGAAATGTTTTTGGGGATGTTGACTTTCGATCTATGATCATTTCATCTCTCAAAGAAGATTTACATAGGCGCTTGAGCATCATTGTCATCCATCCTTTTGCCAACGCCAAAAACATTATTTTGTCCACGTCCTCACACGACTGTTGCATGCTTGAAGGAGCGCTTCACCCGGCCGTAGATGATCACGTTGGTCACCAACAAAACCAAACTGATGTAGTTTTGTTTTGTTGTTCTGTTTGCATAAGGGGTTAGCATGGATATATAAAACTCTTGATCAACATTTTGATTTAAAATTAATTTTGAGTGTATTAAATGTAATGATATGAGTTAAAAAGTTTAAAATTATTTTTGAATATATATGCCGCATTCTTGTACCAGTTTCGGGGAGAGGGATATCAATACACTTAGAAAAACACAATAGACTAGATATATCGTGGACTACGCAACTTTTTTTTTTATGAAATATTGATGATTATAAAAATTTAAAATAACTCAATGCTCATAGAGTTTATATAAGATCTTCAATATAAATTAAGAAACATAAATTGATTATTTTTAAGTGTCTACAAGACATTATCAACGGTACCAGTGGAAATAACCATAAGTTACAATTTCTTTTATTTTATTTATTTATTTATTGTAGAATTGGCTTCAAGGATTATTGGGATCATAATGAAGTAGAAGAAACTAAAAAGTGGTTAACTGATGGGCTTGGTGGAATACACTCTCAAAGATCTTCAAACAATAACTAAAGATTCAGCTCCAAAATGTGGCCTTACCAACACTTTCAGACAAACACCGAAGAGAGATGAAAAAATTGTCCTTAAGTCATGAAAGGGCTTCAGCAGCAGCATAATTCTCTACAAAAAAATCAAAACCAAGTCAAACTGTAAACATGTACAGTGAACGTAATTAGATGGATAGGTAACCTACCCACACTCCGATTCTAATTCTACCATTAGCTCGGAGGAGGCCCTCTTAATCTATATACAATATAAAGCTATGCTCATGGGCAATTTAGGAAGCATTCTTCTTCCATCATTTACCCATTCTTTTTTGTGGTTTTTTTCTGATTTTTGAAAATTTTTAACTAACATATTCTCAATCCCAACCTATTTTCTCATTTAATTATGATACATGATCTTTGCATTGAATTCTTTAGTCATAACTTATTTCAACATTTTGTTTGTGTAACTCTTATCTAAATCATTTATCTATATATAATATAAAGCTATGCTCATGGGAAATTTAGGAACAAAAAGTTGGAGCATTCTCCTTCCATCATTCACCCATTCTTTTTTGTGATTTTCCTCTGATTTTTTAAATCTTTTAACTAACATATTCTCAATCCCAACCTATTTTCTCATTTAGACACTGTTTGGCATTATAAATCATTAAAGACTGTTCATTGATATGGATAGTTATTATTGTTATTTTTTGTATAAAAGTCTTAATCTTCCTTTTTAATGATTTTATGAAGAGACAATAATAGTACACATTTCGTGTCACGCAAACTTTATTTTTTCTTTTGATATATATTTAAAGTTCACGTAATTATTTATTTCAAATAATTGGTTTGATTTTTATTTTTTTAAAAAATTATAACGCATTAAGTGAAATCCAAAATCTTCAAGGAAAGATGAAGCCATGATAAAAAATTTTTTTATTGTCAATCTAAATATTTTAAAATGTAAACTTAAATATAATTTTTAATTTAAAGTTGTAAGATATTTATGAATCGATTGTAAACATAACAAAAAAATTAAAATTATATTTTAGAATATATTCCACTTACTTGAAGCGCGATCATGTTACCTAGTCTTATATTTATTTATATAAGGCTCATCAACAAGGGACCGTTTTAAACTATTATCATCACAGTTTTGCTATTTTTTTCATTTTTTCTATTTTTTCTTTTTTTTAATGCATTACTTAAATCTTTGCACACTTAAATCTCCGAAGAAATGCACCACTTTTTTTAACCGGCAACTCTTCATATTCGACCCCTTCCAATTCTTTCTCGGCAATCTCATCTTCGTCATTTGCAACTCGGCCTCATCTCCTATAGTCCCTAACACTGCTTGCGCCCCTGATCAGCTTCTTCGTCGATCTCGTGTATGTATATATATATATATATATATATATATATATATATATATATATATATATATATATCTTTTTTCCATTTTTTAGATTTATTCATTTTTTGTTCTTGCTCCTAAGTTATGTTTAAAAATGACAACTTATGGAAATGGAAGAGAACATTCAATTCATCAGTTATCATAATAATTAAATTGCGCATGTTACAATGGAAATAACTTAGAGTTTTTTGCTTCCCTAAGGTAGTGTTTGTTTCCGAAATTTAAGTCGGCCCAAATTTCAAAACTTTTTACCAAACGGGCCAATCTGGTCAAGTGACCCGAGTTCTCCAAAATGGAAAACCCAAAGTTCTTCCCTTCAACGAGAACTTGGTCGACTATTTTTTTGCTTTTTTTCTTTCAATTCTTTATTATATTTTAATTAATAAGATATTAATAATTATTATTTAATGGTAATATTATTCATTAAACTATTATTATATTAACTTAAATAATAATCAATTATAATATTTTATTTATTAATATAATATTATTTAGCTTATAAAATAAATTCTTTAACTTAATATGAATATTTTTTATAATATTAATAACATAGGGAAAATAATAAATTATAATAATATTATTTTCATAAATTATAATATTAATGTAAGTAATTTTCATAAATTATAAAAATATAATATTAAAATAAATATTTTCATAAATAAATGTTTTAACTAAATAAATAAATAATATTTTAATTTACTATAATTTTATACTTCATAAAATAATAAATTATATCATTAGTTTTTACTTTTTATTCAAACATCTACTAAAACTTATCTATCAAATCAATCTTCCAAATTTTCATCATTACATTTTTCATCCAAATACTACATCTAAACTTATCTATCAAATTAATGAGTTCTACGGAACTAACGGAAACTCAAAATCCCTGTGCCAAATACAACCTAAATGACAATGAATGCATGGGATATGAAGAACTTTTTGAACATTTTTCAATTGTGCCCGTTTCTTTTAAGATGATGAGAGTTTAAAACAAACTACCATACGCGGGGCCCTACGAAGCAGTGTGACACCTGCAGACGGTTGAGGGCGTCGAAGACGGCAATGAGGTCTTCTCCACAAATACCATCAAATGTTCTTGAAAGTTCGACAGTGTTTGGTAGGCGAACAAACAACAGAACTTCATCATGTTCAGCCAAACGCGCACGACATCAACAGTGGGGTCCACCAGAACAAAAGTTTTGGTCAAATCACTTTGTTCTGGAAAATCCCTGCCTAAAAGTTCCAACTCGATGTTGGAACTTTGAAAGTTCTCGTTGTTATTCAACTCGATGCCGTCAAGAATCCAAGTTCGTGTTCTTCGTACGTCCGGCTAAACATGAAGCCTGAACAGAGCCATCTCCTCATCATGCTCTGATAGTTTTTCAGAACATTTGTTCTCTTAACCAAACGCAGCCATGTCATAGGAATCTGTTGTGCTTCTAGTTGGTGCCCTTATCTTTGGCTACGACATCGACATTTCTGGTGAGTACTTGCATTGCATCCATTATGAGGTGAGAGGTGGGATCACGTTCCTAGCCGGCTCCGTGCTCAACAGCGATGTCTCCTCAAACACATCCTTCTCAACATCGGAGTCGGTTTCACATCCTCCTTATGCTCATCTTCGACACAGACGATATTGACGAGGAGTTCAATGACCTCGTGGCTGTCAACGACGAGGCAAAGACCATCAAGCACTCCTGGGCCAACATGGGCCGCAGGAAGCTTTCTTGCAGGATGGCTCTCAGTTGCTATCTGTCAGGTGTGGTTCTTAGATACTTTATTCTAAAACTGTTACATTTGGAATGCTTAAATGTCAGCCATTGAGGTTGCTTCATTGTTTTAGATCATCGTTGGGATGCTGATCACATTAAAATTTGAAACCACCAGAGTCGGGTCGATCTCGAAGATGTCGGCCACCTTCGTGGACCTGTGATCATCTTCATTTGCCTCTATGTCGTCGAATTCGCGTGGTCCCTCTCGGGTGGCTGGTTACAGAGAGATCTTCCCACTGGGCATAACATCAACATCTTGATGAACATGTTCTTCACGTTCATCATCTCTCAGGCTTTCCTCGCCATGTTTTTCCACTTCAAGTTCGCCATGGTCATAATGACGACCTTCATCACCCTCCCTTCCTCTCGGAGAACGTGCCCATCAAGGAAATGATCTTCACCTGGAAGGCACATTATTTATGGGACAGACTCATTAACTAGAAGTGTTTACGGGTCGGGTCACCCCAGACCCGACCTGACCTGTCTGATTTTGATCGGGTCAGCTCGGCAGGTCAGCCCTCTTTGGAGAGATGGATCCGATCCATCGGGTCGGGTGGTCATTTTTTTTTAAAAAAAATTCTTACCTTTTCTATTATTTAATATAAAAATATAATATAATATAATATATTTTGAAAGCATAAAATAATTTGTTAAACATTTATATATAAATAATTTTGAGAACAAGAGAGAATAAAGAGTACATGTGTATGTGTTGCGATCTTGTTTGCATGTTGTAATGTTCCCTTCGAACTTTGAACTGTCAAGAGCAATTTAGAGATCGCATTATATGAAAAAATAAGGATAAATGAATTTGCTCTCAAAGATTTAGACAGAGTCAAAAAGCAACTAAACTCCAACACATTAAACCTTTTATTTTATTTTTGAACGATTTGATTTATGTTAACCAACCATTAAGGTAGACCGGATTTAGATTCTCCTAATAAGATCTTATGATACTTAGAGAGAAAAATAATGCCAATCTTAAGGTTATAAGTTATTTGTACAAAATTTAAAGACAGAGGATAAAATGCGCCCAAAATTTGGATTGAATCCATATTTTCGTCAAAATTTATTCAATTGGTAAAAAAAAGACAAAAATAAATTAAATTATCAATATTCTATTGTTACAATCAGAAGACAATATATTATCAACTGATTGCCATCATATCATTGTTTATATTTACATGTATAGCATATAATTGAAAAAGAATAGAATTCAGTATAAAGGTATATTGCATTAAATAATAAAAAATAAAAGTATTTAAGTTATATATTTTTATCATTTACGAATTGTGGGGTAATTCCCCTTCAGTCTTTTTATATTATTATTATTTTGAATAGTATGAAATAAGAAACAGGAGAACATTGATTTAAAATACAAGGTTGATTTTATTTGTCAAAAAATGAGTAAAAATTCGGTAATTTACAATAAGATAATTTAACCTTATTTTTATCTATGAATAGTAATCAATATATAAATCTCAATAAAATTTAATAAAATATTTAATGATAGAGAATTTTAAATTGCGCGAAGCGCTATAAGTTTTCCTAGTTATAATATAAATATGCACGTCATCCTACTCGAGCTCTGAACCAATAAGCTATATATATATATATATATATATATATATATATATATTATAGACACTAGTAGCACATTGATCAGTCTAACCAAAATTAGTCTTAGTTAACGTCTTTGCGCGCATGCATAGATGAGTGGCAAGACTACCTTTTCTCCGTCGTCACTCTTGCAATCGTATGCCTCCACGTTTGGCGATGCTGCGTGACTTGCCTGCGGCTCGTGCAAGAGGAAGCGGAAGAGCTGCCGGCGGCGGCCGGCGCTGCAACGCCGCTGGATCGCGGCGTGGATCGCGGCGTGCTCGCGTCGATGCCGGCCTTTGTCTACAGGAGCTCGGACGAGGAGATGGTGAAGCGGCTGGACTACCCGTGCGCCGTCTGCCTGGAGGAGTTCGCCGACGGCGAGAAGGGGCGGCGGCTCTTGCCGTGCTCGCATTGTTATCACGTCAAGTGCGCCGTCAAATGGCTCTCAGCCCACTCAACGTGCCCCTTGTGCAGATGTCTCGTTGGCTCATTAGATGTTTGATTCCTCCTAATTTTCTTTTTCTTGTTTTTGGTATTTGATTAATTGTTATTGGTATGAAGCATTATTACTTAATATCGATGTTATTATCAAAGATATATTAACTGCACAAGTTATGCGTACGAATGAACAAATTCTGAGACGATCAACATTATTATGATCCGACGATAAACCTTATTTTATCAAATTGTTGTAACAAAATTGTTTTTTAATTGCAGAAGAATCTTTGATGGAAGAAAATTTTCGTGAAGAGTTATTACTTTATAACTTTGTCTCATCAAGAATCTAAGTTCGTGTTCTTCACACGTCCAGTCAAACGTGAAGCCTGAATAGAGTCATCTCATCATCATATTCCGATAACTTTTCGGAACATTTGTTCTCCTAACCAAACACAACCATGTCAGAATTTGTCGCGCGTCTAGTTGGCGGCCTTATCTTTGGCTATGACATCGACATCTCTCTGAGTACTTGCATTGCATCCATTATGAGGTAAGAGGTGGAATCACGTTCCTAGTCGGCTCCATGCTCAACAGCGACGTCCAACGTGCTCATTCTCACCCTCAAACGCATCCTTCTCAACATCGGAGTCGGTTTCACATCCTTCTCAAGTTCATCTTCGGCATAGACGACATTGACAAGGAGTTTAATGACCTCGTGGCTGCCAGCGACGTGGCAAAGACCGTCAAGCACTCCTGGGCCAGCATCAGCCGCAGTAAGCTTTCTTGCAGGGTGGCTCTTAGATGCTCATCTATCAGGTGTGGTTCTTAGATACTTTATTCTAAAACCGTTACATTTGAAATGCTTAAATTTCAGCCATTGAGGTTGCTTCATTGTTTCAGATCATCGTTGGTACGCTGATCACATTAAATTTTGAAACCACCGGAGTAGGGTCGATCTCGAAGACGTCAGCCACCTTCATGGACCTGTGGTCATCTTCATCTGCCTCTATGTCAGATTCGCATGGTCCCTCTCGGGTGGCTAGTTACAGCGAGATCTTTCTGCTAGAGATTCGATCGGCGAGCATATATGCATCAACATCTTGGTGAACATGTTCTTCACGTTCATAATCGCTCAGGCTTTCCTCGCCATGTTTTGCCACTTCAAGTTCGTCATGGTCATCATGACGACCTTCATCACCCTCTCTTCCTCCTAAATAATGTGCCCATCGAGGAAATGATCTTCACCTGGAAGGCACATTATTTCTAGGGCAGGCTCATTAATTAGGTGTGTTCACGGGTCGGATTTGACCCAACCCGACCCGTTCGATTTTGATCGTATCGTGTAGGGTCGGATCAGCCCTCTTTGGAGGGATGGATCCGTTTAGGTCGAGTTGGATCAGTCGGTTGGTTAGGTTACCCGACCATCATTTTTTCTTTTTTTAAAATTTTTCTTACCTTTTCCATTATTTAATATAAAAATATGATATAATATTTATTTTAAAAGCATAAAATAATTTGTTAAATATTTATATATTATTTTACACATTTAAATATTTTATTTATTTATTTAATATAAAATATAGGCTAAAAACTAAAAAAAAGTCAAGTCTTTTGGGTCGGGTTGGGTCAGGCCATCGGGATCGTAGGTCGACCCAACCGGCTGAACACCCCTATCATAACACAATGAACAAATTAAAAGTGGATCTCTCGCTAGGATGTCGAGAACAAGAGGAGAGAGAAAGAGTGTGTGTATGTGTTGGGATCTTGTTCGCATGTTGTAATGTGTTCTCTTCCAACTTTGAACTGTCAAGAGCAATTTAGAGTTATCGCATTATATGAAAATAAGGATAAATGAATTTGCTCTCAAAGATTTAGATAGAGTCATAAAGCAACTAAACTACAACACGTTAAACCTTTTATTTTATTTTTGAATGATTTGATTTGTGTTAATTACCCATCAAGGTTGTCCGGATTTAGATTCTCCTAATAAGATCTTATGATACTTAGAGAGAAAAATAATGTCAATCTTAAGGTTATAAGTTATTTGTACAAAATTTAAAGACATAAAGAGGATAAAATGCACCCAATAAAAATAAATATGATATTTTTTCGAAAAAAATAATTTGGATTGAATCCATATTTTCGTCAAAATTTATTCAATTGGTAAAATAAAGACAAAAAGAAGTTAAATTATCAATAATCTATTGTTACAATTAGAAGACAATATATTATCAACTGATTGCCATCATATCATTGTTTATATCTACGTGTATGGGATATAATTGAAAAAGAATAGAACTTCAGCATAAAGGTATATTGCATTAAATAATAAAAAATAAAAGTATTTAAGTTATATATTTTAATCATTTACGAATTGTGGGGTAAGTCCCCCTTCAGTCTTTTTATTATTATTATTATTATTATTATTATTATTATTATTATTATTATTATTATTATTATTATGAATAGTACGATATAAGAAACAGGAGAACATTGATTTAAAATACAAGGTTGATTTTATTTGAGTAAAAATTCGGTAATTTACAATAAGATAATTTAACCTTATTTTTATTATGAATAGTAATCAATATATAAATCTCAATAAAATTTAATAAAATATTTAATGATAGAGAATTTTAAATTGCACGAAGCGCTATTAGTTTTCCTAGTTATAATATAAATATGCACGTCATCCTACTCGAGCTCTGAACCAATAGGCTATATATATATATATATATATACACACTAGTAGATTACACATTGATCAGTCTAACCAAAATTAGTCTTAGTTAACGTCTTTGCGTGCATGCATGGATGAGTGGCAAGACTACCTTTTCTCCGTCGTCACTCTTGCAATCGTATGCCTCCACGTTTGGCGATGCTGCGTGACTTGCCGGCGGCTCGTGCAAGAGGAAGCGGAAGAGCTGCCGGCGGCGGCCGGCGCTGCCACGCCGCTGGATCGCGGCGTGGATCGCGGCGTGCTCGCGTCGCTGCCGGTCTTCGTCTACAGGAGCTCGGACGAGGAGATGGTGAAGCGGCTGGACTACCCGTGCGCCGTCTGCCTGGAGGAGTTCGCCGACGGCGAGAAGGGGCGGCGGCTCTTGCCGTGCTCGCATTGTTATCACGTCAAGTGCGCCGACAAATGGCTCTCCGCCCACTCAACGTGCCCCTTGTGCAGATGTCTCGTGGGCTCATTAGATGTCTGATTCCTCCTAATTTTCTTTTTCTTGTTTTTGGTATTTGATTAATTGTTATTGGTATGAATCATTATTACTTAATAACGATGTTATTATCAAAGATATATTAACTGCACAAGTTATGCGTACGAATGAACAAATTCTGAGACGATCAACATTATTATGATCCAACGATAATTGTTGAAATAAAATTGTTTTTTAATTAGTAATTAATCGCAGAAGAATCTTTGATGGAAGAAAAAAATACTTCGTGAAGACTTATTACTTTATAACTTTGTCACGTCAAGAATCTAAGTTCGTGTTCTTCGCACGTCCGATCAAACGTGAAGCGTGAATAGAGCCATCTCATCATCATGTTCCGATTACTTTTCGGAACATTTGTTCTCTTAACCAAACACAACTATGTCATAAGTCCAGTTGGTGGCCTTATCTTCGGCTATGACATCGACATCTCTCGTGAGTACTTGCATTGCATCCATTATGAGGTAAGAGATGGAATCACATTCCTAGCCGGCTCCATGCTCAACAGCGACGTCCAACGTGCTCATTCTCACCCTCAAACGCATCCTTCTGAACATCGGAGTCAATTTCACATCCTCCTCAAGTTCATCTTCGGCATAGACGACATTGACAAGGAGTTCAATGACCTCGTGGCTGCCAACGACGAGGCAAAGGCTGTCAAGCACTGGGCCAACATCTGTCGCGGGAAGCTTTCTTGCAGGGTGGCTCTTAGATGCTCATCTGTCAGGTGTGGTTCTTAGATACTCTATTCTAAAATCGTTACATTTGGAATGCTTATGTCAACCATTGAGGTTGCTTCATTGTTTCATATCATCGTTGGTACGCTGATCACATTAAATTTTGAAACCACCGGAGTAGGGTCGATCTCGAAGACGTCGACCACCTTCATGGACCTGTGACCATCTTCATCTGCCTCTATGTCGTCGGATTCGCATGGTTCCTCTCGGGTGGCTAGTTACAGTGAGATCTTCCCACTAGAGATCCGATCGGCTGGGCATAACATCAACATCTTGGTGAACATGTTCTTCACGTTCATAATCGCTTAGGCTTTCCTCGCCAGTTCAAGTTCATCATGGTCATCGTGACGACCTTCATCACCCTCTCTTCCTCTCGGAGAACGTGCCCATCAAGGAAATGATCTTCACCTGGAAGGCATATTGTTTCTGGGGCAGGCTCATTAACTAGGGGTGTTCATTTGTTGGATTTGACCCGACCCGACCCATTCGATTTTGATCTTATCGGGTCAGATCGGGTTGGATCGGGTCGAGTGGTCAGGTTATCCGGCCTCCATTTTTTCTTTTTTTTTAATTTTTTTCTTACATTTTCTATTATTTAATATAAAAATATGATATAATATTTATTTTAAAATCATAAAATAATTTGTTAAACATTTATCTATTATTTTACACATTTAAATATTTTTTTAAATATAAAATATAGGCTAAAAATAAAAAAATAAAAAAGTCATCTTTTGGATCGGGTCGGGTCAAGCCATCGAGTTCGCGGGTCGACTCGATCCGCTGAACACCCCTATCATAACACGATGAACAAATTAAAAGTGGATCTCTCGCTAGGATGTTGAGAACAAGAGGAGAGAGAAAAAGAGTGTGTGTATGTGTTGCGATCTTGTTTGCATGTTGTAATGTGTTCTCTTCCAACTTTGACCTGTCAAGAGCAATTTAGAGTTATCGCATTATATGAAAATAAGGATAAATGAATTTGCTCTCAAAGATTTAGATAGGGTCATAAAGCAACTAAACTACAACACGTTAAACCTTTTATTTTATTTTTGAACGATTTGATTTGTGTTAATTACCCATCAAGGTTGTCGGGATTTAGATTCTCCTAATAAGATCTTATGATGCTTAGAGAGAAAAATAATGCCAATCTTAAGGTTATAAGTTATTTGTACAAAATTTAAAGACATAAAGAGGATAAAATGCACCCAATAAAAATAAATAAGATATTTTTTCAAAAAATTTAATTTGGCATATTTTCGTCAAAATTTATTCAATTGGTAAAATAAAGAAAAAAGAAGTTAAATTATCAATAATCTATCGTTACAATCAGAAGACAATATATTATCAACTGATTGCCATCATATCATTGTTTATATCTACGTGTATGGCATATAATTGAAAAAGAATAGAACTTCAGCATAAAGGTATATTGCATAAAATAATAAAAAATAAAAGTATTTAAGTTATGTATTTTTATCATTTACGAATTGTGGGGTAAGTCCCCCTTCAGTCTTTTTATTATTATTATTTTGATTTAAAATACGAGGTTGATTTTATTTGTCAATAAATGAGTAAAATTTCGGTAATTTACAATAAGATCATTTAACTTTGTTTTTGTTTATGAATAGTAATCAATATATAAATCTCAATAAAATTTAATAAAATATTTAATGATAGAGAATTTTAAATTGCGAAGCGCTATAAGTTTTCCTAGTTATAATATAAATATGCACGTAATCCTACTCGAGCTCTGAACCAATAAGCTATATATATATATATATATAATATACACACTAGTAGATTACACATTGATCAGTCTAAACAAAATTAGTCTTAGTTAACGTCTTTGCGTGCATGCATGGATGAGTGGCAAGACTACCTTTTCTCCGTCGTCATTCTTGCAATCGTATGCCTCCACGTTTGGCGATGCTGCGTGACTTGCCGGCGGCTCGTGCAAGAGGAAGCGGAAGAGCTGCCGGCGGCGGCCGGCGCTGCCACGCCGCTGGATCGCGGCGTGGATCGCGGTGTGCTCGCGTCGATGCCGGTCTTCGTCTACAGGAGCTCGGACGAGGAGATGGTGAAGCGGCTGGACTACCCGTGCGCCGTCTGCCTGGAGGAGTTCGCCGACGGCGAGAAGGGGCGGCGGCTCTTGCCGTGCTCGCATTGTTATCACGTCAAGTGCGCCGACAAATGGCTCTCCGCCCACTCAACGTGCCCCTTGTGCAGATGTCTCGTTGGCTCATTAGATGTCTGATTCCTCCTAATTTTCTTTTTCTTGTTTTTGGTATTTGATTAATTGTTATTGGTAATTAATTGCAGAAGAATCTTTGATGGAAGAAAAAAATATTTCGTGAAGACTTATTACTTTATAACTTTGTTACTTTTCTTTTTCTCTTCGCATCCGAGTACGTTTCGTATTTCTTTTACTTTCTGTTTTACGTTTACAATTTGATTAGGTTTTTGGATTTGTGAGTGCAATAAATAAACATGAACATTTTTGTTTTTTGATAATAAAAATAAATTACTCATCGAGGAAGAACGTATAAAGAATTTTAAAACGGTGACAGAGTATTATTATATGTAATATCTTAATATCCAGTTGAAAATTGGAGTAAATATTTTAAGACTATCAATATATGCCATATACTGGTTGAAGTGCAAACATGCTCAAAGAGATTTGAAGCCCTTGCAATGTACCACATACACTATATATTGTTTTTATTTTGTGATGGATTTATTTCCTCCTTTGTAGCAAAAAAAAATCGTTTAAAATTGACACCCAACGTTGATAAACTAAGAATATGTCATTTTTTTTAAAAAGAATTAGTTGAACTTGTCTAATAATTATATTTTCCAAAGGCCAAGCTCTTGTTGAGGTGTTTTAAGAAAATAATTATAAAAATGAGCACAACAATGTTTAATGTTTGAGAAAGAAAAAAAACGTATTAATTTATATTTGGACTTTCGTTACATGCTACCTAAGAAAGATGTAAACCTTTTATTTTTTTTCAAAAAAAAGTATGACACTTGACAACTTTTTAGCTGTTATTAAATTTCTTTGAATGTTTTTCATATAAGTTTTTTCATTAACTAATATTAAAAAAATAAAATAATAAAACTCTCAACTTCAGTAAGTTATGTTTATCTTATTAACTATAATTTACCTCCGAATCAGTTAAGCTCTTTTTAGTCGACATGGACCAATATTTTTGCAATCAGAGATTAAAACAAAAAAGAAAAAAAGAAACATTGGGCCAGAAAATAGTAGTTCATCTCGCCAGGGTCCATCCATGGTGCAACCGATATATCGCGATTTTAGGTTTTGACTGGCAGAACAATTTAAAAAGCGAAAAAAAAGTCTGGATAAGAGGAAAAACTATTTTTCCTTACCAGTAAAAAATAAGTAAGGTATAATTTCCACTTCAATTTATTTTCTTATGAAACCAAATGACAAAATAATTTTCAAGAAAATTCTTTCCCTGCAACTTGCAGTAAGCCGCAAAGGTTAACATTTCAGATAAGATATTATCTAAAATTTTAGAATTAAAGCAAAGCACTCCTGAGTAAGTTCAAGAAACCAAATCAGAAGACAGTATTGTTATTAATGCATAAGGTAATTTATAAGATAAATATATCAGAAACCAAATCAGAAGACATTTCCCTGCAACTTGCAGCAAGCCGCAAAGGTTAACATTTTAGATAAGATATTATCTAAAATTTTAGAATTAAAGCAAAGCACTCCTGAATAAGTACAAGAAACCAAATCATAATTTATAAGGTGCGATTAAATTTAATTTTATTTCAGAGCCCTTAGCTATGAGAAATGTTATCTCAGCAATATGTACAAATATAAGTAATAACAAAGCTTTAGCCATTGATTCATAGTAAATGAAGATGTAATAATCACGTTAGACAATCTAATAAGGGAGAAGGGCGAGTTGGATTTATCATGCAACCTATTGACAATTGCTGAAACTTGACATAATACCTTCCTTCAAGAACTCCTGAAATCTGGAACGAATCTGACATTGGTGATCCTTTGAGAAATAAATAACACCTCTGGTCTGATTGCATTTCCACTATCAGGTAAACTATCATGTTGATGCTTTCCTGTATCACAAAGCAGTGGATCTTAGCATAAGGAAACTGCTTCATAATTGTTCTTAGACACAAATTTTCTTTTAGTTCAGATAACCCACACTTCAGCAACACTAATGTAGGAGAGTTCAGTTCAGAATAAATTGTATTATAAATGTGGTTCAGATTTTTCAAATCTCATTTAGTTGTACAGCCTACGTGCCAATTTGTCTTCCAAAACAGAACGGACGAAAATACCCCTTTATGGCCAGCCATCACTGTAAAACATCATAAAATTTCAAACCCCATATACCATTTGGGCGTGCATATGAAATCCCAGCACAGAGGTCGGCTGCTTTTCCTAGCCGCTGAAATGAATGGTATCTCTGCTTTGAAGGATCTACTAAAACATGGCCTGAACATACACTCGGAAAACCATGCATTGATGGACTGGCTGATCTAGAAGTAGATCTTTCTGAAGGTCGTGAAGAAATTGCCAGATTCTGTCATGAATTAGGGCTGACCCACCTAAAATAACTGTAATTGAATATAAGGAAGAACGCTTCAAGAAGCAAGTGAATATTATAACTATAGGTAGGCAAAACTATCATATAATAGATAGGAACTATCGATTACGTGTGCTACTCTTACAAGTCAAAATATTAGTAGTCAATGTGCTTTGCTGCCAGTTTGATATTAGTAGTCAAAACATAACTATTCAGCAGCTTTGATTTGTCCATTGATTTCCTTATCAAAAATTTGCATCCGTTATATTATTACCCCCTTAAAAGAAGATTCGTCCTCGAATTTTGATAAAAGTTAGGACTTACCGAATAACTGTGAAAACTTTTCTCGCATCTCCGATTCTACTTCCCAGGTGGCCTCATTTCTTTGATGATGCTTCCAGACTACTTTGACTAGTGACACTTTCTTCCTTTCTTGTTGGTGTTCCTGATATTCCAATATCTTTATGAGTTGTTCTTCATATGTCAGATCCTCCTTGAGGTTTGGTTCCTCAATTTGGATCACGTTGGCGTAATCGTGCTTGTGCATTCGGAGTAGAGAGATATGGAAGACGTTGTGTACTCTAGCATATGCTTAGGATAGAGCCAACTTGCATACTGAGTCTCCAACCATATCTAAAATCTCAAATGGGCCTACGTACCTTGGACTCAATCTCCCACGCTTACTAAAACGCATTACTCCTTTGGTGGGGGAGACTTTGAATAGGACTTGGTCTCCTGCCTTGAACGTGTGTTCTCGACGTTTCTTGTCTGCATAGGCCTTCTGACGATCTTGAGCAGATTTCATCATCTTCTTTATCAATTCTACCCTATCTGTGTACTCTTGAGTCTGCTTCTGTGGTTCTGCACTCAAGATCTTTCTTTCGCCCCAATATGCCGGGGAGCGACATGGTCTACCATACAATGCTTCAAAAGGAGACATCTCTATGCTAGCATGGAAGCTGTTGTTGTTGGAGAACTCAATAAGAGTTAGATGCTTGTCCCAATTGCCATGCCAATCAAGTGCAGGGATTGTTGGACTCGATCAGCGGTGAACTCGCACGGGGCGTCGGCCCCACCTTTTTATTTTTATAATATATTTTAATGGGGGAAAGGGTTTCGCCTTTTATTGGCGTGAACTAATGTGGACGAGTTAAATGTCATGAATGAGAGAGAAACAACTCACATGACGGTCACATATGCAAAGCAATAGAAAAACTCACGATCACCGGTCAAGAGGACCAATCGTGCAAGAAAATCAAAGATGAAAGAGTTTTAATTACAACTTGAAGTTAGAAGACCGAGTTGAAAATAACTCAAAGTTGGGAGACTAATCATGTAATTTACCTTGAGCATCTTGGGATAAAATTAACAGCAAGTAAGTTCGATTTTGACCGAAGTAAAGAGTACAATTGAGAACACGAGTTACTTCAAAATAACGGGATTTACTTTTACTCTCACAATCCCCCACAAACAAAATCAAACTTTGGCAATGCAAACATCGTATAATATATACTAAGAGACCCAAAGAAAATTTGCAAATTTATGAAAGGTAACCATCATACAAAATCAAGTAAACAAGGCGATAATAGGGGAAAAACGATTCTTTTCGACAAAAAATACCTCTCAGAGGCATTGGAGTAGTAGAACTTAGATAGCCGATGGCGGTTTGGAGGCTTGGGCTTCACGGTCTTCTTCCGAAGGCCAAATATCTCCTGCACCAGAGGCACATGGACCAGAACCGTCTTCCACGCCACGAACCAACCTAACTCCGCCGTACAATTCCAATTTTAGGGATCCTTTATCTCGTAACAAGGGAAAAAAAAAGAGTAATAGAAAGGGCTTGAAGAAGAATCGCGCTCACTGAGAAAGATTAGAGCGAGGACGAAGGAGATGGCGAGAAGGGGACGGAGGAAGAAGATGCTCGCGTTCTCCCACACGTCGGAGGCGGCAATGCCTCCGTGAAGCGACATGGATCGGGTTTGCCCGGCCGCGGGCAACTCCGAGTTTGGCGAGGCGTCTCGACTACGCCGACGAGGTGTTCGACGTTACGCCTCCAGAGCGCCTGGAGGTATTCCACCTTGAGCTTAATTAGAGATCGAAGCGTTCTACCAATCGGATGAGTTTTATATAATTTTAAAAAGAGAAGTTTTCAAGATGGTGTTTTGGAGACGGTTTATTATTGTAAGAATATATATTAGTATTCAGATTTTTTAATTATGAAAATAACAAATTATTTGCACATTATCATTTACAAAGAAAATATTAATTATTTTAATCATATTAAAAAGTATTTATAATTAAATTATGCTCAAGGTGGGGCGGGGGCTGGCCCCACTCTATGCAATTCTTACCAACTAATTATTTGGTGTACTTAATGTCACTCTAAAATTTTTAATGTCACTCTTCCTTTATTAGTCTATCATTATTTTTTTAAAACTTTAAAATCATCTTATCTATATCTATATTTATATAAAAATAGAGGTTGAAAGTGCCACGTGTCGAGCTCTCATAAATTAAATATATAAATTAATATTATTATAATTATATAATCATGAATACTCAAAAGTTATTTATTAGAAAATATATGATTTTATTTATTTACACTTTTAAATTCTATATTTATAACTATAAATAGAGGATCTTTCAATTTTTATTTACATATTCAACGCCTTTTTTGAAGGCAAAGAATACGTGCGGACCTATAAACATAGGTCTGCGTGTGATAAGAAAAATTATTTACTTATAATTTATTTTTGACTAATAAAAAGTAAATGTTATAGGAAATATATATATATATATATATATATAAGTAGAGGTTGAAAGTGTCATGTGTCTACGTATAATTTATTTTCGACTAATAACAATAAATGTTATAAAAAAAATATTTATATATAATTTATTTCTATCTAAGAAAAAATTTTAAATTATATGAGAGGCTTTTAATTTTCGTTTGCATACTCGACATCTCCTTTAAAGATAAAGAGTATGTGCGGACCAAATTATTCAACTATAGTTCTATAACTAATAATATATGAAATAAAAGATATATTTTTTGTGTTATTTATAATCGTATATCATTTCTCCTAATAACTTTTATTTGTATGTAGTTATATTTTGTTGTTATCAAGTTATTATTGAATAAGGAGTTGGAAGATTTACAATCCATATAGACTACATAATCACGTAATAACAAAATAGTCAATCAAACTTAATAATTTTGTTATTATTATTAACAATTTGTAATTTTTATTATATGTATATCTATATGTTTATTTTTATATATAGATATCTTTTGTGTTAATAATAGTTATATAATAAATTATTTCTACTAATAAGTTTTAGTTGCATATAGTAATTTTTTTGTTATCAAGTTATTATTCTATCAAAGAAATAGAAGACTTACATATTAATAACTAGGCACTAGTTAGTAACAAAATATTCAACCAAAGTTAATTATTTTGTTATTATTAATAGTTTATTAATTGATTAAGATATTATAATAAACTAATGAAAAATTATTCAAAAGCTATAATATATAAAATGTCAGAGTCAAAAGCTTGCATCTAATCATATATATATATACATGTATATTAATAATTAATAAAAGAATCATCAAAATTTTAATTACAATATTATGATAATAATTATAATGAAGTTCATAAACATAACAATAAAGTAAATTTAATAATACTAATAAGTATAACATCATTTAATGCTAGCAATTTTTTTTAAAGTTAAAACATATATAATTTATTTATATCCATATTTATATATCTATATAAAAGAAAATGTAGAATATGCCAAGTATCATTCTCTCATTAAGCTATGCGTCATTAAAATTATTTTTAAAGGAAAATTGTAAAGTATGTTAGTTATGATAGATAGTATATATCATAATAATATTGTAGTGTAATTAACAATATTATATATATTTATATAAAGAATTTGTCAAACTACAACTCCCACAAATTCACCTATTAATTTTTTAAATGAGAAAAGTTAAATTATATTCTCTATAATGAGTAACAGTAAATATCATATATATATATATAATATTTTTATTTATTGGGGGGGGGTGTAGAATCGCATCATAAACTCGATACGTAAATACGTAAAGTTTAGACATAATATTAATTTAATGATAATAATTTTAAAAGACACGTCAAATATAATAATAAATATTAAAAAAGACTATAATAATATGAACACTGAATATGTTAAAATTTACAAATTGTAAACCCAAAAAAATTTCATTTTAATACATTATAAGATTATGTTGTAGAGTATATTAGATTTGTATTATAATTCTTCTTTAAATAGTAAAAAAACATTATTAGAAATAAATATTAATATGCTACTTACTATAGTGTCAAATGATTAAAAGTAGTATTTTTATATCATATCTTATTTTATGAGATTACATATTTTAAATAATATGATTATAAACATAGTGAAAAATGTAAATCAAAGAATAAGAGATAAGAAAGTGAAAGATAAAAGAAAAACAAAATAAAATCATGTTGGAGATGGGTTTTTATATATTTTTATATCATATCTTATTTTATGAGTTTACATATTTTAAATATGATTATAAACATAATGAAAAATGTGAATCAAAGAATAAAAGATAAGAAAGTGAAAAAAAACAAAACAAAATCATGTTGGTGATGGGTTTCAACCCAAGACCGCTCAAAAAGTGGCAGCGCTTGCTAACCAACATGCCACTTTATTTCTATACCTGATGCGTCCGATTGAACGACATTATCCGATTTTAACGACTTAAAACATATTCATATACAATTCTACCTCAAGTTGCGAGTTTAGGTCGACTTAACTCGGTTTTCTACCCTAAAATCATAAAATCTGACAATTTTAAGTATTGAAATACGATTTTGACAACATTGTACTCGAATATAGGTTTGTGCATGATAAAAGAAAACACTCACATATATATAACTTCTCTTCGTATAATAAAAATATTAAATGCTATATATATATATAATGATATATTTAAAAGAAACGATGTGCAATTGATTAGGGTGATTCATGATCAAAATATTTTATTGATGATTATTAATATTTTGTATATAGTTTTGATATTAGTTTTGTATACATGTCATGCCCTCATGATTTTTTTCTTTTGAAATTAGTTTTGATATGTTGAATAATGGAGTAAATTATTAAATAAACAAAGAAACTTAATTGGTTCAAAATTAATTATAACTTGAATAAGGATAATTGGAGTTGTTTAATTTAATCCCGCATTTAAAGTTTATAATATAAAAAGAGATGGAATAAATTATAAAAAAGTGTTGATTTACAAATATGGTAGTGATCTATTTGTATTAAGTCAATTAATATAAATAATTAGAACTTAAGTAAGAGGCACTTGACTGATAATAATAATATGTCCATCAATGTCTATTTGTTTAAAGAATGTTCACCCATTATCAAATAATAATATGTAAAGAAAACTTAATCTATTATCTACATTGATTGTTAAAAATAACTTCTATCATAGGCATTTTTAGTCCCACATTCAAAACATGTTAAATGTCAAACAAAAAAAATATAAAGAAGAATGCATATGTAATGTAAGAATTTGGCTAAGAATGATTTATGACTAATTTAATGACAAAATTAAAACAAGTTTTAAATAATTTTTTTTAATATTACAGTGAATATCATCAACATTAAATACGTAATTTTAGTTGTATTAAGATAATGAAGTCACAAATTATATTCAAATAAAATAGTTTTTAATATATTCTTAAATATAATATTTATATATATATATAATTATATATATATATATTAAGGAGATGTTTTACTTATTTTTTTTAACTTTTGAAATTTACCCACCGAAATAATTAGACTGTTCATTTAAATGAAACGAGTTTGATCTACATATGATTATTTTTAAATAAAATATTAAAATAAACTATAATATTTTATTTACGTTTGAAATGAGTTTGATCTACATATGATTATTTTTAAATAAAATGTTAAAATAAACTATAATATTTTATTTACGTTGATTATTATCGTAAAAGTGTTATCACTATTTGATGTATATTTTTACAAATTACAAAAATAAATCATAATGGACTAAACTCAATAATTGTATCTTATTATGCAATATGATATCAAGAAAATTAAACTATAATTAACTTTATATCACTATTAAATTATTTTTGTACAAATATCATTAAAGTGAAATGTAAAATATGCTACATAGCACTCCCTCATGAATCAATCTATTACAATTATTATATGATATAAAACATTTATTAATTATTTAATTTTAAATTTATTATATGATATAAAACATTTATTAATTATTAATTACATGGATCATATTTTAAAAAAAATAGAGAAAATTATAAAAGGGAGACATCAAAAAATTATTATCAATTTTAGATATACTTAAATATGAGTAGATAAAGAATATGCTAAAAGTTTATAAAAAATATTCAAAATAAATAATTATATGTTTTGAAAATGATAAGAGTTGAGTCACCTCACCTTGCATATCTATATATCATTAAGCTATGTATCATTAAAATTGTTTTTTAAATGAGAGTGTATAAAGTATGTTAGTTATGTTAAATAATAATAAATAAAATAATTTATATTCATAATTAATATATATCATGATGATATTGATTAATATTGAGTAAATATCTATGTTCTCTATATACTATAATTTATAATTTCAAAATTGTATTTTCTTTATAATAAAAAACAAAATATTTACAAAAAATATAATATATATTTATATTCACACATATCTATGTATAATATATGTATATATAGAGAGAGAGAGACGTAGAAGTTGGCAAATGAAAAAATCTTGTGATGCCACACATGAAATAAAATTATATTAAATAATTATAAATATTTTGAAAAACTACTATGAATGAGAATTGATCGTGTGCAGTAAAATTAATATTTTTTGTATCTCTTTATCAAATATACTTTTAGACCCACATTCAAAGGTTTTTAAATATAAATGAAATGAAATAAAATGAAAATGAAAGCATACTATCTAATTTAATCCCGCATTTGAAGTTTATAATATGAAATAGACAAGATGGACTATAAAATAGGAACAATTGACAAACTTTGTGCTTATCTTTTTGGATTAAATCAATCAATATAAATAAGTTTTAAGGTAATAAAAATAAAATTTGTCTTATAACTTTGTTATATAAGGTAATAAAAATTAAATAGGATTAATTTATAAGCATATTTATACAAGCAGATTCTTTTAGCATGATTAAAATAAATCATATTTTCTTTCTAATAGAATTATTTTATTTGGAATTAAAAAAATGTATATTAAAAGTTTGTCACAATCCTAATTTATTTCAAATCCTAATCTTAATATGTATGCAAGTAATTCATACATTAATTTTATCCTTTAATATTTAAACTAATCATTCTAATTATTCAAATCCATATAAGATTTTCATCATAATATATTTATATATTTGTTTAAAAATAAATATTAATAATAAAAATTAGTTATCTATATTAAAATCTATATTATTATTATTATTATTATTATTATTATTATTATTATTATAATAATAATAATATAAGGAGAGATAAAAACACAAAGTGACATCATAGAATGATTATGTGTCGAATTTTTATATAAGGTAATATATACAAATATAATTTATTTTCACAAAATAAAAAACTTATCTTATAATAGTTAGTTATATAAGGTAATAAACATAAAACTTGTCTTATAACTTTGTTATATAAGGTAATAAAAATGAAATAGGATTAATTTATAAGCATATTTATATAAGCAGATTTTTTAGCATGATTAAAATAAATAATATTTTCTTTCTAATAGAATTATTTTATTCGGAATTAAAAAAATCTATAATAAAAGCTTGTCACGATCCTAATTTATTTCAAATCCTAATCCTAATATGTATGCAAGTAATTCATACCTTAGTTTTATCCTTTAATATTTAAACTAATCATTCTAATTATTAAAATCCAAATAAGATTTTTATCATAATATATTTACATATTTGTTTAAAAATAAATATTAAGAATAAAGATTAGTTATCTATATTATTATTATTATTATTATTATTATTATTATTATTATTATTATTATTATTATTATTATTATATAAGGAGAGATAAAAACACAAAGTGGCATCATAGAATGAAGATGTGTCAAATTTTTATATAAGGTAATATATACAAATATAATTTATTTTCACAAAATAAAACTTATCTTATAATAGTTAGTTATATAAGGTAATAAAAATAAAATTTATCTTATAACTTTGTTATATAAGTAATAAAAATGAAATAGGATTAATTTATAAGCATATTTATACAAGCAGATTTTTTTAGCATGATTAAAATAAATAATATTTTCTTTCTAATAGATAATGTATAAGAAAAAATAATTTCTTTTAAATATATTTTTTGTAATAAAAAATAATTTAAAATGAATAATATTTTAAAAAATAAATCAATAATATGTTATTTCTAAAAGGCAATGTACAAGTATAATAAAAAAATCTTTCATTTTTTAAAAAATAATGTATTATCTTTTAACTTAGAAAAATTAAAGCAATGAATTCAATTATGTCCAAAATAATTTAAACTAAAAAAATCAATTTTTAGTTGAAAACAATGAATTATTTAAGAAAAAATAATCTAATTAGAAGTTGGGGTCTTGATAATTTTAAATTAAGTTTTAAACTTTTCAAAATAGAATAACCTATTTATGACATTTAAGTATTAATAAATTAGTTTTGATAATTATTATAACTTATAATATTTCAATTATATACTATATACTTTTATAATATCTGACATCCATGCATTGCACGAGATTTAGGACTAGCACTAATAGATGTTGTCTAATTTCATAAATATTATCATTGTGTATAATTATATTTTATTAAATGATATTAATCAGATATTAAATATCAAATATCATCTTTATATATTACGATAGGGATTAGGATTAAATATCAGATATCATCTTTATATATTATAAATAATATTTTCTTTTTAAAAGTAATGGATAAGTATAATAAAATATTATACTACTTCACTTTTATAAATTATTATACATGTATAAATAAAGTTTTGATAATTATTATGAATCATAATATTTCAATTATATATTATTTGTAATATTTATCAACCGTGCATCGCACGGAATTTAGGACTAGTATTTTTATAATAGTGGAAGTTCAAGTCCTCTCTTTTTCCAACAATAGAATTATTATTTTATAACAATTAACAACAAAAGTCTATATTTTTTATAATATTATAAGATCAAAGATCCATTTTCTATTTCTTTAAAAATAAAATTATTATTTTAAATAATTAACATGAAAAGTTTTAATGTTATAATTTTTACTTTGTTTTACTATAATTGTTCTATCACAGTGCCTATGGTTTATTCAGCTTATTTAATATTTTTATATTTATTATGGCACTAATACGTGGCGCTATGTCAAATAAGCTGATTAAAATAAATATAAAAATATTAAATAAGCTGAATAAATATAGACCCTTTGACAAAACAATATATACAAAGTAAAAATTATAAAAATTGAGGATTGTGTGGATCCAAGATGGATTCACATATGTGGACTACCATTAATCTACAAATGAATGGTGGTCTTAAATCTATTTTAAATTAACTCTAAAAAAATGTTTATCAAGGGGATGTCCATATGTGGATCCACATATTCCTTTATATTAAAAACTTTTCATGTTAATTATTTCAAATAATAATCTTATTGTTTAAGAAAGAGAAAAGGGATATTTGATCTTCTAATATTATAAAAAAATAAAGACTTTTGATGTTAATTATTATAAAATAAGAAATTATGATGTTGGAAAAAGAGAGATATGAGACTGTTGATCTTTCACTATTATAAAAATACAAGATGATTTTATAACTTAAAAGATAAGGGTAGAATGAGTAAGTGAGGAGTGACATTAAGGGCATTCTAACTATTTTACTGATTACAAAGTGTTCATTATTTTATTAACTTAGGTAGAATAATAAAGAAAAATTTCTTCAGAAAAAAAGAAAGCATTTTCTTCATAGTGAATGCAATCTAGTTTCATGAAAATTTAAATGATAATAACGTCCTATTTGGATCACCAATGTTTTGAAGAACAGAAATTTGTTCAAATGAATAGAATCAAACAATAAAAAAACTAATGCCGGACCCATTATATTTATTAGCTTAGTCAAAATATTGATATTTGAAAAAATAAGTTTAATAGCTAATTCAACTATTATTTTTTCTTCGTTTTAGTGAGGAGTGTGAAAATTTCAATTTATCCTTTTTTTTGCCAAATGAAATTATTTTATTATGAAAAATATTTGTGCTACCCCTTTTACGAGGTAGTAACATTGTACGCCTATTAATTATCATCCGATTCATGATAGATAATGAATTCATCAAGTGATCAATTTTTATTCAATGTAAATTGAACGGTGATTAATAAGCGTATGACAGTGCTATCTCTTAAAAGAAGATAGCACACATATTTTTTCATAATAAAATAATTACATTTGGAAAGAAAGGATAAATTAAAACTTTTGCACTACTCGCTAAAAAGAAGGAAAATAATAATTGAATTAGCTATTAAACTTATTTTTCAAATATCAATATTTTGACTAAGCTAATAAACTTAATGGGTCCTGCATTACTTTTTTTTAGTGTTTCATTTTATTCATGTGAATAAATTTATATTCTTCAAAATATTGGTGATCATAATAGGACGTTCTTATCATTTAAATTTCATGAAGCTAGATTGCATTCACTATGAAAAAAATGTTTCTTTTTTTTGTTCTTTTCTGAAGAAATATTTTTTTTATTGTTCTACCTAAGGGTAAATTTGCATTGAAGAATTTGGAGGGGTGGGACGGAATATGGAGAAATGAAATTAATTATAAGATATTTGATTATATTTTTTATTTAAGTTAAGAGGGGTGGGTGGAATAGCTAAGTCATTCAAACACCACATTTTTCATTCCACCAAATTAGCCCCTCTTTTATTATCAAATGAAATCATTTCTTTTCTTACCAAATTAAACCACATCTCTCTCTTCTTACTCAATGTGTTTTGTATGGAATTAGCTAAAATGAGTTAGTACATGATATATTCATTATTGTCTCAAAATAGATGAAAAGGTGCAACGATGAAAGAGTAAAACAATATTGAGTACAAGCCAAATAATTAGACAAATAATATTTTTTTGTAACTAATATAAACTTTTACATATTGGACCATAATTCTTCTGCAACTTCTGTGTCTCCAATAATGGAGTATTGAGAAAGTATTACAAGACAAACAAGATGATCATCTTATAATTAAACATAATATTTTTCAAGTAATATAAAAAATGTGATTAAATTTGAATTGCATCTTTATATCTTACATTAAATGATTTTCACAAATTTCAGCATGAGTGGATATTGAGAATGTCATTTTTTGAGATAAAATATTTAACATAACGTATTCCAGGTAGTAAAATCAATCAATTCATTAAAGAACTATTGAAGGTTCAAATGCCAATTAGTAATGATCATATAATTTATTTTGTTCATAGTTACACAATAAATATATTTGTCATGATAAATTTCTTTGTTCATAGTTATTTATTATCGTGTATGCTCTTATAGGTGATAAGATAAAAATTAAAGAGGTCATATTTATCACACATTTTATTGTTTTGTTTTAAAAATAAATATAGCCGACCCCACCTAGTGGGATAAAGCTTTGTTGTTGTTTGTTGTTGTTGTTTTAAAAATAAATATATATTTGAATTACTTATTCAAAGATGCAATTGTACTCTTGACAAATTTATTTGTCTTTATTTCTAAAATATTTATCAATTATAGACAAGAGATATAATATTTTTCTCATTATTATTCCAACTGATATTATGAAGACCGAGTATGTTCAATTTGTTATGAATGTCATTAGCCAAAATGATATAGTAAAGAATATCTTCATTATTGTTTCAAGAGAGCTTGAAAAGTGCAATGATAAAAGTGTAAAAACAATATTAAGAACAAAATAAATATTTGAAGAAATGACTGTTCTTTACAACAAATGTCAAACTTTTACATATCGGGCCAGAATACCACACAATTTTTGCAAATATATCTAGAAAATGTGTTCCATGTTATAGCTAAGTAAAACTTTCTCAAGTTAATATAAAAAGTGTGATTAAATTTGCATTTCATAAGTACATTTAATCTTAAATAATTTTCACAAATTTTGACATTAAGTGGACTTCAAAGATGTCATTTTTAAAATGTGATATCTAACATATCACATTGTAGCAGTAAAAGTATTCTATTCATTAAAAATATATTGAATGTTTAACTAAATCCAATCGGTGACATGCAAGAAATTTGTTTTGTGCATAGGTACTCATTATGGTGTGTATACTTATATGTGATTGGATAAAAATAAAGAAAACATGAAATAATTAGCACATATTTTATTATTTTTTATTAAAAAACTTTTTTTATAACTTTCAAATGTATATTCAGATATTATTTTTTAATACTATTTTAGACTTAAAAATTTATTTCTTTTTTTTCCACTATATCATGAATTGGTCAACGATATATATGTAATGTTTTGTCTCATTATTATTTTGAATTTTAAGGTGAATATAGAATAATATACTCAATCTATTTTGTATGGTATTAACTAAAATGAGATAGTACACGATATCTTCATTGTTGTCTCAAAAGAGAAAAAATGTACAACGATCAAAGAGTAAAAACAATATCGTGAACAAGTCAAATAATTAGAAAAACAATAATTCTTTATAACTAATATCAACTTTTACATATTGGACGATAATTCTTTCACAACTTTTGTGACTCCAACAATGAAGTATAGAGAAAGCGTTATAAGACAAACAAGATGATCATCTTATAATTAAGCATACGTTTTTCAAGTAATATAAAAAGTGCAATTAAATTTGAATTGCATCTTTATATCTTACATTAAATGATTTTCACAAATTTCAGTATAAAGTGAATATCGAGGATGCTATTTTTTGAGATGAGATATTTAACATAGCACATTCCACGTAATAGAATCAATCAATTAATTGAAGAGCTATCGAATGTTCAAATGAATCCAATTAGTGATGATCAAATAATTCATTTTGTGCATAGTTACATAATACAACAACAACAACAACAACAACAACAACAACAACAACAACAACAAAGCCTTATCCTACTAGGTGGGGTCGGCTACATGGATCATACGACGCCATTCATTCGTTGATCCATGTTCATAAGATTCGACATGATTTTATGTTGGCTGTCGGGGCCTAACACAACCCTCCTCCTTTATCCGGGCTTGGGACCGGCTATAAAATATAGGCGGAGTTATGGTGTATATTTATTCTGATAAGTTTCTTTGTTCATAGTTATTCATTATTGTGTATATTCTTATAGGTGATGAAATAAAAATTATAAAGGCAATATTTATCACATATTTTATGATTTTTTCTTAAAAAACTTCAATATATATTTTAATTACTTATTCAAAGATGCAATTATACACTTGACAAATTTATTTGTCTTTATTTCTAGAATATTTATAAATTGTATACAAGAGATATAATATTTTTCTCATTATTATTTCAACCCGTAATATGAAGATCGAGTATGTTCAATTTGTTATACATGTCATTAGTCAAAATGAGATAGTAGAGGATATTTTCATTGTTGTTTCAAGAGAACTTGAAAAGTGCGGTGATAAAAGTGTAAAATAAATATTAAGAACGAAACAAATATTTGGAGAAACGAGTGTTCTTTACAACAAATGTCAAACTTTTAAATATCAGATTAGAACACATCGCAACCTTTGTAGTTCAAACAATGAAGTGTTGAAAAGGTGTTCCATGTTATAGTTAATTAAAACTTTCTCAAGTTAATATAAAAAGTGTGATTAAAATTTTCATTTCGTATGTACATTTAATCTTCAATAATTTTTACAAATTTCGACATTAAGTGGAGTTCAGTGATGTCATTTTTAAGATGTGGTATCTAATATACCACATTATACAGAGTAGAAGCGTTCTATTCATTTAAAGTCCATTGAATATTTAAATAAATCCCAATGGTGACGTCCAAAGAATTTGTTTTGTGCGTGGTGTGTATACTTATATGTGATTAGATAAAAGGAAAGAAAACATGAAATAATTAGCACATATTTTATTGTTTTTTATATGAAAAAAACTTTTTTATAACTTTCAAATGCATATTCACATATTTTATTTCATACTATTTTAGACTTGATAAATTTATTTATATGGTATTAGTTAAAATGTGCAACGATGAAAGAGTAAAAACAATATCGATGACAAGTCAAATAATTAGAAAAACAATAATTCTTTGTAATTAATATGAACTTTTAAATATTAGACGATAATTCATTCACACTTATGTGACTCCAACAACGGAGTATTGAGAAAGTGTTACAAGACAAACAAGATGATCATCTAATAATTAAGCATAATGTTTTTCAAGTAATATAGAATGTGTGCTTAAATTTAAATTGCATCTTTATATTTTACATTAAACGATTTTCACAAATTTCAACATCAAGTGGATATCGAGAATGCCATTTTTTGAGATGAGATATTTAACATAACACATTCCACGTAGTAGAATCAATGAATTAATTGAAGAACTATTGAATGTTCAAATGAATCCAACTAGTGATGATAAAATAATTCATTTTATGCATAGTTACACAATAAATATATTTGCCCTGATAAGTTTCTTTGGTCATAGTTATTTATTATGATGTATATTCACATAGACGATGAGATAAAAATTACAAAGGTAATATCTAACACATATTTTATTATTTTTTCTTAAAAAAATTCAATATATATTTGAATTACTTTTCAAAAATGCAATTATACTCTTGACAAATTTCTTTGTCTTTATTTCTATAACATTTATCAATTGTATACAAGACATATAATATTTTTCTAATTATTATTTCAACCAATAATATGAAGACCGAGTATGTTCAATTTGCTATAAATATCATTAGTCAAAATGAGATAGTAGAGGATATCTTCATTGTTGTTTTAGGAGAACTTGAAAAGTGAGGTTATAAAAGTAAAAAACAATATTAAGGACAAAATAAATGTTTGGAGAAACGAGTGTTCTTTACAACAAATGTCAAACTTTTAAATATCGGACCAGAACAACTCGCAACTTTTGCAGCTCAGACAATGCAGTCTTGAAAAGGTGTTTCATGTTAAAGTTAATTAAAACTTTCTCAAGTTAATATAAAAAGTGTGATTAAATTTTCATTTCGTATGTACATTTAATCTTCAATAATTTTTACAAATTTCGACAGTAAGTGGAGTTCAGTGATGTCATTTTTAAGATGTGATATCTAATATACCACATTATACGGAGTAGAAGCATTCTATTCATTAAAAGTCTGTTGAATATTTAAATAAATCGCAATGCTGCCGTCCAAAGAATTTGTTTTGTGCGTGATGTGTATGCTTATATGAGATTAGATAAAAAAAGAAAACATGAAATAATTAGCACATATTTTATTATTTTTTTATGAGAGAACCTTTTTTATAACTTTCAAATGTATATTTAGAGATTTTTTTAAATATCATTTTAGACTTGATAAATTTATTTATATGGTATTAATTAAAATGAGTTAGTACATGATATCTTCATTTTGTTTAAAAAAATGAAAATGTGCAGCGATGAAAGAGTAAAAACAATATAGAGGACAAGCCAAATAATTAGAAAAACAATAATTCTTTATAACTAATATAAACTTTTAAATATTGGACGATAATTCGTTCACAACTTCTATAACTCCAACAATGAAGTATGGAGAAAGTTACAAGACAAACAAGATGATCATCTTGTAATTAAGCATAACGTTTTTCAAGTAATATAAAAAATGTGATTAAATTTGAATTGCATCTTTATATTTTACATGAAATGATTTTCACAAATTTCAGCATCAAGTGAATATCGAGAATGCCATTTTTTGAGATGTGATATTTAGCATAACACATTTCACGTAGTAGAATCAATCAATTAATTAAGGAGCTATTAAAGGTTCAAATGAAACCAATTAGTTATGATCAAATAATTGATTTTGTGCATAGTTAGACAATAAATATATTTGTCCTGATAAATCTCTTTTTTCATAGTTATTTGTTATCATGTATATTCTCATAGGCGATGAGATAATAATTACAAAAGCAATATTTATCGCATATTTTATTGTTTTTTCTTACAAAAACTTCAATATATATTTGAATTACTTATTCAAAGATGCAATGTCTTTATTTCTATAACATTTATCAATTGTATACAAGACATATAATATTTTTCTCATTATTATTTCAACCGATAATATGAAGACTGAGTATGTTCAATTTGCTAAAAATGTCATTAGTCAAAATGAGATAGTAGATGATATCTTCATCGTTGTTTCAGGAGAACTCGAAAATGGTGGTTATAAAAGTGTAAAAACAATATTAAGGATAAAATAAATATTTGGAAAAATGAGTGTTCTTTACAACAAATGTCAAACTTTTAAATATCGGATCAGAACACCTCGCAAATTTTGCAGCTCAAACAATGCAGTCTTGAAATGGTGTTCCATGTTATAATTAATTAAAACTTTCTCAAATTAATATAAAAAATGTGATTAAATTTGCATTTCGTATGTACATTTAATCTTAAATAATTTTTACAAAATTTGACACTAAGAGGAGTTCACTGATGTCATTTTTAAGATGTGATATCTAACATACTACATTATACAGAGTAGAAGCATTCTATTCATTAAAAGTCTGTTGAATATTTAATTAAATCCCAATAGTACCGTCCAAAGAATTTGTTTTGTATGTGGTGTGTATACTTATATGTGATTAGATAAAAAGAAATAAAATATGAAATAATTAGCACATATTTTTTTTAAAAAACTCTTTTTTATAACTTTCAAATATCATCAGAGATTTTTTTAATACTATTTTATACTTGATAAATTTATTTATATGGTATTAGTTAACATTAGATAGTACATGATATCTTCATTTCGTTTCAAAAGAGATGAAAATGTGCAGCGATGAAAGAGTAAAAACAAAATCGAGGACAAGCCAAATAATTAGAAAATAATAATTCTTTGTAACTAATATGAACTTTTAAATATTGGACGATAATTCGTTCACAACTTCTTTGACTCCAACAATGGAGTATGGAGAAAGTGTTACAAGACAAACGAGATGATCATCTTATAATTAAGGATAACATTTTTTAAATAATATAAAAAGTGTGATTAAATTTGAATTGTATCTTTATATTTTATATGAAATGATTTTTACAAATTTTAGCATCAAGTGAATATCGAGAATGCCATTTTTTGAGATACGATATTTAGCATAACACATTTCACGTACTAGAATCAATCAATTAATTGAGGAGCTATTGAAGGTTCAAATGAAACCAATTAGTTATGATCAAATAATTCATTTTGTGCATAGTTAGACAATAAATATATTTGTTCATAGTTATTTATTATGATGTATATTCTCATAGGCGATGAGATAAAAATTACAAAGACAATATTTATCACATATTTTATTGATTTTTCTTAAAAAATTTCAATATATATTTGAATTACTTATTCAAAAATTCAATTATACTCTTGACAAATTTATTTGTCTGTATTTCTATCACATTTATCAATTGTAGACAAGACATATAATATTTTTCTCATTATTATTTCAACCGATAATATGAAGATCGAGTATGTTCAATTTGTTATAAATGTCATTAGTCAAAATGAGACAATAGATAATATCTTCATTGTTGTTTCAGGAGAATTTGAAAAGTGCGATTATAGAAGTGTAAAAACAATATTAAGGGCAAAATAAATATTTGGAAAAACAAGTGTTCTTTACAACAAATGTCAAATTTTTAAATATCGGAATAAAACACTTGGCAACTTTTGCAGATCAAACAATGCAGTTTTGAAAAGGTATTCCATGTTATAGTTAATTAAAACATTTTCAAATTAATATAAAAAGTGTGATTAAATTTGCATTTCGTATGTACATTAAATCTTAAATAATTTTTACAAATTTCGACATTAAGTGGAGTTCAGTGATGTCATTTTTAAGTTGTGATATCTAACATACCACATTATATGGAGTAGAAGCGTTCTATTCATTACAAGTCTGTTGAATATTTAAATAAATCCCAATGGTGCCATCCAAAGAATTGGTTTTGTGCGTGGTGTGTATGCTTATATGTGATTAGATAAAAAAAAGAAAACATAAAGTAATTAGCACATATTTTATTATTATTTTATGAAAAAACAATAAAATATGTGCTAATTATTTATGAAAACTTTTTTATAACTTTCAAATGTATATTCAGAGATTTTTTTAATACTATTTTAAATTTGATAAATTTATTTATATGGTATTAGTTAAAATGAGGTAGTACATGATATCTTCATTTTGTTTCAAAAGAGATGAAAATGTGCAATGATGAAAGAGTAAAAATAGTTTCGAGGACAAGCCAAATAATTAGAAAAATAATAATTCTTTGTAACTAATATGAACTTTTAATATTTGACGATAATTCGTTTACAACTTCTGTGACTCCAACAATGGAGTATGGAGAAAGTGTTACAAGACAAACAAGATGATTATCATATAATTAAGCACAACATTTTTCGAATAATATAAAAAGTGTGATTAAATTTGAATTGCATCTTTATATTTTACATTAAATGATTTTCACAAATTTCAGCATCAAATGGCTATCGATGATGCCATTTTTTGAAGTGTGATATTTAACATAACACATTCCACGTAATAGAATCAATCAATTAATTGAAGAGCTATTGTAGGTTCAAATGAATCCAATTAGTTATGATCAAATAATTCATTTTGTGCATAGTTACACAATATTTTTATTTTTCCTGATAAGTTTATTTGTTCATAGTTATTTATTATGGTGTATATTCTCATAGGCGATGAGGTAAAAATTCTAAAGGCAATATTTATCACATATTTTATTATTTTTTCTTAAACAAATTTAATATATAGTTGAATTACTTATTTAAAGATGCAATTATACTCTTGACAAATTTTTTTGTCTTTATTTATAGAATATTTATCAATTGTAGACAAGAGATATAATATTTTTCTCATTATTATTTCAATCGATAATATGAAGATCGAGTATGTTCAATTTGCTATAAATGTCATTAGTCAAAATGAGATGGTAGAGGATATCTTCATTGTTATTTTAGAAGAATTTGAAAAGTGCGGTGATAAAAGTGTAAAAATAATATTAAGCACGAAATAAATATTTGGAGACACGAGTGTTCTTTACAACAAATGTCAAACTTTTAAATATTGGACCACAACACTTTGCAACTTTTGTAGCTCAAACAATGCAGTCTTGAAAAGGTGTTCCATGTTATAGTTAACTAATACTTTATCAAGTTAATATAAAAAGTGTGATTAAATTTGCATTTCATATGTACATTTAATCTTAAATAATTTTTACAAAATTCGACACTAAGAGGAGTTCACTGATGTCATTTTTAAGGTGTAATATCTAACATACCACATTATACGGAGTAGAAGCGTTCTATTCATTAAAAATCGGTTGAATATTTAAATAAATCCCAATGGTGTCATCCAAAGAATTTGTTTTGTGCATGGTGTGTATGCTTATATGTGATTAGATAAAAAGAATGAAAATATGAAATAATTAGCAGATATTTTATTGTTTTTTTTGAAAAAAACTTTTTTATAACTTTCAAATGTATCGTCAGAGATTTTTTTAGTACTATTTTTGACTTGATAAATTTATTTATATGGTATTAGTTAAAATGAGGTAGTACATGATATCTTCATTTTGTTTCAAAAGATATGAAAATGTGCAGCGATGAAAGAGTAAAAACAATATCGAGGGCAAGCCAAATAATTAAAAATAATAATTCTTTGTAACTAATATGAACTTTTAAATATGGAGAAAGTGTTCTTTCAACAATGGCGTATGGAGAAAGTGTTACAAGACAAAGAAGATGATCATGTTATAATTAAGCATAACATTTTTCAAGTATTATAAAAAATATAATTAAATTTGAATTGTATCTTTATATTTTACATTAAATGATTTTCACAAATTTTAGCATCAAGTGGATATCGAGGATGCCATTTTTTGAGATGTGATATTTAGCATAACACATTCCACTTAGTAGAATCAATCAATTAATTGAGGAGCTATCGAAGGTTCAAATGAATCCAATTAGTTATGATCGAATAATTCATTTTGCGTATAGTTACACAATAAATATATTTGTCCTGATAAATTTCTTTGTTTGTAGTTATTTATTATGATGTATATTATCATAGGAGATGAGATAAAAATTACAATGGCAATATTTATCACATATTTTATTGTTTTTTCTTAAAAAACTTCAATATATATTTGAATTACTTATTCAAAAATTCAATTATACTCCTGGTAAATTTATTTGTCTTTATTTCTAGAATATTTATCAATTGTAGACAAGAGATATAATATTTTTCTCGTTATTATTTCAACTGATAATATGAAGATTGAGTATGTTCAACTTGCTATTATTGTCATTGATGCGTTTGATTTGTAACAATAAAATTTGCTAGCAAGTGCACTAGTCGATCAAGTAATATAGTAATAGGAGTAAGAGTGTCGAACCCACGAGGAATATTATTAATTCAATATCTGAATTTATAAATTAATAAGAGAGGAAAAACATGGATTTTTGGAAAGAGGTTTTATGAAAATAAAATAAATAAAATAAGATAAAGATAAGATAGTGGTGTTGAAGTTAGGCCTTAGGATGAAAATAGATTAGGATAAATATTTGAACCATAAAAGATAAATTTAATCTTTAAAGATGGATTAGATTCTCCCTAAAGTAATCTAACATGATTAACTTGTGGTCTCCACGACTGGCATCCCTCAATTTAATCATATAGAACTATCTTAATTTAATAAGAATTGAAGTCTCCACGACTGGTACCCCCAAAATCGTATTGAAATTAAGATGCATTAAATTGGATTCTCTAGACTATTAATCACTCCACAAACTGGTATAGATTAATAGACCACACAAACTTGATTCTCCACACACTAGTTATCAAATTTATGTCAATTATTAATTCTAAATAAAATCAATTATAATTAGTATAATAAATTCTGAAATTAAACACTCCACAAACTGGTATAGCCTAATTCAGAAACTTAATTAACTAATATAAAAGCATTAAACACAATTAATAATTGATCAGAAATGATTAAAACAAATAAAATGGGGTCCAAACATTTCCCTTCAATTAATAATCTCCTAAAATAATAATCCTAAAAACATGGAGTTCATCCTAGAAATTCTGAAGAGATAATAACAAAATAACAATAATAATCGAAAGAATTACACCCAAAATAGAAGTAGAGCTCTCGAATTGGGCAGACAGTCGGGCAGCCTCTCGGACTTGATCAGGGTCGCGATCAACTTCCAGCCGTCGCACCTCTCTCCTCTTGGTCGTAGCCTGCAGAGCTCACGACTCGCCGTGGAAGAAACCTGAACTTCAGAGCACCAATTGAAACGATGGATTCTTCACGTATTTATAGGGTGCGGACGGCCTTCAATTTGATCTCGGCCGTAACATCGTACGGTTAACTTTAAAATTATAAGATAAACTCGGCCAAAGATAAATCCTTTTATCATTACGCCCAAAGATAAATCTTTCTTATCTTTTTACGCCCAAAGAGTCTCGGCCGTAAGGAAAATATTTTATCTTTACTCCTTTCCATTACTCCCAAAAGATAAAAATCATTTTATCTTTACGCCTTCATATATCTTGTTACGCCCAAAGATAAACTCATTTTTATCTTGTTACGCCCTTCATCTTCATGCCATTACGCCCTCCGAATTTCGGCCGTAAGGAAGGACTTCTCCTGTTACGCCCAAAAGATAAAAATCTTTATCTTTACGCCTTCAAATGTTAGCCGTAACAAAGAATTAAATCTTGTTACTCCTTTTGAATCTCGGCCGTAACGACTTGGGTGTAAAGCCAAATCTCGGCCGTAAGAAATAATTTCTTTGAATTTCGGCCGAGATTCGAATTTTCCTGCAAATTAATTATCCAAGTTTAGTTAATCCATCCACAATTAAAATATTTAGAGAATTTAATAATCAAAATTGATAAATCCGGAATTACGATTAAAAGTGACTAAAAATGATGCATGCCATGATCAAATTACAGAAAATTTAATTAAAATAATTAACTAAAATATGTTGTATTTTGCATGCATCAAACTCCCCCAAGCTTAAAGTCTTGCTTGTCCTCAAGCAAAAATTCAAAGCAAGGCTCAAGAAAGTTCCATCGTAGCCTCCACATTGTCAACTAACTAATTTTCTCATACAATTCTTCTGCACACCTACTACTTAGTATCTTATCATTTTCCATGCACTTAGCTTCATAGAGGTTCTGAATGCTACACAAATTTAAACAATCTCAAATCCAGCCTTGTGAAAAAAATAAATTGTCTATCAAATAATAGCATTAATATTGAACACATAAGTACTAATTGAGCTTAAAACTTTTTCTTTTTCTTTTCATTTTTTTACTTTATTTTTTATCATTTAAAAGTTCTAATCTTCAAGCAGGATTGCACAAGAAAGTCCATGTAGCGGGCTTTAGACTGATGACTCCCAGACCAGAAGGCCTTAGGGCACTAGGTGATAAAGCACCCCTCGAGTTTACTTGCCCGAACAACCAAGGTTCTGAATGAAAAGTTCGAACTTAGCCATGATTCAGTACTCCTGTGCTTCTCCATATTTCACAAGATGGTCCATGTAGCAGGTTTTCGATCGACGGATCCCAGAGCAGTTGCCCTTAGGTCGCCAGGCATGAACCCCTACGGATCTAATTACCCGAACACACCTTGGTTCCGGATAACACTTTTGTACCTACACATAACTTTATTCAACTTTTTTTTTTATTTGTTGGGGTTTAGCTAACCCTTCTTTTTTTTTAAGCTCAAAAAGTACTTGATATGATCAATAAGAAGGCTACTACTATCAATACTTAAAAGAAATAAAAAGGCATGAATATGATTTTGTCGTCTAGTCATTCATAATTCTACTTAGCATAGGCACATAGTCCATAAGTTTGATACTAAAATAGCAAGTGATAAGAAAGAAAAGTATTCAAATTTCATCAATTAACGACATGTCTTTGAACTTTTACTTAAAGATAATTAAAACAACAAGACAAGAGTTTGTTAGATGGTAGCAAAAATAAATGCATGCAATGGTATTTTTTAGAAAATTTTCAAAATTTTTCAATTTTTTAGATTTTTTATAAAAAGATGCAAACATAAGCAAATAAACATAAAAAATTGCAATGCGTGAAATGCAAACTGCAATACGTGAAATGCAAACTCCCCCAAGCTTGAACTAGACACTGTCCTCAGTGTTAGGCCAGCAAGGGAAAGAGTAAAAATAATATGGAACAGCTATAGAAATGAAAATAAAGAAAAGGGAAAAGATACAACCGGATTTATTGTCGGTGGAGAGATGCTCGGCCTTATATCTATCGATGAAGGTGACGGCCGCAAATGGTCTCGGTGAGAGGAGATCTCGGCCGTAAAAGCTTGGCCGCAAAATTTTGTTGATGAAGATCTCAGCCGTGCAATCTCGGTCGTAAGAAACTGGCCGTAATGGTGAAACTTCGGCCGTAAGGAGTTGGTTCGGCCGTAACGAATAGGTGGTGGCGCTGGTGTCGGTTTTTTGGCCGTAAAATGAAATCGGCGTGGAAGCTTGGCCGTAACGCACAGGGCGTAATGGTGAGACTTCGGCCGTAAGGAGAAGGGGCTCGGCCGTAATAAATGTCGGTGTGCGGTGGAAGACCGGCCGTAACGAACCCGGGGCGTAATGGGTCGTCTCCGGCCGTAAGAAATGGCCGTAATGCACAGAGGTTGCAACTTCGGCCGTAAGGAGTACAGGTGGCGTGGAACTTTGGGCGTAAGGAACAGAGGCTCGGCCGTAATGGCTTTTCGTTCGTCCGTAAGTCGATGAAGAACCTCGGCCGTAAGAAGTAAAGCTCGGCCGAAGATTTAGATCTGTAAAGATGTGGAAGGGGTCAAAAATTTATAGATGAAACTTCGGACGTAAACTTACCTTTCCAACGTGAAGGGTCATGTCGTAAGAGCTTGGCCGATTGTTCGAGGTCTCTCCTTCCGCAGATGACTCAACAAAATAAAACTATTATCACAAAATAAATAAAAAGGATAAAAATAGTTCTGATTTATAGTCGTCAGCTTGACTTAGTTCTGATGAAAATTTCACACATCATAAAGAGTGATCATAGAAAGGTTATGATAATAAGTGCCACCATGATAAAGTTTCAATCTATGTCCATTCACTTTGAGTCTTTGTTTTTTGTCTAATGATTCAATCTCAAAAGTTCCATAGGGTGAACAATTAATTATAACATAAGGTCCGGTCCATCTTGATTTAAGTTTTCCAGGAAATAATCTGAGTTTGCTATTATAAAGAAGTACTTGTTGACCAGGTAAAAATTCTTTATGTTTGATATGCAGGTCATGTAAATTTTTTGTGCGTTCTTTATATAGCTTACTGTTTTCGTATGCATATTGTCTAAATTCATCAAGCTCATTTAATTGTAATAACCTTTCAGATTGTGATGATTTTAGATTCATATTTAAAAATTTTATTGCCCAATAAGCCCTGTGTTCTAGTTCTACAGGAAGGTGACATGCTTTTCCAAAAACTAATTTATAAGGAGAAGTACCTATGGGTGTTTTAAAAGCAGTCCTATATGCCCAGAGTGCATCATCTAATTTCAAAGACCAGTCTTTCCTAGACGAATTTACAGTTTTCTCTAGAATCCTTTTTATCTCTCTATTTGAAATTTCCACTTGTCCACAAGATTGGGCATGATATGGTGTACTCAAAAAATGTTTGACTCCAAATCTATTAAGAAGAGTTGACATTATTTTATTGCAGAAATGTGTTCCATTGTCACTTATGATAGTCCTAGGTGTTCCAAATCGAGTAAAAATATTTTTTCTTAGAAAGTTGGCAACTACCTTGGCCTCATTTGTTGGTGTGGCTACAACTTCTACCCATTTGGAAACATAATCAATCGCCACTAAGATGTATTGGTTGTTAAAGGATTTAGGGAATGGTCCCATAAAGTCAATGCCCCAAACATCAAAAATATCACACTGTAAAATATTTGTGAGAGGCATTTCATCTCGACGAGAAATATTACCTGTCCTTTGACATTTGTCACAATACTTACAGTAGTTTCTTGCATCTCTGTAAATGGTTGGCCAATATAGTCCACATTCAAGTACTTTAGCTGCTGTTCGATTGGGTCCAAAGTGACCTCCAGCTTGTCCATCGTGGCAATGACTTAAGATATTATCAATCTCATCTTCATGAACACATCTTCGAACTATTTGATCTGCACATAATCGAAAAAGGTAAGGATCTTCCCAGTGATAATTCTTAACATCAGATAAGAATTTCCTTTTTTGATGAGTGGTCATGCCCTTTGGAATGTAATGTCCTGCAAGGTAATTAGCAAAATCAGCGAACCATGGTGTAGTGTCAGAAATTTGAAAAATTGTAGAGATAGAAAAAAGTTTCTCGTCTGGGAATTCTTCAAGTATGTCTGTGACTTCTCTTGGAGATGGCTCCAACCGAGATAGGTGATCAGCTAATAAGTTCTCAGTCCCTTTTTTGTCTTTTACTTCCACATCGAACTCTTGCAAAAGTAGTATCCATCGGATCAGTCTAGGTTTGGCATCTTGTTTGCTCATCAAGTGCTTGATGGCTGCATGATCTGTGTATACAATAATTTTTGAACAAATTAGATATGATCTAAACTTGTCAAAAGCAAAAATAATAGCAAGAAACTCCTTCTCTGTTGTTGCATAATTTAGTTGGGCAGCATTCAATGTTCGGCTTGCATAATATATGACATGAAATGTTTTATCCTTTCTTTGCCCCAACACAGCTCCAATAGCACCATCACTCGCGTCACACATCATCTCGAATGGTAGAGACCAGTCTGGTGCAACAACAACAGGTGCAGAAATTAGCATTTCCTTTAATAAATTAAAGGCAGCAAGACAATCTGAATTAAAATCAAATTTTGTGTCCTTAGCAAGAAGATTAGTTAAGGGTTTAGCCATTTTTGAAAAATCTTTGATAAAACGGCGATAAAATCCTGCGTGCCCAAGGAAGCTTCGAATGCCCTTCACATTGGTTGGAGGAGGCAGATTTGCAATAACATCTATCTTGGCCTTATCTACTTCAATTCCTTTTTCTGAAATTTTGTGCCAAGGACTATACCCTCCTTAACCATGAAGTGACATTTCTCCCAGTTAAGGACCAAATTCGTTTCTTCACATCTCTGCAAAACTAGAGATAAGTTATCCAAACAATTATTAAAAGAGCTACCAAAAAGTGTAAAATCATCCATGAAAACTTCGAGTATCTTCTCATTCATGTCTGCAAAGATTGACATCATGCATCTTTGGAATGTTGCTGGAGCGTTGCATAGACCAAATGGCATCCTTCTATAGGCAAACGTTCCATATGGACATGTGAACGTTGTCTTTTCTTGATCCTCAGGTGCTACTGCTATTTGATTGTATCCAGAATAGCCATCTAGAAAACAATAAAAGCTATGACCTGCAACATGCTCCAACATTTGGTCAATAAAAGGTAATGGAAAATGATCTTTGCGGGTAGCATCATTAAGCTTCCTATAGTCTATACAGACTCTCCAACCTGTAATTGTTCTTTGAGGAACTAATTCATTATTTTTGTTACTTACCACGGTGATTCCTCCTTTCTTAGGAACTACCTGCACAGGACTTATCCATGAACTATCAGAAATGGCATATATAATACCTGCATCAAGGAGTTTGATGACCTCCTTTCTTACAACTTCCTTTAAAATTGGGTTGAGCCTTCTTTGATATTGAGCAATTGGTTTGGCATTGTCCTCCATCAAAATCTTGTGCATGCAAATTGTAGGAGAGATTCCCCTGATATCTGAAATAGACCAAGCAATTGCTTTCTTGTGATGCCTTAATACTTCCAGAAGTTTATTCTCCATATCATCTGTCAAGTCAGCAGATATGATAACTGGGTAAGTGTTATTTTCAAGAAAAGCATATCTTAAATGAGATGGAAGTTCTTTAAGTTCGAATTTTGGAGGACAATCCAATTTTTCAATTTCGTCCTCGAATGTCTCTGTTGGCACATTATCCTCTCCCACAATTTCTCTAGAATCCTCCATCATTTCCAAAGCTTCCTTAGCATATGGATCCGAAATAAAATCTGCAACAATATCATCAAAAGCATCAGTCGTGTCATCTTCTATATAATCAATAGCATAACAGGATGAGTGATCAAAAGGTTGTTTGAGAGAATTTTTTATATTGAAAGTGATGTCCTCGTTGTTGACGCGAAGTGTGAGCATCCCTTGTTGAACATCTATGAGTGCGTTTCCTGTTGCTAGGAATGATCTCCCGAGGATGATGGGGGTTTTTTCATCTGCCTTCATATCCAGAACAATAAAATCTGCAGGAAAAACAAATTTATCAACCTTTACCAAAACATCTCTTAATATTCCTTGGGGTCTTTTGCATGAAGAATCTGCAAATTGAAGAGTAATGCTTGTTTCTTCTAGTTCTCCATAACCTAGCTGCACAAATATAGAGTAAGGCATTAAACTTATACTAGCACCAAGATCACATAAGGCTTGTGCACAAAAGAATTTTCCTATAGTGCAAGGTATGGTGAAGGTTCCCGGATCCTTCATTTTTTTAGGTATATCTCGATCATAAATGGCACTACACTCCGATGTCAACATTACTCTCCCAGTGTTTTCAAACTTTCTTTTTGAGGATAATATATCCTTCATGAATTTAGCATAGCTCGGCATCATCTGTAAAGCTTCATGAAAAGGAATATTAATAGATAATTGCTTCAGAATATCAAGAAAGCGAGAAAATTGCTTATCTAGTTGTTCTTTGCGAAATTTCTGTGGATAGGGCAGATCCTTCATGTTGGTATTTTTTGAATTGTCAGTTTCTCTTTTCTTCAGATTGATATCTACAGTAGTCTGATCTTGTGTCTTTGATGCTTCAGTTTCTTCTTTGTGATCAATTACTCTTGGCGGGGAATCTGATCTCAGACTTCTCAATTGTTTCCCACTTCTAAGAGTCACAGCTTTGGTCTCTTCTTTAGGATTTTTCTCTGTATTGCTTGGAAGAGTCCCTGGTGCACGGCCTGCCATCATATTGGCCATTTGCCCTATTTGTATTTCTAAATTCCTGATTGTAGCATCTTGATTGTTTGCCCTTATTTCCATTGTCTTCTGCATGGTTTGCATAGTGTCAATAACTCTTGTCATCATTTCTTCCATAGGATTAGTCGATTGTTGGACATGAGCTTCTTGTTGCTTTCTCAAAAGTGTATAATTTTGTGGATGAGCTTGATTCTAAAATTTCTCAAAAACTTGCCCTTGGTTTGTCCTGTAAGGAAACTTCTGATTTTCCTCCAACCATAGTCATTATTCCTGAAAAATGGATTGGAGACAAAGTTAGCATTTTCAATATGATCAGGATTAGAAATGTTACCTTGTGGACAATAATTGCTCGCATGTCCTCCTCCACAGTTATTGCACACCATTAATGACATCATCTGCTCAAATTTTTTATTAAGTGACTCCAGCTGAGTCACTACTTCAGACGAATTTTTACTTTCTGTAGCATGCACATCATGAGTTCGGCGAGGTGGTCTCCTTTCTTGACTTGATTTGAGTGCTACAGCTTCAATAATATCTTGTATCTCACTATGACGTTTAGATCCCAGTACTGTCCCTCCTGCTGATTGATCGAGCTTATCTTGATCTACAGGTCGTAATCCATGATAGAAATCTTCCATCACTTGCCACTTTGGAATTCTATTATCAGGAACTCTGGCCAGCAGTTCCTTATATCGTTCCCAGGCTTCATATAATGTCTCGTTATCGTCTTGAACAAATGCCCTCAGCTCCCTTCGATATTTGCCTGCCTTTTGTGGTGGGCAATATTTTCCAACAAACTTTTCTACCAACTCCAACCAAGAATGAATTGATCCTGCAGGCAAAGTTTTAAACCAGGTGGAAGCTTTGTCACGTAAAGATTGAGGAAATAATAATAAACGAATAACTTCAGAAGAAACATTATTGTTTCTAAAGGTGCTCAGAGTGGCAAGAAATTTATCAAGGTGATCGTGAGGGTCTTCATGAAATCCTCCTTCAAATTGAGATGCTTGTATCATCCTCACGATTGCGGGATTTATCTCAAAATTATTTGCGTTAATATCAGGCAGCACGATGCATGATTCTCGGTCACTGTATCTGGCCGAGACATATTCTCTCATAGAAAGTTCTGCTTCATCTTCTCGCCGATTATTATATGGTGGAACCAGTTCATTCTGTTGCTCCAGTCTCTGATTGTCGCGTGCTTGTTCTGCCATTTTTCTTATATTTCTTCGTAATCGACGATAGGTTCTTTCAATCTCAGGATCAAATTCCAACAGTGGATTTGAACTTCTAGTGCGCTTATCAGAAGATTCCAGGATTGGTTGTGATTTAATTTTCAATTAGTACCTGCAACAACCAATTTTCAGTAAGATAAAAGAATAAAATAAAATATATACAAGAAGAAAGAAATTCAGATAATAGGTCACGAAAGATGAGTTTTTTTTACAATTAAAGTCTTTCGGCATGATAGAATGTGAAAATTCGTCATTAAAATTAATTTTCGAGAGGAACTTTTCAGAAATTCTTCAAACCAATACGAATACCAAATATTAATATCGACCAAAAGAATTTATGATGATATAAGAAATCACACAAAATAAATCCGAACTAATTTACGGTCATAGAGTTAATAATCAGACATAATCAAAAATTATTTTGAAGAAAAGAAATAAGATTGATCGGCCGTAATAAGGGTTTACGGTCGTAATTAATCCGAGGCTCGTTCGTCCGTAAAAATATTGAAACAGTGTCAAAAGGATTCAACGTGAAGGCGTAAAAATTAGCATGGTGATGAATTATCTCGGCCGAAAAAAAATTGAATGAAATGTTGCCAAATAAATCATTACGGCCGACAAAGAATATAGTTCATATCGGCCGTAAAACAATGAGAGGTAAAACATCAACACATATAAATCGGCCGAAAAGGAGTAAAATGCATGTCGGATGATCCATTTCGGCCGAGACAAACTAAATCGCTTCGGCCAAAACAAAGTCAAATCAAAAGTTCAAACTATTATAATGTTACGGCCGAGAATGAAAAAAATCACAAATAAATTGGGGTCGGAAGATGGCGTAAAAAACAAATGTTCAGAAATTTTACGGCCGTAAAAAGAAAACATGAGATCAATTCTCGGCCGTAAAAATGAAACATGAGATCATTTCGGCCGTAAAAAGATTAAATCGTCAATTAAGATGAGGTCACTTCGGCCGAGATAACACGAGGCCGTAAAGAAAAATAGGGTTTCGGCCGAAATAATTTCGAATAAAACTCAAATGTCGAAAATTGAATCATTACGGCCGAAAATGAATTAAGCAATTCCTTACGGTCGTAAAACTACGAAATCAGATCAAATCCATATGAAAAGTTCAAACAAAAATGTTACGGCCGAGAATGAAAACTGATTCGAATAAGGCGTAAAAAAAATTTAAACCATCGATAAACCGGGCGTAACAAGGTCAAATCAATATCTATTACTCATGGCATAAAAAACATTCGGATAAAACTATTACGGCCGTAAAGGTTGAAAGTTTAGAATTCAGAAATCATTCATTGCGAGGCCGTAAAATTAATAAAGCCGACACATCAAATTAAAGTCGTAAATCCATAAGTCGACAGTGTAATTTGAAAAAAATCCAATCGGCGTCGGATTTTAAACCGAAAGTAGATAAATAAAAAAATATTATCCTGACCTTTATCTGCAAAAGGAAAAAAAATTAGATTATTCACAAAAATAATTAAAACAATTAATACATATGCACAGAGAATTATTTACAATTTATTTACATCCCCTAATAATTCATAAATATCAGAAATTAATTAATAAAATATTCCCCGGCAACGGAGCCAAAAACTTGATGCGTTTGATTTGTAACAATAAAATTTGCTAGCAAGTGCACTAGTCGATCAAGTAATATAGTAATAGGAGTAAGAGTGTCGAACCCACGAGGAATATTATTAATTCAATATCTGAATTTATAAATTAATAAGAGAGGAAAAACATGGATTTTTGGAAAGAGGTTTTATGAAAATAAAATAAATAAAATAAGATAAAGATAAGATAGTGGTGTTGAAGTTAGGCCTTAGGATGAAAATAGATTAGGATAAATATTTGAACCATAAAAGATAAATTTAATCTTTAAAGATGGATTAGATTCTCCCTAAAGTAATCTAACATGATTAACTTGTGGTCTCCACGACTGGCATCCCTCAATTTAATCATATAGAACTATCTTAATTTAATAAGAATTGAAGTCTCCACGACTGGTACCCCCAAAATCGTATTAAAATTAAGATGCATTAAATTGGATTCTCTAGACTATTAATCACTCCACAAACTGGTATAGATTAATAGACCACACAAACTTGATTCTCCACACACTAGTTATCAAATTTATGTCAATTATTAATTCTAAATAAAATCAATTATAATTAGTATAATAAATTCTGAAATTAAACACTCCACAAACTGGTATAGCCTAATTCAGAAACTTAATTAACTAATATAAAAGCATTAAACACAATTAATAATTGATCAGAAAGGATTAAAACAAATAAAATGGGGTCCAAACATTTCCCTTCAATTAATAATCTCCTAAAATAATAATCCTAAAAACATGGAGTTCATCCTAAAAATTCTGAAGAGATAATAACAAAATAACAATAATAATCGAAAGAATTACACCCAAAATAGAAGTAGAGCTCTCGAATTGGGCAGACAGTCGGGCAGTCTCTCGGACTTGATCAGGGTCGCGATCAACTTCCAGCCGTCGCACCTCTCTCCTCTTGGTCGTAGCCTGCAGAGCTCACGACTCGCCGTGGAAGAAACCTGAACTTCAGAGCACCAATTGAAACGATGGATTCTTCACGTATTTATAGGGTGCGGACGGCCTTCAATTTGATCTCGGCCGTAACATCGTACGGTTAACTTTAAAATTATAAGATAAACTCGGCCAAAGATAAATCCTTTTATCATTACGCCCAAAGATAAATCTTTCTTATCTTTTTACGCCCAAAGAGTCTCGGCCGTAAGGAAAATATTTTATCTTTACTCCTTTCCATTACTCCCAAAAGATAAAAATCATTTTATCTTTACGCCTTCATATATCTTGTTACGCCCAAAGATAAACTCATTTTTATCTTGTTACGCCCTTCATCTTCATGCCATTACGCCCTCCGAATTTCGGCCGTAAGGAAGGACTTCTCCTGTTACGCCCAAAAGATAAAAATCTTTATCTTTACGCCTTCAAATGTTAGCCGTAACAAAGAATTAAATCTTGTTACTCCTTTTGAATCTCGGCCGTAACGACTTGGGTGTAAAGCCAAATCTCGGCCGTAAGAAATAATTTCTTTGAATTTCGGCCGAGATTCGAATTTTCCTGCAAATTAATTATCCAAGTTTAGTTAATCCATCCACAATTAAAATATTTAGAGAATTTAATAATCAAAATTGATAAATCCGGAATTACGATTAAAAGTGACTAAAAATGATGCATGCCATGATCAAATTACAGAAAATTTAATTAAAATAATTAACTAAAATATGTTGTATTTTGCATGCATCAGTCATTAGTCAAAATGAGGTAGTAGAAGATATCTTCATTATTGTTTCAGGAGAACTTGAAAAGTGCGGTAATAAAAGTGTAAAAACAATATTAAGGACAAAATAAATATTTGGAGAAACGAGTGTTCTTTACAATAAATATTAAATTTTTAAATATCGGATCAGAGCACCTCACAACTTTTGCAGCTCAAACAATATAGTCTTGAAAAGGTGTTCCATGTTATAGTTAATTAAAACATTCTTAGGTTAATATAAAAAAAGTTTAAATTTGCATTTTGTATGTACATTTAATCTTAAATAATTTTCACAAATTTTTACATTAAGTGGAGTTCAAGAATGTCATTTTTAAGATGTGATACCTAACATTTTACATTATACAGAGTAGAAGCGTTCTATTCGTTGAATGTTTAAATAAAACTTAATGGTGTCGTACAAAGAATTTGTTTTGTACGTGGTGTGTGTATACTTATATGTGATTAGATAAAAAGAAAGAAAAAATGAAATAATTAGCACATATTTTATTGTTTTTATGAAAAAAAACTTTTTTATAACTTTTAAATGTATATTCAGAGATTTTTTTCTAATACTATTTTAAACTTGATTAATTTATTTATATGATATTAATTAAAATAAGCAAGTACATGATATCTTCATTTTGTTTCAAAAGAGATGAAAATGTGTAGCGATATAAAAGTAAAAACAATATCGATGACAAGCCAAATTATTAGAAAAATAATAAGTCTTTGTAACTAATATCAACTTTTACATATTGAACGATAATTCTTTCACAACTTCTGTGACTTCAACAATGGAGTATTGAGAAAGTGTTACAAGACGAACAAGATGATCATCTTATAATTAAGCACAATGTTTTTCAAGTAATATAAAAAGTATGATTAAATTTGAATTGCATCTTTATATTTTACATTAGATGCTTTTCATAAATTTCAGCATAAAGTGGATATCGAGGATATTATTTTTTGAGATGAGATATTTAACATAACACATCCCATGTATTGGAATTAATAAATTAATTGAAGAGATATTGAAGGCTCAAATTAATTCAATTAGTGATGATCAAATAATTCATTTTGTGCATAGTTACATAATAAATATATTTGCCCTGTTAAGTTTCTTTGTTCATAGTTTTCCATTATGATGTATATTCTTATAGGTGATGAGATAAAAATTACAAAAACAATATTTATCACATATTTTATTATTTTTTCTTAAAAAAACTTCAATATATATTTGAACCAATGAAGACCATCACGTGTTGCAGGATTAAAAATAAGTTTAATATTTTTATAATTAAATTTGAATAAATTTTTGTAATACTTAAATATATATTAAGAAATATTTCATATCAACATGAACTTTAAATTATGATCATAATTTATTTTAAAAGATAAGAATAATTTTTAAGGTATATGTTTTGATTAGAAATAATATTATGATTAAATTATCCATTTTTATATAATTAAGTACATTATTTCCAAATGAATAATTTTGTTGTAATTACTTTTTTCAAAGTCTCTTAATTTATTCTTGGGTATTACATATGTTTAATTTTAAATAAATTGAGAATGATGTAGAAGTATTTAATTATAATTGTATAAATTTGTATGCAAGAAAATTATTGTATAAAAGAATTATGAGTATGCACCTAAAATTTTTCCTTCTTAAGCTTTTGGTTATTTTGTGTTGGATATGTTAAAACGAACCTGTTGATATGAAAGTTAGAAAGAAGAGAACATAGACAAATTTAAATAAAAAAATTATTTGGTTGAATTTCATCCTTATTACCAGAAAGTAAGTCATTGCAAGATAGATGAAATAGAAAGTCAAAATTAAAAATTACATGTCATTGATGAAGCCAAAAGTATGATAAATTTGAAGAATTAAATGTACGCATTAAAAAGTTCTCTCCTCTCAAAATTAGAAATTGTGTAGTCACCTAAAAAAAAATATTGTCATGAACATAATGGATATATGAGTGAATTAGAGATCATCACATGCAACTAAAATAAATTACATAAAATAAGATAATTTAAAAATTACAATAAAAGATAAAAACAGATTGAGAAATAGCAAAATCTTAGTTAACTACAACTATGGTATATAAACTATTTAATATTAGTAATGATTATTTTGCACAAAAAAATAAATATATAGAATCAATAAGAAATTTCATTATAAAGGAATTCTTAATAATTAATATTTTACTATAACTTTATATGAATTTGGTAGGTGATAACTCTCATAGATAAAAAACTGAAATGGAATAATTTGAAAATGAGATATTAGACTAAGTATAAATGACATATATTCTTAGGTAATATTTAATTGTATATTATAAATAATAGTATTTCATATGTTATTTAAATTAAGAAATGGTATTAAAAAAATTCATACGTTTTACAGAAAATCAATAAAGGTAAAACATACATATGTTAAAATTTATTTTGATGTATAAATAGACGGAACTGCATGTCATTAAAAATAAAAAAAATGATAAAGAAAATTATAACTTACCAAACAAAGACATAAGGAGATGACTTCAAATTATAGGCTACTAGAAATTGGCAATTTGTTGGACAGTAATTAAGAAAAAAATATTAGTTAATAATACAAAAGATAGTATAATATTCATAATACAATATGAAATAAATTAGACTTTATATTTACCTTGCTATGTATGTCTTGAATTTAACACATTATGAAAGACCTCTTTGTAGACAATATTATTTACTAGATGTGGATTTGTTGCTTCTTTTCTTGTAACACAAGATATAGCGACATATAATTGACCATGTGTGAAAACTTGCTTTGAGAGAAATATTCCGACATGCTTAAAAGATTGTCCTTGACTTTTATTGATTGTCATGGAAAAATATGGTATTACTGGAAGTTGTCGTCTCTTTAGATTAAATGGCCACTTTGATTCATTTGGTGACATGATAATTCTTGAAATTATAACTCTTGTTCCAACATGTGTACCTAAAGTGATATCTGCATTCATTGATCATTTACTCAAGTGAGTAATTATTAATCTTGTACGATTGCATAAACCTTTCGATTGATTGAGATTTCTAAGAAGCATCACTGGAGCACTCTCTTTTAATCGTATGTCATAATTTGGAACACTAGAAAATTTTAAACTATTGAGAAATTCTGATGGATATAGAATTTCTTCATCATTTGTATTAATACTTTCTTTGCTAACATTGTCTGAATTGAAATACACTTTGCACTCTCCTGGTATTAAATTCATCATTGTTTCATTTAGCTCATGAACCATGTCATTTTTTGATGTTAGAATTGTCCTTTCTTTTAAATATGTAGGATTTTTATAATTTCTTAATAATGATGGATAAACTGCTTTAATAATGTTTTTCATAAGATCTCCAGCTAGTTGGAGAGAAATATTTGAAGGAAGACGAATGGTTTGTTAAGTGGATCTTCAAAAAGAGTACCTTCACCTAATTGAAGCATCCATTTATCCAAAAAGATTATTTCATCAACATCTGAATTTATAACTTGTCCATGTAGAAGTCTCATATTCTCTCGAAGTTCATAAACAGTAAAGTGCGGCCAAAGGTAAGAAGAATTAAGAGAAGCATTAATAATATCTGCTCGCCCACCTTTCGGTATGACATGTAGTATTTGACGAAAATCGCATCCACAAACAATTATAAGATCTCCAAATGGTAGATTTTTGCTATTATGATATCTACTTTTAAGAATATCTCTTAAACTTTTATCCAAAGCTTCAAAACAATATTTATTTGACATTGGAGCTTCATTCCAAATAATTAATGAAGTTCTACAAAGAAGTTCAGCCAATTGTGTTCCATGTCGAATTTCACAAGTGAATTCTGATGTGACATCCAAGGGAATATGAAATCGAGAATGCATTGTTCTACCATTTGGTAGTAACAATGTAGCTATACCAGAAGTCGCAATAGGAAAAAACTATTTTTGATTCTGATCTAAGCTTGTATATTATTGTATTCCATAGAAAAATTTTACTAGTGCCTCTATGACCATTGATAAAAAATAATTTACCTTCGTCATTTTCAATAGACTGGAGTATTGCATTATATGCTTTTCTTTGATCACTATTCAGAGATGTGAATAATTCTTGATGCATAAAATGGAAATTAGAATGATCATACTGAAGTTCTTCATTGATTAAACAATTTCCCAAATCCCTTAACAAAGATGCATCGGGCAAAGACATTCCTGATATTTCTTTCTAACTTCTATTCATTTTTTAAATAATGCTCTCAATTTCAAACAATGTATATGTTTCAATTTGCTCATTTGTTAATTCTAAATTCTCATAATTGAACTTCTTTCTTTGCAAACAGCAAATATCCTCAGATAAAATATGAAAATTTGATTTCCAAACCTCATATGCATCACTAACTTCTCAATGTATAAGCATTGTTACAAACAAATGTCTAAGCTCATTACCCGTAGCCCACAAAGATGCTTCGATAAGACAGTCATTTCATTCTTTGTCATCATCTAGCAAGTCCAAAGCATAACATGCAGCTTTGAATGTAGGATATTTAATTCCATCAATTGTTCTAATATTTTTATAGGATGTGCTTCCCTTTACAACGTTAAGCAACATTCTCAAATAAAATCTTTCTCTGCTTGAAGGATGTGCAAAATAAACTCTTCCAATGCGTTTGCCATTCTTTCTTTTAGTCTAAATTTTATCTTTTTCATTCCTTACCCAATACATAGGGAAATTAGAATATGTCAATTCCCGTGCATCAGCATACAATTTATTTGTTTCAAACCATTATGTGATTTTTGTCTTCTCCACACTAGACGATTTAGCACATTTTCTATTGACATATCTTCTGAAAAAATAACTATATTTTGTCTAGGTAAGTGAAAAGGTAATCTTTCTACAGAAGGTTCTTTATGATTGATATCGAACTGAAAGATTCTCCAACATGCTTATGTGGCTGATATATATCTACAATCCAAATATGTTTTGCTTTCATCCACTTCTGTCATGGTGTCAATGAATTTGACTGTAGTTGTTGTTCTATCGGATCCTTTATGTACATATTTGAATAAATATTTGGCTGATCTTAAATAATTGCAAAGTTCAACATTTATATGGACATCAAATTTCACCAACAAATTTTTATTTTAAGGAACAACAAACTGATTATTTAATAATACACCTTCTTTTCAACTTCAATGCATGTCTTCCTTCTTTTGTAAATTGGAAAGTCATTTGCATCAATTGTTATTCAATCAACATATCGTTTTGGAAAATGTTTTGTACATCTGGTCTACAGCATGCACGGTGATTTCATATTTGACAATCCACATGGTCCATGCATCATGAACTTCTTAACAACATTATAACCATCAAAGTCGACATTTGGATCCGGAATCTCTGCACTTATTATTTTATCAATTTGTTCCGAAGAAGAAGATTTCATTGATTGATGTAAGAATAATATTATATGAGCATGTGGCAAGCCTCATTTTTGGAATTCAATTGTATACAAACCTATAGTTTAGAAAAAAAATCATTGTAACTGATAATAAAAAGTTTTGGATTCCATAATGATAATAAAAAATTCTTATGATAAGCTAGATTAAATATAAAAGAAAATTTACTTACATGCAATAATTTTTTCAAAAGGTTGATCTTTCTTTAAGTCTTGCATCAATTGTAGCAATTTTATTTGAAATACCCTTCATATGATATCAACTCTTCTATCATCATCATTTTGATCTATCAAATAAAGCATGTAATTTATTTTAAGTCACTTGGGGTTACAAATAAAAGTAATGAATATATCAGGATATCCAACCCATCTACAAATGGCCATGGCATCTTGATAATTTTGCACTTTGTATCTTGGTCCTTCGGTGTGGGATGACGGTAGTATTATTGTCTTTTCGATCTTTGAAGCACCAGTAACACCACGATGAATAGCATTCATTTGTTCAGAAAAGAGATCAGCTCTGAGTTTTGGTTGATTATATCGAATTTATCAGAATTTTTCTTCTTCAATTGCCATGTAAGAGTCAAGTATATATTGCTCAAAAAGTCTATCAGATTGAAGTAAAGTCTTGCCTTCATGTAATCTTTGTTGAATTCTGAAACAATAATATTGTCTCATAGTTAATTTCTTCTTTTTGTAAAATTTATCAAATTTTGGACATAAAGGTATGTCCAACATATATCCATCTTCACCATAAGGATGTATCAAGGGATATGTCATAGGCCTGAAAGTTGGATGTAAATATGAGATTCGCTGGAGACCTTTTGTCTTGTTCAATTATGACATCTCTTTCAAAATTTTCACCATCTATATCACCAACTACTAAGGTTGCAACTTCAGGGGCTGTGGGCAAATTATATTGCCGACCATCTTGTGTTCTATTGGCACAAAGCCGTAGATGAAAAATTAATTCAGGATTTTCTTTATATCGATCTCTGGCCATTCTAAAAGATTTTACTAAAATGTTATTGTCATCTAACATTTTGGATAAGTCTTCAACAATTTGAGGATTTATCTCATTGTGCACAAATTTTTTTTTACACAGATGCAATCCTATTTGTAACCTCATGATCAGTGTCATAGATATAAAGCTGTGCAAATTTTGATTTTTTTTCCAACCACCGATGACAAAGAACCAATGTGATGATAATTTTGTCCAGTCATTCGAAATACAAAAGGTCATGTCCCTTGATTTTGAGGAATATCAAATTTTCCACCCATTGATGTCAAAGCAAACGTAGAGTTGTATATTTGTATATTTTTTCAAAATTTTATTCCTTTAATTTCAGAATCTTGACTAAGTAGATGTTTTAACAACGGAGGAGGATCTTTAGATAAAGGTATTTGCACATGACCTTCTAGACAATATAATGAGAACTTTTTGGATTTGATATATTTATGCTTTTACATGTTTTTTCTTCATACACAATAGAGCACCACAATATTGGCATGTGCATGTAGGGGTCCAAAATTCCAAACCTAAGAGTATCTGTACAAACATAAATATTTTTATTTAATAAATGTGTCCTACTTAATATATATAATAAAAGCTTTAAACTTATACTTTTGAAGAAAAAATTATAAAATAACTTTTTGAGAATAGTATGCAACCTGACACTTGACTTATTTGGTTTTCCTCTTGAACATTATGCATCGTGTTTGAGGAAGATTGTGCTTTGCCATGTCCTTAATTGAAAAAAAAAAATACTTATGTCATGAACCATACAACCTTTATATATAACATAATCTTAAGCAGTATATAATGATTTTTAAAGGAAGGAATAAGTCATATTTTGTGTTATGAAAGATATCTGCATTATTCACTTCTTTGTTTCTTTTTTCTAAAGGTCTCATTATTTCTTAAAGTTATCCCATCGTTTGTCAGATTTACCCCTTCTCTTTCTTGCTGAAAAATATATTCAACAACAAATAAATACAATTAAGAATTAAGAATTTATATGAGATGGTAAATAAATGAGAAATTGAGTTCCTACATATGTGAGTTAAAAATAACAAAGATAATGTGGGCAATATAAACATAGTTAATTTTCATTTGAAATATGCTTAATAGTCATGAATAGTAAAATATGTATTAAAAATAATATTTGTGTTATCATTATGTAGTTGAAAGTAATTAAATTTATGATAAATAAAAATAAAGTACACCCTATTTTATATAAAATGTCCTTATGTTATGAAATATACTATATATATAGTGTAATTAATGAAAGGAATTACTCATATTGTATTAAGACAAATATGTATATATGTGGATGTAATGTCATAAAAACTAAGAGAAATTCAATTATATATAGCTACACAAAATTCATATTAATTTATTTTAATACTCACGTTTAAGGAATATAAAAATAAAAAATGACATCAAAACTAAAATAAAACCAAGAAAGAAATGTAGATTGATTGAAATTTTTGTGTAAAACAAAATACGGATTTCAACTGAAAAGTAAGAGGTGGCTTACCATGCGGGGCCATTGACTTATTTATTATGCATTTGTCATTAAAATTTAGTGATTGCCTTGATCTTTTTATGCATTGTTGTATAAGCAAATGCATTTTATTTGCATCGTCTCTATATTTCTTTTGTATTCTTGCACTCCTTCGTTTTAATATAGCAAAAGCGCATATTTTTACCTTCAAAAGTAAAGCTTCATGAGAATTTAGACATTGTTGTTGAATAAGATAATATCCATGTAGCTTCCTCTTAATATATTTTTCTCGTCGACAGAGAGCTATAATTTCTTTATTAAAGCTTGAATATTCAAGATGAATATTTGCATATCCCATCAGATTTTTTATTAAATCATATACGACACTCATTGTGTTGTTCAAGCTGTGCCCAAATACACATCATTAAAAATTGGTAAGAAATAAAAGAAACAATGATAAAATGACTCAAATATTGACCTTGAAAGCTAATAAGCTCTGCATTTATTATTATATAACTATATTTATTTTCCAACATATAATACATTAGTTAGTTGACTTTTTCTTACTTCATGTGATGTCCTATGTTGAAAGGAGAAAAAGAAGCATAATATAATTATTTCAAATTTGTTAAAAAATATTTATATTGTCAGTTAAATAAATAAATTGAAAAAATATTAAAGATAAATAAATATTATTTCCTCTCATATTATACTAGAAAAATAAAAAAAATGTAAATATTATTATATAAATATATTTATTTTCCAAGATATTAGAAGTTTACATTAGTTATTTGATTTTTTATTAATTCATGTAATGCCATATTTTGGAGGGAGAAAAAGAAGCATAATATAATGTTATAAAATTTGATAATAAATATTTATCTTGGCATGTAATAAAATAAAATAAAATATGTTAATATTAGAAGTTTACGTTATTTATTTGACTTTTTATTAATTCATGTAATGCCCTATTTTGGAGGGAGAAAAAAAGCATAATATAATGTTATAAAATTTGGTAATAAATATTTATCTTGGCAGGTAATTAAATAAAATGAAAATTGTTAATATTAGAAGTTACATTAGTTATTTGACTTTATATTAATTCACGTAATGTTCTATTTTGGAAGGAGAAAAAGAAGCATAATTTCATAATAAATATTTTCTTGGCCAGTAATTAAATAAAATGAAAAATGTTAAAAGTAAAGAAATATTATTACCTCACATATTGTACAAGAACAGTAAAAAATGGTGAATAAAAGGCTAAATATGATAGTTTTGAAATAACTAATGAAAAATAAATATTTCTATAAAATTATAATATCATAAGAAGGAAAAAAATACATGATTTTGTTTGCTGACAAGAGGTTTCGAAATAAGATGTGGGGAAGAAAGAAAAGAGGAAGAGGAGACACATTTTTAAGTGCATGCATGACAAATCGGTTTACTTAATTTATATAGTTACATAATGTAAATTTACTAAATCAAATAATTTTCATGAATGCTACTTTCTGAAATAAAGAAAATGCGATGAACCTTATGTATGATATATTGTTATTTTTATGTATTTTTTATTTTAAAGATTAATTTAATTAATAATGTATTTTGCAAGCGCACGTAAAAAATTGTTAAAATATAAATTGTAATTTTTAATTATATATTAAAATAACTAATTATATTTCTTATATTTCCATGAGTCAATTAATGATGTAAAAATGACTACATAAATTACGAAATAATATTTTTACTCTATAGCATTTTTATCCAACGGAATAGTATCAATTGAGAAATAATAATTGGTCCATATTCACTTAGGAAAATAATACTTGTTAGGAATGCGAGGTTGTCCTCTAGACAAACTACAGTTTTACAGAAATAATGCAATATAAGAAATATAAATGATATACATACATACCAGTGATGTTCGACCAAACTCAATGTTTAAGAAATCCAATATTTGAGCAACAATGTTAAAACCAATATCACGCTAGGCTTGAGGACTTTTATGATATCTTGTGCATTTTTAAGCCTTGGACCATGAACTTATGAGAAAAAAATAGCGTATCAGTACAATTTTTTTAGAGATTGAAAAAAAAGAAATGTTAACAATAAAATAGTCTAGATGCGTGTATTAACTTGAATCGCCATCTCATACACAATATATTTTGGTCTCTGAAAATCAACAAATTCTCCTGTAAATTTTCATAAATTAGACTCAATGAGACGACATGAGATTGATAAAAGAACCTTAGAGATTCATCCACATACAATGATGCCTTGGCATGAAGTATTTAATGAAGTGATGGCGTGCGGGTGGAGGGCAGCAAGAGAAAACCAAATATAAAATGATCCAAATACATGAGCATATTTTATTATAACATCCTCATTTAATATGTGTAGTTATAAAATAGAACATTTTATTGTTATTTCATTTTATCGTTAGTTTGGATTGAAATCTAGTAAAACGGATGTGGATAATGTTGTTATTCATAATAAAATAAGTTAGACATGTTTAAAATATTAAAATAATGTATAACTGAATTTGCACTAATCAATAGGAATAGGTGGCAACCGTAAAAAAAGAATAATTTGAATTAAAATCCAATCAACAATAATAAAAGCAATCTTCTGTGATGATTTTATTTAACATAATGTAATTATAATACTATTAGTTAGGCAATTATAATACTAGAAATCTAGTAAAACGGATATGGATAATGTTGTTATTCATAATAAAATAAGTTAGACCTATTTAAAATATTAAAATAATGTATAACTAAATTTGCACTAATCAATAGGAATAGGTGGCAACCGTAAGAAAAGAATAATTTGAATTTAAATCCAATCAACAATAGTAAAAGCAATCTTCTGTGATGATTTTATTTAACATAACGTAATTATAATACTATTAGTTAGGCAGTTATAGGGGAGTTAGCATTAGGTTATGGAGGGAGTTAAAAGATAATAAGTGATGAGGGAAGAGAGAGAAGAAGATAATGAGTGGGGAGTTAGTTATGCAAGGTAATGGGAAGTGAGCTTGATGATGTGTAGGTTTGATTTATAGATATAATAACACGATTTTAAATTTTAGTTATGGGGGAGTTAGCATGAGGTTGTGGAGGGAGTTAAAAGAGAATAAGATAATGAGTGGGGAGTTAGTGATAAGATTATGATAAGATTTGTTATAATAGTTGGTGATAGTGTGGTAATTAACATCAGGTTGTGGGATAGTTAAAAGAAAATAAAGTGGTGAGGAAAGACATAAAATTAGTTGTAATATACATAAATGATAGTCATATGGATTTACTATTTTTATAATAAAAATAGTAGTAAATAATAATATTACTTATAAAATATAATACAAGTAGTGGATGTAAGTTATAAATAATAATATTAGCTATAAATATAATACAATTAGTGGATTAGTTGTTATAGACATTAGATTAACAGATGGATTTACAAGTGTTATACTAAGAATAATAATATTAGTTAGGCATTTATAATACTATAGTAAAAGCAATCTTCTGTGATGAATTTATTTAACATAACATAATTATAAAATTTATCTTAGTCAATCTAAGTTAATATTAAATTATGATATCAATATAAATTTTATTTAATTTAAAATTGTGCTGCATAATGGATTTGCGTACTTAAATTTAAGGTACATACCTTAAATGTCATTATTTAAAAATATGGTGGTTACGGTATCATTTGTTCATGTTAATTCATAAGCAAAATAATTTCAATTATAAGTATATAATAGGCAATGTTATAAAAATATAATTTTAAATATTAATTAATGCGAAATTAATGAAATAATAATTTGGGAAAAAAACTTTTTGTGTGAAAGTAATTTCGTAATAAAAATATTTGCACTTATATTTAAATATGTTATAAGACTCATTAAGGAATAAATTTCTTTATGAAAGAATAAAATAATAATAATGAAATAAAAGAAACATATGAGATAATCACTTCAATATACATTTATGTCATGAATGTAACACACTATATTGTCGCAGAACAACATTGTGATGAACATAGAAAATAAAAAAAAAAGTATCTAGAAGAACATATAACATGATAGATATGTACACATAAGTTAATGATAAGATAAATTTAAACACTAACACCAACATAGAAAAAAAACATCTAAAAGAACATATAAGATGATGTACATGTACAAATAAGTCCAGGAGAAGATAAATTTAAACATTAACACTCGAGTTAACAAAAGTTTCGTCACAATTCTTCATTTTTTGGCACCTCGTTGGAGTGGATCTTCAATCATCTTATCTTTCAATAACTTGTTATGTCCATCATCCTCCTCCTGAATTGGGTAATATGAGAGAAATACATAATAAGAAAAAAGAAATTTCAAATAATTTTATCTTTTATGTCCTCTCATTGTTGTCATGAATAATATCATGATGATCATTATTCACAAACTTTCCCTACAAAAACAAAAATTGATATAACAAACATTAATAGAGAAAAAATAAGTAACATAATTAATTAACCCATGAATAAGTAATAACTTTTTCTTTTGTTTTCAATACAAGTTTTGTCTCCATATTTTCATTGATCTAAAAAGCCTTGACAATTATAAAATTCTTAAATCCCTATTTCAAATTGTAATAATTCAATTTTAATTTGAAAACATATTTTTTCCAAGAAGGGACTCAATTTGTGGAGGAATGGTAGCATCATTTGAAGACTTGCGATTAGTATCTAGTAGCTTTTCTGCTTCAATATTAAACATGACAAATGTTGTTTTTCCTCTATCATCCCCCACATTAATATGTATTTTGTAATTATGAAAAAAAAGACAAAAAAAAGAGACAAAGTTAGGTGATAATAATGTATTACAAGCTTCAAAACATTTACTAAGCTGTCAAATTCTTACCATACAAGAGGAAATTTGCATTCTTTGTTGCATGAATTGCAAATATGATATCCATCAAGGGGAATAACCTTGTTATTACATAAGTGACATGAAATGTAATACCATCCAAAATAGTCATCAATAGTAATTATGCTGACCTTTGCGATAATTAGATATTCCTACAAAGATGTTAAAAAAATTTAAAGACAATAAGAATTAAACATATGTTCAATTATGTTAATAAAACATATAAGATATATCATTAATAATACACATATCGTAATACATTAGGCCATGTAGCTTCCAATAGTTCTTTAATCGTCATTCTATTTAAAAACATTTCTTCCTCAAAGGACATGTTACTAAACTGTGCTGATTTGATAATTCCAACACCCATAAACTTTTGAGAAAATTTTTCAACCAAAGAAATTATATAATTAGTTTTGTATTGTTGACATAAACTTTAGAAGTTGTTATATAAGAAAATGTTATAGCACCTGCTTTGTAGAAAAAAAACATAATACTTATAAAAATAATAGAAAAATATTTTAATAAATAATCAAATTTAATTACCTCAAAATGTTTTCATCAATACATAAGTGACTACTACAATAAAAGGTCCATTTTCATTCTTATACAAGCTTGGATTAAAAGTGTCAATCAAGTCTTCCCACAAAGTAATTTTTGCTGGAACATAAGTGTACAATGAATTAGAAACATATAATTGTTAACTTGCAATAACAATGAATAAAAAATCCAAAAGTAACACATATGATGTTACGAATGATAAACTCACTAATCTGTGATAATTTGAATGTCTTTTTTTTTTACGTCCAACTCTGAAGACTTCAATTTATGCAAATGCTGATAGGCATCCAATAACATCTACAAAAAACAAAAGAGAAATAAAATGGATTATTTATTCAAAAATTCAATTATACTCTTGACAAATTTATTTGTCTTTATTTCTATCAATTGTAGACAAGACATATAATATTTTTATCATTATTATTTCAACCGATAATATGAAGATCGAGTACGTTCAATTTGCTATAAATGTCATTAGTCAAAATGAGATAGTAGAGGATATGTTCATTATTATTTCAGGAGAACTTGAAAAGTGCGGTGATAAAGGTGTAAAAATAATATTAAGGATGAAATAAATATTTGGAGAAACGAGTGTTCTTTACAACAAATGTCAAACTTTTAAATATCATATCAGAACACCTTGAAACTTTTGCAGCTCAAACAATGTAGTCTTGAAAAGGTGTTCCAAATTTTAGTTAATTAAAACTTTCTTAAGTTAATATAAAAAGTGTGATTAAATTTGCAATTCGTATGAACATTTAATCTTAAATAATTTTTACAAAATTCGAAACTAAGAGACTGATGTCATTTTAAAGATGTGATATCTAACATACCACATTATACGTAGTAGAAGCATTCTATTCATTAAAAGTCTGTTGAATATTTAAATAAATTCCAATGGTGCCGTCCAAAAAATTTGTTTTGTGCGTGCTGTGTATGCTTATATGTGATTAG